>JAEIFP010002303.1:1567500-2880000 GCA_018903935.1 Drosophila insularis
ACTCAGCCACAAATGCCAGTGACATCGTCTACGCTTAAATTAAGCCTAAACGATGATATTGAAATCGATGATAATGATGATGCAGTTGGTGTTGGCGTTGGAGGTGCTGGTGGTGTAATTAGTGAATTGGAAATGGAATCGGAGGAACCACCGCCAGAGCCAGCACCGCCAGAGATTCCACCGCGCACACAATCCCTTTTGATGTCGCTGCGCAAGCATTCCGATTACAAGCTGAAATATGAGGAAAAAGGGGACCAAAAACATGAGGAATTCATACCAACCAGTCAACTGCAAAAGGGTAAGTTCAAGGAGGAATTTCATAATAAAGTGGGGAAATTTATATGTTGCTTTTTGGGACTCGAATTGGAGTCTTTGGAAAGCTTTCGATGAGAGGCGATGTTATTGTCGAAAGCTTTCCGCTGTTACTGTTAACCGTGAGCTTAAAGCTCAGGACTTAAAACTCAAGCTTTCAACAGGAATTGACTAATTTAAATCATTTTGTTTCTTTTCAATTCTTGCAGATTACATTATCAGTGATAATATGCAACAATTGCAGAATTTATCACCCAACGATTCCCAGGGGTAAGTTTCGATAAATAATCGATAGACCTAATAATGTTATCGTTAGAGAGATTTATTCACATACATATTTACTTGACTTTTGGTTATGCATAAAACTTTCAAGTTGGACAAGTTCAATCATAAATTCCATGTGATCATTTCATGAGGAATTATGTTTTCCTTTTTCCTTGTGCTTGGATCCTTTAGAGAAGATTTGTGAACTGATTCTGTTATAATCCTCTTTCACAATGAACTTCTAGCAACTCCTTAGATACGGATATTTCTGTTTGCTTGTATATGTGGGTGTGCTTTGCTTATAATTCCATCAACTGACCACAAAAGTGAAACAGAACAAAAAGTCCCTACGAGAAGAAGAAACAGGATGACAATGCTGGAAAACGAAAGATATGGGATGGAGAAGCTGGAGATGGTGCAACTGGAGTGGAACGGAGTGGGCAAGTGAGCGAAGATAAACAACCAAAAAAACAAAGAGAGCCCTTCTCATTTCCCTGTCACCCATTCGTAGTCGGAGTCAACGTTTGGCCTCTAATCTGCGTACACTAGAACTAGGAGATAGACACAAAAAGAAGGCACAGGAGGGACAAATATACCAACAGAAAGGGAGAAAGAGAGAGATGGAAATACACAGTCATCTGGATGCCGTTTGATGCTCATGTTACCACCAACAATCCTCACCTCTTTGCCTCTAGCTGCAATAACAAAGTAAAGCGAGCCTCATGTTAACGGCAATTAAATCCGCAAATGGTTTCACATTGGTAGAAAACCCTTCCACTCTTTCAACCAATTTTCCCTATCTTTCATCCTGTATATATACATATATAGATATATATATATGGAGAAAGAGAGAGGGAGAGAGGTAGAGGAGTTTGTTCGTATCTCATCTACAAGTGCAAGCGCCATTGTAATCCCGTCCAACCGGACGACGTAACAGCTACCAAAGCCGCAGCGCCAAAAACTTCAAAATGGCGCCCAACGTAGTGGCCACATCACCTCCTATAGCTATAGCAGTCGTTGCCGCCGCTGTCGTCGACGTCTGGGTGCAAAAGATGTCCGTAGCATTTTGTGGTTTTTGTAAGCGGCTTTCGCTTCGCATTTTGTTTGCAGTCCTTGGGTACTTGGGTACTTGGGGCGTTGTCCTATCGTCTCATCCCCAATTACCAGCAGTCCGAACTCCGTAGTATATATGTACATATGTATGTATGTATGTATGGACTGGGCCATGGCGAGGGCAACTGCCACCTGCTGCTGCTGTTCTTGCTACTGCTGTTGTATACATGTGTTGCGTTGCAGCATAATTAAAGAACTCACTTGCAGATTACGTGGTTTTATAGGTTTTACCGTTACCATTGGATTTTCTTTCAACTTGTGAGGGAGTCGCCGTCAACTCTGCCGCCTACTTGGAGCTACTGTTACCCCGTTGTTCCTTTGGCCAGTTGCCCTTGCCGTATTGCACTTTGTTTGTCCTTTGTGTGCATTGAGTTTACTTACTCAAAGGATTACGGTAAACGTTTCATGTAGCAAATTTTAACCACAGCCGCTAATGTATAGCTAATGATGGTTTTCTCGTCCCAGTTGGTTGTTTGGTTTCCAAGCAAACTTAATATGATCTCAGCCTCTCTCACTTAAACATTAGCTAGTTTCAGATAGTTTGTATATTTATTTTTTCTTCTATCAGAAGCCTATTTACCTACAAATGTGTTGAAAGATTCTTGAAGGGTGGTAAAACCTTAAAATGAGTCACTTAGACATTGAAAGTTAATCTTTCCTAATTGAGTTAGTTTATACTTTGAGATAAATAAAGCAATTATACTTTAATCTTTAATTAAGAGTGAGACTGTTGATAGACTTGACCATAAACAGTTTCAAGATATACCCGGAATATGCCACTCATCCACCTCTTTGATTTTTCAACCTGATTCGGCAAAAGTTGATGCGGTTTTTGAGATTTTGCAAAGTTTATGTATACAATATTTATGAGCTGGCAAATCTCCACGAAGGAAAAACAATAAGCTCTCTACAGGAGAGCAATAATAAATCGCGCGCAAAAACGATACAAGACCAAAAAAAGTCAAAGAAAATAAAATAAAACATCCAGCTAATCCAGAAAAAAAAGAAACAGAGCAAAATGTTCTATTAATGGCCAAGAAGATGAGGAGTGGAGATGGCAGGATGTGTGAGTGGAAAAAGGGAAAGTTTAGAGCTAAAGCGAATTCGAGTTCGAGAATTGGCAATTTCATGCTTCGAGTGCAAAGGCTTTCAATCAAACAAACATGGCAAGAAAGAGAAAGAAAAAAAAACTCGGACTCAGACTGACAAAAGTGATACCAAAGATGCCAATAGGACAGAAACATGATGGGACAGACATAGACTTCGGAGACATGTCCTTTTCACGCGATATATCTTTGAGTTGTTCCTGGTTCCTTACCAGGCGACACGTTGGGGTTTTTTATGGCACATTCGTGAGCTTATTGTAATGAATTACTTTGCTTGGTTGCAGGAGATGTGCCCATGATTCGGTTTTGGGTTATTGACTGAGCAACAGCCACAAAAGAAGGGGATGATGATAAAGAGACAGAGAGAGAGTGAGAGAGAGAGAGAAATGTGTGGAGGCATATGGAGAATGTTGTACGTGTGTTTTCTTAGTGACATGTGGTACACATATATGCACACATATATATATATATATGTTCTCGATGTAATCATAATTTTATGTCCATCTAAGTAGCCATGTCCATGATAACTGTCAACGACACATTTAGTTGACCCATCCAATCGGTCAGTTTTGTGCTTCAAAAGTGGTTCCACAACCAGCAACCACAAGACTTAAGCTGTCGCTCACAGGCAGTGTCATCCTTTATGTATAAATGTGTGTGTGTGTGTGTCTGTGTGGGTGTGTGCGTGTCTGTATGTGGTATGGATTTTGGGCAAGTTTGCAACAGTTAGTGGTCAATCGAGTGCATTGAGGCCGCGCATTTTGAGGCCTAGAATGTGGAAATGAAACATGGAAATGTTGCTGCTGACAATCGAAAGCCATTGAGTATTCCGGAATTGAAAGGTGTCCCAGAAATTGAATGACAGTACCATAACTGGATGCTAATATTACATTCACTTAGCCAACTGTCATTTCTGGTTACATGACAATCCATTATCCATCTAGGCCCCTTCCTCCACCCATTGTCCTCAACTGAGCTGATGCTTTCCAACTTGGAAGATTCTATCACAAGTTCATTGAATCCTAAAATAGTTTATTACGTTTTGCGAATTCAATTTGCACCTAAAAATTATTTCAAGTTAATAGAAGTTAATGAAATTGAATTGTTTGCCTAGTTAAGATTGATCAATAAAAATTGAATTGCTAAAAAAATGTTAATCAATTTGATCATGGAGTGCCTCGAGGTAGTTGGTGGTGTGGGAAGGGGGAGTGTTTTCTTTTTTTTGTTTTTCTTGTTGATCTCTGTGTTTGTTTGCTGTTATTTGTTTTGCTGGATTTCTTTTGGCAGCTCGTTAACCGCACGCTGAACCCTTCTCTTTGTCTTAAGCAGCTTCTGACCGCGATGATGATGATGATGAAGAAGTCGATGAAGATGATGATGATGATGATGAAGACGATGATGCATGCTGACAGTCGAAGATGTATGATGGAAATTAATAAAACAAGCGTAAACACTTAAAAGGCGCTCCTCGGCCCCGGTCTTAACCCCCCTCCACCCATTCCTTGCCTTCCCTTCCCTTGAAATGTCAGCGAGTGACTCAATCGATTCCATGCGATTGACTTTACCCTTTCTGTCTCTACTCTTTGCATTTGTATTGGATAGCCCGCCCCCGCTCTCTGTTTTTTTTTTTTTTTCGATTCTTACTTCATTTACCAGTCAGCCGGATGAGACAACGAATGAAACGAAATAAAACCCAAAGAAAAGAAACAAAAACTAATTGAAAACAATCATTAAACACAGGCAAAAGATGAAGAAGAAGCAGTAGAAGAAATAGTAGATAAAGGGAAAGGAGAAATAATAATAACAACAACAACAACAGCAATACACACTCCATGGCTCACATTTATGTGTATCACTTAATTATAACTGTACACACAGTGAGTAGGAAAGAGATAGAAATAAAGAGAGAGGGAGAAGAGCTCTCCTGTCGTCTTGAGGCGCAGCTGTAAGCCACTCAGTGGGATGTCCCCCCTTCCTGCACTCCCTGAACCGCCTTTCTCACACACACACACACACTTTGAATTGACCATTAATTCATTTAAGGAGTCTTGGGGTTTGAGTTGACTTGATCTATCCTATAGCCACTAACTAAACTAAGAGACTCCTCACCTTTAAACTGAATCCAAATTTGATCCCAATATCTTCACCCAAAGAACAAGAACTAACTCAAAGTTAAACTTTTGAAATCTACGAGACTATAGAGTAGCCATTAGTCGTCTTAACCCCATTTATTTCCATAACCCCAGCTTTTTTCTGCTCTTGGACTTCCAACTGGGTTTTGGGCTTTTATTTATTTCTTTATTAATTATTGTTTTGGCTGAGTTGTTAAACCACCAAAACACCAAAAAACAATAACCAAAAAAAAGGTTTGCAGTCCCAACGATATTTGAAAGTGCCGAAATTTTTCATACCCTTCAGTAGTGGTGTAGAGGGGGGCAGCTCAGGAGAGGCAAAGTCGTTTTTGTCTCCCTTTTAAACACATATTTTCAACCTACGGCCCTGTGCTTTACATGGCTTAAACTAAATAATTTTTACTCAGATTTAGATTCATTTTTAAGCCAATTTTTAGGCCAACACAAGTTAAACAAAAGACACACAAAGACGGAAATATTTATCTTGGATTTGCATAATTAAAAGTTACCAAGAGCCAAGAGATGAGTCAAATGCATTTTAATACTTATTACCCAACTACTTTTATATATTTAGTTTCCTCTTTTTTGTTTTGTTTTTTTTTTCTTTTTCTCAATCGTTAATTGAAACGAAACGAAAGTCGAAGGCAATTTCAATTCAATTGTGCGAACATAAATTGATTAAGAATTATGGCACTTTGATTAAAAGAAATGCAATTTTATTTGGAATGGGCAAAGCTAAATTATCCAAGACGAAAGTACACTTTCTAATATTTTATCCAAAATTTTTAAAAACTCTTTTCTGATTACTTCAAAGATAAAAACAATCCCTTTAACGAATTAAAACAATTTTTTAGATTAATATTTATTCCAAGAGTTTAATTTATATAAATTTGCGTGCCTGTACCAAATTGTATTCTCCCTTTTGAAAAACTAACTTTGTAATAGAAATTTAATGATTACAATATAAAATTATAATAAGTGCAAAATGAAGTCATTCTTTAAAATATCCACCAAAAATTCGCTGTTTATTTTAGTATTTCAAAATTTACTTTGATTTCAGCATCATAAAGGATCAGAGAGGATCTGAAATTGGCGTTTAATGTCACCCAAAAAGATCTACTGAAAGTTGATATTTTTATAGCTATTTTTTGTTCTTTGCATTCACTCAAATAAAACTTCATCTTACATTTTCGTCTCTAGTTTCCGGTTGATTCGATCTGGGAATAGTTGAAATTATATTTAATTGATTTATATCTGCATTTTGCATTCCCTCTATTCAACTGACAGGAATATATGTGAAGATGTTGAGTGATGTTGGGTAAAAGTATCGACTTTGAGGTACCCTAAAATTGAATTACCTTAAAAGACCCTAAATTTCTACAAATTTCTGGATTGCTGATAGTAACTTTTGGCAATTACGCCTAAAACTACATAGCGAAAAAAACAAATTTAGTTTTAGCGTCTCTCAATCTCTGGAGGAGCTTCATATAAATGTAGACACAGTGTATACCCGTTTGAAGTCTTTGGGCTCTGAGGGTATAAAAATGATTAAATGCCATATACACCTACCTAACCAGATCTCGAGAGTCATATCATGTATCGCTTTACATACAACAATGCGAGCCTACGCGTCCCAGACTCAGTTGCAGTCGGAGACGCAGTCTTCGTCTCTGGGCCTCAAGTGGCGCTTCAAACTCATTCGTCTCGCCTTTGCCTGGGCTTGGGTATGGGTATGGGTCTGGGTCTGACTTTTGGTTCAAAGTCTGGACTCTGCTGCTGCTGCTGCTGCTGCTGCCCATCAGTCAGTCATGTGAAATTCATAAATTCATATGCTGCGCCAAAGAAGATGCAATTAATCTGTTTGCTGCGCCTGCGCAGCTGTTGACAACACATCCCAAAACCATCGCCATCCCGCTGTGTCCGTTGATTGACCTTATTATTTGTTTTCTTGTTGGGTGAGAAATATGACCAAATTTTTGTTTAACTGTTAACCCGCTAGATAGGGCCCTTTGGATTCATTTTGAAAAGGCATTTCTCACTTACCCTATTTGCCAGTAAGTCTATATTTGCTATTAAAATGCTTTTTTACAACATTTTACAAATTTTTAGAAGAAAACTCAAAGTCTATAACAACGATCTGCTCAAACAATTCTTTTGCCACTGAAAATCATTTATAAAGTATGTAATTTTATACAAAATTTTTATCAAATCGATGAACAAATTATTTTAAAAGGCGTTTTAAGAGCAGATTCTCAAAATTTAGTTGTTAAAAATGTTTCAAATTCAAATTTTTATTGAAGTTTCATAAACAGAAAATTATTTTATAGAGTGTTGAAATATTCGTTATGATTTTCGTGCTTGCATCGTTTTTTTTTTTTGCGGTTTTGTCGACATTTGGACATAAAGTGTCAAATTACGGCTTGAGTTGGGTCGCCCGATCTGTCTTGCACAAGTCTTCATATTATATCACACAAATATAAAAAAAGAGGAAAAAAAATATATAATGATATATATGTACATACATATGTATAGGATCCAAAGATTTAGCCATAATTTTTGAATTTCTCAACAAGTTGTTATTAAATTCAGTCAAGTTTCATACCATTTATAAGAGAGGAATAAGGAATAGCAAATGTATGTATATATGTATACGAGTAGTATAAGATACCAATTGAACTGTTATACGCCTGCAAGCAGCTCTTTAAAGGATTCTCGTTCTCTTATACTTAGTCTCTCATTTTTTCTACATATTTCTCTTGCCAGTTACAAAGAGAATATCGGTTACATAAATAATAAAAAAAAAAACACTTTTTGTAAATCATCGAATTTCAAACATTATAGTCCAAAATATTGTAATTCATTTGTAATTATTTTTTTAAGGATTATGAAAATACATTTAAAATTTTTTCAGTTTGTTAAAATTTTTTTGAAATTTGTAATTAATTTAGACAAAACAGCTGTTCGAACTTCGAACACACAAACAAACACACACACACACACATGCAAATTTTAACAGAAACCTGTGGCAGCAGCAAAACCAGTTTTAACAGTCAAAGAGAGCGAGAGAGCTAGCGAGAGAGAGAACGTGAGTTGAACAGCATCAGTACGCCTTCCCCAAACCATCCCGCACAACGCTTCATGCGTTTGGTCAAACCACCCGCACATCTACATCTGAGAGAGAGAACAAGAGAGAGAGAGAGAGAGAGACAGTGGAAGAGAGCAAATTGCATCCGTGGCGGCAGCAGCAGAGTTAATTCTGTTAGCTAGCAGTAGCTGTAATGAATAAAAGACTCGCAAATGTCATATGCTGTTAGCGTTTTTAGCAGTTTTGGGGGAATAACGGGATATCTGTTAGTTAGCCGTTTTCAGTTCTGTGCGATTCATTGAAACGTTTGGACACGTTGTCGCGTTCGGTCCGTTGTTAAGCGTCGTCAGCGTACCGTAAGCGTCGTCGTTTGCCGTTTTGTCGTTGATTAATCTCGGCGCGCCGCGCGTATTTGTGTGTGTGTGTGTGCGAGAGTGTGAGTCTACCGCCTATAACACCAACAACTACAACTACCAAATAACAAACCAACAACAACATCAACAAACACAACAACACAAACACACACGCACACACATGTAAAAAAGAAAAATAACAGCAACTACAATTCGATTTGCGTTATCCTTGTTATTGCTCTTTACCGTTATATATAATACATCCCAAAACTCTGCTTGCATTTATTTTTCTTTCATTGTCCTTCCCCCCACGCATCTTTCCGTTTCGTTTCGTATTTTGTGTTTTTGTCAATTCAATTATTACAACAAACCAAAAAAAAAATTGTTTTGCGTTTTCTTTATTTTTTTGGAAATTTTTTTACAAGTGCTCAAAGTGCTCAACAACAACAACAACAAAGAAAAACGAAAAGCGTGTGCGAGAGAGATAAATAAATGTGAAAAAACCCACAACAAGAAATGAATTGTTTAAATAATTTCAAGGATTACAACAATAAGAAATTCAATGGATAAATAAACAACAACAGCAGCAACAACAACAAAAGATATCGAAGAAATAGAATCAGAAGAAGAAGGCAAAGACGAAGAGCTAAAGAATACAAGGAAAGAGGAAAACAGGAAAAACATTCGCCGTCGTATCAAATTTCCTCCCGCCGTCCGCCCGCCAAACAAAATACCGACAGCCAATACCAAAATGTAGGTCATTTTCCTTAATCCAAAATGAAAATTTATTCAAAAAATATAAAAATCTTTTGTGTCCACCATAAAAACGTTACGCTCTTCCTAACTAACATGAAAATTGCAAACAAAATTCTATGCAAATTCTCAAAAAAAAAAAAAAAAAAAAACGCTTTACCAATTGCCGAAAAAAATACCAAATTAATGCACTAGATGAAAAATTCACAGTATGGGAAATTCTACTAGTTTAGTTTGAAAACGTGAAAACATTCGAATTGATATTCACACATTCACACAAAATTCCAAGCGTAGCAAACAATTTGTGCAAATTGCCAAAAAAAAAAAAACAAAGAAAATCAAATCGATTTTAAGCATCTTATAAAATACTTTTAAATAGAAAAAACAAACTAAAACAAAGAAATTTAGAAGGAAAGGAGGCAAAACAACTTTGCTTTGTTTTACATTTTAATAACTTATATAAACATTTAATGGAATTTACCAGACGTTTAGTGGAATTTATTCAAATCTTCTGTATAAAGAAAATATAGATAATTCTTTTTTATTCAAGAAATATTTGCAAATGAAAACATTTTTGCAATGGCATTGTTGTCATAACAATAAATAATATAATTAATTGAATATTTATTGAGAATTTGAGTCAACGCCAAAATATTTACAAGAAAAGCAACTTAATCAAAGCAATTAAAAAGAGGCAAAACGAAATTAAATTGCTGACAAACAACAAATATAAAGTGTCATCTGCCAATATTAAAACTCTGGCAACTTGAATTAGTTTATTGAACAAATTGATTCTTAAAGTTAACAAAGATTCGGTCAGCAATGCCAGCGGTAAGAATTCAAAGAATTCTTAAACCACAGTCAAGATTTTTTCTTGGGAACAAAAAAAAAGAAGTCTAAATTGATGGCCAACAAATTTTTGCTCCGTCGATGTGTTTGTTTAACATATTGTGTTTTGTTTTCTTTTCTTTCTTTTTTTTTTTTGCACATTTCTTTAATAAACAAAGTTAAATGGTCTCTAGAATTGTATTTCGCCATATGTTGTCAAAAATGTTTCTTGTGGTTCTTGATGATGATCGTGAATGGTGTTCATGTTGCTGGTCGTCCCATCCATCTGTCCATTTGTCCATCCGTCCATCTCATCCATGCTCTTCTAGTCATAAATCAACGGCCGTCGGCAATCAACAAGCAACAACTTCGAACATTTCTTTGGTCGTTTCTTCATCATCGTCTGGATAGATTTATGCCCATCTTCTTGTACCTCTTCATGCTCCAACTGTGTGTTCATGTGTGTGTGTGTGTGAGTGCGAGATTCTCCCCATTTGCGTAAAGCAATCTAATTGAATTGAAGATGTGAAATGATTCGCAGCAATTGCAATTAACCGAAAACAGCTGAAAGAGTTCTCAAGAAGGAACCAGTCAGTCAAATAGACATACCAAATCGACCGAAAGCTGATCAAGTGAAGGGATTTTCGTTTGTTGTTTTTTATACTCGAAAATATATATTTATTCAAAATTAATGTTTAATAATTCTATTGCTAATTTGTCTTCGATTTCTAGCCATTGGCAAGAAGTAGAGAAAAACAAAGTAAAGTTAAGTACCTACTTTAGAAGGCAACGTCTCTTTAGGACTTAAAATTTACATACATTTCTTTTCCTATTTGTTGATATTAGAATTAATGTGAAAAGAACTTTTTCGTTGAGTTTTGAACATTGACAGTTGCTTCTTGAAAATTATTGGAATTTATTAGTTAAGCTAAGTGCGAAATTATAATTTTTGATTTGTATCTTCATTTATATTCATTCTGATGTGGCAAAAGTTGAAAATTAGAAGCCTTCGCTTTGATTTTAACAAGTTACATAACTTATTTCAACGCAAACGCAAACAACTTAAAGTCATTAGTTTAAAATTAAACATTTTGTTGGCGGTTTGAGGTTTTCCTATTTGATTTGTCGTAATATATTCTCTCAGCGGCTTCATTAATTGTAATATAAACATGAATTTTTGTATTACATATAACTTTTACATCTTTTGAGGCTTAAACTTTAATTTGAAATTTGACAAGGTTTTTTTTTTACATATTATTGAAAATCTTGGAATCACTGAGGCTAGGATAAAGATTAAGATTTCGTAGTGAGCCATCAAGTTAAGCCAATTACTCTACGATAGCAAACATTTTAATTCCTAAAGTAGTTGAGAATTACAATTTAATGAAGTGAATTCCAATTAAAATTCTATACTCTATATAGCTTCACATTCGTTTTACTAGTTGCCAAATTTCAGTTAGATTATTGAACCAAAAACTGTGTTAATGAAATGTGCCTCACAGCTGCGTGCGGGCGCAATGTGAGAAGGAACAGAACAGGAATTGTATCTTATGGATGCAATCTGTGAGGCAGAGGTAGAGGCGGCACGCAGCAGGCAGGCAAAAGCGAATTCTCGAGTACCTGTAACAATTTTTACGGCTCAGAAAATTATGAAAAAGGACCAGATGTTGTCTATATCTCTCTCTCTCTCTCTCTCTTTCTCGCCCTCCATCTGCAACAAATAATACGCTCAAGTGCGCAAATTAGTGCAACAGAGAACAAAAAAAATGAGAAATAAAGCAAAAAAAAGGAAGAAAACTGTCAAAGTTGTTGTTGTTGCTGGCTTGGAGGAGGTGTTGGCAGCCTAGCGACATTGACTGACAGTCCGCGTGTGTGTGTGTATCTGTAAGATACTTTTGCAAATTGTTATAGTTATAGATACAAAAAGCAACAAAATACAAAAACCCAAAATAGCAGGATTTTAGCCAGAGGGAGACAAAGAGAAAATGTGAGGAAGAGTGAGAGGAGTGTAGAGAGTGTAGTGAGCTGAGTGCGAGAGCGAGATGAAGAGCGACAGCAGCCACTTGAGATGATTTATGATGCCAGTCAGGCTCGCTCGAAGTTGAAGCACAAGTGCAGACAGCAAAAATAACAAACCAAAGAGAAAACACACACACACACACACACACACACACAAAATACTGAAAAACACTGAAAAAGGTTTCTGTGTATTTTTTTTTCGCCATACTCCAAGCTCTGCCCCTCTGTTCTCCTTTTATTTGCTCCCCATGCATGATGTGGCAAAAAAAAGATAGATAGAGTAAGAGAGAGAGGGAGAGAGAGAGAGAGGGGAAAAAACTGAAACCCAAAGGTGTGAAGCAGTGTAGAAAAACCGAAACCTTGAATTGAAAAATTCCAAAAACAAAACATGCCTTAGCAAAAATAATAACAAACCAAAAGCAACAGCAAAAGCAACAACAGCAGCTAAAGACCAAAACCAAGACCCAAGAGCCAAGAAGATGAGATGGTGGCAAAGGAAGACGAAGAAGAAGAAACAGAAGAGAAGAGAAGTAGAAGGAGCAACAATGATGCGGCTAAAAATGAAAAATTTAAGATGAACGAATCGAAAGCGAGAAAGAGTGAAAAAGACAGAAAGATACCGGCTGGAACTGAGACTAAGCCAGAGCCTGGTCCAGCCAGCCAGCCAGCCAGCCAGCTAGCCACTTGGCCAGCATCGTTTTGTGGTAAAGAAACACAACGTTCTATATGCTCTGTCTCTCTCTCTCTCTCTCTTTCTTTTTGTCCGTCTTGGCCGTCGTCATCGTCATTACCGTCATGCCTTGTCATAGACAACATCGTTTATTTTCCTACCTTCATCTTTTTGCCTCCTTTTCGAGACATTTCACACCTCTTTTCTCTGCGCTACTCAACTCCATTCTGTACGCTTCACTCCCTCTTCCATCCCTCCCCCATTCGATCCCTCCGTCTCTCACTCTTCTTGTGAATCAGCACAACTGTTACATTCCCCTTTCGTTTTGTTCCTGTAAAGGTGTAGAAGAAGAGGTAGAGAGGAACCTTCTTCACCGTCTGAATTTTCCATTTTTGCTCTGTGTTTTGTTGATTTTGCATTGTTGTTTGATTTAAAAAAGAAGGAACAACTACATCAACTACAGAAGAAGTCGAAAAAGTTAAAAACAAAGAGCAAGACCAGGTCCGGGCCATAGAAAGGAATTCCAAATGATTGTACCAACCAGCCAAAAAACCAAAAAAAAAAAAAAAATAACAACAATATGCATTGCAAAGTGAAACCGAAAACCGAAGCAATCTTTGAAAAACATTTTTGAATAGTTAATTAAGCAGCAGCCATGTGAATTAAGATTGAAGTGCTTCAAAAATTGTTTGGAGTCCTACTCTTGGCATTTACTCTCCTTCGAAAAGTCGGCAAATTCAATACTGGGCCGAATACAGGGTCAATACTACAAATCTAGATCCAATATGTATCATTGCCATTAACAAAATTGAGTACGGTTCAGTTTTCGTATGGGTCTATCGCGTTTCATTTTGGAATGCCTGTTTGAGCCTTCTTTAGCTCTGAATAATTTAATGGAAGAATATAAGTGGCTAAAAGCTTATTATTTGCAGGGGTATTTGAATATTTTTCAGATATTCTCGCCAAGATAATAGAAAAGGAACTCCTTGAAATATCAACTGAAAGTCAATAATTGTTAAGAATTGCTAAAATAAATGGATATAGTGTTTTGATATTTTAAATAGTTAGTTGAGCTTATTACTAAGCCACAGGAAAAATGTATGTAATCCTTTGATAACCATTCACGAATAGGAAAGGATTTTCAATTTCTGATAACGGAAAATTAAGCATATGGAAAAACCAAATACTTTTTTATTTGTTTTTTAACTGATTGATGAGATTAGACTCCTTCATAAAAAAAAACTCAAAACGACTGGCTGAAAACTGTTTTAGAATATTCAAGTTTTGCCAACTACAATACAACACGACTAGATTCAGGTCCTTGTAGACAAGAAAAAAAAAACTGCGAAGGATAGGCAACATCGTTATATCGTGGCATTTAATGAGTTTCGTTTTGTTGCAAAAGCATTTCCTTGTCGGCTGAGAGAGACAGAGACAGAGAAAGAGAAGAGGCAAGAGAGTAACACGGTGTTTGGCTTGGGTCCTTCGGCTCGATGTCGTTTTCAGTTGTTGCTCTAGTTTTCTTCAGTTTTGTGCCAGGACGAATGCAGTTGCAGAATGTAAAATTTAATTAAGCTGCTTTTCCAAAATGGTGAGTTGGTTGTGGGAGGGGGAGTGGTAAACGTGTGTCACACAGCTAGAGAGATAGAAAAGCGTGAAGAAAGTGTTTGTGTGTGTGTGTGAAGGAGAAATATACTCTTCTCTATACATACATATATACATTTGCTTCTTCATCTTCTGGTGTTTATTTTTTGTGCTGTTTTTTTGCAAACCGCACAGCCACTTGACTCCTGGAGTGGTGGCACTTTCTTTTTTACCCCAACTGCTGCGACCCCCACTTGAATCTTAAATGCTCAAAACACACGCCTTCGCTGCACACACACACACACACACCGCAAACACACACACGCAATCTTTGCATCTTTGTTGTTGGTTTTTGTTGCTTAGCTCCTTCTTGCAAATTAGCCTCGATTTTCAATTGCTGCTCGTTTCCTGGTTTTTTGCCCCCTTTCAACAGGTTTTCGTTTTGCTGTCTGCTCTCCCCCTCCCCCATTGGGGTTTTTATTCTATTTACTACTAGATTACGCAGCATGTGCATTTTTCTTTTTCCTCTTCTTCTCGTTTTTGTGTGTTTATTGAGTAATTATCGGTACTGAAAATAAGATTTATGTTCCAACAATTTACAACAAGTGCATTTGCATGCGATACAGAAGAGCATTCTCAGCATGTTTAGCGTGTCCATCAATTAATTTTCAAGTGAAAGAGAGAAAGAGATCGCGAGAGAGAGAGAAACACCCACAAAACTAGTCACAGGGAGGGGGGGGAAGTAAAAAGAACTAAAACAGGGGCCCTTTGGCCAGCAGTTAAAAAAGTTGAGGACATTAAATTCGGACAGCAATAAGTTGTTGTTTTTATAAGTGAGTAACTAATAGGTAGTAAGGAAGTTTTTTGCAACGATTGTAAAAAGGTGTAAAAGGACGCGAAAAGAACAACAAAACTATCGTAAAATAGCGTGTCGGAAGAGATAAAGAGATAAGCTTACTATTACATTTGCCCCACAAACATTCCACTCGATTGCTATGAGTAGACTCGTTCATCATATTTTGAATACTATTTGAGTGAGTAAACTGACGAACACTTTGAAGAATACTCAAAAATGTTCTCTGAATACTTGGAGTAAATTCATTGGACTTAATATAATATAATAGATTAATTCATTAATGAATCATTCAAATTGTGATCATTTACGTGTAAACGTTTAAGTTTAATTTGATTTAGTTTTACATCTGTGGATAAATAGTTGAAAACGACTAAGCCTAGTAAAAAGTCTCATCGATTGATGATTATGAATGGTTAAAGTGTAATTTACAATTACTAAAGAAGGCTGAAAATATTTAATTTGTGAAAGTGAGCTATGTTAATTCCACTGTTTAAGAACTTAAAGCCGCTGCAGCACTTTTGGGTGCCTTTTTTTGTTTGATTTTGTTTTTATTATTTTTCATTAAATTTTTGCAATGGTTTTTTAGAAGCACTTCCTCTCGACATTTACAACCCACAAACTTCTAATTTCACTTTAATTAGTTTTTCCCTTCCTTCCTTTACCTCCTGCTCCTTGTCTAACCACTTCTTCTTTTCTCTCACTCTCTGCCTAACGTAGCTAAAAATGAAATAATTTATGATAAATCACACAAAAGCTCTGGCAAAAAGTAAATTGTTGCAATTATACTTTATTTTTTTTTCTTCTGCTTCTTCTTCGTTTTGTTTTTATTTTTGTTGTTGCTTCAACCTTAAATCATTTTCATTTTTGTAACTTGTGTTTTATGGGCCGTTGGTTTATTGTTTTCTTCGTTTTTTGGCCCTTTCTGTAAAATGCTGCAGAAAATTGTTGCTAGAAGGCGCCGAAGTGATTTGTACACCCCGCACACATTTTTATGGCTTTGACTTTGGTTATTTCTTTGATACCCTTTACTGAAACGGCAAAACGAGTGGGTATATTCAACTTTTGTTTCATCGGCCTCAAAGTGATTTATCTTGCAAATAGACTGTAAATGTAAGAGATCTATTTATCGATATATTTTGTTGTCGATGGTCGATGGCCATCTCTATTATTTTCCCTGCAAAAGGGTACCTACAGTTCGTTGATTTTAGTTTGGTAATTGCATTGTGGCTTTTTGATAATTTCTGCATACATATTTATGGCAGCAAAACGAAATATATTATGCGTATAATTGTTGTTGTTATTGTTCTTGCTCTTGGCTTGCCAAAAGAAACAACAACAGAAAAAAAATAAAGCAAAAACTGTTTTTTTTTTTGCTTTTGTTTCTTGGCACCTTTTGCCTGCTGTTGCTTTTGGGTTGAATCAATTACAGCCATTACTGGCTGGAGGGCTGAAAACCAACGAACAAACAAAAAAAAAAAAAAAAACAGTAGAAACCAAGTAGAAAAAGAAACGACAACAACGAAGAAAAAGCCAAAACGAAACGCAGACAGTGAGCCTGGCAAAAATGGCAAATTATGGCACCCCAGAGATGCGCGATAAAAGCCCATTTACTTAAACTGAATATTTATTATTCCTGTCGGTGTCCCTTACTCTGGCACCCACCCCACCCCTCTTAGACACACCCTCTACACATCACCTCTTCTTGTGCGTTGACTTTTGGCCATTTCCTATGCAAAACGTTTGACTTTGCTTCGTTATGGCCATCTTTTTTAGCCTAGAGAGCATACTACGTGTACGTGGTGGCGCCTCCTTTATCTTTTTCTTACTCATATGCCGCGAATTTTTCCATTTTCCTGTTTTACGTTTCCTTCTTCTTAGCAAAAGTCACGAAGTTCCCTTTTTTTATGAGTGTGTTGTGTATGTGAGTCTCATAAAGTTTTGAAATTCAAAAAGTGTTGGCAAGTTTGATTGAATTGAAAATACACGAGGCAGAAGGAGGAAAAGGGGGGAAAATGCCTTTAGTTTTCATTTGATTAGCTCATAATCACAATTGACTTGGCTTCTTTTATCTTTCATCCTGAATAAAACGAAATATTTGAAATTTGTATTTCAAGTTAATTTATATGTACATATGTGGATACAATATTTATCTAGCTTTTGCTTTTGATTTTTATTCAAACTAATATAGATTCAGCTAGTTTACCTCTCCCTCTCTCTTTCTCTCTCTATATCTCTCTTTCTCTGCGTGTGTGTCTCTGTCCCTTTTTGTGCTTGGTTGCCTATTTTTTGGGGCTACATTTTTAATTGGAAATTGTTCACCCACCTTTAGCCAAGCCCCCGGGGCTAGCAAACAAACAAACAAACACACTCACACACACGTGGCTATTAGCAACAACAAGGAAAACAGAGACAGAGACAGGAGGAAGGCAGAGGGAGAGAGATAAGAGAGAGAAAATGTATTTTTCTTTTACTGTTTTTTGTAATCTACAAATTGAATTTCCCTACATGAAACGAAAAATTTCTTTTAATTGCCGACTGGACGGGATCCTGGACCCCAAGCACAAGCCTTACGACTTGTTTACATTAAACACACGCACACACACACACACACACACACACACATACAGACAGAGGATACAGGATATAGAAAGAGCAAAGGAAGAGTGAGGGTAGAAGGGAGGGCGAAATGGATAGAGAGAGAGCGGGGCGGGTGAGGAAAACCGAAAACCCTCTGGGCGACAAATTTGTAGCCTGTCAAATAAAACAAGACGCATCAAATTATTTCGAAATTTATCGTCCAGGCCAGCCAAAAGGTGTCCTCATCCTCATCCTTAGATAGGTCTGGCAGCTGTCCTCGAAAGTCCTCGAAATCGACAGCGATTCCAACCCCCAATTCGATGACGAAATGAAATGAAACTACACCAAAAACTACAACAAAAGGCAAGTCTTGTCAAGGGACGGGAATGGAGGGGAAGGCGACATAACTCAGGTAGATGAGGTATATCCCATTTTTTTGTTCTTTGTTTTGTTTCGGTTTCAGATTCAATACCGCAAAATGACAATTAATGAAACCGCGCGCGAATTAGAAATTATATTTTGACACGCAAAACTCAGCAATTAGCTGAGAGATACGACTAGAGAGTCGAGAGTAGACCAAAGCAATTGTGGGTTAATGGCACTTTAAACTCCATATCCAAGAGAGACGAGAGATATAGCATAAATTGAGATTTTAGGCGGAAGTGGCGGCTGACCGAGAGTATATCTAAGTATCTTTAACACGCAACAATGCAATTTGCTGAGATTTTGGTTTACTTTTTTTTCTTTTTATACCATACACCCATAGGGTGAAAATGGTATATTAAAGTCGCTAAAATGTATGTAACAGGCAGAAGGAAGCTTTTCCGACCCCATAAAGTATATATATTCTTGATCAGCATCAACAGCCGAGACGATCTAGCCATGTCCGTCTGTCCGTCCGTCCGTCCGTCCGTCCGTCCGTCCGTCCGTCCGTCCGTCCGTCCGTCCGTCTGTATGAACGCCTAGATCTCGGAGACTATAAGAGCTAGAGCCACCAAATTTGGTATGTAGACTCGTGTCATATGTACGCTTATCGAGTTTGTTTCAAATGTTTGCCACGCCCCCTACCGCCCCCGCAAATGATATAAAACCGATTTTCTCAAACACCATAGCAACTAGAGACACAAAATTTGGTATGTATATTCGCTTAGTAAACGCGCACATTTTGTATTTGTAAAATTTTTGCCACGCCCCCTACCGCCCCCCGCAAATTAAATAAAACCGATTTTCTCAAACACTATAGCAACTAGAGACACAAAATTTGGTATGTATATTTGCTAAGTAAATGCGCACGTTTTGTATTTGTAAAAATTTTGCCACGCCCCCTACCGCCCCCGCAAATTAAATAAAACCGATTTTCTCAAAAACTATTCTAGCTAGAGACACAAAATTTGGTATGAATATTTGCTTAGTAATTGCGCACATTTTTGATGTGTAAAGATTTTGCCACGCCTCTTTCCGCCCCCGTAATTTGAAAAAACTCGATTATCTCCCGTAATTTTCAACCTTGTGCAATCAAATTTAGCACACTTAAATTTGATACTAATATCCAGCAAAATACCAAATTTGATCAAAATCGGAATAAAAATAGCCAAGTTATGCATATGAACGTTTTTCCATATGGCCGGAGTTGGCCGTTGGCTGGTGGGGGCGCTAGGGTGCTCGAATGCTTGAGTGAGCGAAATACTAAGATATGCTTCTAAAAAGCATGCAAACAGATTTTTTTTAAAATACGATAATGCATTGGTTATTATAACTTTAAAATATTTGTTTTACTGGTGTATGGTATATCCAAGTCGGCGAGACGACTTACTTACTTCATTTGGTAGTGTCTTGTCTGTTATTTTTTTCTTTTTCGTCTTTGAGTGTATAACAAATAAATATACCAAATTGAAGCTATTCAAACTGAATTCTAGGGTTTTTGGCTTCCCAAAAAAAAAATGCAATTTATTTACTCAGTCAATGCAATTAACAAAGAGATAGAGATAGAATGAAAGAGACGACAGACAGAGAGAAAAAGAGAGTGAACAAAAGCCAAGACATTCCCAGTTGAGTTAGAGTCTGATTTTTATCAACTAACCAAGCGTAACGCAGACAAACACTTCCTAAATCACTTGAATTTTGGTCTAACTTGGAAAAGAGAGAGAAGTAAGCGAACCAAAAGACAGACGAACCAACCGACCGACGAACCGACAACCATACAAATGAACGCATGTACACGTAGCAGCACCCTAACAACCCTCCCAAAAACAACAACAACAACAGGCAGGAAAAGAAGAAAATAGATAGAAAAAGAAATGTTTCCTTTTTGGCATATAAAAACATAAATTATTTAATTTTTTTCCCTCTTCCCTCTGCGCTTTTAGTTCATATGCCAAGTGAAGTAAAAAGGCGGGTAGGGTCGGCTCAGCTCAGAGGGAGGGGTGAGGTTGAGGAGGCGTTTAAATATGGGGGTTGTGGCATACAACCGACGCCACTCTCTCTCCCCCTCTCTCTTTATCATCGACATTGTCAATGCCGGCGCTTAGAATGAAAATTATGAAACACTTTTGGACGGCTCTCTAGCCCATGGTTTGGTCGCTCCTTTGCCTTACTTCATTAATTTCTTATTTATTTATGGTTGGTTTGTTGTTTTTGTTTTCCTTTTTCGCTTTTGGTGGTTTCCTTATTTAATTTATTATTCGCCTAGGCCGGGGGCTCTATAATTTTTACACGTTACACGTTTTGAAATATGAACTTTTAAGTAGCTGGAAGATACTTCTCTCCCTATGAAAGCTTGACTTTGCTTTTGTCCCATAATCATTATCGATTTTTGGCCGATTGTTTCGATTTCTCGATAAATATTTGTTTAAATATTGAAATAATTTTGTGATATAAATCGAAACAATTTGCAATCATTTCTAACTAATTCCTGCTTATTGATTTCAGTTTGGATCTTTTATTGATTTCAATAGAAAATTTTGCCCGATAGTTCATAAATGGGAAGAAGGCATTTTTTTTTGTTGTGAGCTTAAACTATTTCAATTAGAGCTTAGCTTTAGTTTTCGTAATATTTGCATTATAAGCACTTTAAACCACTTTAAATTTGCCGGCCAGGATAATGTTCCATATCTGTATATAGAGGGCAAGCAACAAAAAAAAAAAAATGCAATTTCCGCACAGACGCACACATTTTCCGGCCAAAAAAAAGAAGGAAAAAAGAAAATGAAATAATATATAGTATATATACATATAAGAGAATGTGGAGAAAGAGAAAAGAGGAAAAGACAGAGTCAGATAGAAGTGTGCGGTGTGTGTGGTGGGAGGAGGCGAAAGGATGCGCGAGGATGAACACAACATAAAAAAGAAAAAAAAAACTCAATTTCCAAACTAAATTCAACTAAGTGTGTCTATGTGTGTGAGTGTGTGTGTGTATAGAAAATTGTGAAAATTGTATTTGGCAAACGCATTAAACTTTCATTTTTCTGTCATGGCAAGGATAAAACACACACCAAAAGAGACATACCAAGAGATGGAAAGAGACACAGAGAGAGAGAAACCGAAGAGAATGCATTTATGTGCAAAATCAAAGCGAAAGTTCTCAGCTTTTTCGCCACCGTCGGTCTCTACGTCCGTCCGTCTGTCAGTCCGCCTATTCATCCATCCGTCCGTTCGTCTGTCAGTCTGTCTGTCTGTCTATTCGCGCGCCAGACTCAAAGTTTGCGCCGAAAAACTTTTGTCATGAATTGAGGCTTGGGAAATGTGCGAGAAAAACACATCAAAGCAATCAAAAAGTGACGCCAGAGCAATTGAAAACTTTTCGCATGAAAAAAATCCTCCCCCCGCTTTCCTCCCCCTACTCAAAAAAAAAAAAAACAAATTTGAAAAGGGTATAGAAAGGCAGTAAGATTGAAACAGGAGAAAGAGGGAACAAAATGTGGGCAGAAAACGCATCAATGCACTTGGCTAAGCAGTGACAGAAAGAGAGAGAGCGGAGGTATGGAAGAGATTTGATTATCATCGTCAAAAATGCCAATTGCCTTCCCACTCCCTACCCCCTGCCTCTTCCTCTTTCGCTCTCTCTTGCTTTCTGGCCAAGTTAATGGCTTTGTTTGCCATGGCTAGCAGCCAAAAAAAAAAACACACACACAGAGCAAATGCGCTATGATCACGCCTCCCCCTTTCTTCAATCCCATTTTATCCCAATCCTTGACAAATAATGAGTTCAACTCTGTTGTTAGACATTCTCATACCAAATTGCAAGTCCTTTTTTCTTGGCTTAATGTTCGTATTTTTGCTGCCGAGAAGTTCTGACTTCTCAAAAGTTTAAATAATTTGCACATAAAATATAATTTAATGCATTTCGGCTCTACACTTAGTTTCATTTTTCGCCTCAAAAATGTGGGTCAAATGCATATAACTGACTTTACATATATACATACATCTATTGTATGTATATATGTATATATATATATACATATATTCCAGTCGAACGCGTGCCAATATGAAAATCTTTTGGAGTTTTCTTTATATCCAGTTTTTGTTGGCAAATAACTTAACTTGAGCTAAATTTTGGCAAAGGCAAATGCATACCATGCAAATAACATAGATTAGAAATGGATGACAGCATTTTCAAAAATACTCTTCACATGAAGGGTATATTTGGTTTTTAGCAGGATAAGAGACAAGGGGGGAGCGGGAAGAACCCGATTACACTGTATCCATAAGCCAAAGAGGGCGCTGAGTGCACTGAATGAATAGAAATGAAACTGACACTCATATCATATCGCATAATAGAGAGCAAAACACTAAAAAAGGAAAAGAAAAAACGAAAAATAAACCCAATTGACTTGAGAGCAGCATTATAAACAAGTTGAATAGATCGCAGGCCTACCTAGAGGTCGGTTAGCCCCACTCAAAAGTTTCCCCGATGGAGGGGAAGGCACTTTTCACTTCCGTGTGTCGCATTGCAATGCATTTCCAGCTCCAAATTGGATTGGATCGTTGAAGTTGTAGCTGGCTGTGGCACATTATGATTGCTTTTCATTAGTAAAACAGCTGTCTTTTTATAGTCACTCTCTCTCTCTCTCTCTCTTTCCCTCTCTGTTGGTAATTTTTTGTGATACGATTTTCTATATCTATCATCTATCTGAAAATAAAAAAGAAAAAAATTTGTGAAATATTTGTGATGATTAGCTCAATTGGCTTCAATTGAGTAGAAAATACCCAAATTGATATAAGACACTTTTGTGAAGAGAAATGAGCTTAGATTGAGAAAATGAGAATGAGGGAGATGGAAACGAGGTTAAGCCTAAGTCCTTATAAATCGTAGATATGTACATATTTGCAACCAAGTGCGTCCATGACCTTTGCGGCTATTACACACACAGCTGGCTGGTAGAGAGCTGGTTGAGACTTAAAGGCAAGTTAAACGTTGCATGATGCTGCGCCTGTTTATCTTTTGGGCTGTTGCGCCATGGGATGGCATCACTCACTCAACTCGAGCATACCATTTAACTCATTCGTATAAAAGATATATAAGAGTTGGGGCAGACACACGCAGCAGCAGCACAAGCAGCGGCATCGACATCGGCATCGGCAGATGCCGCATAAACAAACAACAAATGGAGCGACATCGACTTTAGTCACCCCGTCCTCCACTCTACTCTCCGGTGTGTGTGCCCCATTCTGTTGCGTTGGTTGCACTCGATTAAAACAGAGGCGAATGTTGCATCGTGTGTCGCTTTTGTTGCAGGAAGTGCTCATCTTCATTTACGTTTTTTTTCTTTCCTTCGTTCGTTGGTTTTTTTTTTTCTTTTTTGACGTTTTTCGGTAGATAGCCTGCCAATTTAGCATCTCTTTGCCATCTCTTTCTACCTATATCTTGCTCTTTTCCTCTTTTGTTTCTCGTACATTTGAAATGGCAGAAGTTTTCGCTAATTAAATATCTATGAATGGCGGTTTTTCTGCGTTTCACTTAATCCAAGCATCAGCCTCATCGTGCTCACTCGCTCCTCCCTCCACATACGAATTTTGTATGTGGCTTTGCCTCTTCGTCTTCTCTTCTACTTCTTTGTACGTTGTCGTTTTATGTTTTAATTTTGGCCTCTTCAAATTGGCACAGGAAATTGCTTAAATTTTCCATTTTGAGTATGTTTGAAATTATGCAGTTGTTTGATTCTTTCATCTTTTTGGTTTTTAAATACCCTTTAATTAGTTTCTAGAAATCAGTTTTTTTCAGTGGAATCAAAATATGTGAAAAATAATTAAATACCATAACTTGGTATATCACAAAAATGTGTGTACTCGGTTTCAGTTTAAATTCATTTGGGTAAAGCATTTGAGAATAATTAGCTCATTAATCGCATTATCTGTGTGTCTCTCTCTCTCTCTCTCTCTCTGTATTTTGGGTGCTTACTCTGGTTTTGGCGACACTTTTATTTCCTTGGAGAAGAGAGAATTAATCTGTTTAATAGTCAAAGCGAAATTCACCATCAATCTTTGACTGAAAATGCCACGATTCCTATTCTCTTCCCGTCTCTCTCCCTTCCTCTCTGACAGCTGCTTAACCCCAAAGAGATAAAACTAAAAAAAAAAGTAGGGCGCACGCGGAATTAAAAACCAATGAAATGTCATGAGAAAGCCAATTTTTGGTGAAGAAGTCAGATCAGGAGGAGAAAGAGGAAGACGAGGAGTGCGAGGAGGTCGCAGTAGGTCGGAGGAGTCACCTCTGTTTCTGTTGCACACACACACCCACTTGAAAATCAAAGAGATATGCACACTCACACACACACACACACATATTTGAGTGGGGGTGGGCTTTTGGGGCAGGAATTGGAGGCAAAGTGGCAACACTTGAACGAACGCATTTCCCCAAGCGCTTTTTCTGCTTTGATCTGATGAATGAATGAATAAGTGTAGATGGCAACAAGAAGGAGAAGGAGAAAGGAAAGAAAGGAAACCACCGATTTACTTAAGATTTGCACTTGTTCGTTTGTTCCTTCTCCCTTACTCTCTCTCTCTCTCTCTCTCTCTGTCCCGCTCTCGCTCTGTCCCTTACTATATTATTCTTTTTCGATTGATTTTGGTTTTTTTGCTAGTGGTTTTCATTTATTGGTCAGTCAATTGGAACAAGCAAACGAGACTCGTTTCGGCCATTTTTGTACCCTAAACATTGAAAAGGTAGAACAGAAATTGGAATCAATTGGTTATTAAACTCGAATATACTCAAAATATGATCAAAATTTTCAAAAAGATTAAATATTTAGCAAGAGTTTAAAAGTTAAGATATATATGTATAGAAAGAGTCCAAGTCCAAAGCTCATTTAAGTTAGAAATACTAATATAATTAAGAGTATCGATTAGTCAGAGAGTCATTAAACACAACCTTCGAGATGTTTGATTCTTTAATGAATTCCAATAGTAAACTCATACTAACTTTTACATTATTAGAAAGTGAGAGTATCTAAAGACTCAATGGACGAACCATTACTTTTTGTTTCTTTGCTGTTGCTATTCTTTTCTAAGTATTTTGTATTTCGTATTTAAAAGGCAAATTGCTCCCTAGGGAGGGAGAGCAGATGCGATGGGATGGGATGAATGTTGAATTGGGGTTGGGGTTGGGGTATTGTGGCAGTTTTTCGATTTTGGTTTCAGTTTGAGTTTTGTGTTTCAACATATTTTGTGTTTTTAGCAATTTATTAGATGAAAATCCATATATCACTAATAAGAAGAGGCGCACAAGTTTTCTTGTTTTGTGGTTTGTTGTTGTTGTTGTTGTTGGCATATTTGTCAGTGTGGCATTACTAATTGGTGATTACGAGCGAACGGAAGTCGACGAAATATTTCACTTCATTCTTGATTTTTATTTATATTTTTTTGGGTTTTATTTTTTTTTTTTTGTAAACATTTTCCAAAAGTAAAGTGACGACGAAATGAGATGGCGAAACGAGCGAGCGAGCTCATAAAAAGAAAAAAGAGAAAAGAAAAGTATCTCTAGCAAACGAATCAACGAATGAACATTGACGTAAATTCAAGTAGCTAAATTTAAATCAGCTGAAAGACAGGAAAAAAACACAAAACACACACATCCGCGAATGAGTTTCGGGTTTGGTCTGAAGGCGTAGGTTAGGATGTTTTCCCGAGGGAAACCATACATGAAATTGAATTGTCGTCAAGTGTAAACTAATTTTTATGACCCCATATTGATCCCTCAAATCAGTTGCTGATAACCGTTTTAGTATTTCGGGTTAAAGAGCCTTCACTTTCCTAAAGATGTCATCTCCTTTCCTTGGGAATTAACTACGCCCATGTGTTTATCCATAGATATAGCTGCTGCTTAGCTGGTGTTGTATCTGATGCTACATCTGATGCCTGCTTTTCATCAATGGGCTGCTTGCCGCCTGTTTTGGCTCTATGCCAATTATTGTTGCTGTTTGCAGTTCTTGTCAGAGAGACAGAGGAAGATCCAAGCCAGCCAGCTAACAGCAGCAGCAGCAGCAGCAAGTTTGTCAGAAGATGCTAAAGTTTTGTGTATATGCCACCCTTGCACTATAGCCCCTCCTCCCTTATCACTCGCCCATCGTGCGCCCTCCCTCCACTTGCCACTCGAATTGCCTGTAGGCCAATTTGCATGTGTGTAGGGAAAAGGAAAATTCATTCATTCATTGGCTTGAGTAAAAAATGCAAATGCAAATGCAAAAATGCAAATGCAAATACATAAAACTTAAGCGTTTGGCAAATACGTTTTTCATCTTTTGCTATTTTAGTGTATACATATATACTTGAGTGTGTGTGTGTGTGTGTATTGCTTTTCTTTCGTTTTTGGCCAAAATGTTAAGTATTTTTGCGCCTTGTAGTTTTCGTTGTATTTTCCTTTTACCTTAACCAAAAATGAAGGGGCGTAAAATTCATATTTATAATTGAATTCTCCATCTGCAAATTGGAATTTTGCAGCAAATATTTTTGACTGTTTTTGAGTGTTTTTGTGGAGGCTAACAATTTTTCATACTTGAAGTTTAATTGAAATTGATAATGTAGTTTTTATTATTCAAAATAATAGTTTGCGAAATATACACTCTTGGCTCTGAATATTTTTGGTAATCATTTTTAGATTTGATTTGTTGTATAAGTCCTCAAAAAAAATTAATATTCAGAGTTATCAAATGTTTCAATCATTCGGTTTTTTTTGGTTTGGTTTCTAAACATGGAATGAGCTCTCAATTAAATGGTATTTAAATAAGTTAACTTTGTGATTATCTTCGAATATAAGTTCCCATTGACGAGTACTCAGTGTAAGTGAATTTGTATTCATGCAGGGCTTTTATTCAATTACTCGATCTCTTTCAATTTATGACTAATTTTGTCTTTTTATAGAATAATTTTTATTTGGTGTTGTATATTTTTTGGAAGAGTAAAGTAAAAGCGAGACATTTTGGCTGCTACAATTTGACGGGGCATGCCACATGGCCTGGGCGGCGGTGGCAACAATGTTTGCCATCAAAAATGTTCACAGCTAAAGGGGGGATGGGGATGGGGATGGGAGGGAAGGAGTGGAGAGAGTTGGGTGCCCTAGACAAGTGCAATGGCCGCCTAATTGCGCTGGCAAGTGCCATACGAATGAATCCCCGAGTATGAAACACCCAAACATGCCAATCAACACTCATCCCCTCCCTCTTAGCACCCTCTCTCACCCCATCTCCTTGCCCAAGCGCTTTAGCTCTGCTCATATTGTCTATGTACTTTGTAATATTCTTCGCTCTCTCTCTCTCTCTCTCTCTCTCACTCTTTGCTTGTAATAATTTTTTGTGAAAAGTTGTTTTATTTTCCATGCAGTTCATTTTATGAGCTGATTTTTCCTTCCTCCTTTTCATTCTCGTTGCTTCTCAGATTTTTCTGTGTGTGTGTTTTGCTGTTTGTTGCAGTCGTTAGAGAAATATATATATATACTATATATATGTACATGTATTTTCCTTTTTTTGTTGTGTTTTTTTTGTTGCTTTTTAATGGCTGAGACTTTGGTTCTGATAATTATTATGGCGCTCTTGACGCCTTTATTATGTGTAAAACGTTTCGCAGGCCCCCAATGTCGATGGATATGTTGGCATTTTTTTGTTCGATATATAGTTTCTTTTGTATTTCTTTTTGATTCTTGGTTTTCCTTTCTGGTTGGATGTTATCTCATTTGAAATGCAAAACGTTTATTCTTGTCGAAGAGATTTAAGCTTTTTCCTAACACCTTTTTTCTTGTCTTGCGTTAACGATCGCTCAGATAGATAGATAGATGGATAGATCGAGACGATCCAACCCCGATTAGGAGCTCAACCGATGTGTGTGGCACCGTGTTGTTGTTGCAACAATGAGCCGCTCAAGCGGAACTTTCTTCATCCAATTTCTGTGATTGGTGAAGCGACAAATAAACGTTAAACTTACTTTATTCTGCTTGTGTCTGTGTGTGTGTGTTGTGTGTGTGTGAGTGTGGGGGCGTTATACATACCAGACTTGTAGGGGGAAGGGGACTTTGGTTTCGGATGTCGATGATCACTTTTTTTTTTTTTTGGGGGCTTGGTGCCCCTGGACAGATACATGGGTAGGCAGCAGTTGATAGGTAGGTAGATAGGTAGGAGATAGGGTACTATCCTATACTTTGTGTGGGCAGGTCAAAAACCAAGTGGCTGTTCTTCTTCGTTTCTTCTTGTTTTCATCAGGTCCCCTTCTTTTCTCATAGTTTTTTATTTAACAAGCTGCTGTCAGTCAGTTGATGAGTTGAAAATAACAACGAATTGTAAAAAAAAGGGTGAGGGCTAGAGGAAGTTGTTTTTTATATATATTGAGAGTTTAATTAGAGAGAGGGAGAGAGAGAGAGAGAGAGAGAAAGAGATATTGCCAAGTCAAGCAACAAACTCAATCGTTGGATTTCTGCAAGAAAAAAGGGTCTTTTTTTCCCATAGCATCCCAAAAAATTGTTCAATACTTCTAAGATCTCTTCAGTTTAGAGAGCAATGATCATGCCTTTCCATTATTCTAACTTTATGTACTCATTTTAAGCGAAACAGTTAATATTATTTGACATAAGGCAAAGACTTTGGTTTTTTAATTTGATTTTTTTCTTCGACTTGTAGCCAAAAAGTGTATTAAATTTGTTGTTGGCTTAAATCGTTTGACTCCTGAAAGCCAAAGGAAAAAAAATTCAACAACAAACAAATTGTTGACACGAATGTGCAACAAGATTTTTCACTTAGCCAATTTTTCTTCTTCTTACCCCTCGTGACCCCTCCAAAGAGGTTGCTGCTGCGTTTTGCTTTATTAGCTCAACATTTTTGTTTTATATGTACATACATATATGTTGTTACTTTTGTTTGTTGGTTTAATGTCAAAGACAGACAGACAGAGAGAGGGAGAAAAAGAGAGAGAGAGAGATTTTGAGATTCCGAATCAGATGCGACGACGACTCTCATGTATTTGGATGAATTTTTTTCATTTTTACGAGCGTGTCTTTTGAGGGCGGCTGAGCCCAGATAGTAATCAAAGATACAACTGTGGGTTGCGGGCAGACCGAAAAAAAAAACACAGACCAAACTGGAGTGGGGTGGCGGTGATAGGCGGGGGGGCTAGAGTAGATCAGGGCTCTGGCCGAGAAGAAGTTTGAGCTGCCTTTAGGCTCTTTGTTTGTATTGCGTTTGTCTCGTTTTTGTGCGAGTGTGTGTGCGTGTGTGTGTGTGCATATGCTATTAGCATTCTGTGTGTTAAGGCTTTCATCTCTGTTACAAACTTCGCCTCTTGCCCCCCTTTAGCCAACTTCACCCTCACCTTCTTCTCCTTGGTTCGTTCATTTTCAGTTTCATTAAATAACAAATTGCTCTTTTGTTATATATATGAGCTTAAATTCTTCTTCTTTCTCAGCTTCTTTATGTTTATGTGTGTGTCTGTGTACTGTACTTTTTCCTTTCTCGTTTTTTTTTTTTTTTATTATTAATGTTGTAAAAGGAATACAATATATATATATATGTAAGGCAAGACGAAGCAAAAGATGCGACTTAAAAACTTTGTTATTTGCCTTGGCGGCGTTTTCTATTTTTTATGCTTTCAATAAATATTAACATTTTCTCCTGTCTCTCCTCTGGTTCCTCCTTCTCTCCATTTTGTTCTCTCCTACTGCCAAATAAAAAGTTTGCCTTTGTCTTGTGGAGAGGTGGTGAGGAGGTTTTTTTTTGGGGGGGGAGGGGGCTGAGGATTTTGCCCTGTACTTGTTATTTTTAGTTAGAGTATTTCACCATTTTTCATGTTTATAAAATGTCTTGAAAGATTTTAATCTCATTTTGCACAGAGAAAAAGTCGTTTCACAAATATTTCATAACTGCGGGCATATTACCAGCGCTCACTATCTCTCTCTCTCTCTCTCTCCCTCTCTCTTTCTCCTTTGTTGTGATAACTTATCAGTAGCTAAAGCTAGAGAAGGAGCTCTTCAACCTGCTCAACAAAAGTCAAACGAATGTTTCAACTTTTTATCAATGGCAAAAAAGGCCGCCCATGCTCATTTAGCATCCATATTAATTTATATTCACATTAAAAACTGCCTTAATAATGGATTAATACAATTATTTATTTTTCTAGCTCTTGTTTTTTGTTTGGTTGGGAATAAAATTGTTTTTCCCATTCTAAACTTGGAGCAGTTAGTCAATCAACAGACAGATGTTGCCTCTGTTTCTTGCCCCTTTTCTTCTTCATAATTTTTGTTTTTATAGGTGTGAACGAATATTTTCTTTCTTTCTTCTCTTCACAGGCTGCATCGTAATGATCATAATGATGATGATGATCAGCATCAGCATCATTATTATCATCAACATTGTGAAGAACATGCGACAAAAGTCATAAATTTAAAAGCAATAAAACTTTCAAGACAAATAAATGCCATGAAGTAGATGATGAAGCATTCCAGGCTTCTCTTGCATCGCATCCTTCTTACTTCATATACTTTAATTCAAACAAAGAATGAAAGAGAAACTGAGACAGAGAGAGAGAGAGAGAGACATGGGGAGAGAGAAAGAATGTCTATGTGTTGTAAGAAGATACATAAATCTCGAAACACGCAAAATATTTAAACAAAAAACCAAAAGAGAATTATAGGGGCGTCAGGCAAATGCGGCTTGAACGCGTGTCTTGCGGTTGATCTTCTTCCCATCCTCCACCCCTCTCTCCCCACTTCATTCCCCTTCTGTTATGGCCCCCCCATCATACCTTCTCCACACACATTGCATAAAACATGCACAGAGAAGAAGAAGAAAGATGAGAGACCTTGAAATGCACATTGCATATGACAGGGGCGTTAATTTATGTGAGACAAGAGGCAACAAAAAGAAAAAAATTAAACAAATATACATATATAAAGCCTTTAAAATAAACTGGCGAAAGGGGAAAAGGCAACAAGAATTATTTATTTGCGGTGAAAGAAAAACGAAAGGGTTATTTTTGAATTTTTCTTTTCAAATCAAAATTATTAAAGTAAATATTTAATAATTCATAATTCAAAACGTCGGGGTCAAGCTTAACGTCAGAATAAGCAAAACAATATGACAACATTTAGAAATTTTACAAAAGGGGCTAACAAATTTGGTCTATGTATGTAGACGTCGGGGTCACCGATTCCTACTTCTTTCACATTTGCAGAGAAATCATTGAATGTCGTGAACTAAATTAGTAATTGAACTGAAAGAAATTTTCCATCGCTTTGCTCTTTCATCCTCGTTGCTTTGTATCTGTAATCTTGTTGAGTTCCATGATAAAGCGTTTTGTGTATCTTAAGCTTAAGGGAAAACAATTTGCATTCTATTATTTTTGCTATATTATTTTCAATTTATGTAGATCATTTAACTTCTAGTTACATTCTTCGTTGTAGGGTAAAGCAAACTCTACAAAAGAAGAGAAGAAGAGGAATTTTGGTGGTATCTCTCTGGCGACTTGTTACTTAGCATTTGGTTTAAAGATTTACTGGTCACATGCTCAGACCACGCTCATTCGATAGCAGAGAAAGAAAGAAGAGCAGGAGGAGGTGGAGGAGGCATGTTGTTGCCATTAATCTACCTATATATCGTCTCTCTTTCTACCTATCTGCCTCTCTTTTTTCGGACTGGGCTACCAAGTTCGCTGCACTCCAAAATCGACAACGGCCTACGCAAAAAATGCAGCGCGAAAAAAAGGCCGGGGAGTAGGTTGGGTTTATTATTTTTTCTTTTTTGTATTTTTATTTTTTGCTTTTGTAGTTGCTTAGCGCGCTGCTCCTTAAATTTTGTTTTGTAGTGCAAATCATGTTGACGCTACCCCTAGCCCGCGACCCTCCGACCCATCGCTCCTGCCACCGTCCCCACCCAGTTGCGCCGCCTCCACCTCCTACTTTAACTCCTCAAATGCTACCAAACGAGTTCGGATCAGGTTTGTGTTTACCAAACAAGAAGTTCCCGTAGCTCGATTAGGATCCACAAGGCCCAGGCGCAAAACGAGTTTCATAACCAGAAGAGAGCCAGTAGTTTTTCTCTCTCCCTCTACTGCTCCCCCTCTTACTCCAGTCATGTCTCTTTTTATCCCAAAAAAAAAAAAAAAAGACAAACTTCATAAGTTGCCGACTTTGGAATACCTTCAGAGTTTTGGACTTCATTTACTAAAGGGTGACTACTTTTCATTGAATCGAGTATACCCGGAACATTTCCATATAAACGAGAGGGAATAAAAAGTTGGCAAGTTCTTCATATGAAATGTCAACGACTAAATGTAATTAAAATTGATTTTATTTGTTTTATAAGGCACAAAAACCGAAATAAAACAATTAAATGTGTTAAGCGGAGGATGGAAGGGCCAAGAAAAGCGAACAGTAAAGGGGAGAATGAGGGCGAGGGCGTAAGAGCCCCTTTGGCCCCCTCACAAACCGAAAACCATTCCGTAAAAAGTAATTTGTGTCGACAATTTTGATTATTTATAAATATAAATCGAGCGAAAGAGTGGGTAAGTGAGTGAGTGACTGGCTAAGGGAAAACGGGCGGGCGAAAGGGCGAAAAAAGGGAAAAAACATTTGCCACAAATGTCAGAAATAATCATCATGACCCAACACGGCATTTCATTTGACATTATAAGCGCCCAAGAATCAAGACGAACAACAAGAAGTACAAGTCAGAGTCGCAGTTAAAGTCGAGTGAGTGGAAGTGGAGAAGGGTTACCCCCAAAAACGAAAAAAACAACAACAACAACAACGAAATGAACAGACGACAGATTTTTATGCCTTTTGGCCTCAGATTTTTCTATACGGTGGGGGGATTTACATAGATTTTCCCCCACCACAACAACAACAACAACAACAAGAAAAGCACACACCAAACAAAAAGAAAAACAAGTAGTGGGGGCAACAAAAAAAAAAAAAAAAAGAAGAGAAGAAAAATAATGTTTCGAATTTTTATGAGTGGGAAGTGTGTGGCATGTCGACGGGGTCCATATAAAATATGTTTTTCCAATTAGCGTTTATTTGGTTTTTCATTTTCTGTTTTTATGTTTTGCCCAGAGATAAACAACACAAAACAGAACAGAGCAGAACAGAAGAAGCGGAGACAGAAACAGAAAAACAGAACCAAAACCTAGAGGAATAATTAAGGCAAGCCATAAAATCAAACCAAAGGGAAAAATGGGAGTAGACGACGAAAACGACGAACGGCTAAACAAAAACTGTGAAATGAAAGTGTCGTGAAAATTTTTCAAAAATCAACTGAAAGTGGAATTTGATTTGAGGCCAAGCTAATTGGCCCAGCTACATAGAGAGAGATCAAATTCTTCTGGCCGTCAGTCTAGATATCTCTTGGGCGGCTGCTTCATGTAAATTCATCGAGCTGTTTTTTATGATCACAATTTTGAATTTGGATCAATTTGTGAAGAGGCTTTTATTTGTCTTTGTGAGAAATTGATTAGGAATAACCTGCGATCAAATCGTTTATTGCGCTCTTCAAATAATTGCCTCACATTTTTAGTTTCAGTCAGAGAAAACTTGCTTCACATTCATTACCTATCTTTTGTGAACGGCGATTAAATTGTAGTAGAACAATATAAAAAATATCTGTATGTAATCCTACTATAACCATAGACCTCTTGTTACTTATGTGCCAGCCATTCATTCCACCAATGCTTTGATCTTATGTGTGTATCTAGATTTTGGCCCAAAATGAATTCAATTTTACACAATTGCCATTGCCATAATAGCTTCACATTGATTGCTGGGATAACCGTTGCCATAGCCTCGCGCAGTTTGCCAGTTTGAGCCAAACATATTTGTTACACTTGGCTTGCCTTTTGCCACGCTCCAAACGGCGCACTTTGGACTTCTCCTCCAGCTCAGCACCAGCTCTCTCTACACTAATCACAAAATCCCACCCATGATGTTTGAGGCAAACTCAAAGTCATCGTGTAATATTGGAGGGAAAAATCAAAATCGGAATTGAAATCGAAAAATCAAACGCCCAAAATGCCAAACAATTTCAAATGTAATCCCCGTTGTTGTGGTCGATGGAAAGAAGAGAGGGAGCAGGCGTTAGAGAGACAGTGAGAGAGAGAGAGAGAAAGAGAGAGATCTGTTTAGGGATTTTCATGTCAAATTAAATTTATGATATGGCAGAAAAATAAAACAGACACACACACACACACAAACGAAATAGTGAAGAGTAGGAGAATTGAGGATGAGGGGAGTAACTCAAAATTGTAATACCTAAATCAATAGACTGATTTAACAATAAGTCTGTATATAGAGCAAAAGCAACAATAATTACAGATTAAAATCAATTTGCCGACACCGCAAGTTGCAGATGTAGATGCAGATGCAAATGCAACCGCAACATATAGATACGGAGATATATCTGCATCCGCATCCGCATCCGCATCCGCATTGGCATCTACTTGTATCTATTCAGCTATGCAATCTGTAAGCCAAAATTCACTCATTAATCAAATATCTATGATGTGTGGTCAATTCGAGGGATGTGTCTGTGCGTGTGTGTGTGTGTCTAAGGGGCGTGGCATTTTAATTAACACCCTACAATGCAATGAACTTGCACATTCTCGGGCCCACACTTCACAGCTTCACATATCACCCATCATCCTCATCATCATCCACCATCAATAGATACATTTTGTTAACCTCAGCATGTAGCTTCATCAGATCGCCTCCCCATCACATCATTCCATCTCATCAGCATCAGCATCATCATCATCATTCAATAATATTCAGCCTAATGAAACATTTGGCAACAAAAAATAATAATAATTTCACATTTATTAAGAAAAAACGCGAGCAAAAAGAAAAAAAAAACGAGAAACATGAAATGTGAAATGAATGTGTGAAATGTTTCAACAAAAAAAAAAACGCTTGTTGATGACCACCACCACGCGATGGATGGATGGATGGAAGGAAAGATGAGTCAGTGTCAGAAGACACAAAAAAAAAATAAAAAACAAAATATGTATGTTGGGATTTTGTAATCACATAATTACAGGCCCGAAAGACACTCGCCATGAAATATGATGCAAAAAGGAATTCCAAAAACAAGAGCAAGGAATTCGGGGAATGAAATTATGACACTTTTCTGCTGCTGTTTGGGGTCGAATTTCAATTCCCCATAGCGTGCTTCACTTTGAGTAAATATCGATAATTACATTCCATTTCAAATAAAAAAAATGAAGTAAGTAAGTCGTCTCGCCGACTTGGATATACCATACACCAGTAAAACAAATATTTTAAAGTTATAATAACCAATGCATTATCGTATTTTAAAAAAAATCTGTTTGCATGCTTTTTAGAAGCATATCTTAGTATTTCGCTCACTCAAGCATTCGAGCACCCTAGCGCCCCCACCAGCCAACGGCCAACTCCGGCCATATGGAAAAACGTTCATATGCATAACTTGGCTATTTTTATTCCGATTTTGATCAAATTTGGTATTTTGCTGGATATTAGTATCAAATTTAAGTGTGCTAAATTTGATTGCACAAGGTTGAAAATTACGGGAGATAATCGAGTTTTTTCAAATTACGGGGGCGGAGGGGGGCGTGGCAAAATCTTTACACATCAAAAATGTGCGCAATTACTAAGCAAATATTCATACCAAATTTTGTGTCTCTAGCTAGAATAGTTTTTGAGAAAATCGGTTTTATTTAATTTGCGGGGGCGGTAGGGGGCGTGGCAAAATTTTTACAAATACAAAACGTGCGCATTTACTTAGCAAATATACATACCAAATTTTGTGTCTCTAGTTGCTATAGTGTTTGAGAAAATCGGTTTTATTTAATTTGCGGGGGCGGTAGGGGGCGTGGCAAAATTTTTATAAATACAAAATGTGCGCGTTTACTAAGCAAATATACATACCAAATTTTGTGTCTCTAGTTGCTATAGTGTTTAAGAAAATCGGTTTTATATCATTTGCGGGGGCGGTAGGGGGCGTGGCAAACATTTGAAACAAACTCGATAAGCGTACATATGACACGAGTCTACATACCAAATTTGGTGGCTCTAGCTCTTATAGTCTCCGAGATCTAGGCGTTCATACAGACGGACGGACAGACGGACATGGCTAGATCGTCTCGGCTGTTGATGCTGATCAAGAATATATATACTTTATGGGGTCGGAAAAGCTTCCTTCTGCCTGTTACATACATTTTAGCGACTTTAATATACCATTTCACCCTATGGGTGTATGGTATAAAAATCCTTAAATATTTTTGACCTTATCTGACTTATTACGTCTCAGAGAGCCAACAATAATTTTTTTTTTCTTGTTAAGATAAGACATCTTGGAATTTTTTGTTTTTTTTTTTTTGGCATTTTCTCTGTAAAAATTTGGTATCTAGTGGAATGGTAAAGGAAAAAGCGTAACGTCATTATGGTCACAAAGTGTTATTTAAAAGATCAATTTCAACTCTAACCCCTTGAACCATTATTATCTATTCACAGCGTATACAAGGACTGGCAAAAATGTGAAGAATATTCAATACAATTTGATTGAACAAAAGAAGTTGAAGAAGAAGAATTCTTACTGAGAATTTACCCAAAAAAGACAGAGAAACACAATTGTGCAGCCGAAGAAACGAGAGAGAGAAAGAAAGTTCAACTATTTTGTGGATTCTTCATTATTAACAAGTGGAATTGTTGGCGCGGTGGCAATGCCTCCACGACGGCCCCCACGGGCTCCCCTTAATGGGGTGACCGGACCGTGCCCAAATTGAGAAAAATCACGGAATAAAATAATCGAAGCAAATAAACGAAATAAACAAACCAAACAAACAAACAAACAAAACACTTTAAAGTGTATGTGTGTGTCTGTGTGCACGCTTCTCGTGTATAACTGATTAATTATTAAATGCAAACGTGGCCAATAATAATTAACAATATTCGTAATTGAAACTGAACTCAAACGGTAACGGTGAAGCAAAAAGAGTGGGCGACTCATTTTTGCTACACTACGATATATATAAATATATATATATATATATATATAGATATACATATATTTAACATAAATTCGCATAAAGTGCTGGCTACAAACCAAAATGACTATGAAATCGATAAAGTACTCCGATTGTGATACCGTTATGGATGGCTATAATCCAGTGCCGCCTCCATTGCCACGGCGAGTGCCGCCTGTTCGTAATATTTATGCTGAGCCCTTTGCCCACGAGCCGAATCATTCTAGCAGGTAATATCGAAAAACAAAAATCAACAACAACAACAAAAGGCTGCAGCGATAACAATTGCCACTTTGTATCTCTTACCCTTCTTCTGACCCATGTAAATAATTGTAATTAACTGAAGTGCCACCGACCTGACCCCTGTATGGGGTCAACTTGGAACCAACTACAGTTGGTTCAGAAAATGGACCACCAGAATTTACCTCTAGCAATTTATGATCGAAATTTAAAACCCTTCCCCACCCCACAGAAAAAGTGTAATTCGGCATTTTCTAAACAAAATACATAAATGAAACAATTTAATTATAAAACTTTATGAAAAACTTGCAAAAATGATTGAATTTGAGCAGTTCATCATGAAATGCATAGTGAAGAATTATTTAAAATTCAGATTTAGATTTCCTTTCCAGGAAATGACACTTAAAGGATTAGTTTTGTATGCCCAGTAGGCGGGAACAAGGATTAGCCGTATTTAAAATGTAGCAAACAACCGAAACGAATAAGGATATTTGAATGGGATTATTAGAAGAGATTTTGTTAGACATGTTTTTGAAGAGATAATCGAAACATTTGGATCTGAGATCTGGATTTGGGTTAGACTTAGCGTCTTAAGGGAAAAGATTTTGAATAACGATTTTAGAGACAATTTGATTTGGTTTATCATCTAAAAGATATTTGAAAATAAAATATCAAGAGAAAGTCTGAGGAGCTAGAACATATGCCGCAGCCGCTAAACTTTTCCCCAGGGGAGTGATGCATATTAAAAAAAATAAGAGAAAGAGAGAAAAATAAAGAAACGGGGGTAGAGACAGAGAGAGAGAGAGAGAGAGGGAGGGAGAGAAAGACAGACACAGTCGAGTTGAGTTGAGTTGAGTGTACACAATATGCATTTTCATATCTGAATAAATAGATGTGAGAGTTGCTGAGTTCCCTCTCTCTCTCTCTCTCTCTCTCTCCAACTCTTTTTCTCTCCGTGTCGCATATGCGATATTGTATATACTTTTTTTATATTTTCCTTTTTTTTGCTGTTTGTTTGTATTCATAAAACACCCAACAACAATGGCAAATAGAGCCAAACAATCAAAAAGAAAAAGACCTAACCACTTGATACCCTTTTAGCTTGTTAGAAGCCCTTCAGATTGCCAAGTGCGTGTATACCCTATATTGGTGTTTTTTTTACAGGGTAATCGCAAAGCTCACATATCTCGCATGTGGGCCAAAGGACTTCCGAGTGGGTGGTAGTCGTTGGGTGAGTCCAAGTGGTAACCAACAGTCAGCCAACTGATAGAAGTAGGATATGACGAGGTATAGAGCAATAGGGATGGGTTGATGGGTGGGATGGGTGGGATGGGTCGATGGTGGCTTCATCTCACGCCCGCCGATTCGATGTGTATGTGTGTGTGGTAAAAATGCGGCGCAATATGTTTGCCTGTCAGTTTCATGCATTTCATATCGAAAACCATTCGTACTTTTACTTGAGTGAGTTTTATGAGCAACGAGCCGGGTATGGAACGGCAATGGCAACCAACGCCAACAATAACAACGACTGAGTGGATACATCTATGATGATGCTCCAGTGGATACATTGTATCCCTTTCAAAGATATAGGGACAAACGGTATAGACACACACACACACATAGATAGAGATTGCTGCGAGTGGGACAGAGAGAGAGAGGGACTGATAGAGGAACGCGCATCAGCGAGTGGTGGCCCCGTTTATACTCGTATGCATAGTGGTTTGGTTTCGTTTCGACTTCTTTTTTTCATCTTCCTTCCTTCCTTCCGTATTTTGCTTTTATTTTTTTTTTTTTTGGGGTCTGCCAAAACAGCAGCGAACTGGGTTAGGATTTCATTTCATTCTTCTGCCCTTTTCCTCTTTAACCTCCTACTCCTCTGTCTCTCACCAACGTAGAAAGAAGGAGTTGGTGTTTTTTTTTATATTAAATGAAAATTCCAATTACTTTTTATTGGACTATATATATGAAGATGAAGAGGGATAAGGCAAAAGATGGTTTCTCTTCATCGTTTGCCTTCTTTTTCGGTTTTCGTTTGTTTTTGCCGCAAATGAAATGAATTGAGGCAACTGAAATTGGCCAAAAACAAAACAAAAAGAAAAGAAAAAAAATTATTCCAAAACTACTTGAACTTGGCATAACGCCGATATCTCTAAAATAAAGTCAATTTTGGCATGCAATTTAACTTTGTTTATACCAAGTGTTATCTATGAATAAAAGAAAAATATTTGTAAAAACATCTAGCAGATCAATTTGTCTATACAATAAAAAAAGATATGCAAGGAAATAATCTGATTTTGGCTTAAACCTAATCTTTCTGGATTATCAGTTCAGAGTTATCAATTTTAATATATGAGTTAACAATCGTTAGCGAATGACCACACGTCGTATGTGTAATTTCTAGTCTTTTCAGAGTCTTAAAACAATTCACTCAAATTAATAAATTTTGTGCTGCATAATAATAATCAATCAATCTAAAGCGTTTAACATTTTTTTTTTTTTAAGACCAAAAGTCAAGTAAATATATTATGTGCTTAGCACAAACTCATTCTGTTTATAAATCATAATCATAATTCTTACATTTTGATGGCCAACAAATTTAAAACAATTATTCATTGAACTTTTCTTCTCTCTCTTCCGCTCTTTCTCTCTTTCTAGGTAAGTTTCTGGAACAACAATTTCTTTATTTCTACTCTTTGGGGAGGGGCGGCAGCGGACAGGTAAAACTAAAACCATAAAACATTACAGCTCTGAAATATAAAATGGTAACAATTTAAACAAAATTTAAGACCCCAGAGAGGAGAAAAGAGCGAGCGTCGACGATGGCTGAGTCGATTTGATGGGGGTGAAAGGAGGAGGAGGGGAAGGAGAAGGAGAAGCAGCAGTTGAAGGGGATGTAGTAGCGGACTGAGCAGGAAATATTGTAAACTTTCAACTACATAACTTCCAAGGAGGCAAAAGAACAGCAAAAAATATACTTACTTTTAATAATTCAAGTAGCTAGGCGAATTTCATAGGTGAAGCAAAGGAGCGTGAGGTAGTCGGTAACGTCCACCTATTGACCTACTTCACATGGTAGCTCACACACACACACACACACACACAAACACACATCATATGTATGTATGTATGTATATAGAAGGCTTACGATGCCCAGCAATATATACATAATACATAAAATATATAACGATTTCATATTGGAATCGAAAATATGATTTCATAAAGTCCCTACACTTTCCTTAGAGTAGAGTATCCAATGTCCTGGATGAATTAAGTGTCCTGTGCGCATAAAGTTACTTCAGCTCACTGGGTAATTTTTTGTATTGTGGAAAAACTTGCTACAACATGAAAATGTCGCCAAAAAAAAAAATAAAGAGAAAGAAAAAGAAAAAGAAAAACAGGAATTCGCGAATATTTTCACTGACAAATTTAACAAAACTTTTCCCTTTATCCATGGGTGTGCGTGAGTGTGTGTGTGTGTGTGTTTGTGGGACCTCTTGACCTAGTGGAAAGGGCGATGGGTGATGGTTGATGGTGTGCTTATACATTTCTCTGTGTGTGTCCAGTAGCACGTCCAGCTCCAATACTTTACTCCACTTCTCAGTCTCTCGGTTCAGTGCACAGCCGAAGGGCAAAAATGATGGCCAGGGACAGCAGCAAGAGGTGGAAAAAGTTAAGGGTCGCAACGGTTCCTCAATCAATATGCCCGGCACATGTATGTATATTATAGATGGCCAACTTGAATGGATCCCATCCACAGCTACAAATGTATATTTCTTTGGATTTTTTTGTATTTTTTTTGTGTTGCCTTTTTCACATATGTACGTTCGTTTCGTTTGCTTTTGATGAGCTTCAGAGTAAGTTCAGAGTATCCATCGTGTGCCCTTATGATGGAAATAATGTTGCGCTCTCTTCTAAGCTTGGTTATCATTTGCTTTACTCTGGCCAAACTGCTCCTTCTGCCTGCTTGTGCCCCTTCTTAGCCTTGTGCCTCCTTGTGAGGTCCTCGTTCTTCTTGATGTTACGACAACATTTGTTTCGGACAGTTGGCCAACTAATTTGTTTTGATATGCTTGTCATCGAGGCCTTTGGGGAACAAAGGTCAACAAATTGAATGAAAAATCTGAGCCACAGCCAGAGATAATATGAGAGAGAAAGAAAGATGGAGTTTTTGGAATTTTTGGAATTTCCTATTGTAGTTTATTCCCTGTTTGCTTTTAGATGATTTGTATGGAAAAGCTATTGCCAGAACTAGAATATTTTGTACTCTCTTTTGTCTTGAAACGATGAGAGACGATCTCGTCTCTAATCATCAGCATCATCAACCTCTTCTTCATCATCATCAGTCACACAGGCGTTTTCTTTCTTGGATGATACTGACATGGGCAATTGCCACACGGATGGCGGTGGTGGTGGCGGTGGTGGTGGTGGTGGTGACGCCGATATATTCAATAAATTCGGTACCATATCATCCAATTGTACCAAATCCGATGATAGATTCGTCAGCGGCATATTGAAATTAGAATGTGGTGGATTCTGTGGATGGATTAATTCCAAGTGACCGTAATCCATAGCATCATCCATGGCATCAGGAATCTCGTTCTCCATCTTTGGTGGAATCGATTGATCCACATCAAAGGATTCCGATTCACTTGGCGGTGGATTTGGTGGCAAACTCATCAATGGACCTAAGGATAATGCATCCGTAGATTCGTTTCCTCCCTCCGCATTATCATCATAATCCGGGTCACTGCTGCATTCGGCAAAATTTATCAATGCCGGCAATGATGAAATAATTTCATTGAATTCTTTATTGTGCGGCGGCGCTAGATCATCGTCCCAATCAACTATATTTGTGGCTCCCAGCATGTGATTGCCCGCGGCACACACTCTACCTAAAACAGAAGACAATTTTTCATTCTCAACTCCAAAGGAGAAAAAAAACATATATATATATATATATGTAAAAAAGCTTACGCAGGAAAATCGGATTATTTAGCGTCTGTTGACGATTTCTCTGTAATTCAGCTGAATTACTAGTACTGGGTCCATTCAGAAGTTGCTCCGGTAGCGGTGGAGGCGGTGGTGGGTGTCCTGACAGTACAATTGCATCTGGTCCTAGTGACGATGGAATCAAGTTTGCCAATCTAGTTGAACCATCGAATGAAGAGTTTTGACGTAATTTTCGATTCTCCTGCTGCAACATTTCGCGCAAACTCTGCATCTCTTCGGTTAGCTGTTGACGCCTCTGGTGAAGTTCTTGCAACTTGCGATGCTCCGCTTCAAGTGTGTCAAATAGTTGACGAAACACACTTGAATATTGATACTGCTGCGGGGGCGTTTTACCAAGGGAAGACAACGGCGGTGAAGGCAAGGAATTTGGTGCTGGCGAGGATGACGGTGCTGGCGAGGATGAACGATCAGTGGTATTGCCATGTACATTGGATTTCGATTGGGTATCCTTTTCTTCCGACATTTTTGTTTGTTGGTCCCAGAGTATTTAGTCTATTTTGTTTTTAGTTGAGCTATTTTTTCTTTAAATATGTGAAATTTTGAACTATCCTGTGTAGAAATGAACTGAACCCTGGCTACGAGTTGGGACATTAATAAAAGGCAAGGGCAAAGCCTACTAGACTAGGAGGAAAAGGTAATGAAATGGAATTGTCGATTCAGTTCCGATGTCGATACTTTTTACCTAGACATTTGACTTATCGATAGTAATTGAGTAAGAGAAATTAATATACATAAGTATTTGGCGAAACAATTTAATTCAAGTCACCAAGCCACACACACACACACTCACATACACTTGTTAAAACGTCTGTTAATGACGCAATTTCCGCAAGCCAAAGAAAGGATGACCTCTGGCGACGAACTTCGTTTAGGCTAATTAGCTTAGAGCTTGGTTAAATCGTAGCGCCTAGTGAACTCTAAGCACTTTTATGGCATCCTCACTCTCACTCTCTCTCTCTCTCTCTCTCTGTATCTCTCTCTACCCTCTCCGTCTTTAGATACAAAACAAACAAAAAATGAACAGAAAGCAGAAAAACATGCCACAAACCAAGAAAATGGGTTGGGTTAAGGGGTTGAGAAACCCTTTTCATTTTCTTTTCTCAGGGTGTAGGGCAAGACAATTCCAAGCCATTAAACTGAGAAATGTGACACAATTTGAATAACATTTAAAATATAAAATTGAGCATCAAAATCCGAGATTGGGTCGTATTTCTGTCGAGTTGACTGAGTGAGTGAGTGAGTGAGTGAGTGGTTGGGCGTTGGTTATGAGAAGGGCTGAAATAGTTGAGAACCCTTTTGTGTGACCTAGACAAGACGACGACAACGACAACCAAGAAGGAAAACCCATCTCATTGCGCCTACACATGTTGCTGATGGATGGATTGGAGCGCATTCGGAACTTTGCCTTTTGCCCCTTTATCTGATGGATGTTTTGCAAAAACAAAACAAGAACGAGCATATCCATTGGACTATGGCTAAGATAAGACAATGATTAGTTCTTCTTGATGAATTGCATTTGTCTACAGATTGCAGATCTCATTGTCAATCAAGTGTAAATGATCGGCGATCTTCAAATTTGCTTAAAGATCTTGTTTTTACAGGATAATTTAAAGTCGAGTCGCATCTAATGGAAGCATTCACTTGGTTTTTTTCGCCCTTACTCCCTGCTTTGTTTCTTTTATTTTGGTGTGTTCTTTTTGTTTCGACTAAATTGCGTAAATTATTGGCATATGTTGTGTGTTGTCTGTTCTGTCTTTGGCGTTTTGTGCTGTGTGTCTTGGCAATGTGCAATGAAACATTTTAACCCTTTTTCCCTTGTCCTTGCCTCACTGAAAAGGAATTGACAAGGCGGATGGATGGATGGTTGTGAATGGTTGGAGTTGTATTTTTCGGAGCAGGGGCAAATGGCATGGATAGAGGGGCAACAATGTCGGCTTCGGCATTTCATTCCATTCTTTTGGATCTCTTTTCTCTCTCTCTCTCTGTCACACACACACACACTCATACACAGTCAGTCTGCCAGTCAGCCTGTCAGTTTCTCGGATTCAGCTTCTGTTTCTTCTATATCTTCTCCTCTTTCTCTTCAGTTTTGTCTTTTCGTTTCGTCTCGGGTTTTGTTATTTTTATCATTTTCAACTCCATTCTTTGGCCTTTTTTTATGTGCGCGCTATTTCGCGTTGTAGAACAATAGCAGCAGCAGCAGCAGCAGCCGCCCGCCCAGGCTATCTCCTCTTGCTCACATATACATCCTGCCACACGCTGTTCCCCCTCCGGCCCCCGCCTCGTCCTTTCGCCAACACCATCTACATTGGCGTCTACGTCTCCTTCATCTTTTGTTACAACTTTTAGGCAAAGGGGTTTCGTTTCGTTTCGTTTCATTTTTTTTCGGTTGGAGGAGGACTCCACTATTCTTCGTCGTGCGCTACTTTATTGTCTTGCCCAAAGAAATAGACTTTTAATATACTTGGACCCATTCGGCACACAATACATGGTCACTATTCCCCAGCTCTGCCCATCCCCCATTATACACTCTAGATAAGATGAAGGGGAAGGGGAAGGATGTCCTTTTTGTATATAGAGAAAGGTTTATGGTGTGTAGAAGAGACGAAAACAAGGGGCCACTTATATACTAGCCGCTGTTTTTTTTCGGGGGAGGTAAAGTGTCTGGAAATATTAGGCGCTTTTTGCCAGTTCATTGACTTGCCACAACACAATAGAACTTTGAAGTTTGTCTGCCAAAATATTAGAGGATATAAATGGGGGAATTTAAGAATTATGTGTATATACGTTGTACTTATAAGAGATTGGGGAATGAAGATGGCACAGAAAAGTATTTGATTCCATCTACAAATAATTCAAGGAAAGTTGACATTCTAAACGGCGAAAAAAGTTAGATTCTTTTACTTGTTCATTCCTTACTCAAAAATATGATCAATCTATGGTCTTTAGATTAACCAAATACTCAGCAAAATTGCTTATGAAAAATTGTTATTAACTATCGAAAGGCAATCAGGATAAAGTTTTACTGAACAAAAATGCTTGAGACTCAGGCCAAGTTCTTTTAAGAACTCTCTGAGTACTTTAGTCTCAGACAATTTTGTTATATAATGAGTTTGCATTGCTTGTTGCTCTTTCAAGGAAAGGAATAAGTATCTTTTCCTACCATTTTGATTGGCTTTTCGTTTTGGGATCATCTCTAATCAGTCTCTGTATGCAGAGAAATGTTTAGCCTTCCTGCCATCCAGACTCGAGGCAACAAAATGAGGTAGCTTGTTGCCACCTAATTGGACAACATGTTTGGCAAGTGAAAGTGAATGAGGGAGGAAGAGAAAATCTATGCCAAGAAACAAACAGCGAAAACATAAGACTCTCAGAATCTCAGGCTCACTGCATCACTGGCATCTTTCAAGGAATAGCTACCATGTAGCTAATATCAAGTCAAAAGGAAAGAAAAGCTTTTCAACTTTTTGAAGAGACAAAAGTCAAAAGGAGCATATTTTGCGGTCACCTCAAACTCTCTGTTTCTCTCTCTTTGTATGTGAGTATGCTATTTTTTCGTTTGTTTTCTACATCTTTTTGGAGAACTTTCTGATGCTGCACAAAAAACTTCCTCCGACAACAATTTCAGCAAACGCAAGCAGGAAAACATAAATCTGGCTAAAGCTAAAACGCAAACTTTTACTTCAAAAAAAAGAATAGGAACGAACTCAAAAAATAAAGCAGGGACAGAGAAAGGTTGAATGAGAAAGAGAGAAGGAAGTATTCTGAGTGAGTGCGTGCAAGTGATAGAGGAATTGAATCGGTCCAAGGAGATGCAAAAAACGAAACCAACTTGAGAAGATGAAGAAGAACTGGGAGTGGATGCAACATTGAAGAGCAGCAGAAGCAGTAGAAGGAGCTACTTAGCTGCATTTTGGGTAGATATTTGAAAGGATAGAAAAATGAAGCTAAAATTTGACATTTTATTTGAAAACATGACGTTGTTTCCCTTTTCCCTTTTACCAAAAAGAAAAAGAAATAAAATTGATGAATTGACATACTATACTTTGACTTTAAATACCTGTCATTGAAAGAAACTACAAGTGCTTCACTTGGCTTTCTACTTGAAATACAGCTCCTAAAAGTATGCAATATTTTAAGAATTTTTTGATTTACTTGTAAAGAAATTCTATTGTCGCAGTAAATTGATAGGGAGCAATCTTTAATAATAACTAAAATTATTTAGTTTGTCTTATCTTTCATATTTTCTTTTCTTCTTATTGTCGTTTATTGTGTCTCCTCCTTGTCTCTCTCTCTCTCTCTCTCGGTTTCGTTCCATCTCTGTGTGTGTTTGGAGGTCCCCAGTTCCTGTAGTTATAAATCAAAAGTCATGTCAATTTTAATTGCATTTTAATGGCAGCAGCAGGTCGCGACCTTCTTTTTGTATTGTTGAGAAAAGGGTTAAGTTCCACTAATGAGACACAAAAGGAATTGGGAATAAGAGTGGGTGGCTAAAGAAAGAAACACGGAGAGATGGAGAGTGAGACAGACAGAAAGACGGGGGATTTCAATTCAATTGGTGGCCATACAAAATTGCAAGTGGGTTGAAAAATGCGAATTGCCATGCCAACTTCAATTCAACTTCCATTGTCAATTTCAATTTCATTCACGGCAATCATAATTTTTTTTGATGACAATTCATTTGTCTTCGTTGCAAAAAATTCACGGCGCGTACATTGCTTTAATTGAATTAAACCAATTCATTCACCTCACTCCTCCAGGCCCTCTCTGGCTGTCTCTTCCTACAGAGAGACCTGTGCGTTCTGGTTTTTGCCTTTCCCCTCTATCTGGTCTGCTATTCTTCCCCGCATGGGTCATCGAATTTCCCCCGTCGTAAACGTTGTTAATTGATTTTTAATTAAATGTTAGATTGCCAGTTGCAATCCGACATTGTGCCCCGCCAAGAGAAGTAGGGGAACTTGGCTTTATTCAAGAGGGAAAGAGAAAGACTAGACAAAGACTTCTTGCCACATATTCATTACATTTATCAAAAATTCACTTGAGTAGGGAGTATATCGCCCATATGGCTAAAGTATTAAAGCCATTCCCTGTAAGTTATTAAATAAAATTTAAGAAATTATTCCTTTCCGAAATAATAAGTGGATCACTTCAAAGGACCTTCTTTTTGGCAGTAATCTTTGCTTCGTAAATTCGAAGCTTTTCAATGTTAGATTTTAGATTTGATTTTGAAACAACTAAACAAGAAAATATTAAAATATAGATTGAAAGCAAATGTTTGGGAAGAATAAACCCAGAATCAATAAGCTACTTGATTAGTAAAAACGGCGAAAAACTATGTAGTATCAGGATTTCAGAATTTTTGAAATTAGCCCCAACAGGGAAAAAACAAACTAAAGGAATAAGAAAAAGGCGTAAAACAGAGAAAGGGAGAAAAGAGTAAAAAACAAAATAAACTTTTTGATTCATTTCCTTGTTGTTTTTCCCCCTTTGTTGCCCTTTTTTGTTGTTTTTTGTTTTTGTAATGCGCTTAAATTTCTTTTTTAGCCAAAGTAGAAAGGGGGATCGGGGGCTGGCAGATGGGGAAGAATCTTTGCTGTGTTAAGGAGAAAGCCCACCTGTGCTGTTCCACGTTTTGTTTTTCTTGTTGTTGGTGTACCTGCTGCTGCTGCTGCTGCTGCTGCTGTTGAAAGGCTGCTGTTGTCAGTGTCATAGAAGAAGAAAGTTCAACATTATTAGCATTGCCATTTTCGGTCCACCCCTTTCCCCCCGCCGTGACCTCCTCCACCCATCAATCCTCTCACCCATCGTGGGGCATCCGCACAACAGTGTTGTCTGAGCCTATCACGTAAATTTGCCATCAATAACGCGACGATTTAGCCTGTCTCGTTCGCCTGGGCACGTAGTCAGCCCAGTCAGTCAGCCAGTCAGTGAGTAAGTTTTTGTCCATCGCATCCCACGTACGCAACCCGAACGAACGCAAAACTCTTAGATACCGCTATTTTGTTTATCGATATACCGATGAAAAAAGAGAAGAAGAACCAAAACTGAAATAAATATATATAGGTATTGGCAATGCTTTCGTTTTTTTTTTTCGTTTTGGATGTTTTGGTTCTCTTGATTTTGACCTAGCACGTAATGTCTACAAATCCCCAAAACAGTTTCGCTATCTTTCTCTCCCATTCTCCCTATCTCTCTCTCTCTCTCTCTCTCTGGATGGGTGTGTGTGTGTGTGTGTTGTTTGTTGCTGAAAATCCACTTAGTTGCTAATTGGCGGCAAATCATTTGGCAAAACTAAGCTCAAGCAAACCAGCAAACATCTTGTTAGTTGGCCTTTTCCTTTTGCTGCTGCTTTATCCCATTTTAAGCTGCCAACACATACTTTAAAGGCATAAACCCCTCCTGAATATCCCTCTATCCGTTTTGCTCATATATAGTGGCGGCGCCGCCTTGAATTTCGTTTGTTTTTTTTCGTACTCTTTACGTTTGGCTTGGCTTGGCCAGTCGAGTCCAGACCAACCCAGAGGAGAGCCAAATCCAGGCAACAGTCTGAGTTGGGATAAAACCAAGTGATAGTCGTAAAAATACCCAAGAGATGTCGAAGGCATGTTGCAAAATTTCAAGCTCAAGTCGAAATGGCAGCCAGAGCAGACACAACCACACACACACACACGCACACACATACTCGTAAAAGTTGCCTGTTTGGATTTCAAATGGTCAAAATGTGGACATTTGCTTACAAAAAAAAAAAAAAAGAAAAAGAAGAAAAAAATAAAAATAAAACCAAAGTAAGACAAAAAGCCAAAGGCAAGTCTTGAGGATGAACAAGATTGTAAGCAAGCAAGAAAGAGCAAGGAATAGAGCGAAAGAGAAAGAGAGGGACAGTAGCTGCAGCCTGAACCAGTCCAGTTGTTTGCCACATCAAATTGTACAAAATCAAAGAAAAGACACACAGACTACTCTCGTACATGGCCAGTAGCCATGAGACTTGACTCATTTTAAAAAGCAAGCAAAAAGAAAAGACGAGGAAAAAAAGGTTTACAAATTTCTGCTGATCCAAGTGCTTTAACTATACATAATATGATAGCTGGCTAGGTTATTGAAAATCCAACAATAAGCCATAAAAATCTACGAACCTAATCTAAGAACCCATCATGATGTATTCCTGTGCTTATAATCCAAGAGTGAGAGACCCATTCATTCATCTATTTTTTGAATTAAAAATATATATTTGATTTATCTGTTCATTGATTCACCTAATTTGTTGATTCTTTAGATTAAGATGAAAACTTTAAAGGGATTGCAATTACAACAAAAACTTTAACAGCTTTAACTAACAAGCAAAAGTTCAATTTATGATGTTCAAGGAAAATAATTCGATAAAACATAATTAAAAGCATTTTCATGCATTCATAAGCTTAGAGCAGATACATTTGATTGATTCACATTTTGATCCTTTAATCTGTATATAATAAATACAGATATATGTATGTACATATATATATGAATAGTAAATTCTGATTTTCACATTATTATATTGTTAATAATCTCTGTCCTCATCCGTCCTGCCTATACCAGTTCCAAATCGGGTGGCCGATTTGTCCCGCTTACTCGCTTCATTCATTGAGTTATGGTTATTGGAAACTATTAAAGTGAGTCCAGCCAATTTACATCTAATTTAAATAAATAGAAAAAATTTACTCGACAAATAAATTGGAAAATTTATATGCCATAAAATGTCGAACAACACAAAACGACAGAAAAACAAACCAAAAAATGAAAAAGAAACAATCGTTTATTGTTATGATGTGTCATATGCGGGCAACTACAAAAAAAGGCACCCAACAGGAGGAAGGCAGGGCACGCACTGGGGGGGAGGGGACTTCAATGAAGAGTTATACCGAGAAATGACTGAGATGGAGGGAAGTTCAATCTGGACTTAAACTTATGCGGAAAATGCTCGGCAATGGAACGAAAAGAAAAGAAATGAAAAAGCATTTAATAAGGATGTGAAAAATGTGCAGAATGCTAATTGGGCGCACATTTAAATCCTACTATCCCCTTCCCGCCTGTCTCTCCCTTTCCATCACATACACTCTTTGTCATTTGCGATTCCTGCTTTTAATTACACTACCTCTCCCTCTCTCTCGCCATCTCTCTTGCCCCACACAGCACTTTCATACATATTTACACATTTATATATCCATATAATTTTTGTATACCGTATAAATCAGACAGATTGAATTGGGGCATATTGAAAAAATTGGAACTCTACTCTTCACTCTACAAAATGATATTGGATAAATTTATAAACCTTTTCCAAATCTATTAGACCAAGTTATGTAAATGAAAAGAAAGTCAGGATCATTTATGACCAAAAGAGTATCAAGCATTCGTTTATCCTTTTTAATGTATCTGATGTTTATGTTGAGGAATCACAGACCGCCCGCATATATAGTAAGTATGCGATATATGTATACATATATATCGGTGGAAGACAACGGCAACAACAAAAGAGCCGCAATTTTTGCATTCGGTTGAATGAAAATGAATGGCAGAAAAAAATATTTAAAAAAAAAAAATGAAGAAAAAGTTAAATGCAAAAAGGAAAATAAGAGACAGAATAAATAGAGAACGCATAAAGAACGCATACAAAATCCGCTTTCAGCGCCGCAGCCCTCTCTCTGTCTCCCTCCCTCTCTCTGTCTCCCCCCATACCTTATTGCCCGTTCTTTAAATTGCAATTGCCTTGGAAATTTAACACTGGCCACTTGCCTCCAGTCTTTTGCTTTCATTTTTGCTAGGCACGTTTCGCCTTAACCTCCTCCAATCTACCACTGTTTGCAGTGTTGTTGCTGCTGCTGTTGCAGTTGCCTCTTGGGCGGTCCTTCTTCTCATAAGTTTAATATGTGAGCAATCAAATGGGAGACTCTATTTGGAGTTTTATTGCACAGAAATTGTATCCCACGATCATGCACTATCCCATCCATAGGGAGACGAACGTATGTGTGTGTGTGCGTGTGTATGTGTGGGTTGGATTAAGCCAGGAAATGGTCAATATGTGTATATGAAATGTGGCAGATTCACTGGAAATCGATTTAATGCAACAGCACTAAGTAAATCAATCGACCATCTCTCACATTCAATTACGGTACGAAAAGCAGAAACATGTTAAAACGGTTGCTTCTCCGCTCATATTTACATATCGGTTTCTTATACATTTGTGTTTGAGTTCATTTATGAAATTGTAAAAAAAAGAAAAAAAAACCTTTCCTTAATGAAAAATTCTTAACTTCTACTCTGTTATACAACACTACCAAAAAGAACTAATGTTGAGAAAAAGTCTTTAAATTGATTTTACAAATCTTTAGATAAAGCAAATGTAATATTTATATTTTTTATTTCTTACTATATGAATATGCTTGTGCTTTTATATGATTACATTTTTATAATGCTGCCTGCTTGCCTGTTTTTTTTTTCTTGTAGTAAAAATTTGGGCATTTCATGGCCTTTGGTTTTACAACAATTGCATGCCGTGTTGTTGTGGTACTTTTTTTTGGGTTTGTTTTAGTATTTTCTGCTAAACTCAGCATTTAAGTTTAGTTGGCCAAAACAACAACGGCAAAGAAGGCCAAAAGGGTTGAGAGACAGCGCCATGCAGCAACTCACTCACTCACTCATCCGCCTCAGTGTTTCGTTTCGTTTCGTTCAGTAAACGTTTTGCATTTTATTTTCTCATTCTTGTGTGTTGTTTGCCACAATAAAAAAAGAAAAAGAATACAAAATAAAATACTAAATAAAACCATGTTCAATTTCAGTAGCAACGACACGGGGATACTCTACACTCGGTATATGAATTCAATTCCTACCACTGATCAGACACTGGGGAATTTCCAACACTTGTGCGTGTGCACAGTGTTGTTAAATGTTAGAAACGTGAAAAGTGCCCTGTGACTCAGCGAAACATATGAAATCTTGGCATACCCGAATTGACCTATGTGTTGATTATAGGGTATAAAAAAAGGGTGAATTTTTATATATTTCGCCATAAGTTTTTATGGCTTCCGTGTGTGGCGGCTGTCTGTCCCCCTTCCCCCTATAGCCGGTCTCCTCGTAGTTATCCCTTCACCACGCTCTTTCTTTCATTCTTTCTTTACCATTGGTGTGTTCTCCTTTTACAGTTTTTGCTTTTTGCCGACATTTTGTCAAAAGTTAGTCCAGTCAACCAAATGGTGGCAGTAGAAACGATGGACAAGCAGAAGGAGCAGAGGCAACACCGTATGGAGAAGGGGACTGACGGAGTGGCAGTGGTTCAAGGAAGGGCTTGCGGTGTGTCTAACATGACGCGCCTTTACACTTAACTGTTTTCGAAAAAAAAAAGAATTTAACTCTCCTTTTTTACCCTTTTCGCTCCCTCTCTCTCTTCTCCGCCCTCTCTATCTATCTCTCTCTCTGTCTTTCTTTTTACTTTTTGTATTGTTTGCCTTTTGTTTTGCACTTTTAATTTGGTTTATTTGCGCAAAATTTATATATGTATATATATACATATATGTGTGTGTGTGTGTCTGTATTTAGATTTTAATCTACTTTGCCTCTGCAGCTGCCAAAAAAGTTTTTTTTTTTTGTATACTGCACGCCAAAATTTATGCAACTTAACTAAAAAAAAACCAAGAGAAAAAATAATGGAAACTTTTTTGTTAGTTGTTTAAAGTGAATTTTTAGTTAGTTTGGCTTTCGTGTGCATAGGGCACAAAAGGGACAGATAGACACCAGTGTTGGTAAACGCTTTTAGACGCAGCTTATTAGATTAAATGAGTTTTTATCAATGTAGCTTTGAGAGAGACAGTGAAATTAATTGGACGTTCAAGTTGTTTGTTAGTGTTGTAAAAGGCTTCTGACCTGCAACAATTGTGTTGTTAAGTCTTCTTCTTCTTCTTCTGCTCTGGGCTTTGAACCGACGTCTTTCATCTGACATATGTTTGAAAACAAATATCTATAAAGAAAAGTCGATCAAGTTCTCCTGCTTAGCATAACAGGTGCTGCTGATCTCCGCTCTCCGTTTTCCCTCTCTCTCTCTCTCTCTCATTCCCTTTCATCATATATTCCCGGTATTTGTCCCTCTCTGAGTTTTCATAAAAAAAAAAAATAAATGTCCTATAATTTCCGTTGGCTCGTGGCCCCATGAAACATGCCAGTTGTGTGAGTGTGTGTGTATGGCTTTTTTTCGGTTGTGTTTTTATTTTTTTTTTATCTGTCGTATTGCTGGGATCGCCTGCTGTTCCTTGTTGTAAATACGAATTACCGTTTGTTTTATATATACATACATATATATATTTTTTTTAACCCTTTTGTATTGTCTTGCCGTGTGTGTTCTCCCTGGGTTTTTTATGACTGCAAGGGTTAAGCAGGGCTAAATAGTTGTACCGCACTGCCAAAAAAGAAAGAAAAGGGGAACAAACAAACAAAAGCAAACCAAATAACGAGAGGGAAAGATAAAATGGGTGAGGGGTAGGGTAAATCGCACCTGGCTCCGCCGATAAAAGTAAAATGCAATTTTCTTCTTATGGCTTGGCGTTGATTTTTGGCAACCAAAACCCGCCGCCAAACCAAACTTTTCTCTCCATCCTCCCTCTCGTACTTTTGCTCCCCTTCTCACGGCTTGCACCTGGATCAACTGTAGTTTTTGGCTTCTGCCGAATTAAATATTCATTTTGTATTGCAGTTTCTTAGCCTGTAAATGGGTTTTTGTACCTCTTGCGTCTCTTGGCATTTAGCTCAAGAGATTTTGCACGTGTGCATTTAACTAAGTGGCACACATCGGTCCTCTCAACGCCCTCCATCACACCACCATCATCTCATTTTCATCCTTTCGTCCTTGGCATCGTCCTCGACGACTCGAGTTCTATATATGTATATAGTTGATGGGGGATGAAGGCAAATGAGACTGAGAATGAGAATGAGGTGCAAGGGTTGCATCCAGCTCGAAACGAACGATAAGCAGGCAAATTGGCAAACAAATTAGCAAAAACATCCTTGTAAAATCTAAATATCCACTCAACACTCGACACTCTACCTACGAAAAAAAAAAGAAAACCCTTTTCCGCCCTTCCCCTTCACATTCATCTATCATTCTGTAGTGTGCTGATTAGTCTGTCTGTTGAACTTAAGTTAGCAGCTGTTAAAAACCAACTTTTAGTCTACTTCTCCTTTAAATTCAGAATGCAATCTCTTAGATTTGAGAACTTTTTATTAAGTTATCGCAAGTTTCTAAAATGTTTATTTCACCTTCAAAAGAAAAGTTAAATTTTAAATAGAACTTTTAAAAAATTGTCAAAAATGTTTTAAGAATTGATTGCATACCAAACTTGATTAGTTTTCGCTTCTTTGAATTTCCAATAAACATAAGCATAAGAATGGAGAATTTGTAGCCTCCTGCTTTTTGTTTTTTATTGCTTTGTTCATTGATTACGGATTTGGGTGTATACATATGCTTAATTTGAGTTGGTGGCAACCCTCAATCCAACCCCTATATACATATATATATATATATATTCAAGTTCTATACCTATATAGGGGTATATGCTAAAGCAAACTGAATCTTGCATTCATCAGTGCCGGATGGGGTCATAAATTTAACAAGTTTCGCTAATGTGCGTTAATGGCTTGTAGTTTCGGAAATACAATAACAGGAACAGTAAAACCAAAAACCAAACACCAAACACAAAAAAGAAATGAGAGAAAGGAGTCGTGTGCCGTCGACATCGACGTCGACGTCTACTGCCTGTTTAGCATTTCATCTTGTTAGTTACATTTTGTTGTTGTTCTTGTTGCTGTTATTAAAGGTTATTATGCTAATTTTTTTTTTTTGTATATTTTCGTTTTTTTTTTTTCTTTTTTGGGGTGTAATTAGCAATACTGTTAGCTCAATGCTTAATTTATGCAAAACAGGGAGAAACAGTGAAAAAGACAAACTTTTGGTCGAGGCTAACAGGGAATAATTGTTCTCTGTTTATGTAAATATATATATAAGTATATATACATAGAGCCTGTTTCTTTTTTCATTTTGACTCTCACTATATAATATTAACTAAAGATAGTGTTAAATATACTTTAAACACTTTAATAATTTCAATATTTTTATCTCTTTCTCCCTCTTTGTCTACTTTCAGGTATGTACAGTCACTCACTTGGGCGCAAAACATGGAAAAGTTATGCGAGTTAACTGAAAAAGTATTACGTAGTCTAAACTTTAAATATAAGCACATAATTTTTTGGGCATGACTTGAAACCCAACTACAGTCTGGCCCCAAACAACCACACATAGACACACACACACACACAGGTTAGAAAGAGAGTGGGGAGTGGAGATGAAGCGGGGGAGATAGAGCATCAACACTATGCAAAAGTTTTAGACTAGCTTCATAAATGTGCCCAAAACTTCTCCCTACCCCAAATCCCCACTTTCAATATTCAACTAGCAACTCCAATTTCCCACTTTCCCCCCCTCTGTCGCCCTGTCACACTCTGTTTCTATCTCTTTCTCTCTGGTTTTCCACCGTGCTACCTATCCTAGGAGATAGTTTTTTTTTTTTTATTTTGCTGAGTTTACATTATCAATGAACGGCTTTTGCGCTCTTTGCGCTTTTATGCGGTGGTCGCCTAAGTAGCCCCACTAACTGTGGGCAAGAGCAGCAGACGTCTCTGTGGGTGGTGGTCGGGTGGGTGGGTGAATGCTGCGGCTAAGGGGCGTGACGGCAACTATGAAATAACGTGGCACTAACAACGACTAACGCTCCAAAAAGTAAGTAATCTGCACAGGAGGCAACACGACATATCCACACATAAACACACACACACACACACACACACATACACATACAGAGAGATGAACCGCATGGACCACATGGAGCACATGAAAAGGATAGATACATATACATATATGCATACATAGATGATTCTCGCGCTTACATGGCTGCTTCTGTCTATCTGCCTACACGCCCCCTGCTCCGCCCCTCGCCATACACTCTGCTGTTTCGTAGTTTGTGGCCCGCCAACAGAAATTTGTTGGGCAATTTCCAAGCCAACAAATCTCTGCAACATAACCACTCCACCCCCTCTGCCCGCCCGAAAATGCCCAAGCCTACTACAAACTAGGCTGGGCCGAATCAACTTAGGGGTATACTCTATACTCTATAGAAGGAATATTAAGATAAATCAAAATATTTCTTTGAGCTTAAAAGCAACGAAATTAAATTTATAGTATAAAAAAAAGTGTTGCAAAACTCATTGGTAAGCAGTCCTAACCTTACTTTATGTTAGTATATGCGGTGAATGGCTTTCGCAAAGGGAATGGTTAGAGTTGTTAGATGGTTTTCGAGGATTGGGCCTTGTAACATGGATTGCAACTTCAGCAGCTGCCTAACAAGGTCCGAGAATGGCGAACTAACTAAACGAATATCTCAGAAAACCTCCCAAACCCGTCCTTTCAACCGACCACCTCGAGTTGGAGAGTTGGGCTGGCGTATACTACAAACTGTCGCCAAAAACAATTTCGTTGAGATTTAAGTTCTGCTCAACAATTTCCGCTCTGGCTTTTCCTTCATGTTGCGTATTTTTTGGCGTTTGCCTGCTGCCTGCCAACTGCAAGGCAAATAGCAAACATACATACATACATTTAGCTAGAAAACGATGAACGAGAAAAAACCAAAAATGAAACACAAATGGAAGGTGGTGCCTTGGCACCCACCCATTTACAGCCCCACTTGGTGTATACTTCACTCTACTTCAATCTACACTACACCCCACCTCCACCATCCGACCTCCCCCCCATAACTACCCACCTAACAAAAACCACATTCATAGATAATGTGCAAGCTTGGGTTTGCGGTTATTTTGTATGCTTCGTTGGTCTGCCAGTTGCCATGTACCCATGCTTTCTCCTTCTCCTTCTTCCCTTCCCATCCCAATTCCTCAACGTTCACTGATATGGGGGAAAAGAACAGAACAAAGTGGACGGAATGTTACTAAGAGCGGCATGGGGGAGTGGGGACGAAAAGATTGTGGAGTGAAGAAACCCTGCAGAGAGTGCTCATCCAATTTTCGTTCGTTGTCGTTTCGTGGACATTTTTGGTGCGCTTTACAAAAATTGCATTTTGCCTGCTCTGCGCTCGCTTGCTCGCTGACAATATCGCGCAACGTCGTCGCTTTTCTATTGTATAGACCACAAAACCCAAAAACCAAAAAGAGAGAGAAAAAAATAGAAAATACGACAAAAAAAAAAAAAAATAAAGAAAAACAAAAAAAAATGGCAACGGATTCACTCCCCCTTGCAATCTCACCATTTTTATGCATCTCTTTCTCTCTCTCTCTCGCTATATCTTCTTCGCTCACTCAGTCAGGCAGGCAGTCAGTCAGTCAGTCAGTCAGCCAGTCAGTCGTTCAGTCCCTATCTCTCACTCTTTGGCCACAAAAAGTTCTAACAGTCAAGCGCCGGCCACAAAGTTTTGGGCACGATTTTTGGTTAGCGAAACATTTTTTATTCTCATTTTTTGTGCATGGGTTGCGCGAAAAGTTTGCCTAGAGTGAGTCAAAAAGACACATACACACAATAGGGGCAGGAGAAGTGGAGTTGGAACTGATGGGCGAACCAATGTCTGCGGCACTAATTTAAAAATGTGCTGACTACAGTTCTTTCCACTTGTCAACTAACTCATTATCAGAGAGACAGACACCAAAAAACAAAAAATTAAATACAAAAAAAGCAAAGATAAATGTTCCAAGTTGTGCGCCAACATTTGTTGTAATACTTTTTAACAATAAATAGAATATTTAGTTTGAGAATGCATTTAACATGCCACCATGGCATGGACTCTTGAATCTAGTTGATTTCATCAGGCACTTTCCGTCCCCCACGTTGGGCGCCCACATGTTTGCTGACCAATTGTTCAAGTGACTTTATAGGCTTACGACATACTCACTGACTCACTCAGTCATCATCTCATGCTCGTCCATTGAAATCAAAGTAAATTAGAAGTTGAAACACATAAAAAGAAACAAAAACGAGAGAAATAAGGATAAACCGCCTCACCCCAAGCAAAGGCGGAAGAAGAAAACACAAAACCGTTAAGTGCAATTCTCTTCGCATTGATTGCGCACTTGATTACGATAAATGAAACGTCAACAACAAGGACGACGACGATGACAACAACAACAACAATAACGACAAGGACGAGGACGAAAACGACGACGACGACTACGATGCCTGATCCTGAGCCATGACAACACGGTGGCCCCAAGTCCTTGGCTTTTGCATTTTCCTTTTCCCTTACACATCTTACCATTTGGTTTTTTTTGTTTTTTTGGTTTCTTCTCTTGTTGTTGTCACTGATTTCTTTTGTCTATGTTGGCCAGGCCAACATCATTGGGAGGCTTTTTGTTCCTGTCGTCTACGCCCTTTCCGCTTAGTCCCAGTTTTTCCCTTCGGTTTCCCTTCGTTTCGTTTTGCGGCCGAAAAGAAAAAATCACAGAAAGAGAGGCCAAGCCAAGCCAAGCTGGAAAATCAGTTGTCCAGCTGTGCCTCTCAAGGCGGCCAGAGGACCGAAATGTTGACATGATGCCGTGACCGGACTTGGACATGGACCTCGGGACTTATACACACACATACACAACTAAACCAGGGCCAAGGCGTATGTTTGCCATTTAAGTAGAGAAACAGAGAAAGAAGGAGAGACGAACGAACTGTTGTCTTGGTAGAGTGCACTCACAGCATCACATATCCCCTCCACACCCTTCTCCAGCCATAGATGTGTGTGTGTGTGTCTGTATCCCACTAGAGAATTCATTCATGTTGAAATGCGCAAATTTGTTATCAACGCTTTATGCCATTATGTTGGCCAAGAGATTTCCAAGGGCATTTACAACCGGACGGCTGTCTCTTTTTCTCTCTCTCTCTCTCTCTTGTTCTCACAAAAACTAGCATCTTTCTTTTAGACCCAAAAACACACACACACACAAAGACACATACGTCTTTAGGTTATGTATTTCACAACATTTGCCCAACGCTTTGCTCATTTGTTTTTACTTGAATTTATGGCTTTAATAATATCACCCACTATCCCCAATGAAAGTCATTCCACTCTATTCCATTCAGTCTGTCAGCCATTTTGTTGTCTCACACACATACACACACATATGCACACACATGATTATCTTGCCCCTGTGTGTGTGTGTGAGTGTGTTTGTTCTCTTTCTAGTCGCCTCATTAGATTTCGATAAACTGATTCAATGCCTGCCCTAGGCTCACTCACAACTTCACTCCGCTTACACACGCACACCCAGCTCAGCAGATTTTTGAGTGCCGTCTCATCCTCTTACCCATTCCCGGTCCCATTCGCTTCCTCATCTTTGTCGTTGTCGTCGTCGTCGTCGTCGGCGTCGGCGTCGTCATCGTCCTCCTCATCATAGTCATCAGCATTAGTTTGGCTTAAAGTGGTAGTTGAATTTCAAGTAGAGTAGAGGAGTCAAGTGATTTTCCTTCCTTTTTTCTCTCTACAAGTTTTCCCCCAGCACTCGAAATGTGTGGGGTGCCAATTTTTTATACGAAAAAATAAATTTTTAATAAGAATTAAAAGATTTTAAAGGATTCAATCTTTCGCTCGACTAGGCTTTTAGTTCTTTAACTAAGCTAAATTGGAGAATTTATAATTTCTCTTACTTAGCAATATCATCATTATGTCTTGTTTAGCTAGTCAGAGGAGGTGACTGAAAATATGTGTGTCTAATTTTAACTGAATCCCATATTACTTTGATTAGTCTGTCTGGTATTAATTAGATTCCTTAGCAATTCCATATCACACCACAAAAACCATCACAAAAGAACTATTTTAGAGATTTGAGATAACTTCAACACTCTCATGTTTTCTAAAACGAAGTCGAAGTCAAACGGAATGCATTTTGAAATTATTAAATAACTTACGACTTTCAAAAAGAGTTGAAAAAAATGTAAGAAAAAATGGCATTAAAACATTTTGGCATAGACAACGTTTGCCTCATTTTCCGGCCAGCTTACAGCTTCGTATTCCCTCTCTCTCTCCCTCTCCTATTGTCTGTCTTTCTCTCTCTGTCTCCTCGTAACATTAATTAGAATTATCTTAAGTGTGCCACAGATGAGGACGAGCACAAGCAAAGACAATGGGAATGAGTTGGAGTAGCAGGGACAAGGACGAGAACTGTTCCGCCTTCTCCTCCTCTTCACCCCCCTCCTTCATCATTCTGCCATAGTTGTTTGCTCTGCCACTAGTACAGTGTTTTGGGGGTATAAATGTTTCAGCAGCATTTCATGTAAATGAGTTGCCACACCATCTGCTTATGTGTGTGTGTGTGTGTGTGAGTGTGCGTATAAGTATGTGTGTGGTAAAACATTTTAGTGAGCAAATGGCAAAGTTTTTGTTCAAACATTTTATTGAAAACGCAATAGCAAAATGAAAAAGGCAAGTTTTCCCGCAGTGTATTATAAATTAATAAGCGCTTCAAAACGCTGTCGCTCTCATTCTCTCTCTCACACACACATACACACATGAATTTCTGCATAAATAATAAAGTTAAATAAGCTTACAAGACGCATTTTGTGGTAACAAATTTTGCTTAGTTTTGCTCAGTTCCGGGGTTAACATTTTGGGTGCAATTTGCGTGAGGCGAGTCAACCAAACCAAACCAAAGCAAAACAAAAGTTTATAGGAAAGTTTCTACTTGGCTTCACATCTTCTTCTTCTTCAGATGTATTTGGTTCTGGACCCGTTCGCTTTGAGCCAAATGAGCCATTGGCCCCAAAGTAGAGCCCCCAACCTAAACTCGCACATTCGTAACTCTTTTGTTCTCTAGAAGTCGTACTAAACTATTTTCAGACTGAGACATAAACTCATAAACTTTTGAAATCTACAATCTGTGAAAAAAATCAACTTCTCTCATACAAGTATATTTAATTCTTTATATACATACATATACATACATATGTATTGTATATTTCCACTTCTCGAAACTCCAACACTGACAATATATATTTTTCTTCTCTTTTTCTGAGAATTGTTAGTGCAATGTGGTTCTTACGGTTTGTGTCGGTTGGGTCTCACTTGATTTAGTAGCCCTGACAAATCAATATATCAACACGGTGGTTGCACGCAAACTTGACCCCTGGGAAAAGACACAAAGGGAGACAACAAGAGGAACCCACATTTACGCAGTTTAAGAAATAATCCAAATGGAACTACATTGAAGATACATTATACTATATATACGTATACATACGTATAAATATATATGTAAATTCATACATGTATATTGTATATGTATATACATATGATTTATTTGCGTTCACTTTAATATGAATCATTTGACATATTTTGGCCTTTTGTTTTAACCCAACGACTCTGTGCAACTCACACACAGCATTTTGATTTATCGCATACAAATTTCCTACCAAAAATTCTTTCCCTTTCCTTCTCCTTTGCCTTCGTCTTCTCCCTCTTCTCACTTCTCAGCTTCATTAAGACAAAACAACAATGTGATCAACGAATGCCAAGAGAAAGAGGCAAATGCGACAAAAATTAGTAAGAAAATTTATTGCGTGTATTTGGGTTGATTATCATTATCTTTTCATTGCACTCCACTTGAGTCATCGGTCCATTCCCTGTTAAAAACTCTTGACCACTTATCATTTTAGTTACCTTACCCCGAGAGAAAGGATCTCTTCTCCTGCTAATAAAGACCCTGCACCTGCATCTCACAGATCTTTCAATAGTAAAAATTCCACTAGCTCAAACATTACTTCATTGTGGTGTGTTTCATCAAATCCAGGAGATATATGTATAAATGATAGATAGACAGACTGACTGACAGACAGGCAATCATTGACAACAAACAACATTGACAACAACACCAAAAATTGACTGTCAATGGCAAAGTTAATGCAACTAATGAAAAAAGAAAACAAAAAATAAGGTAGAACGAAATGAAGCAAACGGGCAGAACATTTTACTTGCCATGTCAAGACTTCAAGATACTTCTTACTCCAGTCATGGATCAATGTTTTCCCACATCAATTTCAATCCGTTTGACATATCACCTTGCAAAAGGCACTCCCGATGTCAGAGAGAAATCTTGACAGTGACCTTTCGCATAGCTTATATTGGGACTTGGCGAACGAGGGATGTAACCTTTTGGGGGGACAGTCTAATATACCCGCCATAAGGCACTGAGTACATGGTATTAAAATGCCAATCCACCAATTTGAATTCGAAGAAAACTTCAATCCCGCCACTTGATTCATTCGGCGACACTCACTCAATTTTCTTTCCTTTACTTCCGCGCTCCTTTTGCCGTTCGTCTTGTGATAAACAAATTGAATGCGGATTTTTTATCATCCCTCCCTCTCCATCCCACACAAAACCCGGCCCCAACTTCCCGCTGCCCCACACTATTCCCCTCTGAGTCTCTGGGGAATTGCAGAAAACACATACATACATAAGTTTACGAAACGAAATAAAAGTTGAAAGAGAATAAATAACCAAGTCGAAAAAGAAAGAGATGGAGAGAGAAAGAGACGGAGATGTAGATGGTGGTGGAGGGGGTGACCGGTGAAAAAAGCGCATTGATTTATTTTAGCCAGTTTGTTGTTAACATTTTAACGATTTTGTCCTTTTGCGTTAGCTGCTTTTCTTCTTTCTTCCTCTTTGCTTTCATCTCTCATCCCATATCCAACTGCCATCTGCCATCTCCTTCTCCTCGTTCTCCCCGTCCTCCTCATTTTTGCCTTTTGTTCGTGTCTGTCGCTTAGCCAAATTGCTGAACATTAGTCACCGATTGACAAGGCAAAAGTCTTCGTGTCTCCGTTTCTGCCTTCTCCTTTTTTTTTCTTTTGGCCAGAATCTACCTGATGAAAGCAGTAATACTCCATTTCAGCCACCTCCCATCACAGCCCCAATTCGCTTCATACTGATTCGCCTAGCCATGATTTACCATATACAAATCAACTAATTTCAAAGTTGTCGATATTTTAATGGAAACAGGAAGAAAACAAAAAGAAAAAGAAGACGGTAAGACAAAAAAAATAGGAAAAGGGCAAGAAGTGTATTTGCTCTTCTCTCCAGACATTTGTCATTGTCTTGCCTCGTTGCCGTTGTCGTTGTCGTCGTCGGCACTTTGGCTAATGAAACGCCACCCGATTTCTAGGTTCCCCCTGCATCCCTATGCCTACTTTCTGCTCAGGCCATAGGCCATAAAAATCATTAGGAGCTACCTGACTATCGTTACCTAGATTAGTTACGATGAAAGGAAAGAGGCAAGAGATTTTGTGTGCATCATCAATATGATGATGATTCAGCTACCGAAAGCAAACCGTGCCGAGCCGTCTTTGGATAATCCCATTTCCAGATTGAGATGAAGCCATTTAAAAGGGTTTTCTTCATTGGCTCTTAGCTAAACGATAATAGGCGCCTCTCCCTGTGTCACTATTAGAGGTGCAAGTGGATTGTCTTGACAGCTCTATGAAAAACCAGTTTGATTTTCAGCGATAAAGTGGCAACGCCGCAGCATCTGCTACCACTGTAGTGGCAACTCTTCGAACGAAATGCAATGCAATTTACAACAGAATACTTTAATTGTTTTCCAATAACAGCAGCATTAAAGTAAACAAATTAGGTACGAATTATGTTTATGGCCTTTCTTATCCTAAGAATTGAGTTCATCATCACGACGCAAGGACACTCATCCGAATTCCTGGAGTTCCGATTGCGTCGTCAACGATGTCGAGTATGTATATTCAAATAACAGCATTTGAGGGTGTAGAGCGTGTGTCTTCTCATCCTAGATTGTATAGCTTGCACCTTCGATAACCTATGTATGTGGAGTTGCAGGGTGTAGAGGTGTGTCATCTTATTCTAGACTCGCCATTTATATTAATCCATACATATATGTACATATATATTTGAAATGTATTGTATGTATGAAGCTTCATTGTGTATTGGTAGGTGTCCTTATCTTTGTTGCGGCAGCATTGAAATACTAGAAAGAAAAGGATTTTGTTTGGTGAAAATTATTAGAAGAAAACTTACACATTTTTTGCACTCACTTTTTTTGGTTGTTTTTTCATGTTTGTGTTATTCACTTAAAAATTTTGTTCAATTTTCGGATCCGAATGATGTTAACTGCCTGTGCTTAGGCAGAGCAATGACTAGAATTGAAATTTCAATCGAATATATAGGGAAATGAGAGGAAACGTCGCCTACTTGGACTATTTCACATTTTGATTTGCCTCTCTCTCTCTCTCTCTCTCTCTGTCTGTAGTGTCACTTGGTAACTCTAAAAATGAGCAAATTACAACTCACAGAGTTGTCATTGCATTCCAAGTTTTGTTTGTTGAAAGGTAGGGATTATATTATTTTGGATTTTTGCGACTGATGGAAACTCTTTATCCTTACAGCTTTTGGCAACTCTGTTGGCTCTCTTATTAATTTTCTTCGGGCCTGTCAAAATGCCCAAAACGTTTTTGTTTCGTTTCGTTTCGTTTCGCTTTTCTTATTTTTCGTGTGACACTTGGCGATTGTCTGTTTGCATTCTACAATGGCAAAAGGAAAAAAAGAGGAAAGAAAAACAAAGCAAAAAAAAAAAAGAGAAGGAAAAGCTCGAGGGGGCATCACCCTCCCTCCACCCATTCCTCTTTTTCTCTACCTATTTCAACGGTAAAATGTCTGACGAAAAATTTCAAACACGTTTCAATAAAATTCAATTTGTAGCACATTTCAACGCTTTCCGCTGCCTGCCAACTCCAAAAATCCGCCTCATGCCCCACCCCCTCACTCACATATGCATGAATTTCCTTTTGCACTTCCTACCCCCCAATACCCCATCCTCCTCTTTCTTTTTTTTTCAACCATTTTGGCACTTTGCTTTTGAGCTATGCAAAATGAAATGGGGGCGCATCTTGTGCGTGTGTGTAGAGGGTGATGGAGAGCGAGGGGTGGCCAGGGAGGGAGAATGATGTTGGTGATATTTTCGATTTCGCGTTTACACTCGTCCTCCTCCACATGATTCCCCCTTACCAACGGACCACCTCTAGCTATTCTCCCCACCAATATATAGCCATCTCGCTTACTCGTTCAGCTTAAGGATATTTCTCATATGTATATATGTCGCAGGCACGCATACTCTACCACCTCCATACCCTACCCCCTAACACCCAACCCCCTTGCCACCACTATATAGACCTATTCTTGTCCTGGTCCTGGTTCTGGTTCTGTTTTCTGGCCTGGTCATGGTTTCTGGTTTCTCTGCCTACAAAATGCAAATGCAAACAGCATACGAATTAGTAAAACGGAAACAGGCGTTTGTGTTTTGTAATATTTGCCCCAAACAACTTCCATATACACACGCACACACGCAAACCCCCAATCCCGATGCACACCCCCTTTTTATGTTGGCTCACTTTTTGGTCCACCTTTTCTTTTTCTTGTTCAGGAAGTCAGCAAAAATAAAGTAAAGAAAACAATCCAGAGAGAAACTCTGCCACACTGGCAAAAAAAAGGTTAATTCAAAAAAAAAATTAGAAATATATTCATTAAATCAATCGGGCCTAAGTGAGTCTAGTTGTGAAAATTCGTTTTAAAATGATTAAACAACTACTCGCAATTACTTTGCGTAGTGTGAGATACTTTTCAAGATTTTAGCCAAATCTCAGAGCCTTGTTTCCTTTACAAAAAGAGTTACTTTTCAAAGTGTATAAACATGTGAGCCCAACTTCGTTCTTCCCCTGTCTCTGAAACACAAAAAAATGTTTGCTTAAATTACCTAAACAGGCACGTTGTCTGTCTCTACCCCTCTAATGTCCCCTCCCCGTCCTTTTCGTTTCTCAGCCATCAATTTCTTCTTCTATTTTTCAGCCATGCGTAAGGTTTAATAAGCAGCGCGTGATATTCATTACCAAAAAAAAAAGAGAAAAAGAAAACGTGTATTATAATGCCGCTTCTATGTAGATTTTGCAATAATGCGAAATGAATCTACTTACTTACCCGACCATCTAACAAACCATCTAAACACCCAACCACCCACACCGCCCAACCACCTATCCACCCATGGATTCCAACCACCATTTGCACTTCTCTTCATTTTGCCAGCTTCTAACATAATAAATAAAATACAAGCAGCAAAATCAAGTGAAATCAATTTAATACACTTTTCATCAGAGCAACAAAAAAACGAGATAGAGAGAGAGAGAGAGAAAAAACAGAGACAGAAAAAGCCATATGAATTGGTTTGTTAAGTCGACCTTGTGTTATACCCTATAAAATAGAATAGATTGAATTTTCGGGTTGGTAGGAAACTCAAAGGCAAAACAAATAATATGCACCTAGCGGTCGATAAATTTTTACAGATCTTAATATACCCCACCAACTAGACTTATTTACAGGGTAGAGAAGAGAAAAACTGAAAATGAAAATCAAAAGCACTTTCTCTCTTCTTACGTTGCCCTAATTTATTACATTTTAATGACTTTTTTCCTTCTTATAGACAGAGAGAGAGAGAGAGAGAGATGGAGAGAGATAGCTTGATGGAGTGGGCAGATGTAGAGAATGGCCAACAGGATGAGGCAAGGATAGGGATATATGTATGAATGGGGATGTAAATGAGAACGGGGCGGTCCTGGGTCTTGGCGACAGGAGGAGCTGGAGGGAAGTGAAATTGGCTTCTTGATTTTCACATTTATATGCATGTGAGCGTAACAACGCATAATTAGGTGCCAGGACAACAACGACAAACTTTGGTCCAAAGATAAGAATCATGACAAATACGATTGAGATTATGTTTGGAGCTACGAACCGAAACGACAAGAGACAAGACAAGACAAAACAAGACAGAGACACATCCCAAAATGTGACGAGGCGGGACGAGATAGAAGGAGGCGTGGCATAAGCCTAAAATATGCATGGGGATGATAAGAGCCTCAAAGGGAATTTTCCTTATTGTGCTCAACGCCAAAGTTTCACAATTTTTAATATATGTAATAAATTTCCTAAAAAATACATCAAGGATAAATTATGAAAAATCAAAAGGTTTTTTGGATTTGATTACATTAATTTTAAGAGATTAACGATACCAATTTCGATAGCTAAAAAGAGGATAAAGGGTGAATCAATACTGATCAACTTATACATATAATAAATTCTCTGCCTATTTATAATAAAATCACAATTTATTTTCTTTATTAATTATTTCTCTCAGTGTGCAAGTATTTTGCAAGCTTTTCTTAAATAATTCAAAAAGGGGAAATGAATTTCTCTACAATGATTGCATATTTCATATAAAAGAATGATGATATGCCTTTTATGCATTTTTGGCAAATAAAATAATAAACCTTTACTTGCACATAAAAGAAAGAGAAAGAGTAGATGCAGAGAAGAGACAGAGAGAGAGAGAGACAGAAAGGCTAATTACATATGCCAGTCACATCATATTAGAGAGAGACAAAGTGAGAGAAAGAGAGAGGAGAAATATACAGATGAAGACGAGTTGAAGCCTCAGTTTTGTCATGTAATAAATATCATAAGTTTATGGCAACTTTTATTTTTTTCTTCTGTGTGTGTTTGATGACGATCGGAAATACATTTTAAGCATTTCCTTCTGCTTGCTGCCTGACGATTGTTGTCAGTCCCCTCCCCCTCGAAAACCTATTCGGTAATGTATCTTGTATGCATAAGTCGCAGCATATAATTAGCGACCCTGTCGGCAATTTGTTTGAACCAATTTTAGGCTTAATTATAGACCACGATGCGAGCAACTGTTGCCATCATCCATTCATTCATTCATCCATCCATCCAACCAGCTATCCATCTACTCTAACCCATTCAGTGGTTCTTTCTCTTTTATGACAATGTTTTATGCCTCATGCGGCATGCCTCATGCCTCATGCTTTGGCAGATGTGAAACGAAATACATGGCACAAATCTCAGTTCCAAAAGGCAAGAGTATCTGGTGCGTATCACATCTAACACACGCAAGCACACACACACACACACACTCTATCTCTCCCTCTGTAACATAAACTCAAACTCAAACTCAAACTCTAATCTTATTATGTCACTTCAAACGGATGTCAGTCAGTCAGTCAAGCAACAAACTCAACGCATCGCATGTATCTCTATCTGCATATATGTATTTGTATCTGTATCTGATTCAAGGCCCATAAACTGACAGCTGCCGTCGGCGAACGCCAGAAAAAAAGAGAGAGAAACAGAAACCAAAAGGGTTTTTGATATTATCAAGCTTAAACTGCAATTGGACTGCAAATAATTCAAAATTCCAATTGAGACAACACTCAACAGTAAAAAAAAGTATAATGATAAATTTTCTCGTAAAATCAGGTAGGCCAAAACCAAAATAAGAAAAAAAAACCAAACTGATTTGCAATTGCTCTGAGCCTATCTACTGGCGAAACTTGAATTCCTTTTGTCAGGATAAACATGTTAATTTCCAAAAAAATAAAAAAAAAGGAAAAGAAAAATGCAAAATTCTATAATCCGATTTAATGTTTTATTCATTTTGCTTGGCCAAAGTTGTTCATGGCATGAGAGAGCTGTAGGGATGTGGTTGTTCGAGGTTGGGGGAGTTTCTATACCTTTACGCACACACACACACACACACTGCAATTAGAATTTTAAATTTCGTCTGCCTAGACACACACTCACACATAGATAGAGAGACAGACAGCTTGAAGATCCAATATATATTTTTATCGACATTTCTTCTACTACGTCGCACATTAACCTACTTCTAGGCTAGGGGGTTGATGTTAAGGGCCACCCACTCTTCCTTCTTTATCCTTGTTAGATATTCAAATTTAGCCTAAAGAAGCTGCGTGGTGCCTGGGAGGAGGGGCGAGCGAAGGTAGAGAGAGGAGGAGGTCAGAGTATCTGATTATGCGTTGACACCATTTTTCCCTGAAGATAACCCACAAACGAAGGCCCAACAAGGGTCACAACGAATCTTTAAATGCCCTTGCTAAAACGTTCTCTATATCTTAACGTTCTAATCTGAAAAGAAGGACCAACTGAAGATTTATAGGGTGTACGCAAAACTATACAAAATACTCCGATTTAACAGTAAGTTAACATTTCGATTTAACATTGCCTGCTAATTGCAATTTGCTGACGTCAGAAATTAATTTTGATTTCTGGCCATTGACCATCCAACTCCTCATTCATTTTGTGTGGCTATTTCATCTTACCTCTCTCTCGCTCTTTTTCTCTTTGCCTCATTATGCGAAAACAAAACTTGTTTCCATTTATATCCGAGATATACTTTTCGACTGTTGTTGTTGTTCATGTTGTTGTTGGACCGTTGACTGTTGTTTTCTTTGTCCCTTGTTATGTTGTGTTGCTTATCTTTTTATTTACTTTTAATTTACTTTTAATTATAAATTCATGCTTTTCTTGGACTTGGTCTCTGGGATTAAGCTTTAAATACATACATAACGGTAAATATCCTGACTAACAGTGAATCCTCACTCTTCCACCACCCTCCCCCCCCAAACACTTTTCTTTGGCTTGAACCTTCTCATCTGCCTTTTCTCTCTTCCTTCTTATGATGGGTTTCCTTTCCTTCAGTTTTGCGCGTTTGTTTGACTCTGATGCTTGCTACGGGAAAGGGGAGCGGGGTGGCAGAGTCGGGGTTGGAGATTGGGGCGTTACTTGGAATTGGATTGGGGCGGGGCAGTTCATAGTGGCCATGGATGCGTCATAAAATTGTATTGGGCATATGATTTATGCCCCACAATTTTTGGGTCTTCAGTTTTTGGGTTTGCTTTTCCGTTCCCTTGTCTTGTTTTTTTTTCTTTTTCGTTTTGCTTTGCCGTTTTTCTTCTTGAGTATTTATACAGGCTCATCACTTTCTGTCGACTGGACAGAGATGCAAACAGAGAGAAAGAGATAGAGAAGACGATAGAAAGAGATTCAAAGAGAGAGAGAGAGAGCGAGAGAGAGAGAGAGAGAGATGGTGGGTCTAGGGGGGTCTGTGGGCGTTTGGTTTTGGTTAGATCCACACAGAATTAATTTCAAGTTTCACTTTCATTTTTGGGCCGATTTTCTGCTTTGGTTTTTCGTTTCATTTTTCCTTTTTTCTTTTTTTGCGGTTTGTTTATTGAAAACTTTTGCTGCTCTAAGAGAACAAGTAATTTAGCTGATGGCCCAGCTTTCAGCGCCCACTTTTGCGCTTCTCCAATCCTAATCAAACATTTAAAGTATTATTCGATTTTGCAAACAACTATCTATATATACTTTTGGTTGATCTGACCTAAATAAATCGAATGCAGCATTAGGCAAATAAGTTGCTAAATAGTATTTAGTATTTGGATCTAATGAAAAATAGTTTTAGAGCATAGAAATGGCCGGGCAAAGGAAAACCATGCATTTTCATTTAAATTCTTAGCTAATCTGGGTAGAATCTTGCAGAAACGAGATCTTTTAGTTATGTTTTTCTTCTTTAAAATGAATGCAAAACTCTATTCTAAATTTTATTCAACATTTTATATATGCCAAAGCACAATTCGAAGGCTGCTAAAAGAGAGAGAGAGAGAGAGAGAGAGAGAGAGAGAGAGTAGAGGAGAGGCAAGGACCTTTTGTTGTTTGTTCTCCTACTCCTTGAAGGTTTATTTTTTAACCTATGCCTTGTTGCCTCTCTCAATCTCTTTCCGCTCTCTTTTTTCTCCCTTTTTGGTCTCTGTTCATCTCCCGTAGTTCTTTATCTGCTTCTCATCGTCATCATCCCCAATTTTATACGCGCAAATATTTGCGCTTTACTGCGTATTTTTCTTTGTTTTGCCATTTTTGCCTACCGCTGGACGGTGCGAGGGGTGACAGCGTTGAGGGGTGATGTTGAGGGTCTCCACCTTTCTCTACCTTCACCGTGCGCCACTCCCATCTATGTATGTATATATCTATCTCGCTCTCTTACTGACTCTGTATAGATTTTCATTCAACGCAACGAGCCGAAATGAAAATGTTTAAATGAAAGATTGATTGGATTTTGATGAATTTCGGCTACACACACACACACACACACACACACACACACACAGACACAGTGAACGGCTTTTTTTTGATGCTCCCATTTTTATCCCTCCATTGATAAGCACAGGCTCCACATACCCGTTAAATGACGACGAACTGGGTAGACCAAAAAAGAAAAGCAAATGATTTTCAGATTAAAGTAAATCAAGCCAAAAATAGAATAAAAAGACTCTCAAACCAAAAATATTAAATATAGCCGACGTTCTGATTACCCTTTAAAATTTACATGGCGAAAAGTGCCAGAAGAAGAGAGACATGGAGAAGGCATTAAGGACACTTCGTAGGTCTCTGATTACATATTTTGTCTCTAACTTCATTCTATTCGTCTATACCCTGCAAAGGGTATATTATGTACATCAATCGATGTGTGCAATTTTCTTGTTCTTTTTTGTACGGATTCTGATTTTGTTGCTATACATTGTCAATATGGGTACAAAAGGAATATTAATTGAAACGATGATTTTGATAATGGATATACAGATGGATAAATTGATATACAGTGGAATGATGTGTGAAAGAGTGACATTAATTATTGGGCCACTTGAAACCCGCCTAAACCTAATTGGCCAATTAGATGGAAAGTTCTCAAAAAAAAAATAAATAAATTAAATGAAGCACAGAACAAAACAAAAGGATTAATGCTTGTCGGAAGTATTTAATGAACCTAGAAAAAAAGGGCAGGACATGGCATTTGATGTATAACCTAACCCCGCGCACCCCTCTAAGCCATTCTTTCTCTCTTTCTGTCTCTCTTGTCCTTGGGTCCTCATCATCATCATCATCATCATCATCATCATCATACGATCATATGGACACGGAACTAATGAAATTTTCCTTTTTTTGAGTCAAGAGAAAAAAAAAATCGCCACCACCAGCAGTGCGAAGGGTTGAATCTGACCGTAAGGACGATATGGATGGTGGTGGCGGCGGCTGATGGATTTCCCTCTGATGCTTTCCTTTTCACCTTTTTTTTCTGTCCACGGCTGCATTTGACACACAAAAACCAGATTAAAAAATTATATTGCAAATTAACTTGAGGGCGCGGTCAATGGCATATTCATATATATATATATATGTATATGCTTTTGCTGAATCTGCCACGCCCCACATTTATTTATGATTTCTCTCTTTGACCCTCTCTCTGTCACCCTCCGAGAGATTCCCGGGGTGACCACTTGTCAGATGGGGGATGCTTCTCCGCTCGGCGGTGGTGGCTCTTGCACTTGCAGCTGCAATCTGCCTCATCTAATTCAATTTATGCCTCGTGCAAAATGAAAACTTTTGCCCATTCATACATCGATTTATACTATATGTATGTATGTATATATGAGATATCCTTTCTCCGATGTATTTTGGCCACGTGTCCAGCCAAAAGCGAGAGGGCGACAACCCGCTGTGTTCTTGTTTCTTTTGTGGAAGGGGAAAATTGCTTTGCCCAGCCCTTGTCTGGAGATTGCCTTTTTCGCTTTGCCTTGCCTTTTTTTTTGCCATTGGTTTCTTGCAATTTCCGTTATTAGCTCGATTGATTTTATATTGCAATACATTAAAAATGATATATATATATTTATATACATATATTCCTTCTATGTATATGGAGGAAAAATTCAATCAAAATATTTTTTAGGGTGGGTCAGCAGGTGGTCCATCTCAGTTCTCGCCGTGGCCTTTCGGAGAACCCGGCAACTAATTTCTAAACGCCTTCTAATCCTTGCCTTTCCGCAATGGCAGATAATTAAAAAGTCCTTCGTCCTATAAATATTCATGCTGAGCTGCGTGGATTATAAAAAACAACTCGCAGAGTTTTCAAAATGCCTTGAAAATTTAAAAACAAATTAATTAGGACTAATCTTCAAAATTATGATGTAGTTGTTGTTGTTAATTTTACGCTTTTGGTTTAAGAGCAAGATTTTCAAGATGTATAATATTTTATAAGTAATCTGATGTTTACATTCTTTTTTCGGATGCTTTTCTTATTTGGGCATCATTTAGTTAAATTTATCGATCCAACATGGAGCTTAAAGATTAACTTGGACCTTTTCAAATCTGGCATTTGAGTCTACTTCAGATGAATCCTATCATAAATGATTATTAGAATGTTTTCAACTGATTTTAGCAGATAAATACTTTACAATGGAAAACCGATTTCTTGTTTCCAACTAATGGCATGACAATCGGCACACAAATTTCGATAACTTATCCGATTTCATGACCATTTATCGAGAAAAAACTTCTTGATATCAGTCATGTCAACATAAATTTTCGGTATTGAATTAGCGGTTTAACTTTAAAGCCTAAACTACTTTTAAAGATCTATGCATTTTCATCACGGGTTTAATGTTGAGCTCTCTCTTTCTCTCTCTCTATTTATCTCTCACTCATTAAATGTCTCGCTCTATATCTTTTGGTGTGTATGTGTGTGTAAATAATTAATTTGCAAGTGACAGCAATTAAAGCCGCTTTTCAAACTTTGCCAAAACTGTAAATATTTAATAAGCCCATAAACATGAAAACGTAGCACAAAATCAGAGCCAACAAAGAATGGCTCTAAAGGGGCTTGCTTTTGGTCGATATGTACTACAGAGATGAGGGTGAAGTGGGCAGAATGCCTGAAGGAGGAGAGGTTTCGTGGCGTTTGGAGGGGGGCGTAAAGGTTTTTGTCAAACAAAAGCGGCATGCGGCGTGCGGCATTTACTGATAATGACGTCGCTTCCCCCCGACGCCACCCCAGCCCCATTCCAGCCTCATCCTTTTGCTTTTCTCTTTGCTGTTGGCGCTGCAAAATTATCAACTCAACGAAAACAAAAACCAAAAAAAAGGCCAGGCAGAAAATCGCCCCTTAATAATATTAATTCCGCCGTCATAACAAAATTTAGCGTGGCGATGCTGACGCCGCCGACGCGGACGACTCTTGAACAGCAAAAAACCAAAACCAAAATAAAAAATAAAAAAAAAAAAACCGAAAAGAAAACCCTTGAACATTAAGTCAAGGTAACGACTAGGACATACCCTTTTATATACCCTAGCAAAATGAAAGCGACTTTTACTTTGAGGCTTTTCTTTTGGCTTTTTTTTCTGTACCAATGAAAATATAATTAATGCCACGATTAATGCTATTCAAGTATATATATTAAAAACTCTTAGTGGGTATACACTACTTATTCTAGGGTAGACCAAGAAGCAAAAAATATAAAATAAAAGGATGAACCCAGAGCAGAGAGTGAAAAATGCTTTGATCATTGGCACAGTCTCTCACCCCTGCCATCCCCCCTTTGCCATTCTACCCACGCTTGTTGCTTGCCGCTTGCCGCATGTCGTCTTGTTGCAGGTCCCTCGGGGTGTTATTAGTCACATGACGGCGGAAAGGCGTTTTTTTTTTTTTTTGCTGCTGGAGAGTGGGTGAAGGGCTACATAGATAGGTAGGTGGTTGAGGGTTGAGAGGTTGGGGTAGGGGAGTCATTGCGCTTGGATTGCTTTGCTTTGGTTTCGTTTTCGCAGAATCATCATCATCAGCCAGCTGAGCAAAAAGATAAAGAGACCCAGAGAGAAAGAGAGAGAGACAGAGTTAGAGATAGAGAAAGGTAGAGTCTGGCACGGTAACTGATAGCTGATTAGAGAATGAAATTCAAGTGAAATTCATCTGATATATGTGTGTGTGTGTGTGTGTGTATAAAGTCTGCAAGTTAGAAATATATTTATATTTGGATGGTCAGAAATTATTATTGTTCAAACACAAATGAGTCTTACTTTTTGTCTTAAAAAAAACCAGTTATCAATAAGGTAAACTAAACGAATAAAGGAACAAGTGTGTTAATTTCAAAAAATTACCAAATTATATATAGCTTAGCTGAACTTAGTATCTTTAATTACTACCCCTCAACTGCTTACTGCATAAACCCAGTGATCAGTGATTGATAAATTGATCGAATATGTCATAGAAATCGAAAGAATGTTAGTGTAGACAAAGCAAAGGACACTAAAGTAGTTCTCTGGTCACACCAAAGGAAACCCTTAAATACATTACCCCAAAATCTCATCAATTCAATGGAGTTTGAGTTCCTTATTAGGTCTTCGCTTTTTTTCTATGCCAAATTAGTTACATATGTAGTTCTATGTACATGTGAGTGTGTTCGTGTGTGTGCGTGTGTTTTGTGTATAAGTATAGAATAAAGTTTTCCACTTAAAAGGACTCCCCAGAGAACTCTTTCTGTTTCTGTTTGCCCCTCATCCCTCTTCATTCTTCTCTCACACTGTTTCAGTGTGTAAAATGTTTTTCGCATTCTTTTAGCATTTTAGTTTTCTTTCTTTTCGTTTTTTTTTTTGTTTTTGTTTTCTGCCCCGTTTTTGCGATGCGTTTGCCTTTCTGCTGGTACTCGCTCTGTCCCTGATAATGTCTCTAGGCGAAATAGATGGAGTGGAAGTAAGAGAAGGGCCAACGTCAAAGGAAACCAGAATAGAAGCGAATAGTAGAGATGGCAGAGAGAGAGAGAGAGAGAAATACGTAAAAAGGAACAGAGGCAAATCAATTTAATTAGTTTCTGACTTTCATTTACAAATTATGCATAAATCTGTAGACAGCGCCCCAGAGACCATAAATTAAGCGCCAGAGCCCAGCGCCAAACTCAAACTCGGCAAAAACCCAAAAACTTTGGCACAACACAAACAACAACAACAGCAACAAGAAGAGTAAGCACAGGATGTGCAGGGGAAGGGGTGAAGCGGACAGGGAGAGTGAGAAAGAAAGAGAAGGAGCAACAAAAACTTGTATCTAACTAAAGGGCAAGTAGAGAAAAAAAAGAAAGAGATAGACTAAGAGCGAAAGAGAGAGAGAGAGAGAGAGAGTGGAAGTGGGAGGAAAAAAACAAACGAGGGTTGGACGCAAAATTAATTTGCGCTTTTATTAAATTTTCTTTTTTCGCATGTCCTGTTTGTGTGTGTGTGTGTGTGTGTGTGCATGTGGGGGGAAACTTACTTGGGGCATGGCCAGGGGCTAGCTAGCAGGTAATCACGCCTGCAAGGTGACGTACATCAGGGTCGAAAAGGGAGAGAAGGGGAAAGCGTTGCACACACACACACATATGAGCAATTTTTATCGAGCATAAGAGCAACAAGGAGCAACAGGAGGGGTAAAATCACAGAGCTTGAAGTCGGGCAAAGAGGTAGACCACGGGATGCTCTCCTCCCCTCTGGCTGGCAACAGAAGAATTCACGAAAAACGCTGTCAAACGAATTTTCTGAAGCTCCACAAACCCCTTGAACAATTTTTTATACACGATTTATTTTCTATTTTTTGCCTTGATTTTGTTTTTTGCACAATTTTCATTTCTATGGAGGCGTTTGCATTATTTTTTTCTCCCTTTTTTTTTGTATTTTGTGTGCGCTTCAATGCACGTGGGGCAGGGGGAGGGCACGTGGGTGATGGATGAATGTGAGAGGGTTGTATGATGATGAGACAATAGAAAAACCAAAAAGGGAAAAAAATAAATACAAGGTGGAGCAGTTTAGTTATACGCATAATTGATAGCAACAATTGACTACAAAAGTAATTGCACATTAATAGAAAGTTCTCCTCACTTCTTTTTTGGTTTTTAATTGAAAGAGAGGCAACGACTTGAAACCTATTGATTTTAATATTTAAACTTGTATTCCCTTTTCACTTTCTTCTCTCTGTCCGAACTTAATAGATATATTAAAATATTATATATACATTTGTATATTTGTTTTTTATTTGGATGTCATTGTGGCGTGTTTGGGATTACTTGGGATAAGCCATGGCGTCTTTAGGTGGTCCACAACAATCAATTAGTTGCGCTGATTTGTTTGACAAACTGCACTTGTTCCTCCTCCTTCCCTCCAGCCCTCCACCCGTTGCACACTTTTGTTCTTTAGGGCCTTAGCGGCAATCCCAATAGCAATACCCTTGGCCCTGGGTTTGCTGCCTTTGCTGTCATTATTGTTGCATTAGTGTGCATGACAGCACAAAGAGACGCCGCACTGATGTTGCACGTAGGTTTTTATACATATTATTGTTGTTTTTGTTGGGCCTTCTATCTCCCTCTCTCTATTCTCTGATGTATCTGTGGGTGCGGGTGCGGGGTGTTATTATTGATTTCGCGCTTCATTTTTCTAGCACGTTTTTCAACAGCATGTAATTTTGTTTGGTTTTATCTTCCCTAGAATTGGTATGTCTATCTCGCTTCCTCTTTCATACTCTCTCCCTCTCGGTTGGTCTGTGAAAATTTTTGCGAAAATCACGTTTTGGGCGTTGTTAGTTTTTGCATTGTAAAGGCACGAATTCAGAAAACTAAACTCATAGTTTTACTCATCTCCCTCACCCTTTCTAGCTATGTCCCTTTCGCTCACACACACACACACACACACACGCACACACATACATATTCATTGAAAAGTTTATCGAATAATCCAAAAAAACCGGGCATTGGCCAAAAGGCAAGTTGAACGAGTTGGTAAGAGGGTTAGTTTTGGGCTACTAGCCAGGTTTCAATAGAGTTTTCTTTTCTCTGGTTGCTGTTGCTGTTGTTCATTGAAATTTGACTAAACTAGTTCAAGTTGAAGTTTGGCATAACCCATTTTGCAACTCAACCAACTCAATATAAGCAACTGAAAATGTTTTGCACAACGAAGTCTTAATACCCTCTAATAATATGCTAGTTTAGCGTTCAAGTTTCATTATAAGTTGCGTTTTACTTAATCCAAACAAAATAAAAATCAATTCTTTTACACTGCCCCCTTTTTGTTTTGCTCGGTCTGGCAATATATATCGCTATTAAAATTTGTTCAGTTTTTCCTTTCACTTCATCTTTCTTTCTTTCTTTCATATAAATAAGCAAATTTCAAATTCCATTTAAAATAATAAAACATAAAATAAAACATTAAGTGGCCACTAAAAAATGCAATATTTTTTGTCCAGCACTCAAAAGTATGCAATGTTATTTTTTCGTACTATTTTTGTTTTTCATATACCTAAAATATATTTTGTAAAACTTTTTACACACACACACACACACACGCACAGGGGGTTATGCAGCCAGCAGCGGGAAAAGAGAAAGTGGGAGAGTCGGAGATGTAAGGAAAAACTGCTGCCACATTTATGCACAGGAAGCATTTGTAATGCCCCCGCTAGCAAATCTAAATCCTACCCCAAAATAAAAATAAACGAAATATCAGCAAAAATAAACAGAGAAGTAGCAATAGAAAAACAGAGAGGGAGAAAGGGAGAAAGGGCGTATTGTTGCCCATAGACCAACTGCCTCCTGTTAAAGAATAAGGAAACGAATCCCCAAATACTCTAAAAATTGTGTAAGACGTACAAATAGGTATCAAGACTCCAAGAACTTATTGATATAGATGTATAGAGTTCTTAAAGTGTGAGGATCTACTGGAATCAGTTTAAGAGGACAAAAAGATCTGAATGTTCAGAAATGAATAAGATATTTCATTATTTAACATTACCGATCATTGCAGAATTGCTTGAAGTTCCCATCGGATACGTTTATTCGAATTTGTCGATTTTCCTCTGTTTATTTTGTTTATTTCTAGGAGTCTAGGGTATAAACATTTTGGGGGACGCCCCGTTGCGTGTGTTTTGTTCAAAATTGGTGAAAGAAAGAGTGGGGAAACAATTGTGGGGAAATGGCTGTTAGGGATGCGACAACATTTCCCTTCCCGTCCCGCCCCATCCATACCCCCTACTCGGCTGCTCCACTTTTACGGCTTGGCTACATGGCAGACTGTTTATGGTTTTTGGCTACAACTTAATTTAAATTGTTTAATTCTATTATTGTTGCTAATAAATCACAGGCACAGCTTGTGCTGCTAGCTGGCTGGCTTAGCATGCGCTAAGCTGGCCCCAACACACGCACACACACACACACACACACACACAAACACACATTAGTCTTGCCCTCTTTCTCTCTCTCTCCCTCTACTGTAAGCGGCTTTCATTCTGTGTTTCCCCACTTATTTTTTTCTCTCTTTCTCTCTCTGTCTCTTTCATTCAGTTGAGTTTCAGTTCTCGTTTCGGTTTGGTTTGGTTTCATTTCGTTATTGTTGTTGCTGCTGGTCATGGCCAATGGGGCACCATTCATCGTTTGTTGCATACTTTTGGGGCGTCTCTCTGGGCGCCGGATGCGTTATAAATTACACTGATCTGGTTTGCTCGCTCTTTAAGCCCAAAAAGTCGTTGTCGTAAATTTTCAGCTTGATTTTTGTTTGATATTTTTCCTTTGATTTTTTTTGTTGTTTCTTTTTTTATATTTTTTTTTTGTTTTCATCTCCCTCTCTGTTCATCCCATTCGTTTTTCACATCACATTCAAACTCGTTGTTCACTCGAATTTCCATTGCACCCGCGCTCAACCGCATGTCAAAAGCAGCAAAACTTGCTGCAGAAGAGGGCAGCTTGACCATAAATAACAAAGCCAAAAATGGCGGCCAAAGCACTAACAGAAAAACACCAACAACAAGAGAATTATTCTGACAAAAAATAGAAAGGAAACGATTCCATATACATAGATATACATACATACATATGTGTGTGTATGTGTGTGTATCTGTGTGTTGATATGTCAAATGCATTTTGGACAGCGCCAAAAACTGACGATGGCACTTGACAATGATGATGCCTGCTGTTGGCCCCGTTGACCAGGAATAACTTCCAAATCAAGTGGAAAATTTAACACCCACCATAACATAACCTTGCCTCCTAACGAAACAAAAATAATTATACAAAAATTTAAGAACCTTCAGTTAACCAATCGAAAGTAAATCCCAGAAAACAAACCAATGAATAAGAGCCAACAGAAACATTGATAAGATAAGGAGAGCTCAAATTCAAAAGTGTAGCTCTATGTATCAGCTCCCAAAAAAGTCTGAAACTGAGTTAACTTTTATCTATTAAATTTTTAATAAAAGTTTTAATAAATTGGTTTAAGTGATGGAAAAAGGGAATTTAAATGTTTACTGGCATGATACAACAACAAAAAGGAGATGGTTTATATGTGCATATACTTTGTCTGATATTCACTTAAAATTGCTTCGCTCAAATATATTCGGAAATTCGTTTTCACATTCCTCGCTTTTGTCTTGCAAAAAGGGAGTATAAAATGTGTTGCATACTTGCGGGTGGCGCCTATAAAAAGGCCAACAACTGCAACAGTAGCAGTAGCAGAAGCAGAAGCATCAGGCGCAAATTGTGGCAGAGACAGAGGCAGTTATCGAGCATCGCTGCCTGCAGCAGCTGCATTTCCGCTTAATGTTGAGCGATAATAAAACAAAAGCAACAACAGCAACAAAAAGAACAGCAGCAACAGCAACAACAATTGCTTCGACTGCTGTTGCTGCTGGGCAACGATAATGAAACTTTTGTACAATGAACATATATGTACACTTCTCTCCCTATCCCTCTCTTTCTCTCTCTCTATGTGTGTGTGTGTGTGTGTAGGCATTGATTTATGTTTTTTAATTTAAAATTTCCGCATCACTTAACCGTTAAAAATAATAATAACAATAACACGAAACAACAAAAGCAGCAACATCAGTAGGATCTACTGCAGCAGGAGCTGCAGCAGGATGAGATTTAAATATTGTAAAAATTGTTGTATTCGTATGCAATGTAGGACATACAACAACAATAACTATATATATGTACATACATCTATTTAATATATATATATTTGCATATATGTATGTGTGTATGCAATGTTTTAATTTCCGCATTACAATTGAGTAAAAACTCAAACTCATTCTTTGTCATTTTGTTCTTTTTTGCTTTCACAGACTGGCCGGCCACCCACAACAGATGCCACAAAGTATGTCAACTGGCAGCAATACAATCGGCCATGGCGGCATTGTTGATCGCAATGTGGGCATGCCAATGGGCGGTGCCGGTACCATGCCCATGCCGGGCGGCGTTGGCCATCCAAGTGGCTCGGGTGGCCCTCAAGTGGCCGTCGGTCCGCCTGGCAGTGGCGGCGGTGGCGGCAATGGTGGCTCCCAGCCGTTGGTTATGCCTGGCTTCCCATTGAGAAATTCCCATTCGGCTCATGCACCACACTATTCGCCATATTCACCATCCAGGTAAGAAGTTTTACCCATTGATAAACAAACTGAGCGAAAGCAAATGCGATCACTACTGGCGATTAATCAATTATCTGGGAGAAATCTTGAAACTTGACATATCGACTACATCGATAACTTTATATCGATTGACTAAAATTCCCGCTGACTCATCTTGTAGTTAGCCTAGGAAAGGTGACTCCTTCTACACAAATTATATATGCATTTATGGTTTTGGTTGCTGCTACGACTTGACTTTAATTTAACTCTAAAAACTTTGGCCAACGCGCATCATGGGTAAAGTTTAAGGCAATTAGAGACAGCAATCCGCGGGAATGTGTGTGGGCGATTGGAGATGGGTTAACTTGGGGTATGGACCATAGCGAATCACTTGACAGGATGCGCGAGCTTTTGGCCTAGAGTAGCTTTTAGGTTTTCGAGGTTTTTGTGGGTTTAAGCCAAGACCGACGTTGAGTAGTGGTATCTGTATATGTGTGTGATTAACACCCGCTACAATAAAAGGGAGACCATCGCAACTAAGCCAGAAGAGAGAATGAGAGGGAGATTGGGGGAGAGAGAGGATATAGGAGAAGTCTTTGTTCTGGCCCTGAGCTTGTGCATCATTTTGCATGCGTTTTGGGTCTTTATTAAAAAAGTTGCCAGCTGTTGCCAGCAGTTGACAAACTTATTGGCGTACACACACACACGCACATGTGTGTGAGTCCCCGCCTACATCTCGCTTGCTCCTGCGATATCTGTGTGTGTGTGTGTGTGTGTGTGTGTGTGTGTGTGTGCGTTGCGTTGGTTTCTGTGGTCCTTGTGATATGTCAAGCAGCTGAAGCCACAGGATGACGATGACGACAACAACGAGAACAAACCGTAACACTACGTGCCGCAGTGCCGTAGAGCCGTAGAGCCGTAAAGTACCGAAGCGTAGCATAGTAGAGCTTTATCCTTGCCTTGTGGTCGCCTTGTTTGCCAGTTTGTTAATTACAAATGCATTGCTCAGTTTGTTTTAAGAGCACCGCCGACGTTCGTTGTCGCTTTTCCATTCTCTTTTTACTCTCTTTTTTTAATTCTTTGTTGTTGCTTCTTTTCGTTTTTTTTTTTATCTGCTCGTCCACAGGTTTCACATAGATAAACGCTGCCAGCACCGATGTTCCTGGAAATGCTTGAGCATCGCCTTAATATTTGTATCCGTCGTCCTAACCGCCATGCTGGCATACTTTGCAGGTAAGCATACTGTCCTCCATCCTGTGTTGTCTCATAATGCCAACATAGTTAATGAAAAATACACATACATAAGCAAATATGCCCGCCCTATATACATACATTCTATACATACGTTCATATATATATATATACATATAACTATATATGTGTATGTATGTATATACCTACTACTTTATGTAATAACAAGGCAAATACATCAAAGTGTTTGCTTTACATTAGCGTTAAATGGTGTTAACTTACACACACACACACACACACCTACACACACACACCCACACACACACACTCTCGGGCAAAGAAACTTTGCCCATGACAAACATTAGATAAACCCCCCTACCCCTCATCCCATACACATCACAGCATTCTCTGAAAATGTTTAATAGATAAATTCACCAGATGTTTGTTGGCTTGTGGGCTCGGCAGGGGCGGGTGGAGAATGGGCAAATTGACAAGCAATTAGAAGCCGCAACATCAACTCCAAATTCAATTGTTCGACCCCTTTCACCTCGACCGTGCCATCAATTAAACATCAATCGATTCGCCATATAAATTTTCAAACAAAAAGCTTCTTACGCCAAAAATTATATAATCTAATCGATTGTCACTCCCTGGAAATGTATTCACATGAAATCGAAAGATCATATCATTTAAACTATATAAAAGGAAATATTCAATAGGTTTTCCAATATCTTTAAATAGAAAACTTATTAAGGTGGGGGAGAGAACGAAAGCAAACAACTTGGCGTCAGCCTTTCAAAAGTAGCCAATGTTTCGTTAGATAAACAACCGCATGGAGCAGGTGAAAAGAGAGGGAGAGAGAGAGAGATAAAGGATGAGAAGATGGTCAGGGCGGAGACGGGTGGCTAGAGGTGCCGGCTACGTCGCCATCGCTGCCATTTGCCGTCAACGTGTTGTGTAGTGGCCCCACATCAACCCTTTTGTTTCAAATTAAAATTTACATATTTTAATGTGCAAAGTTTTTGCCGAACGTTTCTCGCACGGAAGCCAACAGGACGACAAGGACCAGAACGACAACGGGAACGAGACTGAGAACCAAGGTCCACGACCAGGGTAACTTATTCCATTTATTCACAAACTCACACACACACAGACACAGACTGAGAGGAGGAGGAGGAGCGACGAGACGAACGACTGGACGAACGAAAATGTTGTTGTTTGTGTAAAAAGGTTGCCGAGCCAAAGAGAAAAAATTAAATTGACCTGTAAATATAATTTAGAAGGTAGCAACACAAGCTCCACTTCCCCCATCCCCCACCCCACCCTCGCCGGCACCAACAAGCAAACTCTGTAGCAAAACGAAAACGTGTTTAATTATCAAGTTGTAAACAAAAACACCAGAGCAACAAAATGAAATAAGTAGCAGAGATATAGCTAGCTAAAGAGACTGGGCAGGAAAAGGAGGAAATGTAGATGATGCCAGGACAACATTTGCGTTTTGTCCAAAAAAGTTTGCCATTAAATTTTAAAGTATCCTTTTTTCTCTCTCTCTCTCTCTCACTCTGTGTGTGTGTGTGTATTTGTTTTGCTCTGTTGCATTCGGGCTTTCTTTTTTATCTTCAGGACATTTGTCCAGGTGTTGCGCCCAATATGGAAATTTGCAAATTTCTGTTAATTTTCTCCTGATTGCCAGCTAATGAGCATAGAGAAGAGAAGAGAAAGAGACGAAAGGTATATATTGAATTGGTTGGTCGGTCGATTGGTTGGATTCTTTATTAAGCCAATCTGTTGGTTATCAATTAGTAATTGTTTTCGTTCTCTCCTCTGATGTTGTATATAAATAGGAGTTGACATCTGATGGCTCAATTTCTGTTGATTTATTTGTAATTGATTTATGGCTAACGCTTTTCGTGCTCCTCTTAAGAGAGTTATATTAGTTTGCTTAACTTTATGCCATTTATTCTTCTAGCCAAAATATTTTTACAAATTCTTCCCCTACCAAGACACACACATACACAGATACACTCTCGTCCTTTTACTTCGTGTGTAAAAATGTGCTGCGTTTAATTTATTATCTACGCTTTTAAGCACAGTAACAGAAGCAAGAGCAGCAGCTGCTTGAGAATGGAGTCGAGTCGAGTTTAGTCGAGTCGGAGGCACTGATTTACACACACACACACACACACACACACACACAGCCACCCAGAAAGCTATTGCAAGGAGTTGTTGGGTGGGGAGGTGGGTGAGGTTACACGCTGCTGATGTTGATGGTGGCTGTTGCGGTGTCACAGCCATTGCAAGTGAACGAAAACAAATTTACAACAAACCACGAGAAAAATGTGGCAACCCTGTTACAAAACCCTCCTCAACCACCCACTCCCCCACCCATCCGCGTCTGTTTTTCACTCACACCTCCCTTTAGACTAAAATGAATTTAAGTTGAAAAGTTGTGAACAATTTTTGGTGGGCAATGGTGGGAAGATGGATGGAGGTGTGAGTGATTGTGGAATGGGTGGTGGTTGGTGGGGTGTGGCAAAAGCTGCGTGTGGATTTCACTGATTTAATTGTTTGCCAGGCACTAGCAGCAGGAGTAGAAGTAGCAAACAGGATCAGAAGGAGCAGCGGCAGCAGCACATGCTTGAAATTTATCTTTTAAAAATAATGTATTAATTTTTGTGGCCAACCAACGTAGCCCCCCTCCAGCATCTCCTCACCCAGCAGCGCCTCCTACATAATTCTCCCCATCGTCCCATAAACTCATTTATGTAAAAAGCTTCTCGTCTGTATCTGTGTGTGTGTGTGTCTCCCGTTCTCTATCTGTGTGTGTTTTTCATTGCGGTAAATGAATTTACGCTTCGTCTCTGTCTTTCTCTTTTTGCATTTGTGTGTGTGAGTGGGTCGTTTTATGGTTGAATAGTTTTAAAACTGCGGGGAGTAAGCAGCAGGAGCAGGAGCTGTAGCAGGTGAACCAGAAATATAAGCTTTTAATAGTGGCTAATATTTTTCAAGCTACCAGGCAACCTTTTATCCCCTCGCCAACTATCTCCTCTCCCTACTTCTTCCCTCTCTCTCTCTGTGTGTGTGTGTGTGTGTGTGTGTGAGTCTGTTTGTCTGTCGTTCACTTTCTCATTTCACTTTCGCCTGTTTGCACAATAATTTTCTATTAATTAAGCGCAAGAGGGTTTAATAAAATTAGCAAACACTTGCGGGCGGGCCATGTGGCAGACATTAAAAAATACTCACACACTTTTCCACCCACACACACACACACACACACACACACACCACCACCACAATGAGCCATTGTCAGTTAATTAACAAACGAGCGAAAAGTACAAACACACACACACACACATAGACCATGCTCTATGTCTGTGTTTGCCTCGTCAGACGCTTTAATTTGATTTGCATTTTCTCCTCTTTTTGTGTATCTGTGTATGTATGTGTGTGTGTGTATGTGTCCTGTATCTGATGGCATTTTTAAGCAGCAGATGTCAGGTAGCTCCACCTTTTTCCCCCTGTCCGATAACTGATTGAAATTGCCGTTTGTTGTCCTTGCTCTACCTAGTTGGACGAACAAAAAGTATTGCCTACTTATGTGCGCTTCAACATAATTGAAGCCTTTCAAGTGGAAAGCCAGCCGCCTCCCCCCCCGCCCACACACATAATACTCACCTAACTTTTATGCTGGCAAAATTTATCAACCGATTTTCCTATACAATCAGAGATCATCAAAATTTGAATTTGAATTTAAATGAAATTTCATTGTTTTGCATTGTTCAACGCATTTAGCAAGCTCAATAGCATATTGGAAGCCATAAAAGAGACAGAAAGAGGAATAGAGAGAGAGACAAAGGAGGCTTCTGTAACATTTTGATTAAAATTACAACAATTATCTAAAATCAATATACAAATGTTCAACACATTCACTTTAATTAAAAAATGTTTATCCAAAAGTCTATTCAAGAAAGTAAAAACTATAGCATATCACTGGGGGCAATGGTTTTTTAAATAAGTAATTTTTGAATAAGCGTTTCCGAAGTTCTCAACTATTCACTATGAGTTGGCTAAAAGATTTGTCAATCCACCAAGGCAACAAACAATGTCTGTCTATATTTTGTCTTTGCACTCACATATTTGTCTATGTGCGTGTGTGTGTGTGTGTGTGTGCTGTGTGCATATGAAATTTCTCATAAATGATACTGATAATCGACCACAATGATGTCACACAGTGTTGATGTCCTGTGAGGGTCGAGACCAAGCAAAGTTGGACAAATGTTTGCCCAGCGATTTACCAATGTGCCACTTTCTATCACAACAACTGCAGCAGTAGCAGCAGCAGCAGCAACAACAAGTACAACAACTACAACAACTGGGGACAACAACAACAATGGCTTGACATGCAAAACAAAAACAGAAACGTAACGGGACAGTTAACATGCTTGACTGGCAGCTGGTCATGGGCCTTGGTTTTCAGAATCTGCGCATTGCAGTAGTTATCGGAAATAGGTTAATCGATTTTTAAGCGGATAACTATCGGAAACTCATTCGATATGCACTGTTTCACATTTCCTCTCGGCATACACACACACCCTTTTTAAACCCTCCAGCTGTCAGTCCGTCCGTCTGTCTGTATGTCGAGCTGTCTGCCTATCTGACTATCTGGTCTATCTCCTTTCGCATTATGTGTGGACGAGAGGCCAAGTGCGTTCGTTCGCTCGCTTAAAGGAGAAATTTTCTGGTCCAGCTGTGTGAGTGTGTGGTTGCCTGCTCTACTGCCTGCAGTGACCCCATGGGGCTCTGTCTCCGGCTGTCTTCCCTGTCTCCTTCGCTCCTCCTCCTTTCTCTGCAAATCTCCTCGTACTTCTTCTGCTTCATCTTATCGGCGTTGTCATTTACAGCAGCAGCAACAGCAGCTGCATCTGGCCCACTCGTACTTTATGCGATTTTATTTTCATTTCACTTTACTTTGCGGTTGCCTGGAAATTTAATTTGTTGCTACATACTTCGAGGCGACTTTGGGGCTCTCAGTGTCCTGCGGTTATCCTGCTGCTTCTTCTGCTGCTCACCTTCTTCTCCTGCCTGCCATCTGTCGTCTTTCCTGAAACTGAAACTGAAATTAGATACGCACATTGCAATGCAATGTGAAATGTGAAATGTGCAATGTGCAATGTGCAACGTGCAATGGGGCAATGGCATGTCAATCGATCCACAGCTGGATAACTGAACCCAGACCCTATCATTAGATAGCCCCACCCTTACCCCGATTTGGTTTTTACAGCAACCTTCACTTGGCTATGTCACTGCCCTTTCATTCTCTAGCATATGGGATTACCTCTGAATGAATGTTCTATTTTGGAATTTGAGTGGCAAGTTGGTTAGTTGGTTGCAAGAAATTGCAATTGTCGATCGAAAATTTTGCATTTCACAGTGAATGTTTAAAGTTAAATCTATTAAATAATGATCTTATATTCAAGAAGCTTTAGAAACTGTTGCGAAATTTCACCGAAAACGAGGAAACGGTTAGAGCAGAGACAGATTTGTAAATTCTTCCATTTCCATTTGCTGTTCCATCCATTTTATCGGTTCAACATTTTCTCTCTGCGGTTTTTATTGTTGTTTCATATTAAGCAAGGCTTTCGGAAATGGAAATCGTCATGGGGAAATGTGAAAATTTGTAATGGGAAGTGCGAATTGAAGCTCTTCGGATGCAATCAACCGGAAATACAAATGTCACGCACAACCGCAACAAAGAAAGTCAATTAGCAAAAAAGTAAAGAGAACAGAGATATGATGCACAGAATAGCAAGAGATAGAAAGAGGGAGAGAGAGAGAAGAGGAAAATGAAGAACTAGATACAACATGAAACAAATGCGGAAAAAAAATAAATAGAAATGATGACGAGCATATGAAAACATTTTGGAAAATAACACAACAAATATACATACATACATAAGAGATAAAGAGAGAGAGTGAGATACCAAATGGGAGATAGAAAGAGGCATAGAGAGAGAGAGAGAGATATGTGTCTATTCAACTAGAAATGCTCAATTACTTGAGCAATTTACAGCAAAATATAATTTAACTCAACATCAGTCGAAGAAAACATTTAAAATTTTACAAGGCAAAAACTTAGCACGAAACGAGAACTTTACACAACAAAATATTGAAAGACATTTCAATTTAAATTTACATAGAAGCTAAAAGGTAGAGCCTCTTCAGCCTCCTCCTCCTCCTCCCCCCTTCATCAACGTTCCTGTGTGTGTGTTATGTCGTTTAAATAAATGATTTTTCCTCAAGGAAGTGCAATTAAGCAAAATGCTTCATAAATTTTTTCTTACATAACTTTTATAACTTTTGACCCTGCCAAGTTTTTTTTTTTTTTTTTGTGCCAGTACGCAAAACTAAACGAAAGACACAATTTGGCAAGACATGGGGAGGACGAAATAACAGAGAACCCAGACGAAAGGACTAAGAACACAGAAAAAGAGAAGCGACCAATTAGAAATGAATATTTCGTTTTTCATTTAGCAAGTATTTCACTTGCAATAAACTTATTTAAAAACATAAAGTTACAACTGCAAAGGAAAGATGAGAATTAAATGTCGAAACCCAAGAAAAGACATGTCAAAAGGGACTTTAAAATCTAAATTTGAATAAAGCAAAACATGTTGGACCTTGGAGGGCAAGGCATGAAATAGGAAACACTTTCGTTTCGATTAAGTGTTTGCCTTTAATCAATCTCCCCTCTCTCTCTCGCTAAAGAAAGTATCTAGCTGCAAGAGGGATGGGTTAGTTTACCTGCAGCAAATTGAGTTGTTGTCAATGTCATGGAAATGTATCGACCTTTTTTCCTTGCCTATATTTTCCTCTGTCTATTTTTCCTTTTTTTTTCTTTTGGTTGTTGTACTAACTAAATAACCATTAGCAGAGCAGAGCAGAGCAGAGCAAGGCAGGGTAGGGCAGGGCGTTTTGGGCGATAGGGTTGGCTCCCAACCAATTGTAATCAAATTTAATTGGAGAGAACTAAGCCCAACCCTAAAGAATGTTTTGAAGTGGTAGAAGTAGTTTACTCCACTTCTCCTTCTTTTTGTGTGTGTGTGTGTGTTTGTTTATCATTTACGGCAAAAGCTTGTTAAGTTAATAGGAATAAAATGGAGGAGGAGACAGTGTGTGTTCTGTGAGAGAGAGAGAGAGAGAGAGAGAGAGGGTGTGAGAGAAGGTTCTTAATTTATTAATGATACTTACTTTGTCGTATATTTTCATTCTTGAAACGGACTATAACCCAACAACAAATTGGAGCACGTCTGTTGACGTTAATTTCTTCTTTTTCCGTTTTTCCACTCACTCACTCTTTGTCCACCTTACCTCTTTCCCCTTAGCTACTTTTTCTTCGTTGTGGCAGCAGTTATCATTAAGTTAACATGTCATGTGAAGGGTCAAACTTGCCCTATATACATACATACTTAGTTTGGTCATTAACATAATTTCAATAAGTTTTGGTTAATTGCATTCAATTTTCCAAAATAAGTTTAAGAAAAACTTATCGATTGTGGAAAATTTCATTGGCATCATCATCATCATCATCATCATCATCATTATCATCAGCAGCATTATCATGATAATCGTTATCGTCGATTTTTTGGACTGGTTTGCAACATGGCCACAAATGTCTTTGGCAGCTGGCGTCGCATAAATTTAACATGTTCCCCCCTTTAGCCAACCCCCAGCCCAACCCAATCTCACTTTTGCTTGCCTCTATATCTCTAACTCTTGTGCCATGCTGTGGCATTTGGCAAGTTATCGATAAACGATAGCCCCATGCAAAATGCAAACGTGTTAACAACGAGCACTTTGTGTTCGTCGTGTCGATGTGAGTGGCTCATGTGGTTTTCGGTTTTCTGTTTCTGTGCCCAGACTTCAGATTTTTGATTTATGCTCTGGCACTGTCCCTGTCTCTCTCTCTTTCTCTCTCTCTCTCTCTCTCTCTCTCATTCTGTCTGTGTGTGTGTGTATGCATATTAATATGGCGTTAAAATATGATACCGAAATTTATGTGTGAAAAAGGTTGACCTAGGCTGCAACAGAAGCAGCAGCTGGCTTGGCCACGCTCGACCCTATATATTGGCCAGCAAGGAGCAACCAGGCCAGATTTATGGCGTGAAATTTCGCAGCTAGCAACGATTGCAATTTATGGCCAAGCCGCACACATTTCGACGCAAAGAGCCAACCAAAAAAAGAATATCCATAAAAAATTTATTCAAAGAAATTCTCGACTCCAAAGAAATGAATGTATATGGACGTATAATATAAAAATTAGGAATCCTTTATATATCGACGATTTGTATCTCTTTCTATAAAATTAACCTTTTGTCCCCTGCTTTGTCTTTTGCAGCAGTCAGTTCGATGAAACCGAATCTGGACAGCACCAACTGCATCCTAGTCCAAGATGTCAAGTCGCAACCACACGATATACGCGGCGGCATCGCCGGCAAGGCCAATGATAAGCAACTGATCGGTGGTTCGGCCGGTGGCGGATCCACCCACACAGCCTACCCCACCGAGGAATCGATACAGACGAGTACATCGGATCATGGTGGCGGCGCAGGAAGCGGCGGTTTGTCGTCTGGTGGTGGTGGTGTCGGCGGTGGTGGTGCTGGTGGTGCCACAGGAATACAACAGCAATTGCTGCTGCAGCAACAACAGCCGCATAGCATCAATCAACCGCTCACCCCATTGGGTGCCACAAATACCCAATTGCAGGATCAATTGACCTACGGTGGACTGGGCGGCGGTGGCATGGGTGGAGTTGGTGGCTTGGCCAATGGACAGCAACAGCATCATCATAACAATCTGCTGCTACAGGGACAACAGGCTCTGCTGCCCCAACAGGGCTCCATGGGTCTGGGACAATGGCCTCAGGTAGTCGAACTAAAGGAATTCAATGAAATGTACCACGCCAATATACCGGCCTATCAGTTCTGGACACTGGAATTCCGTAATAAGCATCCGGCATTTATCCGTTTCAATTTCACCCTGCCCTGGGGCGCTCATTTCGCAGTCTATTCGCGTCGCAATGTTGCTCCATCGGTTACTCAGCATGATTTCGTTGAGTTCATCAAGGGCGGACGATTGGATAGCCATTTGCGGCATCGTCGTAGCATGACCAATGCCTCCACATCATCGACATCTTCCTCATCCGCACCATCATCATCATCATCGTTGGCAAGCAATTTGATTGGAGTCCAGCAGGTGGTCCATGGGCGTCAGCTGTCGGCAGAGATAGAGGATCAACAGCAGCTACTGCGCCACCACGACCACGACGATGACGACATTGAGGACGAGGATATTCTTGAAGATAACTCAGATGAGGATTCCGGCATGGCAGCTGCAGCTGCTGGCTCTGTGGAATATTTCGATGTGGAGACGCCTCTGGATACGGCCAAACAGCATGTCCAACGCATGGGCAATTCGCCGGGTGCCACTTTGACTGCTTCGCTCCATCACGGTGGCCGTCATCATCGGCCAATGCATCGATTGACCAAGCGCTCTGCTGTCGATAATGGATTGCCTGCCCTCGATATGGATGCCATGACCGTGAATGTTTCGCTCTTGCAATATCTGGACACTGGCCTGTGGTTCATCTCTGTCTACAATGATGAACTGGTCGCCCATTCGGTTTCGCTACTGGCCGAGGAGGCCGAAGGAGTCAGCACCACTTGTCCCAATGATTGCTCTGGTCGTGGTAGTTGCTATCTGGGAAAGTGTGATTGCATTGATGGCTATCAGGGTGTCGACTGTTCCAAGAGTAAGTAGCTACATACACATACCTATGTATATATATATATAAAATTAGAACAAATGTCAGAGCAAAGGAAAGAAAGAAAAACGAGCGAAATTGAGCCCAAAACAAAAGAGAAAGAAGAAAAAAGTTGAGCTGTCAACATCACCTGGCTGCCTTTATTTTTGTTTGTTTTTCCCAACTTTTGCCACTTGAAGGAAACTCAAATCTCTCGTTCCACCTTTCTTCAGGTCCCTGGAAAAACTCACAACTCCTGCGATTAGAGTGCACTGCACAGTGGCGCAGGACGAAAAATATACAATTAAATGTATACTAAATCAAAAACGAAAGCTTAATCGAAATTAATAATCCATAAATCAGTCTTTGCCTCAATTTATTTGACATTGAGAAACAATTTTGAATAATTTTCCATTTGACTTTGTGCCACTGTGCTGATGGAGGGCAGTTTTATTTATGCCCTCGCCCTTTTCGGACGTTGCTCGTTTTTTTTCCTCTTCTTCTTGCTTTCACTTTACATTTGCTCTGACACTTTTCAATACCAAATACCATTTTTCGGTTCTCATTTTCTCTCCTACTTTTTTTTCTTTCGTTTTTTTCCTTTCTTTCTCTCTCTCTCTCTCTTTTTCTGTCTCCAACAGGCGTTTGTCCGGTCTTGTGCTCGGCGCATGGACACTATGGCGGCGGCGTTTGTCATTGCGAGGATGGCTGGAAGGGAGCCGAATGCGACATTCCTGTGGGTGAATGCGAGGTGCCGAATTGCTCTAGCCATGGTCGTTGCATTGAGGGTGAATGCCGCTGTGAACGAGGCTGGAAGGGACCTTATTGCGACCAGCGTAAGTGTCAAACAGAAGAACCCCCCGAAAAAAAGAGAAAAAAAGAAGATAGAAGAAAAACAAGACCAACCAACACAGAAAAAAAAAGAAAGAAAACTGTACGGATGTGTGTGTGTGTGTATGTGTGTGTGTGAAGTATGCTGACTTGGCATAAAAATGCTAAAATTATTTATTTGCCTTGTTTGCAATTTGGAGTTTAGTCTAGTTCAGGCTTGGGCTTGGGCTTTTTGGCTCAGGCAACTCTCTGTTGACACTGGCCGATAAGGCCGCAAAAGGAAAAGAATTTCCAAAAAATATAAAAATGAATGCCAAAATATTTTAGTTATTATGCATACATATACACACAAATGTATATGTATACGTATCTGTGCCTCTTTGTCGTTTAGTTTTCTTACTTGGCCAAACTATTTCTACATGGCCGAAACTTAAAATGTGCCAAATAAATACCCAGTTGGGACTTGTGTCTTCAATTATCACAGACACAAAGTATATTTGAGCCTAAATAAAATTTTACAAAAGTAGAGACAATATTTTCACATAAAAATTAAATACTTTTGGGAAATATTTCAATGTCAAGGAAAAACTTTTTGCATAACAATAAGAAAAGGAATAATTACATTAGTATTGATGAATTCAATAAGGATTAGAGTTTTATTTCTAGTTCAAAATTTCTTGAATGCGGCCCCAAAAAGCAGGCAACATTTTTGTTTGCCATCTTTTTAGTTTAAAGGAATTCAAAGTTAAACTTCCGCAAACAAATTTTACACAGTTTATTTCCTTTTTTGTTGAGGTAAAGTCGTTTAATAATTTTGTAGCCAACAAAATAAAGTACGAGATGGAGACAGACAGGAGCAAATGTGTGTCGAAGTGAGTGTGTGTGTGTGTGTGTGTGCGTGTAAAATATGCAACACACATGGCCTCACGCCCTTCTTGCTCTCTCTTTCTCTGTAAGAATTTTTATGCTTAATGTTGCTTTATGCCGCCTCAACCAACCCCTCCACCCGTCACCAGGCTGGGGTATGGGCAGGGGCAGAGGACCAGGGAGGCGACAGAAGGATCCCGAACCCTTGGCATACAAAATAAAGCGGCCAACAAACAGGGCAAACAAACAGAAATCGAATTTATATGTTGAGAGCATATTTCTCTTGCTGCCCTAAGAGCAAAAAAAGTGAAACAAACAAAGAAAAAAAAACCAAACGAAACGAAACGAAAAGCTAGCACGATGGGCAAACCAACAACAACACAACAGAAAGAAGAAAGAAAGAAGAAGACGAAAAAAATAAGAAAAAAAAAATTGCAACAACTGCGCAAAATTACCAACTTGAACTAAACTGGAATTTCATTTTAATGACCACTTTTGTACGTGTCCAACATACTAATCATGTCATGTGTCAGTGTGTGTGTGTATGTGTGTCGGTAGGAGTTGGTTTCGTGTCGGGCTTTTGTTTTGCTCCACCTACTCCACCTCGACCTGCAACCAACTTCTCTTACATCTTCCACACTTGCCCCCACCCGCCCCAACCGACGCCTCTCTAACTGGGCGCAGCGTGTAAGTTGTAAGTTGTATGTATTGTGTTGTGTTGTGTTGAGTTGAGTTTTTTTTCTCGTTCTTCTCTCTATGTTATACCCTGACAACTAACAACGTTTTGTATGCTTTCTATCTACCCCACACCAACAACAACAACAACAACAACAACCTGGAACCCCAACCAAACCCATCAACCATTCATTGTGTATAACCCTTGCCCCTTGCTGCCGCTAATGCTCTCACACTCTTGGCGGACGGATGCAGACGATTGCCTTGATCCATTATGCTCGGGCCATGGCACCTGTGTGTCTGGACAATGTTATTGCAAAGCCGGTTGGCAGGGCGAGGATTGCGGCACAATTGATCAGCAGGTGTATCAATGTCTGCCCGGTTGTTCGGAGCACGGCACCTATGACTTGGAAACGGGACAATGTGTATGCGAGCGTCATTGGACTGGACCAGATTGTTCACAAGGTAAGTGCCATTCAGTTTTGTAGCTACTTCTTCTTCTTGCTTTTGCTCTTGCTCCTTGTTTCATGCTATTTGTTTGTGTGTAACCTTTTGTTCATGCAATAAATGTTGCACACATCACTGTCTCTCTCTCTCTCTCTCACTCGTTCCATCACATGCAACATATTTGCTGTCTCACTCTGTGTGGGCATGAGAGATGCATAGAGCACAGATTGCATATGTTGTGTGTGTGTATGTGTTTGTGTGTGGGGTTATGACAAACAAATCTGTTCAAGAAATGATAAATTAGAAAAGCATTTTTGTTTCCTTTGTTAAAATAGCTCACAACAGCAAAAATAATCTCTTTATCTATTTTGCCACCTTCTAGTTACTTGGCCATAAAAAACCTTTGCAAAAATTTGTTAGCTTGAAAATTTAATCAAAGTCTAGCAGACCATTAATAAATTTTTCCAAGTGCAAAGCTTTTGTTTCTTAGTTATGTGAAAGAGAACTCTTAAGCTAAATCTGGTATCATTTGTCTGATCTTAGAAAGACTCATTCCCATAGACTTGAGATGGAGGAACTAAGAATCTGTAGAGTATTTTGATAAAAAAAACAACTCTTGATTATAACTTCATCAAAAGGATTCACGCTTCCATTCACCATTTCCCGCCAAGAAGACCAACATTAAATGGTATTAATTTAAAAAATTGTTGGCTGATTAGAAGTTTTTGTGTCGCCATAATAATTTCTTAACCCCCTTCGGCAGTCTTTTCCCCTGCTCTTGCTATTGCTCCTCCTATTGGCCATGTCAATCACAATTTGTGATCTCAATTTGTGTTGTTTTTGTGTGTGTGCAGAAGAGCTTTATGACTCTGTACCAACTAAATGCAGTTAGATTTTACCTTATTTTCTTGGCTATATAATGATGTTTTATGGCCAAGCAGCGAAATTAGATGGCCATAACCAGGCTGCTGGTATGGGGGGTAACTTTGGGGGCATAAAGCCAAGCGAGAAATCCCAATTAAGCCAAAAAAAAAACCAACACACAAAAACAAAATCAACGAAAAAAAATATTTGCCCGATTACCCCGAACTACATACAACAAAACAACAACGGGAACACGTTGAACATCAAAAACTGTGCGGTCCATAATCATTTTGTGGCTGATGGTCATGACGGGGCAGGAGGTGAAGGGGGAAAGCGTAGATAGGGTATAGGGGGAATAAGAGGAGCCAATAAAACATGCAGCTTACGATTGAAGGAGGCCAAAGGACACGGGACACGGGACACAGGACACGGGACACAGGACACGGGACACGTTTGCTGGCACGCACGCCTAATTTGCTTAACTTTTTAGCACCACCAACACCAGCAGAGAGAAGAAATGGCTGGGGGGGGAGGCAGAACAAAAGTGGGGGCCACATGCAGGATGAGTAGAAAGAGAGAGGCAAATGGGAGTGGCGGGATGTAATGAAGCAGAGCTTCATAAAAATTCATTATTTATTTAATACGCAGGAGCTGATGCCGCTTTCTGGAGCTGGAGCTGGAGCTGGAACCGAAACCAGCTAGAGTCTGGAGCCTGGCAAAGCAAATAAAATAAATTTAAGAGAACAAAAGTCATGGCAAATGGCCCCCAATGTGGAGGGTACAGACACACACACACACACACACACACACTCATACACACCCATACACACATTTATACATACAATTCGCGGCCTCTGCGCCACGTAAATGTAACATTTATAATGTTGTTTTTATGGTTGCCATTGCCACCAGCCATTTTACAGCTTCAGCTACAGTTACTGGCACTCAGCAAGCAGCAGCTCTCAGTTCTCATTTCCACTTTCCATTCCCATTCCCATACCCATTCCCATACCCATTCCCCATTCGCATTCGCATTCTCGTTTGCCATCTTCTCTCTTTCTCTCTTCTTGTGCTTCGGTTCGTTTGGCATTGCTTTAATGAATTTAAACTTGCCCGCGCATATGGAGCGGAATACATATACATATATAGCAAAACATTATAATAATAATAATAACAACTACAACTACTACTTAATAATAATAATAAAAATAATAATCCTAAACTTGTTCTCTTTTTCTTTTGTTTCTTGCCTTCTTTCTTTCGTTCTTCCTTCACAGCTGTTTGCAGTTTGGATTGCGGCCGCAATGGCGTCTGCGAGTCGGGCAAATGCCGTTGCAATACTGGATGGACAGGCAATCTATGCGATCAGCTGCCCTGCGATGTCCGCTGTTCGGAGCATGGCCAGTGCAAGAATGGCACATGTGTTTGCTCTCAAGGCTGGAATGGACGACATTGTACTCTGCGTAAGTAATTCCCTTGCATATCCCACTCTGCGCCCATAAAAGTAGGCAACCAAAATTTTAAAAAAGCCAAAAAGAGGCAATCAGTTGGTTTAGTTATGAACACAAATTGTATTTCAAGTAAATTGCAATCATCCAGTAGAGCGTGAAAGTCACTTAAGTTACTAAAAAAAAAAAAAAAAAAAACCTTAAATCTAAATAGTTTTGTGTTTTGTTGTTAGATCTGTTTTCTGTTCTGCCAAATGGAATTGGTAAACTTTTTGCATTTGCCATGCAATTCGATTCATTTTGTCATCATTCATTCGATGTCATTGCCTTGACCTGACCCCGTGATGGTCGCCGTTAGCAGGATGCCTTGCCTTTCCATTCGATTTCGGTCAACGTAAGCAAATTTAATGCTTTATTTTATGTAATTCTTGTTGTTGTTGTTAGTGACCACAATCGATTAGCAGTCACAGTTTCATTTTATGCACCACACAACCGCAGCGATGTCGCAACATTGCGGCTCTCTTTGCGCCCACCCTCCCAACTTCCACCATTTGGCCCCTCTCTCTCTCTCTCTCCCTCCATTTTCGTCTATCCGATGGGTTTATTTTGCAAAGGAGCAAAAGTCATTGGCTGTGGCTGTCGTGATTTTTATCAATATTTTTGCCATTGCACCAAAAAACCGGGAAAAAAGTATTTTGTACATGTTTATGCCAAACTTGCAAACGTTACACCGCCCACTGCGCCTGCCTCCTGCCAGCTCCCTCCCCTTGTCAGGCCATTCCATTGGTGTGGACGGGGAGGGGGGCGAGTTTTGTACGAAAGTAGCACTGCGTTTGACAGTTTTGCCGCCATGACTTAACCATGTTGTTTGCTGCGGTTTAGCCTTCTTTCTTTTCACTCTTGCTCTCTCCCCGCTGTTGAGGGTTTTTCCAACTGTCAATTGAGAAGTTGCAGGCCGGGAATTTGGGATTTGCTAAAAGAAGCGCCAGAGAGAAAGGGAGTGGGCTGGAGGGGGGGCCTAGTGGCAATGGCAGTGCAGCATGATAAGTAGCTATCGATTGACAGTGATTAAAACTTTAAAAGCAAACAGTCAAGTTACAAAAACATTCAACAACAACAAGAACAAGAACAAGAACAACTACGACAAAAAAGGAACCATGATGATGACGACGACATCGACTGTGGCGCCCCCTAACAGCTGGGTGTGTGAGTATTCCCTGTAATGATATTACATATAGCTAAAAACTTCCAACTGTCTCTGTCTACCGTCGCACGTTCCACGTTTCACTCTGCCAACATCTACTACATCGTTTGTTTGTTTCTCCTACCATGTATGTGAGTGTGTGTGTGTGTGTATTACATTTCGTTGACGTGTGCAAAACCAATAAAACTTCCGACGTCAATTCAGAAACTCCCCAAACTCCCTCCCTGAAAAAAAACACACACTGAACCGCTCTGAATCGATTCAAGTGTTGCAGCAGCAGCTCTTCGGGTGTTTTTCGACGTGCCAGTCACGCTTGCACAGACCGTGCCACCCAATATATACAAGGCACTCCCCCTCCCTCTCACCATCTCTTATAGACACGACTCATGGCAGGAAGCGGGACTAATACATGCATAACGGTCCCCCCTTCATACACACACACTTACCCGCCCAACAGAATGGCACCTAGAGCGCCCCCTCCACCCAAATTCGGTCTTGGTGTCTGTATTTGAATGTATTTTTAGAAAGTACTTAACGACTTTGTGTTGTGCCTCTATTGAGGGACTGACTAGCTGACTCACTGACTGACTGACTAACTGTTGGTTAGGTAAGCTAAAGGCATATTAGTTAAAGAGGAAATTTACCATATTAATTGTATATGTCCTTTCAATTTCGATGGAGTAAGTAGTTTATTTGAGATTACATATGTACTAATATTTGGGATTTGGTCTTAAACGGCTATTCAGAACCCTAACTAGGCGATATGTGTTTTAGGGTCTTAGAAAGAGATATTGTTAAACAGAAGTTATCGCTTCCAGTCATCAGATAAAACAAAACACGAAAGTACACAAAAGTTATTTGCTTTAAAATCGTAAAATTTCATCGTAAAACTTAAATGCTGAGGGGCTTAGAGTATCGAAATGTCGTTGTGCACATTTTTTCTTTGCTTTTTTTTATATTTGCTGCCATATTGACATATGCGACGCATACAATGCGGTAAAGTTTATTGAATTCGAACAGAGATTTGTAACAAATTACGCGCTTTGGCCGGGCTATAGATAACTTTCTCTCTCCCTCTCTTTCTCTCTCTCTTTATTTTCCATTTTTTATGGCCCTGACACAAAGAGGAGGACTAGGAGGTGCCATCTAATGTTAAATCTAGCACTAGGAGCAAAGCGCAGCCATTGACACTAGACTTATACATATTTTATGCCATAGTTACGTTTAGTTTGTTCTATTTCCCCCCCATTTTCCTTTCTTTTCATTCTTTCTTTTTCGTTTTCTCTATTGAATTTTCGCGCCAGCGACGTTTTCAAATATTTACAGTGTTTTTTTTTTTTTTTTGGCTTAGGTCGTTAGGCAGATGATGATGATGATGATCGGCATCCAGAAATGGGGATGGGGGGCACAAAAAGGCAACCAAGTTTGATTTTTATTATATGCCAGAGATAGTAAAATATTGTGCTGTAGATTACAATGTAATTTTTTTCCCCCATCTAAATTATTAGTTATTCAAGAAACATGTCACCAAAAAATGGGAAAACCAAGATAATTGCTAGTTAAATTTTATCCCTGATGTATGTCGATTCGTGACTAGAAAACAAAGAATGGGAAAAAGACATTGTAAAAATTAATCTAGATTTTCATTTTCAACTAAAAGAAAAGATAATTTAAACAGAAATATTTCAATTTTCAACAATTTCTATCGAAGTTCTCATTTATTCGAGTCGAACTGATTGAAAGACATAAGGAGGAAACTAAAACTATTTTCGTAAATTGATTCTTTTTCAAACACTTTTTGGTTGGAACTCTTTCTCAATGACAAAAGTAAATGTGTTTGAAAGGGAAAAATCCATTGCCTACTTATTGGGGCTTCCATTATGCATAGAACTTGGAGCATGGCTTGGTTGTCATTCTTATAACTTTGTGATGGTGGGATGGGTGGCTGCTGGATGGTAAGTGGAAGGTTGTCATCTGATCGGAGTTGTTTGTCGTTCAATATTTGCAACAACACTTGATGTTATTGCCAATATACACACACAAACACACACACTTACACGCACACAGATGCATATACCTTGGCACACTCACGCAGTTGGCACTTGCCACATCTTCTCCTTCTTCCTGACTTTCGCCCCTCTTTTCGCTTCTTGTGACGTTGTTGTCTGCGTCGTCCTCGTCGTCGTCGTCGTAAACAGGAAGGCCGTAACAAGCAAGGAAGTCATTTTATGCGCCGCAAACTTTTCAAAACATACCGGAAGTTGAGTTAGCAGCGGCAGCGGCAGCGGCAGCAGGCAACATCTCGAGGTTACCCCATTTTTGCAAATGACACATGTCAAGTGGCATTAACTTGGTCTCGCTGAGTGTGTGTGCGGGTGTGTGTGTGTGTGTGTATGTGTGTGTGTGGGCACAAACAAATAAAGTTACGTTTCGTTGAGCTTTTACTGTTTTGCAGAGATAGAATAAGTGGGTGGGGGAAAGAGATGCGAAACATAAACGTAAACATCAACATTATTTTTATATAGGGCACGAAGGTACTCTTACCCTCTTTCCCACTCTCTCTTCTTCACTCTCTCTCTCTCTCTCTCTTTCTGTTTTTCTCTCTCTGAGTTTGTAGCTATTTCTCAGTTTATATCTAAAGTGTCATCAACTGAATAATCCACGAAGTTTACTTTTAATTACATACAAATTTACATATTTTAGTATTTACCCATCACAGCATCTCAAGCATTTCCCCACTCTCTCTCCCTCTCTCTGTTTCTGTTTCTCACAATCTTTCTCTCTCCTTCGTGTTTCGCTATAGCTGGCTGCGAGAATGGCTGCTCACGTCATGGCCAATGCACCTTGGAGAATGGCGAATATCGCTGCGATTGCATTGAAGGTTGGGCTGGCAGCGACTGTTCCATAGCCTTGGAATTGAATTGCAAGGATAACATTGACAATGATGGCGGTAAGTAATGACTGACTTTGATTATAGCTCACCATCTGAGCTGCCCGTACCGTAGATCAAGAATTAACCCACCCATCTCTCTCGTTGTTTTGTTTAGATGGAATGACCGATTGCTCGGACAGTGAGTGCTGCTCCCATCCAGCCTGCTCTGAGCATATTATGTGCCTATCCTCCAATGATCCTGTTGAGGTTCTTCTAAGAAAACAACCGCCATCGGTGACCGCTTCTTTCTATCAGCGTGTTAAATTCCTTATCGAGGAGAATTCTGTGCAGTCTTACGCTCACATGGATGAGTACAGTGAGAAGTAAGTGCATTCTTCTTTAAATATATAATGCTTTCTATTCCATATAACTATATACATACACACCTCTATATATATATATACAAAAACTATATACATGCATATATAGTGTGTATACCCACATACCACCATATAGATAATACCTAATTTTAGTGCGCAGTTTAGGTCGACAAGTGAAAATATCAAGCATAAAACTTATGGAAAAGGCTTTACATTTGAGCATTGATACATATATCTCAAAAACGAAAAAAAAACATATATATTATATATATAAATACGTAACTTTTCATTTTCGATACTTCGTTTGGTTATTTCGAATTTTTGATTTCCATCTATTGTTGTACCTTCTCATCAGTTTTCATTTCATTTGAGTTGGAGATATTGGAAAAAAAGAAAAAAAAGAAAACGAAAACAAAATATATATATAAAAACAAAGAAAACGGTGTTATAGCGTATATAATATACTATTTCAACTTTATATATACATATACCATATATATATACATCATATTATATATAACTTATTTGTACATTATGTATGCACCAACAATAACAATAACAAACCGAAAAAAAAAAAAAACAAAAACAACATGAGAAATGTTGAATTTCCGTCAATTTTTTGATTGCTTTTGATTTGCTCTCTGTGGGTGCAATAATAACAATAATGAAGAGAAAAAGCTCAACATTTTCTATATGTGTGCCAAAGAATACAAGATTTTATATCTATATTCATATATACATATATATATATATCACTCTATATATAAATGTATATATCAATATATATATAAGCTTGCCATATACATACATTTATAGAAAACCAATGAAAAAAGCAAAGTATTCATTTTCATTTTTCGTATGATTTCATCTCTATATATTTATATATTTGTGAATTGTTTCTATATATATATAAACGTATAATTTTTCGAATTTCAACTTGAAACACAATCCAAAAAAAAAGAAAAAATCAAAAAACCATAAGAAAAAAAGTCTCAAAAAAGAAAAAAAAATAAATCAAAGCTTTACCCAAATCACATTTCCCACAATCCCTTACGCCTCTCTCCCCTCAATGAGTCTATCATTTATGCGTTGGACAAAAAAAAAAAAAAAGAAAAACACAAAAAAAAAAAATAAAAAACAAAAGCAAGAAAAATAAAAAAAAAACAAGAGAAAACTCTATATATATATAAACCTCAGTTTCTTTCTTTCTTCTTATCTATTGTTGTTTCCATTACTTCTTTACTTCGTTCTTTCTTTTTCTTTAAGTTCCAAAAAAAAAAAAGAAATCAAAAAAGAATTCAACCATGTAAGAATAACAATCTGCAAAACGTTCTTAGTTTGAGCTTTTTCTTTTCTTGCCTTGAGAGGGTTAACTTTAAGCTACAAAAAAAAAGACCACAAACAAGTGTCAAAAGAAAATTCTTAAAAAAAATGTTTCTTCAAAATTTTTTCGTTTTCTCGTTTTTATTGTATTATTCCTCTATCTCTCTCTATTTCTCTCCACCCTCTCTCTCTATCTATCTCTCTTAGTGTGTCTTTTTCGGTTCTTAATCATATGATTTCTTCCCCATTTTATTTCTCAAATTCATTCTCTATTCAAAAAAAAAAATTAAATAAAATCCAAAGCGAAAATAATGATAGCACTTCATTGAGTATGTGTGTTGTCTAGTGTTAAACCTCCTTGTGTTTGTCTTACCCTACAAAAAATATATAAAAAAATTAATAAAAAAACAAAAAAAATATATAATATAAAATATTAAAATCAACGAATATATATCGCAAATAAGTTTATATCAATAATATCAGGCAAAAAGCTGATGATACAAACCAGGTACCAGGTCATCCGCCTCCGTCGTCCCCTAATCTCAAAAACCCTTCTTCTATATAAGAATAAATAAGTTTAAGTTATCAAAAACAAAACGAAATCTTCATTTTGTTCATTTTCTTTTTCACTAGGCAACAAAATGAAATTGAAACTCAATTCAACAAGTTCCATGTTTCAGAGCTTAAATCGAATTATTTTGTTTGCTTTTTTGTTTTGATCAAAATAGGCAGACAAAATTATGTCTTTTGATTTCTAATTATTTATGTTTCGAAAGTTAATAAAAAGGTAAAAGTCATTGGCAAATTGGCAAATTTTTTTGATTGAGATATAAATTGAAACTTTTGTTGCCTAGTGTAAGTGTAAGTTTAATTATTTTCGACGGTTTTTGTTTTCTTTTTGTCGTTTTTTTGTTTTTTGTTGGTTGACTAGTGCCAAATTCTTGTGCAATGTGAGTAATTTTATCCTTAATTTGCTTTTGTTGTTTGGTTAATTAATTATCTCTCTATGAACATTTTTTTTTATAAAATGCCAGATAATAATCAAAAAAATGCCAGATAAAAAGATAGTCAACTTTTTTGTTGTTGTTGTGTTCTTTTAGTAAGGCTAAGCAAAAAGAAAAAAAAAACTTTGATAAGGTTTTTGTTTATGTTTCGGTTCTATCTCTTGCTCTTTCTCTCTCTGTCTCTCTATATCTATAAATATATATATTTCTCTTCTTAATTTTTTATTTACTGTGTGTGTCGAAATTGTATTATTTTTTCTTTAACAAAAACTAACAAATACTAAAAATTAAAAGGAAAGAAAGAGTTGTATTGTAAATTTTAACCCGTCTACGAACCCGCCCAACTTTTAACCCACTTATCAATCACTTGCCAGGATGTCTTCCAAAAACAAAAAAAACAGAAATGAATTCAAAAAGTGTGTTTGTCAAATGTGTTTTTTAGTTTCATTTTTTGCTTCAGTTCAAAATTTTGAAATGTATTTTTCAACAAACCAATGCAAAACATAAAAAAAGTCTTAGGTATGCAAAGTAAGAATGCAAATGCAAAGAATATGATGAAAAATGATGATGAGAAGAACTTGAACAAACAAAAAAATTAAAAAAAAAAAAAACAAAAAACAAAACAAAAGTTTGATTAATTCGTTAACGAAAAGCATTTTTGTCTTTTTTAATTTTCTTTTTTATTGTCCTGTCAAATTAATTGTGTACTGTCCTACTCTGTTGCTGTGGCTCGATACCTTCATGTTGTGTGCTAAAACTAAAAAAAAACAAAAACCAAAAACAAAATAATAAAAAAAAAATTATTTAAAAATAAAAAAAAACCAATGAAAATCCTACGTTTCAACTTGTGAACTTTTAGTCTCTTCTGGAGCTCGTTCACACCTTGGTAAGTGGAAACAACTACAAAAACAAAACAAAAAAAATACAAAAAAAGGCAAAACAGGCGTTTAGATGTTTTTTTTTTTTGTTTTTGTTATTAGTATTATTTCGTGCATCAAGTTTTTAAATAGACCATTTTATTCAATCAAGCATCATCCAAATTCCAGAAAACTTTCTCATATACTCACATCCTCAAACACACACACACATACAAACACAAAGAACGAACCAAATTGATTTCTCCTCGTTTCCTCATGTTTTTTTTTTGGGTTCAATCTAAGTTCAATATTTATTCCATCGTCCATTTTCAAGTCAAGTTGATAACAGTTTCCATTCAAATTGATAAAGTCATCACCTGCCCCTCCCCCCCCACAAAAAAAAACAACTAATTCATATACACAAAAAACATCTACACATACACAAAAACACAGTGGAAAAAAGAAATCATTCATGTAAATAATTGATTGCAAATAATTCAACAATTTTTCGTTGATTTTTTCCCGCATTTGATTTCCTCACATTTGTTGTTCATAAATTTTTTTTTTTTTTCTTTTTTTAACATTTTAGTTGGTGAAAAAAAATAGCAAAAAACAAAAGAAAACAACATATGAAAAGTTTAAAGAGGAAAAATTATATTATGAAAATAATCAACTCTCTATATACTACTACTACATGTATCTTTGTATGTGTTATGTGTACGTGTCTATGTGTATTTAGTTTGTTTTTTTCCATTTCCATTTTGTTTTTGTTTTTTTGTACGGTTGGTTTTCTTCTTCTTCGTTTTTGTTTATGTTTTAGTTTCTGTTTAACAAATATTAACATTTATACTAACAATAAACAAACATCAAGCAAAAATTCACAATAAAAGTCACCAATTTGGTTTTTGTTTTTTGTTTTTCTTTCTGTCAGTTTTATTTTTGATTTGAATACCCTGTACCTAGTTAGTAGAGAGGGCAATCCATTAAAATTAATTAAATCTGTCTGCATTTGGCTATTGAAGGATCTCTAAATTCCACTTAAGAGGAATGAGGAAACATTTCACACAATTCTAGGTTGGAGTTTGGTAGTCTTACCTATATATATATATAGTTTAACGAATCCTTGTTGTGTCTTCCCCAGTTACATCTTGGTACAGAGTATTGCAAAAGTCGGCTCTCTGACTTGGCTTATGAAAATATTTTTCTTTTTATTTGGCATGTGTCGTTTCTTCTACGTTTGATTATTAATTTTTGTTTTAAATCTCAACAACAAAAAAGTTCTCTCACTCATCTCATAATTAATTTATAATCATCCAACAAAAGTTCCGACTCTCTGTCTCTCTCTCTCTCTCGCTCTTTCTCACTCTCTCTATCAAACTGTCTGTCTTTCTATCATTTTAAGTTTAGTCATTTTTACTTTTGCTTTTTATCAAAAACCAAAAAACAAAAAAAAATTTAAATCTATATATATATCCACATCCTTTTTTCTTTCTTTTATCTATATATAAAACAAAAATATAAATAGTCGATAAAAAAAAAAACAAAAAACAAGCAATGGAAAATGTCAGTGAAAAACCAGTCAGCAAGTCCTGGTTGTTTCATCTACTATTTAGGTTTTCTTTTTAGAAAAAAAATGTCTTAACTCATAAGCCAAAAACGAAAGAAAATCGCAAAAAAAAAAAACAATAGAAGAAAAGAAAATATATAAAACAAGTTAAAAAAATATAAAAAAAAATATCCCACTGATATATATTCATAAATATATATCTATATCCCTATATGTTATTACCCAAAAATCCCAAACCCAAAATCTCCAGCAAACCGCCAAAACCTACAACTGATCCCACACCTTTCCCATCCTTCATCCGTCTCTTTCACCATCCATGCGTATCCCTAACGTATCCCTAAGTGTCCTTAATGTCCTAATTGTCTGCGTCTAAGCCATTTGTTTATATGTTTTCCAAATACCACAAAAAATCTCACACACCACACAAAAAACATTTAACACGAAAAAAAAGAATAAATTAACAAAAGAAAAGCAAAAAAAATAACAAAAAAAGAGAACGAAATCAAAAAACTTTCTTTAAACCACAATTCAGAATGCAAATTATTTTTAACAATATTGTTTTCTGTTTCTTTTCAAATACTTTTTTTTTACAATTTTTCTTTCTCTGATCTTAGTTTTTGTTATTTTGGTTTTAGTAATTTCTTTCAATTGATTTTAATTTACTCTAAAAAAAAAAAAGAAAATGTTAAAACAAAGAAAGCGAAAGTAAAAATGTGATATTTTTCATGGCTGGCAGGTTTATAATAATAATTTTTAAACAAATTCTAGGCAAAGAGCCCATTTTAATTATACATAAAAAATAAATTTCTAGCAATCATTTCATTTAGTTCTAATAAATGGGGAGACGATAAATATGATGTCATTCATCACTCAACAGGCGTTAAGGAAAAATGATAAAAAAAAGAAACATAGGAAAAGTCAGAAACAAATTAAAAGCTTTATTTGCTAGTCGTTATTCTTTGCTGCTGCTCGTTGCTTCTACTCTTTGGTAGAACTCGCTAAAGTAATGATCGCTAACTCATGCTCGTTAGTTCAACTCGTTATATGCTACTCATTCAAATGGTAGAGAAAAAGTATGAAGAAAAATGTCGGTGTTTCAACTTTTTAATCATTCAACTTCAAATAAGTATAAATTTTACAATATACATAATTAGCCCTTATTTTAAAGAGATAAAAAGCTACTTTATTAGAAAAATTCTAGAAAATGTTCATTGGGTATATTTCAGGGTTTTAACCTAAACATTAAGTCTTCAAGAAATTAATGAATTGTCTATATAATGCCTCAACTACTTATAACTATATCTCTACATATTTCTCTATATATAATTCCTTATTGCAACTACTGCAATATGTATTATTATTATATGAGCTGTACTTGCCCTTGTTTTATGCTTAAGAGGTGCCGTGTGGTGTCTCTTTGGCCACGTTGGGTTGGGGGGCTGTTTGGGGGCAAAAGGGCTTAGATGACACCATAACCATAATCGCTGCTCACCAGCATCCCCAATGGCGACCGAGAAAGGCAACAGCACCGCAACGCAATTATATGGCAAAGGAGAAATCACAATTTCGTTGATGCCATGGAAACTGGGTGATGTTGCGCCAGTTGTTCTCCTCGTTGTCGTTGTCGTTGTCGTTGTCGTCATCGTCGTTTGATAAAAGCGAAATCCTAAGTAAATGCCACGATACTGCGATTGGGAGACAACGTTTTGCCTTTGTCTCGTCTTTGTTGTTGTTGTTGTTTCTTTTTTTCCTATCTGTATATATACATATATATCCGTATATATATTTTGCCCTCTTTTCTTTTGCCTCTCTCCATCGGCCTGTGTGTGCCTCGTTTGCTTTTGTAGTCGGCAAGTGGCAACCTTCCATTGAAAACTTGCAATGCAAAAATTGTTAACAATAGAATCCAGCAAGGAGTTGGGCATGAAGTTGTGGGAACGGGGGGGTGATGGGGTAAAAGCCAAAGAAGCCCAAGCTGAAGCGAACCGACCCAAAGTTAGCTACAACAATAACGTTGACTAAAAATTAAACAATAAACAATGGCGGCGACTATAGATTACTTCCTGTTTTTGGCTTCCACATTTTCTGTCGCTCCACATCATCCATTCTCTCTCTCTCCCTGTTTCAGTCTAGTGCTCTATCTCTGTGTGCCTTTAGGACAGCACTCTTTTGTCTGGCAAGAATCCTGTCCGTACTTTTTTTCTTTCTTTAATATTCTTTCTCGTTGTTGTCCTGGCCTGGAAACTGGCTGTGTGGTTAGGTGTGGTTAGTTACCCGTTAAGTGGTTGCCTTTTTTTTACTCTCCTTCTCCTCGCGTAGTATATTTATCTGTTTTCTTTTTGTGTCTGGATATTGTCCTTGACTTAACCGATTAATGTCTCCTCGCCGAGCTCCCGCTTAAATGTCAAGTACATCTTTTCCGTTCATTTGAATGGAGTTGCTTTTACAAAAAAAAGGGCCATTTTAATATGTTGATAAATAAGATTTTCGGATTTTGTGGAACAAACTTTGCTGGATCTTTGATCTTATTTTTTCTTTACTTAGGTCATCGATCTGAATCAAGTATGAATAAGAATAAGAATAAGAATCAATAAGAAAAATAAAAGAAATGTCCATCTCTGACCTTCCCAACGGAGCCACATCTTCAAAGATCAATATACAATCATTATCCAATACTGAAAAAGACTTCGCAAGGTTTAATATGTGTGAGATTTTGCACAACTTAAAGTCAAATGTCATTTGGCAACACTTGAGAAGTATCTGTAGGTAAAAACAAACGCCGTTTGCTATAGTTAAAAACCGCTAAAAATAGATTGCCATAACGAGATAGTTTTTGCCTCACTCCAAATATGTAGGCAATAAGGACTAACATGCATTATATAGCATAGTCCAACACTGGATTTCTGCCTCTCTCTCTCTCACACTAATGTAAACTTCAAACTGAAATGCCAAAACCCGGCGAGAAATTCGCGGAATTTATGCTGCAGTTGCAGAAAAAACGTACAAAAAAAAAGTGTAGCAAAAAACACAAAAATAAAAAAAATGGAAAACCGGAGCACCTAAAAATGAAAAAGAAACATGCCGACGAGTCAAAGGAAATATTGGGGGCTATACACAGCAAATAACAGAGTGAGAGAGAGAGGGAGAAAGAAAGATGGTGTGTGTGGCACGTTAAAAGGATAATGGAAAGGGAACTGCAGAGTGGAATTAAGGGAGGAGCAGGAACTACATATGTATGTGAAGCCATATCTGTTTTTTTTTTGCAGTTATAGTCTGCGGTCGTCGAGGACGACGGACGACGGCTTTCTCTTTGGCTCTAGATCCTGCCAGACCTAACTACACACACATACACACACACACACACACACGATGACCATCTAGATGTTTGTGTGTGTGTGTGTGTGCACTCAATATAATTTAATATTTTTCGATAGCAACAACGGCAGCTGAAAGTAATTACTTTTATGTGAGATTAGATAGTTATATTTATGTGCATGTGCTAGAGCGAGAGGGCGCTAATTCGACATCAGCACAAAATTTGTAATGGCCTGTGGCGATATATATGTATATATGTATTTATATATGGTATACATACCTAAAATGTATATAGTTATTCTTGTTGTTTTGCCAGTTGCATTCAAAAGTTTTGAGTTGTTGTTGCGTTTCGTATCGTTTCGTTTTGATTCGGTCCAGTTCGGTATGCTTTAGAGCCATGTCCTAGTCTCGTTCGTTCTTATAATGGCTTCATATACAGAGAAATGAAACTATAAAATGTATAAGCTCCAGCTACAATTTTCCCACCAGTTTTCCCACTTAGTTGCCATTGTTGTTGTTGTTTTCGTGGGGGTTGGGTGGGCTTGTGCAATGGCTTTGGCGATTTGTTAGTTGCATGTTGGCATTGCGGTAAACTTGATGAAAACTGTATTCATTGTGGAGAATAAGTTGGTATTTTATCGAGAATGAATGTGCACGGAAATGAAGGAAACACTGCAATTGCCAAAACATTAGTGACCAAAAAGAAGAGGGGTGTGAGGTGTAATAAACCCCTCGTAAACTGAATCTCTCCAAGGTAATTCCTCTCTCAATTGATCTCTTGATGATCGTAGGTTTCTATCTGTTGAATCGGAAATGGGGCAACAAGACAACATAATCCTTATGCAAACGATATGGTCGAATTTGACAATCAGAAATGGAAAATGGGCACAGCACCTAAAAACTAAGCCATCTAATCTCTAAAAAAAAAAGAAAGAAAAGCGCAAACTAAATGGAGAAATGTTTGATGGGGCCAATGAATGGCATTTTATGCAGGTGCTTGCTATTTACTTACTCACCATTACCACCATTTCGTCCTGTCTCCATTAGGGAAAGCAAGAGAGAGAGAGAGAGACAGCCACCTACTATAAGCAACCTGTTCTCTCTAGTTAAAGCGACGACACACGGTGGTATGGCATTTACATATCGTCTCTATCTTGGACTTATGCCAGTCAGTCTGGCTGTCTGACAGTCAGTCGGGATGTCGGTCGCCTTCACCTCCTTATCAAAGGCAACCTCCCTGAATTCTTTTTTTTTTGCTCTGCAGCTTTTATGCAAATTTACAAAGTGCAAATTACACGCTACTAAAGGTTTTCTTTTCTTTTTTTTCTCATTCTTCTTTCTCTCGCTCCTATCGGACGATGCGCTTTGTGTGAGTGTGAGTGTGGGTGTGAGTGTGGGTGTGGGTGTATGTGTGAGTGTTGGTAAATGGCAAACTTAAAAATTCTATTCAAACTTTTCTATACATGAAAACGGGTACTGGAACTGGTGTGGGTCCTGGTCCTGGTCCTAGTCCTATCCCCTGTCGTGACAGTATTAGTAGTAGTAACCCATTTACTCAACTCCTTTTTATCTTTCTACCAACTCCCTGCTCCCGCTTGGCCTTGCAGCTTCTACTAAACTCATTTTAGCCTGCAGCTGCTATTTATTTATTATGTGACGTTGTCAATGGGGTACAAAGGGATTTTATATCATTTTTGGGGGGAGAGTCCATTAAGTCATGAATGAAAGTAGACGAGAACTAAGCAGATCCTTTATGGAACAAACGATCAATGGATCAGACGTTAATAAGGACATACAAAAGGGTTCTTTGATCTTTATTTAGCAGTTTTCCATGCTGCTTTATTCAATATTAGACGATCAACTTCTTCTCGCCTTGGTTTAACATTTTTTTACTTTACGTCTGCAGAATTTTTAAGGCTTATATCGTTATTTTTATATACTAGGTTTTATTTTTAACCCATTGTGCCATATCTTTTATCGGAACTCTCGTCTTTATGTGGCTGCGTTTTCTTCTTTTCTTTGCACGCCAGTAATGAAAAAGGCACGAAATAGAGGGAGAGAGAGAGGAGAAGGGCAAGAGATGCAAAAAAGAAAATGGCGAAAAGTGCAGGAAACATTTCATCAGACACACACACACACACGCACGCCATTCTCCTCCGCAAGAGCCACTCTCTCCCTCTCTCTCTCTTTCTCACTCTCATACTCTTGCCTTTCGCTACATAAAGCACATTTATCGTGGTTACAAAAGCGTAAAAGAAAAGTGTGGCGTCTCCGACGTCGTCGTCGTCGTCGTCGTCGTCGTCGTTGCTGAAAAATGTTTCAAAAACTGTTTCAGGCTAAATGAACATAAAGCTCCTATGCCATCCCCCTCACCCCTCCCTTTGCTGCTCTCCTACACACTGTGTGTGTGTGTGTGCCTTTGCCCTTATGGCCTGCAGGTTTTGGCTTTGTTTTTTGTTGGGGCATCTTTCTTTCAGGCGCATTGCATCGTCGTGGGCGTCATGAAAATAAAGCCAAATTAAAATTATATCCTCTTTCTTCCCTTTTTTTCTCGTCCTTTCTTATTTTTTTTTGTTCTCTGTCGAAACAAGAAGAAGAAGATAGACGGGGTTGGGGCACGGAGTGGGCCAAGTGCAGAATGATGTCGGGCTGGGTGTCCTTTTGTATGCACAAAAGTCAACTAAGTCGTGCTCAATTTTTATGATGAGAAGATGTCGACGTCGACGTTAACGTTGTCGACGATGCTGCCACTTTGTGTGTCGCGTGGTAAGCCAAATGCCAGGACCAGCAGGGGAAGGACCAGCAGCAGGTCGAGAGTAAGGCTAAGACTAAGAAATGGGATGAGAATTTGAGAAGGTGCCTGGTGAATGGCAGGCAGGCAGGCAACTCGCTTTATGAATGGCCACAAAAATCCTACCAGCTACCAGCATCAGTTCTTAACTCCTCCAACTACTGCACTTCAGTTCTGCCATCATCAAGCAATGTGTGTGGGTGTGTGTGTGTGTGTGTGTGTGTGTGGAAAGTTGAAAAAGAAAAGAAATTAAATGCACTTCCTTTATGCGCGAGCTTCTCATATTTCGTTGCCCTCAATGTTGCCTCTTCTGCTCCTTGGGCTCCTCCTGCTCCTTCCCACAATGCCGCACAATGCGCTAATAATGGAAGTGCACTTTTGACACAAAAGGTGCAGGGGCGACAATACACCTCGTTTCACCTTCTTCCCCCCCCACCGTTGCTTTTATTGCTCATTCGCTGCAATGGCGATTAGTCAAGAGGCGCACAGTCAAAGAGTGGGCAGAGAATGTTGAGAAAAAAAGAGGAAAAAGTGGAGAGAAAGCGGGAATGAGATTAGAAATTTTGTGGCATTTGCTTTCACTTCACATTGTTCAGGCTTCTGTTGAGGCAATTCCCGAGATTGCTTTTGCGTCTCAAATGATGTGAACACATAACTCCTGCAGCAACTCATCCTTGTCCCTTGTCCCTTGTCCCTGTCCTTTGCTCCCCCTCTCTCTATCACTCTCTCTTCACGAACTCTTCATATTAATCTGCTTTTCAATTCTCTTTTTCGTTTCGTCTTTTGCTAAATGCCTTTATTGCGTCATAATTTTGAGTGCCCATCGACAATGATGATGATTGAAAAGATTGCTAATAAATGGTGATGAGCACAATTGTTGGTGTGAGAGTGTGTGTGTGTGTCTATGTGGATGCGAAACGGAAGGTTAGATGGCCTTGCGAATTCTCTGGAATTGTGTGGATAATTGAGCGGAATGAAGATAGTTGCCCAACTAACTGAATAATGAATAAGTATTATCTATAGGCAATCTATATTCTAGCTACCCTTTGAAGGGCTCTCCAAACCAAAAGTTTTTCAATCAATATTATGCTTGCTTTAGGGTATCTTCAAGATCGGTTACCCATCTGTGTCTTAAGACAAATTAAATCTTTCATAATATAAATGTGTTTTAATTATATTTATTTGGTTTCCATCTCGTATTCAAAATTCTTTTGCCACGAATTTTGCCTGCTGCTTCTCAGTTTGAACAAATTTTGGCTAAATGATTTCTCGCTCTCTCTCTCTCTCTGCCATGTGTGGGCCCTTTTTCGCACACCTTTATTTAATAACAAATAAAGTATGCAAGAAAATCAAAGCAAACTGCAAAACAAACTTAAGACATTCCGGGGCGTATGAGTAATTTATTTTTTGGACAACAAAACAAAGAATAAGAATGCCAAAAGGTAGCCCATCAGATGCTGATGATGATCATCATACATATCTATGTATATATATATGTAGTTGAGAAGGTCCTTGCGAAGTCTAGGACTGTTTGCAGTAAAAATAAATCAAATAAATAATAAATGAAACGAAACGAATCAAATGCGAAATAAAAATCAATGGCACTCACCACTTCAATGAATTGGCATACACACTCACACACACACACACATTCACAGAGGGAGAGAGAGAGACATTTATACACATGCAATTTGCTTTTCGGTTTGATTTCAAATAAAATTTTTGCTTCATTCAATCGAATTGAAGCAGCAAATATAAGCAACGAGACGAGGCATGGCAAGTCAACGAGTGAGGAGCAGCGCCGCGGCTCGGCGCAAAAGAATGGGTCAGGGCCTTTTTAAAAATAGAAGAAAAAAAATAAATAAGTTAGCAAATGAGCTTCACATGTTGGACAAGTATGGGACTTGGGCATTGGCATTTTCTCCGGTCAATTGCAATTAGAAGTCCACTGTGAAGTGGGCAACCAACGAAACTATCCCGGACTACTCCAAATCCCAAGCAGCGCACACAAATACAAACACACTCACACACACATACAGGTGACCCAAATATGTATGGGTACATACCGACATATCTATGTATAAGTGTATGTATGTGTAGGGAAGTAGTACCTAATGTGTTTTTATGTATTCTACCCGACCAACTCACCATACCATTGCCTTTTGGATGGAGGAGAGAAATTGCAACACTTGAGAAGTTGAAAATGTTTTTTGAGAGTTTCCGCAAGCTGGAAAAAGTTCCCCAGAGGCCAAACTACTGACTGAATGCATTTGGTCATGATGATGGCAGGGCAAGCTACCAACCAAGTGCCTTCTCCCCATGATGATGACCATGATGATAATGATGATGATGATGATGATGATGAGGAGAATGATGTGGATGCTTGGTTAGTTGGTTGGAGGATTGCTGAGACGAACTGCAGGTAAAAGTGGAAGTTGGCTTCTTCTCCCAAGTAATTAGTGCAAACAATTGCTTACATTTTGTCTCTCCTTGCTCTCATCCTTTGGCCTTCTCCTCCTTAAATATCCTTGGCAAGTTTGTTGCGGCAATTTCTTTCAAGGTTTTTCACCACCTTTCATGCCCCCAGCCCCGACCCACATTTGAGCCATTGTGTGTGTGTGTGTGTGTCTGTGTGTATCTTCTTGGAAATGTATAAAAATATTTATTGCATAAAGCTCATAAATTGGCGCAAAGAAAAAACTTGAAATCGGATATTGGTTCATTCAATTGTCAAATTCATGCATCAAGCAAAGAAAAATTGCCAGGCGTTGCCATAGATTTTCCTCATTAAATGGAAATTATTTTTTGGGTCAATAGAAAAAGTATTCGATATCAAGGACAAAAAAACAATATACAAAAGAATTCAATACAATAGATGAAGGCCTCCCCCTCCCCTAAAGAAAAAGAAACATACACAAAAAAAAAAAGATAGGCAAAGCAGACATAATCTTTGCCTTTGCCTTTCAGCTGTGAAAAATATCGCATTCGCAAGTAGAAAAAAAAAACCGATGGAAAATCGAAGAAAAAACGAATGAAAACTCCAAGCCAACTGCCAACTGCTTTTTATCATTATATACTTGAAATCTTTGAAATCTACTATATACTACATATATATATAACAGATCTCAACAGTTGAACTCATCAGTGAATTATGCTTATTGTTTAATTGATTCATTTCTCAATAAATATATATATATATATATATATATATATCTCAATTATTATATGTATGAAATTTATATGAAATTTTGCTCTCATTCTCTTTCTATATATAGAAACTATATAGATATATATATATACGATTTAATATTTAAGAGTTTTGAGCTTTGTGAATAGTTTAATTTTGAAAATATTTTGGGTTTTTTTTATTTCAACATTTTTTTTATTGCGTTCCGTTTTATTGCATAATCGAACAATAATCGAATTCAAAAATTGAAAAACAAAACAAAAATACGATTTTTAGATTACTAATTTATTAAGTTTTCTCTTAATAGTTGTTCGACATTCAAATATACATATACTGCATGTTTTTTTTATCGGAATCAATTCTTAATCGATTCAAACGATAAATTATCGCCAAGTGATAACTTATCGATTGATTTCAAGAAATGATTTTTGTTTTTTAATGCCAAACTTGAGTTCAAGAGCTTGTTTCTTTAGTTAAGAACCACAACAGTTCAAAAATGTTATCGATATGCATTGACGCAAATGAATATCGATAACATTAATATCATGCACATTAAAAAATCCCCCCTGACTTATTTCGACCCACAAAATATGAAACAGGAAGTCTGAGAACTGAGTATTTGAGTTCCTAAGAACTTAGTCACGAATTACTGAGTTCTAAAGAACTGAATTCTCATTTTCTCTTAAACCTTTTTATTTTTTCTCTATCTGTCTCTCTTTCTCTTTCTGTCAATCATAACTCTAGCACCTGCACATAATACTTTATTATATATATTACTTAATTATTGTACATAAAAAAAACTCGATCATTTAAAAATAGAACAAAAAAATGAAATATCAAATTGAATTCAGTTTTTCCCTCCACCAATGAAAAAAAATATATACAGACAACAGCCTCATTCCTCAGTCATCGCTCATTTTCCATATAATACTCGAACAATAAACGCAACAACATCTACTTCTATATATATATATATATATATATATATATATATATATGCAAGATAATACAAATTATTACATTACATACATCTATATATACATTATATACTTATATATATTTCTTATAATAATTTCATTTCAATTTATAAAAAAAAAACACAAGAGAATACAAAACGAAATCGATTTGCCTCGAATTCAATTGTAGTCCCTTTTAATTATGACAAAAAAAAAACCGAAACAATTCTCTTAGCATTCGGATAACCCATATTTTTACTTCTTCTTCTTCTTTGACTTTTATGATTTAAAAAAAAAAGAAAAGAACAATTAAAAAAAAAAGAATATGTAAATATTAAGCTCATATTTAAGCCAAGTAACTAACAAAATAATTTTCTCTTTTGCAATCAACATAAACAAATACAAAAACAAAAAAAATCATTACCTTTTCCCTATGGCGGACTGGCGGAATCACTTGGATCTCTCAACAGTCGAGTTTCGGTAATGCGTGGTCAGGTCATCACACCCCAAGGATTGGGAATTGTTGGCATTCGGGTTTCCGTGGATCGCGACTCCCGTTTCGGCTTTACTCTAACCCGACAAGGAGGATGGTAAGTTTCCCTAATTTTACTATCTATTAAACCCCCAAAGATTCTTTAACCTGAATTTCGGATATATGTATATACATAAAAAATTCTCTTGATGACAGGGAGAGATGGCCGTTCCCCTTTAAGTTTTGTAAATTTTCTTGTGAGGCAAAGCAAATTATCAATTACTTACGTATGAGTAATTTTCCATAATTTGTCAGTTGTTGTTTCTTTGGTTTAGCCAAAGTTTTTTACCTTTGATTAAAGACATTTAAAGCAGAAGAAAACCAAAGGTGCACATAAAGTAAAGGAGAGATAAATGTTAACTGAATTAACGGAATGGAAGCAATATTGAAAGATCTATACCCTTTAAAATTTAACATTTCTATTTTGGGAATGTAAATCCTTTAATAAATCAATTAAATTTGAAGTACAGTAGCTAAGGCGAATACTCTATCCACAGTCAGGGCACAAACTCCTCTTATCCTTTTCAGGCTTTAGAACGTTAAAAAAAATAAACTTTGAGGAAAACCAAATAGGAATTGATTTGATATCAATTGAGATACTGCTAAGAATCGAAAATTCATATACCCTACATACCGATGCAAATGATTACTAGATTAGAGATGTAAAATTGTGTTAATCTTTATCTAAAGAGGATGAGAAGTTAAGACAATCATTTTGTCTCTTCGTAACATCTTTTTGACCTAAATCGGTTGTGAAATTTCGCATTTCTGTTTTACAGGGTATATAAAGTGTCGCTTTGTGTTTGATATTTGCTTTGCTAGCGGCATATCAGTTTGTTATTTGAAAGGGAATTTAAAGCTTAAATTGAAATTGAATGTTGATGCGATGCGAAACGCGGGTAGAGACTGAGAGAGAGTGGGAGAGTGGACAGTGGGTTGGTTAGCCACAATCCAATATATCTAATATAAATATTTTTGCAGTTGTTTTTGGGTAAAAGGAACAAAAGGATAGGGAAAGAGGAGGATGGAAGAAAAAACGAAAAGGATTTCCGTTTTCATCATTGGTATTGTTCTATTTGTTGTTGTTATTCTGACATTTTCTTTTCTTCCTCTCTATCTGTATTTGTGTGTGTGTGTGTGTGTGTGTTGACCAATTTAAATAAACATTTCGCACCCTGTTTGCCTTATAGCTGATTTTATTATGGCCAGGCACAAAGACACACAAATAAAATCTGTGCAACAGACGGACAGGCAGACAAAATGGACAGAACTCCAACTGTCTGATGATTATTTGTGTTTACTTACTTCCACACACACACACACATAGATACTCGTTTTTGGCTTTGTTTATTTCAATCTGGCACAAACAAAAGGTTGGCCAGAGAGGAGAGTGAAGCGTATAAAGATTGTCTCGTGGCATTTTTGATGATTACATTTGGGCATAACTAGCACCACCGCCCAACCATCACCCCACCACCACCTGTCTGCCTGCCACTGGCCTCTCTTTCTCACTCCTCTCCCTCACGTTTTGTTATCCCATTATTTCTCATTAGCCCACTGGCCAAGTAAATGATGATAGTAGTAGTAGGCCAATATCCAAGTCCAATCTCAATTCCAATCCTCTATTACCCTCGTCTTCATTCCCCTCCGCCACACTCCAAGTTTCTCTCTCTCTCTCTCTCTCTGTCTCTGGCCAATTCCCTTTTGTTTCTTTTGCTTTTGCTCTATTTCTCATTCGTTTTTAGGGAGGAAAACATAAATTTTGCAGTTTTTATTTATGTATTTTTATTTTGCTTGTCTTTCTTCTACTTTTACAAGACTTTTAAGTTTCTTCTTTCTCTCTCATTGTATGTATGTGTGTGTGTGTGTGTGTGCCATAAGTCCTGTTTATAGCCACATTATTTTTAGCTCTATATATGACTTGACATTGTCAACAGTATGCTGGCCTGCCCTGAGCCCTCTCTGTGCTAAGAGAAAAAATTTATATTTAGCTTAAAAATCGAAAATTTTACATTACATTCGAAGGTATTTAAAAAGTTTCCAGAAATTGGCAAGCATACGATTTACTTATAATAAAATGTAGCATTATTTCATTCTCATCTCAGATTTGAATTTGTTTCACTTTCAAGGATAACTTTTTTTCCCTAAATTTGCAAATTTGAAATCAATTTCTTTCGATTTATCTGTCTCAGATTAGGTTTACAATAAAAGCAAAGAACATGTTTTATGTTCCTGATTATAATGTCCATGCAGAATAGTAGAAGGAGGAGCAGGAATCGCGGCAAAGTATGGGCAGAGAGGATAAGGAAGTTCTTTGTGACGTTGTTGTTGTTGCTGCTGCTGCTGCTGTGGCCCATTATCCCATTTTTAGGTTGGCTCGACCTTTTCCCTTTATTTCACTTACTCACACACATACACACACAGTCAAAAATTTAACCCAATAAACATTCTTTTGAAAGACACTGTTTTCATATTTTGATCCAATTGGTATCGACATGAAGAGTTTTGGCATATATCTAACGTATTGGAATCTTTGGTATAAACTTTGCTCGTTCCTCTTAAACTCCTGTTGCTAAAATATGTTGCATATTCCTTATCTTGGATATAAAATGAAATGTTTGCTGGGTCCTATGGCTTAACTTCTTTTTCGCTCCCTTCCCTCTTTGCCTTTTATTTTTTTTATTTTTGGTGTGTGCAAAAGAGCGCAAGATTTTATGGTTTTGTATTTATAATGTTTATTTCATTTTCTATGCTTTTATTAGCTTTCCCTCATCCCACCCACACACACACACACACACACACACACACACAGACATAATAGGTACATATGCAGCGACAATTGTTGCTGGTTGTGTGTGGTCGGGCGGTTGGTCGGTCGCAAGTTGCCATTTGCCATTTCTTTATTTTCTCTTTTGCTCTTTCGCCTTGTCTGACATGCATTGTATGTTTTGTTGTTATTGTTGTTGTTGGTGTTTCAGCTGTTGCTGTTGTTGTTGTTGTTGTTGTTGCTTCTGTTGTTGTCATAGTAATAAAGGTAATAAAAGTCATTATATTGTGCTGCAGGGGATTATTGTTGGCATTTTTTATTACATACCTACGTGTGTGTGTGTGTGTGTGTGTGTGGGTGGGGGAGTCTGTGTGTGTGTGTAGGTATATGCATGTATTTATGTGTGGTATATGTATTATTATTAGAGCTTACTTGTATTGCAAGAGAGTTTCCTCTTTTGTGAGTGCTCTGTTGCCTTTGCTCAATGGCAGCCTCAATTTGTAATTTCACCTCCATCTTCAATTAAAATAATTTATCCACCGACCTCAACCACCAACTTGCACCATCCGAGATAACTTCACTTCAGTTTAAAATAGAAATTATCAGTCATCGGTTTAGAAAGAACATGGTTTCTTTCAGTATTTTTAAAAATGCTTACATAATTTTTTGCACAGTGTAAAATGCAAAAACAAAAAGATGAACAACTATTAGTTAAATTAAATTAGCAACAGAAATTAACACAAAATTTACAGCAGTTTTTTCACTCTTTATATGTCGCGCTCTCTCTCTTCCTCTCGCACTCTCTAATTGTTGGACCTATTCATGTTAAAACATTGCACATAATATATTTTGGTGCAACATTAACGAAAAAAAAAAAAACATTTGCAACTAATTTTATGCTTGTTTATTGCAGAAACGAAATGAACTGTTTTATTATTAAATAAGAATAGTTTTTAATTAAACTAGAAAGTTAAATTGCATTAATTTCCTTTTTTGTTGCTGTAGTTGTTGTTTTATCTCCACGTATTTGATGTTAACTATTCTTACATTTCTTACATTCTTGGATATGAAGTTATCCTTGGTTTGTCATACCCTACACAAAGTAGAAGCAAGGTATATCACTAAGCTAAAATTAAACGCGGCTCGGGAAAACAGCCTTAAAAATTATTCAGTGGATCCAGAAATACAAATACATTTGGTCAAAAAAATACTCCTCACTGATGGTAATTTAATGGATCATTACAAAAGGAAACTCAACAATTACCGAGTCCATCAAGATGCCTGCTCTTGAAAGTATGCTACTCTTTTCCTTGTAGTTGTTGCTGCCGCCAATCCTTCAATTCGAAAAGATTTTTCAGGATGATCCATCCAACTAGTCAAAGTTATTTTAGCTGTTGCCTAATTTGAGTATCTACTGCAGCAATTTGCAATGTATTTTTCTTTCGTCTCGATTGTAGTCAAGGTAAATTTTTCCCAGCATCTTTTTATCTTCCTTTGTCTCTCTTGCTCTTGTTCTCTCTCTCCGTCTCTCTCCCTCGTTCACGCACAAACACAATTAAAAATCGCATTAATTAAATATTTCAAAAGCAAAAGTTTTACCATTTCTTTAGCTTTAGCTCAGCGACTTGGTCTTTGTTGTTGTTTTGGCCTTTTGTTTTCCAACAGCTTCTTCTTTTTTCTTCCTTTGCTATTTGTTGTTATTGTTGTTGTTGTGTGTGTGTGTGTGTGTGTGTGGGGGGGGAGAGGCGGCGAAGTTTTCGTAACTTTTTTCCCACTGACTGCAATGCGCAATACTCGTAATAATTGGTGGGATAAGGCCAGCAAACCCGGTAAGGCGGGGGGGAAGTAAGCACCAATCGCCATCATTATATTTAATGCGGCTAACGCATGATAGAGAGAAAGAGAGGGAGAAGGGGGGCCAGTAAGCAAACGGCGGGGGAAGGTTAAATTTCTACGCTTTGGGTCGCTTAACTTAAGGCAGTTGTTACCCTCTACCTTTTTCCCTTCCTTCCGCGCTTTGTCCACCAAAGTTTAGGCCAACAACAAAAAACAGAAAAGCGGAAAGTAAAACGGAAGAAAAATCGTAAAGTTTTTCAATTTCTAACAAACAATTGAGGTATTATCTGGATATACATATTTATACATATATTATACCGCAAAAATACATACAAATATACATATCTGTATATACCGAAATTCAGGTTCATTAAAATATTAATTTGCATTTTGTTTTTTGTTATTCACTAATTTCGTTTCCTTCCTTCCTCTTATCCATTGTTTCCTGTCCTGCCATCGACAGGTTTGATGTCCTAGTGAATGGCGGCGGTGCCGTAACCCTACAATTCCAACGTTCACCATTCCGTCCATTGACTCGAACCGTATTCGTGCCATGGAATCGCATAGTCGTCCTGCCACCAGTTCAAATGCAATTGAGTGACGATGATGAGACAACTAGTCGAAACATTAAGTGAGTATAATCCGGAAAAGCTTTCATCTCTATCTATTTACCCCAATCTAAATGAATTTCTTAATGCTTTCTTTAACTTTTCGCAGAGTTGCCCCATTAAATCCGGCTCTAACCTTCCTCAACTCGATACACTATCATACGGCTGATGAGGCCAACGATGCTAGCAAAGTGTGCATGGATCATGATCATGAGAAGCTCAAACCGCAATTGATCAGCACATGGATGCCAAATGGTGTGGGCGCATTGCCCGGCAAACGGGTCATCTTCGCCGAGACTCAGGTGAGGGAGAGTTGAAGAACTATAAAAATGAAAATGAAAAAGAAAACTTAAATACCTTTGGCCCTTCTTTTCTTAATTAGTAGCAGGTACCAGCTGGACTTCATGGTCATGCTTGGTTATAGTTAGTTGGTTATATTCTCCTTCCCATTTCGCTTGCTTTACCTTTTGCTCATTTAAAGTTCGCCCTAATGACATTATATATATACGTAACTTTGCATCTGAGGCCAGGCCAAGAGGCATTAATTCTGAGCGAAAGACAGCCAACAAGAGCCAAGACTTGTGAAATGAGTGTGGGAGTGGGAGAGCAACCAAATGGCGGCTAAGGGTGCGGGTGGGGGGTGTTGGCAGGTGTATTACATTTAATTGCCACAATTGAAATGTCCAACTGTGGTCTGAGTTGTTAACCAGCGTCGGGCACTCCCACACTCATTCCCATATCCACTGGCCCGCACTGAAACTGCAGCTTGAAATTGGTTATACGCCATCAACTGGCATAAACTGCACTCCCAGAAGAGCAGATGCAATTGTATCTTGTAGATATCTTTGGTTAAATCTTGGTTGTCTAGCAGAAATGAAAAAGTAACCTCTAGTTTGAGTTGTCCTCTTGGCATTTGCCAACACTCGAAGAAAAATATAGATAGAAGAGTATCTTTTGGTTACATCTTGCCCTTCTTCTTATGTAGTTTCAGCATTTTCCAACACTCATTATATTGATTTTTCTTCTCGTTTTCTCTTCACCTTGCTTATTTACAGATTGTCCAAGAATCAATACAAATTCCCGGCTCCGACCTCCATCTGACGTATCAATCATCTCAGGCCTCTGGCTATTTGAGTATCGTACGCATGCGTTTGACCTCCGAGACCATACCCACAACCCTGACCCATGTCCATGTGGGCGTCGAGATCGAGGGAGCTCTGCATGTGAAGACCTATGAGGCGGATCCCAATCTGGTGCACACATTCGCATGGAATAAACGCAACGTCTACCGCCAAAAGGTCTACGGAGTGACCATTGCTCGCATTTCGGTGGGCTATCAGCACTCGACGTGCCAGCAACCGGTCTGGATCACCCAGACGGCCAAATTGCAGGGCTACGATGTCGACATCTCTGACATCGGTGGCTGGGGATTGGATATCCATCATCACTATAATTTCCACGAGGGCATCCTCCAGAAGGGCGACGGCAGTACGCTGCACATGAAGGAATATCCGCGCACTGTGAAAGTGGTGATGGGCACTGGCCTGCAGCGACCCCTCAATTGTCCGGACTATTGCAATGGTGTGGCCAAGGATGCCAAACTCTTGACCCCCATTGCCCTGGCCACCGGACCCGATGGCAGTCTCTATGTGGGCGACTTCAACCTGGTGCGCCGCATCACGCCCGATGGCAAGGTCTTTACCATTTTGCAACTGAGCGCCACCCAGGTATCGTATCAATATTATCTGGCCGTCTCGCCGGCCGACGGGCACTTGTACATCTCCGATCCGGAGCGTCACCAGATACTGCGATTGCTGCGACTCGAGAAGGTCAAGGATCCGAGCATCAACAGTGAACCAGTGGTGGGCAGTGGCCAACGTTGCATTCCCGGCGATGAGGGCAACTGCGGGGATTCGGGACCAGCTCTTCAGGCTCGCCTCTCGCACCCCAAGGGCTTGGCCATAGCCGCCGATCGCACCATGTACATTGCCGATGGCACGAACATACGAGCCGTCGATCCCAAGGGCATTATCCACACACTCATTGGCCACCATGGCCATCACAACCACTGGAGTCCAGCTCCCTGTACGGGCACCCTCATGGCCAATCAGGCGCAACTGCAATGGCCCACTGGGTTGGCTCTCAGCCCCTTGGATGGCTCGCTCCATTTCATTGACGATCGCTTGGTCCTGCGTCTCACCTCGGACATGAAGATACGCGTTGTGGCGGGCACTCCGCTGCACTGCAGCAACAATGGCCAAGATAGTCGGGTGAACAAGACAGCAACAGATAACGTGCTGGGCACAGTTCTGGCCATGGCCTTCTCACCGTTCGGTGATCTCTATATTGCCGATAGTGATTCAAGGCGTATCAACTCGATTCGTGTCGTGGACACGGCTGGACATATGCGTTATTTTGCTGGCAAACAGGAAGGAACTGGGTAAGTGACCGAAGAGTATTCGCAAATTGTCAGAAATGTATGTCATTCGGTCAATATATTGATTTAGTGGCAAACGAGAAAAAGTGGAATGAGTTACAGAACAGATGAAGGGGGATCCCGAAGTGGGCTAGGTTGGTGGGTAACTTTTTGTTTATGCGCATACTTGACCCAATTAAGTGAACTCTAGGGCTATTTGCGTTATTGCTGGTCAAAGCCCGTATCAGCCAATTTTTGAAAATATCTCCTAACGGCACACACGCACACACACACAGACACACTTACACACTCGTAAATAATAAAAATTTCAGCAACAGCAGCAGAAAATTTGCAATGCACCAAAACGGCTATAAATGTCATAACACAGCACAAAACTAGGCAATAACCCAGAGACCAGAGACCAGAGACCACTGGAGTATCTGTCTCTCTCTCTCTCTGTCTCTCTCCCTGAGGGTGTGTGTGTGTGTCAGTCTATCTGCATGTGATACACTTCTTCATTGGACTGACTCTCAGTTTACTTTATTTTGGCTTTATTAACCCGTTTTTAAAGCATCCCAAAAACGGTGACCAAAAATTAATTGGAATTCTGACATTTGGGAATTGCATTGTGTGATTTTACGGCCTATGAATTGGAATACATACATGCAAACGTATATGTGTGTCTGTTCCTGTGTGTGTGTGTTTATTGTATCGGTATTCCGATATATACACCCTGTATGTTTGTGTGTGTGTGTGTGTGTGTGTGTGTGTGTGTGCAGCAAAGGCACCGAAGCCATTTGCATTTTGCATTGATTAAAGCGGGACAACAGCAGCAGCAGCGAGTAAAAACTTCAATTCTTTTCATTTTGGTTTTTCATTTTTGTGTGTGTGTGTGTGGGTGTGCCTTTTTTAATTTGCAACACAACAGAATGGCAAATGAGGAGAACAATTGATACAGAAGGCCATATATAGCTAGAGTAGGCCCAGAGGCAATGCCAGTGTTGAAAACTGCAGCGAGAGACAACATGGCGAGTTATTGTATTTCAACTTTCGATTAGGTGAAGAATTCATAATTTTTGTCAATCAAATCGTTGTGAAGTTACTATGAGAGATATTTATGAAGATCTCAGATCGTTTAAGCATAATAGGATGTATAATTTAAGAGTCAAAATAATGAACACTGATCGCTACAGCTTTCCAAAAACTCTGTACCTAGTGTGCAGCGTACTCATATCTCCTACAGTTTCAGTGTTGGTAAATAGAAAACGTTTAATTGAAATTGCCGTTTGTTGATAGCTTGAAAATAGAAAGGAAACGGACAATTTGGGCAGTGTTTGAAAATGTTTTTGCCCCAAAAATTCCATAATCATTTCAAATAAACTTGTGAAAATAGTTCAGTCAAATGGAAAATGCTGCAGGTTTTGGTTCACATGCATACACACACACACACATTGAGAGTCACAAAATAACACACACACATGCATCCACAAAGTTATATATAGAATTTTGTTGGCTGTTTGCCGCAGGGTTTTAGATATTTCACAATTTCCAACACGAAAAATTTTACACTAAACCAATTAATTTGCTTAGTTTGACTGACTGACTGAGGGAGTGAGTGAGTAAGTGCCGGGCAAGTGGAGGGCTAACATAAATGTGGAATATTTCCAACAGAGAGAGAGAGAGAGAGAGAGAGAGTAAGAGAGAGAGAGAGTTTTGTGTGTGTGTGGAGCTAACAATTTTTGCAACTTAATTCGGCAGTTTATTTAAGCTAATAGAATTCTTTGGCCGCATATAAAACGTTGTTGGTTATGGGGTTAAATGAATAGAATGGAATTGTGTCCGTGTGTGTGTGTTTGTGTGTGTGTGTGTGGGTGTGGGTGTGGGTGGCCATGTGAAAGGCGTCAGGTGTTGGTCTTAACCCTAACTCTTACTTCTGTTATTGCCACTGCTATTGCTGCTGCTGCTAAATGGGCGTGGTCGGTAGACGTGGCAAAGTAATTAGCGGCCGCCACAGACAGAAACTATAAATCAACTTTATATAGAAATATATATACCTATATTTTTCTTTTCTTTCGTTTCTTATACATAGATTGTATGTGTATGTATGTATGTTTCTTTTTATTTAGAGCTCAGAATTGTCTGTTGTGTGGGCGTGGCCCAGGGAGTCAGAGCTAGAGCATGGGGTGCAGTTCATTTTACTTTAGAATGTTTATCGAACAAACAATGTCATCATAAATACGCGCGTCCAAGGAGTCGGATGTCGTATCTGAGATAGAAAAGAATAGAATGGGCTAGGATGGGATAGAATGGGTCTCGGGTATCTGGTTCTGGCTCTGGTCCTTGTGTGGTTCTGGGGTGTGGCTAGCAAAGCATTTCCTGGCAAAAGCGAATACGACGACTACTATTACTAACTAACTCTCAATCTAACCATCCATCTTTTCTCTCCCTCCCTTCTTTTGGCTCGTTCTAATGCCATGCAGCTCACAGTCGTGCGACTGTACAATTGGAAATGGCTCAGCCTCAGTCTCGTCCGGCGGTGTTGTCGGTGGCATGGGGATTGCAAATGGCGGTGCTTACTCAACGACCGTGAATCCGACACGCAATAATGGTGGCACTACACCAACGACACCATCTGGCGGAAACGGAAATAATGGCAGTGCAGCCGGCTCATCGTCGGCGGGTGGCAGTGGTCCTGGTGGTGCGTCTGGCAGTGGCAATAATAGCGGCGGCGCTGGCAGTGGAGGTGGAACTAACTCGAACGGCGGTGCCTGTGTCTGTCCCGGCGGTAATCTAGGCGCCGGCTCGTCAGCTGGGTCAGCTGGCACTTTGGCCGGCATTGTGGCCGGCGGCAGTCTCATGTCCACTGGGCCGACCACCACCACAACGGTTCTATTGGGCGCCAAGACAACGGCAGCGGGGGTGGGCGGTGCCACCCTCAACGATGATGGCACACTGAGCAATGCGGAGACTTTACTATCATCAAATGCCCGCTTCCAGGCCATATCGGCCATAGCTGTCGCTCAGGATGGTGTCATCAATGTGGCCGATCAAGGTGAGTGTAAAACGAAATCGACTAAGCCCCAATAAGTATGCTAAGCTAAATTTTAACTTTTATCTGTGCTGACAATTAATGTTTAACTCAAGCACTAGCAGCATTTAGGTTTCTCTTCTTCCTCTTTTTTGACTACACAAGCAAATAATAATGATATTTCTAATCAATTTGATTGTTGTTGACAAAGTTTGCAAATTAGTTTGGGAAATTGTGAATCGTGTAACTATTAATCCTATTCCTACTCCAAACAGTTACTATTCTAGTAGCAATTGTGTTTTTTTTTTTTTTTTTGGTTTTTGTTCCGTTTTCATAAGGATTTCCTTATGTTTTTCTTGAGGCCAATGGGAGGAAAAGTGCGTAGGTTTTTCCTGCTCTATTTGCTTCGTTGCCTTCATCTGCAGCTGCTGTTGGTATTTTTGCTATGCCAAGCTGTCAACTGATACAAATTTGTCATCTTTCTCTCTCTGAGTGTGTGTGTGTAAGTGTGTGAGTAGGTGGTGGGGTGGAGGGGGCAAAAGGGCAACAACACACAACTGCAAAACAAATTGGCTCACACAAGCACACTCATGGAAAATGGAACATTTCCTTTGGCAAATTTTCTCTTTCTTTTCGTTTCTTTATTGTTAACAAGGAGAACGAAGGAAAATTGTTAACTGCTAGAAGAAAAGCAGAATGAAGCAAGAGGAAAAATAAAAACACACACATAGAAGTCGGAAGTTGAATTTTCGACATATTGCAAAACACAAAACGCAACTACAATACACACACACACACACACACATATTCGCATATACAATAATAATAATAATGACAACAACAATCGAAGGCAATGAAGTGTATGAGAGTGAGAGGATGGAGGAAGGGAAGTAGCGAGAAGGGAAAGCAATTTCCGTTACAATTCGAACAAGGACAAATTAGGACGCCTTTAAAAAGAACACACACGCATACACACACACACACACAGGTAGATGAGTAGATGATGATGATGATGATGACAAGAGCATGGGGCCAAAAACAAAATGGCCGCCAATAAATTATCCAGGGCCTGGAATAGGAAAAACCAAAAAGGAAAAGCTCAACAGCAACAGCAAAAACAAAAGCAAACAACAACAAAAACAATGAAGAAGCTTAGAGAAAGAGAAACCAAAGCAAACCAAACCAAAAGAAAACCGGGGAAAAAAAGGTATAAATTTGAGTGCATTAGCAAAGCGTAATTTGATAAGACCAAAAACGTAATTAATAAATTTTCGACGAGAGAACGAGATGCTAACGATGGACATGGATCTTGGTGTAGATGTGGCTGCCGGATTCTCTGTGTGTTAGTGTTAGTGTTAGTGTGTGTGAGTTGGCAACGCAACACAAATTAATGAAAAAGAAGCCGTGGAAAGCAAATCAATGGCTATAATTAATCAAGTTTTAGTCGTACTCGACAGGCCATTGAGTAGTAGTATAGTGGGTTGAATCAAAGATGTGTAGATAGAGAACGCACACCAAGCAGCCAGCCAGCCAGCCAGCCAGCCAGCCAGCCAGCCAGTCAGCCAACCAACCAACCAAGAGACGTGAGAGGCACGTGTGAGTGATTGCCCTTTTTGGGGTAAGCAGCCGCCAAGGGTGGATGGCTTTGGCTCTTGGGTGGCTCTCTGGGTTAAACAGAACGACCAATGGATTGCTCGTTTCGTCTGCCTGCTCTGTGTATGTATGTGTGTGTGTGTGGGTGTGTGAAAAAGCGAAAAAGTGAAAATCAATCTTATTACCTACAACGCGGTGGCGAATTTCCTGAAAGCAAAGCAGCAACAGAAACAACACCCTACTCCCCCCTTCCCCACCCCATACGCACCCATTGAGACACTAAAATGCATTAATCAAGTGTGTGTGTGTGTGCGTTTGGGTGTTTGTCGTTGTGTGTATGTCCAGTCCAGCAAAACGTAAATAAGCTTCATTCAAAATGTGTTGCCCAAGTGACAAATTGTTGCATTAATTGCTGCCAGTCGAAAGTGAATTGGAAAAAGAAGGGCGGGGGGGACTGAAATAGAGAGCCAACCAGACAGTAGGAAAAAGACTAGAAAGTAGCTAAGAGTTGGCCAAAATGTAGATAGATACATAATAAATGTGTTTTATCAAAATCGATAAAAAACAAAACCCAAAATCTTTAACTTGAAAAAATCTTTAAATAAACTTGAATTATTTCTATACAGAAATGTTTATTTTTCTTTAGATTTATTTAATTCTTATTATTCTTTTTCTTCTTGTTTTTAAAAACTAAAGACAAATTAATATAAAATTTATTTTTCAAATTAGTCAAAATATATCAGGCCATGGTGAAATGAGATAATAATTTAGTTTCACCTTTCTTGAATCAATTATTCCAATATTTTTTGCAGTTAATTATTATTAGCTAATATTCGCTCAAGGATTAAATAAACATCTTAATAATAAATCTTGGCTAAGCAAATCATTTTGCTTTAACACTTTTTCAACAATTCTTATCCATGTTGATAAACTTTTTTATAAATTTCCGTGTGTCCTTATTGTATCTGTCCAACAACATTAAAGAAATCTGCTGACTTTCGTTCCATATTGTTCAAATTCACTTGGATCAGTTTTTTTTTTCTTTTTTTTTTTTGTCTTAATTTGAAATTTATGTAGAGAATCTTTATGTGTGACTTGCCATGTATTTTCTATTGTTGCTGATATTGAGATTGCTGCCGTTGCTGCCGTTGTTGCCGTTGCTGTTGCTGCAACAAAGTTCAATTTCCATTGATTTAGAATTGGACATATGCCAAGTATCTTTGGCAAAAACGAGAGCCAAGCAACAGCAACAACAACATTAGCAGCAACAACAATGGCAAACATCTGGCGACACAATGGCCACAACCCTTTAGACTGGGCACAAACAAGTTGTTCAGTTTATGGGGTCATTACCATTACATTACATTACATTACAACTCCCACACACACACACACACACACACACACACTCACATACATCGAGGCATACAAGCTCCAGCAGAGCGTCACACATTTATTGCATTGAAATTCGCTCAATCGTTTGGTCTCTGGCTCTATGCCAATGTCCCCTGATCCTAGCCCCAATCTCCCCCCCCACTCGCCCACATACCACTCTCTTATTTCACCCACACACAAGTCGTTGGTCCCTCCTCCACTGCCATCCCACAATCTTTTCCGTATTGTATGTAACCGAAAACTCCTCTCAAATGAGACCATAATGGCTTTCGCTTCGTCTCCAGCTTTAGCTTTGGCGGGTAAATGAACTGTAACGCAATCAAATCAACCAAGGACAACAACAACAACAACATGAGCAATAGCAATAGCAACAATAATAAATACTTATATTTTTATTTCTAGTTTTATTCAAGTGGAATTTCATGAACGAATTGGTGTGAGTTTTTTTTTTTTTTTTTTTGGAGGTCTGTCAAGTTATTATCAATTAAGATATACGAAAAAATGTTTTATTATTCTCACAGCTAAAGAACATTAAATCTTTCTATAGAGAATATAGTTGGTTACCAACTCATTCCACTGTCCACACCGCCGTCTTGCCTGCCTTCCTCTCCATCCTCATTCTCTCATCGACATTGTCATCGTCTCTGTTTGTCTGTTTGCCAATGCAAAGCCGGCAAAGCAAGCAAATTTATGCAAATCCAAAAGCGATTTTCAACACTAACTAAAATAAAATGCCGCTGCAGCAGAAGCAGCAACAAAAGCAAATTGCACAAAAATGCTTAAGACACTCACACCAACACAGACACCTACGCCATTTTGTTTTTGTATGTATGTATATGCACTTGCAGTGATTTAAAACTTAAAACGTTTTATGAGAACACCAAAACGAAAATTGTAAGTGAGGATGAAAACGATGTGCTGAGTGGTGTAAAAGGGGGACTATTGACGGTGGACGGGGACGGGGACGGGGGAAGGGAATAAAAACAAACAGCTGCAAGTAGGTTGGCGTTTAACTTAAGCAAATGGTCAACAATGCCATCGACAGAGAGAAGAAGACGGGAGAGGGAGACAGAGTAAGCCAAAGAGTTTTTCGAATAAATTTAATGACCAGTTAAGGGAATTGCAAACTTTTTCCATAGCATACTTTTTTGGGCTTCAGGGCGAAGCAAAAGAAGAAAAACGAAGCTTCTACAAGAAATGTGTCAATTTGTGTCTATGTGTGTGTGTGTGTGTGTGTGTGTGTGAGGATGCAAATGCTTGAGTGTACTTGCATAAGATAAACGTTCATTGCTAGTGCTTGTGAATTTAAATTAGTAAATTTTCCGTAATTATCATGATGATTACCTTTCCATTTAAAATGGAATTTTCTATGTCTAAAATATATTTGCATTTTGCTTTTTATTTGCAGGTTCCCTTCATGTTCTGGCCCTGGAACACTATTTGCCATCACACGATGAGAACGGCGAATTCCATATACCCTTCCCGCCGTCCAGCGAGATTTATGTATTCAATCGTTATGGCCAACATGTGGCCACCAAGGATCTGACATCGGGTAAAACTCGCTACAGCTTCCTCTACTCAAAGAACACAAGTTTCGGCCGTCTCTCGACTGTGACAGATGCCTCGGGCAATAAGATACAATTCCTGCGTGACTACAGCAATGTGGTTAGCTCGATTGAGAATACCCAGGATCACAAATCGGAAATCCAAATCAATGGCATTGGCATCATGACCAAGCTGAGTGAGAAGGGCCGACAGGAAATTGAACTTGACTACGACAGCAATACGGGCTTGTTGAATTCGCGATCGTCGGGCGGCGAAACGTATATCTATCAGTATGATGAGTTTGGCCGAGTCACTGGCATGATCCTGCCCAGCGGTGAGATTGTACGCATCACCTCGCAGTTGGCGGACAATAAGGGCCTGACCGTCTATGTTCATGCCTCGGTCGAGTCGCTATTCTCACGGGAACGCCTCGCGACGGCGGGAACAACGGCGAATGAGCTGCTCGTTCTGGGCGGAGTACGATCTGCCTACTTGAAGCGTGGATTGGCCCATGCCGATGCCGAACTGAAGGCCAACAACACACTGGTCATTCATGGGGCAAATGGCGTTGTGGTCGAGGCCTCGGCGGTGGCTCGTCACCCCCTCCTGGAGGCCGCCCTGCCCGTTGAAGCCGAAATGTTGGCCATGTGGTCGCATCAGAGTGTCACGATGGGCGACGGCCTCACCAACTCCATGTACTCGGTCTACAATCTAGTGGGAGATGTTCGCAATCCCCAGCAGACACTCAATCGCGAGATCTGGGTCAATCAGTCGCGGGTGATCGGTGTGGAATTCGATCAGTTCACGAATCGCGAGACATTCTACGATGCCAACAGGACGCCCATTCTGATAGTGGCCTACGATCAATCGGGTCTGCCCAAATCGTATTATCCAACTAACGGTTATCCGGTCAACATCACCTACGATCGCTTCAATCGCGTCGAAGGCTGGGCCTGGGGACCAGCAGAGCTCAAGTACAGCTACGATCGTCATGGCCTGCTGTCGGAGATCACCTCGCAACAGGATGGCATCATATCGTTTGTCTACAACGATTGGAATCTTGTCTCGGAAATCGGTTTGGCCAGTCAGCGGAAGTTTGTCCTGCAGTACGACGAGGCTGGTGGCCTGCGTCACGTCATCCTGCCGTCGGGAACCCGGCACAGCTTCAGCATGCAGACATCCATAGGTTTCATTCGTTGCACTTACACACCGCCGGGCAGCACGCGCGCCTATCTACAGCATTACAGTCATGCCGGAGCCTTGCTCCAGACGATACTACCCGGAGATGGAGCTCGGATTGTCTACCGTTACAATGCCGCCGGCCAACTGACCGAGGTGGTGCACGGCGATGGACGCAGTGAGTTCCAGTATAACGAGGTCACGGGCATGCCCAGCACCGTGTCGCATGCCGAGCGCGAATTGGAATACCGCTGGGACTTTGAGTACGCCTCGGGCCTGCTCACCGAGGAGCGCATCGACTATGTGGCCAAGACGGGGCTGAGCAACGCCAAGTTCAGCTACGAGTACGACAGCCAACTGAGGGTGGTGGCCCTGCAGGGTCGCATTGGAGGTCAGAATCTGCCCACCCAGGCATTCGCCTACGATCCCAGGACTGGACAACCCAGCCTAATTGGACAGTTTAAGTTCACTCGACCGGCTCGCAATCAGACGCAACTGCATGACGGCACCGCTGGCTTCACCCGCACCGTCGACGGCCGTTTCCAGACGCAGCGCATGGCCCTGACCATTCACCGGCTAGAGGTCTTCCGCATGGAGTTCTCGTACGGTGTGCACGGGCGCATATCCCAGACACGGACCTACACCCGCAACATGGCAGTGAACAGCTACACGAATGTCAAGAACTACACCTGGGACTGCGACGGTCAGCTGGTGGGTGTGGAGGCCCAGGAGCCGTGGGGCTTCCGCTACGACGACAATGGAAACTTACTGTCGCTGACCTACCGGGGCAATACCATACCCATGGAGTACAACAACCAGGATCGCATTGTCAAGTTCGGCGAGGGGCAGTACAAGTACGATGCCCGCGGTCTTGTGGCCCAGAATGCGCGCGAGGAACGTTTCCATTACAATACGCAAGGCCTCCTGGTGCGAGCCTCCAAACGGGGACGCTTCGATGTGAGATACTATTACGATCATCTGAAGCGATTGACCACACGCAAGGATAACTTTGGCAATGTAACCCAGTTCTTCTATACGAATCAGCAGCGACCCTATGAGGTCTCCCAGATATACTCGCCGCGCGACGGTAAGCTAATGTCCCTGACGTACGATGATGTCGGCCATTTGATCTATGCCCAGGTGTATAGACACAAGTACTATGTGGCCACGGACCAGAGTGGCACTCCCCTGATGCTGTTCAATCAGTACGGCGAGGGAATACGCGAGATAATGCGTTCGCCGTTCGGCCACATTGTGTACGACTCGAATCCGTATTTGTATTTGCCCATCGATTTCTGTGGCGGCATTTTGGATCAGGTGACCACGCTGGTCCATATGGGAGATGGACGGGTCTACGATCCGCTGATTGGCCAATGGATGTCGCCCGATTGGCAGTGGGTGGCCGAACGCATCATCACACCCACGCGCCTGCATTTGTATCGCTTCAATGGCAACGATCCCATCAATGTGGGTCACGAGCGACACTATCCGGATGACTTTGCCAGCTGGATGCGCACCCTGGGCTACAATGTGGGCAATCTGATGCCCCAATTGGCCAAGGAGCGTGATTTGTGGCAACCACCGGCACTCTGGGGACGTCCGCCCACCAATCCCATAGCCCTGAATATGCGAAGGCCCTTCGACAATATTCCCACCATGGCGGTGGAGAGCGGTTTCCTGGCCCATCTCAATGTGAGACGCATGTCAGATTTCGAACAGTTGTCGGCACCGCCGCGCTCTGCCCTGAAGTGCGATGTAATGGATCCATCACCACGCAGCATAGGCTCGGATACGGAGCCACCATTTGGCAAGGGAATCGTGGTATCACGCACAGCCGATGGCCAGGCCATTGTGTCGAGTGTTCCGGCCGCCAATGCCATTTATCGGGATGTCTACACAAGCGTCTTCAATCGCTCCAAGCTGCTGCCCTTCACCTTCGTGGTGCACAATGCCCAGCAGGACTCGTTCTTCTTTGTCAAGGAGGATGCGTGGCGGGCCAGTGAGGATCGCCAGCAGTTGAAACGTCTCCAGGGTCAGGTGAATACCACATTCCATGAGATCACCCGAGAGAGTACGCCAGGCAGTACATCCTCCTCCTCTCCGTCGTCGTCCTCATCCTCAACGTCGTCGTCGTCGTCATCGGCAAGTGGTTCCTCCGCTGGATCTGGCTCATCGGGTGCATCATCGCAGGGCAATTATTTGGATGTGAAAATCCATGGGGCACATGCCATTATCAATCTGCGCTACGGCACCACAGTGGCCAAGGAGCAGCAACGTCTCATGCACCATGCCAAACTGACGGCCGTCCGCAAGGCCTGGCATCGAGAGAAGGAGGCCCTCCGCAGTGGGCTCACCACAATTCTGGAATGGACGCAACAGGAGAGCGACGAGATTCTCAAGCAGAGCTATGCGAATAACTATGAGGGGGAATACATTCACGATGTGATGCTCTATCCCGAACTGGCCGAGGATCCCTATAACATAAAGTTTGTGAAGAAGAAGGGAGCCACCGGTGGGGCAGCGGGTGTCCCGAATGTTAGCAGGCGGCGACGTAGCATTGATTCAGAGCAGATTGACTGTTAGCTCTTAGTCTAAAGCCCCGCCCCCTTACATACCAACACACACACCCACACCCACACCCACACCCACACACATGCCACATTCATTAACTACCAGCTAGTACGTAAAAACAGAATTAGAGTTGCTGCAAAAGGCAACTGAACTAATATACATATATGAGAAAATAAATCGTCAAAATAGAAACAATAATGCAAAACACAAATAGAGAAGAAAATCCCCTCCTCCCCCCTGCCTCCTCAACAGAAGAAGAAGAAAACCCCGTCAAGTGTGCCATCAGTTAAGACTTTCGATTTGACATAATCACATAATCTTACCGCAAAACTGAAAACCAAAAGATATAAAGGTAAAGAGTCCCGCCTCAGAACTAAAGCCTTCTCTGAACACACACACACACACACTTGAACAATTCTACATACATACATATATATGATACACATACGAATATATATATATATATATATATAGGCCTAAAAAAGAAATGAATATGTTATCAAATTTTTTTGTCGTTAGAACCTATGCTAAACATATATATGTTAGTTATACGGTAGTCATAATATAAAACCACAACACAAACACACACACACTCACACAATAAGAAAAGTAGGAGCAGAATGAACTAAGGAAGCAACTAAACGAGAATATGAAGGAGATGGTGATGATGGGATGAAAAGAAAAACCATAAAAGAAACATTTTTTGTTCGTGGTACTCGAGCTTTTTGAGACTGGCATAGTTTTAAACAAATACAAAAACAAAAAAACAAAAAAGAATTAAATGAGAAAAGAATAAGAAACATTAAACATTAAATGAAAAGGAAAGAAGAGAAAACATTAAACACAACAAAACTGCACGAAACAGCGCTTTTTGGGTGTAGAATTGCATTTTCTATGTATGTCTCATAGTCATAATTACAACCAGCAACAAGAAATATATATATATATATATATATATATGTGTATAACAAGACAAAGTATATAGAAAGATATGTATATATGGGATATTAAACATTTAAACAATGCAATGTCCCACACATATGCAAACCTACATATATATATATATGTATATGTAACACAATATGAATGTATATACAGGAGCTAAAAGATAGTAAACCGATATCGGAAAGAATAATAATAATAATATTAACTGATGAAAGAATCAGCTGGTCGACTTACCACATAAATATCCAGCTAAAATTGGGTTTCGAGTTCGAAGTTTCAGTTTGGAATTCGATTTTCGTAAAGACCTCGCATCAGTTTTTGTATTCCATGAAGAAAGTTTGTTATCCACAAAGAGAAAGAGTAATTCAACAAACATCATGGATCATTATTGATATATATATATATATATACAAATAATAAACTTAGCTTTTAGGTAACAATTTTTTTTTTTAATTATACATACATATATATACATAAATATTAATATAAATATAAACCTATAGCATGTAAAATCCATTGATAAAGCTTAATGACTAAGTTGAATTTAAATAATTTATTTCCTCCACATTTGTATTTCGTTTTTCTTTTTTTTTTCGTGTGTCATTGTCTTTGAATATCGTTTAGCTATAGAGATCAAGTATATGTAGGTATATAACTATTATATGTATTATTATTAAAAATTAAAACAATCTGTGTAATAATTTGTTATTATTTATAAGTTGAACGCTGCAGAAGAGAAGAGAGAGAGAGAGAGAGATCATCTCGAAAAGCAAACAAAACAAATAAATCGAAATAAAGCTTACAAAACTTAAAAAGAAAAAAACAAAAACAAAAAGGAGAAACAATCACTTGAAAACAAAGCCAGTATTAAATCGAAATCGAAAATGAAACCGTAACGAAAATGAAAAGCACTTGAAAATCTTTCGATCCAAATAGTTTCAGCAAAATTTCAGTTCGAATTCGAGTTTGTTTTTTGCAATTTCACTAATCGAGAATGAATGGAAATTCGAGTCAAGAACATAAAATTTTCAGATGGAACTCATTTTTAGATGGAGCTAAGTTTTGAATACATTTCATTTTAAATTCGAAATCAAGTTCAAGCAAATTCAAATTCGAGCAAAGAACATAAATATTTATTTTCCGTCCATTTGCAAAATACTCAAAAAAAGAGAAAAGTAATGAAAAGACATAATTGAAATTCAAATATTTCTGAAGATTTTTCTTGTTAACTTTTCACCTTTTTTTCTTGGTTAATTATTCTTTTTGCTTTCTCTTTTTTGATTTGATTTTTGTTCATGAATTGGTGCTTATCGAATTTATTGCAAATAAACAAAAAAGGAAAACTAAAAATCGCCTAAAAATATTTGTAAAAAATACTAATATATAGACAAGGTTTTTTCTTTTCTTTTTTGTTTTTTTTTTTTGTGTGTGAAAGTGGAAACTGATGAAAAACCGAAAAATATATATACATATATACTAAATAAGTGGAAAATAAAAGAAAAATAAGAATTGCTGAATTAGTTTTGCGGATATAAACAAATTGAAAAATGAGATTTTTGAAATAAAATTTTTGCAAAAAAAAAAAAAAAAAATTTTAACCAAAAAGGAAAAGTAAAAACCATAATGTGGCCAAAAATGAAGACAAGAAGCGCGAAGCACAAGAACCGAAATTATAACGAGAAAGCCTTATATCAAAAGAAAAAACCAACAACCAGCCAGGGCCAAAACGGGGGAAAGAGAAAGCGAATATTTCCTAGGCACAGTCACCACGCCCTGTGCAGGCAAATTGATCGGGCCTAGAAAGAGATAGAAAGATAGAGCAAGCGAACTTAAGTGTTTTGTGTGTATATATCTAAGATTATAAAGCATAAGGGTAACCTAAGTGGATCCATAAGGAACATCCGCATATATGTTAAGCTTTACCATATTGCAATGTCATTTGTCTAGTTTTTCCCCAATTTTTTTTGGCTTTTTGTTTTTGAAAAATGTTGCTCGAGCCTAAATAGTTGTAAAGATAAGGTCAAGCATAACTTAACTAGATGTATGGTCTACGTATTTATGAAATATTATATCAACATATATGTATGAATATATATGAAATTAGGGAATGCAACCGTTATTTATAACGATTACTAGAATGGTAGCAGTTGCGATCTGTTGGCAAGTTACGTTCACAGTTTTGTTATATATGTACCTATATGTTCCTTGTAAATCGGTTAAAAACGCTTAACCGTCTCAACAAAAATCTCCTTGTTGTCTCGTCGGATTTTCTAGAGTTTTTCAAGTTATATTTCAGATCAGATCGGTCAATTAGACATACAAACGTTAGAACACCCTGAAAGTTGGTAAATCTATTCAGTTCGATGGGGATCATTTTCACCTTGCATAGAAAATTAATCGCTTTGTAAATAACGTATAAAAATTATTAAGATTCATAACGGTTGCATATCCCAAATCTATATAAAGTAAAGGAAATCCAATTGGTATAATAGCTGTATAATTTCGATTTTATTTTTAACATTTCGTTGGCATTTCTCTATGTGTGTTGTTTTCCTCCCCAAATTTTTCCATTCATTCGATCATTTTTTTAATTGGCAAACCAAAAAATTAAACAAAAAACAAAAACAATTTTGAAAAAGAGCAGGAGTCAGTTACCTATTAGAATTTGGCAAGCATTAAAAGAAAAAAAAAAGAGAAAACAAACAAGCAAAAAAATAAGAAAGAAATTAAAAAAAATAAACAAAATTAAATTGCTTCAAAAGCAACAAAAAAGACAAAAAAAGTGCACATTAAACTAAAATTTAAAGCAAAAAAACAAAAGAGATAAGATAAATATGGCTTGAAAAAAATAAAGAAAAAAAATAAATCCATAAAAAACAACAACCAACAGAAATATTTATATGTAAATACGACAGAAAACAAAAAAAAAAAAAGAAAACATACAAAACAAAAAATGGTATTTTAGTATATTTATGTTAGAGGGCCATAAAATAATAATTAATAATAATGATAATAAATATTAAACAAAAACAAAAAAGAAAAGAGGAAAAAAAACAAGAAACAAGAAGAATACTTAGCAAATAAAGAAACAGGGAAACAATTGAGATAAATTAAACATTTAAATGTTTTGCACACACTCTCAAAATACACGTACACACACACACACACATAGCACTACAACTAACAACTACAACAACAAAATTTAGCAACAACATGAATTTATGAGATATAATAAAATATAAAGCCACAAAAAAAAACCAAACACAATTAATTTAAAAATACAAAACAAAAGGCAGCAGCGACACAAAAAAAAACAAGCAGCAAAAATATATTTATTAACAACAAGAAAAATACAAGCAAACTTAACAAATTTGTAGTATATCACGAAAAAAAAGAACAACAAAAACTAAGTAAATATAAAACAAAACGAAAAAAAAACAAAAGAAAATATTGTAGAACAAATTCTCCTCTTGAAACAAAACAAAAAAAGAACCACAATTTTTTTTAAGATTTTCCCCCCAAAAAAAAAAAAAAAACAAAAACAAAAAAGTATAAATCGAGAATAAAGAAAACCTACCTAGCAAATACTAAGCATATATATATATAGATATATATATGTGCATACAAATAGTAATGGCATTATATATATATATATGGGACTACATACATATATGCCTATATACATACATTTATATGTATATATAAATATATGTATATATATAGATATCTATATATATATACATATATATATATATATATATATTAAGTCGAACAAAAGACGTATGAGTAAAACAAAATGATGATTATATAATGAATAATGAAGCAAAATGAGTAAAAGAAAAACCACACCACACACACTTCTGAGGATATCAAGGGTCTAAGCATAAATAAATGAAAAACTAATGAATTAATTAATGAACTAAAAATAAAACTAAATAAATGAAATATAAAACTAAATGTCAAGCAATCTTTGTTCAATGTGTTTTCATTTTGGGGGGAGCTGAAGTTGATTTTTGATCATTTTGATGACAAAGTTTATTATCCTTAAACTGGAGAAAGGAAAAAGCTGCTAAGGAATCGCTCAAATAATATAAGAAAGTATAACTTAATTATCTAATATATAGATGTAGCTAGAATGAATTAGAATTCTTCTTTTTGTTATTCTTTTGCTCCAAATAAACTGACCCGGTCTAATGAGGGAATAAAAATAGTTAATACTTTTATATAACTATTCGGTTTGTTGCCCAATTCTCATTATACACACAAACACACACATTCAGGCAAGATCCCTGCCTCTTTATTATCTTCTTTTCGGGCTCTTTCATAAGGTTTGGGTTTTATTTCGTTATTTTGTTTCTTCTCTTTTTGGTTTGCTTTGGTTATGTCAGCGGCACACATGCATGCCAAATGAGCTACAAACTATGCCAGATACACGAGACACGAGGACGAGGCTCACTCTATGGAGATGAGGAGGATGTGGAACAGAATTCAAGAAGCTGCTGGTTGAGACTGCAGTTAGTAGGCAGCAGATTTGAGTGAAATGTTGCTGTTGTTGTGCAGTTAAATATTCAAATTTATACAAAGCATCTTCAGGCAGCAGCAACTGCTGCGCTGCTGTTGCTGTTTGCCAACTACAAACTATGTGTCAACAGCGGCTCAACAAGGAGAATCCAGAACTGAGTACTGAAAGCCTTTCTCTCTCTCTCTCTGTCTCTCTGTCTCTATCTTTCTTTGCTGAACTGATGCACTGAGAGAAATTTGGGAACATTAAACAATAAATTGGGTTAACTTGAAAGTTGTTTTTAAGCCCAACCGATTTTGCACAGTGTTTGTTTGTCCATGGGCTACTACAACCTCATCCAGGTAAGAGTATGCTGCGAGCTGACAGCTGAAGAAAACCCAGTTCTCAACCACTATCCCCCCGCCCCCCTCCATTCCACCTTTATGCCTTGCGAAGAACACATAGTAAGGACAGCAGTCCCCTTCGGCCCATTTGTTGCCCGGCTGCTGCATTATTTATCTTTAAACGTGAAGCACTCACCTAACTGGCAAAGGAATAAGAAGTAACAGAGTGAGACAGAGAGAGAGAGAGAGAGAGAGAATGTACGGGAGGGGTTCGGGAAGGGGCCAGGGAGCTAGCCAGGTCGAGGCTTGCTATGTTTTGCATTTGAATTAAAGAGATGGATGCGATGCGGTGCCATGGAATAAGATGAGATCCAGGGTCGGTTCGGTGCCAGGGTTCAGGCATCGCCATCGCCATCGTCATAGTCATCGGCATCGGCATCATCACTATGGGCACTTGTCGTCTCGTTTTGTTTAAGTGCTGGCAACCTACAGAGATACACACACACATATACATATATATATATATATTTATTCTTTCTTCCTCTCCTTCTACGCCTCCTTCTACTCCTAATCTTCTTCGTTTGTAAGTGTAGCCAAAGGACTTGGCAACGTTTACATTTTGTGACACCAGCCGCAACAGCAAAAACCAGCTAAAAAACAAGTAAAAAAACACACACACACACACACTGCTACATATAGAAATGGCAGCTCTGAGATCAGACCCAATACCCATCACAGAAGTCAGTGGAATGCTCGACCCGTGCGTGAATATGTTAAAAATGTTGTTAGTAATGCAAAGTATTCACATTCGCATCCACTTGACATTCGCATTCCAAAAGGCTGTCATTTCGTTTGGGCGTCTTGGCAAATATTTATGAGACAAGCCGGAACAACTCGCCCCCCGAGCCACCCCCTCCCGCGTAATGAGGGACATCTCCCTCCACATCATTCGCTCCTCGTCTCTCTTCTGTGTGTGTGTGTGTGTGTCCTCTGCAGCGGCAGGTTGCCTAATGGCCCAGCGGTTCGGACCGAACGTTCGAAACACTCGCGTAATCAGCTTACGTAAATGCACGTGGCGTTGCGGTCAAATGTTGGCGAAGGATTTAAGTAAAAAGGATTTCTCTGCCAGAAGAAGAAAGTTGTGCAGAAGAGTGAGTCCCCCTCCGCCACCACGCATCCGCCTAAAAGCCATACCTCCTTGCTAAGTAGTAAGCCACGTCCAAGTCAAGTGGTGCCCGCATAATGCATAAGCAAATAATGGTCAAGCTGCTGGACTGGACTGAAGAAAAGATCTCTAAATAATATGATGAACAGGCAGCAAGCCACACTTTAGCATGAATAAAGAGTATTCAAAATCCATATCCACATACAAAATAAAAGGGCGGAAGGGGAAGTTACTTGGTACTGATTCTCATTAAATGTAACTCCAGCATTGATGGACTTAGACCTAGATTTTGGGGCAGTGAAAGTGGCTGAGATTGAGATCAACTGAACTCCGCAATCGGAACTCAAAATTTGTTAATAATATTCTTAGCAATTGAAATAATCGATAAAATAAATTTGAATGGAATATCAGTTTGTTAAAGATGATTTATTACCCTCTGCTTACTTTGATTTAGCTCTGTCTAAACCTTTTTAACTGTCACTTTTCATAACTACCTCAAAACAGGTCACATTAAAGTCTTATCCTTGGTCAATTTAATATCAATTTGTTTATTTATATATTTCAGATGAATCTTGTTATCTATATTTACCTAACTGAAACTAACCCATCTAGGACAAATATAGACTTCTATTAAACATAAGCCAAGGAGATAATATTAGAGAAATGTCCTTGTCATAGGGATTGGAATTTGCTTTAGCTAGTGGCTAGATTCTTCTTCTCAGCCATGAGTAAGTGGCAAAGGAAGATTAAGAAACGAAGGCGAAGGGCAAGAAGTAGCAAGCTTTAAATAGACATTTTAACTATTTGTAGAAAGGCCGCCTTTGATGCGGCAATGAAACACATCAAAAAGATGCAAAGTCAACATTTCTCAGTGTGTGTGTGTGTGTGTGTGTGTGTGTGTGTGCGTGTTGGCCACATTATTAACTCTGCAGAATGAACTCGGGCAAAGAGGTGGGACGATGGACGACGGAGCGCTGGAGGCAGCGGGGACGAAAAGGCATACTCATGGTAAACTTTTGCATATTTGTTAAATATTTTAATTAATAATTTAGAGAGAGAGATAGAACGTGAGAGAAAGAGAGAGAGAGCAGGCCAGGGACCAAGTAAGAAGGAGAACAAACAGAGTCAAGAACTAGCAAAAGATCAAGGATTATGCGTGTGTGTGGGTGGGTGGTGTGTGTCTGTGTATGAGTTGATGTGGTCGAGAGGACTCGCTGGCATAAAAAGAAAACAAAGAAGATTAGAGTAAAAGCAAAGAAGAGATGTTGCCCGAGAGGGGTCGGGCGTCCCGTCTCAGGCAAAGGCAGAGCCAACTTGATGAGTTTAATTATTTGAATGCTTCAGCTAACACGACAGTCAGGAGCGGGCCAAGAGACCCAATGAGCGAAAGAGAGAGAGAGAGAGAGGGCGAGTGAGAAGGATGCGCTAGCTAAACAAAAGGCAGCTGCTTTTGTCACATAAACGCACCCAAAAACCCCAAACTCAAGTCTAGGCCATAGGCAAAGGACCCAGATCTAGACTCAGACCCAGACCCAGACCCACATGCCATTCTACGTGCCAGTGTCGCCATATATGGATGTCTCTCTGTGTGTGTGTGTGTGTGTGTGTGTGTGTGTGTGTGTGTGTGTGGGCAATTCACAATCCTTTCTTACATTTTATACCCTTTATCCATTCACAAGGTGGTGAAAAGGGTCCATTTGAAGTCATTTAGATGAAAGCATTTGTGCGCCTATATATAGATACTTGATTAAAATGAACAATCGCTGCGATATATATATATATATATGTATATACCAAGTTTCCCATACAATTGAATCCACACTAGACAACTAACTCTTTTAATGCAAAGGGTATCAGCAAGTTGGCTCACACTCTTTAGAGTTTTTTGTTGTTTTTTGTTTGTTTTGAAGCATTATCTTTGTGCCCAGCGACTATGGAATGATGTGGAATGTTTTTGAGACTGAATGCTCATCATGGTTTCGCTAGCGTTAGGTTAGAGACCCCAATGTGCCAAAAGAAATTGTAAACTAGGGCCAAGAAGAGAAGAAAGCTCTCCCTGTCTCTCTCTCTCTCTCTCTCGACTCTTTGGCCAAACAACAGGTAAGAAGTTTAACCTCATGATGATGATGCCCCGTAGCCTATTTTCCAAAATGTTTTTCAGCTTCTCAAAAATGTTTTATGTCAAAATGACCACAGGAATGACCTTTTAGATACCATTAGAGTGGGCAAGTCTCTCACACACTCACACACACACACACACACACACACCTGGATGATAGTGTGCGGTAAATGTGGTGACCTCTATGTTCCATGCTTGCAAGGAAAAAGAAAAAAAAACACAACAACAAGGAAAACGTAGCTGGAGTCGAACTTCACTTAATGTCAACTTAATTGCATTGTTTCAGCCACAAATTACAAAACGAGTTTTGCACAATGTCCTCGTAGTTGTCCCAGTTGAAAGTCCTGCGCTAACTTTCAATTCCATTCCCACTCCCATCAGCTGTGGCTCTCTCTAACAATAACAATCCGGAATCCAATGGAGACGGTTGTGAGACGCAGAGACGAGTGGAGCACCTGGTAAAAAGAATCAATTGTGTGTGACCAAATTAAGTTCACCGACTCTCCATATCTTTCTTTCCCCCACCATCCATGCACAGTCGGTGTGTGCGGTGTGTGTGCCCATTGTCAAGTGGAAGCCAAATGGGGATTCATTTGAATAGAGTGACGCTCAGTTGGAACCAACTGCAGAAGGTTGGTTGCTGGTTGCTGGTTGCTGGTTGCTGGCTGCAGCTGCCGTTTCGACGAACATCTCCTCGTTTCATTTCGTTTCGTTATGTAACTTAATTGAAAAACTGAACAGAACCCTCCAACACTCAGTGTGGATGGCATTCCAACTACCGAGTTGCCTAACCTTGACTGCATCATCACTTATCCTGTCTCTCTCTCTCTCTCTCTCTCTCTCTCTCTCTCTCTTTTTCGCACTCGGAGATTTTTATTTCATTTGGTTATAACTTTAATCCAACTGATTGCAATCGATACAAAAAAAAAGAGTATATCTTAGACGATGAGAAAACTCCGGGCCAATTCTCTTGGTTTTCTAGAATATTCGCGCAACAGTTCAGAGCACAGAATATGACTTCGTGGTTCCCATGAGTTGGCCGAATCGGGATAACCCTTCCATTTTAGAAAATATTCAGTTCGACCATTCGCCACACGATGGCTAACGATAGCCTCCACTTCGTATATGGGTAGCTCTTCCTCCGGAGTCGTCGGGAGCTGATTACCTGCAACGCCTGAGGTTCCCGTTTGAGTTTCCTCGGCTGGGCGGATCGATTTGCTTGCGATTCGAGCTATTTTTGGCTTAACCTTCTGCTTTTTGGCCTTCTTTTTGGTTTTAACTACATTCTTCGGCGGAGTATCAGACATTTTATCTGGAAGACTACATACATATTAATTAATATTATTCAATTAATGCTCGTCATTTGCTCGGAACTTACCAGAAGGCAGATTGCTAAGTTTTTGTAGTCACTGAGAGAGAAAACTTTAAATCGTAAGTCGATATCGAAATCGGAAATCGACAAATTTAATCGATAGAGTTGTATCTCTAAATTCAATTTGACGTTTGTCAGTTGGACGATATCAAAAAAAGGAAAATCATTTCTCATTTCTCTCCGACTTTCACAACGAAAGCAACGAAATGTGTAGCAAGGTAAGTTATTTACCCATAAATTAAATTTTACTTTTTCTATTTTTCAAACTAATTTTTTTTTTAAGAAGGAACGCTACCTACTTATGTGCACAGAATGCAATCTCTTCTTTCCACCCGGACACTTTCGCTATCATGTGCCGGAGTTTCGCATGTGCGAAAGCTGCCGTATTCTCAATCTGGATATTGTCAATTATCTTGAGCGCTATGTCTATACGCCGAGATTGCTTCGCTGCTATAGTTCCTTTCAGGAGCGCTTGGATCGCATTCATAAGAAGTGCCTTGCCCTGGAAAAGGAGCTGGACGAATTAAAGGAAAGATTTGCCAAACGCGATGAAAAGAGAGCATGCAAGAAGATATACGAGGTGATCAACCAGAAAGGAGAGGATACTGAAAACCAAGAAAAGGACTTGAAGATAAAAATGAAGATAGTCAAAATGAAGAAAAACAAGAAAGTTAAATTCGAAATTCAAGAAGAGGAACAGATGAAGCACGACTTGCCCTCAAAGAAGATCAAGAAGGAAGAAACGGATGAAGACGTGCTAGAGAAAGAGGCCGACCAGAAGGCAAACAAGAATCTGGCCATATGGGAAGACATTGAAATAAAAGAGGAAAAAGATGTCGACGACGAGAAAGAGGCCAAAGAGCAAAACGTCGGAAAAATGGTAGAAGAAATTATCAACGAAATTCTAAACAACATGAAAGAGTTGAACACTGACAATCAAGACGAAGAGAACAAGATGGAAATAGACTAAAGAAGATGGCAATGCAAATGAAAACCCGATTTAGATGCTTGGTACAAAAAACAACAAAATTTGATTATGAAAATTTATATTAAATTCTTATAGCATAAAATAAATAAAACGTATATCCAATCAAGGAGAGAAAGGCTTCTAATGTTTTGGTACTCCGATGACGCAGTTGAATTGGGACAGAGAGTAAAACTTTCTTCTTTCTCCCATTTTCGTTTTATTGTAATTTGATTGCATTTCATGCCATTTAATGCAACTTTGCAGCAATGCGATTATCCGGCAGGACTAGCTCGTTCAAAATTCTCCTCATTGCCACACGCATACACACACACACACACACACACACACACATATAATGCAATTGCAAAACTTACTGTGAAATTACCAACACAAAAGTGCAAAAGGGCTGAATGATGACCCCAAAAACCAAAAGCTCACCAAGTGGTTGGTGGATGGTATGCAAATAAAGTATTCAGAAAATGATTTACAAAAACCCATTTATAGATTCACTAATATTCACATAAACAATTGCACTGAACTCACTATACACTTTTTTATCTAATTAGCAATTGAATGTAATTAACTTTTGCTTCGATGTGATCTCATGCAATTGCTGTACCAAAGGCAAATGTCGATCAGAAATATATATATATATATATATATATATATAGTATAACTGTGCCCACTAACTGAACATTTAGTATGGAATTTCCTGGTTTTATTTTCACTTTTTGCTGTAAAGTGTATACTTGGGTAGTAAAATGGGAGCAAACGCCACAGTCAAGTGGAGAATTACTGAAATTAATTTTGAAACATGCTCGCAACTTTAATGAGATTTGTGCGTGTGTATGTGTGTGAGTGTGTGTGTGTGAGTGTGTGCTTCAATTTTGTGGCTTTAGTGGGTTAAGCAGCTTATGTTGTTGCTAAGTGGCAAAAGAGCAAACCACCGAATGGTATAAAGCATAATTAGTTGCAGCATCTCCCATTCCACTTCTCAGCCATAAAATCCCAAAGGGACTTGGTGTCCTGATGATGCCATTTCTGTTGTCCTTGTTGCTGTTGCTGTTGCTGTTGTTGCCACTGGTCAGAGTATTAAAATATTTTATTCATTTCATTTTTTGTGTTTGTTCTGTTTTTGTTTTGTTTTGTGTGTGTTTGTCTTCTTCGGACAGATATGAAATCAGACAGAGAGATATGAAAATTGGAATTTTATTATCAAACCGTAACGTAACCCATTTAATTTGGGTCCACCAGGGGCGGCAATAATTCCCGCTCAAAGTTCAGTCGAGGGCCGTGTTGAGGTCTGAAAGGCTACTTTGACTTTGTGAATTTTTTTGGCCAATTTTTCAAATTTATGGCATTTTGTTTCCATTTGAAAGTGAACTTTTAAGGTGAGTTATACCCTCTTTCAGTTTGGTAGAAAATTGGCCAATGTACAATCGCAGGGAAAAGGGCAGATTGAATTCTCAAAATCTTTAAATTTTAATCAAATCTATAATTCTGCCATATTTTTTGTCGATTTTCGTTATTTATGCATCAATTTTCTCATTGAAAACTGAACTTTTTATTTCAATTAAAGCTAAAACTAATTATGCTACCAATTCAAATATATCAAACTAACATACAACTGTTTGAAATCGGTTGGAAATAGTCTGAAATACAGTCGGAGGCAAATGAGAAAATTATTTCGAAGTTTTGCCGATTTCTGTCATTTGTGTATATATGTATATTTAATAAAGTCTGAAAGTCACTTTAATATATACCTATCAAAGGGAACTCGATTTACTAAAGAGAGAGAGAGAGAGAGAGAGAGAAAAAGACTAAAAGGAAAAAAGGAACTGAATTTAATATAGAAATGTTATTAACAAATTTAATAATGTTTTCTCCACTGTTCTCTCACTCTCCCTCTCGCTTCCTTTACTCTTGTAAAGAGTCTTCTTAATTTGTTCTTCAATGCATTCCGAGGCCATTAGTTGGCTACTTTTTAAAATCCAAATCCAACTGTTTAGTTTTTGCTCACTCCATCGATATCTAGTCAATGTCCCAGTTTTGGTTCGTGTTCCGGTAACCATTTCATTACAGACTCGCACATATCCTTACGCTCTTGGAAGCTGTTTGTCACTTGATCCCTCTCTCCTTTCTTTCATTATTCCCCCCTCCGGCGCCACAATTCTCCTTCAGTCGCCTAACTCTTTGCCTGGTGTTGAGTGCTGATGGTCGAAGTAAAAAGCAAACTAAAGCAGGAAAATTGAATTCGAAAAGCAACTTTATATACATACTTACATGGGAGTAAAGTATATATGTATGTAAGTACGTTGAAACTGGGGGAAAAACTTGCAAAAAGGAAACAAGAGAGGAGGAAAAACAGAGGCGAGCAGAGAAGACGAAGAAAGAGAAGATGGAGAAAAAAAACTAAAAAGTGAATTAGTGGGCAAAACTAAAACTAAAAACTCAGCAAGATTAATAGGAACACGTAAAATGTAATTATTTTCCTGTACTTGTGCTATTTGTGCCAGAGCAAAAGGGAGGGGAACAGAGTGAACGAAACAGAGAAAGACAGAGAGAGAGTGAGAGAGCGAGTAAGGGAGAGAGTGAGAGAATGGAAGCCTGACAACTTTGAGCATTTTTTCAACAGCAGGAGCCCAGAACTAAGAGGACTCCATGCCATGTGTGTGCGTGTGTGTTGTGATGGTGTGTGTGCCAGTTGTTTCGCCCCAAGTAGTTTTCTTGTGTAATTATAATTGCATAATTTATTTATAATATGATTTTCATGCTGTTTTTCCCCCTAGCTGGCAAAAAAGGCAACTCCAAACCAAACCAAACCAGCCCAGCAACTCCAATTCCTTGCACAACTGTTCCTTCGTTCGTCCTTTCATATCGTCCGTCCATTCGTCTATATATACATGTATATGTCCTGCTCGTTTGGTTGTCCTTGCAGTAGTTTAGTTTATGTATTACCAAATGCATTGGAGCCCACAGACATGTGACTGTAACTGTGGCCGAAAACTTGCCAGCCGAAAATGCCTGCTGGGTGCAAGTGAAATGTTACCCCCCCAACTGCACTCCCCTCGAAAAAACTTTCGCACACACACACACACACACACATAGAGAGCGAGAGAGAGAGAGAGAGAGAGAGAGAGAGAGAGAGCTAGAGACAGAGACAGAAAAAGGGGGAAAAGTGTACGTGCAAGTGCTTCAAGTTCATTATGTCTGGGCATATAAATTTCACTTGGCCACAAACCGAAATCGGAGTCAAATGGCTCCGCAGGCATTTAGGTGTATAATATGACTCACGTGCATTAAAAAGGGGGAAGGGGAAAGGGGAAAGGTTAGAGGAGACTCTTTAATTTCATAGCTGTTGTAACCGTTGGGTCGACAGGGTAAGGCAAGGCAAAGACAGGGCAAGACAGGGCTCTGCTCTACTCTGTTCTGTTTAAATTTGACTCACTGGCCACGTATTAAGAACACAGATAATCATAAAAATATATCAACAAACTTATTTGTTCTCTGTTCAGCCTCCATCTCTGTCTCTTTCTCTGTCTTTCCGTTGTACTCTGCCTGCCCTGCAGCAGCCTCCTTTTTGGTAGTGCCCCACGAACTCGGCAGAGCGTGACAAGGCATGCAAATGCAGTAAGCAGCACAGAAAGAGACTGTGGGAGGAAGCTGAGCAAAAAGAATGAAAAAGAGTGAGACAACAGGTAAAAGGTAATTGAAACAAAAGTTGTGGCCCCGAAGAAAACTGTAGCATACGTTGCGGCGCCTTAAAAACCCATTTTCCAACTGTTGACACGTGCCGCATCGTATACACCTCCCACGCCCCATGACCACCCCTCGTTCTTCTCTCCCCCCACCCACCGCATGGACCGTGGTACCATCATGAAGCTGACTGAAAATCACGCTAAGTAAACAACGTGAAATGAAAGTCATGCGTCGCATTTTAAAACCCTGCATTGTCCCAGGACACGTTCCCATAGCAGTAGGTAGGTACCCACCACCCCTTCTTTCGCCGTTCACCTGCCTTGGCCACCATTCTGACAAGAGATGCGCATAATTTAAAAGACAAATTTGCTTCACCCGCGTATGAGTCTGCGGCTGGAAAACCGACTGTGAGTATGAGTTCAGGTTGGAGTTGGCATCGGAGTTGGGGTCGGGTCTGGGTTTGGGGTTGCAGGTCAGCGGTTTGGTTTGGTTTGTCTGATGCATTCGTAAATATGCCTCATTATTATTGTTGTTATTGTGACTCCCCCTCACCACCCACCGCCGACCATTCATCTCTTTCATCTTTCATCAGCCACCAAGCGCGGTCTCTTCGCCTTGGTGGTTCTTCTCACATGGCATTTCCTTTAGCATTGGCGACGCGGCGGCCTTGCCCCATTCGTCACGTCGTCGCATGTTTTGTTGGGATCCTCGTGCAGAAGGCAAAACGGAAATGGCAACAAAGTACAAAGCAATTTAATAAATGCCCGGAATCACGTGAAGGTGTTAAACAAAACATTTCAACCCAAATGGCCACAGCACGTCGAAAACCAAAACAAGAAGAAAAAGAACACAAAAGAAAAACAAGAAACGAAAACCAAACCAAAATGATGATAGAGAAGGCTCAGCGGGCAAAGGAGTAGGATCAGAAGCAGGAGCAGCAGCAGGAGCAGCAGCAGGAGCAGGAGATGATGAAGATGGAAACGTAAATGTGAGCGACGACAGGCGTAATTGAAATACCCCATACACGCATGCAATCCAGTAAGCCATCCAGGCCAGCCGCCAGGTCGCCAGTCCGCCAGTTGTGATGAGGTCAATTGGTGGTATGAGATGGGATGGCCAGTTGAGAACTCTCGTCCAGAGCTTGCATGCCAAATAGAATTAAATTTCACTCACTTTCAAAGTGAAATTTTTCCAAACCGCCTTCAATTAAAAATTTTCAAATTATTTCTAATAGCTTAGTGGCATGAGAGGGGTGAAGAGGAGCCAGGATTAATCCAAATTGCTGTAGCCATGTGTTTTGAATAAAAATAAAAAAAATATCGTGATCCTTCTTCCTTCGAATCCTTTAGCTCCAATAGTTGCTTTACTTTCCCAGGAAATAAAAATCAGATGAAATTAAAGATCGATAACATTTATTGACAATCGAACTCTGTGTTTACCCATTTGAATCTGCGGCATTTGCATGATCAGTAGATAGATGAAAAGTCAAAGAGAGAGAGACAAAGAGGGATAGTTAGAGAATCAGAGAATCAAAATCATAATTATTTTGCAGCAACTGAATGCATCTTTAATTGCCGGTAATGTGCGGTATTGACATCCTACCTCTTCTTCTCTTGACCCACCCGCACAGCCACTCCCACATTTCAATTGGCAATATGTAGGTGTGTGTGTGTGTGCCTGTGTGTCTGTGTAGATATCCTGGGGCATTCCCCTCGCACACATTCACATCATTTGTTTGCATATGCATTGACGTATTTGGCGAAGCCAGCGAAGCGTGTGATTAAATTTAAAATATTTAAGCATATTTTACGCGTTGACTAAAAAAAAACACACATACACACACACACACACACACAACGGCCATTGACCAAGTGGCGGCTGGAAGAGTGCACAATGCAACAAAAAAAACCAAAAAAATAAATAAAAATAAAAGTAAAATAACAATAAAAATATATATGTATAAGTATAAAAAAAAAAATGGAGCGCAAATTAAAAAGAATAAAAATGCAATGAAAATTGCGCGGGCCAAAATAAAATGTAAAAGTGCAAGAAAAAAAAAAAACACGGCCAACAAACAAAAACAAAAACCTCGGGTACATCATGAAATAACCGACTTTGAGATATCCTACAAAAGGGTCTAGACTTTGACCCTAGGTAATGGTGAGTCCTTGTCGAATGTCATTGAATGAACACCAGGCACAATCGAGCTAAACAGAAGTCTACTTTTGGGCTGACAGTGAAACGAAAGCGATCTCTAAATCCTAATAGACTTTTTCTTCTCCCAAAATTGATCTTACATGACTTTTGTTTAACTCTAGCATACCCCAGGATACCTCTTCTTTTGGGATACAGAGTGTTAAAAAGTGTAAGCAAACGGCGCTGAAAATGCGCAATTGTTTACGGCCGATGGGAAAGGGGGTAAGGGGTAAGTGGGGGGACTTAATATTGGTACGTTATTGTGTGGGTGGTATGTCTCTTGTCAGAGGGTATTGAAATGGCAAGGGCTGGCGCTGGGGGCTGGAGAGTTGCAGATGGATGGATGGGGGATGGGGCTCTGTGGGCATGTGGAAAATCAACGCCAACCGATACGATACGATGCTTTGCGTTTGGGTTGCGATCCACTGCGATGCGATGCGATGCGATGCGAGGCGAGCACACAATATGTTTCCAATGTAGCACATTTAATATTAACTTTTCGAATTTATTTTTATTTCCGCATTTGTTGCTTGTGTCTCTTTCGCTTGCGCTGGCACTCACTCTCTCTCACTCTCTCTGTCTCTGCCTCTCTTTGCATCTCTGTCTCTTTCTTTTTTTGTGTGTGCCACACATTCATTTCGCTTCATTTCTTGCTTTCTTGCAGGAAATTACAGCATGTAATTTGCATTCAGTTGTAAAGTGAAATGGAATAATTTCACGAAGCTGCCGCTGCTGATGGGGGCCAACGTGGGGCCCGACTATGACTCACTCACTCCCATTTACAGTCCGCTCACCTACATACATATGTGTATGAGAGTGTGTGTGTGTGTGTGTGGGTGCTTGTGTGTGTGTGTGTGTATGTATTAATTTCTCAATCATTCAATCATGCTTTCTCTTCCTCTGCCACTCTCTTCTCTTTTACTCTCTGTCTGTCTGCCTGTGTGTGTGTGTGTGGAAAAATTTGACATGCTTTTAACCAAGTGAGTCCTTATTTGTCCATGTATGTGTGTGTGTGTGCAAGAACGCGGAAGTTGACACTTTCAGGTCTAATGGAGGGGCTGGGACTCGGTCTCCGGCTTTGGCTCGAACGGAAGCAGCAGCACAGACATTCGCCTTCCCCCCTCACCATGACAGTCCCTTTAACATCATTGCTCCTAGAGTCCTCAATGGCATCCTTTACGTCTTTCGTATTGGCCGCATCCCACCTCCTACACCCCCCTCCATTCATATATACCTACCATTCGCCATTGGCAATTGCTTTGGATTTCTTCTTCTACTTCATCTTTGTGTCGACTCTAGGGGGAATTTTTGAATAGCATTCAATGGGTCTTTCATCATCATTGCTTTTCCTTTTTTTTGCGTCTATTTTTTCCCGCAACACAACATGTGTGTGTGTGTGTCTGTGTGCATATGTGTGTGAGGTTATTTAGAGGTGAATGAGTTGAGAGTACTCGGCACAAAAAAACTAACAAAATTTGACTAAACTTCAATTGAAAACTAAAGTTACACCAAATCAACTGAAGACTGCAAAAATACTTGACAAAATCTTGTGGAAAACCAAATATTTAGTGGCTTAAAGTAATCCTGTACCAGGAAAATTATTGCATAGACAAAATGTTATACATTTTTATTAGAGGTTCAGTTACGTGTACTCCAAAGCGATTAATGCGACTTTGAAAACATTTTTGTTCAAATATATAAACATACATATATGTATTTGTGTCGTCTTCCTTTCGTTTCTGTGGAATAACGTTAAAAGTTCAACTGCTCGACCCACCAGCCACATGTAAACGGAGCTCTGGGTTGTCCTGGCTCTCGTCCGTGCTCTTCCGTTCTCCGTAAGTGTATATAGAAAAGCCATTTTAAAAAAGAAATCAAATTAAGTGCCTGGGGCAGCCATTTTGAGCATACGCTATATCAAATTATGGGCTCACACACACACACCCCCACCCTCACAAACATACTGTAAGTAGGAAGTGGGCGTGGAAGTCAAAGTGGAAGCCAGTGATTCAGTGAGAGAGAGTGTCTAGGTCAGGTCAATCAGGTATGGCTCTTCATTCTTGGTTTTTGTGGCACTGCTCGAAGACGGCAAAATGCATATCCTTTTTGTCCTCATCGTCATCATCAATGAACGGACTCGAATCCCTTTTTGCCGTTGCCTTTCATTTTTCTGTTTTTTTTTTTTTTTTTTGTGCATTTGCCTCTATTTGTTTCTGTGTTCACGTTTTAATTTTTAATTGAAATTATATATTGATGACCAACTCGACATGAACTCGACGGCAACTGGCCCAAAACCCAAGTTGTTCATTTGACCAAAGGTACATGCATATATACATACATACATGGCATAAGATCAGGCCGCCAATAGTCGACTCCAATGACAACAACAACCCCAACTCCAGCTCCAACGCCCAATCCAACCCAATCCAGCTGGAGTTCCAGCTCCGATTCCAGCTGCAACTCTCAATCTCTGACCATTCATTTTTCGTTGTTGTTGCTGAGGTCAGAGTCAGATTTAATACCGATTCGGTTCGTTCATTATTAACAGGGACAGCTGCAGTAGCCAACAACGCTATCATATTGACAGTTATTAAAGCGAATGAATCACTGAATGAATGCACACTATGAATACAAACAACAACAATAAAATAAAAGCATACATACTCTATATATATGTATATACATAGGAAAGCCGATAATTTCCAACAAATAATCCCCGAATTGGCCTTTTAAAGTCATTCTTCGCAGAAAAAGAATTGAAACTTAAATAAACCCTTTAACCTTAATCCCATAATCTATTCTTTATTCTTTAATATCCTTCTGACCGAGGTAACTCAAAATGAATCAATTCAAATCAAAAGCAAGAAATTTTATCATCACAATGAACTGATAATTCGATCTACTTAAAAACATACAGTCTGTCTAAGGGGGAATAAGATTAAGCTTAGTTGTGAGTAAGGGTATCATTAGGGGCAGATATTTTCAGTGTAACACCTATACAATTTGATTTCCTCTTTATATTTTAGTCCAACTTTCTCAATGTATGTATCGGCCATTTTATCTTTGTTGGCCAGGTTTCAATTAATATTCATTTACTTTAACTATAAATAAATCAATCAAGAGAAATTAGCCCAAAAGCCTTTTACCATTGTGTCCCCCATGGCAATTACTTATGATTAACAATGGAATTTCTATATACATATAACAATTTCTATAACAATTTCCATTCGAATATTGTATGTATTTCCATTTTGCAATTGCAATTGGGTCAAAGGAATTCGGAATTTCAAATTTGTTTTTGTTTCATTCATTTTGCATGTGGCAAAACGATTAAAGTTAAAACTAAGCAATCACTTTCCTTACTAGCAAATTTGCCTAGTGCCTGGCAGTCCATTTCCCAGTGTCTTCCATTTGATTGTAAAGTCCAGTGCCTCCTACATATGAGCTATGCATTTTTAAGCAGAAGTGGGTAGATGAAGTGGGCAGAGGGGTAGGGGCGATGTGGGGGTCTTAGCTGAAGAAGGTTACCTGGTAGTTGTAAATGCATATTAGTTCTAAGAGATCCCTGAGTGGTCGGTGGCATAAATGCATCTGCAATTAATGTAAATTAAAATCAAAACCAAATTCCATTTCCGTTTTAACAAGACACTTAATTACATAAGTGAGTGGACAAACAACACACACACACACACACACATGCTGAGAGGGAGAGATTGATAGGGCGTCAGACTGATGTGTGGGCGTGGCAGTGGCTGGAAAATATGTTTTTGCACTTAAATAACTAAATGTTGTGCCTTTGCCCATGCCTAGGGTAAGGTAAGATGTCAAAGTAACTTTTGGTTTATTTATCCACATTGCTCATACGCCACGTGGTACACGTAAAGAGCAAGAGCGAGAGCGCGAATGCAAGAGAAATGGTATTAGTTGAAGAGAATGAGTAATAAAGTTGCTCTCGTTCACTCACTCACTCTCTCGCTAGCCATGTTGCTGTATATAGGCGAGAGAGTGAGAGAGCCAGTTACCAGGCGTTCAGACATCAAAAACAGGCTTCGATTTTGCCGGCCTTTACTTTTTCGCCCCATTTGCATTTCACATTTGCATTCCTGCCTGCTGTCGGCTGCCTTCTGCTGCTACTGCTTCTCCTTCTCCTTCTTCCATAATTAAGTTTCATTCGAATTTCGGCCGTACTATAAGATATCTAAATATATATGTATATATGTGTATATATGTATATATATGTGTATATGTTGAGCTCACTTCGTGTCTTGTCTTACATTTGGGTAGAAGGAGGGATTAATTCAAGCAATTTATTCGCCTCAAATTGTATGTAAGACTCAAGCATCTTTAACATCCAAGACAAATGACAATAACAATATTGCAACATCAACTGCAGATACAAATGAAAATCAAAATCGAAATAGAAATGAAAATGAAAATTAAAACAAAACAAAACATTCGAGAAGACAACATTTTCATTACATTTCATCTGCTTTGGCAATTGTTTTCGCTTCGTTTATACATATGCATATATATTAAAATATATCTATCTACATTTGTATGCATGTACGTATGTATGTATTTGTAATTAGACAAAATTGGAAACTAAGTAATTAAATATAGTCCATGCAAGACGATTTGCTATATAACTCAAGTGTGAATCCTAATTGACGATGAATAAGTTTCGTTTGAATCGGCCTGATTGGCCTTTGACAATTCTATTCCAGTTTATTGAGAATACGAATTAGACCAGCAAGAGTTGAACTGGAACGATACCCTGCATTAAGTAAAAGATTTCGATTGTTTTTAAAAAAGTTTAGTAGCAAACAGATACATACTTTACTTTCCCCTATGGCCTTTTCTGTAGATTCCTCGGTGCCAATATGCTCTATTTTTCTGGGATACCTAGGACATTATAATGGCTATATACAAACATTTATATGTATGCATATTTATTTGGTACATATTGTGATTTATATTTCATTGAAATTGTAATTAGACTCTTTGATAGATTATTATTTAAGATTATGCGAATTGTTGTAAAGGAATTGCAATAAAACAATTGTTCAATTATGTATATACGAAAACTTGTGTAGATCTTGAAAAATGATTAGACAAATTGAGATTTAGAACCAACTAAATAATGGGTCTATTGCAGTTAGCCTACAGTTTTTGACATTAAATTGATAAAATTTAGTTTGTCTAATTAAATATTATTTTATTATTGCAAATAATTTAACAAAATCTCCACGTTGGGCCCACATTTAGCCTAGTCACAAACCAAATGAACATAAACAGCATTTTATAGGAAAAATACATTAAAATTATGGCTAGTCTAGCCTAGAGAAACAGAGAGAGAGAGAGAGAGAGAGAGAAAAGAGAGTAAGAGAATGCGCAGAGAGTTTACTACATAAAATATTATGTAGCTAGATAAAGAGGAAAGTGTAAAGGGTTTTTTTTTTTTTGCCTTAAATGGACAATGTTGGCCTTAAAATAGGTGAGCAAATTTTTGTTCGGAGTAGGCAAGAGTAATGAATGGAACTAAGCCAAAAAAAGGAAACAGAAAAACGAAGGGAAAGAACATTGAAGAAATCAATGTGTAATTAACAAGTTTTTTTTTGCTAATTTCTAAATTGATGATGGCAATTAAGAAAGAATTGCAATTGCTTATAGCTAGAACACACTGCAAATGAAGTTTTAATCGAAGGCTTTGACTTGACTAGATACAAATGGGAATCCATTCTGATTATAAAGGAGTAACGAATATGTTTATATACATGTTTAATAGTCCAAATATTTAACAATTGCCATGGACTTTTCATGTTTCGCAGGGTATGATTCAAAAAAGAAAATAAAGCTTGGAAAAAACCAAAAAACTAATTTTGTCATCGTCGTTGGCGTTGGCGTTGCGACTGACAAGTGACTTGCATATATTTTGACTTCCTCCCCCTCCATTCCAGCCCATCGACCTGGGCCCATTCTTCTACCCATATTTGAAGCATAAAGAAAAATTTGTTTGGCAATATGCGCGACGCGTATTTTGTTGCAAAAGTCTTGCATTAATCTAAATATTTGCATGCTTACGTTGGCTACGGCTACGGCTACGATTCCGGGGTTTGAGTGTAGCGGATTCCGTTCCGCGGATAAGGTCTTTGCCTATTTATTTATTTTCAGCGTTGTCGTCGTCGCTGCCTCTGTCCCTGTTGCTCCTCGGTTTGCATCATTTTCCGGCTGTTCCTTCGCCGTCTGCCAAATTGTCAACGACTTTTGTGGGAGGACGTTGGTGGAATCGGACAACGCAGCAGCGTTGCATTTTCGTTTCGCTTCGTTTTTGGTGGGCACCAAACTCACATTTAAAATGCATTTCGCATGCAATTTCATTGCATTTCCATTGCAAATGCAGCGCCAACTTTTCTCAGAGAGGAGGACGACTGGAGAGAGAGAGAGAGAGACAGTAAGGTGACGGAGACAGGGACAATGCCAAAATAATAATAATAATAGGAATAATCATCATCATCATCATCATCATCATCAGCAGCAGCAGCAGCAGCAGCAGCAGCAGCAGCAGCAGCAGCAGCAGCAGCGACAATCGCTGGCAAGGAATCGGCTACTAGACGGGTTGACGTATAAAAAACGCTTTGCTTTAGTTATTTTTATACATTGCATTTTCCGGGGAGGGTGCAGCGTTTTCCCCATTTAACTTTTATTTTTGTTTATTCGTTTGCATTTTAAGTAATCAAAAACGTTTAAACGAATTTGGGGGATTTGCATTTTGTGGCCAAAACAACCGTCAACAAGCCAGACTCGACTACGACTCGAATGGTACGGCCAAAGAGAAAGGGGGAAATAAGCAAATTCAACTCAAATAATCTAATCTATAAAAGAGTTTTTAGATTTAAGCTGATAACTTAGCTCAGATCTGTGATCCTAGACTGAACAGTTAATCTATCCGAGAATACCTTGGGGAAATGAGCATAAGCAACGATGAAAATTGTTTTGCAGCTTAAAGTTCAATCTTTTCCCCTCCCCCCCATTTGCTGTCACCCCCATTCATAATTTTCATTCAACTATCGTGTGGTGATAATTGTCACATTTGCCATCTTCAATCGACAAAATTAGCCAAGAGAGATGCAGAGAAGAGAAAATAAAATCATCAGCAATAACAACAACAGCAAAAGCAGCAACAACTGTGAAAATTGGAAAATGGAAATGGGAAAACTCAATTTCTGAGCCACATGGGGCGTTAACTTCCTTCTTTCATATGGAGTATTTGTGAATGGCGATGACGATGACGACGACGATGACGATGACCTGCTGTTAGCTGTTTTCTGCCACATGCAGATAAAACACTGCAAACGATAGATAGAAAGAGAGAGCGAGAGAGTGATCAGAGAAGGGGCGAACGGGAGGAGGAGTGTGTGTGGGAGTGTGTTGTGATAGAGGCCAGGCTAGACCAGACCTACGGTCTATATGTCAAATTAATTGATGACCAATTTGCGTTTTCAATTAAAAGCAACGGCGCACTTTTTGCCAAAGATACGATTTCATTTTCAGTTTTATGTCTCGCTACGATTTTTATGCAATGGCAAAAACGACAAGCGACAAACGACAAACGATGAACGGTAAAGCTAATGGTTAGGGTACTCTTCTATATACATACATACATATATAGAGGACTAGGCAATGGCCAGGACCACGTTTGCGATGTCGATGTCGATGCCGTCGCGAAAATTGGTAAAATTTTTTGTTTTTTTTGTTTTTCGGCTTGCGAGGAAAGGAGGCAGTTAGGTCGGGAGAACTATGAAGTAGAAACTGAATAGAAGCTGGCCAAAACTGGCCAATTGCATTGAATTGTGTTATAAATGCAAAAGCCGCGTTTCCAGCTAACATCTATGTGTGTGTTTGTGTCTGTGTGTCGCCCCCTATCTGTCTCTTTCTCTCTCTGTGTCTCTCCCTATCAATTACAAAGTATGACAGCGTTTCTTTAATTAAGTTGAACAATTTGTAGCCAGTTGTCGATTGAAATAGAGAGTAGTTCCCTTTCTAACTCATACTCTCTTTGAATTTGGCTTGTTTTTGTTTTTTTGTCATTCGCCATTTGGCAGTCAGTTGACAATTTCAGTATCCAGGTGGGCCATAGTGAATTGTAACTGGTTCTGTCTTCTTCTTGTTGTTGTTTATTGGCAATGTCTACAATTTGAACATGCAAATGGCATGTCATTGACCCAAAAAGGGGCGTAGAAATCACTGGAGTTTGGCTACAATAGAACCCTTAACAAAACGAAGGTAAAAGAGAGATAAAATGTATCAAAACTTCTTAAAAAGACGTAATGGGGGAAATAATTCGATCATCGATTGCAATGTCATACAACTCTGTTTTATTAGTTGTTATCGTTTTCAATGCTTCAAGAATTCATAGCCATTAATTAAATTGCATTATTTATTTAATAATCCAAAAGTGTATAGTTCGTTTTCATAGTCATTTTAAATTTTCACTATGCAAACCAAATGACTCACTATTAAAGAACTTTTAAGTTTGATCGTGCTTGCTAATGGAGTAAGGAGTTTGGATGATGTGAGGTGAGGAAATTTAGGCAAATTCCATTGGTACTTGAAGGTCTTAAAACCTAAAAGACACACACACACACTTCTTACGTACATATGTGGACACACGCACTTGTCTAATGGTTGACATGGGTGCCTTTGGTTATGGATAGGCCCAGACTCAGGCAATTCAGATGCGCCCTCAAGTGTGTGTGCAGTGTGGTGTGCCGGCTGTGTGAGTGTGAGTGTGTGAGTGTGTATACGTATCGATTATCTGGGACAACAGACGGCGACATCCGTAGACGATGACGATGACGATGACTACTACGACACAAGGACAATGGGAACTTACGAACAAACGAATGAACGGTAGTGGTAGGACGACGACGAATTGTGGACGGACGGATGGACGAATGGGCGGACAAACGAACGGATCAACTAGCCAGTAATAATGTCTTTCGCTGACATTTGACATTTTGGCTATATTTCACTCACTTTGTGACAACTGGCAACTTGGCATTCAAATATAACCAAAGAGCAAGACAGGGACAGAGACAGAGAGGTAAAGACTTTTACTCCCACACTCAGATGTTTAAGAACAATAAATTTGTGGGCCAGTGTCTGCGTGTGTGTGTGTGTGTGTGTGTGTGTGTGTGTGTGTGTAAGAGAGAAAGACAGGCTAAATGTTTGGCAGACAAGACGGAAGCGACATATTTGAGCCAGAGCGAATGCGTTGGCCATTATCATCAGCAGCAGCAACCAGAGTAGCAGCCGAGCAAGAGAATCAACTGGCTGGCTCGGCATTTACATCATAACATGACCGACTGATGGATAGACAGATAACCAGCATTAGCATTAGCGGCAAGGCGGACAACCTTCCGACGACTCCTTTCAACTCCAACTCCGGATGACTTCGACTCCGACTCCCACTCCAACTCCTCTTCAGCCCGTTGGTGACTGCAATGGGCAGAACTCACGCTGAATGTTGAAAAACATGCGGGTAAATTATCTTTTCATTTCCGTCAACGTTTTCCCCCCTCTCTCTCTCCCTCTCTCGTCTGGCAACAGCCACATTGTCGTCACATCCACTCACGCACACACACACACACAACCTCATCATCACCATCATGATCATCTAGAGCATCTATTTACCATCTATCCAGGCGTTGTCACTGCCATTCGATTGTTTCTGTAGTTGTGCGTAAGCTTTTTAGCAATCACTGCCCGCCTTTGGCCACGCCCCTTTACTTAAGAAAAAGAGAGCAAAAAAAAAGAGAACAAAAAGAAAAAAATTGTCGACTCTCATTAAGCATGCCCCATTTCCCCATTCACTTCCTGCCTCTTCCTGCCTTCTTCTCTGTCTTGTGTCATCCATCCATCCATCCATCCATCCATCCATCCATCCAACGGGCAAATGGCAACCATCATCCGATCCGCTTTCATTCGTGCGGTGTGGTAAGGTGCGGTGAGTGTTCGGTTGGCGAAGGGGGTGGCTGGATGTAGGGGGTACTGGGTAGAAGGGCCGTTAAAAGCAGCTTAAATCGAATTTTTATTTTCACTAATTGTTTCATCAAATTATATAAATTGCATGCACATGGAAACGACGAGGAAAATGTAAGGAAAATACGTACCAATGCCCAATACCTTTGTTTAACCATTGCCTCGTCCACCCCACACTCTCTCTGTCTCTCTCTCTCTCTCTCTCTGCTTCTGTTGTTCTGTTGGGATATTTATTATTCGTCATGTGGAAAATCGAAAAATCGTTAAATATAAAATGAACTTTCTTGTTAAGTAACTTTTCAGTCTCCTTAATTTCCATTAAGTTTTAATTAATTCATTAATTGTAAGTAAATATCAATTCAGGTCCTCTCGACTTATAAGAATTTTATGATATGATGGTCTAATCCGATTTATTTTCAATACAATTGATGCAGGACATGAACTCAACTCATTAAAGGTAAAAAAAAATTTAAGATCTCTTATTTTTTTTTTTTTTTTTTGGAAAACTTCTTTAATGGGTGTTTGCATTTTCTTTCTCCTGGAAAATACATTTATCAAATGAATAGGAGCTAGCAAATACATAAACTAATAGATCAAAGTGCTGCAATGAATAAAATGGCGTCTCTTTGGCATGACCAGAATCGTTGCGGTGGCTCTTCAATCACAGAGAACTGTTTTTCCGGGTCTCACTTTTCGGGGGCGGGACACTCCTCTTCGTGTTGTCAATTCTCAATTATGATGATATCTGTTTTGATCCGAGAAATCTGCCACCTAGACGACAAGTATTTATGGCATATGCGCTTAGGTTTTCGATCCCCGAAAATTCCCCAACGTGCCATCGATTATGACTCTCTCTGTCTCTCTCTCTGTTGGTTCGACTGGACTGCAAAACGTGACAAAAAGACGTTGCACAAATATAAAACGGTGGGGTGAATAGTGGGTGGGCTATGTGGTGCGGTGGGGCGGGGAGGGGCGGGTATTGCAGGTGGTTGTCACAATACAACAAACACAGCAAAATAGAAATGACTTTAATAGCTCATCAATGATTCAGGCGGAAATCCGGGTTGTCCGGAGTGCAGTCCGGTTTATTGGATACCGGAAAGGCATTATGTTCTTCTTGTTCTTCTTATTGTTGTTGCTATTGCTATTGTTGTTGCTTCTGTTCTTGTAGTGTCTGGCCTATCCTCCAGGTTGTTGTTGTTATGTCGTCTCCTTTGTCCCAGGTTCCTCTTCTCTCTCTCTCGCTCTCTCTCTCTCTCTGAACTGGCTGTCTCTGTGTCTATGTCCATGTCTGGGGCTGCGTCTGTTGCTTAGTTGCAATGATTTTCACGCCGCCTCCAAAAAGTATGCAACGAAATTTGCATATTGTTTTGCTTTTACCAACGCCCCACAAAGTCTGCAATTTGTCTGACGCTTTGCATGGGCTATAAACTCTAAAACATTAGGGTGGCTCATAAACTAAAAAATCTCTGCTCCAATAGATGGTAAGTCATCTAACCCTTTTGGACCGCTTGACTGACAGAATAAATCAATCAGGAATTCATTTTGTTTTAAGAATCAATAATATTGAATCACCCTAGTGTCAATGCATGTGTGTGTCGTTGTGTGTTGTTTGGGCTTGTTGCGAGTATGTGGCATATGCAACCCATTTCAAGTCAACTCTCACTTCAATTGCATTTTCACCTGACTCTGCCTTTACCCCTTTCGCCCTTTAGCTCTTTACACCACTTTTCAGGTTTGTGCATCTCTCTCTCCCTCTCGTTGCATGTGTGTGTGTGTGTGTGTGTGTGTGGCATTATTATCATCATTATGGATGGCACATCATGACTCGTTCTACTGTTGCCTCAACTCCTGCATCTGCTGGACTGTTTGGGTCATATGACAGTAGCCGTTTGGCTTTTGTGTCTCATTTATTATGCAAATCTGAACGAGGAAAACTGAACACTTCTCCCCTTGGCCACACCCACACCCACTACAAGCCAGCCCACCCCACCCCACCCCACCTCACCGCTTTTGACATTGCCACCACCACTGTCTGATTGTGTCATGTTGCGAATTGCCTTCAACACGATGTGTTCTTGTTGTTCTTGTTGTTGTTGGTGGCAAATGGTCAAAAAGTTCAACATCCACAACAATTATGCTTGTTGCACTGACAGCCACCAGAGTTGCAACAACAACAACTGCTTCATTATCATCTTTTCCATCATTATTATTATTAACTATTATTGTTGTTGCTTCTTGTCCCCAGAGAGTGAGTGAAAGAGAGAGAGAGAGAGAGAGAGAGAGTCCTGATAATAATATGCCTTTGTTTTCTTCCACATAATGTTAAAAGTAATTTTGCAAATTGTTCAACTAGTCTCCTTCCCTCAACCCATCATCATTCCCATGCTGGCCATCACCTGGCCAGAAATCCTTCTCAACCACAACAAACACACAAAACCAATAAATACATACACACACATGTAAAATTGTGTGTGTGTGTGAGAAAGTTTTGTTTGCATTTAATAAAATGACTGCAAATATTACAAATCAACGCAATTGGTAAAATTTATGTGCGTATTTAAATGCCAAATTTAATTTCGGTTACGTGTAAATGTTATTAAAAATTGCAATTAAACAAGAAGAAAAAAACAAATAGAACTAAAAGCAAATAATTAATAAATCGAACTTGCAGAAGAATCTTGAATCTTGAGGATGGAACTTTTCACTTTTTCTCTCGACAGTTTCTCTTGAGATCCCTAGATTGGACTCTGAATTCTAGCTGCCAACTTAACACTTTATGGATTGCATTATTGCATTATCTTTATTTATGTTTTTTATCGTAGTTAATTAGACTAATTACGGGATTCAAATAAGATTAGTGTATCATATTCGCCCCACAGACCACTTAGTAGATTCCACATAATTATTTTCTACCCTGTTCCAATTGATCGAAAGAGCATATATCTCATATTTATATATATATATACATATATAGCTAAAATGATCAATGAGTAGTCCGACTATGTATGAAAAACATAGTTTACACAGTCTATCTGATTAGTTAGTCAATAAAAGAAACATCTTTTTGATTTAGGGTATATTTAAGTTGTTAACTTTTTTTATGACAAATTCAGAAATGAGATAACTACAGAAATAGTTAGAGAGAAATGCAAATGAAGAAGAAACATCAACCACCGGGGGGGAGGAGATTGTTTGAGGGAAAATATATCTGCGTGTGTGTGTGTGTGTGTGTGTGGGGCTATAATAAAAAGTAAATATAATTTTAATTTTTATGCCAGCTTTCAATGTTAATCAATTACGTGCTTTAATTGAAAACGCCAAAGTCAATAATAAAAAAGCAAAGCAACATAAATAAAAATGCATAAATACATTTATAGACACACACACACACACACACACACACGCACAACAAATAAGTCCCATGTATCTGCATCTGTATTCATTCATATTTGTATTTAACTGTTTATCTATCAATTTCAAATGGCGAGAATCTGTTTTTGTTTTTGCATTTTTGATTTTTGCATTTTTATGTGTGTCTGTGTCTGTTTTTTGTTTAATTTTTACTGTTTCAGTAAGAAGAAGAGCTGTGCAAGGGGGCGGAGGTAGAGGATTGGTGGGACGAACTGCGGTCCGCCAATTTTTGTTTGCCTACGAATTGGTTTTCAATTAACTCTAAGCCGTAAAAACATAATTGAAATGCGGCAACATTTCCAAAAAGCAACAACAATAAAATGCAAAAGTAAAACAATAAAAGCACAGCCAAAAAATGGAAAAAAAAAACCAACCAAGAGCAACGAAGACCGAGAAATTGAGGGAGATATAAAGAGGTATAAAGGAGCAAGAATAAACAGATGTTCCATTGTCAAATTCAATCAAATAAAGGGCAAAGATTGATAGACTCAAGTAAAAATCATTTCGATTTGAAGAAAGATATTAGTATTAGCTTAAATCTCATTTATAAAATAGTAAAGTTAGCACTTAGGTTGTTTTGAGTTAGATAAACTAAAGTTTTAGTTTCCTATGGCATGGTTTGACCACAGAGAAACTCTGAATTAAGTAATAAAGACCTTTCCTTTCTTTCTATCCCTCTCTTAGCCTAGTTAAAAATATTTTCATTTCTTTGTGTAGTGAAATTTTCAAATATTTTTCACTCTAAGATATTAGAATTAACAAAAGCCCTTTATAATTATCAAGAGTGAGATGGTTAGAAGAGTGCACAATCTTTCTTTACTCCCCCTCTCTCTCACACACACACACACACACACACACACACACTGTCGCACTCACTCTTGTTCTCACTATCAAATTGCTGTTGTCGTAATGCAGCTATCGAACATTCTTGTGTGTGGAGGCGGGCCAGGGGGTGGGGGAATAGAAAACACATCCCTCAAAATGCAGGCAAAAGCAATGGCTAACGAATGAAACGTTAGGGAAACAATGGAAGCAGAAGCCAAAAGGAATTCACAGCAATCCTGGCAGGAGCAACAGCTAGAGAAGGCAATGGAGACGAAGAGAAAGAGCTGAAAATGGAGATGGAGATGGAGATGAAGCTGGAGACAGAGCTAAAGTCATTGTTGGTGTTTCTGTACTTGTGTATGTGTGTGCTGTGCTGGTGTGTTCTGGTGTTGGTGTTGGTATTGGTGTGTGTCAAAACAAATTTCATTTCACATTCAATTAAATTAATTTTAACACCATTTGCAGTCAGGCAGCCAGCAGGCTACAGGCAGCAGGACCAAGACCAAGACAAAGGGGGTGACTTTGTCCTGTACAGGACAAGAATCTGCTTGCCCGCTGCCAATGCCAATGAAGTCGCAGCGGGACAACAACGTCGCTGTCACTGTCGTCGTCGTCGTCGTCGTCGCAGTCGGCATGCCTTTGCCACGTTTTCCACATTTCTCCACTTTACTGTTAATGGTTTTATCTTTTCCTTATTGTTGCCGCTTTGGGGCCTTCTCCATACACACACACCCACACACCCACACAAGAAGGCAGAGACAAACAGAGGTAAAGAAAGAGAGAGAGAGAGAGAGAGAGATCGATCGATCGAGGCCGAACGTTTTCGAACAGCGAGTTAATATAATTACAGAAATAAAGTCTGGAATTTTAATTAAAACACAACTTCATTTACAGCCGCAGACGACAGTTGAGTGGATGGGCTACGGTGATGGGCCAAGAGACGACAGGGGGCGGTGAGGGAGCGTGGTCTGGGGCAGGCAGGCAGGTAGAGAGCCACAATAGACAATGACAATTGTCGAATAGCTCCGCTCGACCATTGGACATAAAGCAATTGTCATTTTGAATGCAGCCAACCAATGGCAGCGGCAAATCGCACTAGAAAAATTCAAAAAAGAATTAAATTAGAAACGAGAGATGGAGCGAGTCGAATGAGATAAGTAGTTCCAGTTGCAGAGTCATTTGCATTTTATTAGATTAAGACCATTTCATTGTGTAGATCAGTCATGCACAACTCTCAGAAGAGATCGCACTTCCTATCAGTTAGAGTCAACGAAGTCTGAGATAAGAGCTCTATTTTATGCATTTGTCACCTGTGGACGATATTGAAATTAATGTTTAGATATTTGCGTATTTCACTTTAAATGCATTTAATCCAAATGGACACATTAGCAATTTTATCTTCAGGTGCTCTCGCTCTCTCTCTCTCCCTCTCGCATCGGATATAGAATCCATCCTATCTGGTATATCTATCTATCCATTATTGGTCTAATGAAAAACAGAAGCTATAAAAGCCGCAGTCATGTGACAACCGAAACTCTCAAAAGGGGTGTTGGCTTGTGTTAGGGGACTTGGGGTGAGGATTGTACAAGCTGTGCACCAATCCATTTTGTGGATGCGTGGCTCACGTTGCGTATGCGCAACGCATTTTGACTAAAAACAACTAATAGCTTGGAATTCTTTTTCCCCTTCCTGCCTAAAATTTGCTAAATTTGCATTTTTTGACATTTTGTGCGGTTCGGTGTGGTGCGGTGGTGCGTTGGTTGTAGTGCAAATTCGCCCATTTCCCTTTTTCTTTTTTATTTTTTTTGTTGTTGGCCAGCCCTCACTATAGGCCCCCCCTTTCCACCCGTCATTCTGTGCTGTTCGGCATTGAGTTCGTCTGTTTGTGTTGCAAATATAATTTTTAATTTAAATGCAAATTTTGGAAATCATTTTCGAAGCATTATGTGCCCATATTGATACGCAAATTGCTGTCAGCCCACGCATAGAACATAGACATAGACATAGACATGGATGGTCACACACACACACACACACAGGCCCATACGCACACACATTCTCTCACATACAATCATGGAGATTTAATAACGCATACGCGTCAGTCAACCGCCGGTACAAAGCCACAGCCAACAGTTTTAGCAGTCGCCTGGCAGCATCAGAGCATCAACCAGAAATCGGAAGAGGGACCCTCTCACAGTGGTGAGAGTGATGAGTGGTGTGGATTGAAATGATGTGAGAGTGTGAGGCAAGTTGGAGGCTGCCGCCGTTGTGACCGCGTAGCCACCGAAAAGCTGACAACATCACCGAAGCCAAACACAGTGCAAAAAAAGAAGCCCCTACCCACGCATCATTCCGTGTTCGACCATGATGACGCTTCAGCCTCAGCCTAGCTACCAGGCATCGAGAACTACTAGAAGCCAGAATCGAGAACGGAGAATGGAGAACGAAGAACCACTCCGCCTCCTTCTCCACCTACATATATATTGATTTTTGAAGAATTTGTTTCGCATGCAGAGCTTCAGTCAACCAACCAACCAACAAACCAACCTACCAACCAACCTACCAAACCTACTATCCATTGCTGTAGGCTGCCATGTCGACGCCTGTTTTTAATGTTTATAGGTGGTGGCAGGCAAAAACAAAAACTACAAAATGGCTAGGCAGACCACAACCAACGCGCTGAAGCGGTCATGTCGACTACGACAGGCGACAACCTGCCTAAACAACATCAACGGCAAAAAAAGGAGAGAAAAACTACGCGAAAATGGCAACTCAAGCGAAGGTGCCGATAAAAGAACCGGATGAAGAAATTGCCTCGCGAAATGAAACCAATTCAAGGTTTTCATCTCGACGTATGTTACATGTAATTGAAGGAAAGGCCAACTCTTGGGCCAGAAACCAATTTCGGTTGAAAATTGGTAATTAATTGGCGGCCAACGAGTAAAAATCTCATTCTCTTCTTTGAGTATTTTGTATGAGTTATTTGAATTGAAGTTTTAAGTAAATTGCCACTCAATGTGCAATTAGCGAACAAAAATTTCAATTCATTCAATCTGAATTAGATGTGAAAGTGAATTATTGATAAATTATGCCAAACAAATAACTATACAGCAAAAATGCGGCCAACGTGATGGTACTTTGTAGAAATTCATTCACTGAATTGCAGCGAAAAAACCATTCCAAATTGAATTTATAACCATCTAAAAGGCCAAACCCACTCATGATAACATATCCATGCCGACTAGAAGATGCCCTGTAAATGAATTCTATATGGAATTTAACAATATTCAAAGTGCCAAGCAATTTTTAATACGAGTCTAAAAGACTTTCAAGAATTCTAAATATTTATAGAGAGTACCAAGTAAAAAGCAATGAAATTTGCAAATTTCCTATATACATTTAGGGCTTAGGTTGAGTACCCCAAACCAATAGATGATTTCCTCACCATATTCTTCTCATCATCTCTGCATCGAGTTGGGTTATTCTTCTATAGGCCACGACGAGGGTATGAGATGGGTTGGAATGGGATGGGAATAGGCCATTTAGAACCATTTTACAAGTCGTCAAATCCGATTATGAACTCATTTCACTATTTTGCCCATGAACTACTTTGATGTTTAATTTACAATTTAATTTTAATGTGTCCTGACTACACTTCCCTGGCCATAGCTCTCTCCCCTCTCTCTCTCTCTCTCCGCTTGCCCCTGTGCCCTTTGACCCACGCTGGTAGTGCTATTCGATGGTAATATCCTGTCACGGTTGCCATTCGCTGTCCACCTGGGCGTATGAGCAATTTGAAAAAGGTTTTTTCCCCTTGAACAACTCTTTCGCCCCGTTCCATCTGTCCAAAGTATCCTCTCTCTCTCTCAACCCCACCCCCGCCCTTCGCTGTCTCTAACTGTGCCGCAGCTCGTCACCCTTTAGCAATAATTTTATTATTGTTGTTGCTGTTGCTGCTATTAGTTGGTTGCCAGCTGGCCATTAACGTCCATTTAGCCAGGCGCCACGCATTTCTAAGTCGGTAACATTTTCTAATTGCCGCAGATGGACGGAGCGAGAGAGAGAGACAGAAAGAGAGAGAGAGTGTATGTAAGGGAGGGAATATGGTGATGGGTGATGCAAGATGGGAGTGGTAGATAGGTAGGTAGGTAGGTTGGCAGGGGGCGTGACTTGGACGTTGATTACCACTGACAAGGATAGAAGCAAGGAGCTAACGTTTTTGCATGTGGATGCCACAAGCCAAGCCAAGCGCCATGTTCCTGGCCATTGTTCCCATTGATTTTACCCCAGGTCTTTCCTCATCCTTGCTCTCTGGCACTCTCTTCGGTTTCCTTCAGTTTTGCGTGCTGCGTTGGTAAGTGTGGCAGCAATTAGTGCACAACCAGCTCCGGCTTTCAGATACCGAGCGTTGTAAACTTTCAACCTCAACGGCAACTGGCAGAGCGAGACCCCTAGACACTTATCACCCACACCCATGGCTTCAACTTAGACCATGCCACGCCCCATTGCCCATAGTTTTTTGCATTCATTTATGAATATTTTAAAATTCATTGCTGTTGCCTGCAGCAGCAGCAGCAGCCTTCGTTGCTTTTCTTGTTGCTGTTATTATTATTGAAATCTAAACGGAAATTAAGTTGTCCCGCTTCGGCATAGTCATCGGCATCGGCAATGGCAACGAACGGCTACAGCAAGGACTCCGGCATCCTTTCCTCCCTACATGAGCTACCTGAGACATCTTAATAGACATGGCAAGACTAAAGTTCAGTTCTCTGTTTGCCCCTGATATATGATGAGAAAGAGTGAAAGGGAAACAGTAAAAACTGAAGAAAGAGCGGCCAGTGCCATGGGTGTCGAGCTGTACAGTTGCTGAGGGGGTCAGCCTGAGAGCAAGTGCAATGATTTCTTTTCCATGTCTCTGCCTTTCTTCTGTGTTCTCTTGAACCGTATGTGAGCTTTGGCTTTAGCGGCTCCAGTCTCCAGTCACCTTTTGGCTTTTGCACCTGCTTGCAAGATGGAGTTGGCACTTTGCATGCAAGTCGAGACTGGCGACGATCGAAAGGGTGGGAAGGGGTCTTGTCCCTGGTCCAGGGGTCACGTGCCTGCTGCTGCTCCTTCGGCTAACAAGCTTTGGGACGCAGGCGAGCGTGTGGCATTTTGTTCACTTCGTCTCAATCTCTCCTTCTTTTGGCCTTCCTTTGGATACTTCTTCATGGTGAACGGATGGGATGAGGGTGGGCCAGGGAGAAGGGAGGGGCAGAACAGGGCGTTAATGTTTCTTTTACGTGCCCAGAGTCGCGCTTTCCTTGTCACCAGCTCACTCGCACTTGTTTTGGGTAATGTAAGTTAATAGCCATTGTTGTCCTACTCCTCCTGTTGCGTTATTCATTCATCCTTCTCCTCTTCAAAAGAAGCAAACGGGGGAAAAAAGAAAAGGAAAAGGGAAGAAAATACAACAACGACAAAAAAAAAACCGAAAAGGTGGAACGGGCCAGCGTTATTGATAATTATTGTGCCGTGCTTCTTACTTCTTCTGTTTTGTTGTGCATAAATTTAATTTGGCTAATTAATTAAGAAAAGCAGGAAGGACTTTGTGTGTGTGTGTGTGTGTGCGTCGTTTTGTGTGGTGAAGGAATGTATAAAAGTGAGTGGGGGTCGACTGAGAATGGTCACTAATTGAAAATAAAGACCAATTTTTTAATTAAACTTTAAATTAATTTATTGAAGTGCTTGGCCAAGCACAGACAAAACGGCAGAATGAGTATTAGATGGAGGAGACTTTAGGGATGGAGATGAACTTTGACCCGCAGCGCGGTCAGCCAACTGAAGATCAAAGTCTTCAGGCTAAAAACTGTGTGTGTGTGTGTGTGTGTGTGGGTTGAGAGCACTTTTAGCCAATTGAGATATTGAATCGAAATAGAATTTATGGTCCATAGACTAATAATTGAGCTTAAATTTCTGGTCCTCCTCTTAAATTTGCATGCAACAGAGTGAAAAAAGGGGAGGCGGACAAATTCATTTGGTAGAAGGGGGCGTGGCTGGCTATACGTAAACCAACAATGCGCTAATGCTCATTTAATGCGATTTTGCACGTTTGCATTTTCCATCAGCATACACACACACACACACACACACATACACACACGCTTACACCCACGCCATAGAGGGACTGAGGGAAAGCCAGGTTTATGGGTAAGAGTTAAACGCGATTTTAGAGAAATATTTATACATGGAAACATATATTTTCATACAAGTCAACAGAATAATTCAACATTATCATCATGATCTGGAACGCATAAACCATGCCCATGGCCCTGATGCTCGCTCATTCAATGCATGGTTAAAAAGTATTTATCTAAGTTTTACGCAATATTTGCACTATATTACATAACCGCATTGTTGCCCACTGCCAATGAAGCTCGAAAATGCAAAAGCCAGTGGAATAAAAAAGGAAACCCCAAAATGTTGAAAAGATGAGAAATGAAGAGAGTAAGAGAATGAAGAGGGGAGCAAAATAGTCGGATAGAAGGTAAACAAAATTTGTTGCGGATTTAGTGCCCTGAATGCAGTCACTGTTGCTCTCTATCTCTCGCTCTCCACCTTTAGCCAAATCTTTCCGCATGGTCAGAGTTAGGTAGTACGACAGAGATATGAGGACAAAAAAATATAAATAAAACGGATATGTTAGTTCTCGCCGCTGTCGTCTGAAAGAGTATGAAAAGGCCAAACAAATTGTGAGTACAGTTTAAAACTAGAAATGCTACTAAGTATATCGATATCAGCCGATTCTATCGATGACAATTTCGATTTCTTTGATAAAACGATTAACAATTAATTGATGGCTATTCCATTCAACATAAAGTTATTACATCCATATAAGCACATTCAACTAATAAACTACGCGAATTAAATAATTTAATTAATTGAATTTTTTTGGTTTTACTGCACTTCCCCCTTGAAAAACCTAGAATAGAGTAGAGAGTTCAGTCATTATCAAACATTTAATCTTCAAGTGTAGCATGATGCTTTAGAGAACTAGAGGAGGATGGTCCATAAAAGAGTAAGAGAGAGGGTGTGAGAGACAGACAAAGCGAGAAAGAGAGAGAGAATAAGACTACAATTGTGGCAGTGGCAGCAACAAGAACAACGGCAACAAAACGGAATGAAAAATCTCTGCAAAGGTTGAAAACAACAAAAAATATTAATTAAATTAAAACCACAAAAACCAAGCCCGCAAATATCCGCACACACACACACACACACATTCACATGCACTTGCATATATGTATATGTATGTAAATGTAGATAAAATGTTGTAATCACGATTTATGCTGAGTTGGTTATTTACACTTTGCACTTAATGCACACACACAGATACACACACACACAGATATACACACACACATGCACATACACATGAGTGCATGTTGCACACGTAGCGCGGAGCTTTTTGCATGTTTAGCAGAAAATAATATGCAAATTATGCAATTATTTTAGCTCTCTCTCTCTTTCTCACTCTCTGTGTTTGTGTGTGTGTGTGTGTGTGTGTGTGTGTGTGTGTGTGTGAGTATATAGGTGTATGCATCCTTATCATCATCTATGTATTTCGCTCTCTCTTTCCCTGTGTCTTGTACTCTGTGGCAGGTGCAATGTGACCAACAAACAGTGGACAGAAACAGAAGCTGGAGCAGAAGCCGGGCACTTTGCCTGATTGCACCCGTCTGCTGTATGTCCAACTCCAACTCCATCTCTATTTCCATCTCCATCAGCAAACTACTCTAATTCGAGAGACTAGAAGATGAGAGTGAGGTCGGACTCTCGGTTGGTCGGATGTTCAGTCCTAGGTGAAAGCTATGGCTATGTCTAGGGCTACGTTTTTAACGTTGCCTGATTTCTGGCAGATCATTTGCCAACTTTTGCCAACTTGGTCGTTGTCCTTCCATGTTGTCGTCCTGTTGCCTGCTTGCCTGCCTGCCTGCCTGCCTGCCTACCAGACAGCCGCACTCATTTCCTTTTGTTTTTTGGTGTGCTGCTGTAGCTGTTGCCATTGCCGTTGCCGTTGCCTGTTTGGCACTGCACATTGTTTCTTTGCACTTTGTCGGCATCTCATTCTGCTTTTCTTATGCTCATCCTTAATTTCTTTCCCCCTCCCTTCACCACAACTCCTTCTTTCTGGTTGTCGTCGCCATTGCCGTGGCTCAAAATTTATGACAACATTTGGGCCAAAACATATGTTGGCAACCGAGCATTAGCAGCAATTGCTGCCGCCTTAGAGCAACTACAAAAGAAAATGCAATCGCTTCCCTGCCCATTTCTCTTTCCCTTCTCGTTTCTCTGCACTCCTTCTTATCTAGCTACAATCGTATAACTACATTTCTATGTGGCTGCTTTTTGTCTCGCCTTGACTTTGTTTTGCTGTGGCTAAAGATTTTTGGTTTATTTCCCTTTTTTAGCCACAAGTAGGGCCCGTTCCTGTACAAGGAAATAAATGAAAAATGAAAATTCAATTTGGTTTATTAAACCAAAACAAAAGTGAATGTAATTAATTAATTTAAGTGGATTTAAGTGTGGAAATCGTACTACTTGATGTTGTTTTTTTACCCTCAAACAAATGTGCTAAGCAAAATTTGAACCAATCTAGGCAAATGGAGGAATAATGAATCCTATATTTTGGGGAAATAATTTTCGACCGATGTCTATCTACTCATTCATCTGGCAGTCTTTTTCCCAACGATTCTGGCATGTTTTCCGAGAAGAGAAACTTTTCAGTAGTTTGTCCCAAATAAGTATGCTATACTAAATGACATTCCCATAACCCTTAGGCAGTTGCCCCAATAAGTATGCCATGCTAGGCAGTTGGCAAACTGATTTAGTAATTTTTTTTGCTTTTCTCTTTTTTTATGAGTTTTGGGTGAAGGGGGGTTGGTTTGACGAGTGGATGGATAAAAGATTTTATTTATTTAGATGCCTTCCTAACGCATGCCTAATGAGGCAACCAAACAAAATGAGATTATTTATTGACTTTCATATGCAATTTGGCAGGCCAAATAAATGAATGCCCAAATAATAACCCTCCCTCTCTTACTGTCTGTCTTTTACACACACACACACACACACCCATACTCACACTCACCCACATATAAGCATAACAAAGTCAGTTGTCAAGAAAAAAAACTCGAAATTAAATCGGCCCCGACAACGCCCTCGCATTTCACTTGGCAAACGCAAACACTTGATGCCAAAAATATGGTTAATGTCATTTCTTTATGCTTTCGTTCTATTGAACCAAATCGAAATCGAGTTGGTGGTTATCCCAACCATCAACCAATACCACTCTGATGCCTTCCTCCCGCAACACTAGAGCTGCTCTGCTTGGCACTTGCCTACGCTACTTTGCTTCCTGATGTGATTATGATAAAATATCCTCGAGCAGTCTTATGATTTATGACTTTGAATATGGCAAACAAAACGCCGTTTGGTCTCAAACTTGTATTGATAGAAGCAGCAGCAGCAGCAGCAGGGGGAGGGCAATAAAAAAAGAAAGCCAGACGATTGGACAGAGTCACTTGAAATCGATGGCTTGGACAAGGGCAAGGGCAAGGGCAGGACAATAAGCACTCGAGTGCGTCGGCATAATTTATCCTTGTTTGCCTCGTCGAGCCGCCATCACCATTGCCATCCTCGTTGCCATTGCCGCTGTTCAAGTTTTTTATTTTTTTCTCTCTTTTTTTTTTTTTTTTTGTTCTCCATCCACTCCAGCACCTGCCCTGTCTGCTGTCTGCTGTCTGGCCAATGGCATTCATCATACTCTCGGTCCCTCTGTTTCCGAGTCTTCACATTTCTATCATTCCACTTCATTCACTTTACCGTCTGGCCACCACTTTTCGCGCATAATTTGCTCTATTGTCGGATCAGAAGGGGTGCTGCTTGGTCCTGTGGGGCAGAGGACAATGATAATATGGGTTGGGGTGCCTTTAATTTTCATAATTTGCAACGCCAAACAGTCGACTGACGGTGAAGAGTAAGCACCAGCGGCAACACACTCACTTAGCAGTGTCACGCCCAGCCAAAGAAGGCAAAAAAAAAAAACAGTTGCCCGAAAATTTTATAAGAATAAAACTTGAGAACACAAAAAAAAAAAAGCAAATAGAATAGAGAAAAAAACCTACCAAGGGCTAAGGGGTAATAAATAAGCTGTCTGAAGAAAGAAACGAAAAAGCAAACAAAAATTCGTAGTGTGGTTAATTCATTTAGCCTCTTGCCCCGTGGCTCCAAGGGTTAAACCAGCCAACACAGAACATACATAGAGTTAAGCCGATGTTTTGGTCTTCAACCAATTAGCCGTCTTTTATAGAAGTGTCAGGAAAATTGTGTTTCCTCAAGTTAGAAAATCTTCTCTTCAATATCTCTAGATCATTTCTATTTCGATTTTGAAAATTGATGAAATAAATATACTCTTTGTTTGTAAGGGTATCAAACTGAAATTGGAATGCAATAAGAAATTTTTTAATCATCAAAGTTTATTATACTTTTTTCTTTTTGTTTAAAAAAACTTTTTGAATCGAGAACAATTAAAATTCCTATGCAGAATAACAACTCCCTGTGGAGAGTTTTAAACTATCTTTAAATAGAAATTGGCTAACTGGCTGGCAGCTGCTCATAAATTGCGTATATATCAAGTGCAACCGCACACACACATACAGAGACATATATAGAATAGAAGCTAGCCATGGTCAAGTGCGGCTGTGGATATTTGTTGAGTAAGTGCAGAGATATGGCTAGGATGAAGGTAGAATGGTCTAGGCAGGAGGGCAGAAGGGCAAGTCGCGAGTACTGACATTGATAAAACCAACGCACGTCTGAGCCAGTCGACCAAAAATCTCCACTGTGAACGAGTGACGAGTGCTGCTGCTAGGTTGGGTAAGCTTTTCCGTGGTTTTGGTTATGTGGAAAGAAAGGAGCAGGGAAGAGCTGAATTTCTGCTGTAGCTGCTATAGCTGCTGCTGCTGGCGCTGCTGCTGCTGTGAATGATGAAGCGTCCACAGAAGAAGGCCTGACCAAGCCAAGCAAGGCAAGGCAAGGGGTCGAGTGTCTGTATGCTACTGTTGGGTTAGGTAAATTATTGTTGCTTGAATTTAGCTTATTTTGATGGATGCAATGGTCACGCACAGACAGACACAGAGACGGACGCCATACACTGGCAAATGTGGTGAAGGTGTGGGTACTTGGATTCAGACATATGAAATGTAACGTAATGAATTTGATGATCTATTGTCAGTAACAAAACGGGAGGGGATGAGACCGAAAGAGTGAGAGAGAGAATGAGAGGGAGAGTAGAAAATTGGGGGGGAGGCAAAAGAAGAAGGCCTACGTTGTGAGGGTTTTTAAAGTCAACTCGTTGCCTACTTTGTATGCAAGCCACATAGACGGTCGGACAGACTGACAAACAGACGGACAGACATATACACCAACATACGCACGCACACACACACACATACAGAAATATGCAAACACACACACACACACACACACACACACACACACACACACACACACATATGCATTGTGCACATCTTTAGCATCTATCAGTCTGTAAAGCTTCCTTCCTTCCTGCCAACCATCCAGAGCCTCCAAAAAGTGAACGTGCGACTATGCGTATGCCTCAGCCTGAGCCTCGGCCTCCCACAGCTCTAACTGTGTTATTTTGGAATGCGACGGCAGATATGCATATGTGAAGTGAAGGCACTCACACTCACACTCACACACACATGCTCATTCATTCATTTCATTCCCCCAGCTTCAAACTGGATCTGGGGCTATGGCTGACTATGGCCATGTCTGTGGGTTCAACGGGTGTCAGGTCTGGGGCATATTCAATTTAGCAACACACAAGAAGATGACAAAACGATTGCTTTCGACTGCTTGTCATATGGATGATGAATTGTTCCTGTTCCGACCAGCCGACGTCGGTCGTCGTCCTTTTGCCTCCTTCTTCTCTCGAGCCATCCATCTATCCATCCATCCCGATCTATCCACCTTCAACTCCTTTTGTTTTTGTCTCTGTGACAAACTTAAAGCGGAAATTAAATTTGGGGCAATTAAGGTGAGTGTGAATATATTCAGGTGTTTGTATCTATGTATGTGTGAATGTAGAGCAGAGGACATCTAGCGTAAACTAGAGGAAATTGAGCCATGTAAAACGCCAACTATTCTTCTTACAATCATCCTTAAGTCGTATAACGGTGAGTTTCTTGGATTTTTTTTCACTAAAAATATGCAGCCACACTAATTTAATTCATTAATCATCTAACTCAAATTTACTCCCCACTGACAGAATGCACTTCCTCGTCCCCCACTCTGGACATTTTTTTTCGCTCGGCAAATCAATTAGAGTTCAATGCATGCGAGAAATCGCAAAGTTGGCAGTTTTTTTTTTAGTTTTTGTTTTACCACCGCATTTCCGTTTCCGCTGGCCTCGATGCCAGCCAACAAACAAAACTAATTACATGCATTTTCATTAACGCCTACAAGTGAGCGACTTCCTCATCTATCGTCTTCTCAGTTCTCTGTGTGTTGCTCTTCAGAGTGAGTGAGGCAGGAAGGCATGGGAGATACGAGCAAAATAAAACTACTGCAACTACTTCAGAGTCTTGAATAGATGGATATGGGGGGGGGAACCCAAAACACTTTTGCAGTCACTCAAGTGACAATGCAGAACTCGCCAGGAGAGTCAGAGAACAGCAAATAAGAGGCGCGGGCTGGCAACCGGTTTGAAAGGCGACAGGACAAAGTTCCTTGTAAGGGAAAACTTTACCGCCAATGCGGCGGCGGCAAAACTCTCGAATCTTTGCGCCGACGACAATGGCAAAAAAAAAAAACCAAAAAAATACAAAAAAAAAAATATTTTTTTGATGCGCAACTAAAACCCAAAACAAGGCAAGTCCAAAGCGTCCAAAGCGTCCAAAGTGTTCGAAGTAGAGAGGGTGGGATTGAGTGCGGAACGAGTGAATTGTCTAATTACAGCTGCCAGCTCCACGGCCAGGCAAGTCCTTTGCGCTGTACTTGTCAGGCGCAGGCACCGCGTACCGGCACAGGGATACAGGGACACAGGGCGATGCCTTTTGTCGCCCCATTGTCGTCGCCAAAGCGAAGCGTCGAAAACATCTTAAGCACATTTTTAATTAATTTAAATGCGTTAAGTTGCTTGTCACTTCATTTGGCGATGTCCTTAAAGCCCAACCCAATCCCTCTTAGCATCAACCCTAACTAAGCTCTAAGGAAACCCCAACTAGTCCCTGACTTGCAACGCACTAAATTTGTGATTTCCATTTTGTCAGGAATCATCTTCATGAACTTATCCACTAAAATTGCTCAAGCTTTAGGTTATCCATTCCAATTTGAAAGTAATTCAATGTTTCAAGAATCTGCGATATATTTTTGTGTTTTGTTCTTAGTTACATTTGTGTCGAATTAATAAAGGATATCCTCAATGGCGACTCTCTGGATTTGTTTGTTTGACTAGCAACAGCTTAGTTGACGGCGAATGAGGGGAGGTGTGGGGAAATACTAAGGATAGGAAATGGTTAAAATCGCAATCACACATTTCACCCACTCGACAAACAGACAAATGCTCCTCCATAGCGGCGTTAGCTAATAAAACTTGTCCAGTTTTTCCAATTTCGAGAGTCGTCGTCGCTGTCGTTGCCGTTGACGTTGTCCATTCGAGGAATCCCCTGGTCGATCCCCCAGTCCCGACTGTCTCATCTCTCTCTCTCTCTCTCTCTCTCTCTCACTCCTTGTCCATTCTTAACCCCCGAAACCCCAGCAAATAGAGCAATTTAAATTGGAACGTGATTATGCAAACGTTTGCGCAGCTTAACTCAAGTGCCGCTCCGTGCCGCTTGGCCAGTTGGCACTACTCACAACACATATGGGTTTGGGGTTACCAATGGAAAGTGGAACACTGGCGAACAATGCCACCAAAAGGGTGCACAAGAGGACACTAGTGTTTCGGTGGGGGGTGGGGGCAAAAACTTTACACACTCACACACACACACCCACACAGATCTTAAATCAATCAGGTTGAAGCTATTGTCCTTGTTGTTCCTATTGACAAAAAGAAAAATACAAGTGTGATAGATAGAAAGCAAAACAAAGACACAAACAAAACATAAAGAAAAACAAAAACAATTGAAATTGGAGTAACAAAAAAACCTCTAGATGGAAAGTTGATAACAGAGTGGGCAGAAGGCTATTGCATCCACTCAATGATTCGCCTCAATCCCTGCCACTTCATTGACAATCTCTCGAGAATAAAAAGCAACATACTCAAAATGAACAGAACAATAATCACTTTGTAGACGCCAACGAATATGTCATTGGTAATTTTCGGCAGATGATGACTTTCAGCCATTTCGATATAGTTTATCGAGAGATATCGTCTCTCGATATGACCCATAACCCCCGAACTGAGCAATTGATTGATCTTACGATCTATGGCATATTTGTATAACGAATGCTTGGGAAAATAAATGGCCAATTGGTAAAGGTAAATGGGTTCTCTCATATAGGTGAGACTACTGCTATTCCTATGCTTGGTGTTCCAATAGGCCAAGTTATTGAGCAGCGAAATGGTGGCTAGTCGTCTATCCAATCCTGCATTCTCCACATATCTGTATCGTTCTTGGAATGTCGAGTTCATGCGATATGTCATGTGTTCGGGATAGAAATCATGATAGCTAGAACTAACCAATGTATAATTCTGTTCAATCATCTCCTGCAGACACTCTGGCAATACAATATACTGAGGGGCACGCAGCACATCGAAGAGCTTGGCCTGATAGGCACAGCGCAGCACCAAGGTAAGTATTAGCCAATTGACAAAGATGTAACGTCCCCAGCAACTAGCGGGTAATCGTTTCGGGGGCACCGGACAGCCAAAGCAACTGACCAACAGAGACTCTAGCGGATTATTCAATGGAACTTGTCGTCGAAGAATTCCAACAAATAGGAGAAGCGACAACAAAAGTATCCCCATGGCATACCAAATCTTTCGCCGAAAGGGCAAAAGCAGATGATCTGACCGGTTCAAAGCTAGCTGGGAACGTAGCACAAATACAAAATAACATTGATGGTAAACCGCTGAGATCGAGAAGATGTTGCGTCGCTTATCCGAACCGCTTAGACTACCAATGGCCATGTCCGCCTTGCCAGATGCCAGCTGGAAGAGAAAAAAGTAATGGAATGGAGTCAATCGAATTGCATCGAATGCAACTTTTTTCTACCTGAGCCAAACATCCGGATACATTGGCCTCGCCATACAATTGAGTCGACTCATTGGGCATCAACAATTGAATGCGAAATCGCATTGCTTTAGCCAGGAGTACCAACAACTCGGCATCTATGCCCTTTGGCTCACTCCCTTCGAGTAGTAAGCCCTGCTCTGTCATTGCGTTCTTGCGGTTCTTCAGCATAAAGTAAGGAGGCACCTGATGGGCACTCACCCGTAGAATGCAATGTTTTCCCGTAAACGAAAGCGGTGGAAAGAGTTGTAATATCGATTTCATCAGCCGACCCTTTGAATTGAAGCGATTGTACTCATAGATCTTAACGCCAGGCATGCAATCCGCATCGAAAAACGTATGGGCATAGATTCTAATGTCATGGGGCTGGGCCTGCTGGATCACAACGATCACATTGGGCACATGTATGTGAAAACTGGCCAAAATCAATTGCTCCACGATGTATATGAAGCCGCTTTCCTGGAAGCGAGCACTCACAACGATAAGAAAATGATAATTATGCTCGGTCACTGTATCGGGCATCGACCAATTCTGCTTTCTGCAACAAGAAAGATGCGGATAGTTAAAGCAATTGGTTTACCATGTCATCGCTCACCTAAATGCCTCCACATTGTTGACCACAAATAGCGTATAGTGGGATACCTCTTGCACTTGCGGCTTACTATTGGACAAGTGCACCGCCAATTTGGACCCACTGTGCTGCAATACATAGTCAATAAGCTTACGCTGGCGTTCATGCAATGGGTAAGAACAATTTAGACAACTCTGACGTATGACCAATGTATTGATCTGTGTGGCAATATAATTATTCGCAAGATAAACCACAGAACGGGCCAAACACTCTGTGAATAAATCCATTTTGGTTGAATTTATACGAATTTTGTCATCAAAATCAGCAGCAGCATCAAGACCACCAGCAGCGGCCATTAAAATGACAACCGAAATAACACTGAAATTCATGCAATCCTTTACGTTTAATCAAAGTATTGCAACTGCGAATGGCTGATGGCGAATGGGAATGACAACGAGAGAGAGTTATGGCTTAAGAGCCACTCTAATGTAATTATTGATTCTCTAATGCCGATATAACATTGCTAATAGTTCTGGTAATTTCATTAATTGTTTGCCAATTAATGCATATGGAAGCGATAACGAATCGTTGGCTAACCGGGTGGATTGCAGTTTGGTCTCTCCTGGAAAAGTAATTTTCTAAAGACAAAAGTTTATATCAGTTGAAATGTATTACTTCTACATTGGAGCATTTTCTTAAGTTTTATTATTAAAATTAAACAAAAATCGTCTCGATGTATTGACTAAGATGAACTCCACAAAGTACATCTGGACTTTTATAGGTAACCTTTGTTTAAGCTTCAAGAATATTCAAAAATTGATATATAAAAGTTACATAAAGCACATACTAATAAATTTAAAATAGCATGTTGTAATTTAGCAACGACTTTTCGCTAAATGAGACACTGTATGAAGATAGTCATACGTACTCCTCCTCCTCCTCACTGTTTGCCTACCAATGCCTCATCATTCATACCCCAAGGCCCAGCCCTTCCCCTGCCACTGTTTGCTTGAGAGGTCTGGGCAGAAAGCAATAAGCGCACTCTTGGTAATTTAAGAAGCATTGCCGGGGCCATAAGACTTGACCAGAATATGGGAATGATGGTTGGGTGGCCTTTGGGTTCACTTGATGTTATTTTACAAGGACACGCGCACAATTTATAATAATGCCGCCTAGCTTGGCCACCAAAATGACGATGCTGGCTGACTCTGACTCTGCCTGAGCCTGAGCCTGTGACAAGGCGGACGGGGGGAAAGATGGCAAAAATAAAAGAAACTCGCACACACAAAGTAGAGCATAGCTAAATAGAGACAAGTATGTGTGTGTGTGTGTGTGTGTGTGTGTGTGTGGAGAAACGAGAAAAATGAAGCGAAACAATTCCAAGTAAGCAAACAAAACTGATGGAAGATAATCTACTTGAAGCATACTTTAAGGCGTATCTAATGGTCCTTTTAATGTTTAAACACGCTTTCGTCTATCTCTCTCTCTTTCTCTTTCTCGCTCATTTTCTTTCTTTTTCTATCTCTTCATGACTCTCTTTCTCCATCTTTGTGGAAACCAATGTCCTATGTTTATTTTATCCACATCATCAGCGTTGAAGCAGCAATGTTCTACGGTCCGCAGAACTAAGCTGACTGTGTGCCATCCATGCCCCCCCGTTCCCTTGCCATCCTCATCCTCCTTGGTTCAGCCAATGTCACGTTCTCATTTCTGTTCTTGGCTCTTACTCTCATTCTAATTTCAATTCTCTCATTTCGTTTCTTTTTCTAGTTCGCAGAGCTTCTTTCATGTGTTTATTTTATCATAATAATTTCACTTTTCATTTTCTTTTTGTCTTTTTCCCTTTCCTATTATTTTTGCTTTTATGAATTTTTAATTCAAAAAGCTGGCAGAAAGATTTCAGTTAACACTGCGAGCACTTAAGTAAGTACAGTAAAAGAGAATCGTGAAAAAGAGACAGAAAGACAAACTAATGGTGTACTAGCATTAAGTCAGTGAAATTTGTCACCGATTTGTAATTAAATTCAATTCCCTTTTGGGTATACAATTATCTATCACAAAGAAAATACTCACAGATTGAAGGAAGGACCTTATGATCGGATATCATCGGAGATCTATATAATCAATAGGCAATTTGACTTCCACCTTTATGTCCTCCAACATTTCTGGTTTTACATCAAACCACAAATACATTGTCTATTTGGATTCAATATTCACTGGTCTTTACTTGTTCTGGCGGGATTTGTTTTTAAACTGCAACTTGTTCGAGCTATTTGATGACATTTTCCTTTTGGGATTTTATGATTTAAAAATATCTAAAAAAGAGCCACTGAACATTTAGATAATATATTTTTAAATGTAATTGATAAGTATATCAAAAACTAAATCAAATTTGTGGAAAATGAGTAGATGTCTTACTAACTTTCAGATAGTTAGTACTTAAAAATGCTTAGCGGAACAATGAGAGAGGGATTGCATATTATACTACCAGCTAACTGGCTTCTATCTCTCTCTCTCTCTCTCTCTCTCTGTGGGTCTCTTCTCTTAGCCACTTGGCTGGCAGGATTTAGCTGTCTGTCCGCATTTCCGGCTGCTGTCATCTTCAAAAATTCTGCAGTCGACGGTCGTTTGTGGTCGGGCGGTTGGGTGGTTGGGTGGTTTGGTCGCTCGTCTGTGGTTTCATAATCATCCTTAGATTCAGCTTCAGCTTCTGTTCTTTCCTTTTTCTACTCACTGGCGGCTCATCCTCATCCCCGGTACGAAAAACGATTACGCACTAAGCCTATAACTTATGTTGATGTTTTCTTTTCGTCTTAACATTTGCAAATTTGTCATTTTTTTTTGCTTCTTTTTTTTTGTCTCCATTGTGTTTTTGGCTTTATCTTACCAATATTTTCTTTTGAGTTTTCTTGCTGGGCTCAAGGTTCCTGCTCCCTCTTGCTTTGCTTTACTTTCTATCTATTGATACCTCGTAGGTCGGAGAAAAGAGAGTATATCAAGGTCAAGATGAATTCAGAAATCTTTAGTTAAAGACATTAACCTGCCCAACTACTTAAGGCAACACAGCAGAATGCATTCGCTTGATCAGTTTAGTTATTGACTTTGCTTTCAATAGGGTATCAGCATAGTCGGCATATTTATTTTACATCCAATGGACAGTATAGTGTTTTTTTCTTCTATTCCATGGCTCTCCTTTGCCTTTTGCTAATATTATTGTGCTGTTTGCGTGTGCGTGTTTAAGTAGTCAACATTTTGTTCCCACTGATGTCCCCTCCACCTCTTCCTTGAAAGTCTTTTGCTGGCATTTTTAAGTACTGTTTGCTTATTCCAAGAGCGTTATCTATCCACCTTCCCGTCACTGCTGCCTCCGCTGCTGCTGCTGCCGCCTGTTGTTGTTGTGTGTATCATATTAAACTAATCCTAAATGGTTTCTTTACGCTACATTTGGCTGGCAGCCCTCAATCCCAGCCACCCGTACACCTGCCACCACCTGGACATGTTGGCATGCTGCCTGTCTAAGCATATTTGTATGAAAAATAAAGAAAAGGAACACAAAAACCAAAAGAACCGCCAAAGAAGCTCAAACAAATCCCTCCCCATCCCATTCCCGCTCTTACCCAACAATCTCAGGAGTCGCAAACTTCACTCACATATATGGCAGCCCTTAAAAAAGTTGAAATAAACTCGTCTTACTTATCGAAGCCAATTGAAAGACACAAACGGTGACAGGCAACCAGACAACTCTTTCATCTTCAATCGCCTAATTGCGGTTATCCACAATAGTTGAGTCAGTTTGGTTCAGTTCAGTAAGTTCCTTTAAACCTCTTCACTGAGTGCTCGTATTTGTTGGTAGTTGTATCTTAATAAAATGTAATTGTTGGCAACTATTTTGCCGAAGTGAAGCATGACATTTCATTTAATATTGTTGCCAAATGAACCATTTCCGTCTCCATTCAATTGCATGTTCAAGGACTCAACAAAAAGCTTCCCCAAATGGAATTTAATCAAAATGTAAAGGATTGAAAAACAACAACAAAAAATACACAATTAAAAGTCAATTGAAAAGAAGAAAATTCTATCAAGATTGAATTCATACTTTAGTATTAAGCCTTAATATGTAAAGCATTGTAATTGATTAACAGTAATAATAAATTTAAAAATAGAATTAAATTTCTGATTTCTGATCAGAGAAATTCAAATTGATTCAGCAAAAAAAAAAAAATCTACAACAACACGAAAATTGAATGCCCACTAATTGAGCAACAAATTAAACCCCATCAATAAGCCGACTGAAACTGTCAAAGTGGACTATCTATCTACCTGTTTGCCTGCACCACTCAAGCACCACCCAACCACAGCTAATGATAGCCCAAACTCTATGAAAATGGTCATCTCTTTGCCATTGAACTTTGACTAAATTACATTTGGCATGGAATCCAATTGAAAGGCCTGAACGACCCAAACGGACCAAACGAACGAACCATATATATGTATATTGCATTTGCAGTTCAGTTCAGAAGCAAAACCAGGACGACGACCAGGTCCAGACCAGGACCAGAATGTGGACAAGGACGAGGACCAGACTCTGGCTCATTTATAAAGTTATGCGTTAATAAATAGTTCACAATCAACGATAAATTGCCACTGCCTGAGGCCAAAGAGTGAGTGAGTGAGTGCTAAATGGGTGAATCGGTGAGGGGGGGACACAAGTGGGCGATGTGTATGTGTGTGTGTGTGTGTGTGGTAGTGAGTGGACCAATATAGAATCTGACACAAAATGATAATAATTACGTGTATTATGTTTAATGCGGGAGCAGAAAGGATGCAAACAGGACAGCAGAAGCCAGTATCTATCCAGGATGAAGGATTGGGGAAGGGTCAAGCGATTGGGTGAGGGCGGGTAGAAATTGGATATGCTGCTGTGCATATTTTTCCATTGATTTCCACTTTTAATTTAAAGCCATTGTTCTTAGGCACACACTCACACGTACACCCACTCTTCCACACACACACACTGACATGTGGGCCAAACAATAGCCGCTAGTTAGTTTGCTGTTGCCACTATTATTCCCGTTTTCCCCCCTCTCTCTCACTCTCCCTCCATCTACGTTTTCATACTCCTTTGCTGCTATTTTAATACGTTTTTCTTTTTTTGTTAAACTGCCTTTTTTTGTTGTTGCTCTTGTTGTGTACACCCTGCAGCTGTATGTGAGTTGAGTGGCTATATTCGATTAATGTATAGTGGGAAATACAAATCGAAAACAGTAATCAAATCAGGAATATTTTCAAACATTAGTCTGATTCAAATGGAAGAAAATGCAACTATCTAGGTTTTCGATCGATCAATTTCTGGCAATAATTGCATATTTAAAGACTTTTTAACTGCTTTAATTTGTTAATAAACTCCACAGACTTAAAGGTTTTCCTTTAACCACCTTTCGGTAGTTTGTCCGTTGCCGAAATACAGAGTATTAACATATTCGTTGCTTTGTTTCAAGGAAGTTTTATGTTTTGTTTTTTGCATTAATTAAAACACAATCATCGCAAAATTATGCATGCTGTTGCCTCTCATCGATAGCAAAAAGTATTTATACATATTGAACGATGAAGGCATGCAAATAAATAACAAAAAGTGTATGTCCTTTCACCCTCACCCCTCGCCCCTCTTCCAAGCCCAAAATCAAAACACCCACCCCTCCTTTACCACCAGACCTCAGACCTTTCCACTACGGTCCTCTAATGTAGAAACCAGCATGACATTTTATGTGGCCGCCAGTTGATTAGCTTCATAGTGTGTGTGTGTGTGTGTGTGTGTAAAATTGGCGGCATGCCCCAAAATATATACAGATAGATTGGCTACACATACATATAAATGTGCATATGTATGTATGTATAAGTATCTATGTATATTGGCCACTCGGCCAACCAAGTCATGCTGTGCAATTAGACAACTCGTTGCTAGGATGGAAGAGGCAGGTACGTGGCTTGGTGTAGGGGGAAACGGGGGGGTGGTTGTGAGTGCGGTTTGGGCCAATGAGTGGCTGGAATTGGAGGTTCGTGACGGCTGACGAACGGGTCTCTATAAATAACTAATAACCAAATAATTGACTTGACAACTGAATGCAACTGAATCCATGCAAAATGCATGGACATGACCCCAAGAGATATGGCATAGAATTTTAAGTAAGATCCCATATCATATGATCCACTATAGATGCATATATGTAAAATTTCTGTCAACTTTCCACGACTTGCAATAATCGATTTCTTTTACTTATAACCAAATATTTTTCCAACTAGATAACACAGAAACTTGAATAATCTTTAGAGAGACTTAAGATTGTTTGAAATTACATTCACACTTATTTCAATATAAAAAATCTCCACTAACACATTAGACCAAGTTTTCCCCCACCAAACGTAACAGAGGGAATAAACGAGTATGTTAAATTTTGATAGATTTTTAGGATCCTAATGGGACCACGAAATTATTGGTTACCTTTATTAAAAACGAATAAGAGAGTGTGAAATCGAGAGCCTACATTTGCATGTGAAGATAGTTTTCTGAATCCAATAAGATTTTTCGATTGTAAAAAATAAGTTCAAGGCAAAAAATAAAGGATATAACCTCCTTACAAGGGTACTTTCTTTTAGAAAAGTTCCACTGTATTTCGATATGCCTATGCTAGTCTCTTTGCTTGCTTGATTCCACTTCATGATATCCCAGTCTTTATCCTTTCGTCTCCTCCGTCTCTTTCCTCTTGTTCTTTTATTGAGCTAATTTGCTTTTATTGCTTTTGAATCGCAGGCATTGAAACGGCTAAAAGTGTTTGCGTTTTAAGAGGAAAGTTCCTAGGAAAGCTCTTAGCAAAGCTTTTTCCACAGAGACCTCTGGAATATAAATATGTATGTGTAATTTTTAAAATCGAGGGATATGGGTAATATGGGGATATTTCCCAAGTGGCAGTTATCACTTGTTAAGTTATTAAGTAGGCAACTCGACCATCTGACTGGCCAGCAGGAGGCAAAAATCATTGAACCAACTCTTTACAGCGTTCAGCATTAATTACACTTACTTCGGGGGGAAATCAAAACAGAAGGATATCCGGAAATTATATTCAGTTCACCGAAGATGCATTACCCTTCAAAAGTTTTTTGCAAGTTGTCGCGATTTCGTTTAAGACGTGGTTTTTGCTCAATCGAATTGTATAATCTTTCTTTTAAGATTTTAAAAGTCATGCAATTAAAATGTAGGAACGTAGGATCATAATGTATTTGAGAAAGATTGTCCTGTGTCTGTCCAACTTTCGAGCCACAATAGTCTTCCAAACTTTAAAACGACTTTTCCTTCAAAGACTAAGAATCTGAATTTTGTTAGTGAACTTTCCTCATAAATTGTATTAATTAAACCCCATTAGCAGAGTATGCAAACTGACAGTTAAGCACAAAAAGGACACGCTTGCCATATGAATCTCAAAGACTGGTTACCTTGTTCATTGGGATACAAGCAAACAGACAAACATACATACATATTCATACTTACATTTATCCATTTAAATCGAAACTGAAATTGTAAAAAATTATATTAAAAATAATTACATTTAATGGCAGCTGATCGCCCGCATGAAATATTCACAAACTCACACTCATTTGTTTTTATTAACAGAAATGCGTTGGGTATGTTTGTGTGTGTTCGCATGTGTGTGTGTGTGTGTGTATGTTGTAATTACAATCGTGGCACGTGCCCAGCCACATGGAAAACGATGAACATTGCAGACACAGTTGCACACTTGCACACTTGCAGTCGCAATTTTCCGATAGCGATGCTGATTTCCATTGCTTCAAATGGTTAACATATACATATTAACGCATATAACCAGTAGCAGAAGGTGGGCTTTAACCCCATTTTCATGGTTTTGCATAATTAATCCAATTTGTTGAACTTAAACCTATACAAGTAGATATCTCTGAATACATATACATATGTATCCGAATATATGTTGACCTTTTCTTATTTCTTACCCAAAAGCAGCAAAAATCATAATTGTAAATTTATTGTACACAGAAGTTTATTGTACAGTTAAAGTTGCTGTGGGTCCTCTTGGTTTCTTTCTGCCAATAAAAATGTTGCGTATACGCACCATGAGCCAATGTCAAGCAAATGGGCAATTATGAAATGTAAGCAGAAATTGCATTAAGTCCATGCCACGAAAAGGGCAGTCAAAAAAAAAATGAAAGAGTGTGAAGTAATCCAAGAATGTTTCGAACCTTTTTATACTGGGATATTTTTTTCCTTAAATTTCCCCCTAACAAAGTTGGCCAAAAATTGGCAAGTGAGCTTTTTACCATGTCCCAATAGAATTTGCTCGAAAATATTCGTCCCATTAAACATCGAATGACATGAGGTAATCGAATGTTAAAATAAAATGTCAAGTAGTATTACCTCTTAGCAATAGCTAATAAAATAGGCATGTCAAAAGCTTTTGTTGATGTTATTGAAATTGAATCAATATTGAAATAAGTCGATTGAATCAACCAATCGAAAACTGTTGAAGACTTATTGCATGGCAATAAAGATAAATCAAAAATGTTAAGCAATGAAATCAAAATACAATCATTAATATTGAACTAGGTAATATATTTGTATATAATAGAGAGCTCCATGAATGTCTTCAATTCGACATTAGAGACAAGTCATTTTATTTTCGGTTCATTGTTCTAGACTTTTTTAATATCATTAAATGCATCGTCATGCGTTTCCAAAATTACATCAGCCAAAGTTTCGAATATATTCATGCAGCTCTCTAATAGATAAATAGGACTCCATCTTATTATATGGCCGATAGTTTGAAGCAATAATAAACATATTTCTTTATATGAAGCTAATAATATCATGAATCTAAAAATTAGATTTTTTAGTTTTTGTTGTTTATTTTTATATACTTCTTTATTATCGATTGTAAAATATATAAATATATATATCGACTTTTATACGAATCTTTAAGCGTAGGCTAAAGCGTCTGCATCCATTGGACAGACGACTGACACCCGCGGCCATTGCTCGTTTAAATTTGATCTAAGTTAATTAATAAAGTTCACCTATTTATAATATATATAATATATATTAAAAACACACAAATTAGAAATAGAATAAAAGTGCAAATTCGTTTTAAAAGCTGCCTGAAGCTAAGAAAAAACAAATAAAAATAAAGAATGGAAAAAATTCAAAATTTAAAGTATAGCTATACAGATCTTCCACGATATCCGATATTCATTTAAACAGATGGAAAATGTTGTCTTTATCGTGTCGTAATTTATCGTTATTATTCAATTTTCTAAATAATTTCAAGCTCCAGTAAAATGCTAAAACTTTTGTTTCAAAATTCAGACCGTCTATTATATTTACTGCTTTTACTTGATCGTGATTCATTTCTCATTTATAATGAAAGTCGTAGGGTTTGTAATTGTATTGGTAATGAATGAAGAGGGTCACTTTTTATATTCCATATCGTTCACACTTGATGGATCCTTGGAAAAAAACACAAAAGTCTAAATTAGATATATACATATTAAAAAAAGTAAATGTATTACAAATAAAATAAGTTAACTTTTAGTTTTTGTTACGAAACCAAATAGATGTTTGTTTTTCTTTTCAGCATTGGGTTTTAATATTATTTGACTAGATTTTTTAATAATATCTGATTAGATTGCTTATTACCAAGAAGAAGCAGAAAGAAAAGCTGGTCTTCTAAATTCTGGTAATCTTAATAGTATTCATTTTTGCAGATATCAGCACTAAAGTATTTGCCATATGAAATGCCATTCCTATAATCAAACAAACTGTTCTTTTATTTGTTATTTACTTCCTACAAGCTAAAAAAGTTAAGAATCTCAAATAGTATAGCAAATACCAGTCGTAAGGAAAAAGAATCATAACATTCCTGGGCAACAAGTCGTTTTTTTGCCATAAACATATCATCTCATTTTGGTCTCTGTTCAAAGTGGAATACATGCAATGTCAAATATAAGAGAAGTGATGTAAGTAAGAGATTGCTTTGGTCAGGATTCTGCGCACACTTTGCTGTTACAATTATGTAAGCAATTGTGTTATACAAAGAGTTATCCTTTCTATAGCCAATTCAACAACCCGAATATCAAACAAAAGACATCACAAAAGATTCGAAATTCTCTTTAAAATAATGCGCAAACGTGAGGAAGAGCAAAGAGACAAAGAGGCAGAGGCTAATAGCAGCGAGTTGCCAACGAATTCAAAATTCCAATGCTGATAACATTTTCTTGCGATTTTTCAAAAAATATAACGGCCAGCAATTCAAATGGCGTAAATAATTGTCATCAAATGGTTTAAAGTTATAAAAACAAAAGAACTCTTACGGGTTGTTTTTTGAAGTCTGTGAAATTTTCTTGAGAAAATATATAAAATTTGAATCTTAGCCTTTGTTTAGAATGGCTTTCTGCTAATCACAATAAATCTCAATTACCAGACTGGACAAAAAGGGATAACAAATCATTTGGCAATGCAAATGTAATAGCCCGCAGTGCGAAGGGCTCTGCAGTGGGGAGGGCAAGGGGGCGCTAGAAAGAGGAGATAATAGCAACAACAAAATGAAAAGTGTTGATGGTGATCCAGAGAGGAGTGGTAGTTAAGTGTGCAGTGGGAATGTCGGGGTGGGAAGAGGAAGAGAGTAAGCAAAAGTGTCCGCTTTTTGTGTCACATAACACATTTTGTGCCTTCCGGCCTTAACGTCTTGATATAGGAATGGCAACAACGCCAACAACAACACCAGTAACAGAAACAAAATGAAACGAAAACAAAAAAAAATACTTCACTTTATTCGCTCAAATAACAACTTTGGGATACCCTTCATGGCCATTGATTGAACAATTTTCAAGAGTTTACAATCTTAATGCTTTCGAGGTGACCAAAATAAGTCTTGCGTCGGGGTCACCAAATCAATACACAATAAACTAACCTAACAGCGTTTAGATCAACTGGATCAGAAATATGTATTTACATATATGCTTGTTAGAGTTGACAATCGTCTTGATATACCCTTTTGCTCTATGGGATACTAGATATAAAAAACGGACAATCATCCATTTGCAGTCAGCACGTCGCGCGACTTCCTTGCTCGATTGCTCCATATCCCTGGCTCCCTTTGCGAGCGTTATCAACCTTGGGATGGGAGTCCTTCCCATCTGGTCGCTTGCTCGCTCGCTCGCCCGCCTCCTTCTCTGTCTACTATGCACATTTTCGCCTTTTAATTTCGCACTTGGGTCATTTTGTTGTTTTTGTTTGGTGTGGATTATAAGACCACTTCATATTCATGCAACTAACAACCGACCCAGCCGACAGCCCAGACAGTGGGGGCGGGTAGACTGTAAATGGGTAGCGGGGTAGGCATAAAAACCAACAGCTGCCTTTTGTATTTAGCCACAAAGAAACAACCAAAAAAAAAACAAAGAACAAAAAAAAGAGGCAGATCAAGTTGACCAACAAGAGGATAGGCAAAAGGTTTTCACAAAACTCCCACCGCAAATGTCTGCAGCAGAGCAAAGGAAAAGGAAATAAAATATATATGTATATTGTATATATGGCGGGTGGGTGGGGTGTGGGGATAGGGAGGAAAGGAGAAGAAAAACACAAAAGTAACAACTTAATTTTTTGCTAGCTTTTCCTTGTTGCTCTTTTTGGCCCCTTTTCCGCACTTCGTTTTATTTTTTTTTTAGACAGAACCCTTTGGAATTTTAAATTCGAGTCCATCAATCAGCTGTGTGTGTGTCTCTCTCTCTCTCTCTCTCTCTCTCTCTCACTCTCTGTCTTTTTCTCTGGCATCGTCTGTGCAAGTTAGTAGACTGAAACAGTTTTAACTGACCTAAGCTGACCTGCAACTGCGAACTGTGACCTGCAAATAATGATGATGATGATGATACAAACATGTGAGCAAAGACACTTGATCAGAATCGATAAGATTGCAATGAAAAAAGTCCTTGGGCATGGCTAATGAAAAGTTAAAAACGAGTGAAATTAGCTAATGCCAAAAGAAGTCAACCAAAAAGATGGACCTCAGCTGTCTTCAACTTGTAAGCCAGATAATGATGGGACCCTAGACATAAATTTCAATGCGAACCCTTTTTTTCTCTCTCTCACTTGCCATTGTCAGTTTTTTTTTACCCTTTACTAAAGAATATTATGCATTTTTCATGGCATTTGCCAAGTGGCAACAAAAATATATATATATACTCTAAAGATTATTTCCAGATTCTTCTATAAACCAAGAAACCAAACCAAGAATCTGTCTACATTTTAAATGGGTAAAAGCAAAGGAAACTTTCAGATCTTTAAAATATATCTTTGTCTTTAAAATCATTTATCGAGCAATATTTGATAATTTTATTCAAAAAGTCAAATTTAAGTGATCTCGGAAATATTTAGAACGAGAATCTCAGTAACAAAATAAGTTAATTCCGTTTATCTGTTTGCCAATTTTGTAGGCCAGATTTCACTCGGCTTTTGTTTCTTTGACCAAATGCGGCAAGGACCCAGCTGGTTCACTCCTGCCACTTACTTTTCCTTACATTCCTTTTTCTGTTTCATTATTTCCTTCTTTTCTTTTCTTTTTACACTTTTTTTGCGTTTTTCCTGCGCGAGTATTTTGATAATTTGTTGACCGTCACATTTTCCGCACATTTTGCTTGGCGACGTTTCGACCAAGCGACCGACGCTAAGCCAAAGGGAAAGTAAGAGATGTCTTAACATTTCTTAGCAGACTTTATGGCCAATGCCGCGGCGTTGGTGCACTTTATTTTTGCTCCCCCCACAACCTCAAACCCCAACCTTATCCCCCTGACCTTTCCTAGTAATTTTCCTCCCTCTTCCTCCGCCTCCGCCACGGACAGACAGACTGTCTCTTTTGCTCTCACATGCATTATTTATTTATAGGCACTTGCTGGCTCTATCTAACTGGCGCGTCTTGCGGGGCCATTGTCTATTTTTCGTTTGTCTGTTTTCTGTTCTCAGTTCTCAGTTCTCAGTTTTTGTATGTTCTTGTTTGTTGTTGCTTCTCATCTCGTTGTTTTGTTTTGTTTTAATTAAAACTGTTGACCGCCGAAACTGAAACGGAAACCCAAGTCCAATTCCAAGGACCAACCCGAAACCCATCTAAACCGCTGCTGCTGCCATCATCATCATCGTCATCATCGTCATCATCGTCATCATCGTCATCATCATCATCGTCATCTGTGCTATTTCGTCTTTTACTTTTCTGCCATGGAGAAACCTTTCTTTGGCGGGCAACAAGCAGCGCATGTCTGTGCATTAATGTGGCTTATAATCAAGATTCGGTGAACAAACCTAAACAACAAAAACAAATAGTCGACACTCACTCCAACGACTTTGAGATGCTCTATATCTGGTAGAGGAGGGGAAAATCAAATATCCACATCTTCAATGCAGTTCCTAATCTACGCTTTAGCTTCTGAAATTTAAAGTTGTAGTTATTATTTTTAATTGTTTAGTCGTATTTGCCCATTGAAATGTAGGGTATCAATTTGTTGCTGTTGCTCTCTATTGTTAATGCTATTGTTTGCTTAGTTTGGTCAGCAGTCGCCACATCAAAGAGCCACCAGTTCCATTCAGTTTGGCCATCGATTGTGGTCGCATTTTGTTTATGTTGGATTTCATTTCTTTTTCTCATCCTCATTCATTTTCTTTTCGCTCTTTTGTTTTTGCGCTTTGTGGTTTTAAATTTTGGAATCACCAAAAACCGATTTTGCAAAAAACTTTTTATTAAATTTTATTATATTTCTAGAGATGTAATACAGAAGCAGCTTGTCAAGGTCTATATTAGGTAGACATCTAGATGAGAATATATAGAAGTAAGATAATCAAATGTTTTAATAGAATCTTCAGATCAAAAGTGTTTCAATGTACTTTCTGATTAATTAAACTAATCTCAAACCAATTAAAAAGTAATTATGCCTCTAATCGAAAATAATGATTGCAACTGTTCAAACGGGCTTTCAGAATTGTCAGCAAAAAGTAATACTAATTAGAATGGGTTAAATCCTTATTGCATAAGTTTTCGAAAGCTTTTCATTGGTTGAAAGAAACTTGTTGGGTGAGTTTAAATCAAATGACTATTCCTATTAAAGGTATATCATCATATGGTATAAATTGCGTTGAGCAATTAATTTAACAATTGAAGGGAAATTGACTTTTTGGCTTCCATTCACCGTGCCTGGTTACCATTTTGTTTTTGGATTTTCTCTCTTTTGGTTTTCCTTGAGTTTTTCTTTCCTTTTCATTCGATTTGAACAGACCAGAGTAGGTAGTGAAAATAAACGGAAAATTTGCGCGGTTTCATTTGTTTTCTAATCTAAATTTATGTTTATGAGCTATGGTTTCCCTTTCTATCTTCCTTTCTCGCTCCCTCACAGTTTTTCCCTCTTAATTATGATTTTTTTGTGCTTGTTGTTGTTGTGTTGTTTATGGCTTTTTTGTTGGCTTTGGTTTCTGTGGAAAGTTGATGCACAGCAAACAGCCGGGCTATTAATATTTAAGCGGCCTCCAAAAATTAATTTCGTAGGCTTAGATTAGTTTTCCTTCAACTCATTCTCCCCCTTCTAAAGTAGGTTGTAGAGCAGACGGTTTGGGTTAAGTTCTTATTGATAGATAAGGGCAAAGGTATAGCCAACCAGAGGTTGAGACTTCGAGGGTGTTGCATATGGAACTTAAATATGAATTTCAGGGCATAAAAAATACACACAACCACACACACACATACGCAGAAGCGAACAAAAAATTGTACAAATCATTCCACTTTGGCAAATGGAAAAGGTCAATATTTTTACATGCTCTCTACACTTTTGTTACCCTGCAATGGAAATCTATTTTTAGCAAAGGATATATTGAAATGGCCCATAGATTAACTTTTGTTTGTAATTTCAGAACAAAAAATTTACCAATTGTAACATAATTTGGGGAAATCACACAGTTGAAGGAGAAGACTTATAAAGGGAAAATCCGTTGCATACTTTTTTGCTTCTTAATCGATTGAGAGAAATTTTTGGCATTAAGACAGAGAACTATGATTCTCTCTTATGAGATCTCTCCAAACATCTGTTCACAAGTCTACTTATTGATCTATATAATCAATTAATCGTGCAAAATTGGTAGACATAGTAGACGGTATTGCTTAAGTCGTAGCCTTAATTTAAAATATACTTTTTTGTTGTTGTCGTTGTTGGTGTTGTTGTTGTTGCTGTTGATGCCTGCAGTGTTTGCATGTATGTATCTTTATCTGTATCTGTGTGTGGATATGTTGGTGTATTTTTTGTTGTTGTTTTTAGCCCACAGAAGAGCACTAAAATGAAAATACGTAGAGAAAGAGAGAGACCCTTTGTGGACCAAAGAGCAGAACGAAAAGGAGACGAACGACAGTAGCAACAGCAACAACAACAAGAATAACAACAATAAGTGGTAGAAAGAGAGACAGCAATAGCAACAAGAAGAAAAAAATTTCATTTATTATTAAAATCACTTTCGTTGCAATGAGGATTCCAAATGTCCTATTCCTATCATTTCGTTTCTTTTTATTGGTATGCGTATGTATCTATCTCTCTCACTCTGTGCGTGTGTGTGTGTTTGTGTCCTGACGAGAATTGTCTTGAACTAGCCAAGCATATGGCCATGTGTAATGGTTAGCTCCTCTCTCTCTGTCGCACTCTGTCTCCATCTGATTCCTAGACGATATCCTTCGCATTTAAAGTTCTTGCCTGAGTGCTCGCTGACTCGTCATCAGTTCAGTTCTCTAGAGTTCTTCCCATGTTTGTTGTTGCTGGGTTAACAAGTGTCATATGTGGTTGTGCCTTTACCATCTTCTGTCCATCCATCCATCCATCCATCCAGTTGCTATACACCTATCCTGCCCTCTCTTTCTCTCACACACCTCACCTCACCTGTCTGTTTATCTGTGTATCTGTCTGTGGTAATGGGCAGAACTTCCACTTCTTCCACCTGCTTGTTGCGTTTCGCTCGACCGACTTTTGCCCCCATCTACCCATCCATCCACTTTTAGGTTTAGCTTTGTCAGGTGTGTCTACATATTCTCTAGATTTAACTCAAGTGTTCTTTAGAGATTTTGTAGCCGCTTTAAAACGGTTCCCCTTCTCCGACTCCCCCTTCTCCTTCTCGTCCTACTACTCTACTCTGCGCAAATTGTCAAACGAAAGTGCAAATAAAATCTAATGGCGAAATCATTGCAAAAAGAAAGAAAATACGTAAAGTTACGTTTTGTGCGCTTTGCGTATACATACATATATGGAAAGGTGACTAAATGGGTGTGCGTGTGTGTGTGTATAGGGGTGTAGAATGCGGCATGTGGTAATGTCCTTGGGCTTGTCATTTTGGTTTGTCGCACCCGCGTGAATTTGTTTTTATTTGAAAACATTGCATTTTATTGGTGGTTGGGTTGGTTGATCGGCAGTTTTCGTTACCATCAAATGTTGCCAAACGTGTAACAAAACTGGCCAAAAAGACAGAGTGAAACAGAGAGGGAGAGAGATGGCCCACTCTGATAGTCAGCAGTAATTTAATGACTAAAAGCGAGTCTTTTGCTGTGACCATGAGTGTCGTTAAACACATTCGTTGTAAACTAGAGACCTAAATACAAATTATATCTAGTCCACAAAACTAGGTGGAACTTTTACCTTACCAACTTTTATTTTGTTTATGTCAGATTTCAATCATTGCATTGCTTTAATTATATTTCCAATTGTCGCTCGCATAGATTCAATTGAATTTCCAATGGATTGATTTCATCGAGTTGCAGGTGTCACAATTAATTTCATGGAATGGAAAACCAATATCTATAATTTGTTTCGAGGTGATGAACCCTAGCGTGCATCCTATAATTCTCTTCCCTTCCTTTCGTCTCTCTCTCCCTCTCCCTCTCCCTGCGAATGGCGACCATATATAAAGTGGTGTAACTTTGTGCAAACGGCTTACAGTCATAGTCATCCCAGGATGGGAACAACATTATTGGCATTTGGTTTTGTTTTATTTCTTGTTAACTTCACATTGGGCCACAACTTGGATGAGCCATTGGATAGAAAATGTGTGAGCCGCCGTCTCATTGATCGTTATGGCTTAAATGAGCAGTTATATGGCAGAGAGAGTTGCCTGAGTGAAAGCAGGCGACATAAGCGACGCATTGATGCCACTTTCTATGGCAATCCAAAGCCACGTTCGCAACTTCTAGCCGATCAATTTCATGTGAATAATTTGAATTTCGATCAGACCAACTCTTTGGTTTCTTTGGTTAATCAAATAGCCGCCGATTATTTAAACAAGTGTCCGCCAGTTATTTATTACGATAGTTTTGTTGAGAAATCCGATGGCTTAATATTGGAGAATCTCTTCAAGGTGAGATCAATTTCCAATGCTAAATCATTTTGTTTACTTACGAATTGACGTCTCAGACCTTACCCATTACGTTCTATCATGGCGAGATTAATTCACGCTATGAAGCCAAGAATACACATTTCACTCAACACATTGATAGCAATTGCAAGAGTTATATACTATTTCTATCGGATCCATTGATGACGCGAAAAATTCTGGGACCACAGACCGAGAGCCGTGTTGTCTTGGTATCCCGTTCGACCCAATGGAAATTGAGAGATTTTCTCATCTCGGAATTATCGTCGAACATTGTCAATCTCTTGGTCATTGGAGAGTCTCTGATGACTGATACTATGAGAGTAAGTACGGTGGGCTATGCTCTCCCGACTTGAATAATTCGAATGTTTTCTTGTTTTTTTGACCAAAGGAACGCCCATATGTTCTATATACACACAAACTTTACGCCGATGGCCTCGGCTCGAATGTTCCGGTTGTTCTCACTAGCTGGATGAAGGGCGGTCTATCAAGGCCACATATCGACTTATTTCCACCAAAATTTCAGGCCGGTTTCGCTGGACATCGTTTTCAGGTATCGGCATCAAATCAACCGCCCTTTATCTTCCGCATCCGGAGCATCGATTCCACGGGCATGAGCCAATTGCGTTGGGATGGCATCGAGTATCGTTTACTCAATATGATTGCCAAACGATTGAATTTCTCATTGGATATCACCGAGACGGCAACGGAAATGCACACACACGGTGTTATTAACAATATACAAAGACAAATTGAATTGAAGGCCGTGGATATCGGTATGTCGGGCATATTCATTACGGAGGAACGTTTACGGGTAACAGAGATGTCGGTGGGACATTCGAAAGATTGCGCTGCCTTCATAACGCTGGCATCGAAGGCCTTACCCAAATATCGTGCCATTATGGGTCCATTTCAATGGACAGTATGGGTAGCCCTGATTTGTGTCTACTTGGGTGGCATATTCCCCATAGTCTTTACGGATCGCCTGACTCTTAGCCATCTGATGGGCAATTGGGGTGAAATGGAGAATATGTTTTGGTATGTCTTTGGCATGTTCACAAATGCCTTCACCTTCACGGGCAAATACTCTTGGAGTAATACAAAGAAGGTATCGACACGTCTACTGATCGGAGCTTATTGGTTATTCACCATAATTATAACTTCATGTTATACTGGTTCGATAATTGCTTTTGTCACCCTGCCAGCATTTCCCGATACAGTGGACTCGGTGCTTGATCTACTCGGCTTATTCTTTCGTGTGGGTACATTAGGTAAGTGGAACACACACACATACATGTATGTATATATGCCAATTATCTCTATTGACTCTGGAAAGATAATGGTGGTTGGGAGACTTGGTTTCAAAACTCCACCCATGGACCCACTTCAAAATTGTACAAGAAAATGGAATTCGTTAGCACTATTGATGAGGGAATCGGCAATGTAACGCAAAGTTTCTTTTGGAACTACGCCTTTCTGGGCTCCAAGGCGCAATTGGAGTATTTGGTTCAATCGAATTTCTCCGATGAGTAAGCAACATGATCGTCCACATTGATAATGAATTGCAACAATCATCGTTGTGTTTTATTTTCTAGAAATATTTCACGTCGCTCGGCCTTGCATTTGAGTGAGGAATGTTTTGCTCTCTTTCAAATCGGTTTTATTTATCCACGTGAGTCGGTATATAAACGCAAAATCGACTCAATGATTCTCCTGGCCCAACAGAGTGGCCTGATGGCGAAAATCGGCAATGAAGTTAGCTGGGCCATGCAGCGTTCGGCATCGGGTCGCCTCCTCCAGGCCAGTTCATCGAGTTCACTTCGCGAAATTATACAAGAGGAACGTCAATTGACCACAGCCGACACCGAGGGCATGTTTCTATTGATGGCATTGGGCTATTTCCTCGGCGCCGTAGCCTTGGTATCCGAAATCGTTGGTGGCATCACGAATAAGTGTCGCCAAATTATCAAACGTTCACGTAAATCGGCCGCCAGTAGCTTGTCCTCGCGGCATAGTTCATCCAAAGGCTTGGAACGCACCTCGGCCGAGCAGTTGGCCCACGATGAGAGAAAGCTGGCACGTCGCGAGGCCGCCGAAGAGGGCCAACGCATGGGTTTTGGCATGAGAGAATTCAATTTGACCCGCACAACATTGCGAGAATTGTACGGCAATGTAAATCGATCGGATCAAAGCTCGAATCAGCCATTGGAAAACGTAACAAATCATCATGGGCCCCACAAGCACACAAGTCCTTTACACTCGGATGTCCATGAGGCACTCGATGGCCTTGATGAATTTATAGCCCAAATCGAAATGACAGATGATGAACGCGAATCTGAATCTGCAGATCAAGACCGTAATAATTGTGACCATTTTGGACCATCGTTGGACCACGACGAGGAAGTAGAAGAAACTAATGATCCACTAGATCCTTTTGACGACCTAAGCAGTTTCCGTTTGTATAAAATTCCGGAGAGCAATTCATCACAGGAATAAACACAGAAATTTAATATTTTGTAGTTTATGGAATAATTTTAATCACAGTCAAAGTTGAATTGATAAAGCTGATCGAGAATAGATGATTTTGAACTATATTTGTATTGAGTTTTTCCCCAGGAAACATCGTTTATGGCCATTTTGATTGACCAATCTATTTTTCGTTTTTGACTGATATTGACTTTAAGTTGAATTGAAATTGTTTGCCAGTTTTGATTGAAATTTGATTTATTTCATATTCTCACGGACATGAACATTTCTTTTTTTCTTATTGAATCAAGAATACTGTTGGAAGTCATGGTTAATAATAAATTGTATTAGCTTTCATCTTCATTACATTTGCTTCATCTTGGTTTTTGTCTTGTTCGCTTTGCTTCTCCACTTCTGTCAGAGTTTAGTATAAGAATGTGAATGACGAGCATAAGGATACGGATGACGATGATGTTGTTGTTGTTGTTGTTGTTGTTGGTGGTGTAGTTGCTGCTGCTGCTGTAATCGTTGAGAGCGCGCACATCATTTCACGCGGAAATCAAAGACGTTTCCTTATTTTTCTTAAGTTTAAATTGCAGGAAATTACTTTCCAGTGCCAGTTTCCCTCCTGTCAGTCTCTCTCTTGCTCTCTCTTCTATTGCCCACACTATAGACATCCTTAGAGAATCCGCTATCTCATCTCTTTCTGGCTGTGGGACACTGCAATCTCACTAATATTAAAACTCAAAAACCTAAAAAAAAAAATAAAGGTAAACCGAAGGGGGCACAAAGAGCAAGGGTATGGGAGGGTGTTGGAGCAAAGAGGGGAGACGAGGAGCAAGAAGTAAGTCGTTGCACGGATAAGGGGGCAGATTGTGGATTCCTTGACCACGAAGCAGGAAAATCTTAACTGCTACTTATCGAGTCGCGCCCCCTGAGCATTTCATTTCATTTTGGCGTCTTGGTTGCCACGGAAATTCATCAAAATCATATCAACTCGTTCGCCCGCGTCTCTAACACCCGCATCCATCTATCCATCCATCCAGCTGCCATCATCTTACCGTGGAGAGATTGCGGTTTATCATTCGCGAGTTATAGCCCAACCGCAGTAACAAAAACAACATTTTAAGAAATCGTTTAACTCGACTTGAAAATTACCCCCATAAGTAGAAATTAGGAACAAAATCAAAGTAAAGCCAATAAAAATAGAAGAAAGAAGAAACAAATAACAGAGAAAAGAATGAAATCTAGATTATCCAAGTTTACTCTAACCCATTCGAACTGCTAAAAGAATATCTCCATGTAATTGGATTTTTAATATTTCTAAACAAATGTTACAGCTGCACCTATATACTCTTTAACTGGTGTCATGGTTACAGGGTATATAAAACTTTCCACTTTCCGTGGACCTACCGACGTTTGCATGTTTTTCTTACACGATTCTTGTTGTTGATGGCTCCGACTGTTGCTGCTGCTGCTGCTGCCAGTGGCACTCGAGCAATATTTGATTTTCTTCTTTGATGCCATTAGTTTTCCCTCGTATTTCTTTTTTTTTGTATTTTTTGAGTCGGCCTCGTCTCCATCCGCTTCCTGGCGAATCGCGCACACTTGTAGATAAACTTTTGTAAATGAAATTGCAAAAGAAATATATGTATGTAGCTTGTTCGGGGGCTTTTCTTCAGTCCACTCAAACAGCTGAAGCAGATAATGCGTTTTGCGACTGCACTGCAACTGTATTGCAGTTGTATCTACCGTTCCGTGCCGTATCCTGGCCAACCTAACTCCGCAACTCGATTGCCTGGTACTTGGAGACGATTCGAGAGTAATCAAAGCTTGAGCTTGTCTACTCATCCGCCACTCACAAGACATCGAATTGACAGGCACCTGGTGAACACCGTGTATTTGTTACTCCATTCAATTCCTCCATCCCTCTGCTATTTCCTACACCCACTGCATTTATACAAGTAACAATAACAAGACGATTACCGAGATAGATATATTACCTAAAGAGATAGACTTTAATCAAAATTCATTTAGCTCATAAACAAGAGTTCGAAATACAATCAAAATAATAAAAATATCTACACCACGATATTTTCAATTCTATAGTATGGAATCTAAATACGATACGAAACCAAATTCAAGTAATATTGGTAACTGTTAGATGTAAGTTTGACATTTTCCGTCAATGGAATTGAATCGAAGAAAACGACAAAATAATTTTTACCCATATCTAATGCTTGTACATATGTCCCAACTGTAGATATCCATACCCACATTAGCACGCGCACACACACACACATACACACACAGACATACACACATGGAAGAGCGCAATCTCAGTTGCATTTTAATTACCGAATCAAAAATCACAGAAGCGGAAATACTTATGAATTTCTTATGAGCATACAAAAAGTAGCAGTCGAATCAGAAGAACTAGCAATAGAAGCAAAAGGAGAAACAGCAAAAACATTGAAGAAGTAGAAGAAGAATTCGCCGACGATAATATGAAAAGAAAAAAAGGAACGAAAGAAAAAACACATGAAGGAGCAACAAGATGTAACACAGTAGAGTGGAGCAATGGGAGAAGATGGAGCAGCTGCTGCTCAGTTGTAGTTAGTAATGTTGCTGTGGCTCCCACTGCGTGGGTTGCTTAAATAGTTCTAGATCACACAAGCTCTAAGAATCGAGACAGATTAAAAGAGTATGATTTTCAAAGCGAATCACGTGACGAAATCTATTTGTAAATAGAAAAGAAAGCATAGTTGAAATTCGGTTTGCGAATATCTAAGTAGAAAGGTAAATATGTATTTTAAAACTTGTGAAAATCACCTCGCCAGGCAACTAGAGACAGTCAGACAAATTGGTTTAACACACACACACACACACACACTGTGTTTGTGTCTGGGCCACACTCGTTCGGTCTGTGTGTGTGTGTCCCTATTTGTAGGTGCATATATAACGAGGGATATTTAATTCAAGTGCGGGCGTTTTGGGCCTGCTTTTTATATACATACACTGATGCCCTAGGGTAAACGGGTTGAAAGGGCATATTGAAGACTTTATGACGTATGCTGCTACAGTTGAAGAATGATTGAAATCTCTTCTAAAGGGTATCTGATAGTTGTTTAGCTTAGATTGCATATAGAATTTTTTGGCATTGTGATTGTGGTGTATTTTGGTTATGTGCAGCTGCTCATTCTCCCCCTCACTCCCTCTCAGTCTTTCGCTCCCTCTCTTTCTTGGCCTTTTTTGAGTTTTGCGGTTGCACTTCACTAAAAAATGATATACTACTCTGACATTGCTTGGTTCTGTCTCGGTTTTGTCTCACTTCTGTTTGTCTGTCTGTCTGTCTGACAGACTGTCGATGTGTGTGTGGGTGTGTGTCTGTGTATCTGTGTATCTGTGTGTCTCTGATGATGTTCACACTTGTGGCCATTAGAGTGGAACTTATTTGGTTTGCTGCCAAACTCTTACACTACTCATAGTGCGAGTGAAATACATATGTACCTTCTTTTATATATGTATGTGTGTATATTCGTTTGGGCCTGTGGTTGCTACCAACTTCTGTCAGTTCGTCAATTGTCTTTAGACTATGCAGCTCTTAAGTATCGTTGAGTTATCTTTCCTCTTGCCTACACACACACACATACAAAGCACCTCTCACTCTTACCACTTTTCATATCTGCCAGTCTGTCGCGTTGTCTGCATGTCGTTCTGTCTAGATGTCTGGTAATCCTCTTATAAGCTGCTGCGCATACAAATGTGGCAAAACTGGAAGCGAACTTTTTGGCTACTTTTTGACTCCTGATGTTATTGCTGCTGCTACCGCCTCTGCTGCTGGTGGTAATTTGTCTGCACCAAAATGTGTACACATATTTGTACTTAACAATTATTTATTTATGAGGTAAACATCATTCAGATGCAGGCAGCAGCTTTATGAATATATAAATGCCCATGCTCCTGCCCCTGTCCTTGCCCTTGCCCATGACCATGTCCATGCCCAGCCAAGCCCACATGATGGCCGTTAGATTGGCTCGCTGCCTGGCTGGCTGTCTGTCTGGCCAAATGACCGTTGCAAATTTGATTGCATTTACATATGCAAGATACACAGGGATACAAATTTATCCATTGCCAGCAAGGGACCAAAGCAGAAGGGGTACCCGGAAGAGGGGGTGCGGGTGGGGGGTTGGTTTGGAAACAGAGGTGATAGCGAGTTTCAGACAATCGGCAAATTTTTGCCTGTAATTGCCGCAAAAAGCATCATAATGATTTTTATGCATTGCTTACATTTCCACTTAACAATAAACATTTCGCCCTCATAAGTATGCTATGGTTTTTTCTTCTCGTCTTCTTCCCTTTTTCTCGTCTTTTCTGCACCTAGCATTAACTTAAGCAGATAGGCTTAATAAAAAAACGTCAATTGCAGCAAATTGAAATGCATTTTTTAATGAAATTATAAAAATATTCCACTTTGTTTACAACAAATTTTAAACAACATAAAAAAACGAGGGAAAAAATAAATCCAAATTGCAATTAAATTATAGTTTTTATGATCTTTAGGTGTGGCCAATTTACAAAAAAATAGTCAAGAGAAAAAATTGACTGACAGATTGACTAAATTGCAAACAACTTATTAGTTACTTTTTTGAGTAATATTTTTTCAATTCGCTTAGTCTTAATTAAATTATTTTGGAATTTTTTCGGATAAATATTTGTTCGATTGTTCAAAATGAGCCGTATTTTGAAGCTTTTATTGGGGGATGGGGAAAAGATGGGAAACATAGCACCACCCCACCACAAAAAGGTGCTGCTCAAATATTTATGCCAATTTTCGGCGCTTGACTTTTTGCGGTTGCCTTGCAAGAAAATACAATGACTACCAAATGAATGAAACTAAATAAGGAATATGGCGATATACAATAACCGAAGGATAACCTCGAGCAGCAGCAGCCACTGCTTTCTGGCTTGACTGAATAATGCATACGATAGATACAGATACAGACAACCAGAGATACACACATATATACAGACATACATACATACGTAGATACAAATATAAAAGCCTTTTGTTTCTTCTGTTTACTGGGAAAGCGATGCCAAAGCCATGAATTTCTGAATTTAGGCGTTACATTTTGGTAGCTCTCTCGAGTGGCTGCTGTGGGGACTAGATGGTGGGGGGAAGAGGCTAAGTGGGAGAGTGGGGGTTAGTGCCGTTGCCTGGCGTTTTTATTAAATCTTTCGCCCTTTACGAGTAACAGTAACAGGCGGAATGGTTGTGGCATATAGAAGAGAGAGAAACCCAAACCCAAACCCATATTGCATATAAGTAGTGCACAATTACACACATTTTTCGTCCCACTGAGTTTCACTGTCTGTGTCTCTCCCGCCCTGGCTCACGGTATGCTCCGTCTGTCTCTCTATCTCTGTGTGTGTGTGTGTGTGTGCCATCAAATATTTATAAACGTGCCAGGGGAAGCCGCCGCCAAGCAATCGCTTCATATTCAATATTCAGTTGTTACGCGTCGCGGCAAGTGCAGCAAATTGCCAATTCACCATGCCAATAAGCCGAATCCAAATGAGCAAAAGCCAAACAGCCCAAATACACACCATATTGTTATATTATCTACCATATACCATATATGTATGGTATACAATGACAGTATGTAACAGTAACAGTAAAAGCCAGGATTCAAACTGAAGCAATTATCCTGGGACCAGCCAATAAAATGCAAACAATTTCCAATCCTTCAAAGTCTCCAAGTACCTACACACACACACACACACACACACACATAGAGTCTAAGCTCTTAGACAATTGAAAGTGTGCCACACACTGATATTGTTCTTTTACGAATTTTCAAAAACATTGGAAAACACGCTCGACTTGAGAAATATAAATAATTATTCAGGTTCAATCTCATGACGAAAAGATTTCGACAGAGATCTAATGAAGTCCTTGCATTCCACTCATTTCCTATTTGTGTTTAGTTTAAAATATTTAGTAACTACATCAACATAATTAACAATGAATAAACTCTAATTGCACACACATTTCTTAGCACTTAGGCAATGCCACTCAACTCTAGAGCATCGTTAAATGTTACTTTAAACCAAAAAAAAAACAAAAAGTGAAAAAATGATAAAAATAAAAAACAAAAAAACAAAGAAAAAATGAAACTTTTCCTGACCAGTTACGGCACATAAACAAACCGAGGCAAACAAACAGTCTCCCTTCGTCCGGCAAATAAAAAGCACTGAGCGAAAATCGATGTGCATAACAGAGTAGTGATAAAAAAAAAAAAAAAAAAAAAAAAAAAAAATACCTCACACACAGAGAAATAGACATACAAAAACTTGGACCAGTTCACATTAGGCCGGGCTCTCCATCTCACCAAGTGGATTGGTAACGAGACAAAGGACGCGAGGGGAAAAAATGTCACTGAGGGAGATCGGGTGATTTGGGGGGATGTGTGGAAAAAAATGCTCGTCCCTTCGAGCAGCGCAAACACTTGGGCACTTGGCACTTGGCACTTTTTGATGTTGTTAGTGGCCATGTTGTCGACGTCGGCGTTGTGGATAGGGTCCGGTCTGGATATGGCTTCGATTCGGTGACCGGTCTGCTATGGTCTGGTCCGGGGTCCTCCATTCCTGCAGGTGTCGGTGCCGCGCGCTCAGGACTTGCAAACTATGCACATGGCGGTAAATACTCGAAACGCCACGTGGTCTTCCTGCCAAGCGCGCTTAAATTTACTGCCCTCAGGCATTTTTTGGTGGGTCTTCTACAGCCGAAAGATACAGCGACAGCGAGAGAGAGAGATAGAGCGAGAAGGAGACAGGGATAGGGACAGTAGGGTCCGCAACATTTCCGAAATGCGACAAAAAAAAAAAGACAAGTTAACAGAGAAAAAAGCAAACCCCCAAAAAGGGAGTCACAAACACAACACAAAAAATAGCAAAAGAATCGTAAGGAAAAAGATACGATACAGAGATACATGGACACACTTTTTCTGCCATGTCGAAATGTCCGATTGGAATGAATGAAAGCCAAAATGATGACAAAATTTTCCACGGCAGCGAGAATTGGCATGGCTAAAAGTAAAAGGTATTATCAGTCAGCAGCAACAAGCACGAAGACCACGTAGTACAGTCACCTCAAAAGTTGGCATGTTGATACCGTTTAATAAAAGTTTAATTTTTAAAGTCCTCTGCTTATTAAGTGATGAATCACGAATATCTGCATTTTAGCTAATTTCTAAAACGATTTGAAAAAAGTTAGTTCCTTCGAGGAATTTTTGGCATTGTTTGGCAGAATTATAGAATGAAATAAATGATTAAAAATCGACTAAATTTTGCAAAAGTTTTATATATTTTTATTCCAATTTAAAGAAAATGTTTTTTTTGAGTCGTAAACAATTCCATGAAAGAAGAAAAACTTTGTCAGATTCAATCTGTGGGTCTATTTCTATGCAATTTAATTTGCAGATTTTTGAGCGATTAAATCGATAAGATAAAATGATCTGTAAAAATGATCTAGCTAAAAGTAATTATACTAAGACTATAACAAATTGTCTTGACAGAAAGAGAGACAATGATAATTTTCTAAATTGTCCCACTCACTCCATAATTGACTTACAAGTTCGAAAAAGAGAGCAATGCAAAAGAATGATAATATCAAAGTCTAGAAAATTAATTGCTCAGGAAATCTTCAGGAATAGCAAATTTATATTTCTAAACTGAAACGGTTTCAAAATCTGTTACTCAGCCCTTTAGGACTCCCATATAAATAAATCCCCAAGAGATCACTGAGGAATTCGTATGGCCAAGTGACCAAGTGTCAAGCAGTAAAAGGAGAAAAAGAATCAACATTGGCGATAAATTGTCGTAAGTCCGTGCGATACAAAGTCAAATGCACTTTATTTGCCTGAGTTTGGGTCTTGGTGTGTCCTTTTGTGTGTGTGTGTGTGTGTGTGTGTGTAAGTTGAGTACATGTGATTTCATTTTGCAATATTGCATATTGTGTGTCGCACTTAAATTCAATTAAGCCACAAAGGCAGTTACACAACGCAGAGAGCAACACTCTGAGCTCTGCGCCGCCCGGCAGCCATCCCAAAACGACGATGACGATGACGATGACGATGGCTTTGGCTTTGGCGATGACTATGAAGATGGCAAGAATGTGACTGTGGGAGGCGGGATGGGGACGAGAATGAAGATGAGGTTGCCAATGATGACGTTAGAGAAACGAAACGAAATGAAACGAAACGTTACTGGCTACAGTTTATGGCATCGCCCTTCATGAGCTCATTCATTCATGCACCAATTCGCTCAACCATTCAGGCTTACACTCATTCAATCATTGTGAAATTTATTTGTAAATTGAGTGAGTGTGTGTGTGTGTATTATAGGGATAGTGTAATGGTCACCACAGCTTAAATTTCAATATGGAAAATGGCAAAAGATCAAAAACAAAAATAATTATCAACCATGAGCACTTACTTATATTCTGCCGTTTGGCAAAACGGTTTTGGTTAAGGGTAGAAAAACATTTAAGTAAACTATTATTATATCTGCATTCTGAATCTGAATTCGTTTTTGAACTTAAGGATAGGGCAACAGATGTAGTCTTTAGTTTTAAAGAGATATTAGCTAATTGAAGTATCTATGATCTATAATTTCAATAAATATTCTCTGGGTCACCCATATATTCTATTCTTTAATCTACAAGATTTTCAAATGGAATTGATTTTCTCAACGCTATTAAGTTATAATTGAGATAATAATTTTATTTTTCCTACAAAGTTTGACATTTTCTTTCTTTAAAGCAAAGAAAGACAACTTGCTAAAAGTTAATATCAAATTATTTACTCTTCAAGAACGTCTAAGACCAATTGAAATCCATATCTTCTTTCTTGATAACGAAAAATAATTCCAAATCAGTTGCCTAAAATTAAAATCAAATTAAAACTAACCCATTAATATCTCACACAGATCAATTGACAAACAAGGCAAAACTAACAAGTCTTTTGACAACTGATGAGACATACTAAACCAGGTCCAGGTCCCCGCTCTTGTTCCTACAGTCTGTTTTTTCCCACAGTCATATTCTGAGCTGGGTGTATGTGTGTGTGCATGTGTGGGTGTGTGAGTGTGTGAGCTTGAAGGGGTGTTTTGCTTGCTTGTTTTTTTTTGCTTTGAAAGCTGTTGAATGACGTTCGGTGAATGCTGTTAGATGGGCGTGGCCCATAGCCTGGTCTGGTTATATGAGTGATAGATGAGTGGAGCAGGTATGTGTGTGTGTGTGTGTTGCATCTCTCTAATTTCATTTGCACGCTTTTCAACGCTCCTTTTACTTCAATTGAGTTCTATTTAAATGTTTGTCTAGGTGTGTCTTAGGTACGCACAGCAATCCCACCCACACACACACAGACCCTGCCCAGCTATCCGCCCCTTTCATAACATACCCACTTTTTGTGTGTGCTTTCATTGCTTGCTGCTTGCTTTATTTTTTCTCTCTCGTTTGCCTTTGTCAAGATACATTGCTATCGTCTTGGCATCTTTTGCATTTACATCTATTGATGCTGTTGGCTGTTGGCTGTTGGCTGCTGGCTTCATCTGCTGCTGCTGGTGTTGGTGCTGTAGAACTAATTCCATTAAAGCAACCTCTAACTTGATTTTCAATTGACTCCTTATTTGGTGGGTGGAGCTGGCTGGAACTGAAAGTGGGCGCTGTCAGCAATCAACATGTTCAATTGAGCATATCCTGGTCCGGGCACAGGACACTGCCAGAGCGAGAGCTAGTGAGGGCGCAGCAATGTGATTACCCAACGCTATTTTGTACACTCACACACACACTCATACCAGAGAGAGAGAGAGAGAGAGAGAGAGACTGAAGGACCCGACAAGTCGAAGAAGAAGGACAACAACAAGGACGTCCAACAGGCGCCTTTGGTTAGCTTGGTTGCCTTTTACATTTCATTGGATTTTATGCGTTTTACTTTATGCTGATGTTTTTATTATTAAATTTTCTTGAATTTTCATTTACATTTTTCTTCCTCTTGCCGCCCATTTTGTTCCGCATTTTCTTTTGCTTTTTGTTGTTGTATTATGTCGTGTTATATGTTATTTTGTGTATTCTATCCTCTGTGAGCGATGATGGTGATGATGACTCCACTTCATTTTCACACTTTTCATTCAATTTATTGCATTTCGCAATTTGAGCACTTCTCCCCCACCAACTCCGGTCTCTCCCTTTCTCTCTCTCGCTCTCTATCTATCTTTTTCATTTTCTATCCAACCTCGTTTCATTTCATTGTGTCATTCAGTTTTCTTAGTTTTGGTTTTTTTTTTTAAATGGTTTCACAATTTGAAACAAACTAACCTGAAAATAATCAAAGAGCATTCTCTTTATTCAAAACATTCAATTCGAATTCTCAACTAGTTTTAGCATTGAAATTGAGAAAAAGATTTGATGGGCTTCCTAAGTCTGAAAATAATGATTTTAGTGGCTAAACAGAAAACCTCACCTTGATCTTTTAATGTGTTCTAATTTATCGATATCGACGATTTCCAAATTTGTTTCAACTAAGCAAGCGAATGCTTTAGATGTTAACAATTTGTTGAACATTTTGTATTCCATTTCGATAACTTAAGTTAACACCATGTGAGCATCAAAAAGCAGAAAGTGATAGATATTTTTCCGAAAGCAAATAGTTCTTCTAAAAGCATAAATAAAGCTCAAACAAAATTAACAACATTCGCGAAATAGTCATAGTCAATAGCCGGAAACCAATTTGAATTATGAAACCCGAAGAAACTGTTCTGGCAGCAGCAGCAGCAGCAGCAGCAAACAACACCAGCAACGCAACCGATGCCAATGAGGAGCCAAGCACCAGCCGGGGGCAAGTGGGGCGACACCAGCAACAGCAACAACAGCAACAACAACGGATCAATTTCGATGGGCTCGATAGGCGTACTTTCATTAATCGTATTTTAAGGGAATTGGATGAAATCCGTAAGCATCCACCGCCCAATTGCGGCGCTGAGAGCTTCAAGGATGATATCTGCCATTGGAGGGCCTTCGTGAAGGGCCCAACCGGTACCGCCTATGAGGGTGGTAACTTTAAGCTGGATATACGGTTCCCCAAATCGTATCCATTTCGGCCGCCATGCATTCGCTTCATCACTCGCATCTATCATTGCAATGTTGATAGTTGTGGTGCCATTTGTCTGGATGTACTCAATGAACGTTGGTCTCCCGTAATGACCATGGCCATGCTATTGTTATCGGTTTGGGTTCTAATCGGTGAATGCAATCCAAATGATCCCTTGGTCACATTTATTGCCGATCAATACAAATCCAATCGAAAGGAGCATGATAAAATCGCACGAACTTGGACTTTGCGTTATGCCAAAGAGCAAGCGACTCCAACTGCTACTTCCACTCCCGATTCCACTTCCACTTCCACCTCAACCACAACAGCAACTATTAAAGAGAAGCAAAGTGATGAAACACCGACCCCCGAATAGATTTAACCCAATATATACACCATAAAGTTATTGTATATGTTTATGCCAATAACCAAATCCGTCCCCCCCACCCACCACACACCACACTCCACACTCCACACTCCACACTTCACACCTCACATTTATTCTCCTCTTTCAGCAGTCACTTTCTGTTTGCCAATAAACCATGTCGATAACATTTTCCCGAGGCTTGAGAAGGTATACTACACTATACCACCAAATAGGACTGTATGTGTGTGTATAGAGGTGTGGACAATTTATAAAACCAAGTGCAACCCTTCTCTGGCAAAAGCTAGAGCGCTGGGACTGCTGCGGCCAAGATACGTAGCCATCGCAAGCCATAGTGGGAGCGTTTGGCACGTTCATGTCTATGAATATTCATGAGCTGCCAAAAAATGAGAAAAGGCAGCAGCAGCAGCAGGAGCAGGAGCCACGAGACGGAAGACGCGTTCGCGTTCCCGTTTTCCATTCGCGGAGCAGGGCCAAAAAGCAAACGCAGCCAAAATGGCGAGAGAAGGAACTGTGTCGTCCGGTTTGTAGATGATACGAGGCCGACAAGTGGCTGAATGAGTCTCGTTTTTCCTTTGCTTTCCTTTTTTTCTCTGCTTGGATAAACAAGCTAAGTAGTTTCTCTTAAAATGAGGTCAATGCAATTGAACTTGGTGTAAATTTCTCCACTTGTTTTTAAGTTAATGCTTTTATTTGTTAGTCAGTCATTAGATTTCTAAATTGAAAAAAGCTCAAAATATCAGAATGACAAATAATGGAATTTTAGAATGCTTCAAAGGAGGCTAGATTAATTTAGAATAAGATGCATTTTAAACTACAAAAATATCGTCAGTCTATGCATAAATTTAGCTTTTTAGCCAGCTAATCTTTTAGTTATTTCCAAACTACTTGGTTTGTTTATACCAGGAAAATTCGTTAAAGATATGGCTGATAATGTTAGCTAAATAAATTTTCGAATCTTTTAATCAAAACGCGTAGTTTGTGCCATTTCATCTCCCGTTTCTTTTCTGATTATACAAAAAGAAATGAAAGCCGTTGTCTGACTGAAAATATCATCAAAAAGCGTTCCGCCCTTTCATTGTCATTTTGCGCTTGCTTAAACAAGTCTGAAACGTTAATGAACTTAAAGAAATTAATTAAAGTGGCAACCAGAGACAGGAACTGAGACACACACACTCACCCACACACTCATGTGTGTGTGGGTGTGTGGCTTAACGCTCGCAAACGCCTTTATTGAAAACGACATCCGGGTCCATCTTGTCCAGGGTAAATGCAATAAAAGTGTGTTTCACTCACAACAACCCAAACGAATGACGACTATGCGAATGCCCTTGGTTTAGTTATTACTTTCTGCCGAATGTTGCAAGTGCCACAAGCACCTCGAGAGCCATGCAAATGCCATTGGCATACAAAACGTATGCAAGCCAAAAAGGCTCTTGCCATGAGCTAAGATACAGACCGAGGGGCAGAAGGACCAGTTGAGGTGTGGTCAGCCACAGGATCAAAGGCCACACTCTGGGACTAAACACAGAGGCTCTCAAATTGAAAATAAATCCAGCATACAGACGCCTCAGATCGACGGCAAGTGCTACTAGATTGGCCAACATCTTAACAAATCCCTCAGCGTTCAAATTTTTCTCGATCTGCAAGGCCAAGGTTAGTAATTAAAAGTTAGTATTTCTTGTGGACTTATACACTTACATTGATAAGCATCCAAAGTGTTAAGCCCAGACTCCAAATGGTTGTTAAATAGACATTCACCTGGAGTAACAATTGCAGCCAGAGACTCGTGCCAATTGGCATTATAATCGATAAGGATAAAGCAACTTCCAGATTGTCCATTACGTGACGCGTGATAACGAATTGATAAGGCCAGGCCTGCTGAGTGGCAAAAATGTCATATGTCAAGCCAAAATTGACCGTCTGTCATCTGAAGTGCTTTAGCTAATATGCTCAACTCTTGTATTACCTTGTAGCAATTTTGATGTGAAACAGGAGCAATAAATATTGCCGCGTGTTGTCAGTAAACCGACGACCAGAACCAGAGTTGGGGCTGACTGAACAAACTTCAGTCCATTGCCATGCCCATGCCAATGCCCCTGTCCTTGTCCATGCCGATGTGAGACACTCGCCGATATTGCAGAAAATTAACAAATGAGCCTGACAAGCGCATTGCTGATGAGTTTTACCCACCAACATTTTGCCTGGCATCATCATCCGAGGGTCGTGTCAAAAACTTTCTGCACTCTCAGCTGCTTTTATTGAATTCCATTACACAGTTTCCATGTCAGGCCAAGCGATGTCATCATAAAGGCTGACTAAAACAACAGCTCCCCTGACATCCCCCCCACACCACAAGTTATTTGCTTTGGCACCCGAAAAACCAAAAAACAAAAAATATTGGAACACATCGTCGATATCGTTGTCATTAACATTAATGGGCAAATTGTTTTAGATGGCCAATTGCCTTTAGCCAGCCAACAGAACGAAAAACCATACGGCAAAGAGAACGAATAACAAAAAAAAAAAAGAAAACCCCAAAAACCGAAGTAGAGAAAAATATAACTCCACCCATTGTCGACTTCTGCTCTTGACATGGGCAAAGCAATGCGGGTTGTCGGATGCTCCAGCAACAAAATACAGATTGCAAATGCTTGATAATGATGACAGAGACAAAAACAGAGCGAAGGAGAAAGCTATAGATGAAGAAAGTGAGAGAGAGAGCCAAAGCGAGAGAGAAAGAGATTTGGAGATATGTAGACTAGTTCTGACCAGGCTTATGAAAAACAATAGCCAGTCAGTCACTGACAGAAATAGCATACCAAAAAAAGAGATCCTTATCAACAGGTGAATTGTTTTCTCTTTATGTATTTTACAAACTAGATATAGTCAAAGATACATATACCTACATACATACATATATGTACATATCTGCATACTATGTCCACTTCAAATTGAATAAGCTTAAAACAGATTTTTGTCTTGTGGCCTTTGTTTAATTAATTAATTTTTACTCTACTTGCCTTGGCTTGCCATTTCAGGATTACTTTGTTTAAACCATTTTGCATCAATTCATCGTATTTTATAGTGCTTTACGTTTTATTATTTAAGGTTAGTAATTCATTAAATCACATAACGTCAATTTAATCATATTGCCTTATTCTTTTTCTCATTTGCAAAGCAAAGTCGAATAAAATAAATAACTAACACTATCTAATTTGTTGATCTCTTTCAACAAATCTTTTATCATCTGTACATTCTGTTTTTCATAGCATGATTATTATTCAGTAACTATTCAGACCTCTTGACATATATTTCTGTGATCATTACTCTTATCTTGAAAATCGCTTAGATCTATCATTATAAGCAATTAGTTTCTAGTTTTGCTAGCATTCACTTTGCTTTTTCTATTCTGTCAATACTTTTAAACAAAGTTCTTTGAAATGTTGAATAATTTTTTAATTTGCTGATCCCAGCCACCATAAACAATTTGGACCGCAACAAAAGGGAAACCAACAGCCAGAAAACAGTATTCAACTCATCTTGGAATGTCTTTCTGTTTAGTGCTTCAATTATTGACAGTACAGGAGCGGATCTTGGCACAAGGAAAACTTCCAGCGTTTGGGGAGACATTAAATTGGGAAGCACTACATGCATTAAGACCTTTTTTCAATTGTTTTTCTTATCCTTGGAGTGGCTGCGTTTATGGTTAGTCTAGTCGTCTAGTTTTAGTTGTCGTTGGAAGACGAGACAATCAATTTGAAAGGATTTTCAGTAGAGCCTTTTGTGCAGGAAATTTTACTGCCTTTAGTTTTGGCTTCGGCTTTCGTTTTGGCTTTGACTTTGGCTTGGGCTTTGGCATTTGGCGGTCTTCGCACAGATTTTTCGGGTAAAATTTAATTAAGCTGCAAAATGCTGATGCAAGTAAGCTCCTTGTGGGGGGTGGGAAAAGAGACGAGTTGAGTTGGATGAGTTGGCATCTAAATATTATTTTACACGACGCTTTAACTGCAACTGCAACTCATACTTTCTGTTGCTGCTGCTGTTGCTGATGATGAGTTTTTTTTTCGTATGCCTTATAATAATAATCATAATATTGCCGCTAGCTAACAACTGTTTCATTAAGAGAAAAATAAAGATGAAGGAAGCATTCGCAGGAATAGCAAGAGTAACAGGACCTTCCCTCTGATGTATGAATAAGTATATATGTATATGTGTATATATATATATGTTGTTTTATGCGTATGATGATATTTTGCCAAGCTAAAGTTATGAGGTACAAGAAAAACGGATAATATTTTTTCTTCATCTTTTCCCTCAGTTAGTTGCTCAGAGGGGTGAAGGGGAAAAATGGCTACAAATGTGGCGGTTGGGGGATGTGTGTCTGTGTGTGTGTGTGTGTGTGTGGTGGGCGGTGGTATGACTTGCGCTTGCTCTTTTAGTTAAATGTTTGAAAAGAAAAATTAAAAACTTTTTTACAACAGCTTCTTCCTTCTCTTCTTCTTTTCTCTGTGTTTTTCTTGCTTTCTTTGCTTTCCTCGCATAATATCCTTCGTAAAGTTAAACGGGCCACAAGCAACAGCAGCAGCCCTAGAAGATTACTTCACATATGCGCCCCATCTTAATCCCAACTAAAGACACATCAAAAGAATAAAAAACAAAAAAACAACAAACAAAAATAACAAAAAAAAAACCAAAAAAACAAAGTCAAACTAGATGAAGAAGAAGAAACCGCAGAAACCTCAGGCTAAAGTGACACCAAAAAACAAGTGCGAATTTTGAAGAGATAAACTAAAACATATGTTATATATATATAAACGTGCTGACCTCGCGTTTAACTTTATATCAAAAGTGTTTTAGCATGAAGTGAACCGATTTGATTAGTCATTTTATTGTTAATTCAAATATTTTCAATTCTTAATCATTAGCCATTAAAATTTAAGTAAGCCTTAGTATACATATTTCTTTCATAATTTTATTTATTGCCAATGATCGCCTGATTCCTCCATCTTAATTATAATAATCATTAACTATTCGGCACACCCCGCGTATACGTGATTGTTTACAAAAATTAACTACCCAGTAACAAAGTAAAGTTAACCCAGCCGAAGGACGCGTTAAGGAAGCCTTATGTTATGGGTTCAGGACCAATGTTGCTTATAGACAACAAGGGTTAAGACTGATCGTTTAGTTCTTAAACCATTTCGATCTGACCGAAGAAAAAGCTGACCAGGATTTTATAAGATGCCCTCCTCAAATGGCCAATTAATACAATTTAAACGAAATTTTTTATAATGACTGCTTAAAAATGCATTTAGCATATGGTTTAGGTGTAACGACTTTAAGGTATCCGTCCTTCACCTTTTACCTTAAAACAGTAATTTTGGGTTTTTACTTTTTTTTTCGTTTTTGTTTCTTTTTTTTTTTTTGGGCGTTGCGAACACATGCGGTAAACTGAGAAAGAAGCGCAAACGAAAAAAGACAAGTAAAAATTAGAAAAAAGAAAACTTGTAGCAACTTTTCGTTCTGTTTTTTTTTTTTTTTGTATACATACATACATACATAGCATACATATTGCCGTGTACCTCAATCCTGGTCCCTTGTCCTTGGTGTGGCCCAAGTTGACTAGATGCTTGGCATGTCTTGTCTCGGCATGTGTACACACAGCCTCCACACGACCCCCAATTCTCTCTCATCCCCTCCCTCAAGAGGAGAAAAAATGCTCGAAAAGAAGAAAAAAAGAAAACCTTCACCCCGTGCCTTGACTGCTTGGTAACTTTTGGTAGTGCGGCGACATCTGCCAATGTTTTGAACATTGCAATACACACACAAGGCGAATGACACACACACACACACACTGGGCGAGGGAGAGAGAAATGTCAGAAGAACGGCAAGTGTGTCTCACACGCAAAAGGACAAACTCCTTGGCAAAATAATGAAAAAGTAACTCAAAGTCGTATTTGTATTTTCTTCAGCTTTCAGCTATCGCTCGTCTTGGTCTTGGTCTTGGTCTTCATCTTCATCTTCGGAGGACATCTTCGTTCCGAGGTCTATGTACTCGTCGTTCTCGTCGAACTCTTCCATCATGCGCCAAGGTTTTTGTGTGGAAATTGGTGCGAGTAATTGGTTTGTTAGAACAAAACTTCAAGTCGTACCCAAAAACTGGACAACATGGGCAAAGTTTTCGTCAGCCCATGCCCATGGACTCCCCACCCTTCCAGCTAGCTAGCTAGCTACCTATCTACCTGGTGACTGACAGACAACCTAATAATAATCTGCATGCCAGCCAGAATCTCAGTCATGAGGATGCAAGCGGCAAAGCGGCAGCGCGGCAGGACACACAGGACACAACCGACAAACAAACTTAAAAGCATGTCACACAGAGAGTTTTCGGTTTACACAGATTTTGCGCAACTGCACACAACTTTGCATTTAGTTTTGGCCAAAGAAGATGGAGAAGAAGACTCCCGTCTCCCTTTAGCCAGGAACGTTTGAGTGGTGCGGGAAAAGTAGTGAAAGGAAGATACATGTCACTGACACACACACACACGAGAAGTTGGAAAATGGAGACAGAGCTGAGGCTGTCGCAGCACAAAGGTTAAAAAGCAATTTTTCGAAATGTCAGCGAACAAAATTTCATTACAAATTTTTATTTGTCTATTCGCCTTGGTGCACACTCTCCCTCACTCCTGCTGGTGCTTCTCTTCTATGCATCTTGTTTCTGCAATGGAGTTATTCCAGCAAACAAAAACATGCAACATTTAAAAGGACCAAAGTAACAAGAAACTGATCATCTTCTAAATGGAAACTCACTCGCCACATCCACTTCGATAACGAATAACGAATTATCGATTGATTTGTAAATGTTTGAATCAACAACGAGTGGAGATCCAAGCATCCAAAAACAGTTTTCATTGATTGATATTGTAAAAGTTAATATTTCTTCTATAGGATCATTGATTTAATAGTAAACACTTTCAATTAAAGTCTATTATTCTAAGAAATTTATGTACTTATTCTGCCTCACTTGGCTTTATAGAAATATTTATGTTGATGATTTATTAATAAATGAAATTTTGCATATGCAAAATGTATTCGACCGCAAAAACAGAAGATGACGACAATCGTAAGGATGATGGCGATGGCGGCGACGGCTTGTTCAATGTTCCAAAGGAGAAATTCGATGTTTTGAGAAAAAAAAATAAAAAAAGAAAAGGATTTGCCATGTTAAACATTTTGGCCAAAAGCCTTAAGCTATTCCAAAAATTACATCACTCGAGTAAATATGAGAAAAAGATGGCAATGGCAAATGGCTAGAGGAGCATTTGACTGTTGGAAAGAGAGAGAGAGAGAGAGAGAGAGTGAGAGAGAGGGGTTACATGGGTAACGAAGGCAAACGGAGGACCTTCACGATTAATGGCAACGAAAAATGTAATGTAGCGTCCTGATTTCAAATGGGTCTCTGTCTCTCCTTTTCCGCCTCTCCCTTACCCCACACACTTTGTCTCTACTGTGTAAGTATATGTGTGTGTGTGTGTGTGTGTGTGTGTGTGTGTGGGCGGCTGCAAACAAAAACAAAACAGCAAGCTAAAAGGAAGTGGGATGAAGAGAAACAAAAACAACATTTTGGGGCCAATGGTCGGTTGATTTAACCATGCAATGGGTCAGCATTGAAGAAGGAAAGGCGCCCTCTCTCCGTCTCTCTCTCTCTCTCTTTCTCTCTCTCTATCTCTGTGTAAGGGAAGGTATGCGGAAGGAAATGCCAACTGAGTAGGAATTGGGGTAAAAGTTGCGGTCGCCTACTCCAGCCATCTCCTTTTCAGTGTTTCTCCTTGGCAAGGGTCCTCGACATCATCGAGAAATGAAAATAACTCAAGCGAAAATACAATCATATTTTTATTGCCGGCTGGTTGGCTGCATCATCGTCGTCGTCGTCGTCCACGTCGTCCATGTCTACGTCCTCGTCCCCATGTGACTTCTCTTGCTTTTCTTCCCGCTACATGTTGTCCACATTCAACTGAGAACTGAGAAGCCCAAGGAAGCGGACACAAACTGGCAACCCAATTCTTGTTTTGCTCCGCTTTAGTCTCGATTATTCTTGGAGGCGTTTGTCTTAATAGCAGCAACAACAACAACAACCACTCTCTCTACGGCAATAACAGTCAAGAGAAGAAAACCAGTTGGGGGGAGAAGAGTTGGAGTTGGAGTTTCAGTTCGGGTGAAATGAATTAAAAGTGAATCAAAACATCTGGACGACGACGGCACGACCAAAAGACAAAATACAAACATCAAAACCAAAAACGGCGAATGGCGTACGATATTTCCACTATTTATTTGTAATGTTGGCCAATGGCAGGAGGAGGAGTTGAGGGTTGAGAGTTGGTTGAGTTGGTTGAGTTGGTTGGATGGTTGCTTGCTTGAACGATTTTCGTTTGAGTTAAATAAGCAATCATCGAGAAGGAATTACACGAGCGACTTTATGTTTCGCTTCAGGCTAAATTTTGGACCGAACTGTCTAAATAATTCAGATTTTTGATAGATACTTGGACCAAACTTACTTGTCAAATGCCAAAAAAAATATCATACAAACAATTGGCCGCACTTCAGTAAGCACATAGCCAAAGATACATAGGTATAGATATATACATATATATATTCTGAAATAGTTATAGAAAATATGCATGCCAAGCAATTTGCATTTTGCACACCGCAAAACGATAAAGCAAAACTTGAAGCACAGCAGAAAACAACAAAATGCTGCAGAAATATGCTAAATTACGAAAAGACAAAACAAAAAAAATTACCAAAAAACATACATACAAATATAAGAGAAAAAAAAAAGTTTGTTAGTCCTTTTTACCTTTTGCATGCACTTTGCCCTCAACACAAACCCACAAACCTCCCCCGAAAAGTGCTTTCAAGATGTTGCCCAAAGTCGAAAAAGATAGAAAGTAGTATAGGCCAGAAGGACGAAACGACAAAAGGACGAACGGACGGAAGGAAGGAAGGAAGGTAAGTGGCGTGTGGAAGAGTAAAAACCATTTGTTGAAAATAATAGAACCAGAGAGAGAGAGAGAGAGAGGAAGATTCCGCCATAACTCTGGCAATTGCCCAGGCCAGAGCAGGCTAAACTCTGTCTTCCTTCTCTTGCCCAGGTGAGGAAAAAGCCAAATAATCAGAGTCAGAGACAGAGAGTGTCAGAGAAAGCTAGAGGAGACTGAGCAAGAAAATCTTCTGAAGCTCCTTCTCTCAATCCTCACTCCTGCCTTGTTGTGTGCTGTTATTGAAAATAGTTTTACAATTTATACATAGTGAGTGGCCTTTGTGTGATGCAGCAGCAGCCGCACCACCATCCTGCACCACCCATTTGTCTGTGTGGTTGTCTTTCTATAGTTTAGTCATTGTTGTTGTGGTTGCTGCATCTCTTTTTGCATGACAAAGGCCCTTCAAATTGGCAGTTGAAATGTCAGCTCAAGACGGACCAGCCAAAAAGAAAAACCAAAAAGACAACCCAAAAAGATGTCCGACTAAAATCAGAAAGGCCAAAGAAGGCCTTCGCATTGCCCTCACCATCCTGGGGCAAATATTTCGACCAAATGAAACTGTAACATAGAAATTATGTTCAATTGAAAAAGATTTTCTTGAGAATTTATAATATTCTCATTGGGAGAATGTCATGTTTATGTTTGTGTCGGCCAAAATGAGTATACCCGGTTTGACAAAAAGGGTATCAAGTAGAATGGGAAATACTGATGACATCTAAGCAGCTTTGTCGGCTTTCAGCAAACTTCGAGACAGGACGAGCAGGAAGCAGCCATGGCAACCAATCGAGGCTAGACAATAATAATGGATCAATCAGTTTTGCATCTGCAATTTTTATTTACTATTTGCAAATATTTTGCCATCAAATTTACAAGAGTGGCTAATGTTTGAAAGGATATTTGTCTTTTGTTTTAAATATTTATCATTCCATTCAATGTACTTTTCTCCAGCTCTTGTTTTCTTTCTCTCGTTTGTATCTCTATTCACTGTAAACGAGAAAGTGAGAAAATAAAGAAGAAGGAGTGGAAATTTATGAGAATTTTACATTTAAGCTTTTGAGAAATATGACAAAATATAAATTTGAATATACTATGAAAGAAGATCGAGAAGCAAATGAGAGGTAGAAACATAAAGGAATGCATTTTGATTCAAAACCAATTTACTTATAGATTTAAATATTATTAGACAGTTCACAAAAAAACTAATAGTAAATAATTTATAAAGATGGCACAAACGAACTAAATATTAAACCAAGTCCCAACTTTAATATACAATATTGAAATGTATTTTTTACATTTCTCAAACTAACATTCTGTCCCATGCACTGAATGGTTAAAGTAAAAAAATCCTTTTTTTTCTTTTTTTTTTGTGTTGTTTTGTTTTGTTGATATCACAAATATAATATAATAAATTACATACGCTTGAGTAATCGAATATTTATGATGAAACCCAAACACTCACCCACAAAAGACTACCGAAGCAGGGCTCATCTCTCATCCCTTACATATCCACACTTATCCACACCCATTTCATATGCATTGAAAAACAAAAAACACGAAACGAAAGCAATCCGAAGGGGAGAGAAGGAAAAGTAGCCAAGAAAGGAAATTGAGAATGCGAAGAAAGAAGACGCAAAAAGGAGTGTGTGCGGCTGTCAAAACAAATCCGTAAGAGATTACATTAAAAGACGCATTTGGAAAGCACAGGACAGGACAGGGACAGAAAGGACAGCTCAATCGCAATATATGGCCAAAACATTCCCATAGCATATCCTACCTGCATTTGCCCATTGGAGTGCTATGAAATGCCAACACCTCCGCTCCCAATCACTCAGAAGAGCCATCTTCGACAACTGACGGAACATTGTGTGATGCAGAGTGACAGCACAGTAGTTATTTTTCTTACTTTTCTATTTATTATGATTATATTATGATATTATTAGAATTCGTGTGATTTTTTTCTTTGAAGACGTGCATTCTATTTGCAACATGGAATGGTAAATGGAAATATATGTCTACGCTTACTGAATCATAAAACGGGACAAAATAATAAATTTGGTGACCCCGACGTTTGTCAACACAACCATCGCCCAGTAAAGAATTTCCCGCTTGCCCATCCAAAAAGGAATTCTTAGTTGGAAAATTGGAAGTAGACTCAGACAGAGACAGAACTGCCGATCGAATGACATCAGGCTGAGCGATAGAGAGAAAGATTTAAATAATCATGGTAACCCCGATGTCTATTCTGTTGCAAATTGTCATTGGTGACCCCGATGCGGTAAAGATGGTTGGCGACTATAAGCCTATATGGAGGACATATGCCAGCTTTATGCAAATATACTCTTAACCGTTTTTAGTCTCAACATATTGGCCTCCCTTTGCCACACACACAGACACAGGCACACACATCAGCTCTCTCCCTGCCTCTTTCTATGTCTATCTTCTTCTAACTGCCCACATATTCGTGTCTATGATATGCAAATATTTGAGGGGATTTTATCCGCCCAAAGGAAAAATAACTGAATGCAATGCTATTGGTGGGCGCTGATGCGGATGCGGATCGGGAACCGATGCGGATGTGGATGCGGATGTGGATGCGGATGTGGATGTTCTGGGCAAACTGCTTGCTCTCTCTCTCTCTCTCTCTCTCTATCTCTCTCTGTAAGTGCGACTCTGGAAATCCGATTTACATATTACTGTGAGAAAAGTCTGCTTTGAATAAACTTTCTCTCTCTCTCTCTCTCTCGCTTTTATTCTCACACTCTTTCTCCTTCTCTATCTTTGGCACTTTTTCTCTGTCTCACTATCTCTTAGTATGCGTGTGTGCAGTTTTTAAATTTGCAAACATGAGCATGTAAATTTGCAATGAATAAATTAACCAGAGTCTCGCCTCCCTTTTCCTACCTCCTCCTTCCCATCCCCCTACTTGACTTTCGCCACCTTCACCCACACTCACCCTCTCAGTATCATTCCATGTCGTTGTCTATCTCCAATATTTGTCAACACTTTTGCTATTTATTACTAAAAATAAATAGACTTACTTGCCTTGACATATGGTAAATGCTTTAAGTCAAGCTTTCTGCAATATAAATTTTAAGTTTTTTAATCACTTTTTTATTATAAGCATATCTATCTCTCCTCACTCTTTCCTTATGTGCGCTCTGTCTCTTTCTTAAAGTGTTTTGCCAGGCCCAGCGGCTAGAAAGAAGAAACAATCACGTGGCTGGAGAGATAGACAGCCGCCTGACAACAAACTCTTTTTGCAACATCAACAATAAAAAATATACAAAAAAATAAAAGAAATCAACAGAATTGAGCTCGACGTATCGACCCACAAATATCCTGTATTCTTGAAATTATATACTACCTGATACATATTAGGAAAGGAGTCATATATAATCTTCTTGGCCTACCCAACTATAGGGTATCAAAGCCAACGACAGAAAATAGGGAGTTTTGCGGCGGCGACCAGATGAAAAATAAAAGACAAAAAGAAAAGAAAAAACGCAGAGCAGAGCAGAGAAAAAATAACGTCAACAGCAGCAGCGGCAAATGCAAACAGGAGGAGCAAGTGAAGAAGAGGCAGTAGCAGCTAGGACGACAATGTCAGGACGACTTTCACACAGAATCCAGAATCCTGAAGCCAAGGGGACAAACTTCCCCAAAACAGCGACAACAGCAACAAGCAGCCAACCAGCCAACCAGCCAGCCAGCCATCCAGCCAGCACACAACGAGCCGAGAAAACTCAATTAAACTTTTGTAATTACAGCTAAAACGGAAGAAGATATTTATCCAGTATAATTGCATTGAAGGCAAATGAAAGGAAAAGAAGAAAAGACAAGGCATGGCACGGCACGGCACGGCATAGCACGGCAAAAGCAAAAGCAGAGCCATAGCAAAAAGGAAAAACCAAAACCCAAAACCCAAGCGTCCCAAAAAAAAGCCAAAGAAAATAAATAAATAAAAGAAACGCTAGACACAAACAATAAAAAGAAGGAGAGAAAAAAACAAAAAGCAATAATAAAAAAGAAGCCAAAGAGAATGCAAACCAAAGTGTCCAAGCCAACGCTTAGATTATCCTCATCCATTGCCTGGAGAGTAGGCTCTGCTAGTGTCCCTAATTGAAATATGATATCTGAATCTCATAATGCAACAGTTGATTGTTTTGACTGTGGACTGAAAAAAAAATCGTTCAAATTGAATTTCCCATGCCTGTATTAAGTCATAATCAATTGCCTTTTCGACTACTTACTCTTCAAGTTCAGTCTGGTATGTTTTCCAATATAGGAAGTGTAGATCAGAAGGGTATGATATTAAATGTTAGACAGTCTAACTTATATTCAAATAAATTTTTTAATTACTTGTGGTCATAACAAAGAGTCTAAATATATTGTTGGTTCGTGATAGAAAATGTATCTTTTTCAGTAAAAGTTAAACAACCTTTGATCTGGAAAGCAATTTACCTAGAAGATGTTAAACAATCGATAGTTTATATTGTGACCACAATCGATAAGCTTTCGATAGCTAAAAGAGACTTATCGATCTTTGCAGTTTAACTTAATTGATCTTTCTTGTTTTCGTAAAACAAGTGCTCTTTAATCTTTCGAACCATTTTTAAAAGCGATCACTAAGTATTGTATTCAATATCAATAGTAATAAACTATATGTATGTATATAAAGTCAACTGCAATGAGATTATAAATTCAATAAACATTCGTAAACTAAATAAGTTACTCAATTTACATATGATTGGCTATTGGTCGTTGTTAGTCTTGTTTAGTCTATTTGATTCGGAGAGCGGGAAGAGGGGGGATGGGTATTTGTGTGTGTGCACTGGATGAAGACATTAATTTGATGCAAATCGCGTCAAATGAACACAATCGAAGTGCTAATTGCGCTTCTTTCAATGCAGCCAATCAATGGAGCGTTGAATAGCAGGGTACAAGTGGGTGCAGATGGGTGCAGGTCAGGTGAATGCAATGACACAATCAACCATAGTATAAGAGTGAGAGTGAGAAAGAACAGTGTGTGAGAGAGAGAGGGAGAGTAAGAGAGCTGCCAGCTTACCTTGGGTTCATTATGTATGCGCGACACAGACAATGGACCACTGATGGACATTGCTAGAGGACATGGAGAACACGAAGAAATCGAGAATGTGGAGAAGCAACTGATGGCTCCAACTGTTGGCCACGCCACAAACACAGACTCTGGTCAACCTGAAGCCGTTGACTGAATAAAATGTTTTGTAAATCTAAAACGCTTGGCATTTTACTATGCTATATACAAATACATACAAATGTGTGTGTGTGTGTTTGGGTGTGTGTATGAGTCTGGTGGTCTCATCTAGCTGAGCATTCTATAGATTTGACCTGCAGCATGTCCATATACGGAGTCAAATTGCCGTAACTATGCGGTGCCAGTTTATCTATTTGCCTGCCCGACCAGCTTGTTAAGTTTTTGTGTACCGCACACACACAGGGACACACACACACACACACACACATCAGTGACAGGAAGCTGTAGCCATCCTTTCCGTTCTCTCTCTCTCTCTCTCTCATTTTCAGTTGAGCTGACAAACCGCAAATCGAACTCCAACTGTGTAATAATGCCTGCAGTTTTCATCATCATCAAAAGAACAGTGTGTAAGAGGCCCACACAGAGAGAAAATCGAGAATCTGATGGAGACAGCGAGAGTCAGAGAATGCGAGACAGAGAGTGAGAGATAGCCAGGGAAGATATGGCATGATGTTTCTTTCAGCCTTCTGACAACATCATCAAAGTGTCATTGGCAAATGTTATCTCTTCTGTTCGGTTCTGTTCAGTAATTTAATGTGGGCGTGGACTATAAAATATAAACTCAATTTTCCCAGCTTTCATTTATGTAGCTCACTATATAAACAAAGCTCACTATACACACACATACATATGTACGTACATATATACAAAATGAATTTGTAAACGCAACTTTATGCTTATACAACATTATTTTAATGCAATTTTTTGTTTACCTCTCTCACCATCTAGACACTTATTGATATCCCCTTTTTAGACTGGACCAAAAGTTGTCAGCCATATCAGATATTTGGATTACTTACTGTCTTACAATGGAGAGGCAAGTTTGCATAGAATCGTCCAAATGGACAAATGAACATTTACCTTAATCAAACAATTTCGTTTTATGCTTCGAATTGCAATTTCTTATCGAAAAACCAGCCAATGATCAATTTATGGTCTCGAATATCAAACCAGCTGCCAGCAGATGAACAATCCTTAGAAAGTTTGTGTATTTTTGACAACTCTGGATTTTTTATTTTCATCAGGGTCACCTGTAAAGCAAGTTGTTGGAGAGGCTTGGGTCCACCCTAAAGGTTTTTGAAGTGCTTTTAATTTATATGCAACATTTTATACATACATTCTTATATTATAGATTTAAGTGCATACATTAAGCAACGAATGGCAGAGAGTTGTTCTTCTCTATGTATATTGAATGCTGGATATGGTCAGGTCACAAAGCCATTATTAATATTATTATTATTATTATTATTATTACAAGAGTATGTACAATATATATACATTGGGGGCTGTGTATGCTCTATTCAATTTTTATAAGCAAGCAAAAACAAAAACCAATGCGAGCCTAAGTGCAGTCAGTGTTGGATTTTTAATGGTCGGTTGGACCGTTGGTCGAAATGGAGCGGACCGGACCGGAGCGGAGCTTGTTGCCAGGCATTATTTCATTTCATAAAAAGTTGCTATATAGTAGCTAAAGTCGCAAACAATTTATGAGTTCTTTCATGTCAGTTGCCATGGACATTGCCTGCTCATTAAATCCTGTATCAGTGTGTGTGTGTGTGTGTGTTTGTATGCGTGTATACTGTCCTGTCCAGGCCTGTTCCCATACGACTCTCGACTCGGTTTGTCGTGGCCATCAAAGTCGATTACCTAGAAAATGCTCAACATGCCACAATGCCAATCGATTAAGTTGCATTAGACCATCCAGAGAGAAAGAGACAACAAGAGAGGGAGTGAAAGAGACAGGCAACGAGAGAGCTGTTGGCTCTTGACCTGAACCCTGACTTTCAGTTTATGCCCATCGGTTTAATGTCAAATTACATTACCATCTGAAAAGCGTCTGGTGTTTTGACAGCTGTTTTTGGCTATTGACATTCACTTCTTGCCAGCATCACACACAAACACAAACACACAGACACACACACTTCCCCTACCATACCCATTCATTTTATTTAGGAGTACTTAACCTACAACACTCTTTATGCTCTCACTCCTTTTCTTTTTTGGCCTCTCATAAACGTTAACATATATTTCGGATTCTGCGTTTTTATGAACCGAAAAGGCTCATCAAAGTTAATTTGTCGGGTCTCTTGGCCATAAGCAGCGTCTTTACCACAAAACACAGATGCTCGGTGTTATCCGAAATGAGTCTCATGGCTGGATAAAACCGAATTTCGAGCAGTGATTTTATTTTCTAAATTTCATCCTTGTATTTTCGATGCAAATATTTAAACGAAGTTCAAATTAATAAAATTCGAATTCGAAGTAATAAAAAATATCTCAGTAGATTTCACAGCTTAATATCTCAATTTAAAACTGTATCTCCCAAGGTATATTTTTTTTAAATTTATATGAAATCAAATTGGATGGAAACTATGTTTTCCTTTCACCTATAAATTTTCACTTGACAATTATCTGACCAGATTTTGACCTCCTTGAAATGTAAAAGCCAACCCAATAAGCTTAAGATTATAAGATCATTTTTAAAACTATATGGTTTTTACTGTATAATTATGCTAAATTTATAAAAAATTGATTCCATTTTAAGTACAAATATTTCTGATGGCTTCTGTTTTCATCCGTCTCAATTGAGATTAAACTCGAGGTCGAGGTATTTGAAAATTCTGTAATTAGCAACTTGTAATAAACGAATGTAACTCCAACGAAACAAAGTTCAAATGTTAGATAAACAGATTGAATGATTGAATGATTGAATGGCTGAGTGAGTGTCACCAACTGATGTCATCAATTCAAAGTAAATCAAGAAATGTAAACCCAAACGAAATCGCATGTTCCAGGCAAAACTACAATATATAACCATTATCAGGTGTCAGACTCGATGTTTACATAGTCAGCGGACATTTTCCATTCCATTTGAGTGTGTGTGTGTGTGCCTAAGGGTGGCTGTGTGTATGTATGATTGTGTGTGTGTGTATGTGTGTGTATTAAGAGAGTTGGAGAGACTGTAAGACTTTCATAGACTTGACCGAAAGGGTCATCATTTGCTTGAACACGTCGTACAATCAATTGCCATTAGTTTTCATTACAGGCAAATTACCATAAAATCACAATGCCCAGGCAACGAACTGACTAAGCTGATGTTGATGATGATGACGATGATGATGATGATAATGATGATGATGATGTCGGCGGTGGTGGCAGACGACTTTTTCGATATTCATAGAATAATTACACTTTATCAGCTCTCATGAATTAACACCAAGGAAGGAATTTCATGGGTACCTTGGTCCTTGGGTCCATTTTAGATAGTTTCGTTTGCCTCGTCCACCTCAAATTAGTCAAGTTTTTGTTACATTTACGTGAAAATTACTGTAATTAGAATATATTGAGCAATAAAAGTGATTTTTATTATTGAACCATAGAGCAAAAGCAGCATGAAGTCAAACCCCAAACTCGATTCCATGGCCACTGCCACTGCCATTGCCATGGCCATTTATTGATGGCCAGCAGAAAGGAGCGAGACATTCCAAGTGTGAGTGAGTGAGTGGGGGGATGACTAAAGGATTTGGCGTATATGTTCAAATATCTACACCCTCTCTCTCTCTCTCTCTCTCTCTCTCTCTCTCTCTCTCACCCTCTTTGATTCTTTGAAACAGTTTTCCCGGTTTTTGTAGTTCATTTGTGGCTTCTCTCGTTGGCTAACAAAAAACTGGGCAAACTTTGTTTCCATGCAGCAACTCTTGAGTTTCCCTCTCCTAATAACTCTGAGAATGGAATGGGATCAAATGTGTTGGATTGGAGTGGCTTAGTTGGTTATAGAGGGGGAGGGGGTCAACTGTTGCCGAAGCCAATAAATACCAGCCAACAACCGGACCGCCATAGCAAAATAGGAACTTGTGCGGCTGCACAGATAATAATTATGCTCCGATGAGAAAGGAATGCGTACTCCATTTCAAGTCTCAGGCTCAAAAGGGATAACACAAATGTGCAATATCAACATGGATGTATTTCAATCAAAACCATAACAATTGCTGTCAATTAAATTCTTGTGATTAAGGCTCTAAATTGAAACAGGAGTGTAATATAACTTATAATATAACCTTTACTCAATGCATTAAAAATAGATTTTATTCATTTAAATTAGTTTTTATATAAGAAACTGCCAATTAAATTTACAAGACACATTTTTCTATTTAAATGAATCTTTCGATTTTGTTGATTGAAAAGTCAAATAAACTAAATTAAGTTCTATCTACTTGTCATGAAAATAACTATTGCATAATGCAAAACCAAAATGGGATTAAATTAGTGGACACCATTGTACATCTATAATGAATTAGCGATGCTTTTAAAACTTGATTTTTATATACTTCTCAATTCTATAACAGAAACAAATCTCTTTGCTTTAAAGGCAAGATTGAAGAACAACGAAATTCATTTGCCACAGTCCTGTTTATGTGTGTGTGTGTGTGTGTGTGTGTGTGTGTGTGTGTGTGTGTGTGTGTATGTGTGTGTGTGTGTGTGTGTGTGAGAACATGCAACTAAGCAGCTGCAATTTCTTTCATTTCTTTTACTGCTTCTTGCACCTGGACATCGCGAGTTGCATGCAATCTCTTACATGAACACTTACATATAACCCCAACACACGCGACTATCTATCGACTAAGAGAGGAATAAGAAAAGATAAAGGATTTTTTTTGAAACCAGTAACTAACTAAATTGATTTTGTTATCAATCAACCAGACCTTGCCTTTGTAGACTGTATTCGAATATCGGTTGATATTTTCAGTAGGCATTAGTCTTTAAACTCAAATTCTGCGTCATCCAATTGGTTCACAGATATAATTTCGAAAATATTCTAAAAAGGGAAAGAAAAAATTCTCAACTAATAAATTAATCTCAGAAAACAGGAAAAAGTAAATCTAAAAAGAACGCAAATTTTTCATCTAGGTTTTGTGTTTTGTTTAACTTCACATTTCGTAGTTGTAATATCGTTTCGGTTCTCTCCTAGATTTTCCCATAATATATATTTTTCCATTATTTTTCTTTTGGATACTTTTGAAAAAGGAAACGAAAAATGGTTATCAATTTAGCAGCACAGCCAGCAAATAACAGCCATGGCATTTTGGGTATTGTCCAGGCTCCGGCAGTGTTTCAGCCATTGGAAGTGTGGTTCGATCTCCTGGAGCAACGTTATGCCGCTGTGGGAATTGTGTCCTTGCAAATAAAGTGCTATCATTTGCGTCTATTTCTGGATCACCAGTTGCCGGACACATTGAAGCAGCAGTTGAACGAGGCATTGGATCAGCATCCGGAAATCGACTTGGACTATGAGCATGTGAAGCAATGCATGCTAGAAATTTGGTCCTAAAGATGCAGAACAAAAAATGAATGTTAGGCCAAGACTTCATTTTGTGCAAGGATAGTTGAAGGCGGCGTGGGCAGAAAATTTTTCAGGCAAAATCGATTGAAGTCAATGTAAAAAAAGCATATAGCATATTAGCATATCGTGAACGTGTTCAAAAATTTCCAATCAATGAAAAATCAAATCATAAAACAAGAGAAATATATCCCCCTTAAAGAGTACTTTAGTAATTAGTAGTCAGTTTTCCATTAACATCTCCAGTGGTCAAGAAATCGATTCCAAGATTTGTATATAATTAAGCCAGCCAAATTGATATTGATGTGGGGAAATGTGACACCACTTTTGTTGTGGGGTGTGTCAAATGAATCACTACAGTTTCTCTGGTTGCTGCAACTCTTTGGCTAGACTGCAAACTGCCAACTGTCAGCTGATTGGTTTCTTCTCAGACTTCGATAAATATTAGTATACCCAGACAGTCGGATGTATCGACTTGGCTTCTCCCGCTCAAGAGTTTGTGGCAATTTAATAATACCTTCGAAAATGGTATAAAAAGGCATATCGAATGGTTTAAATCTAATGAATGTCCAGGTAATCGTAATATTGCTCGATTAGAAAGAGAAACCTCAAGAGTGGGTAAACTATTGTCTTATTACCAAGTGCATATATATCTTATTTTTTTTTTTTTTAATAAGATCCTCTATAACTCATCCCTAAAAGCACCTGTGAGAAAAGACAGAGTTAATTATCGATAAGTAAGCAGTCGAAATTCGATTTCAGTTGATTTTATTGCATAAGACCGGCCCCACTTCAGAGCCACATTAAGAGTACTTTAGCCTTGTCGTCGTCGTCGTCGTCGTCGTTGGTTTCTGTTTTTTTGTTTCTTCGCCGCATGTGTTTTCTCTTTTTTGTTGACTAACTGAGAAAATGGGCAACAATTTGGGAAGACACGATATCGTGCCAAGCCGGGATGACGATGATGATCAGGATGCTGGTCTAGCAATATTTCGGCCACCGGCATTCAATCGACAGAGGCCAGTGCAATGGTTTGCCGCAATCGAGCAGCATTTCGAGGCATTCGAGATAACCAGCGATGCGGCTAAATGTGAATTACTTATCGATGAGCTGGACATGGATATGCTTCAACTGATCGAAGCGGATGAGTTGTGCAGTCCGGAATTTGATGGTGAACGCTATGAGAATATCAAACAAATTGTATTGCAATTGTGCTTGCCAGATTGTTTGGCGAGAAAATATTGAACGCCAAATATATTTCGTACATATATATACCTAAATGTACAAGAGAGGAAGTGACAGAAAGAGAGAGAGAGAGAGAAAGAGAAAGCAGGCTAGCAAGGGACTTTTCTGTAACTCGCAATCTTAATTTTTACAAAAATGAATGAATACATATTTTGCTGTACCTATTGAAAGCTCTAGTGTAGCTTTTATCCTCTCTCTCTCTCTCTCTCTCTCTCTCTCTCTCTCTCGCTGTCTTGTTCTCTGTTTCCTCCAATGGGTTGGGCCAAGTGAAAATGGAAGATCACCTATAATAACTGATTTAAAATGAAAGCTTATAAGTTATCTTTTAACTAATAATCCTAAAGGTTAACAATTCGATATATGTTTACAAATATGTTTACATATATTTTTTAGATTATTAGAAAGGGTGTTTATTAAATTTAACTACCCTTTGCATTTTTACATGGAAAGCTCTCCCAATTTCTCTCTCTCTCCTTCTCAATCTTTTTTGTTGTTATATATAAGTATACATAGAAGATCAGTTCAATAAAACAGAAGGAAAATCTTACACAGCAGAGCACATGATCAGTTCATCTAGGTCCTATATATGTATACACAAATGTATATGTATATGGCTATATGTACATATATGCAACGCCAGATAGACACACATATGATAAAAATTGAAAAGAGAAACAGAAGGAGGAGTAGGAGGAGGAGGAGGCGGAGGCGTTAAACCAAACAACACGAAAACAAATGAAAATCGAAAATGGAAAAAAGTCTCTCCTTCTCTGGCAGTCTCGCTCTCTATCTCTCTTTTTGTTTGGTTTTCTCTCAATAAGTGCTCAGATGCTGGGATCTAGAGACTGAGAAAAACTAGAGAGATATCAGGAGGATATATACACATATCACTTTCAGATACATATGCTGAGCGTTACCGTGCGAACACATTATTCAAATTGAGCGGAAGATTTCAATTTGCGTTTGTCGTTTACTTTTTTTTTTTTTTGTTTTTTGTTTTATTTTTTCTTCTCGTTTCTTGTTCTCTCAAAAAATGCATTGATCCTACACGGCGTATGCGTGTTGTCTGACTGTGAACAAAAGCGAACGAAAAACAAAAATAAGAAAAAAAAAAAAACAGATTGGTGGCAAGTGGAAATAGAAAGAAAAAAAAACCAAAAACGAAAAGTGAAAGTGAGTGCCTGTAATAACAATTAAATCCAAAAAGGAAAACATTTATTCCTTAATAAATTTCTTTGTGTTTCTTTGGCTTGAGTGAAAACGAAAACGAAAGTAAGAGTGTGTGACACCTGTGTGAGAGAACAGAATTCTTTATGACGTCACAAAAGACAAACATCTAGGAGTCGTTGTCGTTTTTTTCTTTTATAATCTTTCCATTTATTTTTTTTCTGTGTTTCGTTATTGTTGTTGGTTTTGGTCTTGTTTTTTTTTTTTTTTTTTTTTTTTGGTTGGTATAACTAAAGATACGCTGGCCATAGGCAACCGCACAATCATACAGTCAATTTGCGCTGTGTTTTTCGGGGCATTAAAACAAAAGCATTTCACTACGAAATATTTATTATTGTGTGTACGAATGTGGAATGTGTTTATAGTAGCCAAAGCCAAACCAAATCGCTTCATCCACCTCACATATATATACATATATATGTATATATTTATATATATATATATATCGCCCCCCCTGTCCCAGCTCCGTGCTCTACTAATCTCAACACCACAATTCACCACCACCCCCGCCCTGGGTATTTCAACCAAATAAGCATTTCCATTGCCCAGTTTTCCATTATTTTTATTTTGCTTTTGTTCCAACAGAAAACATCACAAAATTTTGTTACAATTGGGTGTATTTCCGTTTTGGCATCGTGTTTTTTTACAACTTTTTGTTGGTTTTCCCCCATTTCCCTTATAACACGTGCGATATCGTACTTGCCACACACACACACACACACACACACACACACACACCAACACACCTTGTAAAGTATTTCACAAAAGTCACCACTCATACTCAATATTGTCTCTTAATCAAATTCTAAATTGACTTTTAATTGTGTGCTAATTAGTAATTACTTTTTGACGATTTTGCAAATCTATTTTCATTTTATTGTTGCCCCCTCTCAATGGAACTTCTTAAGAATTAGAAAAACCTATCAAAAAACGAATCTGGAAAGAATTGACACTAGTCTACATGATCCTTCTTAGTAAGGGAGGTGTAATAGCTGATATTGGCTTATGGCATATTGGATTAACTTAGAACATAGGGCCTTGGGTAGGATTTGAACTTCTCTTGGCTTTAGAAAGTAAAACTAACTTCAAAGTGCTTAATTCTCACAGTCTACAAATTGAATAAAGTTTATAGAAAAAGAAGCTTAAAGAGTGTAATTTCTTTTTCGAACAGGTTCGAGGTCAGTTTCTCTAATCAGCAAACTTCAATACTTGAACCAGTTGGGAATCGTAACTTTAAACTCAAGTAAAAGTAAATGCAACAAAAGTAAGCAAAGGAAAAAACAAAAGAAATGGAATGAAAATAGAGGGCGTAAACAGATACTTCTATGCTTCTTAATGATAGAAGGCATTAAAAAGTGTTGGATGGAAAACAAGATATGGTAGCATACTTGAACCGGTATGCACTGCTTTTCACTACAATTCGAACCGAAACCGAAATGCTAGTTTAATCAAAACAATTAAAATTTGGTCGCCTTTCGAGCAATTTCTTGGACATCACACAGAATCTATGAATCTTTATTTCTTCATCTAAATTGCGTAAATATCCACCTCATCGTTTACCTTGCGCACTCTCCCGCCCTTTTCTCTTCCATCTTCTGACATTGAAAATGTTTGACAGCCTAATAAAAACACCAAAAAAAAAGAAAAGCGAAACAAAAAGAAAAGGCGTAAACTTAAAAAAAACCAAAACGAAAAAAAAAACAAAAAAACAGAAAAAGAAAAGCAAGCAAGATGTTTGCTCACCTATCACTTGGCCTCCTCTTCTTCTTTTTGGCCTGGTTGGGGGGGCCACTTCAACACCCACATGTATCCATCATAGGGGCCTGGGAGATCTGTCTAACATATTATTTACACATTTAGTTTTGTCTGTATCGTAATTATTTGCATTTTGTGTTTTATGCTCCATTTCATATTGTTATTGCCATTTGGCAAAAAATATGTTTTTTTGTTTTTGTCGGCTTTATCATATCCGGCAAAATGCAAATCGATTGGCACACAATCTTGCCACTTAATTTCTATTTTTAATAACATTAACACATTAACAATAACAACAACAACACCAACAAGAATAGCAATAATAATAATAATAATAATAATACGAAGCAGAGCCATAGTAAGATTTGGAATGAATCAAAAACTTATTTTTGGGTTACCACAACCAAAAAGGAACAACAACAACAACATCGACTGAAATATATTGAATAAATTCGATTTTAGAATAAATGCAACGACTTTTTAATGCCCTAAAATTAGCTAAAAAGGAAATAATATTCTATAAAATGTTCGAAATGTTTAAACTGACTTCTGAACTTCTGTTTTCTCTTGACTTTTTTGATCGTTAGAAGCTTTGAACTATAGAACATCTTTTGATCTGATACTATCTTTTATGCTAAGTTAGGGTTTTTTTTAAACCATCTGTTGCTACTAATCAGGCATTAGATTGATGCAAATATAAATATACCCATCTTCTTTGAAGAGTATTAATATCATATTTTTAAACATATTTACGTCTGCCTGTGGAATCCCTCTCTCTTAGCATATATATAGGTAATATAAGTGTATATGTATACATATGTATATGTGTGTGGTTTGGTCGAGTGGGTGTCTGTGTGTGAGTGTGAGTGTATGCCCTTGCATTGCCCAATATATCACAATGTCGGCCAAATTGTATATTGTTTGTCTTCGCCCTCTCAAATGAACTTCCTCAGAAATCTGACAGCCATAACATTTAATCAGAAAATCAGCCAAGGCATAAACACGAAACATAAAACAAAAAAAACAAAAAACAAAACAATACAACCCACTCGAATTGCCAGTCAATTGTTTATTCATGAGTTGTGCGAAAGTATGTCCACCTATATCACACACATTTATACTTATATAAAGGGGGAATAACAATATCTTACTTTCCTGGTTGTCTGAATCATCGGCTCGTAAACTGAGTTCTTTTTAAAAAAAATTTAATTAATCCTGATGATTTCAACTGAAACTTTCTGTCTACGAAATGCACTCACAGAAAACTGTTAAAGGATTTTTCACTCAATTATATCTCTATATAATTTGATTTGAAATGATAGTTGTATTAACATTCTTTACCTATTATATTAAAGCTCACAGAAGAAAGAACAACAGAATAATCTATTGAATTTAAAATATAAAAAACCTAAAATATATTGCTTCAAAAAACGCCAATTATTTTTCATTCTATTTTAAAAAATTAAAGTTCATAGGAATATTTGGAACTTGGTACAGTGTCTGAAATAAGTTGAAGTTTAAAAATAGATGCGATTCAATTAACTTTAATTAGCTGACATATCTTAGTAAATCTTAGAGTTTGATTTAAATAAAAGTAAATTATTATGTTCGGTCAAATTAAATGATTATGCTGAGTATTAAATGGCTTAGAATGAGTCCTTCTAAATAAACGATTGCAAATATTTAAAAAAACACAACAATTGAATGATTTTAGATGAAGTCCTAGCCTTTTTCTTTCTGACTTAAAATGAATTTGACTTTTACCTAACATATGTAAATTCTTGTACTACAAATAAATCTATAAAGTTTTCAGAATCAATCTGATTGTATAAAATATTGAAATATTACAAATCTAAAATTTGATTTGCAAATTCATATATAAGTATGTATATATAACTCCGATGAGATCCTTATATATGCATGTGTCGATCTGTTATAAGTCTTTCCGGAAGCCAAATCAATACAAGTTCATTTCGTTTTTCGCCCTTGTGATCTTTCCAAAATGATTTCTACTCATCAATTTAGTTGTTTGCAACAAATCAATCATATCGCATTCACACATACTTTTCAATCATCCAAGAAAATACCCCACCAAAGTCAAATTAATATACTCACACCCCATCCTCCCTCCACCCACCAAACACTCACACACACAGACACCATCAATCAACATTCTTCAACATTTTCATGGGCTATCGGTTCTTGAACTTGCCTAGCTGTCCTTCCCCAATTCAATGCCGATTTGTATACGTGACACAATTTGAATTTGTCTGTGGTAGATGAGAGATTTCTTTTCATACATATATATGTCCATTCATACATACATTCAAATGTTTGACTGAAAAAAAGAATAACATATCCAACACTCAGCACATTTTTTTTTTTGTTTTTGTTCTCTTCTCCACAGATAGCCAGCCATTAACAAGGCTTTAACAAATCTGAAGAAGGGGAAAAATATCTCGGGACTTGTTTATTTAATAGAAATATCAGAACATAATCCAAAAAGAGCAAAAAATCATTAAAATCAAAACACAAAGCAGAAGGCACATCAGACACATTATCTGTGTCAGTCTCTCCTCATCGTAACGGCCTCCAATACGCCTTCTGCTCCTCCTCCTGCTCCTCCACACCCACCTCCACCTCCGTCTTCTCAGCATACGTTGCCTCTATACCATTTAATAACGGAACGTTACTTGTATCAAACTTTTGGAGCGTCATTGACGCGGATGTGGATGCGGTCAAGATGATGTTCACACGCGCTCAACTGCGCAAGCAGAAGACAAGCAGCAACTCAAATAATTCCCGGCCACGGAGCTCGGGTTCATCCTCATCCAGGCACCAAAGCGGCCAAAATCATGAGGTGAGTCCACTCATTCAGAAAAATAAATCTGTAAAATCTACATATAATTTTTTTTTAGTTTCGATACAAACAGAGCTCATCGAGCAGTAGTGGAGCTGGCAGTGGCATTAGTGGGGCAAGTGGACGATCTCGGGATCGTGATCGTGAACGCGATCGGGAACGGGATGGTGATAACCATCATTATCATTATGGCAAGCAGCATTCCTTTGAATTACCACGACAGCACTCTAAAGAAGAGGCATACAGCAGAGATAGAGATCGGGATCGAGAACGTGATCGCGATCGTGATCGCGATCGTGATCGAGACCGTGATCGAGACCGTGATCGTGATCGTGATAGTGGCATTGGCAGCTCAGCCGTTGCCGGTGGAACCAATCCTGGCATCTATGTGGATAGAAGAACCCGACCACGCAGCATCACAAATCGTCGAGGCGCCATTAAGCATCAAAAGTAAGTTAATCAATTAATCAATGAATACCAAATTTCACTCACTCCCTCACTTTTGTATTCACATTTAGAACGCATGATATAAATGGTCATCGATTTGTGGCCAAGTTCTTTCGCCAGCCAACCTTCTGTGCATTCTGTAATCTCTTCCTTTGGGGTTTTGGTAAACAGGGCTATCAGTGCATAAGTAAGTAGGGTTTATATCGTTCCCCCAACCACTTTAATTCAATCTCAAACAGTCTGTCAGACAGCGGTGCATAAGAAGTGCCACGAGAAGCTATTGGGCAAATGTTCTGGCTCGGTTTTCACTTCGGCCAGCACAATAGTAAGTCCTATACGTATACATATATATGGATATATCATTTATCCCCCTCCCACCACTTTCATTGCAGCTGTTACGTGAAAGGTTTAAAATTGATATGCCACATCGTTTCAAGCCACATACGTTTATGTCGCCAACGTTTTGTGATCACTGTGGTTCTCTAATGGGAGGATTTTTTATCCAAGGACTCAAGTGTGAAGGTAAGTGGAACACCTTCTCGCCCCATGATTGGGGCATGGGCTTTTGCTGAGCTTTTATCTAGTGCTTATTGGTTGCTCTCAAGCTTTTTGCGAATGGCTGGCAAAAAGTCTAGCCAAGTTTATAACCAAAACGGAAAGCAATAGAAAACACGCAATGACAAAATGTAACGGTCTATCAAGAAGAAAAATATGGGGATTTTTATGTAACGGTCGCGGCAAAGTAAATCGATTCATTAACAATTTAAGTATTATAATACTAAGTCAGGGGATTCTAGATATTAGATCTTTTAATTTATTGGTCTTTATTAAAACCAAAAACTTATTAATTTCGTGACTTAAAATGAAATCTCGACTATGAGACGTCCAAACTAAATGCTAGAGTTTAGAAAAGTTAATATCAAATTATTTAAAAGCATAAGAATTAGATGGTATTATAACAAATTCATTCAAATAAAGGGCTGGACTTAAGGCACTAAATATCTCCTTCAGACTTGTTTTGTTTAAATAAGACATAAAAATACACAAAATGCTTGAAATAGGCTTTATTGTTATCAAATGAGTCTTTCCTCTTCACTTTACTTACTTCTGATTCTCAACTAGTTTAAACCTTAAGTACAGAAACCCAGAAACTCTATATGCCGACTTATTCAAGAGATTGTTGTTGTTATGATGTATTTATAAAAATGTATAAATTTAGAATTAAATGTTACATTATTAAATGAAACCTAAAGGTTGACAAAACTGTACAAAATTTAATAAAACAGAAGCAAACAAAATTTTACATGTGAATGGAATAAATTTATTAAAAATTTTATAAAGAATTTCTGCCATTTTGGCACAGACGTAGATAGTACTCTATAATCTTCCAGTTCCATACATTGTATACAAATATCTGCCCCCCAAAAATGTTATTTATACATATAAGTATAAATATGGATATAAATGATATTGTTTACCTTATTCTATAGATTTATATAATATTTTTGCAGTCGTTCCATTTTTGTCACAAAAGAAACAAATTAAAAAACAAAAAACAAGAAATTTAATGATTATTTTTCATGCAATTGCAATAATTTTTGTCAGCAAGTTTATTCCCTGTACTTTTTAATTAAAAAAGATATACCTATATTCGTGTATATATCTTGGAGGTAAATCTCTTCCTGGTATAAAAATTCAAAATAAATTAATTTCATTTCAACCAAAATGATCAACATCAAGTGGGTCAACAGCTGCTGCTGATGATCAGCAGCTAATGTCATTGTGTATAAAAAATATTTGAAGAATCTGCTAATAAAATTTGCTGGGTGCTCTCTCATATATAACTGATTAATTGGTTATAATACATAATTATAGAAAAGAAAGTCTTAAATTTTGTTCCTGTTTTAATAAAAAAAAATATAAAATTGTCAAATAAATTAGCTACACGAGCCACACTTTCTCTCCCTCTCTGGTCAAGAGGTCCAATATATTAAGAAGGGAGATCGGTATGGTGGGGCTAAATACATATATCTATAGATTATATTAGAAATCAATTTCTTTGCAACTTTGCCAAAATAATAGAAAATTTGTTTCGTTTCTCAAAAAATAAGTACCCAACAAATAATTTAACCGCACCACCACACCAACCACCACCACAAGCAACCACTGGCATTAGAATTGGTTTGCAATTGCCTCTGGCCTCTCTTGTCTCTGGCCGGCTCTTAGGATGTCTCTAGTGCAATCTCTCTTTAACAACATGACAGGAATGCAGCCAAAAATACGAAAACAAAACTTTGTTTTTGTTTGGGTTTTTGTCTGCTGCTGCTGCTGCCTGTCGCATTTAAAAATAATGGAAAGGCGTCGAGCTCTTTGGGCTATAAATCGCCAAAAGATTAAGTACTCTAAGTGAACTGAGCAAGAGATAGAGATAGAGAGTGGGAGAGGGAGAGGGAGAGAGAGCGAGCGGACTGTAAGGAAGAAAGAAAGCTGCGGTACATGCGATTGCAATTTCTATTTCTAGTTGTTTGGCGCTTTCTTCCGCACACACTGACGACCCTCTGCCACCTTCGCCTCCTCCCCTTCACCTTTTTGGTCCCTCCTTTCCACTCTGCCATGTCCATCTACTCGTCGTACTTGCCTCTATCTAAAATTGTGAATTTTCTTTTTGCGGAACCGAAAAGCGTCACAACTTGAGCCAACAACCAGCAGCAGCATCAGCAGCACGGGGCCAATTGGACAATTTTAGAAGAACATCTTGATAGCAGGTGCCACAAACAAGTCACTACAACGGTATACATATTTGCATATATATATAGGATTTATGTATATTAGTTTTATGGTTTCTTCGAATGAATATCAAAATTAATTTCCAAAAGCCAATACATTAGGCAAGGCAAATCAATGTATATTTTAATTAAAGCTATTTTTGTTTTCCCATACAAATTGTGACAAAAGGTACATTAATTAAAGTTTTGTGTACTGCATTGTTAAATCATTTGTACAATTAGATAAACAATTTGCTATGGCATTCATTTAGAAAAACATATACTTACATATACTTAATTATGTACATATACAGGAAGAGGAACTTCCCTCCTAAAAGGCGAGATTTTACCTATAAACTGGTAAAATTTTGATTTTCCCTGCCCGATTTCTTTTCACTGTCTTCTAAAGACATGACTAAACGGAATTAGCTGATCTAGAATATATACTAATACCCTCCCGACTTGAACATATTATCTTTTGGGTGATGAATTGAAACCAAGACTTTTCCTTTTGTATCTATTCATATTCACGACACGCTAAGATCATTTGACTGAAAGTAAGATATATTACGGCATATTTGTTTCAATGTTTTCATAAATCAGTCAAAATTTTCGCTGGCTACATAATTTATTGTATCCAATTTGTTGGCAATTAATTTAAAAATGGTTATAATTCAATTCGAGCACCATGTCGGAAGTATTTCCAGCTAAAGCAGAGTGGTATAGGTAAAGGTATAGAAATCTTTAGTCAGTATGACTAGCCAGCCAGCTGACTTGTGGCCTGTTAGTCATGACTGATTCAGCACAAATTAATCTTTAAATTGTTTGAAAATCTTTTGGACAGACAGCGAGAATTAAAGCAGATCAAAATGGTTTCAAGTAAAGGAAGGAAGAAAAAGCATTGTTAAATATAATCAACAATTATGTCCTGTTTGTTTTCCTTTTGATTAAAAATGTTTTTGAGGTCGTGAAACAATTTCGAAATCTCATATTTATTCTCATATCTTGTCTCTCTAGATCTCCCTTTTTCTCTCTCTCTCTGGGAGAGTATAAGAATTATACGCTCTGACATTTCCTCAGATGAAAATTTTGTTTCGCTCAATTTTGACACCTTTTACTTTCGTTTACTCAAAAATTGTTCTGATATTTTTCGAAATTCGAAAATCTTTGCACATATACACTATCTATGTTGTGTGTGTGTGAATGTGTGTGTGTGTAATTTATGGTTATATGTGTTGGCTATTTCGAAAGAAAATTCCACCCAGACAAAATATAGATACATTTGTATCTGTATCTGTATCTATGTTTCATACACACTGACTAACTGACTGAGACCGAATCTGAGAGAGCATCAGCAGTCGGATGTCGAAGAACAAAAATGATGCCAATGATGCCTCGTCGATGATGCCGTTGATCTGGGCCTTCTTTGCTTTTTCTGAATGTTATACCCCAACACCCATACAGGCGAATCCCTATCATCGTCATCATCATCATTTTCAGCATGATCATTAAGAAGACAACGACGGCAAAGACGACTCTCTCTCCCCACACACAGTGATACTTTCTGCTGATTTTTGATGGTATTTGTGGAGAATAATGTTGATGATCAGAAGAAGGAACAGCTCCGGTCGGTCGGTCGGTCGATTTGCCCGCTGAGATTGCCTTTTCACATTTCAGTAGTTTCCGTTAATGCGTTCGGCTCGTTGTCGGCTGATTTACTGATCTATTCAATATTTCAATTATTATTTTTTTGCCTTTTTTTTCCTGTTTGCCTGTAAGCATCTGTATTTCTCTTACGTTTTCAATTCGGGTTTAAGCACTGAACGATCAACGTTTAATTTTCAAAATTCACCAACGTGTCGCGTCTCGATTGAATAAAAGAACTCTCTCTTAAAAACTAATAAAAAAACGACAAAAGAAAAAAGTAATAAAAAAACTTTGTTTTTTGGTGCGTGTCGCATGAAAATTCGCAACGTCTAAAAATCTACAATATATAGTGCATATATACCAAAAAAAAAAAAAAAAAGAAATATATATTTATACATATGTATAAAAATATATAAAAAACGTTTCCAACAACTCGTGAGCTTACGTCATACAAATTTTGTATATTATATGGTCAAATATGTCTATTTCTATTTGGGCACATGTGGGCAAAGCCAATAATATATGTATATATGAAAAGAATATATAGTATATTCTCCCCCCCAAAAATATATTGAAATTAGATTTTAAATGCGAAATTTATCAGGAAATTAGCCAAATTAAAAGTTCGATTTCCCTTATTCAATTGATTTCCAATCAAGCAGCAAATAGTTGCTGAAAATGAAATTTTAATTTCGAGAATTGCAAAAAGAAAAAAAAAACTATTAACCTAAACGTAAACTAAATCAATCAATTGTTTGCCTCAATGCAGTTCAAATGAGCCGAAAAATAAAATTAACAATGATTTTTGAGTTTTCTCTTTTGAATTCAGTTTTAACAATTTCTACTCAGAGATAAATTTTTTGCTTTATACATATCGGTCGAGTTTACTCCTTTATAAGTAAAAAGTCTTCTTTTTTCCCTTTTTTAAAGGTTTTCGAAAGAGCTTCATCATAAAGTCAATTTAAGTCAACAAGAAATAGAATTGAATCCGTTTGTTTACGTCTCAATTTGCTTTTAATCCAACTATCAAATGATTAGCAATTAGTCTATTCTTTGATTAGTTCGATTAGTTTTTCAGTTTCAATAAATTTCGAGAACTTTTCAGTTTTTTGTGTTCGTTTTGCTGTGTGGACTCTTGCCTTTAGCCAATTAAAGAATAATTAATGTGGTCTGCGCGTTAGCCTTAGATATATTTCCGAATTATTGCCAAATGTTTGAAATGTTACGAAAAAATTGTATAATTTAAGCAACGACAAGCCAAAACGACAACGACGACATCAGAAATTAAATATATATACTTTTTCAGACAAGCGTTAACCTGAGAAATATTTCATGAGAATGAGAAGGCAAAAAAAAATATATATAAATATTGCTGGCGTAGAAGAAAATAGAATAGTGGATAAAATACTTCTACTAAAGATAGATTGAGGGATTGAGGGAATTTACGAGGAAAATTTATTGATTGCAAATTATTATTATTGCCACATGTGCCACATTTAGGACAAACAATTAATTAAATTAAAAAAACACAGCAAAAACATCACAACAGTAATTAAGTGATATTAGCCAAGAAAATGCCACTCTATTCGGATTCGGGTAACTACTACTATAGTGGGGGGAGCAGTCAGCTCTATTCGCCCTACTATAGCTCTGGACTGGGTCTAACATTGCCCACATCACTGGGTGGGAGTGGCAGCAGTCCCAGCAGCTATTCAAGCAGCTACAATCGCTCCTACCCGGCCAGCTACATGATTGTGCCCCTAACGACAACAACATCGCGTTCACCTGGCAGCTACTCAAGCTGTGGCAGCAGCAGTTCCAGCGGATTGCATCACAGTTCACGATACCAACCAAAATTGACAACAATCACGGAAACTGGACGACACAGCGGTCATAGCAGTCTAATGCCATTGACACGCATACAATCACCCAAATATGTGCCCAGCTCTAGCAGTTATACGCCAGTATCGACATCGTCGACAACATCCTCGGGTCGTTATATACCCCCACGACCCATTGCCATTAATACGGCCGATATTGATGTCAGCTCATCGCGATATCATCGCAGGCAGGCTAGGGAATCTGAAAAGGAGCCAGAGGTCAAGGCCAAAGAGCAATCACCAAAAAAACAAGAACAGGAAGAAGAAAAGCCCAATGAAGAAACTAATGATGAGACAACTCAAGACGATAAACCTCTTCGTCCTAGACGTTCAACAATTAAACGTAATCGGGCTGTAGTACGTTTGTCCACAATACGCAGACGTAGCAAAGATAGGAATCAGAATCAATCACAACAACAGCAACAACAACAGCAGCAGCAGCAGCAACAATTGCCGACAGAACATCAATTTCGAGATTTGCCGCCAGCAACAGAGCCAAGTTTGAGCTGGCGTCAAAAGTTGGCCGATGAATTGGCCGCATTTCCCACAGTTAGTAATAAAAAATCACCCGGTGAATTGTTACGCGAAAGATTCTATATACACGATGGCAAAGAGCAAGAAAATGAATTGGACAAATCTTCTGCACAGAATATTGTTGCTGTTGTCATGCAACAGCAGCAGCCGCAGCAGCAACAGGAACAGCAGGACTTGCCACAAGAGCCGCCCCAACAACTTGAAGTGCGTCGCCTTAGCTTAGTGCAGTGTCCGACATTTCATGATATATGCGAGGATATATCATCGGATAAAATCGATGATGATTTAAATGCTGGAGAATTACGTCGTCGTGCTTCTCTCATACAGGAACAAGAGCAGGAGATATTAAATAAACTACAAAAATCGAATTCAGGTAGCTTTCAATTGATTCATTTGGAACGTCGTCGGAGCTCTAGTCATGATGAGGCCGATGATATCTCCTCCTCCTCCTCGCAACCACATCGTCGTAGTTCCAAACAGAAGCGAAAGAGTAAGAAAGTGCGGCACAAAATCACAGCAATTGTCGATATAGAAAATGCCCCAACATCGGCTCCATTAATACATATGCCCAGTGTGTTGGAGCTCAATGAGGATATAAATACGCCGGCAATGCCAATTAGTCCAAAGCCAAAATTCACAGTTAATGTGGAGACAATTGAAGAGCATCATCAAATACATAAGGTCTTTAAGTTGCCCAAGAAAAAAGAGGAAAAACTTGAGGCTGAATTGCCGGAGGGTTTCATGAAGGCAGCTCCGCCCAAGGCAAAAACATCCCCGCTTAAGAAGCCAAAGCCAATCAAAGAGAAGGAACAGCAACAGCCGGCCAATATATTCACCTTCGATCAGGCAGCTATCGAGCAACAGCAGCAACAACAGCCACAAGAACCGCCGCAGGAAACAGTTGGCATAGCCACACCGAAACCCATAAGAAAAGCTCTACCTAAATCGGAAAGTGGTGAAGATTTTTGGTCGCAAATTGGTTCAAGGGAAACTCTCTATATGAACAATCGCAAGAAGGCCTTGGGTGAGCGACAGGAGAAGGAAACTGAATTAGAATCAACAGGGCCAGCAACGCCAAAATTAAAATCTGAAATTCTCATTGAACTAAAGTCAACGACAGCAAAGTCCGAAGCAGCAACAGCAACACCAACAACACCAACGACTAAGGGCATTAACCTAATGAAAGCTAAAGATAATACAGCAGCAGCAACATCTGCCAAAGCAACAACAAAAAAGACGCCAGAGACAGCAGCATCAGCAACTGAAACGCCAAAGACATTAACAGCAGCAGCAACAACTTCTAAGCCAACAGATAAATCCACAACAACAACATCCCCTAAAAAAACAATTGCCACAGCAGAAATAAAGCAAATTGAATCAAAAACAACAACTGCGTCAAAAACTTCACCAACAACTAGCAAAGATGAAAAACCATCGACAGCAATACCTAAATCAACGACAAAGTCACCAAAATCTACACCAGCAACACCCAAGGCAACAGCAGTAGCAACCAAAACAGACGAAAAAACGCCAGCAACATCTAAGTTAGCTGCAGCAATGACAAAGCCTTCAATAATAGAAACCACAGCAACAACTTCGCCAAAGTCTACAGCAGCAACACCCAAACTGACAACAGCAACAACCAAAGTGGGGGTGACACCAACAACATCACCAAAATCTGCACCACCAACACCTAAACTGACAACAGCAACAACAAAAGTGGGGGTGACACCAACAACATCACCTAAATCTGCACCAGCAACACCTAAACTGATAACAGCAACATCAGCAATTATTTCAACTGCATCCGAAACAAAGCCGACAGCAACAACTGTTGCTGCAACATTTATAAGCACAGCAACAATCAATACATTGGATGCAACAGCAGCAACAAGCTCTCCCAAAGTCTCATCGGCAACATTCGCTGGAATAACAAATTTAACAGATGTGAAATCATCTGGCAACGCTGCAACAGCAACAGTCAAAACAAAACTGAGCGAATCAACGCCAGCATTAACAACGACAACAACAATAGCAACATTAGCAGGGCCAAAAATAAATAACGGGCAGATAGCCAAGTCACCTGAACAACAACAACAACAACAACAACAGCAACAAGCACAGGCAATAGTAGCCACAAAAATAAATAAAACAACGCATAAGGAACAACAGCAGCAGCAGCAACCACTGACAACAGAGAGCAACAGGCAACAAACGGAAACTAAAACTAAATTGACGGAAACTGCAGTAACAACTGCAGTAGGAGGAGGAGCAACAGCAACAGCAACATCAGCAGCGGCCGCCGCCAACAAGTCAAAGGTGCCAAAAAGTGCCGGCAAAAAGAAAATAACAACAACAACAACAGCAATTGCAAATGCAACAACAACAACAGCAGCAACTACAACAGCAGCAACAACAACAACAGAGGAGCAATGCAATGTGACCCCAATCAATGCCGATCAATTTATAACGCTGGCCCCCACAAAAACGCAACAGCAACAGGCTACAAATGCGTCATCATCATCGCCAACATCGGCAACTGCAACAACATTGCCAACAGCGACAATAGCAACCACAGCAACAGCAACGACAACGATAACAATAGAAGACGATTTGCTCTCGGGCAACATCATCAACAGCTGCGGCGAAGGCGTCGGCAATAATTTATCAAAGTTTGCAACAGTATCGAATTTGGCACAGTGTTTGCGAGACGTTGATGCCGATCTAGAGGACTATATACCATCGTCGGCCGAAGAAGACGACGACGACGACGGAGACGGAGACGACAGTTCATACGACTCTTCCAGCGCGGACGGTTGTGAGAATTTAAGCGCCAGTATGAAAAAGAAACAACGCAAGGAGAAAAAGAAACAAAAATTGGCAGCAGCCAAAGCAAGTGGAGCCGCTGCACCACCACGTTTCGATCCACATAAGAAAATCAAGATTGATACAACAAATAAATGTTATGTTAAGGAGGAGGCGCCACGTTATCCATTAGTGGCCACACCGCGTCCATTGTGGAAACGTGAGAAGATTGTCTATTCCGATGAGAATACCGATGATGAGAGTAACTCACTGGACGACGACGATGATGAGGAGGAAGACGATGAGGATGTTGACGACGAGGCCGGCGAGGAAGAGGCCAGCGATGATGACGATGAGGATGAGGATGAGAGTGAAGAGTGTAGCACAAGTAGTCATAGTTCAGGTGGAGGAGCCAGAGGAGCCAAAGCCAGAGCAGTCAAGGCAACTGGTGGAGGCGGAGGCGGCATCGCTGGTGGTGCTGGCGGTGGTTTGACTGTCACTGGTGGTGCCACCTCCACATCGGCCTCATCATCTAGTTCACCTTCGATAATACGCATGAGCACGTGCAGCAATGATTCCGGCTTTGAAGGTGGCACTGCCCCCTCTAGTCCCAAGAAGATGCTAGGTAAGCATAAATCAAAAATACCCTGACCCGACGACATTTGACGACAACAACTACGACCTAACAATCATTCGTTCTCTCTCCTTATCTCTCTCTCTCTCTCTCTCTCTCGATCGATCGATCATTAGATAAATCTTTGTCTGGCGGTCACTTTTTTCTTTTTATTTTTTTTTTGTTTTTGTGTGTGGGGGGCAAGGCACGTGCCGGCAGCATCTCTCGGGCATTCCGGGCATTTAAAATGTTCGACAAATTTTTTGTTTATACCCTACAGCTATAGGGTCAATGGATATAATTAGAATTGTAAACCAAACAATCCATATTCACTTATATATATACTATATACTTGATCAGCGTAAACAAGTAAATTGTTCTATCACCTTAAATCGGTTAACAAAATTCGATTGTTTTCTTTGGGCAATTGAATTTTAGAAAATTTGTTTGTTTTCGGTTTCTGTTTTTGCTTTATAGGGTATCTTCTCGTTGACTTGTCGCAATATTTGGTTTTAAATTTTTGCTTTCATTTTCAATAGCAGACTGGCATGCGGACTATTCCGTTGCGAAAAACAAATAAACAGGCTATATTCTATATGTTTTTATATATACACAAACATATATGTATATCGATGGATATACAGATAGATATGTACATAATATGTACTATATGGTGTTGCTGAATGCCAAAACACACACTAAATCAAAACATTTTTCTAAGCAAATCATTTTATCTAGCAGATGAAGTCATTTTTCTTCCATATCCATATGAAAATTGTGGCGAGAAAGAAAGAAATGCATTCATATTACATTTGAATATCATTTTCCCATATGCATAAATACAGATATTATATTTCTCTGAAAAAAAAACTATTCAAAGAAATAACTAAAAGAAGAAACTTAATAACTCTTCAGTTTAATTGTTTCAAGTTCTGATAAAGCTCTTAGAAAAGTTCATAAATTGATACGAAAATGTGTGGTGGACTGGAATGCCATTCTTTACAGTTGTTAAAATAGGAGAAAGAAGTAGAAAAACTCGCTGATTCTGCTGAAATGCAATAATCTAATATTTCAAATATCAAATGGTATAACTATAGAACTATTGCGAGTTGTTTTTGTCCCTTCAAATCAATTTTAGCCATCTCATTTAAAAGTAAATTCTTCGTGCTTAGATGCCTTCCCAACTGTATAAGTATATAACTTCAACTTGTGACCATATCTAAGCCAATAAATTCCAATTAATCCGCAATCGAGATTCAAGATCTTTAAAAACCATTTCAGTTGATAATTATACCATTTGTATGAAATCTTGATATCCTTTCAAAAAGATCGACATATATCCAGAGAATACATCTCATATAAATATATAAATATATATAGAAATAAAGGGCAGCATTAGCATTTTATATGTCTTCAGTTTCTATATTTCATTGTCCCTTTTATGTAATTAACTAACAAAACATTAAGAACCAATACAAGAAAACAAAAAAACAAAAAACATTTCGTACGCTTTTTTTTCCGTTATCATGTATTTCAAAAACGAAAATTTCCTCAATACGATGAGAATTTGCCAGAGAATTCTCTCGTGAGTAAATTTGGCATTTTACTTTTACCCAAAAAAAAACAAAAACAACGACGACAAAGAATAAAGATAAAATTGTGTTTAGCGCTCATTCGTCTGCTACTTTTGATTATTTTTTGTGTCTGAGCGTATTTTCTGATACACTTTAAACGCAGAAAGTATATTTATTTATTTACAAAAGTTATACAGGGAACTCAATTGTAGATGAAAAACCATGGCACTGATTTTTCTGTTTATTTGTTTCCAAGTAAAAGCGTATTACTTGGCTATCAAAAATAGATTAGACCTTACAATTTCAGCTGGGAAAACAAAACCAGAAGCAGAAAGGAAAACAGTTTATCAGTTTTCACTTCTTATTTTTTTGCCAATATGAGATCTAACAAATTGACTAGAGCTATATCCTTTTGAAGAGGATTTGTATTTGTTTTTGCTCAATATATGTATATTCTTTGAAAGAGTATATAGACATTTGCAGCTGGTTAATTTTGTTGAATTTTGAATGAAAACCTCTTTGAAAATGAAAATGGTTTAATTGCTATAGTTAAATATTTTTAGAATTAATGGAAAATTCATTTGTTCTATTCTAGTTTTTAATGGCAGGTAAAATTTTTTTATGGGGTTATTCTTTTCGTTTCTTCTTTTTGTGTTCTGATCTCATTTTACACAAAGACACGCGCACACGTCGTATGCGTGATATTTTCAGCACAATTAGTACGAATTGAGTTTTCAGTTTTTGGTTTCTGGGTTTTTTCTTCTCTTGTGCGATTCTAGGAGCCTCTCCCCCCAAAAACCACCCGTCACCCACACCACACAAAAAAAACGGATGTGTTTGTTTTGCTAAAATATACACACATATAGTATATATGTACATATATATACACTTATGAATGTGTGTTTAGAGGGCTAAGAAGGCAGAGTTGTTTTTTAAACGATTTACGGAAATCGTACATTTTGTCTGCGTATGTGTATGTGTTTTTTATTTTTTTTTCGTTGTATTTTGTGGAACATTAAAACGTAATTAAATGTTTCAGGCAACCAATAAGTAGCTGGTAATAAAATTCCTAAACGCTCTCCGCTTACATCTGCTAAATAAAATCTAGTACTTAATGTTGTTTCATTGATGGGTAAATTTTGCAAAATTTATGTCTAGAATGCGATGTGAATTGTCACAAGAAATGTGAAAAGCTAACGGCCAATTTATGCGGTGTCAATCAGAAGCTCATTGTGGAGGCTCTCAATCATGTGAAGCGAGGTAAAACAAAAACAAAACAATGGAACAACCAAACAAAGAAAAACGTCAACAAATTGTGTGAACTTAATCTAAAAGTTGATCTTTAAATTTAATGTCTACGATTTCAGAAGTAGTTTCCTACTCGGATTTCTAAAGCTTTTCTTGCAAAGTTTTTCATTAATTTAGATGACAAATTATTTCATCTTCACGAACGTCCTTATTGTAGCCATAAATGTAGCCATCTATTAAAATATTAAGAGCTAGTAAATTTGCCTATATAAACTTTAGACATTCCTCTATGTATTTTAAATTATACAAAGTGAAACATGGTTTAAAAAATCCCCCTCGAAAAATTGTTCGCTTATAAGTAATTTCAAGGGACAAGCTATGAAAATCGTTATATCGATATTTATGGAAATGGAATGGAAACCATTCTCCCTCTCCCTGACTTAAGGTTGCCCGGAAAAACAATAAATTTAAATCATTTTTATAATCCAAAATGAATTAGATTAGAAAAACAATTAGTTTTCAACAAACTCATGGTCAATTTAACAACCAAAAATGTATATAAAAACGTAATTGCCTATGAAACCAATCCATAACTTTATCAAATTTCCTCACATTAATATGTTTAGAAAAGGATTTCAATAAATGTTCCTATAGTAAGCAAATATTTAGATAAGGGGCAGAGTGGTAAGCTAAATTACCTTTTTTAGCATTGTTCACACAATTCGTTGTTCAGTTCAGTTTCATTATCTTCAAGCCGCGACTTTATCTTGAAATTTTTCTCAAATTGAATTAGGAGCACGAGATGCACGAGATTCACCAAGTACACCGCCGAGCTTAAATCCAGCCTATAAAATCGATGCCAATGATGGACATGATGGTAAAAAAAAATATTTAAAATATATATTAAAATTAAGAAACAATCACATAAGCGAATGAAAAAGTGACCACCAAATCAGCGGACTGAACAATTAACCTTCAAATATCTATCCATTGGAAATCTCTCTTGTTTAAGCCAAATTCTATATATATGCTCATCATCTATCTGTCTTTATCTCTTGCACGCTTTTCTACTATCTTTCTACTCTTGGGTTTTCGGATCACTCAGAAACATCATATACATATTCACAATTCCAAAAATCCGGACGTTTCACTGCGCCAGCAACAGTAATACCTAGATTTAAGAATTATTCGGTAGATGACTTTCATTTTCTGGCCGTCCTGGGCAAAGGAAGTTTTGGCAAGGTGAGTAAACTTTTCAATTGCAGTGATAAATATTTTTTATTGTCCTTTGATCAATTATCAGGTACTTTTGGCCGAATTACGTGATACAACATATTATTATGCCATCAAATGTTTGAAAAAAGATGTCGTACTCGAAGATGATGATGTTGATTCAACGCTAATTGAACGTAAAGTCTTAGCCTTGGGTACCAAACATCCATATCTGTGTCATCTATTCTGTACATTTCAAACGGAGGTAAGAGCACCCACCCCCTCCCAAAAAATAAAAAAAATAAGCACAAACAAAAAAACAGACCACTCAAGGTCTTCAAGACCTTCACCCAGTGTATGTCCGAAAAGGTAGAAGAGATGTGTATATAGATTAAAAATAGCAAAAAGAAAAGGTAAAAATTCTCTATAATTAGTAAGTAGTGGTAGATGTGTGTGTGTGTTTGTGCTGACCATCGATTGGAATAGATCGACAGAGGGCAGGTTGAAGAGGCACACACGAATACAATCTCGAACCCGAACCCCCCGAAACAAGTCTTCGTGTTGGCACATCTCCTGGCAAAACCTCCACCTCCTCCGGCAGTCAACCAAAAGAAAAAAAAAAAAAAAACAACAAATAAATAAACGAATGTTCTCAACATAAGACAATAAGTCTATGCGTTTTGCCTCTTTTTTTGCTCTCGTTGTCTTGCATTGACACCGATTAGAAGGTATTTTAATTATTTATGACTTTGAGGATACTCAGCTGTCCGTTGCCCCCGCCCCTCCGCCACTCTTTTCTTCCCACTCTCACTCACTTGCGGCTCTCCCCTAACTGAATGTTTTGTGAGCAACCGAGGGTCGCTTATAAAGTGAACTAAAACTTTTTTTATTCCACAAAATCTATTAAAATCTAAAAAACCTTTAAAAAGGTTTAAAGTTTCATTAAAAAACTTTATCAACATCCTCGTTGTCATAATCTAATGCTAGAATTTGAATTGAAACTTTTACTGTAGAAACGTTTAGTAATTCTAGTTTTGTGAGCACAGCTGTAGTTTTTGGACTTAAACAAGATAATTCAAAAGAAAACGGCAATAGATCTATTTATGTGAAAATCGCTGTAGCTATCAGAATCATCGTAGACTTTTTGGACTTTCTAATAACTCTGCTTCTTTTCCCTTAGAGCCATTTGTTCTTTGTGATGGAGTACCTGAATGGTGGTGATCTCATGTTCCACATACAGGAGAGTGGACGCTTTTCAGAGGAACGGGCACGTTTCTATGGCGCTGAAATCATATCGGGTCTTAAATTTCTACACAAAAAGGGCATTATCTATAGGTAAGTGAAACAAATCCAAACTATAAAGAGTAAAAGGCAGTAACATTGCGATAAAAATATACTTAAAGGGATCTCAAATTGGATAATGTTTTACTGGACTATGAGGGTCATGTGCGTATAGCCGATTTTGGTATGTGTAAATTGCAAATCTATTTGGATAAGACAGCCGACAGTTTTTGCGGTACACCCGATTATATGGCGCCCGAAATCATAAAGGTATATCCATTATCCATCCATCATGCTTCTGATACTGTAACTTGGCTGTCTTTTTTTTTTTGTAGGGTGAGAAGTACAATCAGAATGTGGATTGGTGGTCATTTGGTGTGTTGCTCTATGAGATGTTAATTGGACAATCGCCATTCAGCGGCTGCGATGAGGATGAACTCTTCTGGTCCATATGCAATGAGATTCCATGGTTTCCTGTATATATATCCGCCGAGGCCACGGGCATACTTAAAGGGGTAAGACAGAGAGAGAGAGAGAGAGAGAGAGAGAGAAATTGTTATTGTATATTCTTTATTGATAGCTGCTGGAAAAGGATTATACAAAACGTATTGGCTCACAATATAGTCCAGCTGGTGATATATCCGACCATATATTCTTTAGACCCATCGATTGGAATCTTCTGGAGAAACGTCAAATCGAACCACCATTTAAACCTCAAGTGGTAAGTTTTCAAAATGAAATGCTAATTCCGATATTTGCTAACTTGCAAAAATGTTTAGAAACATCCATTGGATACGCAATATTTTGATCGGGTCTTTACCCGTGAACGTGTTCGCCTCACACCGATCGATAAGGAAATCCTAGCATCTATGGATCAGAAACAGTTTCACGGTTTCACCTATACAAATCCTCACATTACCCTGGATTAGAGCCCTAGAATTTACTAAACTCTATACATACATACATATCTCTATCTATATATTTAAACATAATTTTGTTAAATTATTGTTTGACGATTTCGTTCTTCTTAGTACAACACAGTATTTGTATATGTACATATTAATTGTGGTTTTCCATATTTTTTTGTTGATTTATTCCCTTAATTGTTTTTTTTTTTCCATATTGTTGTCCATATTTTTGTTTATAATTAGGTTTAGATTTTCATCAGATTCATATAATCTAAACCATTCAATGCTAGTCAAGTCATGCTCTAGAAATACTCAATATATATCTAAGTCTTTAAGTCTCTATATAACTGAAGAAAACAAAAATTGTATATATAAAAATATTATTATTCTCTTTAAAAGCAAGTATATAGATATATATCTCGTATGTATATACAAAATGCATATACTAAAGTCGTACACGTACTATGTAAATCTATGGAATACAATTAAAGAAAAAATATATATAAAGCTATATAAGAAAGATATTTTATGATTAATGAACTAACCATTATGAGTTGGGTGACTTTTATAAAAATTTTAACAAAATGGATTAGAAATTTCTGCGAATTTCTTGTGCATAAAGGTTTAAAAATCTTGTCAAACTTTTAATTTGAATAAATTTCTAAATCGTAGTAGGACATGACATGGGAAATGTCATCATTTTAGGCATAGTACTGATTTCAGGTCCCATAACAATCATTCTGTATCCAACTGTATTTCGAACAACACCTTTGGAACTAAAAAAAAAAATAAAAATCCAAAATTTATTAGTTGAAAAACTACAAAAATAAAACAAAAACTTTTGGCTGATCCTTTTGCATAAAAAAGTTTAGAAAAGAAAAATTCAAACAAAATTAACAGAATAAATAGAAAGTTAAACAAAAACAGAAAAAAAAAAAATCGGCATATAAAATATGCACAACCAAGTCTAAGTAAACAAAAAAAAATTAAAAATATGTAAAATCACAAAAAGGGGTAATGGAAAAATAACAAGAAAAAGAATAAAAAATGTAAAGAAATTACAAAAAAAAATATATAAATTACTTAAAAAAAACCACAAATAAACAAAGGGGGATAAAAAAAAACTAAAATTAATAAAACCACAAAAAAAGTTATAAAAGTTTAAAACTACAGGAAAAAAAGAGTAAGTCCTCATTTGTTTGGTTTGTTGTGCAATAAGCTTATTTTTTTAAATATTAGACAAACATTAAGATGCGATATGCTTTATAAGCTACTGAGATGTTGGAAGAAATTGTCACCGATTTTCATGTGGACGGTACCGGATCCCCTCGATCGCTTTACACACAAGGTTGACAGAGGAACAACAGGATCTGCAGATTTGCGTCAAGACTCCAACTAATATGCGTGTTACCTTTAATCTAAATAAATTTGGACGAATCGAATAGGATAGACGGCTTGGGAATTGACTTTATTTTAAGTAAGAACTGGGGGAATTATAGTATAGTATAAGAGATTTTAGAGTATCTATCTTCGGGTCTATACCCGAAACAAGTTTCCCATGCTGTTGTCTTTCCCATTCCCCCACTCGAGATAATTAACTGCGGCAAACTGAGGAGAATAGACTCTTAGAGAGTCTAGAGAATGCAATCACTGGATGATGACCCGTTCTTTGGCTCAGTGCAAAACTGGCCAAGTGAAAATGCATTCTGAATGCCTTTTGTGGCGCTTTTCCGTTTGTTTCAAATTTCCATATTCATTTCATTTGTTCAAATGCTAATGAGAGCCAGTGACAAATTTTTTTTTTTTGGGGGGGGTTTTGTTTAGCGAGAGTGACCGCACCCCCCGCCCCACAAGGCCTCTCACCTAGCCCTCTACTTTAAACTGTCGTGTACGCATTGTCCGAGTGTTGAACCAGTTTGAAAACATTAAAAGAATTATTCTTGTTAAGTGTAGCATAAATCAGTTATAAACCAACTAACAGAAAGAGAAAACAAACGAGAGAGAGGGAGCAAGGTAGAGAGAGACATTTTCATAAATTTGTGTTGAGGCCATAAAATGATCTAGAAGAAAAGAAATGTCAAGCAACAAAACCACCAACAACAATAAACGTTAAAGCTTGGCAGTTATGTTGTCTTTTTGTTTTTGTTTTTTTTATATATTCAATTCAGAAAAGCGTTGAGCATTTAATGCACAGTGGTTCAAAATCAAATTCAACGGGCTTAAAGCCACTTGTCCATGAAATCAAAAGGCTCTTGCTTGAGCCTTATCCTTAACTAAAAAGCAAAGAATACTAAGCCAGTTGCTGCTTACTATTTCCTATTGAAAATTAAATTATTTAGAGCTGAGGCAGCTACCAACCGGAAAATTTTAAGAGCTAAGGCTAAGCCAGTTGCTGCTTATATGAACTTAACAAGACCAATCAAGGCTAATATAAAGTTGGTTCAAGACCTATTTCATATCTAAGAATATATTGCTAAGTCAGTTGCTGCATTTTAAGGTAGGAATAATCGCATCTGCTGAAACTAAGGCTATTTTTGCACAGAACAGACAAAAATCAAGACATTTGCTGCCTAAATGATCTCAAACTGTTAAGAATCTGTTTTAGCTCGAAGGCTCGAGGTTAACCAATTTCAGTTGCTGCGCAGTTTGAGGTTTTTATACAATTGTCCAACCAAAAACCAAAGTTTCAATAAATTTTCGTATGATTTTGTAACACTGTATAGCGCTAGAGAGTGAGTGAGACAAACACACATAAAGACACCGACATATACCTAGAAAAACATGGACGGTTATGTTGAAAAGTTGACGGTATTTTCTCTAATTAATTCGTTTTTAGTGTTAGTGTTTGTAGTGTCGCTCGATGCACGGTCGACTCGATGGTTTTTTGTTTGTCTGGCGTCAGTTGGTGCAATACGCGCCTAGAATAAGTTGCTCTGCCCCTCTGGCTCCAGCAATAACCATAATAAATGCCAATAATAGAAATTTCCTAGATTATTTTTTTGCTTGTGCTCCAATAATTTGTGATAATGCTGATTGTGTGGCTCGTGATGATCCTCGGTGTTATAGTTGGCCTAAGCGAGGCCTACAATCTGCCATTGCCCGTGCGTCGGAATATAATCAAAGTGCGTGCCAGTGGTTTTTTGCCCTTTGAATCGGATTTACTGTTGCCATTGGGTATACTCAGGCAACTGCAACATGCCCAGGATCGTGCCTCACGTTCGCGTCATGTCCTGCCGCATCTGCATCATCAGCATAAGACAACCAAATTGAAAAAGAAACCAAAGCAACAAGTGCGTTTGGAACGTACCAAATCTTTGCCTGGCATGCAATTGTATAATCTAATCGATGATGATGGTGAACTGTTACTCAATTTACGTGTCCACAATGACGGGGTGAAGGGTCCACATACAGATGCAGATGCAGATACAGACACAGACACGGACACGGATATAGTGCCGGCTGCTGCTTCCTTTCGTAATAGCATCATCAATGGCTACAGCAATGAGTCACCCTGGTTGCCATCCAAATGGCGGCCCACAACCGAAAGATCTACAATGGGATTGGGATTGGGAATGGGAATGGGAATCACTTCATCTTCGCCAAAACCTTTGCCGCTCCATCAATATTTGACCAGCAATCATTTGGGTGATGCCGAGCGACGTTCGTTTAAGCCTCAAAAAGTTTGGCCATATAAGTGATGTTAGTTATAAAATAAGAAATCTCATCAAAACACACACACACACACGCACACACACACACACACACATCTTGGAATATAATATACAAAATAAATTATATGTAAGCTATACATTCACCTACCTACCTAACAAGTATAACTCCATTGGTCTTTGATTTTCGACAGTTAATCGGATCGTTAGGCTACCGCTAATTTAGTTATTCCAATTATGTTAAACAGTTGAAAGAAAAGTGAAAACTTCCGAAATGAACGAAATGAAAATGGAAAACAAGTCGAATGAACAGCTTACCTATATTTTGTTTAACATGTTTTGATTTACTATATTATAAAAGATTCTCAGATCTATTATAGATTCTAATCTGTGAAAATGATATCAAATGTTTTTCAAGTGGATTCCATTTATGGGAATTTATAAAACCAGTTGCAAACAATTTCTTGGAAATCTCAGTTTTTTTAAGCCAGAAGTTTTTGTCTACCACCTTTTTGTATATTTTTGTTGATACAAATGTTGGGTTTATGACTCAATTTGGTTTAGTTTTATAGCCTTTAAGAAGGGGCTCCCCCTATTGAGAGATGGGCAACTATAAAAGTAGTTATTATTAACTAAGTGAAGCTGGGTAGTATAGTTAATTGTAGAGATTTACGGCCTAGGCCTAAGCCATGACTTTCACGGAGAAAAGTTGTCCATCAATTTCTTAAACCCAAATTAGCTGGGGATTTTAGTTAATACATTTAAAAGGCATTATAATCTGGCCACATAATTAATTTTTGGAGACATTCAGAAATATATCTTAAAATTTTTCAAAAATTTGTCTTGGATAATAATAAATGATGAATTTAGTTATCGGCCACAAAGCAAGCTGATAAATTTGATAAATAAAAATCATAATTTTAACTTTATAATTTATATATTTAGTGAACGTTATTTGTTTCTCTTTTTTTTTCGTTGGAATAAGGGAACAAACAAAATGGATGAAAAAAAAAATTGGTGTAACTAAAACTACTTAACAAATGGGGAGAAAGAGTTAACAGATCACAGATCAGGGATGAGGTTGTGGCTTATTTCCAGCCACCACTTGGGGGCAGGTAACCAGGTTGAGGAGCTGACACCACCAGAGGGGGCAGATACTCGTTGCTAATGGGAGCGGGACCATGCGAGAAACCGCCATGACCACCATGACCGCCCTCCTCGTGGATGACCTGAATGGTCTTCACTTCCTCGTGATGACCGCCGCCGACAGCGCCGCCGCCGCCGATGAAACCGCCATGTCCTCCATGTCCATGATGATCGTGGCTCTCTTCGTGGATAACCTTAATGGTCTTGACTTCCTCATGATGGCCACCGCCGACAGCGCCGCCGCCGCCAATGAAACCTCCATGTCCGCCATGTCCTCCATGACCCTCTTCGTGGATGACCTTAATGGTTTTGATTTCCTGATGTCCACCGGCATGGCCATGGGAGTGACCAGAGTAGCCGCCATGTCCATGTCCGCCAGCTTCTTCCTGGTGGATAACCTTGATAATCTTGGCCTCCTGGTGACCATGTCCGCCTCCGTGTCCGCCACCGTAGGAGAAACCGCCCTGAGAGTGGCCACCGCCATGGGCGTGTCCTTCCTCATGGATGACCTTGATAGTCTTGACTTCTTGATGACCATGATCGTGACCCGAGTAGCCGCCATGCGAGTGTCCACCATGTCCACCGTGTCCGGCTTCCTGGTGAATGACCTTTACAGTTTTGATCTCCTGGTGACCACCGCCATAGTGTCCGCCACCAGCACCGCCGCCATAGCCGCCGCCGTAGCCACCGCCATAGCCGCCGCCATGACCACCAGATTCCTGGTGGATAACCTTAATGGTTTTGACCTCCTGATGGCCACCGCTGTATCCGCCACCGCCGCTGCTACCCACTCCATAACTGTAACCGCCGCCTCCTCCTCCACCGCCGCCTCCGCTGCCACCGATGAAGCCCGCAGAACTGGTGGCAACCAAAGCAGCCAAAATGCATACAAAGATCTACAAAATGAATCGCATTGCAATTATTCGCCGTCCAGGCATCCGTTGGGTCCCAAAACTTACCCTCATTGCTGGAAGTTTCTTGCTTGGGGGTACGAAAACCTTAAATGGAACTTCACTAAGCCGAAGAATGCAGCCAACTGATGACAATCTTCGTTCAGTTCCACGCTTTTATACCCCATCACGACGGGTTATGGACCCATGGACCGATGCTTTCGCCTTCAGCGTCTCTCCATTTGCATAGCATTCATTTCGTCATCGATGGATGCGTTGCCCGCCCCGGCCGTAGAAATGGATTAGAAGACATGATCATGGCGATGGAGGGAAGGTGAAATAAATGATTGAAAAATGCAAATTAGCCGCGAAACGATGGGCATTTCCATAATTAGGTCGTTGCCGACGAACAGGTCAGCATCAATAAAAGCCACAAACGCTTAGACACACATAATCCGCAAAAGGCCATAACCTACCTACCTACCCACCTCAAAATCGAATAAATTGGTTATCAAACGCATCTTAACTTTTGCATCTTGGACATATTTTGAATCATCTGCAGCAGCATCTTAGATAAAAGAACTTTGTGGTTATTCTAAGGATCACAACTGTCTTTAAAAGTAAATTTAGATAAGTCAAGTTGCCTAATTCCTACTTAGTCGAACAGTTGAACAAACTACTCTATCCATTTCATTTTACTTCTATAAAAGATCTAAACTCAGATCATGAAGCTCACAAAGAAAGTTCCCCCCATTTTTACTGAACAGATCTATAAAGAATCAACGCATCTATATCTATAAATTGTAAGCTAACAAATAGTTTTTGAAACAAACAAAAAACAATATATCAGGTCTACGAGTATTATATAAAAACATAAACAACCTACACACATAATGGAATTACTTATTGGTTCCTTTTCTTCGAATCGTTTCTAATTGATAATTATTTATACATTAATCACTTGTTTTAGGTAAAAACTTTCTCTTTATAGACCAGAAGCCTTCTTTCACACTCTCACAAACTTGTGAATTGTTTGCTAACAACATTAAAAACAATAAAAACTACTTTTATTTTAGTAACGAAGTTTTCATACCCTCACTAAAAACTTATAGAATACAGAAAACAAAATGTTTAATATCTTTCATCAATCGTTAGACATTTCGAAAACCTTTGACCAATATTTATACCTATATCCTAACGTCTAATATAATCCACACAGGGGAATAAATTAAAATGCATGCTGAAAAATGGTAAAATAATAATAAGCCTAGTTTAAATTATATAATAGAACAACTTCTACAACAAATACTTTTTGCTCAATGTTGAAAATGTCATAATATAGTCCAGTTAATCAGGATACTCGAAAATAGGGTAATTCCCGCTCTGTTAGGGTATCCAAAATCAATTTCGAGAAGAAATGGCAAAGCAAAAAAAAACCAACACAAAAGCTATGCAAATTTTTTGCCACAATTTTTGTTTTTTGGTTTTTTGCTTTATTTCATTTGATTTGCTTTTATTATAGATATTTTATTGGCTCTCCCTCTTCCCTGATTTGTGTTTAATGTGTAACGATGAAGCCGCAAAAACGAAAACAGATGAAAAACAGCAACAACACCAACGTTAACTAAATAAATTTATAAACTTAAAGATGTATTGGAATAATTTGAATTTGATTAACAAACAATCGAGATCGAGGGGGCTTAAGTATTGTGTAAAAAGTCGCTGCGAATTTCAAATGAAATCGAGCCTTCTTTTTTCTTCTGCATAATTTTGTGACCAATTAAAATATTTAAATAATATTACAATATCAAATTGGGTTTTCAGTCAAGCAATTAATCAAAACCAAATAAAAACGATCTGCCAGTTTGTTCAAGGGGGAGAAGGGAACTGGCTAATTGAGGCAGGTTAAGCGAGTTGGCTGGTTGAGAAAAATATTTGAAAATATCTTAAGAGATTAGGCCCTTATCATATTGTTTCAGATTCATGTTTTTCTTTGAATGTTTTCTTTTGTTTGCTTCAATGAAAACAGAAACTTAAAGATGGCTCACTTTCTAATTCACTTCTGATCTATAAAAGGATCGATCAATTAGATTTTAGATTCTAACTTTTAAGAAAAGGCTATAAGGCGCAATAGACTTTAGATTTTATATAGCTTACAAAACTACATAACTATATATCTCGGTTATTCCTGCTCCAATTTACTTGAACATTCTCAATAAATTACAAAATCTGAAAAACTTAATGCCTTATGATATCTCTTTTTTATGCTTTTTTCTATCCTTTATATTTTCCTTAAAATTCGAATTCCCTTTTTTGTTTAAACGCTATCAAAATCGATTTACTTTTACTTTTCTCATGGAAAAGTTTCAAACAAAACCATTTGTTTATTTAGAAAAATTTCCTATTTCTATAGAAAACTTTCACTGATTGCAATAAGAAACAAGAGAGGCCTGAATTGTTTAAGATTTTCTAAAGATATATACATACATACATACATATGTACGGATATCAATTATCGGCATGTATTTTTATAAATTAAATGTTTTTTCATTTCCTCGTGTCAATTTCTAAAATAATATAGATTTTTGTTATATAAATGTAAGTGTGTGTGTGTGTGTGTATATTTTGCGTATTAACAAAGTCAACTTTCACTTTATCAAAATGAAAGGGATAGCTATAGTCCTATATAAACAACGAGAAATATACAAAACCAAAAGGTCCACATATTTTTTTTCACCTTAAATGGTCTTCAACTTCATGGTTTAGAATTAGAATCATAATTTCCATTTCTCCACTTAAATATACAAATATTTTCAGGTAAATTATCTACCAGAGTCGATTTCATAGAGTAGAAAGAAAAACACAAAAGATAATGGTATAGTTTGATTTTTAGATTTTAGTTTCTTTCCCCCGTTCATCAATTTTCTTCATAATCATTATAATTATAGTTTGTTTTTAAATTACATTTATATTTCTATGAATATTCAAGAAATTCTTATGAAAACCAACGAAAAAAAGTGTTTCATGTTATTAGAATTATGCAAACAATAATAATAATAATAATAGATATTAACAACATTATATAGTAATGCAAATAAAAAAAAAAAAAAAAAACAAACTAATGGGGAAATTCAATTTTTTTATAAAATAATATAAAATAAATATATTAATGCTGATGGCGAATTTTTAATGAAGTAAAAAACAAGAGAAATAAAAATAAAACTAGAGAGACAAAATACTAAGCAATACATGAGAGAGAGTGAGAAAGAATGCGTAAGAGTACGAGGGCGAATGAAAAGTGTCTTGTGTGTGTGTGTGTTAGCCTAAGAGTAGTAAAGTATATCTTTCATTCTCATCTCACCATGTCAGTTAATCATTGTTATCGTTATCATTATATATCATTATCATTATTGTTATCATTATCATTAGATTCAGGCTGTTGCGTAGGCAGATGATGATTCCTTGTATGCAAAGGATATAACCATTACCTACAGGCCCCAGCAATCACGCGATTGTACAACTATTTCGACTACTGCTCGTTGGTGTCTTGCAACGATTTCGACTCTTTGAGTTCTGTGTTAACGAATTGAAACACTGCGATGTGGTCAAGGCATATGACTTGAGTGTTGATTTCACAGATGTCGGCAGGGGTAACGAATCGATAGCATAGACACTGGTCCTACGCACAATGGTGCGACAGCAGAGCTCCTGCAGGGATAGTACTATAGTAGAGAAAAGCATTATTAAGTATTTCGAAATGTTTGTGGCCTAGAATGAGCAAGTCGAGCCATAACTACTGATTACTGGGGTAATCTTGAAAGGTATTTAGTTTGAAAAGCCCATTGATTATAAATAGTTTTGTTTCGATACCTGTACTGATCATTAACTCACCCTTATTACTGCGCCAAATGTGCTCCATGCCATTGCGATGTAGAGCCATGCGGGCCAGCTCACAAAACGATTCACGTATATTGAAATCGCATAATGGCGATATCTCAAAGCAGGACATATTATTACGAGAGGCATAGGATTCGGCTTGCTTGGCAGCCACCTGACGTTTGAAGGCCAAGTGAAGACGATTGCCTACCAGAACCTTGGGTATACCAGGAGCATGCTGTGAAATAAAATACATAAAGGTATATAAATTACTTTTCGATTTGCTTGCATTTATAATTACTAACCTCCTCGACTTCTTTGAGCCAACGATCGATGCCATCGAAGCTCCATTTATTGGTTATATCGTAGACTAAAATAATACCTTGAGCACCACGTGAATATGAACGTATTATGGTACAAAAACGTCCTTGGCCGGATGTATCCCAGAGTTGTAATTTAACCCGTTTGCCCTCAAGCAATATGGTTGTGGTTTTGTATGCTACCGTTTGAAGGATGTGAGAGGATGAGTGGCAATCTGAATTCGATTCTTAATTAATCATGAATTTTATGCATATATATGAAGGTATAAGCCCCGCTACCCCCTCCATTAATGGTCAATCGCTTTGGATACTTACCGTTATTACTGCAAAATGGACTTTCTGTGGTTGGATCCTCCAAATTGGAAAGTATTTCATGTTTGCCCACATCACTATCGCCCACAAGGAGAACCTTTAGTAGATAATCGTAGTCTTTTGTCATGGTTCCAATACCATTAGGGGAACTATTCAAAAATGAGAGAGAGAACTAAGATTATATACAGATTTCTTTTGATCAATAACTTATGTTTAGGACGTAACAGAAAATGTAATGTAATAGCTCCATGATCAGGTTACTATGTACATACATATGTATATAGACTATTGGTAACCTGATCAACAACTTGAAGATCATTTAAGATTAACATTACAGTTATTGCGCCTTAGCATGGCCATTTTTCACTGTTAACATAACATATCATAGAGAATGTTTACCTAACCGGCAAATTTTTGTTCTCGTCGTATTGCAAGATAATTCTTATTGTTTATGAATACATATATGTACATACATACAGATTGATAGATAGTGACTCATACTCCTCCCCCACTAATGCCACCGCCATCAATTCACTCACAAGCTTACTAACCCAAACACACACACACATATACACTTACCCATACACTTGAAAGAAAAAGAGACAAAAATTTATATATTTTGCATGTGCAAAGTCAGCGTGAATAACAAAAGTTTATAGTTAACAAAGTTTCAAATGAAAAGAATAAAAGAAAATTCATAGGAATTGTTTTCTCCCCATTTTTCTTCTCCGCTTTGTTTTTTTGGGTGTGTTTTTGTTTTGCACGCCACAAAAACAACTGACACTCTCACCTACACACACACACATGCACCCATGCGCGAATAACCCAATAGTGTTGGCACTATAACTTTTTTTGTTAACTTAGTATAATTTAATACAACAAATGGAGCTTGAATTAAACCGAGACTAAACTAGAACCCAAGAAAAGCTAATTTGTACATAATTATATAACTTTCTTACTCCAAATAACAAAAACAAAACGAAAGTATTCGATATACATAGTTATTATTTTTAGCCTTTGTTTTTCTTTTAAGTCCAACACTATCGCACCCACAAAAAAAAACTTACTGAAAGTGAATATTTTGCGTATTTACTTTTTTCTGATTTTGCAGCAATAATTTAACTCATTTAAGACAATCAAGCACTTTGTATTTGTTTTTAAACATTTCAATACAATAAATTTATTACATTTTCCTTGTTAGGCGTTTATTTTGATTTTGTGTTGTGTGTGTTTGCGAAATTGTGGTCAATTGTCTTTGCGGTGAAATTTGTAATTTTGTATTAGGGGTGAGTTCGATGATTTTCGAGAAGTGTGACCAGCGTTTTCTCGCTTATACTAAATGGTATTTTTAGTATTTTAGTATTCTTTAAATTTTTCTGCTGTGGCCGTTACAAAATTTTGTTTTACTTTAAATTTAGTAGACTAAAAAAAGCCATAAAATTCAAAAACTCCGAAAAAAAAGTAATTCCTTGAATTGTTGCACTTGAAATTTTACACAATTGGACGACCACTGTGTCCATCATCTGAGGGAAGGTTGGGTGGAAATACTCGTTTACCAGTGCCAGGATTGTTGTGACCCATTTTAACCATTCTTAGTATTTCCCAATCGTACAAATTGTCTCTGGTAAAATACATTGACTGTGCCAACTGTTTGAAAAGTCCACATAAATAGGCATAGTTCGGTTTGTCATAGAAGCCCAGGCCGCGGCAGTAGTTCAGATACATGGTAAACTCACTGGGAATACCCTCACAGAGTTGTTCATTGCTAATCGATTGCTTCATCTGTTGGATCAGTTTATATTTCTGCTCCTTTGTCGATGCCTGCAGCCCCTGCCAAGGTAGACTGCCGCGAAGAAAGTAGATAAGGACATATCCCACAGACATAAGATCATCTCGACGCGATTGTTCCATCCCATCATGCGAACACAACGAGGCAAAGCGCGCTGTTCCAGTTAGACCGCATTCCTCACGAAATGGTATATGCACACTGGTGCTGGGATTCCAGATTTTCTTCGCCAACCCAAAGTCAATGAGAAACACCATTTTGCTCTTGCCGCCACGACCCATTAGAAAATTTTCGGGCTTAATGTCGCGATGGACAAATCCATGGTTATGTACATACTCCAGTCGGTGCAGCATCTGTTCGGCTAACATTAGAATCGTTTTCAGGGTGAAGCATCGATGACAGGCTTGAAAGAGGTGCTCCAGCGAGGGACCCAATAGCTCCATGACCATGGCGTGATAAGTGGGCTCCCTGCAAAAGTACTTGATCTGCGGCAATCCCTCATTCGGTTGCAAAGCCTTGTATACACGCCACTCGTACTCCAGGTGGGGATAACGGACACGGTAGCTCTCCACCTTAATGGCCACCTTTTCGCCATTAAGGATATTGGTGCCCAGGTAAATGTCACCAAATGCTCCGGCATCGAATTTATACATAAATTTAAAGCTTCCGATGTTCACATCTCGGGCTTCCTTGGCGCGCAAACGTTCCATTGTTTTTTGTGTGTGTTTTTTTTTTTTATAAGTTCACTTCGAATTTAGCTCTCGAAAACGTACGATTTTGTTGAGAACAAAATAAATTTTGTTTTATTTCTTAAATGGTTTTGTTAACTTATCAAACAATTATGAAACGGTTGACTTTTAAATTCTGGGCTAGTATTTTTTTTCATTTTTTGGTATTTGGTATTATTGTGCTCATCCCAACGTGGTAATACTGCGACAAAGAAACACACACATCCAAACATGGGAACACATGCAGACACCAACAAACCCACATACACACACGCATACTAGCAAACAAAAAAACAATAGCAACAAGCCGCAAAAGTCACGAATCGGTCTAAAACGAAAGATAATGAAGTGAAAAATCGGAAATATCAAACGAATTTATCAATCAATGTTATAGTAAATACGGGGAAGAACTAGAACGAAAACGAAAGAAAATTCTAATAAGAATGTATAAGTGTTCGCCATCTCCCTCTAGCTTGATGTTTTTTTAATCTTTTTTGGCCGTAGAGCTAATGTGTTAGAATTCAAAAAGAAATAATTTGTTTTTGTACTTGGTTTTGTTTTTTTGTTGTTTTTGTTTTTGTTGCGGAAATTGAGTCTCACCGCAAAAACGTTCCTCAGTGTATGTGTGTGTGAATATGTATCTGTGTGTCTCAGTGTATGTAAAGAAATGGTAGAACCGAACAGAGCAGCAGCAGCAGCAGAATAAGAAGAAGCGGCAGCAGCAACAGAGGTGGAAGAAGAAGAGGAATAAGAGCATTCGTATGCAAGAATTGTCGTCATTTGATTTTATTCTATTTGAACGTCCGGTTTAAATTCAATCAAGCGCAAAACGTTCATATACTCTTCTCCTGTGTGTTTTTGTTTATTTGTTTGTATCTCTGTGTGTGTGCATGTGTGTCCCGTGCGTGTCCCTTGCGTTTTGTGTGCCGTTATTTAGTATCATTTCGTGAGCACCGTGAGGTGTGTGTGTCGTGTGTTACGTGATTATTGCGCGAGTGCACAGGGCCGCGTGAGTGCATTCAACTGTCTCTGTCCCTCTCTCTCTCTCTCTGTGTCACACTCACACTCACATGCTGACCCTAACCCGACCGAGTCCAGCTTCAATCGAGTCTCTGCAACAACAAAATGCTTCAACTTTGAATCTCAAGTTTGCAACACCGTTAACCGCAATGCTGGCATCCTCCTCCCCCACACCGTCAACCTCATCGCCCACCCAATCTCTGGCGGTGGAAGCCTGCGATGAGCGAACCCGTCTCTTGAGTAGCGAAGATATTACATCGGCAGCTGTTAATGTTGCCGCAACAAACGTTGTATCCTCCGCCGCCGCCACCGCAACCGCCGCTGCCGCAAATGCCTCATCACCATCACCGCCCACAACGTTGCCACTTGTCCATACCACAACGGCCACAGCAACAACAATAACGCTGCATCCGTCCCGTAATAATAACAATAACAATAATAATGCAACGGTCCAATTGTTGGCCAATCCAAGGACCAATAGCAACAATAACAACGATATGGCAAATTCATCGACAACGGCACAGGATAACAACATTGATGCTGGCGATGATCTGTCCAGCGATCTAAGTGATAAATTTCCACGCCCGCCCACAAATCAAAAGAAGCCCAAACTGAGTAAATTGGGCAACAAAAGTGTCGGTCTTAAGCGGTACGTAAAAAAACCTTTCGCAACTCTTCATCACTTACTATTAACAATGATGTAGGATTATTGACGAAGAAATTGTACACATATGAAGATTATTATAGAAAACATAATCATTTTGCGCAAAAATAAAGCGTTTTTTAACAACAAAATTGTTGGTTAATATAGTTAGTATAGAAAGAACCATAGTTAGCAGAGTTATGAGTATTTTTACCAATTAAGGAATGTATGTATATTAGAATGTATACTATGTAGTATAGAAAAGGAAGTAATTTCTTTAAAAATATTTCAATGAATAATTATTTCTGTAGTGAAGATAATGATTCTTAGAAAACAAATAGAATAAACCCACAATTTTACCAAAGTGAAGCTAATATTGACTTAAAGTTCTTGTATACATTTTAATTTAAGTACCGAAAGCTTTAAAAAGATTTAGGCCTTATTATTAATTTACATAAAGTCCACTTTGCACGAGATTTAAGTTTGCTTAAGTTTCGATTGAGACCTTTTATCTAGGGATAAAAAAAAGGGTAAAAAACTTGTACTCTTAAGTAGACTTTAAAAGATGTTCTGCTTGTGCCGCAGTAAAGAAATGTTGCCAACATTGTTAATTAGACAAAATGCCACAACATCATCCCTTTTACTGTATTTTACAATTTTCATTACGTGTTTAGTTTACGAGATATTAGTTAAAATCATAGACGGCCAAATCTAGTGTATTAGCTTTACTTCTGTTTTCCTCTTAACCTAATATTCTTTTTTTGTTTTTTCAATTTAATTTTCGACAAACAGTGTATCCTTTGGCTCATCCAAAGGTTCCATGGTGGAGACTCTAGTATTTGAGACGCCAACGCCACTATCGGAGCATGTGGAATCGACATTTGGATTTGATGCGGCGGCAGCGGATGCCGCCACTGGTCAACAGGGACAGCAACACCAGCAGCAGTCATCATCATCATCTACGGCCTCACATTTACCGCTAGTCAACAATAGCAGCAGCAGCTACGGTGACTATGCAAAAGTGAATATGGATGACAGCGGCATTGAGGTTCAAGAAGAGTGAGTATCATCAAAAGCCCCCCATCTCCATCTAATCCAACTAATTTACTAATGATAATGGGAAGCGAAATAAACTAAGAAATCAGATTTCTAGCCTAAATGCCATAAAAACACAAAGAACTAATGAATCAAACCAAACCTTTATTATACTCTTCGCATTTGGGGAGCTATCATTCACCTGCGGCTGATGATGCCACCAAGTTCTTATATAATAATAAAAAGGAATGTAGCGTAGGTTCAAATTCCTAAAGAAAAGTACTCTAGAGTCTAGAGTGAAGCTCAGTTTCCTGTTTCTAGCGATCCAATTTCCCTAACAACTGACTACTAAGAATTCCCAGGAAAATGGCTCAAAACAACATTCCTTTTGTTTCTCTGCACTGCACAGCATTCCTGAAGTTCATTCAAACGAGAAAACTGTCAGAGGCAGAGGCACAAAGGGTATATAGGCTTTCGGTGCACTAAAGTTAACTTCCGGTATCATATGAAATTTGTTGTTTCTTTCTTTTTTTTTTTGTTGTTTTTTATGATGTACCTACTCTAAAATTGTAACAGTTTGTTGTTGTTGTTGCTTATTGTTTTCAGTACGCGTACGCGTAGATATGTTTATAGTTGAAGTAAGCCTACTTTTACCTCATTAAAAATTCCGACATTAAATGACTTTTTGGCTGCGCTTTCACTAAAAACAATAGAGGGCCTAAACGCTAAGCTCTAAGCCCAAAAGCAAAAGTAGAATTAACCAGACAGACGCCACCATCATCTATCTATCCATCCTCATTCCCATCATCATCATTATCCAACCTAAATAACATGCAATGAACTTTGTGCCGAAAAAAAAAAAACAAAAACCGAAATGTATTTCAATCGATAATTAACAGAAACTTGAGTGAGTTTCCTATATATTTTCATTTTGGGCTTTAGTTTTTTGCGATAAGGCACACGAACGGCAGTTCTGTTTACCAATTGTGATACATTGTATTGTTTATGTATTGTACATTCCCTCCTGCGCCTCCTCCCCCCTCCAAGCCAACCTACAATCATCCCCCCAAACGTGCTTTCCCCCTTTTTTTGTTCTCGTTAAAAGTCCACTCCCTTAAAATTGGTAAACATTTTGGCCAACCCCCCCGAAGAAGAAAAAGGGAGAAGATACATACATATATGTATAAACGACTTTCAACTTCAAATTGGAGTTTTTTCAAAATGCGCCGGCGCTGCAGCTCGGGAATACCGTTAAACTACGGTTCGTCTTTGGCTTGATTACATAATGACTGTGGTCTTCGTCGTCGTCGTCGTCGTCGTTTCTGTCAGCTGTCTCTGTCTCCCTCTCCATTTGTGTGTGTGTGTGCATTTTAAACCATAATGTTTGTAGGTCAACTTCATTTGGTGGTTGTTGACCCACATCTGTTTCGGTTGCATTTCGTTGTATCACTTCGTATCTAATATGAATATATATATATATATGTATTTGCCGCACCCAGAGCACATACAGCGCTAGAAGCGAGCTCCTACACACACACGCACACAAAAACTGTCATCAAAAGCGATTCATCGATAACAGACACACACGCCCACCCAAGCTCTTAAGCCGAGTAATCGAATAGGCTTATCGTTTCGGAATAGACACCAACGCGCCAAAAAAAAAAAAAACTTTTGACAAATTTGTTAAAGAAAGATTAATTAATAATTCCAATTATGGATCCCATGTATTTAGAAATCATAATTTATTTCAATACTTATATAAACATCTTAAGTACATATTAGGTGTAGTAAAAATAAAGTTGCTGTGGTAACAAACTCTACATATGATCAAAAATTATATGCTTTTCTATTCCTAATCATTAATGATTACACACAGTTTTTCCTATTACAAGAATTTAGGAAAGATGGTCTTAGATGGGATCCGCCGCAGATTCGCCACAGTTTAGATGTTGTTTTATTTTTTATTTTTATTAATTTCTTTTTTTTTATTAATTTTTATTTCTATTAATACCCATTCTATTTAATGATTTTCTTTTTGCTATGTCTAATACATGTAAAGGCATAAATGTAATAATATGATTTATAGTATATCTTCCTTAAAAATAGAATAGTGTTTATAATATCGATAACGTGTCACGGAAGAATATAAGATCCCTAAGAATCCCTGAGAAATTTTTAATATTTTACGTCTTAAACAGCTTAACCCTAGGTATTTCACACTGATTTCTCTCCACTACCGATCAACTCAACGAATCATCCAAATAGCTTACCCAAAACAAAATAGTAAAGGGTATTTAAAGATGTACTATTTTGTTTTTTCCCATTCTGGATTTTGATCTTTTTTTCGTGTTGTGAAAAAAATTTAAGTAACATGCTATTCATTTTGTTAAATTTTGGTTTCTTTTTTGTTAGTTAGATTAAGCTACACCACACACATACACACACACACATGCACATTCACATTTCTTCGACCTTTCTGTTGGAGTGAGTGTGTGTGTGCAGAGAGCTTTAATTTGCCAATGGAGCAAGCGTGAAACGTGATGTCATCAGCTTTTTTCGAGCTTGAGCTAACGCGACACTTGCTCTATAGAATAGAACTTTCTTTCTCTGCATTTACAGTTAGTTAGTTACTTACCTATATATAGCCATGTTCAAGCTCAAGAATACCCTAACTTTGAACCGTTATTGTATAATAAAAGATAAAGCAAAAGGTGATGATGGGGGTCTTAGTTAGAGGCAGCACAACAGCTGGTCAAAACGACATGACATGACATGATTTTTTGTTGTCTTTCAAGTGTGCGCTAGATACATCCATACACGAATGAAATTCGATCGCCTTGTATAAGTATATACATACGTATGTATGAGCCACCTATGATAAGTATCCCATTGCCAGGCCCCATCTCCGCCTCATCTGTTTTATACTGTATTGTGAAAGTACATCTCGAACTGCTGTCAGTCAAGTTTCAATTGATTTTCCGGTACCCACGGCACGGTACGGTCTGTCGGTAGTCTGGTCTGGTCTTGCTCGGCCTGGGCATGGGCCTGGGCCGACCCCGGACCGGCACACTTGACATGCATAGACGACGACGACCAAAGAGAGCTCCATCTCCCATCTCTTATGCCCATCATCATCTCATCATCCGCTTCGTTCCGTTCCATTCGCATTCACATTTACATTCAACGTGAGCTTTAAGGCCCATTGTCACATTGTTTGTAATGTTAACGGTAATTGTGTGTTGCCGCCTGCCACTGCCGTTGGTCAGCAGCAGCAGCAGTGATTGGCAGCGGTATATAATTGTTGTTCTTTTTTGTTTTTCCTTCCTCCTCCGTCCCCTAACGACAAACCGCAGTGGGGGCCACAGTGGTATCTACAGAGCTTCAATCATAAAGATAAGATCACGTCATGATCTATAAAGTAATTCATATTACAGACTGGAAAATCTTTTTTACTTTTTGTGTGATTCCCCAAGTTTTTACAAAGTTATCTTTATGATTTATTAATAAATCTAATAAAGTGAGAAAAGAAAGATTCTGTTTGAACTCTCTTTTACACTTTCTAACATTCATTCAATTATAATTAGAATAGCAAAGCTTTAGAAATATATTTCTTATCAATTTGCATAGGTACTTAGTCTATATTTAGCAAAATTCTTTATCAATGAAAGTGTAGTAATCAAAACAAAAAATTTGATAGAAGGGAATTATTAGTTTTGGTTCCACTGTAAGTCAGTCACTCAGTCAGTCAGCCCTATTACCTATTTACGTGCAATATTGCCTGGATATGGGGCAAGGGGGCACAATGAGGGTACAGGAGGGTGGCATCAAAAAATGCCTATTGAAGTCTCAGCGGTGTGTGTGCGTGAATGTGTGTCTGTGTGTGAGCGTTCTAAATAGTTTTTGTGTGGCGGCGGCGGCGGCATAGTCGACTACAACAATAGAATATACATAGTTTGGGGCCATGGCCCCACCGCTTCCCGCTCCCCTCCTGCAGCATCATTTTTTTTTTTTGATTTTTAGTTGTGGTGTGCCGGCGACCACTGTGCCAGTTAGCCGCTGTGTGTTGCCTCTGCCCCTCTCACTCTGCCCCATTCTTCTTGTCATATCTGTCAGTTGGCAACCCTGTTCCATCAGCTCCCCACACTGCCCCAAACATTCATGTTGCTCCCGTTTTGATTCCCCTCCTAATGCTTCTGCTTTTGTTGTTGTTGTTGTCTATGTTCTTTATCTATTTCCATTTATCACTCATCCTCAGCTTCTTATTCTTGTTGTTGTTGTTCTTGTTCTGCTCCCCATGTATGTGTTTATTTTGTACCTTTTATGTAGTTATGTGTTTATGTTTTTCTCTTCATCTTCTTTAGCTTTTTGTTATTATTTTTTATTTTCGTTCTGTGTATAACATTATGAGAGAGTTAAGCTGTTTCTCTCGTGGGCTCTCTCTCACTCTAGCATTCTCTCATTGGGGCTAACTCCCTTCATATTACTTTGCATTTTTGAGAGTGCGCAAAAACAAAAAAAATGATGTCATATTTGTTAGTTTAACAACGTTGCCAGATGTGGCGTAATTTTTTTTTTGTATTTTGATTGTTGTTTGTTTGTTGTTCTTATTACACACACTTTTGTTGTGCCTGTTGTTATTGTTGCTATTGCGCACATCTTTTACAACCAACAAAAGCCAGCAAAAACAACGACGCAAAAAACAAAAATTTCACAGTACATATTATATAGTTACAGTGAATGTTTAAAGTAAATGTACAAACAAATTCGAATCGTATATATGTATGTGTGTATTTCCGATATCTTAGGTGTTAACTATATATTTTTTGCCTATAAGTATGCTATGAATCTTTTGGTATCCATTAAAATGTATTTCAGTTACATACATACATATGTATGTAGTTAGAAGGGAGGATGGAAAGTTTACCTGGCCGAAAACAGTGTGAATTGACTGTATGTGTCAATGGGTCTTTTTGTTTCCATTATTATTCAGTTTCTGGTCTTTTGGCTTTTATTGTAACAGCTGCCAAAAATCTGTAGAAAATTTTGCCGGGTCTGTCTTTTGTTTGTTTTTGTTTGGCGCGCAATTTTTTGGCAATACAAAAGAGGTGAAGTACGAGGAGAAGGTGAGGCTGGCAAAATACAGGAAATGCATGAAAAATTTGGAAAAACTTTTTGTTCTCATCCGAAAATAGAACGCATTAAAATCTTTTTCATTCAACATCACGTATCTACGTCACTGGGGAATGGCAAAGCAAATCAAATAAAAAAAAATAAAACAACAAAATATGATCCGCTAATCCCAAAACAAAATCTATTTAAAAAGGTGAAAATCATATAAGAACATAATATTAAGTTTGACTCCGTCAATAAATTTTTCGACAATTTGAAACCTTTTAGAGGTCGAAAACAGAGGTTATAAATTTCTTTTTAAATATAGGTATGATTGGATTTTTGTTATTTTATTGCTCTTGTCATGCATGGTTGGAACAAAAATTCTTTCACATATTTATGCCAGAAATAAAAACAAAATTTCTATATCTTCTTTACACAGGTGCAAAGAATTGTTGTTTTAAAGACTCGATTTCAAGATACCACACATTTTGGTTAAACAAATATTTAAAAATTATTTTTATTTTAAATGTCGATGTCGATTCATACTAAATCCAAATCATAATGCATTTAATGTAAGTTTGAATTCCAATGCCTTTCAAATACCAACATCATTTCAATGATAAATCCATCCTATATACAGTGATAACCCGCTTCAAGGGGTTTCGCGACTAAAATTCTACATATTAACCGAATTCCCCACTTCGTCTCAAAGTTTGTTTAATTTTTTCTTAAAATTATAAAATTATATAAAAATACCATATAAAGTGATCTTACAATTTATTTGATGCGAATAATTTTATAAATAAACAGAATAGTCACACAAAGTCATTGATGATCAAAGATATACAAACCTATAAAATTGTATTTTCCCCCCAGCTTCAAAGTGGTTGATAAAATTGAGTATACCCCACATTGCGCTAGGGTACACAAACAGTTGAATTGACCAACAATCTGGTAACGCCAAAAGCCCCCACATCCACTGGGCATGAACTTCAAAAGCGGAGAGAGAACGCTCTCTCTCTCTCAATGCGCTGTCCGCTCCTGCAAACATTTTGTGAGAGCGCCGAGTCGCGTGTGCTTGCTTCTTCATGTCTGTGTGTGTGTGTGTTTTGTATCTTTTACTTTTTAGCAGCAAGCATCTATTGTTGTGCTTTCCGCTCTTTCTCTCTCTCTCTCTCTCTCTCTCTCTCTCTCTCTCTCTCTCTCTCTGTGTGTGTGTGTACATGGTAGTGTCACAAAGTGTAGTAAAACTTTCTTTGCCCACTGTACAGGCAGGCAGTCAGTTATAGCTAGGCAAACGCAGCTACAGCGCCAAGGCAGCAGCGAATAAGAAAAAAATATATAAAAAATAATAATAAAACAACAACAACCGTAAACTGCGCGCTTACTTCTAATCCACAGTATATTCTGCTATTTTTTTCCTGTGATTGTTGTTGTTTAATGTAAAACGCGCGTAGATTTATAATCCAGCAGATGTCCAATTGAAAAGTGCGTGCAACAAAAGTAATCCAAATATTTGTGCTAAAAAAACATAACAAATTAAATGAAAAAAAGAGCCACAAGAAAAAAAGTTAGTTATAGTTAACCACACACACATACGTAGTGTGTTCCAGAGTTTGTGTGTGTGGTGGGGGCGGGAGAACGCGAGAGTGAAAAAGAGAGCGCATAAGGGAGTGGGTGAGAGAGGCAAGTGCAAGTGGTTGGTCGGTCGGTGTATTGGGTGGGTGTGCTGCTTGCACCACCACCACAACCACCAACACCTACCCCTCCCTCCCCACCGCTCAGCCTTCCACCATACAATGTGTATCAGAGCTCTGCACAAATTTAAATGCCAAATGAAATTTTAAAACAATGTGAAAGTCAATTTTTTGTTTTTTTTTGTTTCTTGTTTTATATTTTTGCCTATTGCCTGCCTGTTACCGCCTTACCGTTGCTCTGTGGTAGTAGTAGTTGTTGGGTTTGTTGTGTGTGTTCCATGGTGGGATGCGCACAAGTGAGTTCATCGCAAAAAATAATACACACACACACAGGCACAGACCCACATCTACACAGAGAGTGTGACCCGCTGTGTGCCTCCACCCTCTCCTTGGCCGGCCCCCGCTACCTTCAACGAACGCAATTAAAATACATTGCCTCTCTCTTTCTCTCTCTGTGTGTATTGCTCTTTTTCTTCCTCTCTGTACAACGGTTATGTGTATCTGTATCTGTGTGCGTTAAAATAGTGCCTTGTTTGTACATAAATTAGTTTGAAACTTATTTATATATATATATTCACATATATGGTGTATATTATACAATATATGTTTATATATATAAATATATATCTCGTCATGTCTATGGGCGAGTGTGTGTGTGTCTGTGTGTTGCTGAAATTATAAAATCAAATGCCGCCAACAACAACTAAGTTATTAGAGATGAGCGCGTGATAAATGGATTGCCTCACTCGTGACCTACAATAACATTAGAAAGGTGAAAAACCTGTTCCCCTGTTACCCATATGGAAAGTTTAGGAAACTTATTGCAAATACTAAGCCTTATCAAACCTAACACAATTTGTAAGCTAAAATGCCCCTAAAAGTATGCTCTATAAATGCAAATTATTTAGAGAGAGAGAACGTCCTCTATCTTTGTGACTGCACTTCCCTGCCTAAATGAGGTACTTGATCACCAATTGGGCCTTGTATCCATTTAATTATCATTTACGAACTCATTTCTAGGTCTAAAAACACATTCGACATTTAAGCAACTTAAGAGCTAAAATATCGAAAATGTCCCTCGTCAGAAATCTTTCTTCTGTAAGTGAGGATCGATTTTGCGTAGTTTTTGGCTTGTATCACTCACTCACGCCCCTGACGTACTCACGCTCTCCTCTAAACGCGTTTCGTCTAGCTGCTGCGCGGTTTTTTTTTTGGACGCTTATGTTTATTGGCCAATTTTCAAGTGCAAAAATTCAATTAACATTTTCAGTAGGTGTTTTTTTTCTCTTCGTAATTTCTTCTATTTTTCATGCTCTCTGTTATTCAATGATTGTTTGCTTGCGGGTGGGGCAGCAGCACACACACACACACGCACACATACATATGCGTTTAATTTGTTAAATTAATTTTGCGTCTTCACACTCTTGCTCTCATTTCTGCTTGTTCTTCATCCTCTGGCCTGGCCTGGCCTGCCCTGTGGCTGACCAACTAATTGAAAATGCGTCGCCGTGAATGCCGCTGCCGACTGGACTGACTGGCTGGCCGGCTGTTAGCCCTGTCCCTTGCCAACCTGCCAGTGTGGTGGTGGTAGTGTAAAAAAGAATTGGCAACAAGTTTTGGAAGTAAAGTTTATGAGTGTTAACCCTTAATCCCCCCGTATCCCCCCTTGTCCCTTCTGGCTGTTCTTTGTTTTACGAGACTCTTGAGACAAGCAGTAACATGATGAAACTTGTTTTGAGCTTTGGATACCCTATAAACAAAATGACCAAAAGTGGGGTAGATTTGTACTTTGTGCTCTTGACATGATTTTAGCCAAAGATACCTTACTAGAAGATGTAGAAAAGCTATTAGACTTGACGTTTATATTAACTACCTAAGTATGATATCATATTTTAGAAGTAGAATACTACGTACATATGTATGTATGTATTTTCTGAGACACTTGTTGGCTCAGTCCGCAATATCATTGAATTGATCGTATTATCGTTTTTTAGGAATTGCCACTACAAACGTTCAATATAAACTGATATTTAAAAGTGCAAGGCAAATTGCAGGGTATCTTTTTGTTTGAGCATTTTCAATTGTAAAGTTACTTGTACATATGTAAGTCTTGTTCTTGTTCCAGTTTGTAGATAGTTGTAGTTGTAGCTGATTCGCATATCAATTTCGGCACATGACGTAATCTCTTCACATGTTCATTGGCAACAACAACAATAATAAGAACAACAAGAACGGCAACATTCGAATTATGAAGTGTATTTGAAATGTAAACAGATAAAATACTCACTGAGAAGTATGTACGTACAGCAGTACGGAGAGAGGGGCCTAGTCGAGATGGGTGGAGGAAGGGAGGTTGAGAGGGACTGTGATCGAGGAAGGTAGAACTGAATCTAGTCAGTTGACTTTGCTTTTGCCTTCTTCGTTTCGTCTCTTCGCGTTTGATGTGTTCAATTTATTTGATTTCAGGTTTTTGCTTTCTTTCTTTCTTGTAAGTTTAAAAATAATCTCAGTCTTTGTCTACAAAGAATTTATTGGACTTCTCTTCCTCTTGTTAGGCTTTGGCTTTGTGCTTCCTCTTCAACATGAAAATGAAAGCATTTCCTTACGTATTTATCTTATATCTAAATTTATAACTTCCCCACACTAAACCAAAACCATCCCACATCACCCTCATTCGCATATTTTCCACGATGGATTTTATATGACTGAAGCAGACTGAGTGGGGCCGGCAGCGGGGTGGAGGGGACCTGTTAGCTAAAAAAGAACATTTTCCCCCCTTTTTTCCAATTGCTCTATAAATTTCCCATGACACTAAATTAAATTAGTTTTAGTCCCCAGAAGTATGCAATGCAAATTTGTTTTGATGAGGCTTGTCGTCCTTTGGTTTCGATTTTCTATAGGCCAATTGTTAGATTTTAAAAATATCTCAAAGTAGTTCAAAAGACTTATCTAACAAATTATTAATTAATTAATTAATTATTATTAATATAACTTATTTAACAGAAACAGAGGGATGAAGATCAACTTGATATTTCTCCTTTGAGTCCATTTCTGGACAGATACAAAACTAGACAAAAAAAAAAAATCAAATCCAGTCCCAAATTGAAATAAATTTCATAATATTGACAACATTTTTGCTTGCTCAAAATCAAGTAAACACTGGAAAATCAATAGAATTGGGCAAACAAAACAAAGATCAATCTCATTTTGGATATCAAACACGTCGTTTTTCATGAGTTTTCTAAATTTTTAATAGAAAAAAATTAAATTTTTGTGTACTTTTAAAGCGACACGAAAACAAAATACGATATAAAATGAGTAAACAGGAAACCATTGGAAAAGAAACTCAGCAACAAAAAGGCCACAAGAGATGTACAAATCGAACAATGCGCCAAAACAAAATACAAGCAAATTCACCGAAACCCAAGTCAAAATTGTATGAAAAAAGATGTACAGATATATACATAATTGCATATCGATAATAATTTCATCTATCCGCGGGAGGTGTCAATAGCCAACCAGGCAGCCTCCTCTAGCTTGTTAGTTAAGTTTGGTAAAACTAGTTTCGAGACAAGGATTGAGATGATGGAGAAGGCAAAGTAGGAGATGGAGGAGAAGGAGAGGCTTGATGACTGACTGACGAGATTTCAATCAATTGAATTAGAAATTGTTGAAAGCAATTGGCAAATGGCTTAATTTAATTGACATTGAATGGGAATAGGTTGAGGTTGATCATACGTCCGTCCGTCCGCCCGTTCGAACGTCCAGCCGGCCACTCGTTTCTCTATATATGTGTATGTAGATGATATCCACCATAGATGACGCACTTGTTCAACTATTTTAAGGTCACATGTTTGGCTGCGTGATTTTTTTCCAACTTTTTGTTTCACTAATTTGAGAAAACGTATGCGAATTTCTAGACTGGGGAGGGAAGGAGCCAAAAACTATTCTAAAACACATTTATTTACTCATTAGATTTAATCATATATTCTCTCTCTTTGTCTATCTTGTTTTTCAGATCGGAACGTTCAATTGTGCGCGTTTCCATATACCAAAGCAGTCAACCCCAACAAATTTGTCCACCAACGGAATATTTATTAACAGATTTTGCAGATAATCTAGATAATTCGTTTAGTAGTAGCTACAATTGTAACATAGATTTTACAACAATGTCAACGGCAGCTATGCAGCCGGCGGTGGGTCTTGGTGCTGCTTACGACCGACAGCAGAGGTAAGTAGAAGCACTTCTCCAACCCAATTCCGACTAATCCAGAAATGACATCATCTCTCCTATTCTGCAGTACTGATTCTGGCTGGGATAATCCATTTCGCCCTGGCGGTGATCTGTCCAGAGAGGCCGATGAAATTGTCAACATGATACGTGGTAAGACTACCTAAGAAAAAGGACGATTTGGATATATACCCCCCCGTCAGAAACAGAACAGAAGGAACCAAGGGTCACTCAATAGATTTGAGACACTAATAGCAAATAAAAATTTATGTATTTACTATATGCAAACGCATCTTAGACCACTTGAATAGATATTGATTCCATAGTTTATTGTTTGTTATATTATCAGGGGAAATATGTACGAATTCTGTTGTCAAATGTTAATTGATAGACTGAACCCATCAGAATGGAGAAGCTTGAGGTATTACAGAAAGCAATTGCAAAGCAAAGACGCAAATGCTTCAAACTTGTATTAAAAAAACTAAGATTCTTAAAAGAGTTGTCTATTATGAATCAGTTGAAAGTTAATTAAGGCATAACAAAAAATTGAAAATTTAATTACTTATGACCTTGTAGCAATTAAAAGAAATAGATTGCCCCTTGCCCTGTGACATTTTACTCACTTCACTGGGCAATTAGCAATCGCAATGGTAGACATAAGTTTATATACTCTGAATTGGTCAAATAAGATTAAAAAAAAAAGACAGGAAAAGTTTTTACAAGCATTTCCAAATCTTATACTCTATAAACATAATTGTCAACACTTAAGCAAAGGGTTAAGGAAATTTGGTAAGATTATAATGGAGATTATTTTACTTACTGACTTATTGACATTTAAACTAAACTATATTGTTTGCCAAATGTAGTTAAAATGGAGATGTAGTTAGAAGGCTATAAAACTTTTTCTCTCTAGTTAGCTTTAAAAACACAACAAATATATAGAATATTTACAGTTAGAACTACATATATTGCTAGTTTTTGGATCAAAGATCGTGTTAATTCCTATCTGTGGATGTATTAAGGTATTTACTTATAATCTCTTTTTATTTGCAGGTGGTAAACCCATCACACCCACAGAGGATCGTACAATAGGCAATGGTAGCGCACAACACGTTGATGATAATTGCAATGGAGGGCCAGTAGTCGGCGAGAGTGTAACCAAGACAAATGTAAGAAGATGAATAACCAAATCAATAGGCCAACATAACCATACCACTCTCTCTCTCACACTTTTTCACACATTCTGTAGATCTCGCAGAATCAGGCAACAGCACAAAATGGTACAAATTCCCACGGTAATAGCAGTAAAGTGTCGGGATCCACAGCAGAAGGTGGAGCTGGAGTGACATCGTCATCAGCCAAGGGTGCTGAGAGCAATAATGGAGTCACCTCGCTGGCTCAAGTCTCAAAGCAAGTGGTACCTGGACCAACTTCGGCTAGTCATGTGGTTATCGATGAGAAGAAGAACAAGAAAAAGGGATGCTGTGTGCTGCAATAATCGACAGAAGAGCTTGAGAAATGGCGAACAACAACAACTGGACTAATCGATGGGGTGGGCGGGGTTAGAGGGGGGTCAACCGCTGGGGTTTTGGTCTCCTGCATAGTGCGGAGGGCGATAAACGGTGGAGAAATGATTGAAAGAAAGAAAAAAAAAACAAACAAACAAATAACATACGAAACGAAAATTGTTGCAAGCTGTTGATATTTAAATATTTCTTTTACATTTTCTATTTATATATATATACTTATATGTATATATATATATATTTTTCTTTGATTACACTTTGCTCTGCTTGCAAAAGAAAAGGAAAAACAAAAATCAAACCAAAAGCTCTCTGACCAACAACAGAAAAATATAAAAAGAAACAGAAACAGAATGATGTATGCTGCTTTCTCACTCGAACTCAATGTGCGCGCAGTTTTACAGCTTAAAAGAAAAGAAAATAATATTAAATTATAACAAGAAATTTAAGCTTAAATTCGGCAAGACGAATTTGTTTATACCCTTGCACAAAATGCATAATCCTCCCATTTGAGGCATTTATATATGCAAACATATGTCTAGATATATGTAGGTGATCAAGAACTGATCTTTTCCTATGTTTTGTTGCATTGCTCGATGTGATATCTGCAATTAGAAACTTTCTATTAAAGGTCCACTGTGTTGTTTTTTTTTTAAGTCGATCAACATTTCACAGTGTAGTAAACAATTTTTACCCGCTGCAAGGGTATAAACAATTTAAAAATCTATAAAATATATATATATATATATATTTATAAATTTTTGTTAGTCTATTCAGACGGGAAATAGTGGAAAATGTATGAGAAGCTGATCAAATTCAATATTATGAAACGATATATATATATATGTGTATTTCTTTTTGTTTTTTCTTTTTTTTTTGTAATGTGACTCGAGATATATATATACATATATATATATATATTAATTTTTCGTAATTGTAAAATTAGTGTGGCTTTTTAAGAAGAAAGTAAAAGGTTAAGGAAATATAGAAAGAAAAAAAAACGTTTTGATTGCTTAAAGTTAGAAGAAAAACAAAAAAGCAAACAACAACAAAAAAAAGCAACAAATTTAACATAAAGAATAATGTATTTATTTTTATTTATATACATATATATGATATATATATGTATGACGAAATGGAGGATAATGATGATGAAAGTAAATTAAATGTTAAAACCTTAAAAAAATATACACACCACATACATATATATACACAAACACACACACACATACAGACACACAATATACATATATATATACATATACGAAACGATGCAATAAAAAAGATGATGAACAACTAAAATGATAAAGTAAAGTGAAGAAACCATATACATACATTCACCCTACAAGCACAGCCCACCCAACAAAAAAAAAAAAAAAAAAAGAAAATCAAAAATACAAACCAATACGGAACAAAAATTATTAAGAATAGGCAAAGGGATATATAAAGTAAAGTAATTGGATCAGCAGTAGTTCTCTAGATATATTTGTATGTCTGTATTTTTCAAAAGGTTCATTTGATGTTAGTTTTGATGCATTTTTGATGCTTATATAAACATTTAGTTAGGCTTACTCTTAACGTGTAACTAGATGTTTAATTGACAAATGATCAATACTTGATGAAGTTATTTACTTTAGCAATGAAAATGTTTCTTAATTTGCGAATTTTGAAATGCTATCGAAACAAGTTCCAATTGTTTATTTCAAACGTTTCCAATTGCAACGAGTAGTAAGTCAAGTGTCCTTTTTTTTTGTTATTATTTTATATATAATCCATGTGATTTAAAAGGTTCTATATTATTTTCAGTTTGAAAAATAAACATATAGTAACAGAAGATTATATTCTAGCATCTAGATCCAATTACTTAAGTCTATGTCGTGCTTTGTTTTCTTTGTAGGACTGTGTTAGAGTCTAAAAATACTATTTTTGTTCCCTTCTCCCCCAAATATATATAGACATATATACTTGGCTTGAATGATATTTTTTAATCAGTAATCGGTGCTGAGAGTTAGCTTTTCGCTAAATAGAACCACCGTTTATAATCAGAAACAACTTCACATTTCCTTCTTGGCTTTTTTAATAATTCTCCAAATCGAAACAGGTAAAAAGAAAAGAAATATATTATATATATATATATATATTTAGCAATCGAGAGGGAAAACTAAATGATGTATGTATAAAGCTAAACCAAATAGTTAATGAAAGAAAACACCGAAATGGAACGCCACACCTTCAGACACACACACGTACACACACACACAGACACTCACCTACAGCCTAAGCATTAATGTGCAGCATTTGATAAACCTTAAAAAACAAAAATAAATATATAAATATAATTAATAATAATACCAAGAGATGAACAATTTAAATTCAAAATAGCAATATCTGAAATCTACTGCTGAAACAATTTCGATCCAAATCAAAATAAAATGAAATAAAATGCAAATGCAAGCAAAATATAAGATTTGACTTGATTCTCTTTCTAACCAGCATAATAAATCAATATCTAATATTGTATATTACCGATTCCAAAAGCAACAAAAAAAAAAAATCAAGCGAAAATCCAACAACAACAAAATGTTAAGTTATATTGTATAAAAACAAAAAGAAAAAATAAAAAAAAACCAATCCTAAATAAAAACAAAAAAAAATAAAATAAAAAGAAAACTAAATTCGACTAAAATCTTTAAATATTCATTAATTTCTATGCTAAAAAAGATCTAATTAGTTTTTAGTAAAGATTTGGGCTCATTTGATTGTTCTTGTGACATTCTTGAGGGAAAAGTTTTCACTCTTCTTTAATGTTAACTACAGTGGCCATTAACTAAGTTTAAGTAACAGCAGCAGAAAAGACCATTTCCACTTTATTCTTTCAATACTTCAACACTTTCCCAACATATCATAGGCATTTGTACTAGTGTTTGAGCAAACGATTTATTTTGATAAATGAATTCACTTACAATTAAAAATGAAGAGGATCATGCATATAAATAAGTCAAATCCATAAATGATATAGCAAAGTCAGTATACATTAAAATATCATAAAATCATGGATATATATGAAACAAAGAAAATTGCCTTGGAAAGTTTTTGTCGTTTCTCGCAAAAAGTGTAGCCTGCTTTTAAGCATGTCATTTAAAATGTCGGCAGTAGCAGTTTTTAGGGAGGAGGGAAGAACACTTATTTGTTTAGACGAATTAAATGATTTTCGCCCACACAGCTAATTGGCATGACGGAACACCCACATCTGGCTATCCATCATGGGCAAAATAATCGATGGCAATTGCTTAAATTGAACAAATTGATCATTTTGCTTCCGCATTTGCTGCAAATCTTGCCAGAGCGTCAAGCCAATCAGCACCTTTCACCTAATTAATGAGTCTGTCCATTAATTTAACCAAAATAGAAAGATCGAATTGTATACAAATGATGCAATCAAACAGATTCGAGTCGTTATTGATTTGATTCAACTCATGACGCAATAATAGTACATATCAATTTTTTAAAACTTACCATAAAAAGAAAACATAGTCCCGGTGGCTAGAATTTTAAAAATTTTAGCTGCAGAAAGAATATAACTCTTGAAAATGCAAGTAAATTCTACATATTTCAAGATGTTTGTATATATATTCAAGGCGTAAATATATTATAATACCAATCTCAACCCAAACCCGTTGGCCATTTGGGACGTATCGGTGTGAAGTGGGCAAGAGAGTTGAATGCCAAAAACCTCTTTTTTGATCACAACTTTCAATATTCGAAACTAGAAAAATTTATGGGCTATCATTTAATTTATGAACTTCATTTTAAGACATTTATAACAATTTATCTGGATTTTGTTTATCCAAAAAAAAAATTTTAAAAATAAAAAAAATACCCTTTAGATATGAAAATTTGTGTCAAACTTGGCATATTTGTTGGGAGTAATTTGTATGTAACAAAGTCACAAGCTGATCTAGGGCTGTGAAATAGGGGAATCTGCCCCTTAAAGCATGCAGTAAGCTGGAAAATTATGTTTTAACAGAATTCGTAATTTTTCGTTTGCCTTGTTACTTAAAAATTGTCTACAAACAATGTCAACTTAGCCACACAACATTCCAAACATTTCCCTATAAGTCTCCAAATGCGAATTCTTAGACTGCATATTGCATACTTTAGGGGCAAGTTTCTACATTTTACATCCCTGGAGCGGCCAATGACTCTCCAACCATCCATTCATCAGCTAAGATCAGCTTTTGGTAGTTTCCTTAATTTACAAATTAAGTTTAATCAAAGTAAAATCTCGATTTTGAAGTGGGAATTTCCCTCATTACTAAAATATGAATGCGCCACTGCCTCTTTTTTTCTCTCTTGGGGATTTGTGCCGTTGCAGTAAAGGGTATCCATTTGTCGTTCTAACTTGCATAAATCGTATTATTAGCTTAGCTTTGCCTTTTGACCAATTCTTTGGCTGCTTTTGGCAAGATTAATTGGACTGGGTGAAGCTGTCAATTCTTAAATTGCTGGGCCTAAGTAAGCGGAAATGTTTTGGTTTTTTTTTTTTCTATTTGAAAAGTTTTTGAACGCAAAATTGGACACCCACTCGATGCCATTAGGGGGGGGCGACATTTATTGATTTAGTGCGTAGAATTACTCACCCTAAGATGAGATTTTCATTCGTTGCTCAGCTTAATTGATGGATGTTCCCTTAATTGACACGAAACCTGTTCACCCCCTCCCCTCACTCACGGATGAAATTGATTTGTGTTTCTTTTGTTCTTTACTCTTTCCTTTTGTTGTCAAACAGCTGATGCAGCTTCAAGAACAGCTGACACAATTATGGGTAATCAAATCATAGATAATTTATGATCGCATAATCGAATCGTGCACAAATTATAATGTTCGATCGGTTCATTAATCGAGACATGTGTAAAACGAAAAAGAAAAATAAATAATGTTAAGTTAACAAAAACAACAAAATTATTAAACAAAAAATGAGCTGCGCATGCGGCGCACGCGTTCCCACACACACACAAACACACACACACATGGAAATAGAGCTAATTTGTATTGGCGCATGTCTGTCTAACTGTACATAAGGCGCGCACGCGCTTATGCCTCTCTTTCTCTCTCTCTTTCATACACACATTGACATCTTGAAAGCTTTTGATTGATAAACGACCCAATGGAACTTTTTATTTAGGCATGATATGGTAACACAGAATTCCTTTTCCAGGATGTGCAAAAATATTTTAAAAACATTTGACACAGAAGTGAGTTTTATTTTGAGCGAAGAATTAAATATCATTTTAATCAATATTCTTGATTTTTATGTTTCTGATCAAAAAAGATTCTGATGGATGATTTTTATTACAACTATAAAGAATGGATTTTTACAAAAATAGAATAGTATACCATTCTTTTGATGTCCTCTATAAGTTAATGATTTTAATGATATTTAAAAAAACAAAAACAATCACTTTTTACTGTCCCTGATCTATTTTAAAACAGCTAACAAAATTGTTTTATGTGGAGGTTGATAGTCTGATTTAATTATCTAACATTTTTAATTGATTTAAAACTAAGAAAATAATGAAATAATAATTTCTACCCATTCTGACATTTTGTGTTCTATTTTCCATTGGGTCTAAGCCAACTCAAGTTGGGGAGGGCGATCGATCGCCTGACTGGTGATTGGTGATTTGGAGTTTGGAGTCGCTCTGTCTGCGCTGTAAGACCAAAAACAAAAGTCAACAAGTAGGAGGAAGTAGAGCAAGTGTCTTAAACATTTGATGTGAATACTAAATGATCTACATATAAGCGTTTTGGTATTGGTTTCCGTTTTCTATATATACATATGTTAAGTTAAGTTAATATCGATGATTTGTTAAGTGCTCAACGGGGCGCTGTTAAAAGCGTATCGAATAGTTGTTGATGTTTGTATTTAATTTATTTTTTATGGGGGAAACAACTAAAAAGGCTTTAGCTTTAACTCATTTTGACTGCATTTGCATGAATTTCGAGAATTTGTGTGGTGTCGTTTTTTTATTTATTCCATTTATACTTTAAACCAGATCCATTATAGTGGCTGTTCCATAAAATGTGTCTAGATGGATGCCCCCCTACAGTTAATGCGATTATTAGCCAGGGATTGTTGAATTTAACCTCAATTGGGTATGGAGAACCGTTAGACTTAACGGTTTATAGAAAGTGTAGAAGAAATCCATCAGAGAAATGTGTCATAGAGATCCATCAAAGACAAGCTAAAAGCAAAGTCAATAAAAGTTATTGCTAGTTTTTAGTTCGACTTTGTCGTATAGTTAAATTGTTTCAATGGAAATGAAATCCTTTTCATCCTCTAAACAAATTTTCTTTCTTATAAACAAAAGTCATTAACTGTAGGGCATCAGGTGATATTATAAAGCCGAACGATCGTACAATTTTATACTATATAAATGTTGTTTTTGTGTTTTTGAGTAGTCGAGTTCTATTTATAGAAAACTCAACTAACTAGCCATAACTTTTTTTTTTTTTTTTTTTTTTGTAGGTCCGGATTTGTTGGATATATTATTGTGTTGAGAGGTTTTTGCGGAAAACTCAAATAAATTATAATTTAATAAACGATACGTAAAATCGAATTTGATTGCTGTTGGAATTAATAGTTGAATCATTTAACAACTAAACATATATACATATATGTACGTGTGTGTGTGTGTGGTATAAAATTTTAATATAATTAGTATTCAAAATATAATGAAAAAACAAAACAAGAAATAAAAGACAAATCTCTAAGACAATAGAGCATTTTTATGGCCGTTTCTTTTCCCTTCTTTCTTACATTTTTATAGCCTGTTAATTTGGCTTTACGATCCCCAAACCCCCCTCCTACCAGCCAAATACTAAGAGGGTAGACAAGAAGAAGCTTAGGGGTTGGGGTATGGGGTATATGGCGATTATTTTTATTAGTCTGTTGCCATGTTAAGGAAGAAACCGCAAATCTGTATCGGTATCGGTATCAAGTTTGGGTTGCACCTGTTGTCACGCCTTAGTTCGTTCGTATTGGTCGGTCAGTCAGTCAGACAGTCTTGAATGGGGAAACGGTTAGAAATTTACGAGCTAAATTCAAACCAAAACTGGTCACTAAAATCACGAAAATGTTACTCGAACTCTTTACGTTTTTTTTTTTTTTTGGCGTTTTTTTGTTTTTGTTTTCGTGTGTGTGTTGTGGGGTAAAAGCAAAACGTGTTTAGCTTTCTATTTAACTTATGCAAATTTTTTATTGATTATTTATTTGTAAGCCATAATAAATATAAGCAGCAGGGAGAAGAATACAACAACAACAACTAAACCGAAAAAAACTATGTAGAAAACAGCCATAAAAAGGAGCAAAAAAAAAATAGATTTTTTGTATATACCTATATATATTTTTTTTTTAAGTCTTTATATGCATAACCGGTCAAAAAAGAGCAAAGAAAAAAAGACCAGTCTCTGTTTCGGTTTTCTGATTCTAATTCTAAAATGGTTTTTTATACTCTAACTGCGGGTATTCGGGGTATTCGAGTCATCCAGAAAATGAAAGGAAGTAAATGCGGGTATATTTGTCTTTCGATTGATTTTGTTATCATAGACCACTTTCAATGAGGCTAAAAGGCGATGGCTTAAACGATTTCACAACTTATTCCAACTAGAATAAAATCATAATAACAATAAACTAAACTGGGCATGTGGAATGGGTAAAATTCGCCCTTTAAAGTATGCAATAGACGGTCTAAAAATGTATTGTTTTGGAAACTTCGCTAAAATCCTTTAATATTGAAAAATAAATAATGTTTACAATGACGATTAAATGAAGTATGGCATACCTTAGGGGGCACATCCCTAGTCATGCCACTAAGACGGTTGCTCAAATATTCTACATATATCCTAATAAACATAGGAGAGATATATTAGCTAAGAGATTCTATTTCAATCTGTGTTCTGATTAGGGAGACTAGTTGCTGCATACCTCAGGGGGTAATTTTCCCATATTATACTTCCCAAGATCTACCATTAAAACAGTTGCTTTAATGTAATAATTCTATTTGTCAATAAAATTAGATCCCTCTTTTTATCGTAAGACCTCAACCTTATGGGGATTACCTAACTAACTTTTATATCTGAAAGATCGATACTTAATCTGTCTTCTGATTAGAGAGTTCATCCACCTATGCTTTATCAATTTTAACTTAGATAAGAAGAGTATAATGAATATCGGTTCATCATACTTATTTTGATTCCGGTATTGGTTTTTTTTTATGTTTTGGTTTTTATTTTTCATCTTTTGTTCGATTATTTGGCGTATTTCCTTAAGCCAACAATAAAAAAATGATTTAGACAGTTATTATTTATGAACGAACTTAGTAACCAGTCGAACAAAAAGTTCTACAATACTCTTCCACACTTACTCCTACCACACACAAAACAGTTCTGCCTCATATTCAAAATTGGTGCCAGCGAAAAAAATGCAGTCATAAAATATCCATAATAATAACTAATTCAAATTAAATGATCCAAAAAAACGGAAAAAAAACAAAAAATTGCATATTAACAGAACGAAAAAAAAATATGACAAAAACCAGAGGCGTCAAATTGAAATCGAAAATGGAATAGAATGGTTCACTCGAATCCAACTAATGGGCGGTAGCAGCAGGTGGTTACGGGGGGCTGGGCGTGACGGCGGAACGTGTCGGAACAGAAGGTGGATGAAGAGGGAAGTGGACAGGTGGATGGGGGGACAAAGATCTATTGTGGATCTGTCCCATGCAAATGAGTTTTGCTGATTGTGTTCTAGCTTTTGGCTTATGGGAAATTGATGCTGATTTAATATTTATCTATCTATAAGAGTGTGGGAAGATATATTTCGGATTTATTCTGATTTATTATTTAAATTTCAGCATTGTTGAGTAAGTTTCTCTAGTTGTTGTTGCCCTTTTTATTTTTTATTTCCTCAATGAACAAGTGTTTAAAATCTTCTTACTTTTCATACATATATCATTTCAATTTGTTTTCCTAAAAATGTGGCTGCAATATCGTCCTTAATTGATTGAAAACATTTCATAAAAAAATTCACAAAGTAATTAGAGTTTAAAAATCTAACAATTATCCTTTCCTCCTATTATTATTCTTTAATTTCAGAAAGTTAGATCTCAATTTGATCAGAATTTAGCATATTTAAAAAAGTGGCATTATATAATTGGAAATTTAAGAAATTAACAAATTTCGAATCAATTTAAAAAAAATATCAAGACTTTTTACAAAAATTCTTTGAATTTCTTCTTGAAATTCAAAAAATCTTTTTGAATTTTGATTCCAAATAAACGAATATTTTTCCATAAGAAAAATATGAATTTTAAAAATGGTCAACTGAATTACTGATTAATAAAGTGAAGGGGATATGTATGTAGGATGATTTTTAAAATATCTTTAAATTACAAATAATTTAAAAATGGGATAAATTTGCTCCCTTAAGTATGCAATGTGCAGTCAAAGAGCAGCTCTTCAAAGGAATCTGTGGGTAGTAAGAATCCTTGAAGTAAACATTGTGTACAGACAATTTTTAAGTTACAAGGCACACAAAAAGTTATGAATGAATACTTTTTGAGTCTAAATCATTCATTAAGGGATAAAGTAATCACTTAAAAGTTTACGCCTAATGAAGGCTTCAACTATTTATCTAAGGTTAATCAAAGAAGGAAGGAAATATTTAACTCAAAAAAACCTCCTAGAGTACGAGGACATGATTTCAATATAAATTCTATATAAAAGACTTGTTGTTGTTGTTTTTATTCATGCTGCTGCATTTTCCGAATTAAATTATTGAGATTTTTTAATAGTTTGACATAAAAAATTTAACTAAATGGCAATCAAGATGCTTTTTAGACTTTCAATCAAGTTTCTAATTTATTGCATTTGATTTTTTAAGTGTTTCTGTATTTTTTTCCTTTTTTTTTTTCTTTTGTTGTTGTTGATGGTTTTAGGTTTCTTCGATGTTTGTTTTTGTTATTGATGATGGTTGGTGGTTAATGGTTCAGTTAAGTTAGTCATGGCTTACAAATATAACGCCTGATTTCATGCCAAATGAAATGAAATGCTTTGGCTTTGACGCAAATCCGTAAATTTAGTAAGCTAGTTCCAAGTTTACATAACTTTACAGAAAACGACTAGAAGAAGAATATTTTGTTATGGGTAAATAATTTTTATGGTTGGAAATCTTGTTTCTCTGTTTCCTCATAATTGCTAATTTATTAGCCCCTCCCCCACCTCTCTCTCTCTCGCTCGCTCTCTCTCTCGTCGTCTCACTCTGTTCATCAACATCTTTCTTTATTGTTTCGAGTTAAATTAATTCATAAAACAAAAAAAAAAGATATACAAATAAATCGGCATTTATCAAAGAGTTGGGAAGCTGGGAATGGATGCGTATCAAGTCGTTGGGGGACTGTTAATTTGCAAAAATAAAAACCAAAAGCCAAAAAACCAAAAACAAGAAGAAAAAACACTTTCTTTTCAGCCAAAGAAGAAAAAAAATTAATTAAAATTGCAAATCATTTGTTCAATATGCCGAAAACAGAGCAATAATAATGTGATAATGATAATATTTGCATAGATCTTATTTAAGTTGCTTGCAAAGAGGGGCAAAAGGAGGAGGGAAGAAGAATATGCAAAAAGCTTTTACCAAGAAATTCAATTCCAATGAATTAGGAGCCAAAAAATATATGTATATATGCACATAGTATATATAACTAAAGTGTTTTTGATGACTCATTTTAGAGGCCTATGGCTAGAAACTAGCCCAGCTAGTTGGGAGAACAAAACAAAATTTGACATTGTAAACTCGTTTCGGGTTACAGGTTACAAATCTATTCCAATCCAACCAATTATAGTTCAAGACTAGCAAGTATCTAAACAATCTAAAGGCTGAAGTGACTGACTGACCGAATTTGAATCGAGAGTTCATACGATTATCTAGAAAACCAAATGGCCCAGTTCAAAATGTAGCTAAACCTTAGTTTCTTATCATATCTCCCATCACTCTAATAATGTCAGTCTAGATTATGATTATGATATTTCTTTGGGGTGCGTTTAGCTCTTTGTTCAAAAATGTTGAAATGAAGAAGTCAACACAAAAACCAAGGCAAAACTCATCAACTTAGTCAAAAATCTATGCATGACAAGCTGTTGAAAGGCCTCCCCCTCCGCCCCATACCTCGCCCCCTTTGAACGTTTTCATTAACTACGAATTACCTTTTTCGAAATAATTTGTCAAGAAACCGAAACCGAAATGTTGTTATTGTTGTTGTTGTTGTTATTGTTGATTTTGGTTGATTCTGAAAAATGAATGCCGTGCGGCAATCGTTTAAAAGTTATTAAGCATAAAACGTAAATTAAAAAGCATCATTAATGAATTTTCATTTGAGTCCGGTTGGCCATATCTAAAAAAACAGAACAATACCATATATATATATATATATATTCCTAAACACATACAGCTCAAATCCTGACATACATAGGTGGTGAAAGAATACTAAAAGGAAAAGTGCCAATAGAAGCTAATGAAAAGGATTTGAAACCGCAATTCTTCATTTTTTCTATTTATTAATCTATAACAATATTTTCTAATGAAAATTGCCAACAAACATAAACGAAAGATTTGCAATAATTGACAAATTACTATTTAAACTAAAACTTTCTTTTTGAAATTTGCAGTAGTTATTTATTAAACACTAACTAACTAAAGCATTCAATAATTTCAAACTTTGACATAGTAAGCCTAAGTATATACGATTTATATGGACTATAGCTTGTGTTCTATCCTATTGAAATTTGGGTATATGATTTTTGATATTTAAAACTATTGAAATACTTAATTTCGATCCAAACAAGTTTCATACTTTATCTGCAAGAGACGAAAGGATGTAAGGGCGGACAGGTGGACATGGCTATAATGATTCAGCTTTTATTAAATTTAAAATAAAATGTTTTTCTTTAACCCTTTCGTTTTGGATCTTAAAATGTTTCAAATTTGTTTTTTTTTTTTTTGAGCTTCAGGCCACCCAAACTTTATTTCTTTAGATTTATTTTAATTATATGTAGTTATTTCCAATAATATAAAACAAATTGCAAAAATTAGACAAAATCATGTAAATATAGAGATTATCTAAAATAAAATAAATAAGAATCTAGTATTTGTTAATTAATGAGCAAAGTTTTGTTTTGTTTCTGTATACAAGTATTTAAATTTGATACTAATTAAGTTTAATTTAATAGTTTTATTTTTGGAAACTAAATTCTAGATAACCAGCATAGAGATAATGTTTTTTTTTTGTAGATTAATCAAGATTTCAGGTTGATTTAGTTTGTGAAAATAAATAACTCTAGTAAATAATTGTCAAATAGTGAAAAAGCATTACTTAATTTTATATTAGCAAAAAGATCTCTCTCTCCTTTTCGCTCTGTCTCCTTTTTCTCTCTTCCTTTTGTTGTTGTTTTGCCAATAAAAATTATAGAAGGGGAAAAAGGAAATTAATTTATGTAGCTACTGAAATTTGGCAACATGACAAACGGCGAGAACTAACTAACTAAACTAACCACCTAACTAACTAACTAACTAACAGTTTTAAATCAATGTTAAGCTATAGTGGCAAGTTGTGTTTCTTTTTCACTTAATAAGTCTTTGCTAGTTATGTATATGTATGTTGATCCGATCCGTTCCAAGACGGCATTTTGATATATTTGATAAGACCAAACGGAACGACTAATTAAGCGAAGGTTGAACGAAACTTGCATTAACATATATGTACACACTCAAAAAAGGTGTGTGTGCGTGTGTGTGTGTGTCTGTGTGTGTGTGTGGCTAGAGATCTTCTTCTTCTTCTGCTTGCTGTGTGTGGCAAGAATCCGCGCACAACCGAATGAAGCCATAATTTGATCAAATGTTTTTCTAACCAAAACGCTGTCGATCCGATCCGATCCGATCGGATCGGTGTGATTATATCGATTTCACAGCAGCGCATGGGGCCACTTAAACTGGTCCCAAACCAAAAAAAAAATAAAAAAAAATTGTCGCATATATTAACGCGCTGCCTCTCCTCTATGCATGTTTTTTTTTCTTTCCTTCTACCCTTCTAGAGACTTTATCTAAATCTAAAAAAAAAAGAAAAAAAAAATATTGTATGCTTTATAAAAAATTAACACACCAAAAAAAAAGAAGAAAAAAAAAACAAGAAGAGAAAAAAAATCATTAAACGTGTATGCTAATTTGATGATGGCGGTTTTCTAAATTTGTTTTTAATTTTTTCTCTTTTTTTTTCTTCGTTTTTTGCCCAGAAAACCAGATTTTGAGAAGCTCTCAAAAAGTATTAGACCCCCCAGCCCATAAGCCATGCCCAAGACCAAGACCAAGACCCAGACTAAGACTAACACCAAGTTCAAGTTCTTGTTACAGAAACTCTTGCACACAATTTTTGAAAAGGTTAGAATCGATGATCTTGAAGAATAACGAAGATCATCCATTCCCTTGGCCCCAAGTTCAAGACCAAGTTACAAAGCTTGTAATCATCTTGATGATGATGATGATGATGTAGAGCCTTCGTTTAGGCCATTCCCTTAGCTTGGCTTAGCTGAGATTCATTTGCGATCAGTGCCTATGCTGTCGCTGTCGCTGCCTCTGCCTCTGCTGCAGTCACTGTCGACGTCAACTGCGGTTCGTTGTCCGGTCCGGTTCGTGGATAGCAAAATGATGATATATAAGGAAACAAGAAGTCGCTTGATTTGTATTTATTTGTTAGAATCTGTGCTTAACGCACCTCATCACACACGCTAATCACAATCCATAATATATATATCTACACATATATATATATATATATCCCTAACGGACAGACTTCTCAAAAGAGTCCTACAACAACAACAACAACAACAACAAAACAAAACACACAAGAAACATGAAGAGTTTTGTAAGTGAACACACAAAAAAGTGCTAACAAAATTTTAAAATTCAAATAAAGTTAATTTTAATTTTTTATGGTGATAATTGAGATAAACGAAAAAAAGAAACACTGAAAAAACCAAAAAGAACAGCAGAAATAGAAACACAAAAAAAGGCAAAAAAAACTGCAACAAGTGACTAAAAGTGTGAACAAAAATGAAACATAAATTTAATATAAAAATATTAAAAATGAAACTAGTGAAAAAAAGAGAAAATAAGCCCCCCCGCCACAAAAAAAAAAAATTAATTTAGAATTTTACAATTTTCATTTTTTAAGATTTTTCTTAAAGTTTGTTTAGTGCGTTTAACACGAAATTATTGTTAATTACTATATAGTCAAGTGATCCTGATATGGTTCAAATGATCCTTGTCTCTGCCAGACCAGAAACTTACTTTAAAAAATATATATATATAGTTAATACTATAACTGAATTAACACCATCTAAACTCATTCATGGGGAAATTTTTGTTTTATTTTTTGTTTTTCTTAAGTTTTATTTGCCGGTATGTTAATTACAAATCAAGTTCTATGCTCGATAAAAGCAACATATATAAGGAGAACAATTAAATTATAGCAAAATCGGCAGAAATCCTTTTTAGGCATTGCGAGAATGTTTTGAAACTTTAAAAAGTAAAGGTCCTTTGAAGGTGTAATTTGGCTAAAAGAAATTACAAATTAAATTATTCAACATCGAAAGCAAAAACTAGTCCCTATTGTCATTATTTTTTAAAGTTTGACATAAATATTCCAGTTTCTATTTCTCAATTTGTATCTTAATTCATAAAAATTTATCAGAATTCATCTCTAAACTTACAAATGCCATTACAATTTGTATATAAAATCATATAAAGGCATTTAAAATTCACAACAACAAAAATTAATTAGAATATTTATGGGAAAACATTAAAAAAATAAATAATTAAATAAATTCATTAGAATTTTCTAGTTAAAACCATATAAATTTGTATATATTCGATCAATATCAAAAATATATTCTAAATTCTTTGTTTTAAAATATACAAAAAAAAACAAAAACAAAAAATTCATTAGAATTCTGGGAATTTGTATATAAAAACCATTTAGATTTTATATCTAAATTAATTCAACTTTAGAATCTTCTGTGCACGTTTTCTGCTTTTTTGAACTTTAATTCTGATTTTTGTTTAGCATGTTGATTCTAAAATCTTTAATATTATAGATACATTTATAGACTCTTCAAAAAAATGTGTAGATCTGGGATATCTGAGGCAAACTTTACTACGATAAATTTTCAATTTTCTCTTTGCATTTTTTTGGTTTTTGTCTTGGGGGTCTTTTGGCTTTGACGCCGTTTTACGACGTTTATTTTGGGCAAAATAAAATTTTATTTTGAACCACGAATAAAAGGAAATTGAATTTCCCTTGAAATAATATATCCTTTATTAAAATCCGATTAAAATTAGATAGGTCTAGAGAGAAACGAGCCAATTAAGGCTAAAATCAAGTTTTGAATACTCTAACAAATTGTATTACTTTGAAATTTTATTTCGGTTCTATAACCCAAATCAAATATAAGAAATCTCAAATATATATATGTATATATATCGAATCGGTTAAGACCTATTATGATGACTGTGTCAATCAAATAAATCAACTCGCATTAACACCAAACAAAAACCAATAGCAAGAAGAACACTTATAGCAACGACTTGTGGTTACCCTGTACACTAACTAAACAAGGCATGTAATAAGTTTGAGAGTTGTTTTACCTAATTTAGTGGCTGCTATTAGCAGGTCGTGCATAAGCAGATGGTCTATACCTTGTCTGTGGTCTGGCTAGTTTAGAGGGTAACGTGTATATACGAAACTTGCCAGACAAAGAGACGCTATGCCGATGAACCCCTCCCTCCCCACCAAAAAACGTCCGCTCCATCGAAGGCAACACGAAACGCCAACAAAAAGCGCGCGCATCTTTGATTAATTGCCATTAAATGCAAATGCAAATGACCAACAAAAGCCAACAAAAAATTAAAACATTAAATGCAAAGCATTTTGACTTTGATTTATATCTACTCGAAAACTCCAACCAACAGTTGGAATCACGAATCTTAGTTGACATCTTCTATTTGGAGGGCGAGGCAATCTTTTTGGCATTTCTGTTTCTATTTCATCTATCTTGAGTGACATCTTCGTTTCATTTTTGACTAATTTGTCAATTGTTTTGGTTCTCTTTTCTTTTTTTTTTTTTTTTTTTAGCTGCTTCTTTGCTTTGTGGCTTTGACGGTGGCCGATGTCAAACACTTGACAGATCGTAATCTGGATCTATTTAAATATAATCCCAGCGATATTTATACACTGCCCGAGGATATTGATGATGATAAACCGGCTGTGCATTATAGCGGCGATGTGATGAAGGCCAAAACCGAGAAACTTCAAAACTATAATGCCGGCAAGAAATTTAAATTGGAGTGAGTTGATATCATTGATAACTATTATATAAATATTTAACCTAAATCTAAGTAGGTTATTTTATATATTATTTTGGTCAAGGACATTAAAGCATTCCTAATGAATCTATATGATCTAATCATTCCATCCACAAACAAATCTTTAATTGTTCAAGAATCTCTTGCCATTTCGATGTGTTTTTCTTATTTTTGAGATTTTCTTCTGCTTTTTTTTTTTGTTGAACAGATTGAAGACCCAAAATGGTATTGAGGTCAGCAGTGTGGGCAAACTGAAGGACGATAAGACTTTTGTGGTGAGCGGATCATACTCTTTCACTGGAGCCGATGGCAAACGCTACAAGACCCGCTATACAGCCGATGAGTTTGGCTATCATCCCATCACCGAACTCGATCTGGATATACCCGAGTAAGTAATCATCCACTACGACATTTGGAGATCTAATTGATTTGTGTTTCTGTTGGACCTCTGTTTAGACCTCAACCCTTGGCTGCCGCTGGACAAAAACCCGCTGTGGATGCCAGCAGTCTGTTGGGCAATAAGAATCGCTTCCAGTTCCTCAACCAGAATTTGAATCCCGAACAGGCTGGGCCATTGCGTGGCAGTGGACAGAGCGGAGACGACTACAGCTATGTGCCCGAACAGGGTGGCGCCAATGGCAATTTGTTTGGAGCACCCTATGGCGGTGGTGCGGCCACTTTTGGTGCCCAGAGCGATTACTATGGCTCGGCTGGCTCTGGTAATCCATTTGGACCAGGCAGCAGTGCTTATGGATCGGCTGGCAATGGCAATGGCTATGATTATCAGCCTCCTCAAGTGCCTTTGGTTACCCCGTCACGTGAATACCTGCCCGTGGCTTAAGTTCACTTTTCAAGAAATCCACTCCCAATTTACCTGCAACCCCGCCCTCGTCCCTCCTTCGTCCTGGTGAAAATCCTCCTCCTCCGCCCTTTAAGCCCAAATATTTCCTACAGTTTTTGAACCCTAAGCTGCAAGTATTTAGTTTTAAGTGCTCCAATTCTCGAATTCTCCGTAAATAGCGCAATTATTATTATTTTGTTTAATAATTTTTTTTTTTTTTTATAAATCATTTTTTAGTGTTATACTCAAAACTATATAATCTATTATTAATTTCTTTCGTCCTTCCACAAAACAAAAAAAGAAAATGGAAAAAAAACAAGAAATCAACACTCCCCTTCCCTTCCCTCCCCCCAAAAGAAACGACACAAAACGAATCTATGTATATACACTGAGTGATATTAGTAGTAAATAATAAAAATGGCTAAACTAACTTCAAAAAAAAAAACAAGAAAATGTTATTCTAAAATCATTATTTGTTATGGGGTAAGGATATTCGATTCCTTTAAATAATTAATTTTAAACTAAACCTGGTTTGTATTAAAAAAAATCAAATTTTGAATAAACAAAAACTAGTTCCAAACATTAAACAAAGGAATCAGGGCAAAGGAATGAATCGAATAGAAGCAGTACTTTGAATATTTACTGTATGCAAATTGATTTCAACATTTTCATTTCATATATACTCACAATAAGTATTATGAGGCATTTTTTAAAGCTAATTGAACCTTACTTACAATAAGATGTGTATTTTTTATGGCTTATTTGTTTATCTGAGTATTTATTGGTTCCCATTCATATGACTTTATTCAAATTCATCTTACTAAGCTTTCCTATTTATGGATAATCATTTCATTGTGTGTGTTTGATATTCATTCAACTCTATTCGAATGTATTCATCTTTAAGTTTCCTGGGAGTAAAGTCATGCCGTTATTTTATTTATATTCCATTTGAAAATAGTTCCTTAAACCTGTAAAGTGAATTTCATCCATCTTGTTGCCAAGATGTTCGGAAACTCGAAAATGTTTTGAAAACGAGTTTGTGGTTGGATTATATTAAAAAAATTTCAAGCCTAGGCTTAACTTGGCAAAATTTCTATAGACAACTCCTACAAAAAAGAAGTCGGAAACCCATATTTAACTGCCTAAAGTATTCCTCCGATTCATTTCCACTTTTATTAATACTTGCGCGACTAAAAACAAATTATATTGCATACATTTAGGGATAAGTTGGGGGCTACCGACCCAAAAGCGATGCCACTCGCTCTCTGGCCTCAGTATAGGCGGCCATCACCTCGTCCAGAGTGCTGGCCTTTCCCATTTCGGCCGACTCACAGTCACTTTCGAGCAGCTCATTGAATTGCTGCTCAGCCGGTTGACGTTGCTGCAATTTCTGTAGACGAAGCATCAGAAATCCTGTACTACGCATGGCCTGGCTTATATCGGCATTCAAACGATTATGCAGACCGCCCTTTAAACGCAAATTATTTGGATTGAAATAGCCAACGAAATCGAAGAGTTTACGTCCACCGATGAAATAGCGATTCAAGGCATCCAACCAAGTGCCCAGAGGTCGCATACATTGCAACCGAATCGCCATGGGATTAACCGGCAAGGGGGTCACCAGGGAGAAGGCGTAGTGGGCATAGCCCTCACAGCGCTCCCTCTGCCAGCTATCGATGCTAATCACCTCGAAGTATATATGCAGTAAATGTTCCGGATTGTGTTGCTCCTCGCACAAGAGATTCAATTGCCAGCAATGGGAGAGATGGGCTAATCTTTGATCGCCAGCCTGCATACACGTGGCTGTGGCGCCACGCAAGGGGAATGGCTCCTCCGCATTGGTGGAATCGAGAATAGTATTATCCGGCGGCTGGACATAGTAGCGTACATGTATATTGGCATTTTCAAAATTTTGAGCCTCACTCAATTCGAACATTAGCGAAATGCGACGCATTCGTTTTGGTGGCAATTCAAAATGTAATAGACTACGCAATTCGTTGGCCCACTCGCGTTGTTGCTGATGATGATGAATTAAACGTCCTGTGGATGCATCTGAGGGTAATTCCAAATCCACATCGAGATTATCTTCCTGCTGTGAACTAGTTGTCGTTGTTGTTGTCGTTGTGGTCAGAACTGTTGATGAACCGAATTCCATATCCAAGGGATTGACATTTTGAAAGCCATAGGCATATAGCTGACTACAATCATTATCACGATTGATTTTTATCATATAATCCAAATCATCGGCACTGAAATTAAAGTCCGGATAGACGTAAAGCAAGCCCAATGATGGGGAATACTTCAGAGTAAGGAGTAGAGTGTCAACCTGAAAAGAGAGAGAGAGAGAGCAGAGATGAAGACCATTTGCAATGGCTTTGAGTTTTCCCGTATGTACCTGCAATTCAGCATAGACATACATCAGTTGGAAGCCCTCCGCATGCAGTTGATGTGCCTCCTCCGGCAAGGACTCTTCGCCATCGGCATCGATCAGAGTGTGAATGAGACAAGTGCGTGCCGCAAAATTTGGATCCTCTATGGCTTGGACACTAATCTGTGACATGGCCAGCGATGAGAGACCCGCATTTTCAGATAAACTGGATGTGGGCGTGGCATGGGCATGGGCATTCCGTCGCCTTTTGCTCTTACGCGGCTTACGGCGTACTCGGATCTCTAACGATTCGTCATGGGCTCGAGAGTGAGCCAACTCGTGACGTTGCTGCAACTCGATTATGTCTTGGGTCCAACGATGATAGCGACGCTGCAGGGGAGTAAAACAATTCCTCAGATCCCCGTAACGTTGCAGCTCCGAGCGACTAAAGTGTTTCTGTTGCCAGCCAATACGTAAATTGGCTGTGGCTCCATTGCATAATTCCTTATTGAGATTATAGAACATTTCATTGGCGCCCTGTGGCGTGGTATTGGACTTTACTTCATCCATTCGATATGATTGTGGCTGTTGCTCCTGTTCTTGTTCGACCTCCTCCTCCTCCTCCTCATCCGCCTCTTCCAACTCTTCATGTAATTGCTCCATTTGGGAGCTGAAAACTGAAGTGGAATCCCCTTGATGACGACTTCTTCCTTTGATCCTCCGGCTATTCCTTTGACTAAGATTACTGCTATTGCTGTTACTGCTGGCAGCTCGATTGCTACCAATTGAAGCCCGACTTGTGGGATAACCACTACCAGGATTATAATAATTGTAATAGCCTTGCATGCCATAGCTAAACTCATCACTATACGGCACATAGATGAAGCAATCGGACCAATTGTCCTGCCCATCACCATTATCGCCATCCTCCTGACGCGGACTTGGGGATGGCGAGATTACTGGGTAATGATCACTGTGCGGAGCATGCGGATTGGCTCCGTTATATTCAAATTTTGGCACTGGCAGCCATTCGCTCATGTGTCGTAGTTTAATATCCAATTGAAAATCAGCCATACTACCAATAATACGATATATTCCCGTTCGTTTCATATTTGTTGGTCTTTGGTTATTAACTTCTTTTGTTTTGTTTATTGTTTGTTTACTAATATACGTTTATAATTACTTTTGTTTTCGGTTGTTATGGTAACTGTCAAAAATATAAAAAAAATACCAATTTCGGTATATAATACACCGAACTGTAAAACTATCGATAGCTTTTTACGGGTGGTTACTTTTTTCAAATTTGTATTCTATGCTAACACAAATTGTCTGCATACTTCTAGGCTCATCATTTTCATGTGATAGAAATGTAAAGCTGACTTTATTTATACAAAATAATTAGTTTTCACTTAATAAATTAAAATATTTTTAATCATTTATAACTAATTGAAAAATAAATTTCATTTTTTATTACTTTTGATCATAAATGTTAGCAAATTAATCAATCTTTAGATAAACTTATTAGACGATATAAATAGCTAATTAGGAATTAATTTTACATAAAATGTATCGCATATATCTGTAGTAACTTCTACCAAATTTAATATTTGTTGTTTTCTTCTTCTTAGCCCTTCGTTTAGCCCTTTTTTGAAATGATAGCTGATCGTTGACTAACTTCTTTTTCATTAAATAGCTTTTAATCTTGCTATCGATTCTGTTTATCGACTGAGCTTTGGAAACCGCCAAACAGTTAGAATAAGTTTACTTACCACTCTTGGAGCTTTCGTCACAGCTTTTGACTCGTGTTAAGTTTGTTGGTTGTGGTTCGGTGAGGTTGGGGGGTAAGTTCAGTGTGGCCAGTGCTTTGCAATCGCTTTGCCAGTAGGGATGGCAAAAAAAATCGATTATTGTGTATCATATGATTAATTTTGACATCACTATTTGCCAGTTGCTTGTCAGTGTTTAGCGCGCGCGCAACGCCGCGGAAAAATAAACTTTACACTTTTTTTTTGAATATAACAATTAATATTCATGCAAAATAATAAAATATTAATTCAGTTATATTAGAACAAATAAACAAACAAACCGAAAACAAAGCGAGAAAGAAATAACGAACGTTTAAAAAAGTGAAAAGTGTTTTTCAATTGAATTTTTTTTTTGTTGTGTGTTTTCCCTCCAACCACATCGATCACATTTTCTTACCAAGAATAAACCAAAAAAAAAAAAACTTCAAATATGCAGCAGAAGGTTGAAGAGGTTAGTACCAAAACTAAAACAAATTCTATGTGAAATTTCAATTAAAGATTGTTACTATGAAAAGACAAACTATTTTAATGAATTTCCATTTCTTGAAAGAAAATTACCAAAAAAATTATTTAGTATTAGGATTCTTTCTCGTTTATTGTTGATGATCAATAGAAATCTCTATCAAATGCTAGCCATACGTGTTCCTTATAAACCTTTAAAACCAATATACCCTTTTTGCAAGGGCATAGCCATAGAAATATTAGAAATATTTGTATTTAATTTTCAACTTTAAAAGTCTATTTAGGTTTGTGAAATAAAAAAAAAACAGCCAACAAAATAAAATTTAGCAAATTAATTTCTTTTGTAGCCAAAAAAAGGCATTTTCTAACAATACATATAAAAAATCGGTCAAGTAAAAGTTATAGAAATTGTTTATTAATTTTTTTTTTAATAACTTTTATTAACTTGTTGACCTTTTCTTTTAGTTAGTAGGGCTTAGTCGTATCTCAATATTAACTTTTGTAATGAGAAAAGAAATATTGCTAATGAAATTTTGTTTATTGCCAATAAAAAACAAAAAAAAAGTAATTATAATGCTTAGAGGCAGCAATTCTGATAAAGATATAATATATACATATTTTGTTTTTCAATTTATAAAGATTGCTTCTTTCCAATGAACTTTATCTTACAAATTGTTTCTTTGTAATTTCCTTAGACTTACTAGTCTTACTTAAGTTAGTTTTTAGCTGGAATTACACGATATAGAAACCCTCAGTATTTATGGCCCATATATGACACATGTAACTACTATCTAAATATGTATAAGTAAGACTAAAAGATAAGTAGTTCCTCCTTCCCCATCTAAGAAATGCATATGAGGGAAACTGTCTACCATCTGTCACCTATCACCTATGACGTTTTTCTAAAAGATGCCTCATTTCCTTAGCAGTTCTTTGGTTCAGTTCAGTTCAGTTCATTTGAGTTCACTTAAGTTCAGTTTAGTTTAACTTACTTTCAAGTAAAGTTCTTTCTTTTGTAGTTTTGTTTTTTTGCTAGACCTATTTTCGTATACCTTACACCCTACCTCAAAACTTCTCTACCTACACTTCCTACTCTTCCCTCCTGTTTCACCTGCCTCCAACTGCCAACTGGCCGCAGTTCTTGTGCTTCTGCCGTGACGTTCCATTGACTGATTCTCTGGCTAAATAAGCCAACAATAATAACAACAACACCCACAAAGAGATCTCATTGTGAAAAAATGTTTTTTTGTTTGGTTTTTCATTTACATTTTGGGGGGGGAATTACTTCTTTTTTTTTTTTTATTTGGTGATATTATTTATTTTTTGCTGTTTTTGTTGCTCCGACGCGTGTTTTTGTAGTTGTCCTCGCCCTCAGGTTTAGCCTCATACTCAGAGTTATTTAAACAGTTGCCACACACACGCACACACACAGACACACAGAATGTTGTGTCTGTTTTGTCTCCTCTTTTTATATACTTATATTCTTTTTTTGGTTCAGGCAATTGTTTTTAAAAACCAATTTAAAATTGTAAAATAAAGTCAAAGTCATGACAAGAGATTATGAAGTGAAATTTTGTTGATTTCTTGATCGATTTGAAGGCATAAATCACAGTTTCTTCTTTAGCTAGAAACAATAAAACGAAACAACTTTAGTTTATTTTACTTTATTTATCTTGTTGCTGGTTGTGTTGTTGTTTGTTTTGTTGCCATTGTTGTTGTTGTTGTTGTTGTTGTTGCTGTTGGTGTTTGATCATGAGCCAAATGCAAGAGACACGGAACCAAATTCGAGGCAAAATGCAGTAAGTCGACTGCAAGTAAAAGTCGAAAAACCTGTAAGAAGACCATTGCCATATGGATGGATCGAGGGAGGGATGGAGGAGGAGTGTGAGGTTTGGGGGTGCTGCAGAATGAACGGAGTTCGAGATGACTGTCCATGACCCAAATAAATGAAATCGGACGAAAATTGTTTTAAGAATTGCAAACACCGAGACGACATCGAGATAAAGAAGAAAGAAAAAGCCAAAAAAGAAAACAAAAATAAAAAGAAGTAAAAAGACATAAGACGAACAAGTCATAGTAGAAGTGAAGTGAAGTGAAGTAAAGATGACATTAGTTCGACTCGTAAAGTAGCAGACAGAGAGCGAAAAAGATTAAGAGCAAGAGCAGAGGTGGGTGGGGAAGTGGTGGGGTTAGCCACATTGATGTCAGACAGATTGATCTATGTGGATTTCGGTTTGGTTATTACAGACACATAGACAGAGAAGATATGATCCCCAGCGACCTGGATTTCTGCATTTGTTAAGTATCACTCCATAGAGAATGTCTTGATTAGCTTCTCAGTTTAGCCATCTCAATTTGACATTGATAATACGAATTTGTCTTTATCCAATTTAAGCAGAAATTTATCAAATAATATTGAATAAATTTTGTAATTTCCTTAAAGATTTTAGTTACTTTCAATTAATTGAAATTACAAATGCTTTAGAACAAGGAGTCATAAATAATAAAATGGTTTGTTTGTGTCATAAAAACAAAAGTAATTAAAATGACAATATAATTAACAAGGAAATAATTAATTTAAGTAATAAATCGCTGACAAATACGAGATGACATTATCATTAAAGGGTTGTCAGAACTTGCATTGGCTGTAAAAGTGGCGTACAGTGGGCCCTTTGATTGTATTTAAGTCTAACAAATTGAATAAAGAAACTAGAGAATTCATTTTCGTTTGCCAAGTGTTTAAGTATGATAATTATATTTGTTATTAATTGCTAGTGGCATACCAAATTTCAAAGAAATCGGTTAAGATTTAGTCAAGTTATTAACGTTTTTAACTAGGTCAAGCAATTTGGGAAAAATTAAGAGTGGGTGGGATGTTTGCTACAAGAATTTTTCCTTTATAAATATAAGTCTAAAATTGAAATTTTTCAACGAAAACTCTTATTTATTGGATAAGTTTTTATAATAGTTAATGTCGGACAGAACGAATTCAAAAGGATAGCGAACATTTGCCTCATAACCAAAAGTTTTCAAAACTAAAGGATGGTAGTTTTCAAAAACCTATTTCCCCCAAAAAGAAGTATACAAAATGTGCATTCAACCCACACACAAAAGCCAAACAGACATTGTATTAAAAAAAATTTTGATATGTTGCCTCCCGCTAAAATGGGGGAAAAAAAAATGCCAAAGAAAAGAAGAAAACCGGTTAGAATTTTATGCTATTAAAATTTCGCTTTTCGCGACACCAACAACTAAAAAATACGCAAAAAAAAAGCAAATTTTCTTGTTTAGCAGCAAATTTTCGCCATTTGGCAATTGAAAGTAAAATTGAACAGAAGTAAGCAAAAAAAAAAAAAAAAATAGAAATAAAAATGCAAAAAGAAAAACCCAAAACCGGTCAAGACGAGGACTTCTTTTTTTCTTGGTTGACTTTGGAAAATCCTAAAGGCCATTATCAACAAGCAACAACAATGCGTGGCAAGTGGGTGTAAGGGTGAGTGGAGGGGGGCAAAGCAAAAGAGAAGCCAACGAGATGCGAGAAGAGAACTTTTATTTTATGTTACTACAAACTGTAATTACGTTTAACCAACAAACAAAACAAACCAAAAAGAAAACCAAAAATAACAAGAGGAGAGAAAAAAAAAAAACGCAAAAAAACAATAACAACAAAAGCAAATGAAAAAGTACGGCAAACTTGAAACTTGTCGTTGATGAGAGATCGCTGAAGCTAAGGAGCCTGATATACTCTGATAGAGCGACAGAGAGAGAGAGAGAGAAAGAGGGAGAGAAGGTGATGGAGGTCATTGCCTGGTTCAACGACCCTTGACCCTTTTTGAAGAAGACATACATACGGAAAAAATAATTGTTTGTTGTGCTAAGAGCATTTGAGACAAGATCACTCAAAATTATAAAAAAATCTACAAAAAAACGAAAAGTCTTTAAGTAAAAATTTATTTGGGATACACTTGGAGAAAGGATTGTGAGATGCATTGCCACAACTCCTTATAAAAGGATGGCTCGGATGAAGTATTTCTAACTTTTTCTAATTAAAGAAGAAGAAAGTGCTTTCTTTTAGACAAATATTTTAATGGAATTTTAAGTCCGATCTAGCTCTTGCCCTTTAAACTTCTTCCCCTTTCTGTTCTCTTATCCTGTGTTCGATCTATTTCATGGTATTAAGAAACGATTGAGGCTGAAAAGCTCTTGCAAAAACAATTTCTTAGTTACACATTCTTGGTCTAAACTAATAGCAATGAAAACGAAAACAAATATGTAAATATATATTCAAATTAGTTTCTCAGTTAAGTAGCTTGGATTTGTCACATAAATATGTTTTAAAGGTGTCAAACCATTTATTGACTAAAGCGTTAGATATTTTTTATTTGAAAACTTTCGATTACATGACCCCCAAACCCTTTTGGACCTAAACAATGGCATATAAACAAAAATATTATGCATCATAAATTTCACTCACAATGAAAGAGAGAGAGAGAAAGAGTGGGAAAGAAACCGGTCCAGATCTTGTCTTGTGTCAGTTCTGACAATGAACCCAAAAGCCAAGTTAAGACTCTTACGAAACATCTCATAAAAACAAAACGACTTGCATTCAAAATGAGGCATTTGGGGGGGGGGGAGAATTTTATTTTTTTTTGAGCGGGGAGGAGGAAATATTCAAAAAGTGAATGGTGACCGTTAGGATGAGATCCAGAAATACTTAAATACAATGCAATTTTTGTAGTTTTATTTTTTGAAAGTTTTTTTTTTTTTTTTTTGTTTGTTGAACTATATTTTATGCAAGGCGCGTATCTAATTAATTGAGCCAAGCTAAAATATTTACCGTTGGCTGGCCACATTAATTGCCGGTTCGATTTTATAACACAGAAATCAACAATTTGCCATAACCCATCCATACCTCCCTCCATCCTCCCGCCACCCATCATCAGTCAGTCAGTAAAGAGGGGAAAGAAAATCATATAGCGCTTTGGCCATGTCAATCAAAGTGAAAGAAGTCAACTGGTCGTCACAGTTGTATCTGTATCTTGTATCTACAGGTGCCGATTATCTCATAGATACAGATTGCTTTACTTTGTTTTTGCTTTTGCTTTTGCTTTTGCTTCGACTCTCAGTTCGTTTGATTGCACAAAACATAATAATTGCCCATGAAAATAGGCCATTGCAATTAGCCAATCAATGATTGAACAAAATTGATTATTTGATGCAACAAAGTGATCATTCGAGATACTATATAGCGTGGTCTATATAACGAAATAGAATGTGATACATATATACCCTACTAGGTAAGGGTTTAGATTCATATTTTTATTTCAGAGGTAACTTTAAATCCATCATTTTATGAAAGTTATTTCTCTCTTTCTCTCTCTATCTTCGTTTCTATCATTGAATAGAACGTGCAAGAGTCATAATGAGATTTTACATTTTCTTTTTCTTTTTTTTATTTCTGGCCAAACACAGACAGAGTGGGAAAGTTTAAGTAGTTTTGTTTTTCTTTCAATTTCCTTCTGGCTTTTTTCTTTAGATTTCCGGTGGTATGTGAAAAAAAAATCATAGAAGAGAAAAACGCTGATCATTATCATGTGTGTGGGGTCAATTGAAGATGCTGAGTGAAAAGGAACAAAAATTAATCACGATTTGATCAAATGCCATGGGAAATACATATCTTTAACTAAGGCTAAAAGAACTTGACAATAATTGAAAATGAAATTACTTCTGGGAAAAGAAAATATTTTTTATTAATTTGAGTTCATGTGGATCTAAAACTTAAGAATGATCGAAAAGAATTAATTTAATATCAACTTTCAAGAGACAATTCAAGATCTGTATTCTTAATGATTAAACAATCTATTGAATTTTTTCTCGAAATTGATTTTAAAATGAATCAAAACAGATTAAAAATGCAGTAGCTTATTCCTGACAAAGAATTCTTTTATGATCAGAAAATGAGCCCATTTATAACTATTTTAACCAGAAAGAGAATTTAAAAAGAATTTTAAGATTCGCTTGTAATCAGAAATTTCATAAAATTCTGCATGAGTTATTTTAGTTTGGATTATACAAATGATGAAAACATTCACTTTATAATTGAAACTCTTTTGTAGAAACTTTTACTCTTAAGATCTACAGAATTTAAAGTTGAATCGCTTAACATTTATCCTAACTCTAGTCTCTAAACATTGAATGTGTGTCTTTATGAAATTCATTAAATAAACTTCCAAATATTTGAAATGATTCTAAGCAACATCTGAGGCTTTTGTATAGACCCCTAGGGGACATTTCAAACAATAAACATTTTCGATTCGAAATGCAAACTAAATTCCCATTATGTGGTTAATGTTTCAATACTATGTAATTGAAATTTCGTTTTGCCAGCTTTGTTCGACATCATTTTCAGAGTTTGATGATTGTCTGATGGCCTTTTGTGTCGGCATTTCACATGCAGACAAAACTTTTGCAATTGGCTTTCTACTCCATTGTGTTTATGCTGAAGAATGTGCATGCATATCATGGTATACACCTGCTGACCTAGGGCAATGGGTTTTTTGGTTTACTAGGCACCACATCACCACACATAAATATAAATAAACATATCTCCCGCAGTGATATTTGCATGGCAACCTTAACCCATTGGCATATATGCTTAACGCCCGCACTGAGCTCGGCACTCGGCACTTGGCACTCTCCACTCTCTCTTTCAATTAGCCATGCCTCATGATGGAACGGAACGGAACGGAACGGAGCAGGCAACCAAGCACAACACCTGTATATTTTCACACAGGTGACTTCGACACCAACAACAACAACAACAACAGCAAAATCTCAAATGTAAAATGGCTAAAAAAAAAATTATCAAATTACTTGCAAAAAAAAGGAAAATGTTTGAAAGGGTATATCCATTTTAGTGTTGGGTTGCTCAAAAAAAAACTCAACAGGTTCTCTTTCAATTGTTCTTTTTGGCTCACTTAAGTTTTAAGTATCAAAATAAAACTCAAAATTCTTACGCTAGGTAATTGAACAAAATGAGTAAGTTGAGTCGCTTTGGAAAAAAGAACAAGTGAACATGTTCAGCAAAATGAGCAACAGTAATTTAGTTAGTCATTGAAATCATATATATCACATATTTATATTATTTAAATTAAAGTGTTAATATATTTGAAAAAAAGAAGCTATAAATTATTATTAAAGATTTTTCGTTTACAGTTTCGAACTATTTGTAACAAGTTGATTGTCTTGATCTTTAGATTAAAGTTGATATTGAAATTTTGCCAAAAGAGATCAAAGTATAAGATTGTATGCTCCCTTTTGACATCCCCATTCATGATAATGGGTAACCTTAAGTCGATAAGTCAGACTTGCTTCACTTTCTTGTGTTTGATTGCATGCCGCAAGAGTTGCAGATGATGATGGCAGCTCTGGCTTCAGCTCTGACTTGGGGGCTCTGCATTTTGTTTGTGCCCGCCTTGCAAACATTTTGTGCTACTTTACATTTTTACATGGTAGTTTTTTTATTTTTTTATTTTTATTTTTATTTCTTTTTTGCTGCATTGTTGATTTAACTGTTTCGCCCCCATGGCTTGGTTAGATGTTGCCTCTTTCTTTTCGCATAGTGTGAACTTGTGGCCAGGGTTGCCAATTAGATTTGCGAAAATTTGAATGAAAGTACAACAAAGTGACAGCGAAATGTCAATGACAAAAGCGTATCGAAATTTTCAACATCATCAGCTAAAAAACATTATTCATGATTATTATTATTATTATTATTACTAAACATGAAAATATCGACTTAACAATGGGGATGGTACTGTACTTTCTCCATCATTTCACAATTTGAATTGAAAAGAGCTTTAAAATGTAAACACCGGGGGAAAATTGGATTGAGTGGCAAAAAGGAGGGGGGAAATAAATATCTAGAGAGTTTTTTTTCCTATTGTTTTTTTTGCTCTTCATTTATTTACTTTATTTACTGTTTTTACTGTTTTTTCTGTGTGTATATAAATATAAGTCAAGGTTCTATTAACTGTTGGCTTACAGGGGGATTTCGATAAGAAATGTCACATTATCAATGCCAAAAGGCGATAAGGCATGCACATATACATACATATTAATATGGGTTGGGATTGGTTACTTCGGTTGCAGGTGCATATAGAGTGGAGCTGATCGGGTCCAATGATGGATTTCCAAAGGCAATTTGTCAATGTCAATGGTTGCTAATTAGCATATGAGAATTTTTCCAATTTCGCTCGCTGGCAAAACTAATGAGGGGCAAATCTTTTTAATAAACTGTTATACAATATTTTACGTATACAAAACTTGAACGGTAACTAATATTAACAAAAGAACACAAAATATGACATAATGGGCTAACTGTTATATAAGAAATGTTATCATGTTAATATAACCAAAAAAAAAAAAAAAAAAAAAATGAATCTCAGGAAAACGTTGCAAAACGTTGTAAATTATTTTCATATAAACCATAGAGGCACAGAGGTGTTGTAAAAACTGTTATACACGGTAAATAGTGCCTTTTTGATATTATATAAATCTGTTATACATATCAGGCGACTCTACTGTTATAATGACTCAGGAGACTGTACTGTTATACTTTGAAAATATTACCTTGTTGAGAAAAACTATTCAACTCCATCATCTCAATTATTGTTAGATTGCCCATTCGGTTGTGAAAGTGTTATACGTTTTTGGGAACTGTTATACTTTCGGCATTGTTTTTCATTAACACTTTTTACGGCTGCCATTGATAAGGAAAAACATTTGCCAAATGCATTTTGGTTCCACAATGTGTTATACAACTGTCATAAATAAGACCATCAATTGATATACCAACTTTGCTTTTGCCCTTCACCTCGTTTACAGTCTTCTTCGTCTATACAATTTTGTCGCTGAACTAAGCAAAAACAAAACTTTATCTAATCACAGCTAACATTAAACAAATCAATATACATACATACATACTAACTTATTGGTAAGTAGGCACATTTTAGTATATACTTGTGGCATATTCCAGACTTTTTCTATATAATGAATTTATTATATATTAAATTTAGAAATGATTGCCCTTAAGAGTTGACAGAGTTGTGGCTAGCCTAATGTTGATTTTATTTAAAAAAAAAAAAAAAAAAGAAACAGATAAACCCAATGAACAGATGATGACTCAATTTTTGGTCTGAACTTGAAAGAAGGCCTAGCCCTATCTATCTATGCATATACAGTTTACCGATAACAAACAAAATGATAGCCGATAACGTCTTATATCAGTCGTAATTTTTACTGTATATATAAATGTGTCTGTGTGTGTGTGGCATATGTTATATATAGTAGGTACATACAGCTGGGAATAAACAGCCAAAAACAAAATCTTAAAATTCCATTCTTTAGTAATATATACAATAATATAATGCACCCATCGGGCATGTAATATAGCGCACCTGTTTGCTTGTTTTTTGTTTTCTAGAGAGAGAGAAAGAGAGAGAGAGAGAGAGAGGAATTGTGGGTGTGTGTGAGGGCAGGGAATACTGTTAGCGGCAATTGGCAAAGGAAACCAGATAAGATACTTGGCTATTTCCACAATTTTTGTTCATTTGAGTAATTGAAATGCCATAGCTAATTATAAATTCTTGCCAAAATGACTCATGCATCTATATTTTAAGTTTTGTTCAACATTTAGTTAGGGGATTTTCGGATGTAGGGGAAGAACCTTCCACCTTTGCATTGGTAATGAAGCCATTCGCTTACCATTTCCGCTGCACATTGAAAAGCACATGAAAGGAGAAAGAGGTGAGAAATGAAAAGAAAAAGGTGCCAACTGTCACCGGCAAATGCATTGCAAATGCAGTTTAACGGTCTCTCTCTCTCTCTCTCTCTCTCTCCCTCTCTCTGTCTCTCTACCATTAGACTAAGTAACTAAATACATACATTGGAGGTGTACATAAGTAGCTGTTACTAGCACAGCATGTCTTAGCCATCTCTCTGTCGGTGTGACAGTAACATATTTTCAATAAAGAAAATAAAGCCATCAAGAGGGGCAATTTGTGAAAAGGAAAAACAATCTATTAGCCATGGTCTGTCTCGTTCTTTAAAGAGTTGTATTTAAATATGGTTCACCTTAAGTATGTAGATACTTTGTTTTGTGTGACTTTTGCGTAATTTATATGTGACATGATTTGGAGCATTCATACTGACTCTGACTCCGACTCTCCACTCTCTTAGCCACTTTCATGTGTGTTTTGTTGGCTAAGCGTGGGAATGCCAATTCGTACACATTCCTACAGAGACGGAATCTCAGTCAAAAACTTCATTCAAACTCGCCTCACCATGGAATTATACCCATTTAGAAACTTTTCAAAAGGTGGCCCCTACCAAAGATCTCTAAAAAACTCAAGAAAAAAAGGCGACATTTTACAGAAAATGTTTTAAATTAAAAATACAAATATATGTATTGTTATATACTTAATTTTGAGTCATTTGGTTTGATTGATTCAATTGGTGAAGGTTCAGCTCATTCAGTAGTTCACATAACTTTAAATTCTCAAATCGATCTAAATTTTTAAAATACAAAGTCTTAAATTTTTTCATTCAATGTTGTAGTTCTTACTTTTTCATTCTTACGCTCGAACCAGTTGGGAATTATAAACTCCTTAAATAGAATCAAGCGAAATAACTCATAAAATTTGAACTATTGTTGTTTACTAATAAGTATTGGTGCTATAAATATTATTTGTGTTTTTCAATTTATTTGATTACAGTTGGGCCCCTAAATATTGACTATAGAGACCGCTCCTGTACTGAATTAGTCTTAATTGTTATTGTTCTTTTTTGTTTCCTCAGTTTCGGCATGTCAAATTGAAATTAGTTTGCGGTTTAAGTACACACAATTGTTAAGATCTTCATTTTAAATGGCTTTTTGTTTAAGTTTATGTTTAGAATTCTCTAAGTATTCGCCAGCTTAAACGATTACGATATTCGTGTGAATTGGTTTTTACTGCATCAGATTAGTTGGCTATAATCAATTTCTGAGTTGACATTCCTTTTGCGGTTGACTAAGATTCGAAATGAAATCACTTTCGAAACTATATGCTGGTAATAAATCAATCAATTCATATCTTTATATATCTTTGGATGGGGGGGTTTTTTGCTAGATATTTTCCTAACTGTTTCTCCTGCTACCCACCAAAAGACCATTGTGTGTGTGGGTGAAAGGCAACCACACAAAATTTCCATATCTCTTGGGCTGCTTCTTAAGTATGCACAACCTTTCACAAAGGGGGCAAAACGAAAGGGAAGGAAGGGAGGAGGATAGGGTTATGGGTTTTTAAGCGCAGCAACCTTAATGATAATTTTTATGATCATACCAACTAACAAAAGCCAAGACAAAATATGACGCTTATAAAGTGCAGTTAGCAACTCTTTAAATCCATCTAAACGATTTACCGTTTGGCCGCTGTTGTTGTTGTTGTTGTTGTAACTATTGCTGTTGCTGGTCAGACAGTAAGTAGCCAGTAAGCGGACCGCTAAATGTCATAAAAAAAAAAAAAAACCCAACAGGTGCCACAGCAGTTAAGCCAACAAATGGACAATGGACGTTGCACCTTGCTAACATGATGTTTGGTTAGTGTTTTGTTTACTTTTTTTTTTTTTGATGGACAACTGAGCGCTTAAATCATTCACAAATGGGTGGGAGAAACAACAACAACAACAAAGAATGAATAACCGTTTCCCTAACATTTATGATGAAGAAATACATATACTTTCCCACAATTTCCACTTCACTTTTCCCTAAATCAGTACGAAACTGATCTAGTTTTCAAGCAACTCAATTAAGTTGGCCCATGTTTTTGTGGTATATCTAGAGACATGGCAAATATACAAACAAAACATCAAAACAAAAACTAGGAAAAAACAAAGAACCGGCAATGGCAACACCTCGCTAACACATCGCCCAACACAATTACCTCAATTGTTCTGCAAATATTTGCTACAACTTTTAATTAAACAGCCCGCATTGGCAATATGAAACAACATTTTAATTATAGCCCCACACACACACACACACACACACACACACACACAGGCACATACACACTGGGAGAAGATGTAGCCGAAAACATGGCAATTACAAAAAGATATGTAAGAAGTATAAACAACAATAGAACAGAACAGTTCAAAAGAAGCAAAAGAAAAAACCGATTGCAAACTAACTAACAATTAGTACAGTAAACTCCCATTACTAACTAACTGAGTTTGAAACAAGATCGTTCTCATTTTGGAACATTATTTTGAAAAATTTCTAGACTTTTGGCAACAATCATAAAGGGTTTTTCTTCTTTCCTACTTATCGATTTTGAAAAAAGAGTTAAAAACTAAAATAAAGTATATATTTAAGAGATCAGCCACAAAAGAAGAATACATATTTATTTTAAATTAAAGTCATCAAGTCTAAAGATCTTAAAATACTTGGAGCCTTCTTTTCGCCAGTCATTTTGGTACACAAAAAGCCAAAAAAAAATAGTAATAATAATTGCTTCTCTGTGTTAATGGGTCAACAACATAGCGAATAAACTTGGGGTTCTTGCGTCCCTTTCTGGCGCGTTTGTTTTAAGCAATCGAGTATTTTTAAGCTGCGGGTGGGGCGAGCACTGTACTTTTACATACTAGAGATACATATGTAGTACTTTGGGGCTAGCCTACTGGACTCTCTGTATCTTTTACGTGCTTCATGTAGCGTGGCAGATGTTGCCAATAGAAGAAGAAGGAGAAAGACAAGAAAAGCGCGCATCAAGTTCAAAAGCCTTAAAGCAAAGCAAATGGCTGACACGCAACATGAAATGCAATGATAGATACATATGTATCTGTATCTGTATCTCCTCTATCTCCTGTGAGCTATATCAGTGTCTCTGCATCTGTATCTGATCAGTTGTTCTTCTGGCTTTCGAATGTCATTGGCCCAGCAGTCGGTAGCAGCTGTCTTGACTGGAAAGTTGGAGCTGTTTTAGTTTAGTTTTGTTTTGTTTTTTCTGTTTTGCCCATTGAAGAATGACATAATGTGCCTTCGTCATGCCCCTCACGTTGGCTGTGGTCATTTGGCATGCAGCACAGTCGCCGCTCCAGTGTCTTGTCTCTTGTCTCTTGTCTCTGTTTGTCTCTTTGCACTGGTTGACATAATTTGAGTGTTTGCTGTTTCTTTTTGTTGTTGCAGTCTTGTGAGTGGATGGACGGGATCAACGTTTGAATGTTGTCACTGTTGAACTGCAGCAGTTGTGTGATTTTTTTTCTTTGTCTGGGGAAATGAAAAGTGTTATACAACTGTCATAACTGTCATAGGGTTATGAAGTGCTTAAAGTGCTTCATCCAACTTATCAACATTTGGTGGCATTGAAATTGAAAGCTGTAATAATAATATTGTCACATTTTCTAGCTGTGACAATTTGTTATCCAAACTGTTATACAAAATGCTGTACAAGTAGAGAGTGTGTTACTCTTACATGTCTTACATGTGCTCCATAAAGCTCTATGTCCTTCATAAAAGTCCTATAATAGTATGATTGTTAAACAAATTGTTATACAAAGAATGGAGAATGTAAAATTCTTACATATGCTTTAGAAAGTCATGTTATACATAGCAGAAGAAATAAGCTCACAAATGTTGAAAATACTCTTGAACCAACTGTTTTACAAACTAAAATGTTATAAAAACTGTTATACAAATTTTAATACAAATTGTAATACAAACTGTTATACAAATTAAGATCTTAAATGCTTTCGAATGTTGTACCAAGTTTTACAAAACTTTTCTATAAAATGTTATAAAAAGAGTTTCACAAACTATTCTACAAATTGTTTTATTAAATGTTAAGAACTGTTATACAAACTGTTATGGTAATTAGGGACTTGATAGCTCACAATAGATAAAAATAAACTGTTCTATAAACTGTCTTACAAACTCTTTTTCAAGCTGCTATAATACCTGTTATATTAACTGTTATACAAACTGTTATACAAATTGTTATACAACTTGTTATACAAACTTTGCATGTCAGTTAGGGCCTTTTAAGTGAGAATTGTAGAAAACTCTGTGCAACAAACTGTTATAATCCCGTTCTACTAACTGTTATAATGAAGAATATAAAAACTGTTATACTAACTGGTGAGCACACACACTACTAAATAAGTTGTTTCTTTTAAAGCTAATGTTAGCATATTATTCAAAATTCTGCCCATTAAATGACATTTGCAATTCATTAAACTGTTATACACTTGTTAATAAGCAACTAACTAATAAAAATTCGTTAAAATTAGTTAAAATCAAGTCCACAATAAGTCGTTTGCTGCATTCTCTGTTGCCCTATAGTACTACAATTTAGCTATAATAAAACTGTTATACATACATTAAATGTTGCAAACATTTATCATCATTGACTTGCCATTGAAATCCCAATGCGAAATCACGCTTTTTATTACCTTTTAAATGCCTATTATGGGCAATAAATTGATTGCTGATCGCCATTAAACTCAGTCTCTGCCCAAGTGATGATATAATATATATACACAGAAAAAAAAGAGAAAAAGGCCATCATCATAATGAATTGCATAGAACACTTAACCTGAATCACATATACTTACATATACCCTCTCGTATACCCAAAACGATGATATACCTCTCTCTCTCTCTCTATATATATGGTTTTAGTTTTATTTCATTTTCCTTGCATGGAAGCACTTAATTTAATGACTAGTCTGACTTACTAACTAACTAACTAACTGACTGACTGACTAACTGAATGGCCTAAGCGACTAACCGACTGAGATTTTGGCTTGGCATAAGGCCCAATAAAACTGACCAGGCCAAGACCAAATTAATGGTCAGACATTTGCAGTGGAAAGTAACGGCAAAACTCTCTGATTTGGTCAGGTCACGCATTGTTAACGTCTTTCAGAGTCGTTTCTGGCCAACAAATAAACAAACAAACAAAAATAAAAAAAAAAAACCAAGCAAAAAACAAACAAAAACTCAACGAGAAAGACAAAAAAGAAACAACCACATACCAAATGGACATGCCACAGTAAGTGATCCAATCGATGAGGGCATTTTATCAGTCCCTCATTTGGTTTTATTCGCTTATCGCGAACTAAGTTTTATTTTTCCAGGAGAAACACACACACAACACACACACACACACATGCCAAAAGAAGTAAATGGTAAGATAACGAAAATGATTCCATTTAGGTTGAAAGCAAAAAACAAAAAACTAGCTAAACGCAATATTTTTTCCAATAATTTGTACAATCAATTAGTTAGTTAGTCTCTTTGGCCTAAATATATGGGCATACACAGGGCAAAAACTTTTCGTCTATGGGGTATATATAGAAAAGTTAACTGGTTTCCTCATAGCCAAGCTAAGAAATTTGTTCGAGAAGAACTTTCTTCAGATTTTTAGATTCAAAACATTTAGAACTTTGTAAAACTTTCCTTTTGGCCTGAACTTAATATCAGAATTTTTGTATTAATTTACTAATTTCTATGACGTGTATTTTAAACTCGACTTGTTTCAGTTTTAGTTTTCGAAAAGTTGGTCAAAACTTCAAATAAATTCTTTCGTTTAATGATCTTCAAAAATTTTCTTTTTTAATCACTATACTAGCTCACAAATATTTCGATTTGCAATTCTAAAACAATTTACATTTGAATATGATTTGGTCCAACTTTATTTAGTTCTTAACACTATAAAATACTGAAAAGTTAGTTAGTTCGTAGTTATTTGTATTAAATATGGTTAAGAAGTAGAATTTTTGTATACTGAAAATGAAAAATTCTGTTGGCATTACCGATCGATAACATATATAAAATATATATATTTTAAATGATATTAAGGATTTCACAGCATTTGTTGTCCTTTTGGAACCCATTTTAAATATAACTCTCAAAACATATGCAAAACTTCCTGGTTCAGACGACTTTTAGTCGCAATTAGTTAATTGCTGTGACTTAATGACATTTTATATTTTACGGTTTACTTTCACTTTAATCCCATTTGTTTATGTATTTTTCTTTTTGCTGTTGTTGTTAATTCTGTTTTCAAATGACGCAAAAAAAAATTGCGTGTTTCTTGGCAGGAAAATTATAGCGAGAAAGAGAAAGAGAGAGGGGGAGTAAAACCTTATGGATATATTTTAAATAATTCTCAAAAATAAGTACCCAAAATGTTTGATATTTTGTGCATATTTAAACCCAATTTTGTTTTTACTAACAGAAACCTTAAAGATGCTTTTGATTTTTGTAAAATCTTATTAACCTTGAAGGGCCTTGTCTTTTATTTTGAAATATGCATATTTCTCGCAGTGTATTTTAAGTTCTGCTTAGGTTTTGGCTTTGTGTTATTTACTCTTTTTGGCATATTTTCGCTTTGTTTACCAATTTGTCAGTTTGCTAATGGTGCCGCCTAGACAAAAGAGACGTGACTTTGTGCACAATTTTGGCCAAGATGTGTTTTTTTTTTTTTTTTTTTTTGGGTGCTGCTTGTGTGTGTGTGTGTGGGGCAACCTAAAGCATGGTAAATATAATAACAGCAATCGGTAAATAACGGTAATTTTGGAATGGTAATGGCTAATGGTAATGATATGGCGTCATAATTGACACATGCTTCAAGTGCATCCGCCTTAGATTGTTGTTGTTGATTTCAGTTTTAGCTTGCTACGTTTTTCTTTGACTCTCTACTACTGATGATGGCAATAGATCACGATTTTGTCCAAAAAGAAAAAAAAAATACCCCAAATTGATCGCGCGCTGCTTTCTTCAGGTCAAATGGGGCACAAACTTTGTCTGAGGCTGGGCAAATGATCCGATTGATTTCACAGAAAAGAGGAAAACTCTGAAAATATAATCTCACGATTTCCAAAAGAAAATTGCACAAGAAAAACCAAAAATAAAATAGAATTTATCTATCAAAAATCTTAACTAAAATTGCACTTCAAATTGAATTAAAGTTAAATAAAATCTTATTTCAATCAATTTGCTTTATTAGTCAATATCAATTATTTTCAAAAGGAAAATTGGTTAAGGGAATTAAATTATATGTTCTACAGAGCATAAAAATCAAAGAATATCCAAGAAGTATAAACAATTTAACAAGTTTTTCAACATCTTTGTAAAAAGTATTCCTTAAAAAACGATTAAAAACTTTTAAGCGTTGTGGTCATTCCAAAAACCAATACTATATAGAATTTGAATTTTGAAAATCGGCTTACTGCAAATTTTAACTTTCACAATATTTGGAAAACAATTCATAGATAAATTTTCTTATAAAAAGTAACAAGTAAATTGAATAACTTTCAAAGTCACTTCAAAAGTGGTTTTAAGGGCAAAAATGTTGGCTCAAGTTATTCATTGAAAGATCTATTTGATATTGGCAAGCAGAAATGGCAACAACATTTCATTGGGTCAGGCTTTATTCCCATCATCCTTCATCATTGACCCAAATGCCTTGTGGGCAAAAAACATTTTGAGTACTCGCCCCTCTTTTGCATATCAATTTGATAGTGTTTGTTGTTGTTGGTTTTGCACGCTTCAGCTGCAATAACGCTAAATGAATTGGCCCAAATACGTTTTGTTGGTGTTGAACACGATGTTGTTGCTGTTGTTGTTGTTGCTGTTGCTCGTCATGATGATGATCAGTCGCCTGGAAACGACAACAGCAGCAGCAGCAGCAGCCCAAGCTAGAAGTGGATCACCTCAAAGAGTGAGAGAGAGAGAGAGAGAGTAAGTGAGTGAGTGAGGGAGAGGGCCAAAGATGTGGCTGGAGGAGAGCCCAAGTCACGGTCACGTTTCACGTCACGTTCTCTTGTTGTTGTTGTTGTTCTTCAATTCTACATTTCTTCTTTCAACTTGTTTTGTTTTTTTTTTTTTTTGTGATGTATCATCACCCTGTAACCAATTGGCTTAAAGGGCATATCAAGCTGGCCCAAATGAATTTTAAACTGATCTCCTTAGTGTTTAAGCCAAGGTATTAGCTACGTCGTTCTCAATCGCTTAAACTACAGAATGTTTTAGGTTGTTTTTTATGTCTTTCTGTTTTTGCCAATTTGCTTTTGACTTGCCTTTTGCTGATCTAGCAAACTAACAAATTGCCCTACAGTTTCCCCTTTAGGTCTCTCTCTCTCTCTCTCTCTGTCTCTCGTGTTGTCTTGTCTTGTTTGTGTGTCTTGGTCGCTTGCATGACCCGTGGTGACCCCGATGAGGCGGCATCCACACAGCATGCAAATGAGTTCAAAACTTTGACTTTGACTTCCACTTGCAATTGCCAGTTGCCAGACGGACGCGCGCCAAAACTGACAGCTGTCAACTTGACATTTTGGGCAGCAGCAGCAGCAGCAGCAGCTGCTGTCATTGCACTTCGTGGTGGTGGCAGCAACAAGTTGTGTGGCAACAACAACAATAATAATAAAAAAAACTTCCGTTTATGTACAAGTTTTTTTCTATATTGTATAGCCCATCATATGATGTCCATTGGTTAGACATTGGGAGTCTTTCTTTTGGGTTGGCAAGTGAAAACGACAACGACAACGACAACGACGACGCAGACGACGCACATTTCAATTCGATTTCATGGCACAACAATTGAGTGAAAATCTGCATCGAATTTGCCCACGAAAAATCGTTTAATGAGCGGCTTCGTCTCTCTTATTTTTGGGGTGTTGCCATTGTGTAGCGACTACTACTTATTTCTTTTTCACAAGGCAACAATGCTCATTGCGCGCCCACTTAACGGCATCGAAAAGCGGAGACGTACATAGATGGAGACGGAGACGGAGACATTTTGCTTGCCACTTTCTAATGCGGAAGCCACCAGACAAACCAAAACGACAGTCAACCATCCGACAACGACAACGACAACGGCAACGGCAACAAAAACAACAACGCACCCACATGCCATAGACCAGAGTCAAAGCCAGAGTCATAGACCCTCACTCTGAATGACTTGAGGCCTAGTCAAAGCCACTTTAGTCGACCAGGTCGGAGAGACAGACAGGCGGCGGGGTGGGGTGAGCTCAGTGACCCGAAAAAATGTGCTTGTAAGAGGGGCTCTTCCCCTCACCCTCTTTGGCAATGGGCTGCATGGGGAAGGGGGCAAGTACTTAGCCATCAAATGGATGCTGATTAAATGCAATCAAGATGCTCTCCTTGTTATCATAATGGTCTGCCACATAAGAGATATCATCGGAACTATCATCATCATTATCAACGTATGAGTGATTTTTCAAGTGTTTTGCAATTGGCTGCTCAACATAAATATACACCTATATATATATGTTTTATCTAGACTTTAAAAGTCATTTTACACAACTTTATTTGGAAATGTATGATAAGAATATCATATTCTTGATCTTATCATACATTTTCAAATGAAGTGCTGAAAATTACTTTTATTATACATTGAAAAAGCAATAGAACAGCTACCCGAAAGTATGCTTAATTTTCGCTTGATTGAGTTGTAATTCTCAAGCAGTTAGAGCATTTAGTCTTTAGACTTGATATGCATCAACAAATTTAAAAATGAAGATAAATATGCAAAATTTCAATAACTTGAATTGATTTTTGTCTAAAGTTTTGTATTTATTTTCATTGCTTAAACTTTACTTGAACAAATTCACAATAAATATGTTAATAAGTCCCTCTCTCTCTCTCTCTTTCCCTCTATCTATCTCTTACTGCCCGCATGAACTCTTCACACCTTTACCTGCATATAATTATTTGATATTTCTGTTAACTGTTTTTTTTTTTTTATTTCTTTGTATTTAACACCCGCTCTAAGGCAATTCACTGCGTTCAGTCAACCGCAAACCATAACTTTGAACTCCACATAGATATGGAGAGACAGCGAGAGAGAGGGGGAGAGAAGGGGAGAGAGAGAGGGTGGAGAAGCTATTGCATTTTTAAAAAACAACAGAAAAATTTATGCAACATGCGAAACAATAAAACAGAAATTCCCTATATATCAGCAGCACTTTTACTCTCAATTGTTAAATATTTATTTTATTTAGCATTTTAACGACTGACGGGAAACAATGGCTATGAGCTTTTGTTTAAATTCAATTTTGATGTGATTTGTCACGCAACTTTTTTTTATTTTTTGTCGATCCGCTTACTTGCCACCAATTTGTTGTTGGTTTTACCCATTGATTGAGCTGATCAGCCGATCGGATAGGAAAGAAAGATTATGCAAAGGGCGCTTGATGCGATTTCCTTTACTCAAGTGTGGCAACAATGCGGGTTGCTTGCCACACACATCTGTTGTATGCCCCACACTCCTTGAGCCTATACGCTCCATTTGGCTGTTTCTTTCTTGCATATTCGATTACATTCAATGAGCTAACGGTAATTGTGTGTGTGTTTGTGTGTGTGTGTGTGTGTGTGTGTGTGTGTATGCATTGTGATCGAATGAACGAACGACTGATGAGTGTAATCCGAGTAGCATTTCCTCTCTGGAGGTCACAATCAGCTCAAATAACTTAAAGACAACAAAAAGAGACACATCGACGAACCGACATGAGCAATCATATTAAAAAAAGGAACTACAAAGCTTTAAGTTTTAAAATGATTCAAATCAAGACTGGATCCATGACTATAAGAACATTTCCACCCCCTTCTCAAAGAGGGTATTCCAATCGTCTGTCCGTGTGGTTCATCCATTTTATATTACCTCCTTAAATAGTTTTGATTTCCTCTCTTAAATTTGTATCCTTTTTTCTTGTTGTCTTTGCAGAAGATCGATCCCTTGACACGCATTCAAGAGGAAATCAAAGAGGTGGTGCGACGTGAAGAAGAATACCGACAGCTGGTGACCCTCACTTCCGTATCGGGTGGCACCCCGCCCGTGGAAGTGGTCGAGTTTGAGACGTACACAGTGCAACAGGATAATGGAGAGGAGGAACAGCAGCAACAGGATCGTGGCATTTTGGTTACAGCCCAACCTGTGGTTGCTGTCCAAACGACCAGTTTATTGGTGCCCATTGATGAGCATTCGAATACGCCCGACTCATTGGCATCCAGTGTGAATAGCGCCAAAGAGGAGAGCCTCGATGGTCAGCATTCCGATGATTCTGGCATATCGGCATCTTCCAATAACAACAACAACAACAACAATAAGATTAACAATGGTCAGGTGGCAAAGCAACCATTGAAGCTGACCATTGTGGCTCGCCAAGAGCAGCGTTACATTGGACCAAATTGTTACAATCTAACACCAGAGCCGCCACAACAAAAACTAAAGGCACACACAACCATAACGAGCACTCCGCATCAGCAGCAGAAACGGCAATTCGCCTTCAATGGCATGGCCACCAAGGGTGTGATGCAACGATTCATTGCCTCGCATGGCAAAGTGCAGCAATTGGGTGGGGGAGTTGGTCTCGGCGGTCCAGTGACGCCAATTGGACTCAACACGCCACCTTTGGCAATCAATAATAATAACAACACTGCGATCGCCAGCAATGTCACATCGACGAGTACTTTGAAATTGAATTCGCGCACGGCTTTGGCCTTTCTGGAGAATGGAGGCAACACCCAAACCATCGGCAGCAACAACATCAATGTGAACAACAACAATATCACAATCAGTTCACCGACAGCAATTGAACGCGACTCAGAGGGTCGTCCATTGCGCCGTGGTTATGTGCCCGTAGAACAGAAGATTCAGCGGGAATTGCAGGATCTTAAATCACGTGAAACAGAACTGAAGCGCCAGCGGAAGCTCAATAGGCAAAATACGTTGAAAGCCTCGCTGGACAAACTGTGAGTCTCAAGATGTATTCGATTTTCAGTTACTTACTTGGTGGCTTCTTTTCAGTCAACTGAGCACAGACGACGAAGCCGATGGAGAAGAGGACGATGACGAGGATGATGAGGACTCCGAGGTGGAGCATTGCTATGGACCAGGCAAATTGCGGAATGCCCAGTCAACCCTTGAGCTGGATAGAGATTGGTAATGCAACGACAGACGGAGAGGGAGAGGACTTTTGTGCCTTTTCATCTTCTGGTAGTTAGGCAGAAAGAGACAACACTAAAGTAGCTACACACTCTGATATAGGAGAGCTTTAACTTTGCATTCGCTTATAATTCACAACCGGTTTAGACATGCGATCCTTACCTAATGTTATGCTCTTATGATTCGCAAGTAGTTAAGACAGAAAGTTTATAAATTTAATGAAGACGGCTTTCCACTTCTTTTATTGGGCTTATACTAGCCACAACCCCTTACCCATGCCCATCTGAAAAGAAACTAAATGAATTATCTTTCATTTGTTGCAGTAACGACCAGGAATTGGCCTACAAGGCCACGGGCAATCGTAGCCTCAATGCCGCCGTCCTCATTGCTGCCAATGGGAATAATAATAGCAATGGTAGCATTTCCGTTGGCCTGCGTCCGGCCATGTCTTTGGCCCAACTCTGTGATCTAACACCCGAGGAGGCGCCCTCATCGCATCGCCTGATTGCCCAATGGGAGAGTCTGATCAAGAAGAATGCCGAAGGTGCCGCAGCGCCAATTGAGGCGATCATCTGAGTGCCGAGTCCGCATTGGAGGATCGATAATAGCAGACCAAATTATTTGTATTTTGTAATTTCTATAATCACAATTTATGACCTAACTTTTCCATTTTATGTAGGTTTATATATGCAAATACTTCGATTTTTTTTTTTTTGTCTTTCTTTTTCTCTTCTTCTTGTCAACGAATTAATTTTAGTTAATCGATGGAAATTGTATTGCCCATGTACTTAATATTGTGTAATTTATATTTGATTTACTCATACACACATACATATGTTTGTCTGTCTGTGTGTGAGTGTGTATTGCATGTGTGTGTAAAATGTTATATAATCCTGTTGTATATAATTCTTAACGATGTCAAAGTCCGGCAAAGATAACGACTTGCATATAATTTATTGAAAACAAAAAACAAACTTACACATATAAATATATATTATTTACATATACATATATGCAAAAACGATTTAAATAAAAGCAACAAAAAAATATACATATATAGAATAAATATAAATTTCTCACGGGATTTAATGGATCGGCACTGCTTGAAGTTAAAAGATAATCAGGTCGGTTCTCGTTGCCGAATCAAATTCAAACGTCAAAGGGTTTGCTTTCCAAATTCTTTTTAAAAATGAAAAATTAAATTCAAAAATGTTTTAAACGATGCATTGACTAAATATCTAAAGATTTGAAAGCGAATTAGGCTTATAAAACGTGTGAAATTTCGAAAACGGGAACAGGCCTGAAATATTAAATATTAAATGGTGAGATAAACTTCTGCTTTAAATCGAACATCTCTCCTGTAAGAAAAGTAAATACCTTCTCATGGAGAGAAATCTCAATAAGTTTTCCAGTTTGATGCTAATTTCTTGCACTTAGTGATGGCACATTTAATCATTTGATACGCAATGATCGATTATTTTTCTGCGTACGATTTACACATCACGAAAAATGCCTTTCGATTAATTGAATTGTTAGTCGATTAATGGCTCAAACAATCGACTTATGGTATAAAATATATTTCGACCTATAAAGCTATAAAGTATTAATCGTGTTTAAAGATCGAAAACTTTCGATTAATCATATGTCTGAATAATCGTTTAAAGGTTATTACCACATCCCCCATTTAAAAATAATTTCATACACCATTTTAATTCTATTATGTTTTTTTTTGTATTTTTTTTCAGTTTTGTGTTTTTTGTTAATATTTTTATTAAATATAATTTCGTTCATTTCATTTTGTTGCTGTTCTTGCATTTGGTTTTTTGGTATTCAATAAATACTCAGATCTTACACAGTGCCATTGTATTGTATTGTATGTGGCTTTGAGGGGGAGGTGGGGACCATAGGAGAAGGGATCAATTTGGAGGAGAGGAGTTGGTGATTGATTGATGATCATACATACAACAAAGAAGCCGTATTCGCTCTCTTTTTGCATAGTGTAAACTGAGTGCACAGTGGTACATATATATATAATCGGGTGCTATGTTAATGTTAATTCTCTCTTAAGATCTGATTTGGTTTATTTTTGGTTTTCTTTACTGCTACGGAAGCCTCAAAAATGTTACTATGTATCTGTATGTATGAGTGTTTCAATGTGTGTGTGTAAGTGTAAAGTTTGATGTATTCGATTTGTTAATCATTATATGGAATTGAAAATCTTATGCTTAATAATCGTTAGGCAAGTATATAATTTCTTTATTTACAAAAAGCAAAAATTGAAAAATCTAACAAATTAAAATAAAAAAAACGGAAAAAAAACTTTACCAGCTGGACAATTTGAAGGTCAAGTAGAGCCTACTTGTTTTTGTTATATTTATAGTTCAGGGGAAGAGAGAGAGAAATAGAGACAAAGGGTTCCAATATAATTAAAGAAATTGAAAGTTCTCAATCCATTTTTTAACATATTTTATTTTGTTCCATAATTGAAGAGAGATTGTTAAACTTAAGTAACTTTAACCAAGTAGAAATAAAAGACATATAGAATTAAGTGCATACTTTTAGGGATCAATTTTATATGTATATGCTCTCAAACTATTAAAAAACAATGAAATTGCAAAACAAATTTATAACTAAAATGTTGTTATCAAACAAGAAGAAAAAATAATAGAAAATGTAATTTTTCAATCCCCTTCTCTCCTTTTCCCTCTCGTTTCCTTCGTTGGCATTCATTAAATTAAATTTTCATCAAATATATATATTTATATTGCACTGCTTTCAATTATCTAATGTGATAACACAAATAAATATAAAACTAGAGATTAATTATAATAATAAATACTTTGGCACACATAAATTTATATAAAATTATATAATTGAAATTGCACAATGGAAAATTATGATTATTTGCGAAAATAAACGAACCTATTAGTCACATTACAACTTGATCGTCCTGTACTAATTTTGTTGGAACCAAAAAACCATTGACTGCTCGTTAATATCGTGTGTGTTTATTTATATATATATAATTTAAATAGTAAGTATATATATATATAATTATATATATATATATATATATATATATATATATATATAATTTTTTTCGTTTTCGTAATATAGTTTGGTTTGAGATTTAGAAACTAACACTTAATACCGACTTTTTTCATATGCGTTGCTATATCCTTGACAAAAAAAAATATATATATTATCCCTCCCCTACAAAAAAAAAAAAAAAACAAAACAAAAATTCCACAACAAATAAAAGAAAGCGCTTTGAGCGTTCTTCTTATTTTTTTCTTGGGCTATCAGATAAATTAGATCAGAAATTAAAATTTGAAAAACAAAAAATCATTCAATATATTATTAGTTATTATCATTCCGAATATACGCACACATATACATATATAGATATAGATATAGATATATATATGTTGGTATTTACATGTACATATATCTTGTAAAGATTTTTAACATAAAATTAATCAACAAATTTCTTAGAGTTTCGAGTTATAAATATTTTTTCTTATTTTTGGTTTCTTTGTTTTTATTTTTGGTTTGTTTCAGTGTATGTCTGTTTGTTTGTATGTATGCAAATGCCGTCCAGTTAGTTAACGGGGCTTTACGTCAGAGGAAAGTAAAACTGGAAGAACGTGACCATTTCCACTGTTTTGTTTTTTTTTTAGACGGCATGTGAATGGGCCATAAAGTTTAACCCCCCTTTGGCTATCTTCTGTCTGTCTGTCTGTTTGTGTATCTGTATGTGTGTGTGTGTGTGTCTTAGAAAGTATATGCTTGATACTGATAAATATATATATATATATATATAAATCTGTATGCTCTACGATAAAATTTCTATACCAAATGTGAGTTGATGTTGTCAGTGTAAACATGTCTAAAACGTTTAAACACACAAATTAACCATTGGGACGAGATGTAAACCTTGTCTAAGCTGTCCATTACCATATCCACTTCATTTTGTTTACTTCTGCCAAATTGTTATGAAAAATACAAATATTTTCAATTATAAGAACTCTAATTTTGAATCAGATATATCAGCATTATCCTAGACAAGGTTAGAGCAACTAAAGGAAATGAAGCTTTGCGATTTTCAAAGTTCCCCAGAATATTTTATAACTAGCAACTGTCAAGTGCTAAATACATATACATATATATATATGTATTCTTTTTGTTTTTTGTTTTTGGTATTGTCTGAATGTGCTAAGTACTTTAAACGCTAATCTAGTTTGTGTTTTAGTCTGTGTGTGTGTGTGTTTTCGAATGTGTCGATGAGTTAGTGAGTGACTTGAGTGAACCGACATAAAAAATGCACGCAAAAGAAAAAAAAACAATATAAACAATCTTATATAGTAAAAACTACAGCATATAACTAGTGCATAGTTACATATGTTTTATACCCTTTGTTTTTGGTTTTCTTTTTTTGTTTTCTCTCTATATGGCTAATTAATATGTTATTCTGTGTGTGTGTGTGTGTGTGAGTTTGTTTCGACAGTTCTGTGCTCTGTGTGAAGGCCTAAAGCAACTGTGCTATAACCGGCTCAATGAGACACATATGTTCGGCCCCACGGACCGGCAATCGATTGAGACAGAAATGCCTTATCATATCGGGTACCGTTTCAAAAGGACGACTGAATTGACCCAGTATATATTGGCCGGCTTCGTTGCGTTGTATTCGCATATGCATAAATCCCTTGGCTCCCCTATAAATAAAAGAGGGGATTACACCAATGTTGATATCGAAATGGCAATGCACTTACTTGAGGGATAACGAATAGTCCTGTTTGGTTGACTCGCAATTGCGTACAAGAAACGAACCTTCGGCCAAAGGACGCAGCGTAGTTTCTGCCTCTATGCGAGTTATGGCCCCATGGTACCAGCTAAAAGAAAAGATATCGATAAATTGGAAAACCGATTAGCAAGCAGTAGGGAGTGTAACATAATTCTTGTTAATTTATTTCATGTCAGTGTCAGTAATAAACGTTAAAAACTCGAGAAACTGAGTATGGGTAAATGCAATCGAAAACGATTAGTGAAACGATAACGATTACTATATTCGATATGAAACGGATAAATGAAAACTTAACCGATTAACATGACAGTTTGTAATTGTATGCCATCTTACCCTTGTCGCTCTAGCGGAATGGTCACTTCAATTAGATCCACCGCTGTGACATATCCTTGACAGAGATTTATATTTAGTTCCTTGTTGCTATTGAGTCCCCTTAGATCGAGACTGCCAAATTGTTTGGCCGCCTGACGTGGCTCATTCAGATTTAATGTCAAGTTCTGACGGAAAAGTGCTGTGTCTGTGAAACAGGCAAAGGTAAAATCCACGAGCGAGTTAACTAGAATCTGATGCGGTCTTACCCAGCTTATTGGCCATTTTTGGATCATCACATCGCATGGAATGACTGGACGAGGCCTGAGAAATTCCACTGGATTCGGTGCTATGCATCATTAGATTGTTGATCTCGGCCTGATTGGCCCGGAGGCGTCGCCTCAGTTTTGGCATGTCGAAGGGCAGCTCGCCAAGGTCCACTGAAGTGGCACTACCCGAAGTGCAGGCGGCCTCCTGTTGCAGGGTTTTGCGACGCCGCAACTTGGGCATATCGAAGGGAAGATCACGTAGCTCTTGTGGCAAGGCAGCATTGGCACTAGAGCTGGCACTGGTTCCACCTCCTCCTCCTGCTGCTGCTCCAGCGACACTAGAGTTGCCAGCATTGCCAACAGTTCCACTGGGATGCGAGGCATCCGAGGCACCAATCAGCTGGAGTTTCGGTAGGGTTAAACGCTGCAGGGCCATTGCTGGCAAAGGTTTGCCATCTTCCCGTGAATGCAAAGAGATGCCGCTATCGGAGCCAAGGAATTCATCAGCCAGATGGAGGAGGGCCTTATTGGGGGCACCTCCGCTGCGCCGTGGCTGTTTACCCGTGGCACTTTCCACAGTCAACAATTGAGGCTGAGCGGCTGCAGTTGCCCCCTCATCTTGGGTCTGTCCCTGCTGCTGTTGCTGCTGCTGCTGCTGCTGACTCTGCTCTGAGGCCGGCTCTTGCGAGGATTTATCCGATATGGGACTGAGTATGTGCAATTTGGAATGCAACAGCAAGGGCGGTGGTCTCAATGGATAGGCCACACTTGAACTGCAGCTGCCACTCTCCGAGCTGTGCGAACTCAATGAACTGGAGTGCCTTGACTCGGAGCTGGAAGTGCTGCGATTACCCTCACTTGTGCTGGAGCGCAGGGATTCCATGCTGCCGCCGCTGCTTGAGGTGGCAATGCTTTCGGTGGAGCTATAATTCTGTCCGCCACCAGCTTGATGCTGCCCATTGCCGCCGGCAGCATGGCTGGCATGGCCATGCCGCGTCCTCCTTGCCCCATGATGATTATGATGATGATGATGATGATGGTGATGGTGATGAGAACTCTGCCCGGTCTGTTGGCCTCCACTGCGTCGCAGTTCCAATACTCGACCCGATTCCAGGACAAAGGAACGCGGCCTTCTTGCTGCATTCGGTGCAAAAGCTGAGGCAGAGGCGGAGACGGAAGCGGATGCAGTAACCGATGCCGATGCCGAGGCCGAGGCTGAGGCTGAGGCTGAGGCCGAGGCACCAGCCGAATTGTTTGAATTCGAATTGGTTGAGGGCGGATTCACATAGGCGCTGTCGGTGAGGCTGTTATCATTGCTCGAATTGCACAATTGCTGCGGCAATCGGAGATCTCTTAGACGGGGATGCGACGGATTGGCCAATGGCAAGTTCGGGGCACTCTTGATGCTGTTCATGTAGCGTTCATGTTTACCCGGAAATTTCATTGGCAGCGGCGCCGTCGATGGTGGTGATGGGGTATACCCTCGTATGGGCAATTGTGAGATGGCTCCCGTTCCGCCTCCTCCCATTGTGGATGTTGCTGCTGCTGCTGCTGTTGCTGTTGCTCCTGCTCCTGCTGCTGCTGTCGCTGTTGATGATGATGTGTTTGAGGTTGCTGCTGGGTTAGTGATATTCTGATTCTGATTTTGCTGATCCCGATGATCAAAATCCATTTGGCTTAACTGCATTTTGGCCATTTCGGTTTGCACCTGATGCACTTGGACCTGCAGGGCATCACTGCTAACCGAGGATTGCTCCTGCAATGCCTGGTTCTTGGAATTCTTAGCCCGCTTACACTCTAGCCGGGACTTTCGACTCTGTGGCTTAACATCCGTATTCCCATTGTTAAGTTGCAGCAGAACCGAGTGATTGGTAATGCGATCCACCTCATCCAGATCATCATCCGATTTGGCTATCTTACAATCGAAAGCCGTCTCATAGATCTGTCGTCGTCGGCTGGCCATGATGTCCGAGTCCTGATCTTCGTCGTCGTCGTCTTCAACGTCGTCCTCGTCGTCGTCGTCGTCGTCGTCGTCGTCGTCCTCCTCCTCCTCTTCGTCGTCGCCGTATAAATCGAGAGTATTAATCGACTGTGATTGCTTCTGGCTTGTCAATTTGTCAACTGTGCTGGATGGAGCCGCCGGTGGTGCACACTCGGCACACTCATGCACCCCATGCGGATGAACATAGAAAATGCTACGTGGACGAAAGTACTCCTCAATCTCGTCGAGATCGACACCAATGCCAATGCCAGCAGCAGCAGCCGATGGGGCGGCAATACAGGCACCACACACGGCTGCTGGTCCCAGCAGGCGGTGCGGTGGCATCGGCGGCGAAGCCTCCGCCGGTGGTGGCGGTGCCTGAGCCTGTGCCTGTAATGCCTGTGGTGGGCAACACTTAAGTAGCTCACCCTCACCGGCGTCGCAGTGCTGCAACTGCAATTGCAATTCCCCGCTGCCGCTTCCCGTGGCACAGATCTGTGGCGTCTGTTGATTACGCGGCTGAACGTTGCACGTTTTCCGTACTAAGGCCAAGGCACGGGCATGCCATTCACGTCGCTTTAGACACTCGCTGCAATCCGACTCCTCGGAGGTGCTGGTGCTTGGGGTCTCACACCTTATGATATGGACACCCTCCTCGGTGAAGCTATAACGTTTCGGTGTCGACTGATCGGCCAGCAAGTCCTCCTCGAGTGCCAGTTGACTCTCGTCCAATTGCTGTGCGTTGTTGGCTACTTCTGGGTCCGGGTCGGGCTCATCAATATCATCCACATCATCGGCTTGGGGTTCATGGGGGGCGTCCAAGCTAGAGCTCTTGCGATAACCACTGGCAGAGCCACCAAGCGAACCGAGTATCAATTGATTATGCGTCTGTTGCGGGGGCTCGCTTGCCGTACTCTGGCGGCACTTTTGCTTCGCCTCCTCACGCTCCTTGTCCTTATCCTGAAATTTCAATTACAATCTAAGTGGATTTTCCTCACAATTGATTCTAGTGACTTACCTTATCACGACTCTTAAGCAAGTCGGAGTAATAGTACGGAGATGGTTGACGCTTACTATGCTCGGTCTGGGCAACGGTTAGTTTACGTGGACTACGTTGCAATTGGGGTGGCAAGGGACGAACCAAGTCGTCAGAAATGCTATCCGGTGAATTGAGCAGAGTCTGAGATTGTGTTGATGGCTGAATTGTCTTCGATTCAATCGTTTCAATCTCCTCCTCGTCTATGTCGCCGTCATCGTCTGAGGATTTTGGTGCTGAAGAGTCTGCAAATGATCAAGAGAATGTTTCTATAGTTGGAGCATGGGATTTTGCTGACAGCCTTTAATTAAGTCGCATATTGCGCGACTGCAAGTCGCCTCCGCCTAGCCAAGAGGAGTTGGACGTGGGGCAAAGGCAAATGAAGTCAAAGTTGAAGGCAGCTTGTAAACTTGTAAGTGACGCAGTCTATTTGGCGCTTCACTGGCTAACAAGCACTCGGTGTGTCTGTCTCTGTCTCTGCGTCTGCATCTCTTCTCTTCTCTTCTCTACTCCCTGACCAATCACTGTCTGCCATTTTCCATTTAACGCTTGGTTTAACCCCACAAAAACCGCAAGCAAGTAATTGGCATAAAGTGCCACTTAATCACTAGACTAGTTAGTTACACAAGCTAAATTCAATTTGTTAATTTCGCAGGCCTACGAAATAAGTTTTCCACTACGTTAGGTTTTCCATGGCAAAAGTTCGAAAAAAAAAGCAAATCAAGAACTAATCAGTTTCATTACAGAATCTGTTTCCGAATGGCTTTCAAGTCTTCATTGTCTTTCAACTTGTTATTCTCGTTTCATCTTATAAAGTTTTATCGGTGTTTGTGAGAATTACTAAAGCAAAGCCACCTACCTAAGTCTATTCAGTCTGCCTTTCTAAGTTCGTTGGCTTTACAAAAAACATGCCAAAAATTTACATAGAAACTCTATTATTTGTACTTGCTTATAAATTATAAAGTGGACTGAACAATTTTGAGATCTACAATCATTATCTTCTTCTTTTCTGATTAAAACTTGTTCACTTCTAACGAGTTTTGTCCCATTCTTCTTGTGAAACATTTTTTGTTTGTTTCGTTCAGCCGCAAAGTAGGCAATACAATTTAGTATTGACTTACCTGAATTGTAATTGCGTTTATCCTTTCGATGATTACCGTTATTATTGTTGTAAGTGGAATGACGTTGTTGTTGTTGTTGTTGCTGCTGCTGCTGCTGCTGCTGTTGTTGCGCTGTTCGTGGTGTAGGCAAAGTTTGCAGTTGTTGTTGTTGTTGTTGCTGCTGTCGTTGCTTTTGACCCGTTCCCACACGTCGTTTGGCCTTCTTGTGATAGACCTTTTTATGTTGCTGCTGTTGCTGCTGCTGCTGACCGTGAACGTGTTGTGAACGCGTATCCTTGGGATCAGAGTAGCCTTCGATCAGTTTCACTGAGGCCTGTTTGATGTTGCTGTTGGGCAACGGTGGATGTTGCAAGGTGGAACGTTGTTGCTGCTGCTGTTGTTGCTGTTGCTGTCCCGCTGGCAATGTGTTGTTGTTGTGCGCTTGATTGTTTTGTGTATTATTGTTATTGTTGTTAATGTTAATATTGTGCTGTTGTTGTTGCTGTTGCTGACTGGGCAATGTGGCCAAAGGGGCGGGCAATGGCGGTGGCGCAACAGCTGCTGCTGCTGCTGTTGCTGCTGTTGTTGCTGCTGCTGTTGCTGTCGCTGTTTGCTGTGACGCTTGTTGGGCTTCGTTAAATGGCAGCTGTTGGTATCAGAAAATGTGTATGTGTGTGTGTGTGTGTGTGTAGAGAGAAAAAAAGAGGCAGCATTAGCATTTTCGCAACTAATTTGATTTGCGTTTCAATTTCGTACAAATTGTTTGCCATTTAATTGAAAATGTTTTGGTGCTTTAATAGGTTTTCATTTAACCCCATGCTAACCCCAAAAGTAAACTTTTCTTCCACCCCCCCTCCCTCTATTGCGGTTACATGTTGGAAAAACAAGAGAAAATAATAGAAAAAGAGAGAGAGAGAGAAAGATAGCCGAAAGCCTAAAAGTGAATAAAACAGCAGACCTTAAATAAAGGAAACTCTCTATCAAGTTTCTTTACAAACATTTTACAGATTGAAGTCGATACTAGGTGACTTCAATGCTGACTTTATGTTTAATCTTTAATCGTTTTTGATCTATTAACAGTATAAAATTAGTTTCTAATCCTAAATTCTAAACTATCAATCTTGACTCACTGAAGAGCTATCAATATTAATTGCAAAGAAAGGGAGCTTATTTTAAAAATTGTTAAACTGCAAATCAATTAAGACTTTAATTGAAGACAAGTGGAAATTGCCGCCTCCCCCCTCCCTCTCGACTGTTTTAAATTTGACGCTTGAGTAAATAGAATTTGTGTGGCATTAAATTGAAATCATTTACGCAAGAGAGAGTGCTAATCAGATGACACTTCAAATTACCAAATGTCTTACTTACTCTGCACCCAAACATCTATTCATTTATCCAACCAACCAACCAACCAACCATTCATCCATCCATCCATCCATCCATCTGTCCATGCAATATGCCTTGTTATGCTCCTCATGCAATTAATGTCGTTTAGACATGACAAATAGCTGACATATTACACAACTGCAACATTAGAATGTGACATTAAGAGGAGGGGGAGTTTGGCAGGGGATACTACAAATATGGGCATTGTTAATGTTAACACACACACACACCCACACACACACAATGAGGATGACCATATGGAAATGACAATAATAAGATGGCCTGCACTTGCAATTTTTAAGAACATTTTCGTAATTGAAACTCATAAATTAAACTTTAAATGGATGTGTGTGTGTGTGTTTTAATGAATATTGAACTTGAAACCCGTGCAATGCGAAATGAGTTGTTGTTGTCGCTTAGCTACCAGGCAAGCATGTCTAGCCAGTCAGCCGTGGTACTCCATCCACTCCACACAGACATGCCTTATGCCCCATCATCTCTCATCTCACAATCAGTGGTAATGTTCCTCCTGCCAGCGATCCCTTTCTCCCTCCGTGATGGCAAATAATTGGGGTTGAGTATTCTGCTGCTTAGGGTGTTTATTCTGCATACACACACAAATACAGATATACATACGTATGTATATGTATTTTCCGGGATAAGGGTGCTCTTTCTCACTGGCTGTGACTGCACATAGATTGCTGTTTAAATATTTGCCTTTGATTATCAACATGCGATATTAACAGACATATTGTGTCTCGTTATAGCCATGTATGAATTGTATTCTCTATGGCTTTCAATCAAATCGAAACGGAAGGGGCCCGAACCGGGGGAACCAGGCCAGAAGAAAGGAAAAAGTTCAACAAATCGCTTGCCACATGAGACTAAACGAGTTAAATGAAGTTTGAAAAGGGATAAAAAAAGAAAGAAAGAAAGAATAGAAAATCGGAAAAACGGAAAAACTATTAACAGACAAGACAAATTTTAATATTCTTCAAATCAATTGAAAAGATTTTAAATTAAAGCATACTTTAGTAAAGTCTAGACTCTTGATTTGATAGATTCTTTCTACTCGATTAGAAGCCATTTAGTTGGTAGTTAGCTAAGGTCTATTTCTCCGTCTCTCTCTCTCTCTCCCTCTCTCTCTCTCTCTTGGGTAAAAGAGTACATTAGTTGCAAATGAAACTGCAGCCTTTTAAACGGGCCTTAATATGAGTCCAACTCTCTTTTTTAGCCGCTTTTCGCATATAAAAAGTAATCAAGAACTTTCGAGAACTTGTTAGAATATGCTCTTTTATATAATTTAGTATTTTTTTTTAAAGTTAGTTATAAATATTATCTCTTAAAAAATTACGAATGTTTCATGATCTATTCTAAAATTTGGTTATAAATGATCTAGTTTAAAATAGTTAGTAAAATATATTTTTGACTGAAAATAAATTAAGGCAACAATTTAAAAGTAGAAAAATCAATTTTTAAAAACATGTCATGGTCATTTTTAAAATTTTAGTCTTTTTATTTAGGAGTCATTGAAAGATATACAAAAAGGATATACCCAATTTGTGTAAGCAAAAATTTTAATTTAATCTAATTAAACTTTTTGCACATTATTCACATGAAGTCTTCATTCAATTTTTTTTAATGAATATCTTCTTTCAGTTAATACTCAAAGATGGGAGTTAATCTCTTCCAACTCGTGATAATAATTAAGGAATGATCCCTTTACGTTTGGTCAATGTGGCGTATGAGTTATATTTAAGCCTTGTATGAACTTTAACTTTTGTTTTTGCAAAACAAAAACAAAAAAAGAAAAAGAAGAGAACAACAAAAACAGGAAAAATAAATATCAACATAGGCAAGTTATTGAAATAAACCGAAAGAAAAATATACACACACAGACATGAACGTGCATAAACGTGTCCTGACTGCCATACCAGGACACAGCTCTTTGGCTTTTGTGTGTGAGTGTGCGGTTTTTGTTTTTTTCTGTTGCTGATTCTGTTGCCGCTGACTTATCGCTGAATATTACTCCATGGAGAGTAATAGCAAGAGCAACAACAGCAGCAGCAACGGTAAAAGCCATGACAAACTCCACTCTCACTACGAAATCCTCATACTCTCTCATTATGTCTCTCCCCCTGTGTCTGTGTCTTTCTCTTTCCCTCTCTTTATTTCAAGTGCATACTTCAGCAGCAGACGAGGAGGTGCATTTCATATCGAGAAATGTCGCGTCCCCATTAAAAACGTGAACAACAGCAACACACACACACACACACACAAACACACTCATACATACATACATACATACATACATCTATGAGTGCCTAGTATATGGACACGCGTCCAACTGTTTACGCCAAACAAAAGTCATGAGATAAAATTACATTAATAATTGTGAAAGCTGGAAGAAACTGGGAACTGGAAATGGAAATGAAAATGACTTCAAATGAGCAACAGACGAAGGGGGGAATCGGGTGTGGGGGGGAACAGCAAACCAACCCAACCCAGGAAGTAAAGTCCTAAACGATGTTGCCATAGGCCATTTGCTAGTTTAAAAGGCTGGCCAAAATGAAAGACAGTAAGGGAAACCCGTGGATTGGTGTATAATGGCGCTTAGATATATATGTACCTACGTATGTAAATAATAAATGACTTTAATGAGTAAATAAATGAAAAACTTTATTCATCTAAGATTCTAGGAGTAAAAGAGTTGTGAATCAATCATTTAAAGAGTTTCATTTGATTTTAATTTGATTGGGTTCAAATTGAAGATTTTTGCAGGGCTTCTAATCATTTATGAACAAATTTCCAATAATTAAAAAATTATTTTCCGAATCGTAAAGAGTTTTCCATAATTTTGTTAAATTTTTTTAAAGTAATTTTTTATTTTCCCCACTGTAAAATATATTTTAAATCAGAAAATTTTAAAAATTATATTTCGATTTAATTTTTGAAATAAATAAAGAATTTTTTGCAATTATTGATCGAAATATGAGTTTTAAAGGTACTAAAATTGATTCATCAACCACATTTCGAAAAATTGATACAAAGATTAAATTAATTAATAGATGGGTTGTATGAATTTTTGAAAAATTTCTCTAAATAAATTTTGGAATCTAAATAAACATTTCTGTTTCAATGCGAATTGATCTTTATTATCAATGTGATCATTTTTGTGTGATTCCTCCGACTGGTCGTAAATTTTTAAGCGATTTCCAACAGTTATATCGCTTATATGTCTTAAGGGAAAATTCACTTAATCCCAATCAATGAATACTTTTCTCAAAGTTGAAGTGCAAATAATGTGAACAAAACTTATTCATATTGATAACTTATCGCCTTTAGTTAAGATTCATTCATCATTTATGTAATGATTTCTTTATTCACCCACACACACAGAGAGATTGATAGTGATAAACATAAAGTTTAGTACCCCCCCTCTTCAGCAAACAAAATACAGCCTACTACCCCTGTTATGGATATTCCTTCGATATCATAAACATAGTTTGATTCCATTTGCATACTGATTCTTGCCAATATCCTGCCGTAAATCTTGACAAGATTTCTCAATCTCTTTAAGCTCGTTGGAAGATTGCCAGCACAAATCTTATGAAACTCTCAAACACACACGCACACACACACACACGTACACCCAGTGTGCCCCCATCTCTATCCTGCCTTCGTCCATGGCTAAACAAATTTCAATAAAATGAAATTCAAGTGGCAAGAAGAAGCCTGTTCACTTTTCTTTTCGCTTTTTTATGCATGTGCCTCATGCGGCGCACCATTTTTTGTGCTTTCACTTTAGTGGCAATATGCAAAAGGCCGAACAGGGAGATGGGGAACGGTGCAGGGGTGAGGGAAACAATACACACAGACACACACATACACGAAATATTTCGTATGGGCCATAAAAAAGAGCATCCCTCCAGCTTGCTCTTTCTCCTTCTCCACCTCCACCTCCTCCCCTCATTGCCAAACATTTCTATATAGATAACGTGCAGAGATTTTTCTTCGTTTTGTTTTTATTATTTGTTTTTTTCTTGCACACTGGGATTCCAATTTCGTCCATGGGGAAATCTAATATCGAATCGGTGCCGATTTCCTTTCAATAGACATCTACAAGTGTCTATAGACCCAGGCCCAAAGGAGAAATTTGGCAAATATTATGTTAATATTCTAAATTGGCATGAACTTGACAGATCTTGCGTATAGTTCAATATCTGTTTGATAACAAACAAATTGAATAAGTATTCATTCCATAGAGCTCTAGTCTAAGTAGTTAATTCTAGGTCTAGACTCTAGAGATCTGCATTAATTTCAATTTAAATGATCAATATTCATATTCAAAGTTTTTTCTAAATCTAAACCACTGTGCCTGGCTGTGTGTGTGTGTGTGTGTGTGTATGTTGTGTTGGCTGGTGTGGTCAAAGCCGTTTGATTTGTGGCGCATTTTCTGCAGGCTGAACGCCATAATATGAGGGAATATATCTGCCAGTTGCCAATCTCTGTCCCCTCTCTCTCCCTCTTCCTTTCTTTCCTTGGTTTTCGTTTGCAACATTGTTGTAGCGCCCGCTGGGCAGTCATAGTCGTTTGTTTTCCCTCTTTCCTTGTTGTTTTTGTTGGTTTCTCTTTCTTCTATTTCTTGTTTTTTTTTTCTCTCTCCCTCTCTCTCTCTCTCTGTTTGCAATATTTTTAGCCAATAGTCCGTTTGGTCCATTCCCCGTACATGGGCATTGTTTGAACAATGCTTTGTTTGTCCATTCAGCCAGTCAGGCGGTCAGGCATTCAGCTAGTCAGAATACACCAAACCAATCCTTCAGCCTTTGGGCTAGAATGGCTTTTCATTAGCGCATTGCTGATGCAGCTGACGACGTTGTCCTTCTTCTACATTTAGCTATCTGCTTTTACCTACTAAAGTTTCACAATTAGGCCCGTCCTGCCAGCCGAGTTAATTGCCTTTTTGCTTTGGCTCTGATAACAACAACAAAAAAAGAAGAAAAAATTGATATTAAATCTACTTACAAATTCAGTTTGTGGACTTGGCGCTATCCAATGCTCGGGATTTGTTGGTATTGCCTCGGCCAGGCAAGGATCAAAACTGGACGGTCGTTTTTTCACAAAATCTACGGGCAGGCTGTAATCATCACAGATGGCAATCTGGAAAAGAGATAGGACAGAGTAAGGTGTGAGTAAGTGAGAGATGAATAAGAAGCTTTCACGCAATTTATTTATGCTAAAAATAACATTTACAGAATACGACACGTGCCCTCGTCAAGTGGCAAGTTCTGAATGGGTGGGTGGGGGGATGGAGGGGCCCCCTCTTACCTAACCCGTCATCTTTTCTACCTTTGGCATTTGCGTATCGTTGTCGTTTGCCTGCGTCATCAAAAGTGTTCAACAATGGCTAAATTACAGTTACAATTAAAAATGGCGACAATGCCCGCCTTATTCTCTTTCCCTCTCTCTCTCTCTCTCTCACACACTCTTTGTGAGATGTGTGTGTTTGAAAGAATTTGAGAGCAGACCAGGCAAGCAAAAGCCTTTTGTCAAGTATTCTTTTGCCGGATGGAGTGCTTACTGAAAGAGTGGTTACATGGCTGGTTTTCTTTCCTCTTTTTTTTGGTAATGGAAGGACCGGGGCGTGGGGTGGGAGGGGTCCAAATGAATTTGTTGTTGCCAGGTTTTCTGCAATTAACATCAAGTGGTTAGAGCTATTCTGATATTACACACACACATTGAGAGAAAGGCAACGCTAAAAGCATTTTCATAAAATTGGTACAGTTGTACAGGAAAATTTAGCATATATTGAATTGCCTATTGCCTACTTTTGTGGGCAATGAAAATCAGAAAAGGAAAGAAAAGAATTTAATATTAGATATTATTACAATCAATTCTCTCAATAGGTTATGGTTATTTATTGTCATTGTCTCTAGAAAATGCAAATGTTATCTTTTATGTAAGTATAAGCAGCCCAAAAGCATGCTACAGGTTGAGATTCTTATAAGATTTATCTAAAAAAAAAAAAACAATGTTTATCGAATGGAATGCCCTTCCAACACTTTTTAATGGTTTTCAAGAAAAAAACAAGATTCTCAACTTTCTATTGCATACTTTAGGGAGCTCTTAACTCTTAAGAAACAGATCTATGGAAGATTTAAATCTTTTAGCCAGATTTAATGCTGAAATTGCTGAACGACTGATGCTGGTCTATTAAATAACCAATTTGATGTACCTCGAAATACAATTGCAAGCGATAAAGTTGACGACAATTGCGACAATACCATTCCATGCCATTCCATTTAGTGCCATTCCGGCAAGTGAACTGATGCGCCAACTCTCCGGGGATGTCGACACAGCTGCTATGAAAGCGCCAGGCACAGGGACCAGAGCAGACCACAAAAGTCTCCTCGGTATTAAAATCAATCCAACAGCGACGACAGAACATGTTGCTAATAATTTTTCAGACTCCACCACAAGCAAGCAGACACAGACAGCACAAGTCTGCCAACAGGATACCTAGGATAACAACAACAACACCAACAACAACAACATAGACAACACTTAAGAAAATTACAAAATGTACAAGAGACGAAAGCGAGCCAGACCGAAGAACTAAGCGCGCTCTCCTCTACTCTGCTCTCAGGTGTTGACAAGCGTATGCCAAAGCCAAGACTGAGTCCTCCCCCAACTTTAGCCATAGTCTTATATAACTAGGGGGAGCAAAATGTGATGTTTTTCAAAAGATTTCAAACAACTTTCTCAATATCAAAGGACCAACTGCCATCAACTACAACGTGGACTACTGATGACTCAATAAGCTACATCTAGTTGCCAACTGGCCAACTAGTCTCATCTCTGTCGTTAGTTGCCTTTCACTTAACATTGGACCATAAAAAATGTATTGCCAAATGCTTTTGGCTCATTGGCTGCATTTTGTCTGCTTGAGTAAATATCATAAATTTTAAAGACAGCATTAATGCAACTCGATGTCGAGTCAGATAGCCTTGAGGCCCTGAGCTACCTGGCCACACACACACACACACACACACACACACACACACATACATTTTGTGTTCTCTGTTTTGGGTTTTCCTTTTGACTGCACTTTTTCCCCATTCCCCCCTACCGCTTCCTGCTTCCTGCTCCATAGTGGCGCATAACCGCAGGCACTTTGGCAGCTAGCCCGCTTTTCCGAAAAGACAAATGCAAGTTGCATTCGCCTGTGTGTTGGTGGCCACATGTTGCCCCATCGTAGCAAGCTTTTGACACAGTTTTTCTTTTTTTTTTTTCTCCTTTTTTGTTGGCGCTGGCCACGGAAATGGCAACCTGGCTGCCCTGTTTGGTCTTGGCATATTGCGGAAATCGCAAAGATGCCACAAAAACCCCCCAAAACCAACGTAAACCGAGATAGAAGCAATCTAAAAAGCATCTTGTGAGCCGAGCCGGGAGATGACGTGCCTTTGGTCTTGGCTTTGATTTCACCAAAAACACAACAAAAGTAGTTTTGTTGTACCCTTATAGAAATTGATGAGAAATTCTCAATAGGTCTTGTTTAATTCGCGACCTTCAAGGATTCAGATTGCCAAGGTTTTCATTTAACTGATTTGAATTTATAATTATTTAGGCCTAAGAACTCCTGAGCTAAGTTCTACCCGAACCACACAGATGTCAGCCACATAGGCGGAACCTCCTTATCAAACTGCCAATCGAATTTCTCACTTTCTCCTCCTAGGTTACTCCCTCTCTTTCCCTTTCTTTATATAGACACTCGAGTAGGTCTTATCCTGTTAATCCTGTTGTTGCTGTTTGTCAGCGCTGTCAAAGTGTCCTTCCTCTTCTAATTGCAATTAGCTGAAATCAACTTTAACCTTTTAACCTAACGATGGTCCTACAACTGTAAGGGATTTGCCCTGACTTTAGTTTGTCGCTGTGGCTTGACTAACTGACTGATTGACTGATTGATTGATTGATCGATTGCTTGCCATCTCTTTTGCACTAACTGGCCAATCGTTAGTTGATTGATTAGTTCGCTATGCAAGGGCTGGCGCTTTCAATTACCAATTACCGTTTGACCACCATACTCCTCCCCCTCCGCGCATTGCCTGCTGCAGCATAAACAAGCAATTCCCTTCTATATTGGCCCCTTGGGTTGGGGTATTTGGTCGGTTCGTGTGTGTTAACATTGGCCTTTAACGCTCAATTGATTTGTATAAGCAAAATGCGTGGCAATTACAGGTAAATTTCTCTTCGCCCTCTCCCCCTATCTCTCCCTCTCTCTCTCTCTCTCTCTCTCTCAATGCAACTTTTTAATAGCTCTCACTGGTCCAACCCCAATATATAAATGCTGTCTCCTCTCTTGAGGAAAGTATGCAAAATATACAAGTTTTTCTTGTTGTTGTTTGTTGTATCAGCCTCAATGGCACTTTCGGGAGTGGGTTAGGCAGAGCCGTGTCAAAGTTTCAAGTGTTGCTCAAGTGAGGTATTGTGGGGGAGGGGGAGGGGGAGGTGAAGGAAAGGGGGGCATATATTTCATTTACACAAGACTGCCCCCTCAGATTGCTTTGGGGTTGCACATAAATTTTAATTAAATATTCTTCGTGGGTTCACGGTAAATTTTTTTCTGTTTTTCCATTTTTTTTTTTTTATTTTTCATCCCGTTTTAAAACTCAAAGTGACTCAGACAGATAGACGGACAGATAGGAGAAGAGAGATGGCGAGTTGATGTGGCATGTGGCACATGGAGATGCACCACCTGCCATTTCGTCTATAAATTTCAATGTCGCACCACCCAAAAACAAAAAATGCCACCTCATCTCAATGCAGTCAAGCTCGCTACCTCGCTGAGGGTTGAAATACCAAATGGCAGAGACCAGGAGACAGAAGGCACTCTTGGCCAAGTGACAACGACGGCGACGGCGACGGCGACAACCCTCCACACAATCTGAACTGAGCCACCATAAATTGTTTGCCCAAATGTAATGAAAATTACAAAAAAAGAAAGCACACACACACACACACACTGACAAAACGGATGAATGCAAGGAAAGGCAAACCGTAAAATAAATAAATTCATTTGCGGCTGCTGACCAAGGCCGGTTGAGTTTTAAATACTACACATGTTGCCAAACATGGTTGCAACAACAAGCCAAACCGCCACCCGCCACCCGTCTCCCTCGCCACCCTTATCTATCTCCACCTGCCCCCAAGTGGTGGAAAGTTGTGGCAAAATAAATGCCAAAGGCCAAAAGACTATCAAATTTTCTTCTCACCGATATGCTTGAAAGGATTTACCATCAACCAAAAAAAAAACATTTTAAACTTTAAGAACTTAAACTAAGTTTATTTATTATCTAAATTGTGGTGTTAGTTTTTAATAGAAACTTGATTATTGAAAACCTGCATTATTTATTTTTTAATTAAAACATTTACACATTCATAATAAATCTTTAGTTGAATTCTCTTTATCCAACATATTTTACTGTTGGTTTTGACTCCTAGAAGTATGCAATGAATTAACTTTTCACTTATAAAGAACGTTGTCGAATAAAACGTGATAAACCACATTTTTGTCTATCGAACTTATAAAAAATTTAAAATAAAAACATTGTTTGGCTGCCTACTTTTGGGGATACATTTTACTCATTTTAATTTCTCAACAATTCATTACGTAACTTAAGTTACTTTCGCTTAGGCGGATCTAGGTATGTAAAATAAGTGAAATTTGCTCCCTAAAGTATGCAGTTTAAAAATTCATTTCTGGAGACATTTAAAGTAATTATAGAATGTCCTGTTAATAAAAACAAATCATCGATTAAAAAAATGTTAATAAACAATTTCTTTTTGAGCCTATTGCATACTTAAAAGGGCAAATTTCCCTTATTTTACATACCTAGATCCGCTTATGACCTTTCGTGTGGCTTAGAGCCATTTAGATTTATAGATATTTATTATTATGCTCTAACGGTCTTGAGTTAAGACTATTACTTCTCAATCTGTTTGCTTCATTCAACCATGATCAGTGTTAACGAAATCTATGAGAGAAACACACAGTCTCTGGACATGATAGTCAGTTGCCAAGCGAAGCTAACTTCCTGTTTTTAGAGCAGAGAACATACATACATCTGTATATGTATATGTAGTATATGGAGAAAACCCTTTATGCCATTCCAACATTTCCATCCGCAATGTCCTCCTGTTTCAGCACTTGCTGCTCCATCTCCAACTACATCGTCATCGTCAGCGTCGTCGCCACTACAGTTGAGCGCACATTGGAAATTGTTCTGCTTGTGGGAGCAGAAGTTGAGCGGGTTTTCTGCACTGGGATTGTGTATAGTTTTTTGTGAACTTTGCAGAAATGCAGTGACCGGAAAGTTGTAATATCCAATCGGCACTTTATTTGCGAGTTGTTCACACTGCCGCAATTCTCTGCCCTCCCCTCCACTCCACTTCACTCCAGTTTGCAACTGTGATTGGTGGCGTCTGTTTTGTTTTTCCCTTTTTGTTGTTGTTTTTTTTTGTTTTTTGGGGTGTGCCATGTGTGGGTGGTTGCGGGTTGGAAATGATTTGACTTTGGTGTAGTCACTTAAATGGGCATTACGTGGCAAACGAAATGAATTGCCTGCAAAAGTGCCAATAATTGAGACCCAAATGGTCATTTCATATCGGAAATTGTAGTTGGAATTGGTTGGCAAAAGTGACCAGAAGCCAGCCAGTAGAGTCAGTAGCAGGGAATATTACAAAATAAATTGCTATTTGCTGCTTGCTTGTTCGTCGTTGGCTTTGTCATCAATTTAATGTTCCACATGCAAATGCAGTAGCAAATTACACATAGGATATCATTATTTTTCCGCTTAGTTCAAGTTCTATATTTACACATTAAGGATATTTCCTAGTAAGTGGTTTAGGTTGCCTAATGGAAGATACAACCTCTTCTGCTCTCCGAACTGATTAAAGACATTGGAATTGCTACACACAGAAGGGTAAATAAATGTTCCTAAGTTGGCTTTGGTGGGAAGACGTCTTACTACCAAGGCAAAGAAGAGATAAAAGAGAGAACTGTTTCTATCTATATATATTCTATCTATCTTAGAAAACTTAGTTAGACCCAGTCACTTTTTATCCCTTTCAAACATTTTTTTTCTACACACTTATCCGTGATATTTATTTCCTTATCAGAATTGGAATTAATCATAATAGCCACTAACAAAAAATAAAGAGCCCGAAACTATGGCCACAAAATGGCTAACATAAAATTTAAAGACGACTATTTCCTAGGTGCAAAATTACGTATCTAATGAACAATGAACCTGGCGGCTTCTAAGCAAAAGCCCATTGTTGACCTTTTTTGTTCCACACCCTATTTTAGGTTTTGGTTTTTGCCTTTGTCAGCTAACCACAAAAACTACTTCGATGGGAGGGTTGGGGCCAAGCATATGGGTCCAATTACGCAGCACATCCGGCTGAAAGCGTAAACCAAACCCCAAAAACCAAACACCCCTCACACTCCACAGGACTCACTCCTTGCCGTTTCCAATTCCAATGGCAAGCACATCAACAAACACTTCACGCCTGACATTTGACAAGAAGACGTTCATGTTGAGGATGAGACGGAGCTGGAGGTGGGGGTGGAGGTGGAGAAGGAGGCGGAGGCGGAGAAGGAGCAGCCAAGAATGACGCTTACAAAAATCCAAATACGAAAAAATGGCAATAATATTTTTATGGGTATAAATAATACAACAGAGAATGAGAGAAAGAGAAAAAGCCAGAGGGATGGAAAGGGCAGAGGGCTTCTGTGGAGGGATGGCTCAAACTGCTTTTCACGCCATTTTCATGCATTGTGGGTGGCTGGGTGGTTGATGGGGAAGACTTTCCTTTTGGCTAACCACACGCATTTAATGTTGGCAAAGTCGATTAAGCTTCTTCTGCCGCTTGTTCGTAGCGGTTTTTCCTTTCCATTTTTGCTTCATTCTTTTTTTTGGTTACCCAAAAAAAAAAAAAAAAAAGGCAGCTGCTAACTATGACTTTGTCGTAAGCAAGGCCACCAGTGAAATGAATGGCCAAGGGGGCGGGGCGGGGCGGTGCAAATGTCTATGACTCAGCCATAGTGGCTGTTTGTTATGGTGAGATAGTGGAACGGGCCAGGGCGGAGGGTGGCAAATGGTTGTCGCTTTTGTGGCTTATTAGTTTAGTTGAAAGTACAAAAACAATTTGAGAAATTGCTTGGCAAAAAAACATATTTCATTTATGGCTAAGAAAGATTCATTGCAGATTCCTTTTCAACAAATTGAATAAATTACAAGTCACAACAAAATGTAAATCGAAAATGCACAAAACTCAATGCAATGGAAACTATAAATATTTAATATCCAACTACTTAGTCTAATAAGTCTCCAAACTATGTAATCTAAACATTCAATACTCAAAACAGACAATGGAAAAAACATTTTTTGAATACGATTTTTATTTCTCTACGATTCTAAAAAAAAATGAATTAAATTTCACTCAACAATTTTTCCTGCAAATAACCTAAAATAGAATTTTAGGCTTTAATTTCAAAAAATGTTGCCTCAACTTAAAATGAGAAAGCCTAATCTTTGGCCATAGCTTCTGCCAATTTCGGTTCAAAAAAATTCCTAGTCAAGTGGATATTTTGGGAAATGAGGGAAAAATGGTTAACATTCAGCTTTCAGTCAAGAGAGGTGGAGTATAATCAGCAAGTCAAGCTCGTGGATAAACAAAACCAGCCCCAGGCCACATATTTCATTTACGAAAATATTTGCGGAATTTAATTTTATGAAATTTTCCACTCGAGGGTTAAGGCACACAGCCGAATCGAGCCGCCAACATCATCCTCTGTGGGTGGTTAACGTGGCCAAAAAAAAAAGAAACGAAACGAAACCGAAGATGGGAACCCAACGCATAATGCTAAACAAATAAAAATTTCTGATGTTGATGTTGATGCTGAGAGGCATTTACATTTTTTTTTTTTTGGCAAATAATCACGTTGACTGATGTCGATTACGCGTTGAGAGAGAGAGAGAGACAGAGTGAGGGGAAAAGGTAACGGAGGGTATCGAAGTTGAGACAGGCTACTGACAGGTGGTTTGGCAAAGATTTCGAAATGCGTATTCAAAAAACTGACTGAATACAAACAAGAGATCAGCCTGAGTTATGGCGATAAAGCTAAACCTTCCCTTTATCTCCACCCCCCTCTGCTTCTTCTTTGCCATAGACTCACAGGCTGCGGCACTTGAGTGCAAACATAACAGACCAGTTTTCGTCTCCATCCCCTTGATACAGGCCAAGTGAATGTTTTCATTTCACTGTCGAGACTTATGCCAATTTGTCAGCAAGTCTGTGTGTGTGTGTGTGTGCGTAAGAGAGAGAGAGAGACAGTAATTGTGCGTGTGTGTGTGTGTGTATATACAGCTCATTAAATACAAATCAGCTTAGCAGCAACAGCGCATCCTCATTCTCATCATCATCATCATCATCGTCATCCAGAGACAACTGACAACAGTTTGTGGTAAACTACATTGCCATCGATACCGAACTTGTATACTCTTTCTAATTGAATCTACTCAGAGTTTTATTTCTAGAGGCAGAACATTCGATAGTTGCCTTCTGTAAAAGCAGACTTCAATAAGTTAAAAGGATTCTACGATAATCACCTTACATATACTTCAGAAAAATTAACCTTTCAACCATGCTGATACTTTGGCAACTCTTTTCTGCAGTGTTGCGAAACGAAATGGACTTTAGAGTTGCACAGATACGACCAACTTTGAGTTTAAGTTTATTAAGCAATCTGCTACAACTCCGTTCTATAGTGTTGAGAAACACCTTTTCAATGTTTAAGTTTAGTGACAACTCTTTGCTACAGTGTTGGTAAACGCAATTACAAATTGGTAGAGTAAAGTTAATAATACCCAGAAAATGTAGTTCTTTTCATTTTTATAACATGCTCAAGCCGAAACATCAATGTAATTAAACTGGCACGGTCGTTCACACCACACGCCATCAGGATGGATGCCACATGGGACATGGGATGTAGTGGAAAATTCACTTAAGCTTCTCAGGTAAGATGCTTCGCAATGCTTATCACAGAGACAGGCAGGCAGACAAATGCCGGCTCATGGACAACTCAATTTTCGGGGACCCCGACCTGAAAGTCAATTTAAAAAGCAAATATAAAACCTCACAGTCAGTACTATGGTTGGTGGTGTGTGTGTGTGCACTTAAGCCAAAGATAACAACGACAACAACAACAAGAACAGACAGGCAAGCATATCCTCATCATCATTATCGTCATCATTCGCTTGGTCTTCAACGTCCAGACACTAATTAGTAATCCTTGACACGAGTTTCTTTGTCATTAAATATGCTACATGCGAAATGCCAGGACTCAGCTGCTGTATGTAGTTGTAGTCTTTGTTGTAATTATTTGTCCAAACACACACACACACACACACAGACGCACACAGGTATTAGGTTCTTGGCATTACTTTTTGGTGCCATATCAAGTTTATGACCGGCAACCCAGCCGTCATCCCTTCCCATCCTTCCCGCATTCTTTTTCATTTTTCTCCCATTTTTATGACTCATAATCCAAAAGAAAAGAGCAAAACCAGAAGCGGCAAAGTGGAAAGAAAGATAGAAAAAAAAACAACTATCTACTACCCCACACTACTTCTGTATGTGGACATAGCATCATCATTTGTATGACAACAGATCAATAACTTATAGAGCTTAGAGCCCTCTCTCTGGGCGGCATCCAGCTGGGACCATAGACGCCTGGACCCAACGTTCAAACAATTTCCATAATCTGCCAATTCGTAATTCATAGTAAATATATGAAAATTCGATTCGATTTGCTGTGATTTCATATTATTCTATTTCTATATTTATCTCTTTCTCTCTCTTTCTCTCTATCCTTCTTTCTTTCTTTTTGGTTGCACATATACATAGAGAATAGATTTAAGGGCCGCCGTCGCGTCAAAAGCATAAATCAGGCATTTTTTCATAGCATACTTATACGGGCCAGACCAAGTGGGCACAGTGAGTCAAAGCAGTTATTTTAAATTGCAGCTTCCAATTTGCTTAAACATTTAGAGATTATCATTAGTCAATTAAATTTAAATCAAACACAAGATAGAAATATTTAATATCGCCATTTGATTTCATATCGAATCAAAGTTTAAAAAGGTCGTCAGGGAATTAAGGAAGTTTGCCCATAGTCCAAGAATTCACTTCTTGAAACATTTAATGAAGTTTTTAAATATTCTGTGAATAAATAAAAAACCTCAAGACAAACATTTCTTGCGAACAATTATAAAATTACAAGCTATACGAGAAGTTATAAATTTGATGCAAATAATGAATAACTGTTCATTCAATTGCATACTTTATGGGGCAAAATGATATATATTCGGAGAATTTTACCGTTTTGGCATGGCCTTTTTATATAACATTTTTCTCAGCCTTTCTAACCAAGGTGTCAACGTCTGGCCATGGTCTATGAGGGGAAAGAGATGGAGAAGGGGAGAGAGAGAGAGAGTGAGAGGATCTTGGGGATTGTTTGGTATTGGTTAAGGTCTTTTCTGTGATTATTTCGCACGCGTTTTGCGTTTTGGCCCTATTCCAATTTGAAAATGCCGCCGGTGCAACGGAAATGTAACCGCAAGAGCCAAAAGCAAAGCAAAAAAATTAGGGGAGAGATGAAGAGGGGGGAAACGAGAAAAATGTATATTTCAAAGCGTCAGACGACATAGCAATTTGTTGCGCACATGTGACGACGGTGACGCACATCTGTGTGTGTGTGTGTGTGTGTGTGTGTGTGAGTCTGGTTGTATGCGTATTTTTGTGATGGGGCAGACACCGGCTAACATTTGACGATGACGCATAAAGCACATGTGGGATCGACTTTGGGGACTCTGACGGTAACATTTTCTCCCTCCCTCCCTTCTTTCTCGCTTAGACGTACATATTTTATGAAATCCAACACGCATCCAGCATATTAGACTAAGGGGGGAACATGGCGCATGATGTTGATCTGTGGTTAGGTGGAAAGTCGGAAATTGTAACACAAACTAGATTTTTCTGTGACATATCAAGGAGTGCCTACGAATTAGCATAATTTGTTAGTTTAACACGCTGCCTAGCCATTGAGGGTGTTCTTGGTCAGGCAGCAGCTGTTTCAAAACCAAAATGACATTATTATTATTGGTATTGGTAAATGATTATGCTGTGTGTATCCTGTATTATGTACGTGCCGAAATCTATGAAAATGACCCATGGTTTCATTTATGAGAGCACACGCACACACACACACTCACACCCAACTAAGCGCACTTTACATAACTAATGTCCAATGGCCAGGAACAGATGCCAACAGACTGCCAAACACTGTCAAAATGGCATAGCATAAATAAGCAATTTGTTCAAACTGTTGCCAGATTTTAGGCGCAAAAGCTAAACTCATTAATATGAGTGGTGCCAGAATTAAACAGGCGGGGGCACACCTCAGCAGGGGGCAAACGAGAATGCATTTTGTGATATATATACTCGCTAATTGAATTTTTATAATTAACATTGATTAATTACAATATTCTGTTGCCACAATTTGTCGAAAACTTTAAATATATATTTAAAATTAAATTTAGTTAATGCATTTATTTTGATACTGAAAATGGGCTTATTCTATAAGTTATGAATATAACAAATTTTTAAATTGGAAATGGAGGAACTTTGCTCCTTAAAGTATGCAATGCGCTGGCAACAAATTTATACCTTATAACTTTAAATTGTTCATATGGACCCTTTACTTCGAGAAATATATATTTTATCTCAAAGACATTCCAAAAATTTCTAATTTTGTTTCAACAAGCAAATTCTAAAACTGCCTTTAGAGGGCAAATTAAAACCGCTCCGTGTCCATAACCTAAGAGATTAAAGAACTTGGGCTTTATCGATTCTATATATGGGTCTTTTACTTACAGTTTACCCTACTCTACCTTCCCTTCGTTGCTCCCTCTCCGTGTCATTCTAAATGGTTTATTTGAAATCACGACTAAAGTTATCGGTTGCACAACTTTTACCATTCTTTTAAACACTTTAGATTTATGGTTATTCTTGGGGCAAAGGACAACAAAAAAAAAAGAAAACAAATTTTGTTTCTTTCTAGCAAACATTTTTATTGACTAATTTTTGATATACTCTAGCCTTCTCTCTCTTCCTGCTGAGTGTGGAGTGTTTGGAGTGTTTCAAAGATTATTATATACAATATTTCAGCTGAGTCAGCGTAAACAACATGTTTACCACTTTAACACTTGACACATGACAAGGACAGAAACCAACCAACAGACGCCAAAGAGACTAAGGAAAAAAAGAAGGAGAAGAAGAACAACAAAACAAAACATAAGAAGAAAACGAACAGACATATAGAAAATGAAGAGCAAACTACATGTTTACATACAAAAGGCAACTCACGTTCAACCGCAGCACGGTCCAGGACCCCCAGCGACCAGGACTCGTCCTATGCCCCTCCACCTACCCCTTTTTATGCTGTATCAAAACACAACAAACGTTCAAAACGTTTTTTGGCCAAAACCAAAACAAAAAAACTTTTTTCATTTTGGTGTGAAAATTTGTTGCAAGTTTTTTGTGACGCCTCCTCCAAACAACTTCATTTCCCTCCCTCTAGCCCTCATCCCCTTTGTGTATACTTCACAGGAGAAGAAAAAAGGGTGAATATTTAATAGAGCAACCAGGTAGCAGGTAGCTAAACATTTTGTTTGATTCTTAATACTCTCTCCCTCACTCACTCTTTAGTTTTTTTCTACATTTGCCAAATGACAAATTGTCAGGTCCAAAAATTGCAGAGAGGGAGAGGGAGACCGAGGGTGACTATGAGATCACAGGTCACCGAAACGGTTTGTATGGGTTGTGTTTGGTGGGTGGGTTGCTTATGTGTTTGACTTAACACTTGTTATTGTTGTTCTTGATGTTGTTGTTGTTGTTGTTGTTACACATGTAGCAGGTCAGACAATTTCATATGAGAAAAGTTCAAGTTGTTGTTTCGCCTGTTTGTTTGTTTGTAGAGACCTTTTCAACGCAATTTCCATGAATTACTCCTGGGAAACATTAGGGCAAGGATTTCCCGTCTGCCCCAACTCCCATAAACAAAAATTCAAGCAAGTACTTGTTGTTGTTGTCATTTGTTGGTTTTCTACTTGTTTGTTTAGCAAGGCAATGAGATCACACAATTAAAAGTAAAGGATTCCAAAAATGTTTACCTTTAATTAGGTTGCGATCTTTAAGTTTAACTCATCAAAGGAGTTCCTTTCTAGACAAAAATCCCTTCACAAATTCAGCAAATATAGTAAATTTGAAAATCTTTGCCAAATAACTGGAAAAAATGTATTATCACATAACTATTCTCTAAATAAAATGTAACGATCTAAAGTTCTGAATTCTCATCATTCGTGATTTAAAAATTGAATGATTCTTGTGATAAGTTTAAGAAGAATGTAAATAAAAGATTACTTCAAAGTAAAAAGAATTTGCAAAGGAAATCATCTTATATATAATTACTTCCAATAGATATCTTTAACTAAAAGAGATCCTGTCACAGATTCCTTTTGGATTTCTCTTCTCTCTTTTCATTTACTCTGATAAAGAGATTTAAAGTATTACAACAAAACGTTTCTGGTCATAATTTATACACGTTAGAAATGGGAATTTCATAGTGTAAACCCATTTAACAGTACTTGCACTTTATTATTAGGTTAGAGAAGAACAAGAAAAGGAGAACTTTAAATAGATTGCACCCAGAACATTTCATTTAGCTGAGGCAATTCGATAAGCTGTGCTTTAGCCCTCGAGTAATGTCAGAGATAATGAGAAATGTCAACAGGACACGCTTCAAATGCATTTATCAACACTGTTACAAACCACCCACCATCCCCGCCGTAAGCCTTCCACTCCCCCCCTGAGGCTATGAGATTTGCAACAGCTGCAATGGGAGTACTTAGTTCGATGGGTAAGGGGGGTGAGTTTAATGTGATGGAGTGTATTCAAGTCCGTTGAAAAGTTTTTTTGCATTTTGATCGGCTTTACACGACTTTAGCTCCGGGGCAAGGTAAAGGACAACGCAAAGACTTACAGGATGACAACCATTAATCATTAGAGTGAAAATGCCACGAGTCCTGTCTAATGGTGGATGGTGGAAGAGCCACCCACCCACGTATCCATCCAGACACCAGAAGCATTCATGGTGCAGACCAAGTCCAAGCATTTAAGCGGCTTGTGATTTTGCCTTTTTTTGTCGTCGTTTTTCTTTCATTCGTTTCTTGAATATTTTGTCCATTTGCAACAACAATGGGCACATTGTGAGAAGGCCTAAAATGTTTTTTTTTCAGTTTTTCTTTATCTCATTTTGCAGACGTGGAAAATCACTTGATGAAAAGCAGAATCAGGAAGCAGCAGCAGCAAAAAAAAGGACTTCAACTTCTGTAAGCATTGTTAGAGACGACTGAGGTGAATGGAACTGTAAGAGGGTAGCGGCTCCTCTATCATAATTTATTATTCATGTTCTTATGTCAGACACTCACACACACACACACACACACACTCACACACATACACACGTCTTGTATTCCGTTGCCTTTTGGCAATTGTTGGGCATTAAATAAGCTTCAAATTGATGGCCCTGGCCCATTTGTTAATATTATGTCTGTTGCGACATAAGACTTTTCCCTTTCTTGCTCTTTGATTACATTTTTTTCCTTTTCTACTTCTTGAGTGTGCCTCATTCTTTACTTGGCAACGCCTTCAATAACCAACAACAGCAAAAAAAAAAGGCTTGGATAAAAAAAGAAGAAGAAACGCAAAGTGTATATATTTATTCTCTACCATATTCATTTGCATTTCAGTTCTGCCCACTTTCGTTCATTAACTTTGCCCTTCGATGGGGCTCATTAAAAGCCGCTTCATTAAAAGGCTTACAAAAAGGCAAAACTTTTTTGGATAGGCTTATTATTGCATTCTTCCATCCTCTGCCCTACGACCCCCACCCCTAGCCATCGCTGATGTCGCAAATGTGAAAGCGTTGCAAAATTTAACCGACTGTAAGTATAATATATGTAATAAAAGTTTGGCAGACAAATAAAAATTTTGCCCCGTCAAAAAATATAATAAAACTACAAATAAAAGTCAATGGTATTAGCACCGTAGTTTTAATACTCTATCAAAGCCATTTGATCTAGTGAGTTTTCTCGAGTTAGCTGCAGCCAAAATAGTTAATATGGCCAAAATTTTCTTATAAATTTCAACTAAACAATATGATGAAAAGGCATAAAATGACAGTGAAACTAAAATTACATAAATACATATGATGTTTTTAAAGCAATGGAGGAAAACTTCTTCTTATTTTTAATTATTTTCAGAGCTGTTAAAACTCATTCTGTTTAACTTTCAAAGGAATTTAATGGAATTTTGATTTATTGAGTGCGAATTTCTAATTTGTCTATTTCATGTTAACATCCGAAATTGACAAATTTGTGACTTAATTCTCTTCCATAATAATTCTTTTATTGAGCAAACTTTTGCTTTAATGTAATTTATTTCCTGCTCTGAAAAGTATGCTAAGAAAAAAATAATTCTATTACGCTTGCCAACAATTTCCGTTGCAACTTATAAAAACCATAAGATTTGATTAGCAGTTAGTGAAAATGACTAATCAACTGTTAAAAGGCCTATCCCCAGGATGCCAACACACTAACAAACTAACCTTAGTTAACCTTAGTTCTTGGTAATGACTCGCCCTAGGCAAAGGTGTGGCCAACCAAAAAATAAACCAGTAGCAACAACTACAAACTACCGAAAAAAAATTAATGAGCCACAACTATACATAAATTACATGCGCTCCAATTTATATAAGCCATTGTATAAAAGGACAATTTAATTAAATGAAAAACACCAATACAGAACGCCTAAAATGGTTGGCGGCATTTTTTATACCTCGTAGAATAAAAATATAATACTTTATATAACTCAATAATATTTGCCCATTTGATAAATGTTTACTTAGAATGGTTCAGGAAGCTATAACTTGTATATACATTTTTTCTATTCTTCTACCTTTATTATCTTTGCTAATTGAGTTTATGTGTATAAAAAATTGTTGGTTATATGGCTCTATGATCAAAAGAATATACTCGAAAGGGTACAGCAAATTATTCTAGAAATGTTGCACACACAAAAATACTATTCAATTTTTTTAAAACTTAAAATCTAAAGTGTTTGAAATTTCTCGAAACTCTTTGGCAAAACTATTTAATATGCCCGATTGTAGTAGGAGTACTTACTAAAGGGTATATATATGAAAAAAGGCGGGCCCGGCCTACCAACAATACACAACATATGCGAAGGCACGTAGCCAACCAGCCCACTCTTGCTTGCGCTCTCTCTCTCTCTCACTCTCTCTCTTTCTTAGAATAGCCCCAGCGATGAGTCATGAAGGTCATGACGAAAGCAGCGGCAAAAAAGGAGAAAAAAAATATATTAAGCTTTGATTAGCAGCAACACACAACGAGGAGAGAGCATTGCGACAGGTTGACAGCCAGACAGTATGGCAGCAGCGGTGGCCAGGCCTCTCTTTCTCTCTCGCTCTCACTCTGTGTGTGTCGTTTGGATGTAGCGCTCTCTCAACATTGCCTGCCGTTATGTCGCACGCTCTCTCTCTCGAACTAAAAATGAAGTGAAGAGAAAAGTGAAGGAAGCTAGCGAGGGAAAAATCAATTTCGCAATATTACAACAACATGCGCACTTGTTTTGTTTGTGTTTGTGTTTGCTTTCATCATTTCGTTGATTTTGTGTTTTATTTTGCATTTCTCTGGCCTATTTGCGCCTTAATGGCAAATTATTTAGCATTTAATTAATTATATAAATTAGTTGTAAGGCTCACCTAGCGGTTTTGTTTTTTTTTTTGTATAATATTTTTTTAATAGTTCGTTTGGAAAATGTATATAAATTTATTTCACTTTTCTTCTGATATTTAGTTTAGGTTTATGCCACGATTAGTATGATTTCTTTTATTTAATTTTTGGTTTTTATAAGTAGTTTGTGTGTTTATTTTTATTTGATATGTCTAAGGACCAGCACAAGTAGAACAACAACAGAAAAAAAAAGAGCACGGAAACGAAAACAAACAACTAACAACTAAATGGAAATTGTTTTTTTTTTTTACAAATTTCACACACACAATTTCTTGTTGTTATTTCACTTTTATTTATGTTTATTTCCAGCTATCTCTCTCCCTCTATCGCTTTCCTTTGTTGTGTTTTTGTTAATGTTTTTTTGTTTTTAAATAGAGTTTTTGTTGCTGTTGTAGTTGTTTTTAAATTAAGGACCGTCGGCGGCAAGGACGACGACAACGCCCGCGTTGCGTTTGCTGCTGCTGCTGTTGCTGGCACTGCAAAGGCTGATGCTGAACTGAATACGAATCAAACACCGACGTTGGCCAAGTTAGCTCTGCTCCGTTCGCTGCTCTGCAACAACCCCCAAAATAGGCTGCGACACGTGCGGCACCCACACAACAACAAGAGCAATACAAAAATATACATTGCATGTGTGTGTGTGCGCGCGTGTGTGTAGCAACCCTGCAGAGCGTTGCCGGCCTTACCAACATTTCAATATCCGCGTCTGCGCAGAGTGGCAACACCGCTAAAAAAAAACACTGACACCAACACTGACTGCAATAAATTAATGTACTTGAATAATAAACTGCTCTCTAATCATTTTCAAAAACAATGACAAACGATAATTAAATATGTATAAATTAAAGAATCAATCAATTGTACTTTGAAATTGTTTACAATTATAATAAACTGATTGTTTAAAACACTTTAGCAAGTCCTTTCAGTTCTTTATAATTGTCACAAAAAGCTAGAAGAACAGTTAGGAGGGTCGCTCCAAGCTTCATGCGATGCCACAAAATTGTCTTTTTATTAAAATGGATCTACAATATTTATATCGCATAATATAATAAAAATAGTGTCGAAAAATTGGGATTAAAATATTCTACAGTCGAGAAAGTTGTTCCCAAAGATATTTAATGGACTACTGTTTTACTGTTTTCAAATGTAAAGAGGAGTTTTATTCTCTGAAAATCCCGACAGTATTATAATTAGTTTCGGTTTAACGAACTACAAACAACGTTATCTAAACATTTTGATGTGAAAAGAGTTGAATATAAACTCAAAGGTTTGAATAATTTCAAAAGAGATAAACATAAATTTTAAAATGTTTGACCAATATTAAAGAAATTAAATTAGTTAGGCCTTTAGGGGCAAATTTATTATCAGCACTGTGCAAATGAAATGAGAGAACCACAAGCAAAGACATAGAGAGTGAGAGCGAAAGAGCGAGTCATATCATCATAGCATACTTTTATGAGTTGAGCTCTTGACGTTTTTTGGCCGCACTTGTGTAATATTGGCAATTAACTAAACCAAAATGGGGTTGATATTTGAATTTGAATTCGATTTGAAGTGAAGAGAGAAAGGGATAGAGAGAGAGAAACATTGCTAGGACTTGGACAGGTTGGGTTGATTGACAAAAAGGATGCTGCAACTGACTGACGGGTTAACTAACTGACTGCGGTTAGGAATCGCCACAAATGAGCACAGGTCATTGGACAGAGTGACCTCAAAAAATCATTTCCATTTCAAAAGACAGAAAAAAAAAACAAAAACAACGAGAGAAAACTGATTAAGACAGCGTTGGATAAAAAGTTGATATAATTTATGGCGGGTTGGCAACATCATCATAAACCCCATAGAATGCTCCACTTTTATTGTTGTTGTTGCTGCTGTCTCAAATGAATCAATTAGACAATGTTGCACCTGGTGAAACATCTGACGTCCCATTCAGAGCCCCTCAAACCCCACATACATTTCAATTATTTTGAAAACACGCGAAATGCTCCAATTTCTCTGGACTTGACCAAATAAATCATTTGATTTGTACACTTGGTTCCACGGTTCCGGGGGACTCTACTTTACTCTTAAAGCGGTCCCAGGGCACAATGGATGGGCGATGGAGGGTGCCGAGCAGAGAGAGAGAGCACGTGATGTGCGTGCCTTCCGGCTCTAAATCAAGGCAAACGTTTTCAAATTGTCTTACCTTTTGGTCCAAGCTTCCAAGCCAGGAGAACTGCTCGCTTCATCACACTCCGCTCCCAACACCCACCCACCCACCCACACACACACATACACCCGGAAGCAACTGTAGTTAATATTTATGGCGATTTAATCTTCTCACTTGAGCGCTGCTCGGTTAAGTTTGATAGACACACACCATAGCAGGAGACGAGGAGGCGAGGAGGCGGATGTGGTACTCGCACCCATCTTTCGGACTGACCCTTTTTATACTCTCTATTAACACGAAACAAATGGGTTTATTCTAACTCAAATCCTTACCAATGTGGAAGAGAAAGAAATTAGTTAGAAGAATGCTGCGTATAACCCACTTTGAATGTTCTATAGGGTATCGGAAAGTCAGCTTTTCCACCTTATGCACTAATTCTGCTTGGTTTTTTTTTTTTTTGGAGTTGTTCTTATTTTGGTTTTGACCAGCAGTTTGTTTTTGCGTGTCCATTTAATTTCCGTCTGGAATTGCTTAATCAAACATAGCATCGAGGAGGATGAGAAGGATAAAACTTCTTCATCCCGGACAAATCGCCACAGTTTCCCTCCCCCGGCCGCCTTGGGGATCCAAATAGAGGTGGGGAAGGCGAAAGTTGGCTTAATGAGTAGTTTTTCCCTCCATGAGTCAGCCAGTGTGTGTGTGTGTGTGGAGATGGGGGGAGAAGAGGTTAAGCCCACCAAAAAGCAAACAAAAAGTGCATTAGCAACAAATTGTTATTGTTGCTAGGCTGACTTTTTGTTAAAGTTGGCCCAAAAAGAAAAACAAAAAGGGCGAAGCCAAAGCAAGGGATAAGAGTCTTATAGTTACAGGAGTTGGTTAAAGTTTAGTCAAAGCAAATATCAAGTTAAACATCATCATATTCAAATATTCATACAAAAACGAAACATCTATGCTTTAATTGGAAAATAATTTGAAATAAAATGAAGTAGAATTTGTACAATATTTGCTGAAGTTATTTTGAGTCATTTTATTACTTAATAAGATCATTAATGCAGAGTTTGAATTAACAGTAACTATTTTTGAATACATTATCTAGATTTCTATTATTTGAAAACTTTATAAATCCTTATTGAACTTCATATGTAATAAATAGAGAACTTAATTAAAGTTTCTCAAATTTGAACCTTTAAGATGGAAAGTTAAAATCAAAACCAAAAACAAAATGAATTTATTTCTAAATCTCCTATATATTTATCCCCACACATATAAATTACAAATTCTTCGACTACATCAATGTTAAATCAAACAAAAATGAAGAAAAAAAGATTTCGAAATTGACATGAAGATTAAATTGCCATCATTTTGTCGAGTCATCGCCTCTTCATTCATTTGTAATCTTTGTATGTAATTGATAAGGCTTCATTTGCTATGTAAGGCAAATACAATAGATTGGCAAATGGGATAATCAGCAACGAATGCCAGACCAGGAATTGGTATCATCACAGTCGGAACGGAAATGAGGAACTCTAATTTAAATTAATGACACATAACAATCTCAATAAGAGAGAGCGAGCAAGCGAAAGTAAGAACGAACGAAAGGAAGTAAACTGAAAAGAAGTTTCCAGTTCGCCTTTGAGTTCTTATTTTTTTTTTTTTTTTCAATTAAACAAATAGCTGAATTTGACATTTCTTGTTGCTCGTTGAAAAGTTCAAAGTAAAACGGAAAATAACGATGAGGGCAAGGACGCGCGATAAGACACAAACACACACACAGCACCGCCCCTTCCGCCCCCCTTCTTCAGGTTTTTCAGTGGAATTTCACCCAGGCAACTTTATGTCGAAAACGAGTGGAATAAAAAACGCCGGAGTGGAGCGATGAGTGCGTGCCAACGCTTATCAGTGCAATGCCATCGCCTAACCATAATAGTTAGAGGGGCCAAAAGGAACTTGGTTCAAACTCAAAGCCAAGAAAGGACCAGGCCAGGACGAAACCAGACCAGACCAACATACTGCAATATTTGTGCACTTGGGCAGCTTTTCTCAGCTGCTTCTTGGCTCGTTTAAAAGGCGATTACACAGATATCTAAACATTTTCTTTAGATTAAATCATAATTCAATTAGTCACAGGCGAGTGAACTGCAAAGTGGGCGTGGGCAATGACAAAAACGACAACAAACAAAAAAAACGAATGATAAAAATGTTGAGCTGAGCAAAAAAAAAACTAAAAAGAAACGTTAAGTCCTGAACAATGAAAATGTTTGTGGAACCATTTTACCTTTACATATTTTTGGATAATTTTTGCTGACACCAAAGTCACTTGGTCAGAATTTTCATCAACAGTTTGCCAAGTATAACAGTTTTTTATTACAAATAATTCGATGTATATTATTTAAACAGGTTTAATGCCATTTATTAAAGGCAACAAAAGTTGAGCTGTCATCTTTACAACGCTATGTCAAGAAATACTAAGATGTATAACAGTTAGGTATAACAGTTGGGCTTTATATATTCAAGCATAGGTCAGGTAAAACAGTTATCTATAAGAATTTGCTGTAACAGTTAGGTATAACAGTTAGGTATAGCAGTTAGGTATAACAGTAAGGTATAACAGTTAGGTATAACAGTTGGGTATAACAGTTAGGTATAACAGTTAGGTATAACAGTTAGGTATAACAGTTAGGTATAACAGTTAGGTATAACAGTTAGGTATAACAGTTAGGTATAACAGTTAGGTATAACAGTTAGGTACATCAGTTAGGTACATCAGTTGGACAAAACCGTTAGGAATAATAATATGGTATTACAGATATTTATAACAGTTAGGTATAGTTAATAGGCATAATAGTTAGGTAAATCAGTCCTTTATAACAGTTAGACATAACAGTTAGGTATAAAAGTTTGGTGTAATGGATAGGTATAACAGTTATTTATTATAGTAAAGTATAACTACTCTGTGTAACAGTTTTCTCCTTAGACATGACTTTTCCTTTAATTATATGATGAGAATAAAAACTTTAAATTTGGGAATTGTATAAATTGCTTTACTGTCATAAAGTACAGTCTTCAGTGTCAGTCAAAACATGCAAATTTGTTTCGCAACACCAAAAATAACAACAACTACAACGAGTACCTGCATTTAGAATCGAGTACACTCACCTGGTACAGTTGTGTGTGAGAGAAAGAGAGAGAGAGAGAAGCTGACGGTAACAGCTGTCAGTGTCATATTCATTGTAAATTACAAGTTCATTTGCGACTTGGCATTACATCCGTTTAAGCGTTTAAGCCCAAGAAAAAGAAGACGAAGAACCCTTGGTTGCATAAATTACACACCAAAGACCAACGAAAAACGAACAAAAAATACATTCCGGAAACTATATTCACAGCAACGAATATTCTATACACTAGGTAAATTGAATATTACCTTTTAAACTATAAACACTTGAAAGAAAGATGTCGAAATTGATTAAGAGAAGAAGTCAATAGGAATTGGGGCTAGGATACAATTTCCCTCCAACAAATTATGATTATATATAGTCAGAAAACAAGCCCCCAAGCATTTATGCCTTTATTAGTCATAGAGCGGACTTGAATATAATTTGAGGATTTTTTTACTGCGTTTCTTCCATTTTTAGCTCATTTTGATTGTCAACCATTTCTATTACTCGATTGTTTCATACATTTTAAAATCTTTCATCTTTTGCATTGAATTGAAGCCCTTAGAGAAAGAGTATGGGAATAAAAGAGAGTGTCTGCTAATGAAACTTAATGATGGACCATTAGCGAGTGTCTTCGTCGTCGTCGTCGTCGTCGTCGTCGTCGTCGCCGTCCAGCTAAAAGTGTAGATACATTATGCATTTTGATGCGTCAACCAAGCATAAACTTCGACCAAGAAGACAAAAGAATCGAACCCAGCTGAAAAAAACTGAGAAACATTTTGAAGTAAGAAGAACAACGCCAACAACAACAACAATAGGAAGAACAACAAACAAACAAAACATCTCTAACATCTTGAGCACGCGTTCTAAGCTTTAACCTTTCGCCACAATTCAGAATGATTGATCATAAGTTATAAGGGAACTCGCAAAAAGTTCGAAACGATCCCCCTGAAGCATCATTAGCAACTTTACTTTTCACGCTTTTATTTGATTAGTTCATCATTTATTATTATTTATATTAATTAATGAAGTTTTCGTTTCGTTTCGTTTCGTTTCGTATCGTTTCGTTTGATGAGCAATAGCAAATTATAATAATTGCGGATATAATATGATGGGAACCAAACTAAAATCCTTAACAAACATAATAAGAATTCCAAATATAGCGAGAGCAAACATAAAAACCCAGAATGAAAAACCAGTTCTATAATGCAGCTCATCTAAAAATATCAACAATAGATAGATTGAAAATAATGATTGAGCACAAATATCGTAAGTATTAGAGAGGACAGAGGGTGGCAGAGGGGGCAGAGTTAATAACTTTTACCATTTAATATACATTTACATAGACCTTGAACTCTCTCTCTCTCTCTCTGTGTTTGTAAGCTTCTGTAAACTGAGTTATTAAGACTTCTTAATTGTGGCTTTCTTTACTTTTGCTACCGTTTTCTTGCCGTTTGATGATCATTAGCATACGAATGATGTTCACGATCAAGCCATAATAAAACAATGTTTTTTTGTTTTTGTTTTTGTTCTCAAGTTGTTTATATGCTTCAAAGGCTTGTGGCCGCTTAAGGCAACATTTTTGTTTTGGGTTTTTCGTTCTTGCCGCTGTCTTGTAATGGCCCTCAAGTGAGGGCATTTTTGGAATTAACTCAAACCACTCGATTGCGTTTGGCGAACCGGAACTCCGCCAGGTGCTTAAGCCTAGACTTAATGATGGAACAAAGTATACTATCTAACATCAATATTGGAAAGGAATTCCAAACACATGTATCTACAACTCTTCTTTTACGAACTTATTATGAGTTAAGATATGCTTTGTCCTAACTGAATTAAAGGGTATCAAAAAACAGCTAAAATAACGCTCTTTCTAGCTGATGCCATGCCTGTTGCCATAATTAGTTTAACCGCAGTTTATTGTGGTGTGTGTTCCTTCTCTTTGACCATAGTGCCAAATGTTATGTACAATCCCCAAATATGACCTCGCATCATCATCATTATGGAGTGCATCTGACGAAAAGCAATAATACAATCGCAATGCCTCACCCACACCTATTAATTAATCTTTAAACTAATCACACGAATAGCACTTGCCCTTTTATTATTAATTTGCCTTTGTTATCAATTCATTATTCGTTACTTTCGTTTGATTAACTTGACATGCCACCTCTTGAAGGCAAAAACTAGTTGGGAATTACAACTACAATACAAAAAAGAAGACCTAACATTAACTTATGTATGTTTTGTCTATTCAAAAAATGAATTTCGTGTTTTAAGTAGCATTAAAATGATTTTTCTCTAGTTAATATAGTTAGATTTATGAGCCAATCGAGCTGTAATCAATGCCAAAAAAATATTGGCCATTAAGAATGACATTAAAAACAAAAACAAAACTTGTTTCGAACTTGGCAACATAGTGTATATACAATTGCACATGATTAATTAGAGTAATCCTAATATCTACAAATTATTTCATATTTGGCATAAACTTTTCTCAGCCATAGAGTACAGAGACATTTAGAGAAAAAGAGAGAGTCTGAAAGAGAGGGGAGCACATTATTCTATAAATTGTTTAATCTGATTAATATTAGCTTTATAAATTCCTTATAAACTTTGTCACTTTATACAAAATCTGTTTGATTTGATTGATGCACATTAATTTATCTAGTTAGAAGTCAAAGCGAAGAAAAAACAAAAGAAAACAAAGGCAAACAGAAATTGCAACGCCTTCAACAGAAAAACTCTTAGCATCTGCTGGCCATCTAATCTCTTGGCTAATTAAACGGCCAAAACAACTGACTTGACGACGCAAAGCGACGTCGACGACGTTGAACAAAAAAACAATTAAAATTGAGCATGGCATAGGCCAAAGCGAAAGAGAGCTTGGGGTCGGGTCGGGCCGGGCCGGACTGACTGACTGGGTGCTCCATAGTGTTTTTTTTTTTTGGTTTTGGCTTTTTGGTTTTTGGGATGGCTATAAAAAGCAAAACGCTTCAACCAGACCAACAGCAGTCGGCGTTGAAACGTTTCCAACTCAAATTCATTCGATTTACGGTTAGTAAAAACAAAAATCGAGGAATCGAAATCGTTTAATTGTTTTTTTAAATACTTCAATTGAGTGTGTGTTTGTTTTTTTTGTTGATGTTGTTGTTGCTGTTGTTTTTTCTTGTGGTGAAAGAAAGAGAGAACATTATGTTTTGGCATCCCATAGTGCTACTCCTGATTGCAATCAGTTCAATGGTTGCGGCAGGACGTTTACCTCAACGTTATTTACCGGCGTCGGGCTCGGCATCAGCCTCGGTGCCCTCCAATCAGTACTTGGCCCCACAGGCCAGTCAATTGCGTTATCATGGAGTCCACAGCGGCGGTGCCCAGGCTGGACATGGGCGTCCAATTGGTGGAGGACTTCAGCGTCAGCATTACAATCAACAGCAGATTCCCATTGTGAGAAGTGATTATCAGAGCGATGCGAATGGAAATTACAATTTTGGGTGCGCGAAATCAATGAGATTTAATCGATGAATCGATCAAGAACCAAACCAAATTGCTGTTTCTTATTGTCCTTAGATACGATACTGGCAATGGCATTCATCGGGATGAGACTGGTGAATTCCATGGCGGTTGGCCCCATGGCTCATTGGGTGTGCGTGGCTCCTATTCATATACCGGAGACGATGGCCAACAATATACGGTGAACTATAAGGCCGATAAGAATGGTTTCCATGCCGAAGGAGCACATTTGCCAACATCGCCCACAGTGCCACACGAGTAAGTCATCCAAGTCATCATCGTGGGCAACTTTTGCAACTTTTCCATCCATTACAGGCATCATCATCAAGGAGGACGCAGCGGTTTTGGTGGCAATGCTGGCTATCATGGTGCTGCCTCATCAAATGTTCAGGTGCCCTCATCTCGTTATTTGCCACCAGGATATCGTCAACGCAGACATTACTAGAGTTACCTATACCCACATGTTCCATAAGAGAATTTTAAAAACCCATATTTTTGATATGATAAATAAATTTTGTAATCTTTTCCAATCCAAACTTTCTTTCTGTCTTTAATGCACCTTCTAAATGGCAATTATCTATAGGATTTGAATCTGAGACAAGTTAACATTATAAATTTTGAAAATCCTTTTGGATTGTAATTTATTTTGGACTCAAGTGAATCATAATTACTTTGAATTACATCAAATACTTAAAAAGGGAATTAGTAAACAAAATCTATATAAAAACTATTATGCTCTTAAAGTGAGTTAAGTAAAGTAAAGAAAATGAGTAAGTAATGGCTTAAGAAAGATTAAAAAACAATTGTGCAAAAGTTTGCACTCAAAAATATATCAACACATAGCACAGTCTGAGACTCTCTAACTCTCTGTCTGCTGTTTGACTTAATACTTTGGCCTTAATGCATCATCGTAACTTGGCATTGCAATCAAATTACTTCATAAAAGTATTTTATGAAAATGGCAACATAAAAAAGTGCGAACAGGTTGTCACATAACCAGCAAATTGCTTTATTAGCACATTGATATCTTTAATGCTAAAACTAGTTGAGAATTACAATCATAGGCAAAGTTTACAACATCAGAGTCTGGCAGATTTTATGTGCAAAGTCTATAACTTTTTACACCTCTATGCAAGAGGTTTAAAACATTTCAACATGAAAAGAAAGAAAGCGTTTTCATCTTTCCCACATTAAAAGAAAAAAACTAATTCAAGTAAACAGCCAACAAACTATATAATCGTTAGAGTATAAAGTTTAAAGTTTATTTAGACTTAGGCATTTCCCTCATATGGCAGGGTAAAACTACTTGAAACCAAAAAATTATGGCTACATATGTATTCGCAGCTATCAAATTGATAGACATTAAAAGTTAGAGTGTTAGGATGGCAAAAATGAAATGAAAATAAAAGTAAGTTTTACCTTGGAAAACTTTTCAAAGTGTTGTATGATTGAGGAAAGTTTTCTCACCCATTTCCCCCCATGTTTCTCCCTCTTTCACCCTTAGACTGTGTATGTCTGCCTCGCTCTTATGATCTAAGGGTTGCAGGGCGGGTAAATCCGTTTAAATTTATGGCGTGTCATTGTTTTGGGCATAAAATTAAGTGAGTTTGTCGAAGGAAAGAAGGAACAAAAAAAAAAACAAGAAATGGGGGAGAGGAAGTTGGAGCATAGTCAGTCATCCGACATGTAGTTAAACATGCACAGACATGCATGCAAATGATTGCATTCGGGATGTTCGCCAAAGCACATGTTAATGAAATTCAATAAGTGCTGCCTACTTTCGGGCGCAATGTCTGCTCTTAATGGGCTACACCCGATCCCCTCTCTCTACACCCACCCGCACCATTCCTAGCAAAAAAACATGGCAAATAATTTATAAAATTCATAAGCGCCTTTAATTTATGAGCAGAGACCTTTACCCCCTCTGCACTGTCTCTGCTCTCCCCGCCCCTCCCTGTCTCCTTCTGTAAAGGGCCCCCAAAGCGTTTCTGTGTAATTTTAATTAATGCGACCGCGGCATGCCAGAAAAGAATAGCTAAAGGAAACAAAAAAAATCACTGAGACGAAAGTTTCAGAGACAATTTCCAAAAAAAAAAATGACAAAAACAAGAACAAAAGATACGTTTTGCATTTTAAAAAGCTCTGTGGCAGAAGAAAGAACATTTAACGCTTGACATTTTTTTTTTTTTTGTGTTTTTTAGCCACTTGTTCAGTTTAAGTTTTAACCTGACACTCACTCGGAGACTCTCTTTTCGTTGAAGTAAGCTTTACGCATATGATTAATGCCACAAAATGTTGCCAAACCCAAAATCCAAGAAGTAGAGAGGGGGGGAGGGCGGAGAAAAAACACTTTTCTTCGACTTTTCTTTCTTTTTGACAATTTTTGCTTATTTTATTTCCATGTGGCCTTAACTGCATATTAATCAGTTACTCTAACTGTGACTTTTGGCCAAGTCTGTGTATGATGGTGGATTGGTGGGATGGTGGGGAGGGGGTGTCTAACTTTGGCAACTCTGCCAACTTATTTCAACCAACAAACGCAAACAGCAAAGGGGCGTATACAAAAGCATAAGTTCGAGTATGAGTTACTCCTCAAGTTGGCTGATTCTTCTTTCAGATTAGTTACCGAAATGCTGAGAGTTGCTTTTTCGTATGTTTTTTTTAATTGGTCAATTGATTTTTGGCCCTGAGGAAATCGATGACGAAAGAAATTGATTTTAATACGCATTACATACAGTTTTCTTTCCTTTCAATGTTTATGAAGCATGAATTGCCAATGTTTTGGCATGTGGTAACCCTTATCGTGCATTATAGTGTTGGAAAACTCTCTATAAAAACGTAAAACAAGAGCAATTCTGAAGATTCTTCAGCTGGAGATGCATAAGTAAAAAGGATCAACAAAGGAAACAGCTATTGCTCTTAAAGACAGTCTTTTTCGCATTGTCAATTGTATAATTAAGTGTTGGAAAATGGTTTATAGTAGATACAAGATACTAGCTCCTAAAGTCAAAGAGTGCGTTATATTTAGAGATCGTTGCCAATGTAAGGAACACTTGTCTGTTCTATATGCCACTCTCAAATATTGACTGGACTAGTAAACAATTTCCTTTGTGTGTTGGCTATGCGTGTCGACCCTTGATCTAAGCTCGTAAAGTTGACCATTTCAGTTCAATTGAAATACATTGGCAAAAACAAGAAAAAAACACTGTGCAAATAATTTTCAGGCATTGCGTGCAAAAAACTAGCAAAACATATGCAAGTTGGGGGACCTCTAGTGTTAATACACCTGTTCCATGTGGGGAAGGAGTTGTAGGGGATAGGCCACACTTTATTTTGATATTGATATGGCAGTTGCACGCACAATGCCCCACCATGACTATGCTCCAAACACCACGCACTCAAATTCTACAGTGTTTCATTATTAGTATACATTTTTCGCCAGTCAGGCTCCACCCCATCTCATAAGTTGGCAAAACCATCTCCTTACCCTCCACCCCCATCCCTTACTGCTTGCCAATCCTCCTGCATCTGTGAGTCATCGTCATTGGCAATGCGAGAATGTTGTTACCCCGTCCCAGTGGACATCATTTTCATTAAAATTTTAATAGCCAGCTTGTAACTGTATTTCGCAGTGTGTGTCGAAGTGGGTGTGTGTCTGTGTATATGTGTGTATCCCTCTGGCTGTGTGTAACACGTAATATTATAAATTTAAGAAGTTTGCCGAGGGTAAGGAGAAATTGAACAACTTGTTTTAGTTGCCATTGAGTGAAACTTAATTTTTGAAATGGTTCAACACAAAAATTTAATAGTTAGATGACATTTGAGAATTTTCAAACACGAGAGAGTGTTTCAAAAACGAATTTTTTAATCGATTCAAAATTGGTTAAATTTATAAAAGACTTAGCTTTAGTTTAGGAATCTTTAAGACTTTAAAAAGTCCCTTAAAGGATTGACAAAATTGAAGAAATCGAAAAAGATAATAAATATTTTACAAAACTTTACAAAATGCTTTAAACTTTCTGCTTAAAATTTGTGGTTAACCAAATGTATTTAGGAATCGATGAAAGTATTTTGCTCAACTAATCAAAGCATAATAATAATTGAAAAAGTTAAATCTCAAATGCATTGAATTCAATTCGTTAGTTCGTTGGGGTTTTGGTTGGCCAAGACAGGATGGCCTCCTCTCTTGGCCCTGTCGCAATAAATCGTCGAGTCGCTTTCGAATTGAAATGGAAAACAAGAAAATTCCAATAAACTAATTTGCACACGAAAGGCAAAAAGAGCAGCCAAGACCAAAACTTCCCAGACAATTGACAAACGAAACGGGGGAAATGTAGGGACGGGGCGAAGAGGCAACAAAATACTTGTGTATGAATTTTAAGAAGCTCTAACAAAATGCAAAAGCCAATAAGGGGGAATGAAATTGAAAAAAACGAGAAAAAAGAGAAAGCTGTGAAAGATTGGAAAGCGGAGCCCACATGTTAACGGATGCAGAAATTCTCAATTCGAAATTGTAATTGTCTCTCACTCCTCTCTCCTCCATATGTTAAAGTTGGAGTCTCCTTGTGTTTGGTATAATAAATTAGCAACGCGTATCGTATTATTGACTGGATTTTGAATAATAACACACAAAGGACCTCTTCTTCGTTAGAAAGGACTCGGTGTTGGGCTAAACGTAGTTTGCAGAAGGTGAATCCCCCATTGACGCAACGACGACAAATGAAAATCGAGATGGAAACTCGAATACACAACATGTAATACATTCCAAATGATGTGCTGGAGGAGCAAAAACGGATCCTTGAGATGGGTTAGCATCGCTGGGGATGGGATTTGGACACGTTACACACAACTCAGCACAATTGCGCACATAAATTTAATGCGCCAAATAATACGCAAAGGCAAGTGAAACGCATATCTGAGTTGGCAAACAACGCCAGAAAGGATGATGACGAAAAAGGAAACTGCTAAGAAACATGTTCAAGATACAGTGGTACCAAAGGCCAACTAAAATGTTTGACCATATTCTTTTTATTTGTTGGGCAATAAATGTATCATATATATCGAAAGGTAAAGAAACATTCGTTAAAAAACTTTTTAAATCGTTTTTCTCAAAGTTGTCTTGAATTCTCGTCAATGGTTCGACTGATTGGTTTCAAATTTTTACATCATCTTTTTGGATATTTTTTTGCAAATATCTGAAAAATAAAAGCAAGGAAGAAGAAGAATTCTTAAACCAAAACGAGTAAGAGGCTTGAAATCCAAAGCGAGAACAGAATATCTCGATAAAATCATTCAAAATCGAAGACTATAGTTTGCCTTAGAGATTTTCAAGGTTTTTTTTTTTAAGAAATTTCCACTGTGCAAAAATTTTAAACAACATGTAGATATATGTATGTATGTATAAATGTATTTTTATTTTTTTTGCACGGTTGTTGCATATTTCATATGTGTTTTTTTCTTCAATTTTTTCCTTTTTTTGTGTTGGCACAACTTGAGATTTTTCACTCACACGGAGACAGACACACATAGACACAGGAGCGGCTTAAACGGTAGAAGGAACGGAGAGGAAAACTTAATATTAAATTTATAAAAACAGACCAAAATTACTTAAATAAACCATGTATTTTAAAATAGTGTAATTACCGATAGATTTGATCGTGTTGGGGAAAATTACTTGACACCCCCTTTCAAACCGAATACGCTCCTGACATGTCTCTCATTTGAATGTATTAGACATACACACACAGATGTTGAAATGTTACAGCAAAAAAAAAAAAAAAAGGACACGGAACGTTGTTGGCGGCCTGAATAATTTAGAACCACCTTTTGCCCCCAATTCAGCGGCCTCCCCCACACCACCCCACAACGCGACCGCCCTGCCCTTTCCTTTTAGGTATGTTTGATTAAATTTGTAACCACTTGTGTGTGTGTGTGTGTGGTGTGTGGTGTGTGGTGTGTGTGTGGTGTGTGTTAGAGGTGTTGGAAATTAACTGGTTACAGTACTTGATACCTTCAACTATCGTAGTAAATTTTTAGCCCCGAATAAGCTACTTAATGCCTCAATTTCTTGGCCATATTCCCATATGAAGAAGGAGGAGGGGTAGAAGGAGGAGATGGAGGGCGGTGAAAGGCAGAGAGAGTTATCAAAGATTGCCCCGGTTGACTGACAAGGCAATTTCACTTATTACCAACAATAATTCACACGCAACACGCCAAAGAGGGTGGTGGGTGGTGGGTGGGTGGGGGGACAGGTTGGGGTTGGATTTAAGCTGTGACGAGCAATCAACAATTGTTGCATGAATGAAATGACAAGCGGATGAGAAGTAGAATAGAAAGCAGCAAAAGATGGAGGAAGTCGCAAGAGGAGGACCCATAAGCAGAACCCGAACCCGAACCAGGACTAGGACCAGGACTAGGACATTCGAGGCTAATGATTGCCAACACACAGATCACTGAGCAATTTTCATCATCGTCGTTGAGTGAGTATGGGGGGAATGGGGCAACGAGGAAAGGCGACTGGGTCTGTTGTTGTCTGCTCTAATGTTCAAAATTGTGCCATCAAAAGTAATGCGTAGGCCGTGAAAATTGGCTCTGGCCCCTCAGATAACGCATTTAGATGATGGAAATTAACCAGGACAATGAGTACCTTTTCCATAGCATTCAAATGGCAGGATGGAGGCGGGGGGAAGTAATGAAAAATGTGAAACGAGAAGGCAAAAGGGAAAATGTAATAGCAAGTACAACAAGTGAATTAAATTTCCTATAAATTATACAAAAAAAATTTACGAAGAGACAAACATAAAAAGGAATCCAAAATAAGAAAATAAAAACGAAAACCCATAAAATCTTTTTATTAATAAAAAATATTCTTAGAAAATATACAAAAATTTAAATGTAAGAAAAAGCAACAGCAAGTGAAGAGTAATATAAAACACATAATAAAATGTTTTTTGTTAACTTAACATAAAATGTTAAATGTTAACAAAACGATTTTATTTTTTAGATAATGAATTGAATATGTTAAATTGATTACATAAAAAAAAGAATATTATTGGAATTTAAGTTAAGCTTATATTAAACATAAAGTAAACATATTTTAAATATAAATAAAAATAAAAATGAAGTTCATATTGAATTGAATGCCTAAAAAATATATAATGAAATTAAGATATGAAATTTTCAAAAAGTTTTATTTTAATATACATTTAGGTAAATGTTTATAAAAAGTAATAAAGAAACACCAAACAAACAAAAAATTGCATAAAATAAAATGACAAATAAACTAAAATTCATGTTTTTTAGCAAATCAACAAAAACAGAAGACGACAAAAAAGAATTAAATCAAATTTCAAACTACCTTTAAAATGTCAACCCCAAAAAGTAGGCAACAGAATTGAAGCTAAAAGGACCAATAATTTCGAACTATGAATTGATTAAATTTGAATTTTATTTGACCTTTTACTGCTAAAAACTAATATACACAAATGAAATTTGTTGTCAAAAATTTTGTTGGCAACCAATTTGCCTAAAAAAAAAAACAAACAAACCCAATTTCATTACCTTAATTCGATTGTTTGAAAAGGGAAAACAATTTTCTAAGCTTTTCCCCCCCACCCAAACAAAAGTAAAAAGCATAACTTCCACACACACAACGGGAAAAGTTTCAAGTGAAATTTTGTTGTATAAACCTTTTACGCGGTGGTTTTACCAACTACTTAAACTGCCAGAAAAAATTTCAATGCCATTTGTCTTGCGTTATTTTAGAGGAGTAAAAAGGATGCCTCCTCTTGCCCTCTTGTCCATGCCCCCTAACGGAATTGACACTGACAGGCAGAAGTGAACCAACAACAGCCAAAACAGATTGTCAGACACGTCTCACTCCGTATGATTAGTGGGTGTCCCCCGTCGGATTTCACGTGAGAATCTCGAGCTGTCACTGGATGGGCCTGGAGACCATAAATCTATGTGAAAGCCAAGCAAGATGCAAGCTGCAAGGACTTCATCATCATCATTATCAGCATTATCAGCAGCAACAGTCGCAGTGTCTCTCACTTCTCTCTCTATCTCTCTCTCTGTCTCTTTTATCTAATTGAATGGGAAAGCGAAGCGAAACCAATTTTTTATTTATTTATCACACGGACAAAACTTGCCGTGTGCAGGTGGTAAAAGTTTCGTTGCCTCCTCGCATTGAGTTAAAGTCCAGCCAGCTTATCGAAACGGACAGCTGACAGTTGTTAGATTGAAGGCAAGACACACAACACAACACCCACCGGGGATAGGGTGGGGAATTCTTCTTCTTGTGGATATTTTTTTTTTATTTTAGAAGGATGATGAACCCAACCAAGGCACGACAACAATTTCAAGTGCTTTGCGGACACAAAACCGCAGTACATCAGGCAAAAAGAAGAAGAAGAAGTACTTAGACAACCATCAACTGATAAATGGTTGCCTGTCACTTGGATGGAATGTAACATTCAGCGGACTACAAAATTTGCCCCACCCGAAGGCAAAAACAAAAATCAAGAGAGAGAGAGATGGTTGGTGGAGAAATTGAAGAATTCATTAAAGCTTTAACATAAAACCAACTCTCTGATCTTTCTGACCTATACAAAACCCTCGTCATGAAGAACTAATTCTAACAAAAATTTCAAGCATTGCCCAAAATTAAATTAAAGTTAACTTAGTTACTTGTGCAGACATTTTTATTGTTAAAATCAAATTCGACGCTCAATTAAAATTCAATTTGTTTCGCGTCATTAATTAGATTCTTCTGCCACTTTTCCGCCCCGCCCTTCTCCTTTCATATTGCCACAGATTCATTGAACTTGCCAGAGTTCTCTCCTGGGGCAAGAAACTCAACATTTTGGGCACCTGCAGCCAAAGTTTATGCAATTTTTTCAGTCTAAAATGTTTGCTAAGCATCGAAAAAGTACATATCCTGTATAAAAAGGACTTTATTTTCTTCTAATAAAAAGCAATAAAAGAACTTTGATTAAATGAATATACCCGAAAAATGCCCATTGAAGTGTGGGCATCCTCTTAGTCTAATTAATCGAAGTTTTCCCTTCAATTGCGTGTAATCTATGCGCATAAATTTCATGTCTGGGGCATGCAACATGTGCTCGGGTGTGGGGTACGCGCATAATTTAAGCCGCCTTAAGCCTAATTGCAAGGATAAAAACCAAAGGCAACAAGGAAGTCAGGCCAATGACCAACGCGTTGGAGTTGTTTTGTTAGCTGTTTTTTTTTTTTTGTCACTCACCTGCTTCTGCAATGTATTGGAGAGCTCTTCGAGGCACTCCTTGCGCTCGAAACGTTCAAACTTGAAGCTATTGGAACGATAGAGCTCATTGTCCTCACGTCGACGATTGCGACAAAGGCGACGAGTGATGATGTTGCCACTTCCGCTTAGACGAGGCCTGGTCAGAATGGAGAACACAAAAAGAAAATTCAATTAAATAGCCGTCTACTATATGCGATTATTTTCTAAAACACTGTCACCCTAATGCCCCCTCACACACACACACACACACACACACTCACCGAACCACAGTCAATAGACAGAAGGAGGAGCTCGTTAGCCAGGCGCTTCATTAAAATTCTACAAAAAGCTCTGCTCCATTTACCTTATATTGCCAGGCCAGGTTAAAAAAATTAAATAACGATGAAATAAAACCAAATGAAACGATGTTGATGACGTTGATGACGTTGATGATGATGACGATATGCGACCCACTTTACATTTGAATACATTCGAGGACCGTAGGCACTTCAATAAAAGCCCAACTAACGCCACCCATTCACCCACCAACCCACCCACCCACCTATAACCCACTCGAAATGAAACAAAAACTTCGCGGCCAACAAAAGGGCAAACCACTGGAGTAAGAAACTCAAGTGGCTGGGCCACTTGGTCCACTCAACTCGTGCACCCAGCTGGAACTTCAGAAGCCACTCACCCGCAGGGTTTGCAGTGCGTCATATGCAGATCCCAGTTGAGATGGAAGTTGAACATGCGCAGCTTGGCCACGGCTCGTTGACGCAACGAGATGTCCGGTGGTGCAGCCGCAGCAACAGCACCACCAGAAGCTGCCCCAGTGCCGCAATTCGATGTAGTTGATGAAGTGACTTGTCCAGAAGCCGGTCCAGCTGCTAAAGTTGGTCCACGCTGGGCGTTTGGATACATCATGACAGTGCCGCTTGGCGCCGAGGTGGCGAAAAGGCGGCGCGATGAGAAGGAACCACCAGCGCCACCGGCACCACCACCCGCACCACTACCAGAGGTGCCATGGCGATAGTGTTGATGGTGTTCCTTAAGGGTGTAGAAACCACCAGAGGAACTGCAAGGGGGAGAGCAAATCAGTGAAGAAAGAAGTGACATGGGGGAACCAACTAGGGAGAAAAGTAAAGCAGAAAATAAAAAAAATAACAAAGAAATAATATGTAATAAACAAGGATTAATAATTCTTAATAAAGGAAACAGGAAAAGAGGAAAAAACTAAAAATTAATAAGAAACAAGAAACAAAAAGACTAACAAGAAAAGCTAAAAATATTTCAATTAAAATTAGCTAAGGAAAAAAAAAAGACTTAAGGGAAAAGCCAAAAAAGAATGATCAAGAAAAAGCTGATAATTAATAGGAACAAAATGAATATGTGAAAAGCTAAGAATATTTAAATTAAAATTAGCTAACGAAAAAATAAAGAAATTTTCAAAATATAAATATTTAAATAAGACAATAAAATTTAAAAGCAAGATAATAAGAAAACGTAAAAGGTATACAATAAAAAGGAAAATAAATAAAAACTGAAATATTTTAAAAAAGACACGAGGACAATAAATTGGAAAGAATTGAAATAACAAAGAAAACGGGAAAACATTAAAAAAAAAGGAAACATACAAAAAGGACACTGAAAATGGTTATAAATTACGCTCATTAGGAAAACGCGGCAAGAAGAAATTAAAGACCATATGGGAAAAAGCAAAAAAAACAGCATGGGAGGAAAATGATTGAACAAGAAAAAACAAAAAAAAGGCAAAGCGAAGGAATTTGAAAAAAAAAAAAACACTATGGACGAAAGAAGAAGGATATAAAGATTCACAAAGAAGAGAAAGAAGAAAGGCAAAGTAAAGGCATTATCTTTAAAAGAAACATTCCATAGCCAAGGTTTCAAAAAGAAAGTTGAAAGAAATGTGTAGAAGGAGGTCAAAAGAAAAAGAACGAAAGGAACAAAAAAGGTGTGTAGAACTTACGACATATTATCACCGCCGCCGTCTCCCACACAACTGGTAACACTCATGCCCCCGCTTCGACGTGGTCGGCTCTTTCGACGACGCCGCCGTCTACGCTCCGATGAGGCGGTACGCGTCTGTAGAACATGTTGACTCAGCGACTTGTGGCAACTTGTGCCCGCAGGTAACTGCAATTGCTGACCACCGCCACTGGTGGCCAATCGTCGGCCGGTTGCATTGCTGCCACCGGCAGCAGCAGCCGCAGCCGCAGCCGATCCAGCGCCACTGGGCTGCAATCCCTGGACAGCGACCACGAGTTGAGCATCACCGAAACCGCCCGCTGAGCTAATCGTATCGGTGGATAATGGTGTGGCTACAGCGACGCCAGTTCCAGCGCCAACTCCAACGCCAGCAGCAGCAGTTGCATTGCAGGAGGCATTAGCTTGTTGCGAACTGGATGATGATGATGGATGCTGCTGCTGATGGTGATGATGATGTTGATGATGATTCTGTGATTTGCTATTGCGCAGACTGTGGTTCACTTTGCGCCACATGCGCTCCATGGTTCACGTTGGCTTTTTATTTTATTTTTCTTCTCTTTGATGGGGAGGAGGTGATGGGGGAGAGGAAGATTATTTCCTAAGCAATTTCAGCTAACTACAAGATTAGGCAGGGCTTGGGATAGGACTGTGGGTCGGGGCTGGGCGGGGCGGAGGGGGAAGATTAAAAAACTAGGATCCTTTCAATTGTTGTTGTTTGTTTATTGTTTCCAGGCGGCAGTGTTTGGTTGTTGGTATTGGTTTTGTTAGTCGTTGTTGTTGTCGTTGTTGTTGTCGTTGCAGCATGATGGCTGCACAGGCTCACGCACACGCACACTCACACACACACAAAAGCTACTCAAAAGGAACTATTCATTGTTGTTGTTGTTGTTATCTGTGAATAGCGGAAACAAATAGAAAAACAAAAAAAAAAACAAAGTTGAGAAAGAAAGCGTATGAATTGAGTTGACGCGCCTCTCTCTCTCTCTCTCTCGTGTTTTTGCTCGCTCGCTTTCTCTCTCCCGTTTACTGCTATTCCTGCACTTTTAGGTTAAGCACACGCTTCACTCATTTGCCTAAGCCGCTTTATTATTCCCGCTGCTGCTGCTGTTTCTGTTGCTGTTGCTGCCCTTGTGAATGAATGAATTGTGAATTTTTATTGGGAATGAGAATGAGCTGGCAACTCTACTCTACTTTGGGGAGCAGCAGCAACAACAACAACAATACTGCTTAGAATAACGGCAATAACCGCTTTAATTGAGTAAAAATAAAAATTGTTGTATTATTTAACACTTGATTTCTTTACACTTAATTCACGTGACAGCATAACAAAAAAAATTAACAAAAAACACACAACTTTCAGTCAACAATTGTTTTCTTTTTATTCGTTTTTTTTTTTTATTTGTTATTTGTTTAATTTATTGTTTTTATTTTAGATGTGTATTTTTCTGTATTTTATTCAATGTAGATTTTTGCGTTGTGCTCCTCCTTAGCCCAGCGCCGTGTTGGCTGGCTGTCACGTTGAGTCAACAAATTTTTATTTTTTTTTTTTGTTGGTCGCCAGAAAGCGAATTTCACTTGCTCTCTTTAGCTCTCTCTCTCATTATTTTTGACTCTCTTTTATATTAACTTTGTGCCTTAATCCGAAAATACAGTGGTCTACATGCAAATCCTTGCAAGAATATTGCCAATATTAATGGAGTTAAATCAACATAAAAAACTATCATGAGTTTAGCTTGAAACAGTTTATTAATTTTTGCAATTGTCTGGAGAAATTATTTACTATTTATGTATATATTTGAATGTAAAGTGAGATCAGCTAAGCTCATCCTTTTTAAGCTCTAAGCAAACTTTTTAATAGACATTATGCCCACTGTATTTTTCTGGCATATTCTCTGACACTACTCTCATCTCTCGCTCTCTCTCTATCTTGCTGTCTCTCTGCGTGGGCGCAAAACCTTTTTATGAATGTGTGCGTGACAGTGTGTGCGTGTGTTTCTGGGTCCTGTGTATAACACTGCAAAGGAATTCCTGCTGAGAGGGCAAATACAGCCCGCAGCGGTAACAGCAGTTGTTTAAGGTAGTTGCCAGAGAGAAAGAGAGAGAGGCTGGACCCATCGATAAACAGAACAGCTTGAGCAGAAGCTTTGTTGCTGTTGCTGCCTCAATCAGGAAGATGTTTTGTCGCTGAAAACACTTTTGAATTTTTCATTGTCTACTTCTAGGCGTACACACACACACAGTCACTGACACACACATGAGCATAATGATAAAACAAACGGTAATACACACACACACACACACCTATACATCTCACATATATCATTTTGATTCAACCGGCACACTCAAAACAAGAGATAACAATTAATTTTTGTTAATGTTTCTGAATAAATTTCATTTATATACATTTTAACTGCACACACAACAAGAAAATAACAAGAAATCTTCCGGAGCGAATTCAAGTTTCAAAAAACTTTTCCCAGTTAGGCGAAGCGAATTTTTAATGATTCCAGCAAACTGTTCTTTGGGCTCAAACGAGCAAAGCGAATTTATTTCTGGCTTAAACCAGGCGAATTCAAGCGCCCTCTATGTATGGGCGGCTGAACTAGAGTTAGAATTAAACATTCAACGGCAGATCTAACAAAATGAAAATATGGAAATTTGCAAACGGCTGCCATTTCACATCTTCAAGTATCAAGTATACGAGTATATTAAGTATACGACATGTAGGTCTCTAAAATGTCATGATTAATCCTTCTCTTTAATTGTTCAACATTGGATTAGTATGAAATATTTAAGCAAAGAGCATTTACTTCCTAAAATCCATAGATATCCTTTACCAAATGAGATGAATATTGATTTGCCCTGTACCATTTTCTTCATCTCCAATAGAAAATATTTAAATACAAACCATATGCACATTAGGGGAATCTTTAAGTGGATCTCTTAAGAACCGTTCCAGGGTTTTCGGAAACAATTGGCATCTGTAATTAATAAAAGTCGATAAGAACCTTCCAGATATGAAAGCCACTTTTGCCCATTTGTTTTGAGTTTTAATTGTTTTGTTTCATTTCGCCTGTTTGTGTTAGTGGTGGGGTAGAGAAAAGGGGTAACTGGGGCCAAGTAAATTATGTTTTTTTATATTTTGTTTATCTTAAGATCTTGTTTCTTTATTATTTTTTGTTTTGTTTTTTTCCATCATTATGATAATGATCCTTTCATTTCGATTCACTTAACTTTATATAGTTTTGGATACTCAAATGCTACATCAAATTTTCGATTATCGATTCTTTTACACTGTTTGCTTCACTGAATGATTTTTTTTTTTTTGTTTTTCTTTTATTATTATTTGCCATTCATTTCAAAAAAGATTTTCAGGCTATGCAAATAGTATATTATGCGGTAAGTTGGTTTAGTTTTGTTATTAGTTTGTTGTTTTTTTTTTTTTTTTTTAACATTTAGTTGACATCAAACACACAAATATATTTACTTAGTTTTTTTTATATCTTGATTTTGTGTTGGTTTTTTTTTTTCTTGTATGCATTTTATATATGTATGTATGTGGTACATCTTATATAAGCGATATCCATTCACACTAACACTTAAATTCCCACCCACACGAACACCCATACCCCCGATACACACACACACACACACACATACGTCCATTCCTTCCACACATTTTCAAAATTTTACAAAGAAATCGTTAGTTAATCAATTTGATATTTTTGTTTTCTTTTTCGTTCTTATATTACTAAAACGTTGGTATTGGCCTATTGCAAATGGTTTTCCTTATTAATGCTATAAAAATTTTTACGAATTTGCGCTGCTAATACAACTTCCTTCTCCCTCTAACGCTTTGAGCATCTAATTGAGATCCTTCAACGAAAGCGAGCGGGACAGAGAGAGATAGAAATATTAAGACTGAGTTGATGAAAAGACGACTTCGGATGACGACTTCGGATTGCCCCCTGTAGAATATTTCGATATCTACTTTTCTTCTTCTTCTTCTTCTGATTTGTCTATATCACAAAATGTGTTTTAAAAAAAAACAAAAGAAAATTAAACAAAACTTTCTCATTTTAGCCCAAAATTTAATAAAAAGCGCCGTCGAAATTATTTCCGTTATGGAATTTAATGCAATCGAAATGGCATTGAAATATCGATAAACTCAATATTATCGCTCTACTTATTAATCGTTAAAACATTATTTCAACTTCTCTTTAAGCAATACATGTAATATTTACGTTTTTAAATGGTATTCCGAGTTATCAATACTGACTTTTTTAACGATATTTCTCAATGTTATCCAAAGATTTTGACTTCTATAACGATATTTTTCATCATCAAAGATTCAAGCCAAATTTGATGACTGAGATCTATTACCACACTGAATTCATATCTAACATTCCAAATTGGTAGCAAAGCTAAACAAGTTTTACTTCATAAACCCAATCCAACACACATACATATATATACATATATGGTCAATATATTCTAATCCAAAGCTGAATTCTATGCCTTGTATGTGTTGTGCACTGATGGGAAATAATGATGAATGTTTTGGGCAAAAAGAGGGCACACATCATTTTGTCATCATCGTTCGACTTCGTTTCACACTATATATACGTATATATAACTATATAGAAATACTGTATACATACAATGCATATATTTAAACGTGAATGTATGTATGTATTTTCTGTTAGTGTGTTATTTTCGTTTTGATTTGATTTCCATTGCTGTAATATATCGTTTCGTTTATCTAGTAAAAATCTCTAATTTAATATGCATAATACCTACACACATACAATTCATACATATGGTAGGGGTGAGTGCATACATGTGTGCATGTGTGTGTAAGTATATTTCAACTGTGGCTTGTTTTCTATTTTGGTATTCATTTGAATGTTTTCAAAAGTAAAATGCCATTAAAGTCTGCTAGAATTAAATTGTTCGGCTGACTCTCGGACTCAAAATGCTTCTTAAGCCACAATTTACAATGAAATTGCACTAAATATGCATTAACATGTATATTGTTGTTTTTTGTTGCCAAATTTGAAAAATGTTTGGCAACATTGTTGCTGGAGAGGGATGAATAAGTTTAGAAATCAAACAACAATAACAAACAAAAAAGTCCATTCTCCTGTACATACATAAACACACACAAACACACATTTAAAACATCCTTCTGCATATTGCTTGCTTTACTTTTTGCCCTCCCACATCCTGTCTTCACCTGATCCCGGTCTCACACTTTCCAAGTGTAGGGAATATCCTTTTCTCCTATACTCTCTCATTCGAATTTCTTTTTCATTTTCATTTTGTTGTTTTTGTATGTTTCTACATTATTAAGTATATATATATTGTATTTATAATTCCAATTATGTGTGTGTGTTTCGTTATCATTATTATTATTATTTTTCTTTCTTTCTTTTATGCGGTACGCAAATATGTACAGTTTTTTGTTTTCTCATTCTCTTCTCGTCACTTTAAATTAAATATAATTATAATTTATAAAATATATTTTATACATATATAAATATATATTTATATATATATATATATATATATATATGTATAATAAGTAAGACAATATTAATAATAATTATAATAATAATAAAAAAAAAAAACGAATTGGTAAAAAAAAAGTTCGCGGTGTGTGCAACATCTATAAAAATAAATTAATAATTAATATAATAATTAGTAGTAGTACAAAACTAAATACAGTTTTTGTTTTTCTTCTTTATTTACTTAGTTGTCCTTTTCTTTCTATCATTTTTGCTGTTTTTTTCTTTAGTTTTACGTTATTTTTTTTTTGTTTTTCATTTGTCCTTTGCATTTGCTCTTATGCATATGCTTTGCTAAATGTATGATATATTAAAAAAAATAGATATATATCTATATATATCGTAATGCTATCAAGTGTATTTTTAGGTGTATAAGTTGTAGTTGCTTCTTCTTCTTCTTCCAATATTTTTTTTACGTTTGTTGAAATCTTGTTTGCTCCTTTTTTCCTTTTTAAATTGGCTGCAAATATTTTTTTAACTTGCCCCATTCTTCAAAAATTTTGTTAATGCTCCAAAGAGCTTTTGGTGTTTTACTTTTTCTCTCTCTCAAAAAAAAAACAAAAAAAACGAAAATATCAACAAAAAAGTAAAATATACACATATATATATAAGTGGTTCAAATTATCCAAACAGCGCAATTTTCTTTTTCATTCCCGATTCGGAGTCGATCACATTACAAATCGTTACAAATATTTCCCCTTATTAAATTAGATGGCGATTCTATAAACATTTTGCCTATAAAAAATCATGTGAAACATACATCTAATAAATATTAAGATTTATGGCATATCCATTTTACAATTTGCAAGATTTTTTGCTTCGCCCTATGACGCGCGCCTCCATTTAAAAATCATGATTGTTTTTTTTTAGCTCTTGTGCAGCATTATTTTTTAAATTACTGATAATTTATATATAATATTTGCCACAAACACAAATGGAATGTTGGCCGCTCTAGCGACTCAGAGACGCAGCGTGCATTGTGTAGAATCTTCCTCCTTGTGTCGGGATTACCGCAAATGTGAGTAGACAATTGGATTTGATTGGGTTGGATAATTTTTTATCCATATACGTATGTTTTGTATATATATATATATATATATATATAGTAGGTTGGTCGTCATGGACAGAGGGCGTATGCTATTTCGCCTGCCCTCACAAAAAAGTTAGCATCCTCCTCTGCTATTTCGCCGCAAAATTTTGGAGCGGAGCGGAGAGGGCGCGATGGTCTGGTCTGGTCTTGTCTGGTCTTGTCTGGTAGGACGACACTGTGGCCACTGTTTATGTGTGTGTATTGTGTGCTTGAGTGTTTGAGTGTTTGAGTGTTTAAGTGTTTGTGTGTTTCTTTGTATATAGTTTAAAAGTGCTCCAAAGCTCGGCGCAGCTTTTTACAATAAAATGGACATTAAGATTCGCGCTCCTTTTTAACCTTGACCTCTTCGCCCAATATGGTGGTAATCTCGCCCTGCATAAATGCCCAAGGTATGGTGGAATTGGCCAACGGACAGCGATCGCCACTAGGGCAATATACTTCATTGCCCAGTCCCTGGAAAATGAGAGAAATGAGTTAGATAAGGTGCACACTCAATTTAGTCCGAATTCACATGAAAAACTTACATTTTGCCTTTTGATACTCTCACGACTGCAGGGAAAGCAGAATTTATGATGGTTCACGGATGGACATTGTACAAAATGTGTATCCTCCAAACGCTCCTGGCATAATGTACACTTGAGGGTAGCATTTTGAGCTGCTGCTGCTGCGGCTGCTGCTGCTGAATTACTTGCTGCACTGCTTCCCGGTGCACTACTTCCTGGACCACCTCCATTGCCTCCACTGCCACTGATGCCACCCGAACCAGGGGTACCCTGCTGACTACCGCTGCTACCAGGACCAGCATTGACAGAGGTTCCACCAACGCCGCCAGCTCCGCCACCAGCCACAGAGCCATTTCCACCATTTGGCCCACCACCATTGCTGCCACTCGCTGAGCTGCCATCGCCACTAACCGAATTGGGTGGCAGCACTGAAGATGGTCCAACGGTGCCACCGTTACCAGAGGCTGTACTACCACTGGGTCCACCGCCACTGCTGCAGCTGCTCAATTGCGAACTACTGCCACCGACACCGCCAGGACCGCCGCTGGCACTGCCAACAGGTCCTAGTACACCGCCCTGACCGCTGGGATTGGAGCCGCCACTGCCGCCGCCACCCACTTCACTGCTGGTGACAGTAGTGCTCGACACATGACGTGATCCGGACGAACGACGACCAGATGAGGAACCTGTATATACGGTGAAGTAACATGTGATTATCAGGAAAACATCAATTTACTCTCTTCCTCATCTTACCCGAACTATTTGGCGAGTGTACACTTCGCGGTGGCAAAGGCCCTGATGGCGGGCTGGATCCATTGCGTCGACTGGCTGGCGATAAGTGCTCTGCAATAGAAGAGAAAAAATGTGATTAGATAAGGGAAATTAGCTAATATCAGGAAAGATCTAAGGAAACCCACCTAAACATCTAGGACTTTACAAGGAAATAAGAGAGAATTTAATTGGTTTAAATGGGCCGTGATTATATTGGGATTCCTATGTATGTATATGTATTTGTATATTATGCAGTTTAAACCAATTTAGTTTAAGTTCTTTGACCAAAATTCCGTTCTTTGTATTTTTATTCCCCCTTCAAAGATAGCAAAGTAGCCTAATACTATTGAATCCTAAATTAATTTCGAGTTTACAGGACCAATATGTATAACTGTATCTTTATATTTTTCAAAATTAGTATAAACAGAAAACTTAAAGATACAAGAGTCACACACAGAGAGAGATAGAAAGAGAGAGAGAGAGAGAGAGAGAGAGAGAGAGAGAGAGGGAGAGAGATGAATAGATGTCGAGTTCAACGACAGACCTTAATTGACTGATATGAGTGGTGAGGGGGCAGGGCACGGGGGGTTGGGATTTTGGATAGAAGTGGAGGTTGTTGGGCAGCTATGCATGCATGTAAAGGCGATCAGATGTATAATTTTTTGTCTACAACAAGTCAAGTGCATTGTATGTAGGCCCTTGGCCTGTTGTTAGTTGGCTATGCCTCTGCTTCCCTCCCCAGCCATAATACCACGCCCACCATACACGCACACACACACACTTGCATGCATTTACATACATATACATACATACATATATGGAATATTGTAAGTTTACTTTTTTCAATACTCAAGAACGAGAAACTGTTTACTCAATGGGGGCGCTGCTGCGCTACTACAGTTCGTGTGCTTTCGATTTTTCATGCGAATGAATCAGAAAGAAAAAAATCTATTCGAAAACAAATCGTAGATGAATTCGACTTGAGAGTTACCCTACACATTGTAAACAGAAAATAGAAAATTCCAAGATGGAATGCATGACGTCATCAAATTGACCTATTCCTTTCAGGTAACAAGTTTACCCTTTTTATTGTATGATAATAGGGCGCATACGTATACGTACATATACAGGGTATAAACATTTTTCTATTAGGCTTTTTGTTGTTTTCATTTTTTTTTTTTAAATACTCTGTGTTTTATTTTGTTGTTTTCTGCTGTTCTGTTGTGGTAATGTAATTTTAGAAGTTGGCACGAACGAACATGTTGTCATGTCTCCCCCGTGTGTAAACACAACAAGTTTTCATTCACATGATGACATGACGCCGACGACGGCAACGGCAACAGCAACAACGACTATAACGACGTCACAGCGCGTCGACCCATTGCGTGTTTGGTTCCACTGTGCCACAGCTGGTTATCTTGTTTTTTTTTTTCTTTCTTTTACGTTTTTGCGCAAAACGTCAACGTTAGTTGCGCGCATGCATACGTCATAAAAGCAGCGACGCAGGCAGCGAAAGCAAGTGAGCGAGAGAGAGAGTAGCAGCACATTGCAGAATGCAGTTTTTGTTGCTGTTAACCGAGAGCCGGTTTCTCGTTTTGCATGCATTCCCACTCGCTCACTGTATGAGAGTATGTCTTTCTGTGTGCTCTTGCCATTTGCTCTCTCTTTTCCCACAGATTTTACAGATTTTTGTAGTTTGTCACGCAGTCGGCGAACTACCTCGTGACTCTCAATTACCAATTTACATAGCCGAAAGCTTTAACAGGGCTCTGTTAACATCCCCCCTCCTTACACACTCCATCTCTTGGTGTACACTGGTTTTGTATTTAGCTTTTTCCTCTTCTTATTCTTCTTTTCGATGTGTTTGTGTGTATGTATGCAAGGCACGCGCACGCGTAGCCACAATTTACTTTTGCTTAAAGTACACACAAAAAGACAAAAATAATAATAATTTGTATGCTGAACGGCCCCATGGCTCAAATGTCGTGGAGCTTGCTGGAGCTGCTCCGGACTGGCTGTCAGTCAGTCAGTTAGCCGTCGTACTTCGCACAGTGGGTTGCATACGAAATAGCCGTATGCTGTTATGTTTATGTATTATACATATGTATGTATGTACATTCATACATACATGTGTGTACATTTGTTTGTATATAAACATTTTGCCTACGCGGCAAGGCAAAAAAAAAAAAAACAACGTCGACATTGCCAATTTGGTTTTGGTTTTGTTTTTGCTGTTGGGTGGATGAGTGCGTGCGTTTGTGTGTGTGTGTGTGTGTTGCGTGTGTGTGGGCTGACCATATAAAATGGTGTGTAATTTATTAATAGCTTTTGTTTATATTTCGCATGCTTAGAAAACGAAAAGAGCCCAAGCTACATATCATCAGCTCAGCTTGTGGATGGTGGGGTGGGTGGGCTGAGCAGAGAGTGGGTTGGGTGGGTGGTGTGGCAGCAAAACAGCATCCATCTATTCAATAGTGAAATGCATATAAGAATGACCCCCCCACCCCCACAGACACACACACACATTGTATGTACTTGTATACATAAGCAGGCATGCCGGCCGGCTGGCTGGCTAAGCACAGTGGTCAATATATTATTGATTACAATAAAGGTAAACCCCTTTAATTTTAATACTTGAATCACTTCCCTTCAGAATATTTTTTTTAATTTTTGACCATTTTTGTTTTGAATTTCACTTGAAATGCAAACTAAAATGAAAATTTGATTTTTATGATTTAGAAGGTATTTTACTTAAAAAGGTCATACTTCTGAAGAAGTTTCACTTGGAAAAAGGAAGTAATCTTCTTTACTTTGAGATATTGAAATCCCAATAGTTTTTCCATTGGTTTTAATTCATTTTTTCCTAATAGCTTCAACAATATACATACATTTACCTTTATGTATGTATGTATGTATGTATATTTATGTTTATTGTATACAAACTTCACTTCGGAATGTACATCTCGTCTTTCTACTGTATCGTTTCTTCTTCTTTTTCAAGGGTCTCTATTTTTAAACAAGTTCCTTTTACAGAGAATACATATGTGTGAATGCACTTCTTTTCGATATAAGAGATTTTCGAAAAGGGGAGCCAACCAACCAACCAAACAGCCCCTCGGCTCCCAGAAGGAGGAGGAGGAGGAGTACATACAATGAATGTTTATTTGTTTTCATATTTCCACTGACACCCCGAGACGACGACGGAGACGGCATAGAGAGCACACCCCAAAGCCATTCCAATTCAATCCAATACAATCTGCTGCTATTGCTTTGTGTTCCCTCTATATCTGTCTATATTTAGCATATAAGATTACTTTTTAGCACATTTTTTTCGGTTTTTTTGTTGTGTTTGTTTTGTTTTGCCTCGCTTTGGGTACAAAATACCATTTATTGTTGTTGCTGTTGTCTTTGCACTATATAGTAAAAAGTGTGTTGAAGAGAATGAATCATTTGTCAAATTTATTTAAAAAAAATAGCAAATAGCCAAAAAAAAAAAAAAAAACTGAAATTTTACAAACCGCACCCTAATAAATAAAGGGAAGGAAAAGGGAAATTATGTATATCCGATCTTCTAATATTATCTTTGGGGGTTCTAATATGTCTCGCATCCCATTGCTATAAAGGGTGTCTTGTGTTCAATCTAAAAGCTTTAGTGTTTTATCGATTGATTTCCGTTAATGATGATATGTACCTTATCTCAATGAGCAAATAGATTTCGTTAAAAGGTAATATTAGAATCATAGTATACTATAGCTCCTCATCATTCCGCGTTGCGTTTGCACCGTGCTCTTATCAGTCAATGTAGAAGATTAGATAAGTAGGTTTTTTTTCTCTCCTCGTCTCTCCCATCTACCTTCACCTCCGCCCCACCCATTGATAAGATAAGAAAAAACAGCTGTGTGTACAAAGATGTATGAATGTATGTATGTATGTCTGTATGGGAAGCCCAAATGAAAGTGACGACGACGACGAATCCAAAAGAATTAAGTTAGGTGTATTTGCTTTTCGAATTGAAGGAGAAACTAATACTAATCTACAAAATGTCAGGCCGCTTTAGCTTCTTATCAGTTAAAGTGCTCTAGAAACAGAAGAAAATAACAACAAAATTAGCTTGAACTATATTCATTTTTTTTGTGTTCTGATGAAATTTGAAATATGGGAAAATTTACATATATATACATATGTATAGCTGATAACTGAACTGATAACGACGACTATACTACAATCGGCTGCTACAGTTTCTATCTTATCGAGCAATTGTTTTTTTCTTTATCACCCTCGCCTTCTCTCTATCTCTCTCTTTTTTTATCACTATCTCTATACCACATGCTTTTGATAAGCTGATAAGATATACTCACTAGAGATTAAAACATAATACTTTGTTAGGCAAAAGGAAATGCATTATTAAAATGCATTCACAAAAATTTATGTGGATCACTGTGCATGCCACCCACCAACAATCTACCCCTTGCCCCCTTTTGGCAATGGCAAGCGGTAGCAGCAACTTGCCTAATGACCAAGCCGGTCAAAAAAAAAAAACTTTTAACTATGTGAAACTTTGTATACGCTTCCTTCTTCCACTTGAATGAAATGAAATTAAGTTTTCAGATTTCCGCAAAACCTTTCCAGGACTTGGATGAGCCTTTGTCACCCAGATACAACATCGTTATACCTTATAGAAAGTGTTTACCACCCAATATTAATATTAAATCAAGTTTTTATATTTGGTGTTAATTTAATTGATTAAATATAAATATGAATTCTAAATTGATAAGTATTTTGTGCACTGAACTGATTTAACTGATTGAAGAAAATATTTACTACTGAACTGATTTAACTGATTGAAGAAAATATTTACTACGGAAATTTATTAATACTAAAAGACCTAGTACCTATTAGATTCTTCAATTCATATGCATGCGAAGGAGATGACAGCATAGATTGCACCGAGAACTTAGCATCATTCATAGCTGGCTAGAGGCTTTCTTCACAAGAAAGCAACAAAATAAAAAAAAAAAAAAAAAAAAAGAGCGCAACCAAAATGCAACCCCCAATCGAATAAGGCACTCCTTCCCCCTCACCTGGAGTGAGGTCTGTGGAGTCCGTGCGTTGCCACAAAAAAAAAAACAGCCCATATATGTATGTATACATAAAGATTTGTTGGTATACACAAAAAAAAAAAATAGTTACGCTTAACGTAACACTTAATATAAGAACAACATAATTCTGCTAGCTTTGTGTTTTTTTTCTGCTGTTTTTGTTTGTTACTCTGTTGCTGACTGACTGACTGGGCTGGCTTCTGCTCTTCTCTAATCATGTTTCATTGATAGAAGAAGTCTTTGAATGTGGACTTTTGGGGTCCGAAATTTATTATCAGCCCACAAAATAATATCGAATACGACTTTGCCCGGAATTTTTGATATGATTTCTTGGGAATAAGCCGAAACCACAAACTAAATAAATATATATGTACATACATATGTACATATACGATGATTAATCTCGAAATGGAAATGACAAATTAGAACGTGGTGTTATTAATAATGTATTTCAATCCTACGACTTAAAAGACTTGCTATAAAATGTGATATTTAAGGAAAAATTTTATGAAAATCAAAGATTAGATTAAAATATTTTATGTAATCTATTCATCTATTTCTTTCTCTCTCGCCCTTCTAAATTTATTAGAAGTAACTGATAAACGAAATAATCAATGATTACCGTCATTAATTGTTTCCTAACAATAATTTTTTAATCAAGTTTTATTTGTTTCCGAAAATTTTTTTTTTACATTTGCCCCACTGTTCCTCTGCCAGGGCAGATGACGGCATCGGCATGCGCAAAAAAATGTGTTGTTTTTTTTTCTTCTTTCTTTACGTTTCACACACACACACAGACAGAAACACACATGTATGAAAGTTGGTACATACATATATATTTTTATGTGTTGATCATTGCAGGCTCGTTCCGTAATTCCGTATACCAACTAAAATTTATCTACACTGCTAAATATATACATATGTACATATGTATGTACTTGTGTGTGTGTGTGCAACTTGTTATCGCATAACGTAAAACAGCTAACAGCTAACGAGCCGCGTATGGTGGGGAGGGGAGGAGGCGCTCTCAGCCAGAGAAGAGACAAAGACAAAATAAAAACCAAAACAAGTTTAATGACGTTTTGCGCGCGCAGCAAAGGCAAAGTGGAATATACACAACTAACACACACACACACACATGTATGTATTTATGTATATGTATACACATGACGAGCAAGCACGCATCAAAACGAGTTTGCCACTTAACAAACATGAACGAGAGAGAGAGAGAGAGAGAGAAATATCCAGCACAGTTACATGGAGAGCAGGTAACGTGGGTTTTTGTTTTTTCTTTTTTGCACGTTTCTGTTTTTATTACATTTTGCGGGTTGCGGCCGCCCTTAGTATGTGAATATACATACATATATGTACATATGTATGTGTATGTATGGTTTGTACATTTCTTTCCCGTATTCAATGCGCATGTCCCTTAAAAGGCAAGTAGCAGCAGCAAGAAGAAGCAAGGACTGGGGTTTAGCCAGGCGGTAGCAGCAGCAGCCTTCTTCCCCCTTTTAAAGAAACGAATCGAAACGAAACCAGACGAGACGAAACGAGGGTTGCAAAATGCGCTTACGTGTGTGTTGTGTATCTGTTGTGTGGCCTAGAGAGCGGCGAGCAAACGACGACGTCGGCTATGAGCCTGGACTGGAAGTTCCAACAACTGCAACCGCTGCTGCTGCGACGACCCAACTGCAGCAGCATCATGCGGCATCAAAGCCCGGGGAACTGGGAAAAATTGATAAGATTCGAACCTTTTTCTGTTGATTATGAGTGTGTGTGTGTGCATTATCTAATCGACCGTCCCTGGTTATCAGCTTCAAGTCAATCGCGTTTTCTCCCCAAAAGATGCCTCCCCCACCCATATTCCCTTCTCTCTATCCATACTTTAACTTATGCTAAGAGTTGTGAATAAGGATGATAAGGCCTCCCCCTCTCCACCATTCAAATTCTGCTGCCTCTTGTCCCTGTTTATAAAGATGACAAGACGACGACAATAGCGCGCACACATACGTTATCTCTTTCATTAAAGACGAGACTTGGGAATTGTACTATATTCTCAATCTCTCTCGCTTATCTCGGCTACAGTCCTCTAAAGGAGGAGAAGGATGAAAGGGAATAATGAAAGGAAATGAATCCCATTCTCTCCTTTGCATTTTTTTAGACGTGGTCAATTCCATCTAATCGAACCGATCATCGAGCTCATCATCAGTGAAAAGTATTATCACTATCATTATCACTTTTTTTTGCAGTTTCATTATCAGAGAAACATTTTATGTATGTAGTTAAGTAGGAGGGGTACCTCCTGATAATTTGAAATCTAATCTACTTCTCTTCTACACAAAAGTAAACAGAATTCTTTGTTAAACTAACCAATCGTTGACATATTACTACATATATGACTATAGATTGTTTCCCCCATGAAATGATTTTTAATCTAAAATGTTCTTCCACCAATTGGCTCTCTTACCTGCTTTAAATGTTGATGCATCAAAGCTTGGTGCCCTAACGGGCTGCTGTTTATCCCGTAGATTGAGTTGCCTTTCTGGCACATAACTGACAGCGGCTGGCAATGATTCACCACGGGTCAATGGTGGCCTCACGCCACTCGGATCATCGACGACCAAAGCAGTACGTTTTACACCGGTTGGTCCGCCCACAAGGCCACCACCAGGTCCCGCTGATTCGGCCGAATGTGGACCATGCGGTTGTGTTGGATCATCAATATCTTCGGAGGGTGGACGCTTTAAATTGACTGACAAAGCTGGAGGCACTGAGGAGCCGGCTCCAGAGATACCACCGCCGCCACCACCACCTCCTCCTCCACCGCCACCACCAACTCCTGGTTGTGGTTGCCTTTGTGATGTTGTCGGGGGCATATGGTGGGGCGTCATGTGTGAGATGCGTACGGGTCGTACACCGCCCGCGCCGCCATCATGTGGTGAGGATTCTAGCTTTATAGCAGGATAATCCATGAGGCTCTGTGTGCTCTGTTGTTGTTGCTGCTGCTGTTGGGGAGGTGGGGGTCCAATCCTTGGGACTGGCAAATATGATGCCACAGTGGCCGCATGATGATGATGGGCAGCCACTGCTGCTGTCACAGATAACGGACCACCAGCACCACCACCGCCGCCAGCACCCGAAGGACCAACAATTGAGGCACCGCTGCTCGACGATGGTGCCACACGATGTGGCGGCGGTCCGGGCACTTGCTGTAGTCCGGCAGCCACTGCTGCTGCCGCAGCTGCTGCTTGTTGCTGCTGTTGAAGAACAACAACTTCTCCATTTTCGAGAGCACGCTTGCTACTCGGATGCAAACGTTTCATTTGTCTAGCTGCATCCAATACAACTTCAATACGATCGGCTCCCTCATAGTTAACACAACCACGGCAAACGGCCTCTGAGAAATCATTGATCATGGCCCAGGGCATGCGGGGCAGATCGCAAAGATAGCAATGTTGGCGTTTCGTTTGCAACGACATGATGCACAGGGGATACACTGACAACAAGAACTACTACTACTACTACTATTACACTCTTCTATACACGAGAAACACTGGAAGTAGCCGCCGCCAATGGAATGGCGCAGCAGAGCGACGACCCAAATTTACGCGCGCTAAAGTCGCCCCAGTTTTTCTTCTTCCTTTTTTCGTGCCTCGTGCGTCTTCTTCTTTTCTTTGTTTCTTTTTTTACACTTCACTCGCCGAAAAAACAAAAAAAAAAAACAAATATACAAAAAGTTTGTTAGTTTTTTTCTTCTTGTTTTTTTTTGTCCTGTTTTTTACTTTGCTGCTTCTGTCAGTTTGTGTATGTTGATAATAATGATGCTTATTGTTGTTGTTGTTGGTGATGATAATTATCGATAAAATGTAATGTTTAATAATTGCCGCTCAAATTTATGAAGCTGCTGCCGGCTACTATCGCAACGACGACAACAACAACGCTCAGTGTTTGTTGTTTTTGCTGCTGCTGCTTTTATTTTTATCATTGCTCTTTGGCACATTTTCTTCCCGTTTCGTTCTCTTCTTTGATATTGATTTTCGCTGACGACGCTTCTTACATGGCCTTTCCAATTTTTTAGTTTTGGCGTTGTTACTTTATTATTATTATTTTTTTTGTTTTCTTTATTTTTTTTTAACAATTTTTTTCTATTGCGCCGCACAACACAAGCACAAACAAACACTTATATGCATATACATATATAGATATATGCATACATACACACTCACTCACGAAGAGACGCGTTTACGGTTTAGCCGTCGCTGTGTATGTATTTCCTCTCCGATTCACTTACTTAAAAGAGAGTGCGCGAGAGCGAGACGGAGGCAGAGACACGTACAAAGACCGCTCTACTACTACACACTATGCTACTACGATGATGACGACGACGAAAAGGGGCGGGCAGCGGCACGGTAAGAGCAGCGTAAACCAAAAAAAAAACGTGTAGATATGCCGCCGTATGTGTGCCTGCCAGAGAGTGAAAGAAATGGACAACTTGACGCGACAACGTTCGGCAACAGAATGAGGATGTTAATAACAGATACTGTTAAAATAGCATTTAACTATACACTGTTAGCAGAAGAAGAAGAAGTGGCAGTAGCAGAGGGGTGTAAAGTGGGAGCACGCACCCCAGTGGTAAAAATGATAATCTTAAATTGGTTTAGTAAAACCATAATATAGAGTTCAGCACAGGAGTTTTTTATGTAAATCCTTCTTAGCCGGCCAATTAAATTTGTTGAAACCCAATCTGACTGATAGTTCTTAAAGGATCTTAGAGTTTGTTTTATTCAAAAATAGCTTCATATGTACATACAGAAGAGCGGAGACGATGTCGTTCAGCAAAAGGTTCTGAATGAAATCGGAACCAAAACCCAAAGAATTTTGTACCTGAAACGTTTAAAAAAATTGGCAATTGGGTTGGAACTAATTTTGTTTCAACTAAGAGCGTAGTGTTCTTTCTCTCTCTCTGTTATTCCTTCATCGATTCTTTCACAAATCTACACAACCATACGTACACATACAACAGTTGCGTACGTGCTAGCACGTCATAAGCAAAAGCTAAATACGAATGCGACGACGACGACGACGGTTGTGACGAACATGAGTATTCGTGCAACACCCCCCAATATTCCAACACTCCATGGAACCAGAATAAATGAACTGGGAAGAGCGGTGGGGGTAGGCAATGTACATACATACGTAAGATATAAAAATATGTAGATACATACATACATACATACATACATATGTATGTATGTATGTATGCATAATTTGGTATGTACCCATGCAAGTCATTCCAAGTATTGGCACAAGGGTTGGGTGGGTAACGTAGGGGAGGAGTTGGGGTTGACTACTTTTGGGGGTATCGATACACAAATGTAGACCTTGAATACGTAATGTTGCTTGCTTGCGTGCTCTCCCTCGCTCTCACGCTTTGGCGCTCTCTCTTTCTATATGTGTTTAACTTGCTGATGGAACAGCTGTTTTAACAGAGCTGTTAATGAAATTAAAAGCAGAGTCAGAAAGTTGTCGCTGTTATGGCAAACATAACATTACAAAAACAATAAGAAAACAAAAAGGAAAACTGTTCTGTAAACGTATGAACCTGGGAGACCCAGGAAAAAGGAAATATGTACACACACACACACATACATATGTACATAAAGAATATATTAGTGTATCTGTGTTGTGCGCATGTATGTATACATACGTACGCATACACATACATATAAAAGTTGCATTGATTTTTATTGTGTGTGGGTACGCCTTCTTTTTTTGTATTTGAGTCTAGCACGCCCTCTTTGTAGCTCGTATAATCGATCCATTCGAAACCATGGTCTGGGACAAATTCCACGATAGATGAATGTATGTATGTATGTATGTACCTACATACATACATACATACGTATATATGTATATTTCTGTGTGTATGTACATACAACCTGTCGTCATTGTGGTTGTTTGTTGCCCTTTATTTTCCGTATTTTGTGTATGTATCCCTTGCGCGAAGCTTCCTGGGAATAAAAAACTATGCTTATATAGAGAATTTAGGACTTCTAGGTGGAAAGAAACCGGGTCCGTGTTCATGTTCTACACTCCTGCATACATATGTACATACCTATGTATGTACATCAGTGTATGTATATGTATGTATATAGATGAATTTATGTATGTACATACATACATATGTACATACATATCTGTAAATGTGTATGTACATATGTAGGTGTGCAGGTGCATGTTTGGGGAACACACACACATGCATATGCATTGACAATGCAAGTCACTTGGATAGATGAGCAACTGTACCGCGATGTACAGGAGCAGGAGCAGCAGCAGGATAATGAAGACGAAAACAAAAGTTAATAGTCGCATACATATGTACATCAATGGAACCAAGAAGCCTTCTGTGGATAATTCAAAAATGTTCTCAGTCGTAGAAAGGATTTGCTTTAAATTTACATACCCCATCAGATCAGTTGCAATTGCCTGCTAATTTCCAATAAGAATCAGCAAACTTTCTTCCAATTAAGTCGCACAGGACTAGAAACACAAACTTAATTTCTTCGCAAGCCTCTCATCTCTCTTTTTAGCCCACGTCTTATGTATATTCAATTCCGATTTCCATTTTCAATATTTATTAGCTGTTCAAATGTTTTAGATTAGTTTTTATTAACAAAAAATAGATTTACCTACATATGTATGTATGTACATATGTATATTTGTGGGTAAATCCGTTTAATAAATTTAATCAGTGCCAGATTAGCCATGTAAAAAGATTTTGGATTGCCATTTTCAAATAAATTCTAAAAAAATGGTAAAAAAAAAAAAATTTTAACTTTGCGAATAGATTTTTGAAAGGGATTTAGTTTTTTAACACTATACAATATTAGTTAAATTGTGATTTTTGTTTTTCAAAAACTTAAGTTTTCCAAATCGGCTAGAAATTACCGAAAATACAGTCTGTAAAAACATTATCTTTGCGAATCTTTAAATGCGTTAGTCTTTGACTGATTTTTATTCATGTTCTAACTTTCACATTGAAAAACCTAACAAACCCAAACACTTACATATATATTTTTTTTTGGTCTAATCCGGCACTGGATTTAATCAAATAGACACACACACAAAGCATTTAACAGTTAGAACAGCATAAGTATTTATTGTATGGAATGAACAGTTAGCGCGTTTCTTTTCGTTTTTATTTATACTAATAATTACTAACCTACTTGGTAAATAAAAGGACAAAAAAAGACGAAAAAAATTACAATAAAAAACAAGAAAAGAAATCTATCTATATATATATATATATTGAGCAAATTCGATATTCAAAGTTTAGGTTTAAATGAATAATACATAAAAATATTATGCCACAATAAATTAGAATTAAACACTAACATGGAATGTGCATTGTATATATATATGTATAAGTGTATATCTATAAAAAAATTAATTGTAATTATATACTTTATTTGTTTTGTCTTTTGTTTTTAGTGGGTTGGTTGTTTGCTGTTGGGATTTTTTTTTTGCTTCTACCAACTACTCATCTCTCTCTCTCTCTCTTTCGCTCGCCCACTTAATGGGTCATGGCACAAGTTTTCTCTCATTATATCCATCTCGTTTGTTTCGAATTGCTTAGCAGTTGTTTAATTATATTATTATTGAGCTAAAACTGGAACTAGATAGGTCAAATTTTAATAATTTTATATATATATATATATATCTCATATGTGTATATGCAGGCAAGTTTAGGAAAATTTTCAAGTTCATTTTGTGAGTTTTTAAAACCTTTTCAACGAACTAAAATTCAATTTTGATCTGTTAAACAGATAATTGAAATCGATCAAAGTTTTTTCTTTTTGTCAGTTCGAGTTACTTTCAGTTAGTTGCACTCATTAAATGGTTTATAATCATATACATATATATAAATTAATTGAATTTGCAATTTTTACTGTACAATAACAATTACCTACATATATAAATCTAGTTCCAGTTTCTTTCATATTTTGGACATTTCTTACAACTAAACATTTATCGTATATAATTAAAATTAGTTTCATTTGAGGAAAGGGGAACAATATTTTCGTTAGTTTTCAGTTACAATTTAACCCTGGTTAAACTTATGTACTAAAGATTTCATGTATACAAATAATTTTTTGTTTTTGCTTTTTTATGTTGCGCGTTTAATGTATATATTTCGTATGTGTAAATATTGCATTTATTTTCTTTTTTGTTTTTATTTTAACAGGCACTTAACCTTATTAGTAAGTAGTTTGTATGACAAATACAACAAAAAAATTTCTAGCATTAGAAATAAAAAAAAGAGAGATAAATGTAAATAATACCTTAAGCTTAACTTCGGTGTTACCGATGTTTATTGGAATACCCTTGCAGTTTTACTTGATCCGATAATCTATCTACATATATAAATGTATATATTTAGTTAAATATACTTTGTTCCTCTTGAAAAGTGTTTGAGCTGGAATGTTGCTAATGGATCTTCTTATATAGACATATAATTTCTGCTTATGGAAGACATTCTACTTAGTTATGGGTAATATTTTGTTAAATACTTTTTAGTAAAACAATCATTTTGTCTACGTTAAAATTATGGTTTTGCAAAGTTTCTAATTGAAAAAATTAAACATACGAATTTAGGAATGTTTAGAAGTGTTATTCTTACAGACAGACCGATCGACTTGTGCATATAGAGGTATAGGAATACCCTCTGCAAGGGTATAAAAAAAAGCGTTTTAATCGAAGGTTCGTAGTATAAATTTGAGCTGCCTGCATTAATATAATTTTGTCGTCTTTATCATCTCCACACAATTTTAGAAATTGTGTGTGTGGTCGGTTAATTCGATTTTCTTCTTTTTTTTTCCTGTGTCGTTATATTAATAATAATAATTTGTTGTCGTTTGTTTGGTTTTTGTTTTGAAATGGAATGCCTTTTGTTTATGAAGGGAGTTTGTTTAGTGGGTGGGTTGGAGGGAATGCTAACGATTAATGCCACGCACTGGGGGTGGCGGAGGTATTCTGCGACGATTGTTGCCACCACCACCACCAACAACAACAACAGCTCCAGCTGAACGTTGTTGTCCATGACCATTGCTGTTGCTATTAGTTGCTGCCGCTGCTGCTGCTGTCTCTGAGGCTTCGCGTAACTTTTGCTTTTGATCACTGAGACGAGCACCCAAACGATGCACTTTCTCCGGACTGAGTATGGTGAGGCGTGTTGTTGCGTTGCTATGGGTGGAGGCGGACACTGAAAATGTATTAGTATTAGCATATAGTTCATAGCATGTGTTAAAGTGCGATTATCTTAGTATACCATTACTATTTAACCGCTGAGCTGTGGCTGCCGTGTGCCTCTGGGCTAAATGTTTACTTGGCGATCCTGGCCTGCTGCTGGTCGTTCTTATATGTCGCGTGGGTGATATTGAATTGTTATTGCCTGTCCTTAGGGATTTTGTGAGGGGGGCCCGAACTGTTGGTGTTGTTGTTGTTGTCGTTGCTGTTATTGGTACCAAGGGTAAGGTTAATTTATGCTTTTTGGCCAGCCAATCGTTGTGGGAGGAAGAAACTCCTGATGCTGCTGCTGCTTGTGATGATGGTCTATGCATTTCGGCATGACAAATGAGCGTTGTATTGGTTGGTCCTGATTTTGCTGCCGCTGTTGTTGTTGTCGTTGTAGCCTTGCTTCGCTTTGATGGTGAAATTGTTAGCGGCTTGGCTACTCCAACTAAATGCTCTAGGGATTCAGCTTGATTTAACATCATCGTGGGCATCGGGGGCGGTGTCTTGGTTGTGGTCTTCATGGGCAAATGACGACGTCCAAAGATCGGTGTCTGATTGATGCGTTGAGCGCGTGGGGCAGCAGAGCCACCATTAAGATTAGCCTCATGCTCCAAGCGTTGAAACATTTTCAAGGCCACTGGCGGCGTTTTAAAGAAATGCTTCAACGCTGCCGGCAAGGGGCGTGTTGAAGGCGGAGCCGGAGCGGGAGCAGGAACACAAGGCGGCGGCGTTGCATCTACTTTGCTATCAAAATTTGGTTGAATTGCATCCAACTGGTTGATCTCATGATAATTGAGACTTGTATCACAACTGGAATCTACATCGGAATAATTATTCAAATCACGAACATCCTGCAACTGCAGATCTCCGCCTGGACGCAAATCCACTAGATAACCCTTCTCGCCGAAGGGTCGACATTTTTTCAAAGCCTGTTTAAGGGCACGTTCGGTTGATGTAGTCTCTGGTGTTAAACCACGATGTTGTTGTTGTTGTTGCTGCTGCTGCTGCTGTTGTTGTTGTTGTTGTTGTTGTTGTTGTTGCTGTTGCTGCTGTTGAGCACCCAAAAATCTCTGACGACGACGTGCCCGCATGCTATCCCTTAAACGTTCGCCGGTGGGTGAGAAATCTTTACCTAAATGCGGTGACTTTGGTATATCCTGTGGTCGCATAATCACATTCTCCTTTTCCTCGGCCAGCAACTGTTGCGGCGATGTGGCCGGCAATTGGGCTGATTGGGCCGATTTCACGGGTGAATCTTGTGTCTCACATAGATTATCCAAGCTGCGTTGCGATGTGGGCGATAGAGCATCCTCAGAGCTAATATAACTACTGCTCTCTTGAAAATTCTCAATCTCATGCAAAAGTTCTGGTGCGGATTCGGCGGTACTATCCAAATGTTGATGCAGTTGCTCCAACCAAATGTACAAGGTATCGAAACAGGGACGCATATCCGGATTGAGATCACAGCAAACAAAGGCCACTTTAACGAATGCCTCCGGACAGTGAGAGCAAAACTTTTCACGAAACTCTTGCTGATTGAGTGAGAAATCGGAATTGCGTGGCATATAATCGGGATCGGCTTCAACGCGTCCAATGATCTATATATATATGTATATATAATTCAAGGAGAAGAATTAGTATTCCCTTAACATTGAGAGGGATAGAGATACTCACCTCACAGAGCATAATGCCAAACGAAAAGACATCAACTTTCTCATCATATTTGAGACCCTTCATCATTTCGGGTGCCATCCAATAGGGATTACCCACAACCGTGTAACGTTGTCGTCGCTGGCGGCTCTTGCTCCGTTTCAATGTCCCACCGGGTGACCATACGGCAGCGGCATCCCCCACTGTATTGGCCCCTGGCAAACGAGGCGGTGCATCAACACTGCGCGCTAAACCGAAATCCGCAACAATTACGGAACGATCTTCGCGTACCAGGCAGTTCATTGAATTCAAATCCCGATGAATGATATTCATCGAATGCAAATAACTCATCCCGCAGGCAATATCTCTGGCGAGGCGAACACGTTGTGACCAGCTCAAGGATTGCCGCCCATCATGGATGAGTTCCTTGAGACAACCGCCAGCCACATATTCCGTAACCATGTGCAATTTCTTATCCTTATAGAGGACGCCAATGAATTTCAGTACATGCCGATGATCGAGTAGACGAAGAACGGCCACCTCCTTTATAAAATTCCTTTGGGCCTCCTCATCGGCGCGATGCAACTCCTTGAGTACCATTATTTCGCCACTCAAACGATGTGTCACCTTATAGACCTTGCCAAAGAAGCCTTCGCCCAGTTTCTCACCCATCACCAAATCGGTGGCACGAAATATCCGCTGCGGCTTCTGGACAACGCGACAACTTTGTGTCCTTGACAGATCATACAATTGCGGATGTGCTGAATGCTGTTGGGCTGTATGTTGGTCATCCAGAAGCTTTGATAAGCTAGAGCAGCGTTCCTTTTCCTTGAGGCTAGCCGATGTGCAATTGCCAACAATGGCCGTGAGATTGTTTGTGGTCGTTGTTGTTGTTGTGCTGTGATTGTGATTATTGTTGATATTATTGCCCATTGATGATGAATTTAAACAGGATGTTATTTGTCGTAGTTTCCTTGCCCCCTTTGTGCCGCCTCCACCAGGCGGGTGGGCGCCTTTCGGCGCTGGATCGTTGGTTTTATATAGATTTCGTCCCACTTCGACACTCGATGCGGATGTGCTCAAGGGCAGGGCCAATGTTGAAGCGGAACAGGCACGTTGGATATCCGCCTGACTGCAGGATCGACAAACTTGCACTGGATCATGTTCGACCGTCAATTGCAGCATCTTCTCATTACTCCGTATCAGTTTATCGATTTGCTCCACTGACGAATCACTCACCGGCTGGCCATTGACTTCCAAAATGCGATCACCAATATGAAGATTTGTTAAATTAACATCGATTCTAGACAGACGAGAGAGAGAGAGTGTGTTAATAACAGACTAAACAAATAATGGGATCCCAAAACTTAATCTGTTTCGATCATCCTTGCTTTTACCTATAAGAACCACAACAACGTTCCGCCATCGAGGTTAGCAGGGAGAAGGTATATTTACCCAAGCGACCATAAAATTTACAAATGAAACTGCATTTTACATGAGAGCATGAAAAAGTTTAAACACGAAGAGAACATAGAGACAGACCATAACCATGTTGGAATATTAGTATAATGAAAATTAGTTGGCTATATTAATTAAAATTCAAATATCTGTGTGATGTTTATTGTCAAAGAGAATTCCAAAATGCATTAATCAGAATGGTAAATTTTTTTAAGCAATCCTATTAAATTGGCCCCACATTATAACTTTGTAGTTATAAAGTTAGTTAATTTAATTTCTCAAATGTTGACAACATTTTGTTGGATCACTTTGCTAGCCCAAAAACATTTTGAGTTCTTTTCTTTTTTTTGAAATTCAAGTTTTCTACTAAGATCTAAGTTTAAGATTAGCAGTAATACTTGTCGTATGTGTATTAGAGAGCTGCATGAATGAGAGAAAAGTCAAAGTCAAATGAATCCATTCGAACTGAATTCAAATGAATGAGTGACAACTACACAATGAAATGAATGAGTGTGAGTTAGAACTTGTCATATCTCTAAAAATACGTAACTCTGTTTAATGAAAGGCAATGAATTGAGTGTCAAAGCATTGAATTGTACTAAGGCACTCGAATCATTAGAATTATTCGAATTGACTCATTTTATTGGGATGTTTAAAAGCAACAAAAACTAATTATTTTATCAAAAATGTAGGGAAAATAATGGCGAAATGGGGGCTATTAAAATCAAAATATGCTATACACCAAAAACTTTAGTACGCAGTTTTGGATTTCACAATTTGGGACAAATCTTGTAAAATCTAATTTTTCTAAATATTATAAAAAAAAATCATATTCTCTAATCCATCATATACACGATGGATCTACCTTTTAATATTACTTCACTAGTTGGAAAAAAAATTCACCTCTATCTCTGTAGGGGGTTTGAACCCGATAACAACAGTATTGTAGTCTGTGTAGGTCCCCACTGAGCCACTGACTACACAAGTTTTGTCGTATAGTAATCACATATAGTTCAAAAATATACAATACAAATAAATACTAAAATCAGAATCGGAATTCGAATGCATTCGAATCATAGCAACTCATTGACTCACTTTCTAACTCATTCAATTCGTTTTGTTTCGTTTGAATGTTGTGCGACTGATTTTTACGTCGCACACTCATTTACTTGAAGTCGATTTTCAAAGTCATTCAATTCATTCATTTGGTTTTGAATGTTGATAACTCGAATTGATTTTTCTATCATTCATGCAGCTCTCTAATGTGTATACATAATATGAAAGTATTAAACAAAAACAAGAATTCAAACCAATAAGCACGTTAACTTATAATTTTGGCCACAAACAATAAGAACTATTAAAATGTTGGAAAAAAGAAATATACTTTCTGAACAAAATCTGGAATTCCAATCGACACACACACACACACAGAAAGAGGAGGGAGTGTGGAATTAAATCTTCCTAATATATGCTTACTCAGTTATCCGTACAGTGGGACAACCATCATCCAATGGTATACCACCATCCACACGTAAACCGGGTGTCGCATCTTTAGGGATCTCAACGAGGCGTATGGAATGCATTGGTTTGCCAGCTTTCGTTATTCGTGCTCTGGAATCTAGTTCACATGAGTTAGTCGAATTACTGGAACCGGAAGTTGATCGCATTTGATTGCCATTCCGTTTGCCATAACATTGACCGCAATAGAGTTTGGAACGTTCCACGAGAGCATAGGATTCCCCTTCGCCAATGAATGAACCGCAGGCTGTACAACAAAAGCATTCCGGATGGAATTTATGCTCGCCGGCAACCATCACGGGGCCTGTAATGACGGCCGTACACTGCTGGCAGGCATCACCGAAACGGGCATAGTAATCCTCACGGCAATAGAGTAAACCCTCCCGTTCGAAATACCAATTATGTAGATGATTATTGCATACAGAGCAACGGAAGCAATCGCAATGCCATTGCTGGCCCAATGCCATCACAATGGGCTCTGGTTCATCATCGTCTAAATCATCTAAATCATCATCATCCAAAATTGTTGTTGTACCCTGATGATAATTATGTTGTTGTTGTTGTTGTTGCAGTAGCAATTGTTGTTGTTGGTGTCGTCTTTGGCGGGGACTTGGATGTGAGAGCTGGCAACGGCAATTTGGGCAAACTGGTGGGCCACTTCCACCTCCACCAGCAGCAGGGCCAATCCTTCGTTGTGGCTGCATTATGCAGCACTTTGCACTGGAAATGATAGAAAGAGGGAGAGATAGTGATGATTGGTTAATATTCGTAAACATTTACTTGGCTAATATGTATATAAATAGCAACTATTGCTAATATCAAAAGCCTGGTCAATAGAGCTAACACACACACACTCATAATTTATATATATAAAGCTGACGCAGCTGCTTTTGGCATGTTGTCGTTGCATGTACATATGTATGTATGTATATGAGCTGTTGTTATTGTTGTATTTTAAACTAAAACAAATGACGAATGCGCTAGCCAAATAGCTACACACACACACACACACAGAAGTTGACAGGCGATGGACAAACAGCAACAGCAGCACAGTGGTTTCTGACACAAATAAATGCCATATGCATATTTTTTTTATGTAAACAAATTTAAAATTAATCAAATATTTTAATATGAGATTTTCAATTTTAGAATTCAAAATTTTAAACAATTGCCTTGAACCACTGTGCAAGTAACACTTATACATCTGCACGCACAGGTGCCTGGAACTCAAACACAAACACACACACACACACATAAACAGAAATTTTTGTGTGTGGGGGAACGGGAACAACTAACATAGGTAATAAAAAGCAGCAACATTATTATGTCTTTAACTTGTCTCAGCAACATTAAGCGCTATTTGGTTACTAAAACTAGCTTTATATACACACACACACACACACTGGCACACACACACACACTTACATAATTTTCTGTATATTTTTGTGGGTTTTTGGATTTTGGAATTCTCTGCAACGCCTTACATCACGGTGTCCCTGACGACAGGGTAATGTTTACGACAATGGGATGGAATTTTAATTGGCTGGGTTCAATTTTAATGACTTAAAAATGCATTTGCGTTTGCATTTGTTGTTAAAAATAAAGCTGCCAGCAGCTTAGAGGTGGAAAAACCATCGATATTATTTACGCTCTATCGATATCTGGTCCACTGGTATTTTTGTATCGATATTTTGAGAGAAAAATCGATAACACTATATTCATTTTGGCGGAGCGAAAACAACACTTTTTAAGGCGAATATTTTACGGCGAAAACGTCGATAGTCGTTGTCAAACATCGATACATCGAAAAAACATCGATGTTTTATCCACCTCTAACACAGAGCCAGTCACAGCTGACATACATAAAAATAAAGTGCGCAAGAGAGGAATAAAGCAAAGGAAAATAAACTGCGTTTATAAAGTACACAAGAGAGGAATAAAGCAAAGGAAAATAAACTGCGTTTCTTAGTTAATAATTTAATACAAACAATCATGAAGTTCCAATATAAAGAGGAGCATGCATTTGAGAAGAGGCGTGCCGAGGGTGATAAAATTCGTCGCAAATATCCTGACCGTGTGCCTGTAAGTAGAAAAAATACACTTTAACATTAATACACACACACACACAAACACATACACATAAATATATGTATATATGCATGTGTGTGTATGCGTTTGTTTTGCGTCGTTCGTTTTTTGCTGTCGCTTTTATTTTTCGTAAGTGTGTGTGTGTGAGTGTGTATACAGGGGAAAATCAATAATGCGCAAATTGTAATTGTTGCTAACGTTTTTATATAATATTGTATATAGATAATTATATAAATTATATAAAATTTCTAGGCATGTTAGTTAGCTTTGACCAGAGTTTAGTATACATAGATGGAAAAGCCTTAAAAAAATTTTCATATGAAAAACGAAATTGACCCTCACACACATACACAGACACACATACACACACATAAAGAAAACTGCTTTGTTCTCCTTAGATGGTGTCAGCGTATGTGTGTATGTATGAGCAAGAGAGTGAGCTAGTGGTGGAAACGAAAAGAGGTTGGGGGAGAGAGGGGCTTTTTGAGAGAGTAGCTATGTAGTTTCAGTTACTTTGCCCAGCTGTTGTTGTTGTTTTCACTCCCTCTCTCTCTCAGTCTCTCCACCTGTGTTTTTGCCTTCATTACTCAAACCACCCTCTAGCCCGAAGTCTTCCCCTCCACACGTTACTCAAAACCATAGAACCAGTTGTTTTTAAATTTTGTGATTTCTTTTTTTTTTTTTTTGTTTCAATTTTGGTTTATTTTGCGAAAAACAACAACAAACAAACAACAACACAAACAACCGAAACGCCAAATAAGAAGAAGAAAAACAAGTATTGCGCATAAGCACAAATCGCGATTGCAAATATTACCTTTTTTGTTGTTGTTGTTTTTTGTGTTATTGTTGTTGATTTGTTTTCCTCTGTTAGTCATTCCACCCATTGTTTGCTCTTTTTGCAATTTCATCATGCCAAAAGACCTGAAATACATCCTTATCAGCAGCAACAGCAAAGTGCCTCTGCTTTCCCTTTTTGAGGGTACTTCCCCTCTCTATTGCTTTCTTTCCCACTACTCATTCTCCCCACGGCGTTGTTACCTTTTTGTGGGTTTCATCCTTTTGCAATCACTGGCGAGCAAGCCAAATTTCTCTCTTTGTCTCTCTTAACAAAAAAAAATTAAATATTTAAATTTTTTCTATGTTTTTTGCTTGTTTGTTTGTTTGTTTTTGGCAACCAGACAAATCACATAACAGCTGACCATTTGGTGGCGAGGCCAGCTGGTCATACAACTATATAGTATATATATACATATCTATATCTAAATATATATATATCTATTCTATCATATATGTACATATATCCGATAGACACCTTGATAAAGGCCAGTGACGTCCAACAAAGAATTAGCAACAATATTCAATACAAAAAAAAAACTCGAAATCATCGAAACCAGAATTTGTTAATTATTCAGTATGTTTTTGCGCTTCTTCCTACTCCAAAAGAAGAAATACTAATTATAAACATAATTAAGGAAAATATTGAAAGTCAAAGTGATTATTCTAAAGTCCATTTTATTTGCTAGATCTAAACTAACTTTCTAGACTCTAAACAAAGAATACTCTAAAAAATGTATTTAAGATCAAGTTTATCGAATTATTATGGCTTTTTAAAACTTTTCAATGATTTTTCTTAATTTTTAACATTTATTAATCATATACCAACCATATATTAAAGATTCTTAGAAATAGCATTGCTTAAACTTGTTTCTATATTTTCTATAAGCCTTTTTTATGCAAGTTTTTTAGTAAAAAGTCTTGTCAATTTGAATATTGAAATAGTTTTCTATTTCCCATATATTAATCCTGTGTAGTTTGTTAAAAAGGCTGCTATATCAGCCCGACCTTGAACCAATTCTAATTATATACATATAAAACAAATATTCTGAAATTCTCGATTACTAATGCTTAAATTAACTTTGATCTTGTTGAGTCATCTAAACTGTGTTTTGCGAAAAGTATTTTCCATATTTCTTCGATTGCAGGCCAAAGTCAAGGTCATTAAAAATGATGTTCTTTGTGGCCTTATGAGAAAGATCATTAAATAAGTATATTTCAACTAAAAATAGACACCAAAACAAACAAATACTAAAAATGTGAATATGAAAAGTTGAATAAAAATATTAAAATAATTATGGTAATTAAGGATTTAGAAATAAAGAAATGCTGCATTCCAAAACGCCTGCATGAATAACTTTGGTTATGTCAGGGTATCACGTAGTCTTTATAAGAAGTTGAAGGGAAAACACGTACAAAACGAAAACAAATCAAATAATTTTAATAAAAGGCGCAATTTTAAAAATGTACTCATTCCCTCTCACTTACCCTCTCATATCTCTATCTCTGTCCAATTCAGGTGATTGTCGAAAAGGCACCAAAGGCTCGCATTGGGGATTTGGATAAGAAAAAGTATTTGGTACCATCGGATCTAACTGTGGGCCAATTCTACTTTCTTATACGCAAACGCATCCATTTGCGTCCCGAAGATGCCCTATTCTTTTTTGTGAACAATGTCATTCCACCAACATCGGCAACCATGGGCTCATTGTATCAGGTGAGTGTGAAAATTCAACTCAAAACTCTAAAGAATTTCATTAAAATTTCCCATTTTTCATTGTGCTGCAGGAACATCATGAGGAGGATTATTTCCTGTATATAGCCTATTCCGATGAGAATGTCTATGGTACGGCCAATTAAAAGAGTAGTCGCCAGAGTATATAGCAATGCATCCAACATCAACAGCCTATACAGAAATCGATCTATATATATATATATATAAACTATATATAATACGTTTAGCCGACAGCTTAAAACAAAAAACTTAAACAAAAAAATACAATCGAAAAATAATGAAAGCAAAAATTGCTGGAATTAGCTAAACAAATTGAAGGAATAGAAAACAAAACAAAATTAAAAAAAAAAAACAAAAATTTATTAAACATAAAACAAAACAACAAAAAAAGATTGATAAAAAAAAGTATATTGTTATGTGACACTTATTTTATATAAACATTTTCTATACGATCTAAGTATTTCAAAAGATTTGTCCTATGCTTTAATTATATAACCCTCCATCCCCTCTACCTGTTTCCCCTCCTATTAAAACTTCATGCATTATGAGTTCTTCCTGGCGACCCGCCCCCTCTTGTGCCCCCTTATCAACCCTTTTTCTTCTATAAAGCGCAATTTCTTTAAATCTGATTTATCTGTAATTTTTTTCTGTTTTTCTTCTCATTGCGTTTGCTTTGCTTTGTGTTTTTTAATACAAAAAAAAAAAACAAAAAACAAAAAAAAACAAGAGATGAAATAAATTTTGTGCATATTTAGTGTGTATGGCTACGAATAGGACTCTCTCGGTTAAGTGTATGGTAATTAATCTATTATTAATTAAATAAATAAATACAACAAAAACAAAATAAAAAGATAAAAAACAAACAAACTAAACCAACAACTTATATAAATATCTACCTAATTTAGTGGCAGTTTTTATTAATCAAATTTGGAAATCATTAATTGAGTTTGGTTTCAATTTCTAGGAAAAATAAAAATTTGTGTGGGTATTATTAATAAAAAACTATAATTCGCAAAAAAAAAACAACAAATGAGCTGAATCGATTCTATAAAATAATGAAAAGCAAATGTTTAATTTGACAAAAATTTAGCAAAGATAATGGAAGCAAATAATGGAAATCACGAAATTTTCGGTTTTCTAGTATTTATTATGTTGGTATGATCTTTATTTATGTAAATTCTTGTTTAAATTTTGAAATAAAATAAATTGCGCTTTATTCCAAAAATTAGACCTTTGAATATTTTAAATCTCGAAGATCGCTATTTATCGTTGTCAAAATTGATCGCCAGTAACCCAGTATTTGTTATCGATAACTATGTAGTCGGTAAAATCGATACGAAGGCTCAAATAGTGGTTCGATATATCACTCGAATCCAATTCCATCGATAGCATCGATAGTCCCAATCGATGGACTTGCAGCTCTAGTTCTTCGGCATTTTCGATTCACGTTTTGTTCCAATTCTTTTAATTTTCGGGCGAATGTTGTTATTATTATGATTGTTAATTGCGTGTGTGTGGAGAAGCGTCGCTAAAATACAATACCAAATTATAAGTTGCTCGGAAAGCCGAGATTAGTGCGTGAATTACAAAATAAAATAACGTCAATTGCAAACAAAAGCAAAGGCACACAAGAAAGAAAAAGAAAGAAATAACGCGTGAGTTTTTTTTTTTTTGTTGGTTTTGGTTTTTCCTTTTGTTGGTTAACAACGCCGCCAACAAGAACAACAACAACAACAACAATAGCAGCAGCAGTAGCAGCAACGAGACACGGTAGAGAGGACGTTGTTGAGAAAGGGAAAAACTCATACGCAAGTGACAAAAAAAAAAGAAGAGAAAAATGGTAAGTTTAATATTAAATTTTTGTTGTTATTGCATGACTTAAGATATTAAGAACCTAAAAAAGAGAAAAAACTGTAGTGAGTTTTTCTTTTTGCACACACACACACAAACGCAGAGGCACAGCAGTAGCACCAGCAGCTGAGCGTGTGAATACACTGTAGCCATCCCGCTTACCCCCACATATTTGGTTGAAGCCACATGGTCATAGTTATAAATGTGTGAGATAGCAGTAAACGTTAACGCTGACGCTTACGTTCAGTCAGCCGCCACAGAGCACCAGCAGCCGCAGTAATAACAAAAGCAAAAAGAAGAAAACTGTGGCCCTCTCTCCCAACCTGCACTATCTTCATGTTTAGTCTTTTTCACACAAGCCATTGATGAGTTTTTCCTCATTGATAACCATCCTCCTTTGCCTTATCTAACTCCCTCGCCTTCACTCTCCCACTCCCTCTCCCTCTCTCTAGTTGTTTGTAGTAGTTTCTTTTGTTTTCAAATATTTTGAATCACATTTTTTCAACAAACTTTTGTTATTGTTGGTAAATTTAGTTTTATTTTGCTCCGCATGGTTTTTTTGCCATGTGTTTTTTTCCTCCACTTCCATACAAATGTGATTCAAATTTGGTGCTGTTGTTGTGCTAGGTTAGGGTTAAGGCCAAATGATTCCCGTACATTGAACAAGGTGTTCGATGGAGCAACTATTATAGATTAATGTTCCCCTTAAAACTAACCCCCCCCAAGGTCGTCGTTTAGTTGGATTAACTTTGTTCCAATTCGTTTAGTAAAAAAAATATATCAGAACAGTCTTAAAATTATGTTTGATAAAGTTGTCCATTGACTTTCACTTCATACTTTATATATTCTTCGATTGAGCCTATATAGTTTTGTATTATTCTCTTAGAAAATTGAGGATAGTTAGAACTAGACAATATTCTTTTCTATACAGGGCTAATGCAGGAACTATGGTTCAGTTGAGATAAATTTCAGCACCTTTGCATTCTTACAATTTTATTAACAAAACTTCTGTAGTGTTTATTGTTATTGATAAAATAATTCAATATTAATCCTAATCTAAGTGAGAGATGTTTTCATGATGAGTATGAGTACTGATTTAACCCTTGGTATTACATCTGTCTAAAACTTGAACATAAATTCGATAAATCTCTATTGAAGCCGACGGCTTGTGCTGTCAAAGACATTAAAATTAAGTATTCTTCTGACTTGTCAAGTAAAACTAAAGGGATTTAAATAGCTGCGCCTTAGTACGTTCACCTAGAGTTTCTTTTTCGTCTAGAAGATCCCTTTGAAGACCTAGAAAGGTAGTAGATCCATTTAAAAAACTTAAATCTCTATACACGAATCTTTAAAAACTCATCGAAATATACTTCTATTGGCAACAATGAAAATCTTTTAGGACATGAGTTTTTGTTTCAGATTTATAGACTAAATGGTGAAGAAATATACTTGGCTAAAATATCTTATAACAGATAACACATTAAGTGAGGATTTCAGGAAAAGTAATGTTACTCATAATTCCTCTAATTCTTAATTTTTAATACACTGTAAAAATGTAAGATTAGAAGAATTTTACATCTAAAAAAAGTCAAAAAACGTATTAAGAAAATGCGAAACTGTCTAAGTTTTAGCCCTGTACGCTTTTGTAATTGAAAAGGCATAAAACCCTATGATGATTATTGGCAAAGGTCCTTGAGCCACGTGGCAAGTTACTACTGTCAATCTGTAGGGTGAAAACACATATCTTCCATCTCTTTCACGCCTCAGATTCTTCCAAAGCGGTAATCCTATAAAGTCCTTAGCTAAAGTTAAACAATATACAACATCTTTCATGATTTGTATTTTGTGCTAGTTAATCCCATTAAAACTGATCGATTCCTTATTTTGTGACTTACCAATCGTACTTGTTGCTTAGCCAAGACACAAACCAACCTCACAAACACACACACCCCCTGTAGGCTTAGCTTAGATACAAACCCTTTTTTGGGTCTTTGTCATTTGTGGAGAGTTTTGACTGTAGCTCCAGTAATGAAAAGTGTTCGGGGATTGGCGGTGGTGGCGCATCCGTCTTAATTAATTATCCTCGTTGCAATTGCAATTGCCACTCCCACAATCTGCGCATTGCTATGCATTTCCCCACCTATAAAGCGAGAGAGAGATGGAGCGAGGCCAGTAGGCTGGTCCTTATGGCTATTTATCACATTATATGCTTTGGTCATTGCATTCGCATAAAGGATGACGCATGCGCCCCAGAAGTGAATATCCAGGATAGATGGATGGATGGATGGATAATAAGGGGTGAACTTTTGATTTTGTTCACCTTTTTTTACTTTATCCTTTTTTATTTTGTTCTTTTTGTGTGTGTTTTTTTATTGCTTCTCTTATTCTCTGTGTGGCAACAACATGTTGATGTATCATTCTCTCTCTTTCTCTACCACCCCTCGCCTTCTATGAACACGTTTCTTGTTGTTCTTGTTGCCGTTTAATGGGAGATGAGAGTGGGCGTGGTGGGAAAAACATGTGTTTTTTGGTTATAAAATATTTTCAGCATTTCCTTTATTGCAAGGTCATTCGTTTTGATTTTATTTTGTGTGTCAACACACAAAAACTGCCGCCCCCTCCTACCACGTGTAGGAGTAGAAGAGGGCCAGACGGTCTCTCTCTGTGTGTGTGTGTGTGTGTGCCAGAAGGGAAAAATGGATACTTGATTGATTTTGATTCTATATAAATAAGAAATTTTTGCATTCATATTTTTAGAGAGAAAACGATTGTCATAAATTTTGCAATATTTTAATGAATAGATGAATTATAACATATACATAGAATATATAGTGGATAAAATTGATTAATGATTTTGGTAATTGTTATTCTATTAACATACATCGATTCATTAAGCTTATATTGGAAATAAATCATAATAATAGCCAACAATCTTTAAAAATAATCAAACGCTTAGCTACTACCAAATAAGCTTAGCTATTAAAATAAATTTTCTAAAAATTAATTACCTAAACTCCACAACGAGAAATCAAAAAAAAATATACATACGTTAACAAAAGCAGGAAAAAAGTCAGATAAAGCAGAGATAGAAAAGATCGAAATCGAAAGCATTTCTTATTTCTCGCTAAGGGATTTGTCAATGTTTTTCCGCTTCATTTAGTTGTAATTCCCAACTAGTTTAAGCGTTGAAAACATGACCATGAGTCATTGCAGTCAGCTTATGATAACTAGACAGACAAGCTTCTTTCCTTTTTAGGACATATATATCTGATTCGATTAGCCGTATTTCCACATTGCCAATTGTCACTGTATGTGTTGTTCAGCGACGTCAAACGAGCCAAGAGGTGCAGGCACAGGCACAGGCCTCGGTTTCGGTTTTCGGTGCCCAGTGAGTTTCAGGGCAACCAGTCGACGGCGTCAGTAGTTATCTGTCTTGCTCTAATTGCTGTACATGCACCAGATTGCCCACTACGAACCTCGCCACTCCCCCCTGCCCATACCATCACGGTCATTATCCAGTGCTATTGCTGCAATCCTTTGTTTTTAAAGCAGAGGCCGTGATATAGTAGTGGGCATAGGCTTTTCCCCAACAAGAGACAGAGAAAGAGAGTGAGTGAGTGGGAGGGACAGTGTCTATTACGGTAAAAGGGGGTTGGGTGCATTTGCATAAGGAATACTCGCATCAACGACCAACCCCTCAGTTTATAACCTCTTGTCTCACGCAATACGCGAAACAAAACAAAGTTATTCTGTCCAGGACCAGAGATTGCAATTATCAATCGTCAAATTAAAGTTTAGGTAATTTCTCTGAATTTTAACTAAAAGCAGGAAATATATTCTTGATCAGCATGAGAAGCCGAGACGATGCAAACACTCGAATGCCTTTGAATTATGAGTAAATGGAATAAAACTTGGTATTTATGCTTTTTATTGGTATATAAAGACAAAGTATGACATTTTGCCGAATTGGATCAACTATAACATAAAAGGTCATAGGAAGAATCGTTCAAAATTATGATGGTGTATTTTTATTAAATACACAATTTAAAAAGTTTTTAATGTTTTGTCGTGATTGTCCAAGTTTGGAACAGATCGGACGATCAGAACTATTGTAAATGGGCTATAAGTTTCTGCCCCAGCGCTGTATCGCACAAAAACGTTTCTGTACACACCTTAAATTCCTTATAAAAAGAAGAAACAAACTCGAAGAAAAAGAAATTGAGATTGTATATTTATTTATTTGTATTTTTCACTGTAATAATTAAGGTGCAATAGCGTGAGAGTGTACAGAATTCGGCATAGACGAGGTTAGGTTACACTATATCGCCTACCTACCTACACACATGTGTATGTACCTACATGTACCAGTGTATATTTTCCATTTATCCCTCCATACACATTTGAATCACCTTGTATTGTCTTCTTCTTGATTACAACCATAACCAAACCAGCCAAAAACCAACCGACAAACCACCCACCCAACCACCCATCAAATCGTTGTCGCTGTCGTCGTCTACGTCGTCGTCCATCCCACCAACCCTTTCGGTTTTGTATAATTTTCGACGAGAAGAAGAAGAAGAAGGGGTGTGTTTATCGGTTTCGTCGGCACGGGGACTTTGTCTCTGTGTTCCACTGTGTTCAGTGTGTGTGTTTCCTTCATCTCTTCTGCTTCTGTTTCGTCTTCCATCTTTCCATCTTCTAACTCTTGTTTCGCTCTCTGACCGTTACCCATCCGAGAACCACCCTGGACCCGGTTGGTTCCACCCTAAACCATTCCAGCACCCACTACACACCACCCTTCCCCATCCCATTTGAACCCCTTCCCCTTGACTCATTTCCATAACTGTGTATAGTGTAGTGTATAGTGTGTATGGCTTAGAGCCTGCAGTTTTTGTGTGTTGGCGAAATTTCCATATTGGTTTGAAAATTTTCGTTCCCCCGTCGAAATTACCATTGCCGTCTCCCTTCCTCTCTGTGTCTCTCTTCTACTCTGCTCTCTGTCTCGTTCCCTCAACTCGTCGCTGGTTGCTGTTGTTGTTGTGTCAAGTTGGCGGGTCGGTCTAAAGCATTTTGGGTTCTGGGTACTGGGTCCTGGGCCATATCCTCTTGTAGTTGGCTCTAACACGAGCATAGAAACAGTCGCATAAGCATAAAGCCATCGGCATATAAATTTTCCTTTCAAAAACTTTATTGTGAATTGTGAATCTGAAAATCTGTTTGCAAAATTAAGAAAAACCAAAAGAAAACTAAAATCCTGTCAACTGGTTGACTGAGTGATTGACTAAATAAGAAGTGAGTGTTAAAATTTTTCTTCTCTTCTTTCGTTTTTTATTCGTATTCAACGTACGCTCGGTTTATACATTCGTTTGTCTTCGTTTTTTTCGGTCTTTGTTCACTCTCTTTCTCTTGTGTGTTAGTGTGTGTGTGTGCAATTTTTTTGCTCGTGCTTTTTGTGCCGTTTTTTCTAAACAAATGCAAAATATTTTTCTCTCATGCAGCTTTCTTTTTCCCTCTTCTCTCTCTCTCTCTCTCTCTGTAATTGTGTTGTTGTGTTTAGCAGGATGAGAACTCACAAAAGTGTGCTACATTTTATTTTTGTATAGTTTCATCAATTCTCATATAACTCAGAAAAGTGTGCTACATTTTTTGCATTGTTTCATCAATTTTATGTTATTCCCCTTTATATTTTTGTAAATTCTTGCAAAATTATTGATTTTTATTCGCCTTATTTTTATAATCAAATGTAAAATGAATAGTTCTTCTATCTTTGACTACAGTGAACACTCACTTGGTCAGATAACGACCACTCGGTAAATTGTTGTTTGGGAGAAAACACAACCCAAAAAGGTGAGGAGGGGTTGAGGGTGTTGAGGCCAGGAATGCATTTTAGTAGTATTATTTGTTAAAAACAATCGATATAGTTAGGTTTATGTAGCTTAATTAATCATTGTTTTCTTTTCATAACGTTTTTAAAATGTACTATTTACTATTTGTTCTATTCTTTGCTTCTCAACAGACTTCAAAGAAGCGAAAAATCTTTTTGGACGGTGCCGACGACGACGATGATGATAATAACTTTGATGATGAAGATTCTGGTTCAGATTTCGATGATGATGAGGATCCAGATCAAATCGAGGTGCCAGGTAAATAAATCCACATTGATTTCTAGTCGAATTACATTTCCCTTATCCATCTGCCCGTTTACTCTATTGAATTTGGTATCTTTGCTAATGTTAATTAAAAGCCCAACTTGCATTAGGAAACTTTTGAAATATTCATGAAATGTGCACTCACTGCCCAATGTTTCAATCAAAGTATACACTTACCACCCACCATGCCCCTTAAAACCACTGTTGATAATGATGTATATATACATTTATGTATATGTACTAGGAATATCTCATTATCTCGGGCCTAGTTGCCTCCTAGATACATATAATTATAATCCACGTACATAACTTTTGCATATACACATAAACACATGTACATATGTATGCATGTACATGTATCTTATTTACCCGTTCATCAAATTAGTTTTGCTTATCGATTGATAAAATGACCATTAAATTGATCCAGTTGGTTGTCTAAATAATTTACAGAGAACACAAAATGAAATGCCAAAGGCTATAAAGAGAAGGAATTGTTAATAACTTTATAAGCAGAATAAATGAATTATTTACTATGAATAAACACGCACACACACATACACAGGTTTTTGGCAGAGAGATGGAGAAAGGGGAGAGAAAAATGTAATTTAAATGAAAGGTGAAAGTGTTTTTCACAGCTGCTCTAAATAAGTTGAATAACTAACTAACTTTCATTTAGAACTTGAAACCTTTAAAGATTGACAGGCAAGTCCTTAAAAGTCCTTGTGAATAGAGTATTTCAATAATAGCTATAAGCATCAGGTTGTCATTTGTGACCACCTTGAGTCAAATTAATTTACCCGTTTTCAAAATTCATGTAAGAAAATCGTTATCTCAATATCCCTTGAGGAATATCTATTTTGAATTGAATTTAGATTTTAAGGCTGATTATCAAATGTGTTGTTCAAGTTCAAATACGTTTCGTTCAAATTTTTTGACTAACCAAACCTTTTTATCAAACAAAAATTATGGGCTTTTCTTTTTTTTAATATTGCAATTGATAATAATCTACATGATAATAAGTAACTAAGACTGATATAAACATTTTTATGATAAAATAATTTAGTTAGTAATTAAACATTTATATTGAATGTGGGCGGAAGAAAGTTCACTAATTCGATAGAAGTTCTTGTTTTGTATTTGAGTTGACCGCCGATTCTAAAACTACCACCCCACGACACACAACCCCATCTCCCATCCATCTTCCCTCCCTCCCTCCTCTATATACTTAATTGCAGGCACATTATCATGTTGCTCCTTTCTATGTTTTAGGAGAATGTCTACGCCTATGTACATAAATATATATGCTTAAGTTCAGTTTATATATAAGTGTATACCTTTGAGTCTCATCGTCATCATCTTCTTCATTCATTATGTATTTGCAATTATGCAATGTCTTATGGTCTGCCTCAGTCTCTGTCGGTCTTTTTCTCTCCCTCTCTCTCTCTCTCTCTCTTTCTCTGTGAGGTTTCCTCCCTTAGGGGAAAGTCAGAAACCATATATTCCACCCACTTGCAATGTCTTTACTTAACCCACGCAAAATTTTCAGCTTGGCTCATTAAATTGTTAAATGTATATGAAATCTCATCTTTCGAATTAAAAAAAAAAGAAAACACACACACACAAAGGACACACATATAATGTTATATATTTATATATTGGCCAAAATAAAAGTACTTGTTGCTCTTGCCACGTGTTGCTGATACCAGAGAGAGAGAGAGAGAGAGAGAGAGAGAGAGAGAGAGAGAGAGAGCAGAGAAAAAAAACCAGAATGAAATTATATTAAAAATGCTGGTTTTGCCGCCTTTCTTTCTATCTCTCTCTCTCTCTCCGACTATTGTTTTCGCCCCCGGCATCAACCGGCTAGCCATGTGCGTTTGCTCATTTTTTTGTTTTTTTTTTCGGTCTCTTCATACCCTTTAATATTCATACAATAAGGAGGTATATCATAGATTATTTAATTTGCATTTATTTTCAATGTTCTATTGTTCTATTAAAAACTGAATATTTTTATGTGACTAAATTTTGTCGGCTATAAGTCTTCTCCGAGGCGATTAACTAGGAATATTTTTAAATATATCGACTTTGCAGAGTATGGAATGTGCTAAATTGAAGTTTATTCTTTTCTAATAGACATTTATTGCTAACTAATATTTCTTTCATTTCCTTTCAACTTTTATTAATCGTTAAAAGTTCATCAATATGCCAAGAAAATATGATTCATATAAATTCTTGTTCAGTATTAACAGTTTAGTGTCATTTAGTGGAAAAATTAAATTTTATCTTCTACGTACTTATAAATTTATAAGGGGGGTGCAAAAAAGGGTATCTAGTAGTCGTTGCTATCCATCACCGAAACAACTTCAACTCGTAGGTGTTGGCAGAGAGAAAATGGAAATGGAGGGACAGCAACAGCTGATAATGTGTATGTTTGCCGGTTTGTTTGTCTTTTTGTTGTTTTTTTTCGTTTATTCTTTCCCAAAGTTTACTTTTGACGCAGAACGTAGAGCAGCTACAATTACACACCGTATGTACTACAGTGAGCATTCAATATAATGATAATTTCTTTTGCTGTTTAAAATATTTTTATATTCGAACTCAAGCCAACCTTATGGAATATTCCATAATCTATTGTTCACCCTCATTTCATCAAATAAGAATTAGTGGCTAAAAAGCAATTATATTTGAAATTATTTGTAGAGCTGACTACAGAGTACATTGATTAAGGGTTGAAGTTAGGAACTATGTATGTAGTTAGAATTTTATGAAAAGTAAATAAATGAAATAACAATAATTTGGAAGGGAGAAAATGAAACTGAAAGAATGGTCGATTTTAGTCCTGATTACACCTAGATACGCCTCTGTATTCCAATTCTTAAATACTTTTATGAGCAATGAAATTAAATAACTAATTACTTTTACCTTTTTTTTTTCGTTCATTCCAGGCGGCGGTCTAAATTTAAACACTGCGGTTACGTATGCGCAAAATATACGAAGTGGTGTTGGAATTGCAACAAAAGGTGCCGCCCCAGTAGGAGGAGGAGGAGCAGCAGCAACAGCAACAGCTCCAACAACAACAGCAACAACACGTCTTCAAGCAGGTGTAACGGGAGGAGTAGGAACAACAATTATACCCACAATTAGCGCCAATAAAATCATCAATATCAATAATAATAATAATATAAATAATAATAAAACAGTCTCGTTGCTGCGTCTCAATAATAGTATAATAAATAATAATAACAATAATAATAATAATAAAATAAATATTATAACAAAGAATAACAACACTAACATCAGCAACAACAAACACAATAATAATATAAACAGTATTGTCGCATCGCCAATTGGAGGAGGAAAAATAACAACAATACGAATACCAACAACAAAACTCGTGACGGTAGCAACGCCAGGAGGTGGAGTAGGAGTAGGAGGACCAATTGCAGCAGCAGCAGCGGGAGGAGTTGCATTAAAAGCGAGTAAATTGCCGTTAGATACAACAATTAATAGCAGCAACAATATGCCAAAGAAATTGAATCAGACCATAGCGGGTAAGTGCACACACACACACACACACACACACAACCACACTCACCCACTCACACGCACCACCAAAGTATAGAAACACGTTTGAGAGAGCTAATTAAAATCAGTGAAAATTTAATTAATTAATTAATGTCGCCTTGTGTGCTCTCTCTTTCTCTCTTTTTCTCTCTCTCTCTCTCTTCCCTCCAACAAAAACAAACAAACAAAATATTTTATTATCTATATATATATATATATGGATATATATCATGCTTTCGTCATTAAATAATACCTTTATTTGTTTGTTTCTTTGCTGTTTTGTTTCGTTTTGCCAACCACAAATACGGATTTTGTTTTATCCCCCCCCCACCCCTCTTCTCCCTTCCACACACAATTCTATTTGTTTATTGTTTAAACATTAAAGCAATGGCCAATGCCGCCAATACGAATACCACCACCAATGCAAGGAGTAGTCTTAGTAATAATAATCCCTCTTCATCCACAAGTATATCTAGCACCACTGCCATGCCTTATACACCTAGCGGGGGCGGTGGTGCTACAACTGGAGGAGGGGTCGTTGGCAGTGGCGGTGGCTTGGGTTCAGCCAATTCCTATTTAAGTAGCGGTGCTGGCAATTATCTCAACAGTTTGAGCACCAACGAATTGATGAATCTGGCCGCTTATGTAGCCTCCAAGGGTAACAATGCGTCACCCACAAATTTTAATAGTAATACCAACAACAGAGGCTCCACCGCCACCACCGCCACTAGTGGTGGTGTTGGCGGTGTCACTTCATCCTCCACATCTTCATCATCCTCCTCGACGTCGTCATCATCATCCTCTTCGGCTGCTAATTTCAATATGGCCGCGTCTTTATTGGCGCAGAGTAAGTCGACTAATGTTGGTAACAACCAAGAATATTGATAATAATAATTTTAATAAATAAATTAATCTATGGATAGCGTTTAGTAAGGCGCCAGTCGTTTTTCAATAGTCCAAGTTCTGTATAATTTTTTTAATTTTCAATGACTAAAATTAGTTAATCTTGCATACCTCAGTTAGTTTAATATCCAAGAAAAATACTTTCCATTGGGCAAGACTGACTGATGAGAGTCTTAGAATGTATAAATCCATGGGCCTAGCTAACTTTCAGTTTCAAATCATCAAATAGTGTCATATTCAAATATTCATTCATGATGGTAATAGAACAGTGTACTTTGTTTACTTTTGACAAGTGTTCTTTCTATATCGATTCATAAATTTCGCTTCATTCTCATTTGTCAAATGTTTATTTATTTTTACCCCAATCGAAGTAAACTGGTTTTGTTGACTTATATAGTTTTTCATTTCATTTATTCAGTATACAGATTCGCTTCAATTGATTTGTATTACATTATAAAAATTTGTAGTCAGAATAATACTTGAATATTATTTTTCCTTGTATTTTTTCCAAATTCTTTTTTTTTTTCAATTGAAAATAATATGGAGGGTCAGATGCCGAAAAACGATGTTTCAATGGCTTGGAAGCAAGTGGAGGAGGTCGTCAATACTAATATGGGAGAGGCAATGAATAAATTTTACCATCTTCATGTCGCGTCATTGCGTAGATTGGAACATATGATTTTGGTTGATTTGATGCCCCGACTTGAACAGGCAATCCGCGAAGATGTCCCCAAATCGGAGCGAGACGATATGGTGATCACAACATTGCAGAACGTCAGAAAGAAAACGCATGTCCAACTGAAGCGAGCCAAACGAAATCAAATGAGGAATTTGTTATCAGAAGAAAAAATGGACAAAGCCCAGGCCCCAAAGAGCAAAGGGAAACAATGTGCTGTAATCTATCACAATAAATATTGCTGTGGTCCAACTCCAAGTGAATATCATGCTCTTAGCGCTAGAAGGGAATATAATCGTACGACAAGAGAGTCTCGTAGGAAGGAGAGAGGAGACAACGACGAAGTAAAATCATCGTGTTCCATCTATGTTAATCGTTTGAAGAAGCAAAGCTTGCCATTCAAGACACGTTCGAAGGCACATTTTGGGCAAGCTTACCCTAAGCCACCACCACAGATGTTTTCAAAAGAAGAAAATGCTAACGTTGGGCGCCAAATGATGTAGCTCTCGTTTTATAAGAACAGATTTTCAATAAATTGTTAAAAGATTTTTGCGAACTATTTGCAGACTTTTGCTTTTTGACAATTGAATTGAGTTCATTTTGAGAATCAGAGAAATTATGTAATTTAGCATTCACGTTGGGCGCCAAGAAACAAATTTGATTTTCTCTTCCACGTTGGACGCCAAAAGACAATATAAAAGGATTGCGTTTAAAAACAGATTCAAGCTCTAAAATTCTTTTTTTTTTTAATTTAGAGAAAGAGAGAACGCGTTTTGAGTATTGTAAGCTTAGAAATAAAATGGAATTGGGCGCCATTTGGGTGTTTATTTTAGGTTTCAATCAATTCTTTAGTTTATTTTTGTTATGTATTTTCTTACATGTAAAAAGTTTAGTTTCTAAATGACGTACTGCATCGCCTCTCCTCCTGCCTAATACTAATCACAAGTGATTTTCCATTGCTCTTTCTCTCTTTCTCCCACTCCCTGTTCCACATCCTTACTTCTTTCCTCTCCATAAACATGAACAAAACAATAAAAACTACATAAACACGTAACACAATCACCACCTACACCTGCCAAATCTCCTTATATTGCAGTGAGCTATGCAAATGCCACGCCTATGCGGCCCTACATGATGACAACAAAACCAACGACAACGCCAAAAATAATCATGCCCGCAGGAGGAGCCTCATCGGCAACAGCAGCAGCAGGAGCATCAACAGCAACAGCTGGCGGCGGTGGAGCCGCAGCAGTCGGAGGTGGTGGCGCCATGAAAGTCAACACAATGATGCTGGAGGCAGTTCAGAAATTAATTGCCATGAATCCGGAATATCTGACCAGCGGTATACCCAATAATGTATTCCAAATGTTTTTACAAACAACACGTGCGCCACCAACTCCCTCGGTGGTGCTGCAACCAACAAATCCCTCAATGGTCCAGGTCAATGCACAAGCAGCAGCGGCGGCAAATGCGGCGGCAGCAAATGCAGCAGCGGCAGCCGCCTATGTCCAACAGCCGGAAGAAGATGAAGTCGACTATGAGGAGATGGGTGTGGCCGAGACTTATGCCGATTATTGGCCAGCAAAGCGTAAGTAGAAACCACGCAGACAATATCTGTGACATCCCTTTATCATCTTCGTCATCGTTTCATTTCGTTGTGCAGTTAAATTGGGTAAAAAGCATCCCGATGCTGTTGTGGAAACCGCATCGCTTAGCTCGGTGGAACCCTGCGATGTTTACTACAAGATTTCCATTCCCAGCGATACAATCAGTAGCGGTCAGCTAAGTGCATTGCAATTGGAGTCGATCACATACGCCTCTCAGGCGCACGATCATCTTCTGCCTGATGGCAGTCGTGCTGGCTTTCTAATTGGCGATGGCGCCGGTGTGGGCAAGGGTCGAACCATTGCTGGCATTATCTATGAGAATTATCTCAAGGGACGCAAGAAGGCATTATGGATATCGGTATCCAATGATCTCAAATATGATGCAGAGCGCGATTTAAGTGATATCGGTGCATCGCGTATTGAGGTTCACGCCTTGAATAAGGTAAGAAGACAAAAAGTCACTAAATTGAATTTATTACTTATATCCGTTTCTCTCTCTCTCTCTCTCTCTCTCAATTCTCAGTTCAAGTACGCCAAAATAAGCTCGGATGTAAATAATAATTGCAAACGTGGCGTTATCTTTAGCACATATTCGGCACTAATTGGTGAATCGAATAATAAGACTGGAAAATATCGTTCACGTTTCCGTCAGCTATTGCAATGGTGTGGCGAGGATTTTGAAGGACTCATCATATTCGATGAGTGTCACAAGGCAAAGAATTTGTGTCCCGTTGGTTCGGGTAAGCCGACAAAGACAGGTCAAACCGTCTTGGAGTTGCAACAGAAATTGCCAAAAGCCCGTGTTGTATATGCATCAGCAACTGGAGCATCCGAACCCAAGAATATGGCCTATATGGTGCGTTTAGGTCTCTGGGGTCAGGGTACAGCATTTCCCAGTTTCAATGACTTCATTACGGCAGTGGAGCGACGGTAAGTTGGAATTTAGGAGGCCTATAAAAGTCGAAAAAAAAAAATATGTATTCTTCTTTTCTTCTTGCAGTGGCGTGGGAGCTATGGAAATTGTGGCCATGGATATGAAACTGCGTGGCATGTATATAGCAAGACAATTGAGTTTTAAGGGAGTCACCTTTAAAATCGAAGAGGTTGCCCTTTCTAAGGAATTTCGTAAGATCTATGATCAATCGGTTGAATTATGGGTGGAAGCGATGCAAAAATTTACAGAAGCTGCCGAACTGATCGATGCGGAGAGTCGCATGAAGAAAACAATGTGGGGACAATTCTGGTCATCGCATCAGCGTTTCTTTAAATATCTATGCATTGCGGCCAAAGTGAATCATGCCGTAATGGTGGCCCGCGAATCGATTAAATATGGCAAATGTGTGGTCATTGGTCTTCAATCGACCGGCGAGGCACGCACATTGGATCAACTGGAACGCGATGATGGTGAGCTAACAGATTTCGTATCCACAGCCAAGTAAGTGTTCAAGTAAAAAGCTGGCGTTAGTGAACATATTAATTTCATATTAATACTCATTTTAGGGGAGTCTTTCAATCGTTTGTGGAACGTCATTTTCCTGCACCTGATCGCAATCGCATTAATCGTATTCTTGGTCTATATGACGATAATAATAGCAGCAGCACCACAATTAACACCACCGCCAGTAATACCACCAGCAGCGGTGTTTCATCCATGTCGGCGGCCTCTAGTCTCAATAATAATAATAACAATAAGAATAACAACAACAATGGCAGCAGCAGCAGCAAACGTAAAGGTGCCAGCAATGCAAGTGATTCCAATTCGGTTAAATCGAAACGCAAGAAGACACAGAAACGCAGTGCCTCTTGGCAATATAGCGATAGCGATGATGATGCCGCCGGACATACGCCATCGAACAGCGATAGCGACAATCCCAGTCACAGTGACGATGCCTACAATAACAGCGATGATGACAACGATGACGATGACGACGACGACGATGAGGACGAGGATGAGGATGATGATGACCACGATAGGGATAGCGATCGTCGGAGTGTGGCCAGCGATGCCAGTTCCGATTTCAATCCATTTTTCAGTGGCAGTGACAGTGATATTGATCCCTGGGTTAATGCTCGTAGCAAAAAATCCACCAAAAAGATCAAAAAGAAGACCAAAAAGAAGGTGAAAAAGGAGAAGGCGGCCATTAAAAAAGAGCCAAAAGATTCCACTCCAACTGGACCTGCAGCACAATCGAACCCAATAGCAGCAGCTACTGATCCTAGTGGCAGTAGTGCTGGCATGTCAGCGGCTGTTGCCGCTGCTCTCAATGCGGTTAAGACACGCAAATCTCAGCTATCGACACAGGATAAAATCCAAGATTTGCTGCAAAAGAAACAAGAGCTAAAGGGCACTGTGACTCCCGTTGGTGTGAATGGTGTTAAATTGAATTATGGCCCGCCACCGAAAGATGCCATCGAACGGGCCTGCACCATGAAGGAGGAGTTGTTGCGTAAAATCGAACGACTGGGCGCTCGATTGCCACCCAATACGCTGGATCAGCTAATCGATGAGCTCGGCGGTCCCGAGAATGTGGCCGAAATGACAGGACGACGCGGTCGTGTTGTCCAGAACGATGATGGCACCATACAATATGAATCCCGCACTGAATCGGATGTCCCACTCGAAACATTGAATATAACCGAAAAGCAACGATTCATGGATGGACGCAAGGATGTGGCCATTATATCGGAGGCAGCCTCCAGTGGTATATCATTGCAGAGCGATCGTCGTGTCTTCAATCAGCGTCGTCGGGTACACATTACCCTCGAATTGCCATGGTCAGCCGATCGGGCCATACAGCAATTTGGACGAACACATCGTTCGAATCAGGTTAATGCCCCGGAATATATATTCCTGATTTCGGATTTGGCTGGTGAGCGGCGTTTTGCGTCGACAGTGGCCAAACGTTTGGAATCGCTGGGAGCCCTCACCCACGGTGATCGACGTGCCACCGAGACGCGGGACTTGTCTCAATTCAATATTGATAATAAATACGGCCGTCAGGCATTAGAGACCGTAATGCGGACCATAATGGGCTATGAGTCACCATTGGTACCGCCGCCCACCGATTATTCTGGTGAATTCTTTAAGGATATTGCCGGGGCCCTGGTCGGTGTTGGCATCATTGTCAATAGCGAGAGTCATCCCGGTGTTCTCAGTTTGGATAAGGACTACAATAACATATCAAAGTTTCTCAATCGTATATTGGGTTGTCCGGTCGATTTACAAAATCGTCTATTCAAATATTTCACCGATACCATGACGGCCATTATAAATCATGCCAAACGCGGTGGTCGCTTTGATTTGGGTATTTTAGGTAAGCTAACGGAGACAGAAACACAAATCCAACTCACTCAGAGGTGATTCTAATCTGAATCATTTTCCCTTTCTTTCTTAGATTTGGGTGCCGCTGGGGAGAATGTGAATCGTGTGCGTCTATTGCGATTTGTACGTAAACATGCCACAGGTGTGGCACCCACAGAATTGCATACAGTGCGTGTTGAACGTGGAATGATCTGGCAGGAGGCTATTGACAAGTAAGTTGAATACTTCTCCTCTCCTCTCCTCGGTGATGATACTAATAAGCACCTTTACTCCCTAGATATGCCGATCTATTCAATGATAGTGAAGGCTTCTATGTATCCCATCAGTTGCGTAATCAAAAACGTACAGCCATTTTGGTTGTCGTCCTGGAGCAGCAACAATCGCGTAGTTCATCAGATTTTGATAGTTTGAAAAAGGATAAAAAGAAATCACGCAGCAAAAAGGAGATAATGTGTCAAATTTATCGCCCCAATACGGGTCTACAAGTTCGCCATGAATCGCTATTCGAGCTGGAGAAGAAATATCGTAAAGTGCCCAGCGAGGATGCCGAACCGCATTGGACCGAACAATATGATGCATCGGTCAATACATGCTCACATGCCTATTGGAATGGCAATTGTCGTAATGTCAGTTTAGGCACCGATTGTGAGGTATATACATATCTGTCTAACACATACCTAAGTATATCATTATACTTATACTCATTCGATTCGTTTCCTCTCTCGTTTGGTTTAGGTGGGCTTGCGCCAACGTTTGTATCATGTGCTAGCTGGTTCGGTTCTATCCGTTTGGGGACGTGTCGAACACATCTTGAATACGCGTTCCAATAGCAAAATGCAAGTGATACGGATGAAGACAACGGAGGGTGAGAAAATTGTTGGAACACTTATACCCAAATCTTGCTTTGAAACGCTTATGAACGATTTGCGCAGCGATTCGGAAAAGGAAGAGGAATTTAATTACTAAAAAAAAAGCAACAACAAACTAAAAATAAGTTATATTTGTTATGGCTTGTGTTTTCCGACTCTATATGGATCAAGTTGCGTTTAGATCTTCCAAATGATGGATTATATATATTATAGCATGATATGCATAGCTCATATATATACACATACACACACACACATACACAGAAACACAAACAAATGAAGATTGTTTTTTTTTAACAATCATTTTTCAATAGACTTAAAACATGCATAATCTAACAACTATTTCAATAGAAAGTAAGAGTATAGCTACACATATAGGATATACAAAATTACGTATAGTATATATACATAGGCAAGAACACAATTTACTTCAATTTTTTTTTGCTGATATCTTGTAGGGTTTTTTTTTATCTGTCGATTACTCTCACGCATAAGAAGAACTTTTTAAAGATTTGTAGTGAAACAAAATGAAAACGCTTATAAAATGGACTTTTTCTTAATGATTATTTAAATATCACCACCTACTATTAGTTTAATTAATTTTAAAAAATAACAATAACAACAACAACCACAACAAAGAGTTGTGCAAGGACACCCATAACACTCTCATACTCACACAGACACAAGCATATGTAAACTATTTATTGAGCGTCTACAGTAGTGTACAATAAGTGCACATAATGTATATTTTTTTTGTTGTTGTGGTCTATACGATTTAATTTGATATTTTTCCTATTCTTTTTTTTTTTTTTGGGAGTGTTAACGCATGTAAATGTTTAAGTAATCATTTTTGACACACCGACTTTTAAAAATCATATAATTCTCCCACTTATATATATACACAATTTATATATATTAAGACTACCTACCTATATTTTTTTTTCTCCCATTTGTAATAGTTTTTAAGTTTAAAGTGAACCGAAAATGATAAACTTCAGTTTGTAATTAGATCTTTACAAAAAAAAATTTATATTTAAGCCTAGATTAAGACATTAAATATGGATAATAATAAAAAACAAAAACAAGAAAAAAGTATACACAAAAATTAAAAAAAGAAACGGACATAAGAACATCCGTGCAACCAACTCTATATCCAATTTAAAATTATTATGTGAAATTAATGGAGTAGGCTAAATAAATTGGGAGATGTTAAAATAAAAAAAAAACAAGAAAGAAAAAAAATTGGACTACAAATAAACATATATTAATAAACCTAAACGTGCGGATTACATAAAACGAAGTGACATCTTTTATTATTAAAGAAGGGCGGCAAATAAATAAATAATAGTTACAATTACGCAAGGATCTCCTTTTTTGCAAACTTGCCCATTGAGTAATCTTTTGTGTTTTTTTTTTTGTCGGTATTTAAATGTGTGTTTAAAGTGTTGCTTTGCAACACTGTTTTTTAAGTACTGTCAACTTGCCCAGTTGAGGGCATCTGGCAACACTGCTTTTTTTTGTGGGAGAGCGAAACAGCTGTAACCAAGACATAACAAACCATGCAGACAACACGCAACGCCAGACAATTATTTAGCCGGGCCCGGCTTTTATTAAGTCGGAATGGTGTAAGAACAGCCGCAACAGTTAGCCAACAGAAAGATGCCCAGACTCCACAGTCCAATCAAACGGACACACATGAAGGCAAAACCACACATTTTGGCTTTCAGACAGTCGCCGAGAGCGAGAAGGAGCAAAAGGGTATATAGAAGAATCTCCAATGACAACAGGCCAAGTAATAATCCCTTTCCTCCCTCTCCACAGTGCATGAGGTGTTTGAGCAGGTAGCCCAGTCCTACGATGTGATGAATGATGCCATGTCCATGGGCATACATCGCCTGTGGAAGGATATATTCGTGGAGCGCTTGGGTCCCACGCATGGAATGCGTCTATTGGACATGGCAGGCGGTACGGGTGACATTAGTTTTCGGTATCTAAAATATTTGGCCAATCAGCCGAATACGGATGGACGATCAAGTCATGTCACCATATCGGACATCAATCAACATATGCTCAATGTGGGCGAGGAGCGTTCCAAACGTCTGGGCCTCACGGCAGACAAGTTGCCCAATCTAAGCATCGATTGGCAATGTGCCGATGCCGAAAAGTTGCCCTTCAAAAATGACGATTTCAATGCTTATACCATAGCATTTGGCATACGGAATTGTACACATGTGGATAAGGTGAGACTAATCAGTCTTCGATGTGAGTTTGAATTCATTTCACTGTTTCAGGTGCTGAGCGAGGCTTATCGAGTCTTACAGCCAGGTGGACGTTTTATGTGCTTGGAATTCAGCCATTTGACCAATGAGACAATGCAATGGCTCTACGATCAATACTCATTCCAGGTGATACCACCCATGGGTCAACTATTGGCAGGACAATGGCAAGCCTATCAGTATCTGGTTGAGAGTATACGAAAATTTCCCAAACAAGATGATTTTAAGCATATGATCGAACAGGCTGGCTTTGTGGGTGTAACCTATGAGAATCTTACCTTTGGCATAGTTAGTATACACTCTGGCTTTAAGTTGTAATCCCTCATACCCATCCCCCATCCCCCGAACCTGCAGAGGAGGGAACGTATTACATACATTTATGCTTAGTTTAGAAACGTTTTTTGAACTGAGCCGCAATTGTTTATGCTGGGCACGTTCAAATGAACACGTTGTTGTTGTTTTCCTTCTGTCTCGGTTTCTTCTCTTTTCTTTTTTTCTTAAACTTTTTTTTTTACATGTAGCCATCAAAAATTAAAAGGTTTTCGGTTTCGATTGTGTTATGTTACATGTGCGAAATTTATGAGATTTTTTTGATAGTTTATGGAGTCTTTTATGAAGTCTTCCAAGGCCTGGGAAAGACCTTGAGGTTAATAATAGTTTTCGGTCACCATTCGACCCACTTACAACTTAGATTTTTAATTTGGAGATATGTATTCGAATTAAATTAGATAAATAAACTAAAATTTGTGTAAAAAATTAAAATTCCTGCCACACACACACACACACTGACACACACAGAAAGTGAAAATCCATTTACCATTTAAGTGGGTGTGTGATATAATGTCAATAAGTATGATTGCTTCTGTCCATGCCCCTGCCCCTGCCCCAGTCGCTATCAAATTTAGTGCAAGTGAAATTTATGCGTGTGAATAGTTGAATTTTAAACGTTATATGGCAACATTAAATACCTTAAAAAAAACCATCGACTTTGACATACTCTGCATATCAAGTTGATACCCACCCCAAAAAAAAAAAAAATAAAATAAAAGCATAATTTAAACTAAATACTTGACAATTTCATTTTCTATGATGGTTTACTTTCTTAGAGGCCAAATATTATTCTTTGACAGATTTATAAGCCTCACAAGGGGAATCCCCTGTATTAGTTTCTGTGATTTTTATTAAAATGGACAACTTTTTACTATACAGAATAGATCAAGTAAAGTAAAAGAGTGGATAAACCACAGATTAATTCTACATAACAATAAACTAACTAAAAGACTATCGTTGACTTATAAACCGCCCTCGTAAATATATACATATATCTTTGATGTCGCTTTATGAAAAGGACAAACAATAAAATCAATTTCAAGTCCAGCTAATTCATTTCAATGTATGCTTTCACCTGTTTGGCCTAATGCAAATTCCATTTCGGCTTAACCCATTTTCAATTGCAATTTGTGATTTTTGCGATTATCATTACCTGATTACATGATTATATAATGAACTTTGGACGGGGTCATTAATGGCTATCCATATATAGCATCAATTTCAGTTGAGACCAAAAAATTAAACAACTAAATAAACTTACCAAATTTGTCTCTAGCCTTCAATGGATGAAGAGGGGATGCGAGGGTTATATGTAAAGTGAAAAGTGGCCAAAATGCGGAACATGCAAAGGCAAAAGCCATTGAAAACAAAAGTTATTTGTATACACCTATATACATATATATTTCTCTACATTTCTTTTGCATGGTGCGTGCTGGGCATGTTGTATGTAATCGAAGTTACAGTGGTTCAAAAACTGATCAAATGTGCTGATAAACTTGCTCTGAAAAAGTCATGCAATGTTTGCAAGACTCGAACTTGGTCAAATTTAACTTGGCTTACTTTCGATTTGTGCTGTAAAGCGGGAGAACTTTGCCCCCCAAAGTACGCAATAATCAGTCAAAGATGTAGCTTTTGAAAAAATGGAAAGGATTTTTGCTGTCTCTTGGAGATAAAAAGTAATTCTTGAAGCAAAATCAGTTCAAATACCATTTGTAAGTAACAAGTCATAAGTCAAAAGAATAAATACTAGTGCATACTGTGAGGAGCATAGTTCCAACCATTTCCCAGCCCAATGGGAATGTGTATTACTAGGTTATATTTTTTTTTAAAGAAATTTGTTCACCATTCGATTGATTGTCACACATTTCTTGACGGACTACAAACCACTGTAAGAGGTGATTGAATGGGGTTCCGTTTTCGGGGGGAGGGATCATAATGAGGCATTTGAGTGTTTGGTTGGAGTCCACAAGTGAAATGTCTGCGTAAAAGTCATAAACTGACCAACTGAACCAATCCAAGCCAACCCAATCAATGTGCACTGCAATGGGCCTGCTTGGTATGCATCACCATTCTATCCCATGTGGTTAGAGGTGGCTATGTGGCTATGTGGTCGTGCTTTATTGATATCCGCTTTATAAATACAACAAAGACCAAGGAAGTTCATTTCATTTTCTTGGCAACGATCGTGAGGCGTTGACATAATAATCGCGCGGATTAAGTACACTTAAATACGATACGATGAGGAGTCCATGTGCCAGGAGTTTTCCTCGTCAATGCCATGTGGCCATTGGCATTGTCTTCATTATCATTGCACTTGGATTGGGTTCCACAGAGGCTGCTTTACGATTGCGTAATACAAATCGCCTGACCACGCCCACACCGACACCAACAACAACGACGACGACGACATCGGAGATTGCATCATTGACCACAGCTAGCTCCGCTTCGACCTCCAGCAGTGCTGCTCTAGACTCAGCTCAGGATTTGCCCACAGTTGAGGGTGAAACGGAATCATCAGCATCCTCAGCAGGGATCAGTGCGTCGAAGGAAACAGCTGGCAAGCATAAACGTGGAATTCTTCATGGTGCCAATCATGGTTGGCCTGCACGAACCTATGCTGCCCATTATGGCTATAGTCTCCAGTTGCCTGGAGCCAGTAGTTTCCTGGCAGCGGCTCCACCACACCGTCATGGTTTCATCAAATATGCCACACCTTTCCAGGGTATTCACTATAAACCCTTGACGGCTGCAGCAGCTTTCGCCCCAGCTACCGCTGCACTGGCTCCAGCTTTGGCTCCAGGCTTGGCTACAGCCTTGGCTCCAGCTTTAGCTCCCTCATTGCCTCCCGCTTTGTCGCCCGCTGCTGCTCTGACTCCAGCTGTGGGGGCTCTAACTCCTGCCTTGGCTGCTGCTGCACCTTCGTATGTCCTGCGTCCGGGCAATGCTGTGGTCACCTCGTACAATGTCAACTATCCGCGTCAGCATCTGTTGCATAAGCCCGTGGTGGTGAAGCCACTGCATTTCCATGCTCCAGTCTCTCCGGCTGTCTTTCCGGCTGCATCCATTCAGCCAGCAATCCAGCCCCTGCCCTTGCAGCCAGTGCAACCGGCCATTCAGCCGGTGCAGTCAGTGGTTCCATCGTTGCCCGTTCAACCCGTCCAATCGGTGCCCATTCATCCGGCTGTGACCTTTGCCTTTTCCCCGCCAGCTTTACAACCTGCTCCTTCAGCTCCTGTTCCTCCTCCAGTTCCTGCTGCTGCCCCTGCACCATTGCCACCTGCCCAAACGCCATTGGCATTCGATTTCCCAATTGTACCGCAATTCCCTTCAGTTCCCTCAGTCCCAGGGGTGCCCACTTTCAGTTTCCAGCCGGCTATTCCCGCCCAGCCGGCGATCCCTGCCCAACCGCAGCCGGCAATCCCAGCTACACCCGTGATACCCACGCAGCCAGCCTTCCCAACTGCAGCTGAGGTACCAGAAGTTCCACAAATCCCAGCCATCCCACAAATTCCCGCCATCCCACAAATCCCCCAGATTCCACAGTTCCCTCAGATACCGGCATTTCCTCAATTCCCTGGATTCCCACAAGTGCCACAGTTCCCACAAGCACCCGCTGTGCCTGCCTCCCCGCCCACCAATCAGTTCTTCCCGTCGTCTGTCCAACCGCCGTTGCCCCAACAGCCGCCAACATTTGTCCAGCCTGAGGTACAATTTCCAGGTGGCATAGTCCCATTGCCCGGCTCAGTTCCCGTCAAGCCGGAGACAGGCACTGCCATAGCCTCACCCGAGATCCCAGCCCCACCCGCCCCACCCATTGCACCACCGCAAGTGCAGCCAGAAGTGCAGCCAGAGCAGCAGCAACCCGAGCAGCAGCCCTGGAAGCCAGTGTTCTATCAACCGCCCACAGCATCACCCAATCGTCCATCCATCACCCTGCTGCCACCTTATGGCAGAGCCCCAGCCGAGGGTAAGTTTCCCCCACCACACACACACACACACACACACATACTCACCCACTTTCTCTTCTCTCTCTTTCTCTGGCTTAGGTTATCTTCCACCTGTGGCCTCGGCAACAACTTCATCGGCCCAATTGACCCAGGTGTCAAGTGGCGGTCAGGGAATCTTTGATCAGCTAACCGATGCCGAAATCGAGCATATCTTTGCCCAGGCCAATTTGGCTCAAAATCATCATCACCATCTGAATCATCATCATGGACATGCCTATCAGCAATATTAGATCCAAGTGAAGCTTTGCCGATTGCATTCTATCTTATATACTATACTACATTTATTTTTGTTTTTTTTTTTATTTGTTTGTTAAATTATTATTAAATTAGTTATTTATATTTCTCCTATCATATGAAAAGAAAATGCCGAAAATTGGCTGTTTGATTTTTTTTCTTGGCAACGGTTTCAGCATTCAAATTCAAAAATGTTGAAAAAGTTCTTTTGGCAGCTTTTGAGCTTTTGAATACCCTGCACATCTAAAGAGGTGAAATGGTATATAGAGTATACTAATAGGCAAAAGAAAAGGAAGATACCAAATATTGGGAAAATTAGGTTATTTTAATGTAGAAATTAAGAGCAGGCCAAAAACCTCGTGAGAGAGAGCGAGATGGCAGGCTTTCGTTTTTTTAGGATTTTGTGCCAACTTCAAATAACGCCCTGGACACTGTGAAGATCGTTTGCCATTCAAGGCAATTGCACGCTTCCGCCCCCTAGAAATATGAGCTTTAAAGGTGTAAGCTGAGCCTATAATTCACAACTAGTTTTGTCCATTGAAAAATCGGCGAAGCAATGCAGATGACATTCCTCCCTTTTGGGTTAACTATAAGACTCCTGGAATCTAAATCTTTTACAGGATATATAAAAGTCTACCCACCTCATTTTCGACGCCTTGAACTTGCTTTTGGAGTGAGCTTTTCTTGCTTTCCATTCATAAATGCTGCTTGTTAGAATTTTCCTCAATGAGTGGGCGGACCACCACAGATGCCACATGTTGCAAGTGGCATCATTCAGTTGTTGGTTACCGTTAGCCGGGTACGCGCACCATCTGCCTTTATGCGCAATACGAAAAATAATATCAAAATATTCAATACGAAAACTCAATTCGAAAACGTTATTGAAATCGACTTATCTCCGTAACTTGCATCTCGTGACGATCTCAACAAAAAATATATTGTGTTTATTTATTTTATTGTGTTTGTGTGTGTGTGTGTGTGTGTCTGTGTTTATGTTTGTGTGCATTCGCCATATACATACATAAATATTTAGTTCCGATTCTCCAAAAATAATTTACTATACCGACCCACAATGACGATGTCTAGCCCCAAAACAATAATCAAGATAATGATGCTGCTGATCGGGATCACATTGCGTACGTCTCTTGGACAAATAAACATTCTCACATCAGATCTGTGTATGTTTTCTTTTCCCATATATACTTATCCGATAATGTTATTGGCACTTTGATAAACAGACATGGCCATGTGGAAAATAAATAGTACATATATTTCTATCGACTTAGGTTAGATATTTTTGGGAATCAATAGAATTGTAATAATGTGAAATAGTCAAAACTCAAAAATCTCAACTTGCAGTTAACTTTTGGAATGGAAAAATCGAAATAGAGTTCTATAAAATTTTATCATTTTAGGGTCTTTTAAATCATCTTTTAATGAACAAATCTAAAAATTTTCTAACTAATTTTAAATTTTGAAGAAACAGACAACAAAAAGGTTGTCTGCATAGCTCCTTCAGGAGTCCTAAAGTTTTATTATCAAGAGACTTGGCTAATGATTTCAGAATTGCCATAATTTCAACTACACTTTTACTTTATGAAATTCCGAATAAATCCTTTTCGAAACCTCAAAGAGAATAGAGAATAAAATGACTGTGGCAAAAAGAAATGAAATTTCATCTCGATTTCAGAACCATTTAAACTTATTTGAATGTATTTTGAAACCTTTCCACATTTTGTCGACTCTATAAACTTTTGAAAAGAATTTGGGCCTAAAATATCATTCGGGTTACATAGGCCGATAAAATTCACAAACAGAGCGACTAAAGTATACTTTTAAAATGAATTATAATGCTTTAAATTCGAATATGTTCTCCAAATGTTCAGATTTTCTCTGATTTATAAGATATTGTAACTATTTTTGAAGCATCAACAACATTATTAAACAAAATTGACTAAAATTTTAAAATAAACAGAAGGTGCCTAGAAATTGCTTTTTATCCAGAACTAAATATAAGGTTTTAATTATTTTTATTTAATTTTTTTTTTTTCATTTTAAAAAATGTTGCAATAAAGAAAACCAAAAAACTAAAGGACATTTCTAAAAGTTTATTATAAGTTTTTAAAAGTTAAATATCTCTTTAAATTTCAAACTCTTTGATTTCAACAGCCTATTGTATACTTTAAGGAGCAAACTTTGACCTATTTCAAATCACTATATCCAAAAGATTTAATGATTAGTTCTCAAACTTAACAGACTTTCCAAAATACACAATATATTCTTGTTTAGCATTAATATCCTTGTAACTTAAGACATCTTTCAACATTTGAAAATCTAAAACTGGAAGACTATATATAAAAATTAATCTAATTCTAAGATGATACAAGATTCAATTTTTCCTGCCACTCTAATAAAATTTGAACAAAATTTCTAGTATCTAATGGATCTTAATAAAATTTGGACCATCAATATATATTAAAAGTTTTTGTCGATTCACTAAATTCCATAAAAACTTAAATAAAAAAGGCCGAATAATATGTAAAGAAGTTTTGCATTGATAAAGGCTAAAAAAGTTGTTCTTATTTGTTGTTTAGAGTTAATGTGTAAAATTTAAACTTACAAACACTTCTAATCAGTCGCCATAAACTAAATAACTAGTTACTTTGTTAGTAGGTTAAGTCTATTAACTTTTACCTATCAAATCTCTTTTTGCTTCTTAAATCTGAACTAGAATTTTGGTGTAATAATTTAGATAATTCTAAATAAAACCTTTTGTATATTTACTGTGTTAGTGAAAATGTGATCTACTAGACTAAAAGAAAGGAATATTAGTTGAATACTAGTTCCAAGGCTTTTGACTAAAACAAAATCAAATTATTCAAAACGCTTCAAATATATCTTGATGGGACAAACGAGGGAGAGTGAGCCAAAAATAAAATATGAAATTGCTAAATTTATAAACATTTCTATTTCTACATGTACACATACTGTGTGTGTGTGTGTGTTTTATTTTGTGAAGCAATTTGCATATTAATTTTACATTATTAAAATGACAAACCGATTCAATCCAAGTACTAAATGAATTTGACGAGAACCCAACTCAAAAAAACAAAAGCCCAAAACAAAACAAAAAAAAAAAAAACAAAACCCAAAAAAGGGCGCGGACATTGATTTTCGACTGGCGCGAATGATTTTCGGTGAACATTTTGTCCGATGTAATAAAATGTCATTAAGTGTAAGTGCGTCGTGTCGTTTAGATTTATGAGGTCAAAGTGAATTACGTACAAAAACCAGCCACCAGAGAGTGTGTGAGTGAGTGTGTGTGTGTGTGTGTGTGTGTGTGTGTGTGTGTGGTTAAGCATAGTGGCTAGGCTAGGTGTGATGATTTGCGGTTACTGTGACTACTAAAACCCAACCGCCCACCAAAAAAAAACAAAGTAAAAAGGACTCAAAGTGTAACCGAATGGCCAGCTTAGGCCAGCTTCAAATCAAACTCAAATGTTGGCTAAAAGTTACCTTATCAGTTGTTAACGCTTTCTAGAGCTTATGCAAAAACCTGCGGCTTACAACATAAACAAAAGTTGTAATATTGTACTTTATGGACCAGAGAAATAAACATATTGCCATGCCAACTAGTTTCACCTTAAATGAGGCTTAATATGAGATTATATATGAAAATTAGTCGTAACTATCATTTACCTCAATATGAGCATATAATTAATGCTATCTTCAACATTATGTGTCCACCTGGAGCAGTAAATTTCAGTTTTAATACCTCTTTTTTTCACAAAACCATAAAAGTAAAATGTTGAATCTAAATATCCTAGAATGATGAGCTCTGGTCGGAGTAAAGGCAGTAGAGGTGGGAATCAAACCTCAAAGACCACTTGATAGATCTTTTCTTTGGAGAATTTTTTCTTGTGTTGGTCGAGTGTTCTTTTGAACTCTTTTTTCTGTCCATTCTCACTGTTGCAGCAATTCGGCTTATGGTCAAAATAATGTTCCTTCCTTCTGTGAATCTTAAACTCTGGAGAGAGACTCCTATCATTAGATAATTTTATAATGCTTAAAATTAGATAATTTTGTTCCTATCAGGAATTGTAACATTAATGACAATTCATAATTTGATACGAAGCCTTTTTACTTGCCAATTTATTGGCTATTTAATTTCCACACTTGGTTTAGGCCCATTGCCTGGTTTGGCACTTGAAGACTACCTTCTAGTCCCGGGAGACTTGGTCTGCAAAGCTAATAACGTGGGCAATGGATCTTTAACCCATTCACAGTAAGTAAAAGCCAACTTCTCTCTGGAATAAAGAACAAGGCTCAGTTAAAAAAAGAGTATAAAAAGTTAAGAGCCTATACTTGAAAGATGCTCACAGAGATGCATTCTCCAAGCAGAGATCTATGCTATTTCAGAGAAAGGTTGACAGATTCTGAAGAGTATCTCCGAATCTCATCATAAAGCAAAACTCTTAAGGACATTTAGATACATTATTCCCAAAGGTTACTAAAAAATAAATCGCTCCTTCACTTGTGCAGTTTTATTCTGTCCCGGCCCTTACTTTAAAGCCAGACTTGTTGACCATATATAATTTCGAGTCGCTTGTTGTTAAATGGCAAAAAGAAAAGAAGAAAGTGTGAATGAATCGCATTAACTTTATGCTTGTTCTTTAAGCCCATGAATCCTTTTTGCAACCTTACTATCTAATAATATATTTATACCCCGGAAAAAACAAATACTAATTCACACACACATACACACACGCACACCCACCGAAAAACTCAAGTAAGCAAAGTTTACTTTGACTATGCGAATAAATAAATACCCTCATTACAAGTCTTCGCCCGCTTTTCTCTAGGTTTTCATTTGTTGCCCAAGTGCCCAATTTTCTTGCAAGGGTATATAAAAAGGAGATAAACTGCTGCTGCTGCTGCTACTATAAAACCTAAATACACCATACACCACACCTCGCCAATCCCTCCTAGCCCCCCCTCCCCCTTGGCCCACCTTTTCACGCTCTAAGATATTGCACACGAACTGAAGGAGAAAAGAATTTCACCCAACTTTGTACGTATTGCGAAATGAAAGGGAAAGTCGATTTTCCATTTAAACTCTTGTCGCCAGCGGCCAGAATCTGCCCAGGGAGGAGAATATGTGTGAGACTTGGGTCCTAGTTTGCCTTGCGTTGTGTTGCTTGTTTTTTTTTTTTTATTTAAGAAACTAATCCTTATGCTGATGACTATGGCTTCTCTGGTAGAGGCGGTTGGCTCCCTTTTGGCTGTTTGTAATTTGAATATGGGGCAATCATTATTTATGGCCAAGCTTCTCGCATTTCCACAGAAGCTAAAAAAAACAACGAAATTTCTCCATTTCCCTTTTGTCCAGCATCATCATCATCATCATCGCTAATCGACGTCTAATCATATCAAGTGACAATTGCTTCATCCCTGGTATGTGTGTGTGTGTGTGTGTGTGTGTGTGTGGGCGGCTTTTAAGTTGATCAAGTCATACAGTTTTATTAGAATTTTCAGTTTTTTGGGTGGGTAATGCGAAACGCCTCATAAATGTTCACTTCAATGCTCGAAAAGGGCGGCGGTTCAGGTTGAGCGATTTGCTGCTATCTTAATATTGAGTGATTGCCAAAAAGGAAAAGGTCAATGGTCAATGGACATCGGCAGGTCGATCTGCTCAAAGTGGATTATGCATATTTTATTCAGACACCCTTGAAAGTATGCAATTGTTCGCATTTACCTATTAGCTAGCTATTATTATTATTATTTGCATATTTATCTAACAATATGGAGTGACGTAAACAGTCGAAAATCTTTAGTCCCAATCTCTCTCTTTAACCCACCTGCACCCGCATCTTATACATAAATACGTTTGCCGAAGCAATTTGAAAATAAAACAAATCTAAATATGCTGAAATTCCAAAAGTTTTATTCACTCTCCATAAAATTGTTGTCTGTTTTTTTTTCCTTTTTCGTGGAATTTATATATACACACACAATGTATATATTCAAACAAAAGTTATAAACAATGCAGAATCTTTCTGTCTGTCTGTTTGTCTGTCTTCTTATCTACGCCCACTTATTGTCTCTCTCTCTATCTCTCTCTCTCTATCTCTATCTCTCTCTCTCTCTGCGTGGCACTCTTTGAACTACTCCACTTCATAGGTTAATTGTTAATCCATTAGGGTGAATCCAAAAAAAAAGAAAAAATAAAGACTTTATTCCATTGGCAACGACTTGGCAGATGCCCTGTATGAATAAAGTCATAAAGAATAGAAGTTTTAAGAAAATATAAACAAGGATTTTAGTTAATTATTTTATCCTAGTAACACATAATTAAGGTGAAATCCTTAAAATAAGATTGAGAGTAAGGTCAGAAAATTTAAGAATTCCCGTAAAAGTAAAAAAAACCAACTTAATTGAGCTTTTCATGCAGTTGCTCAACTGGCACACCCGGCGTATGCGTTATTTGCATTAAGTATACGACATGTTGTACTTTTAATATCACCAGGAGAAAAAAAAGAGATATAAAAATTGCCTTAAGTCATTTTAAAGGGGCTTCTCTCCTCGCCCCTTCTTTCTGGCTAAACGAATTCTGCATGGCATTAACTAGGCATTTAATGTGACCTTCTGTCAGATATACCCAATTGTTTCCACCAACCCGCCCCCCCTGACGATTATTTGATAATCCAACTATTGTGTTTTGTTTTCATTTGGAGACCTAAAAAAAGAAGCCAAAAAAAAATGTATTTGTTCCACAAATTTAATTACTTCTCATGGGTGGGTTTCCTGGCTCTCTCCTTCTATTAATCATAGTCAACCAATTTCGAAAGGGGGGTGACTTGGTGGTGGGGGGTGAAAGTGATGGTAAAAGTCAATATCTCAATGTTTGAACTGCCGCAGCTACAGTAAATATAAATGAATATAAATGTAATGGCGGACTTGAGTTAGGTTAAGAACTGTGCCCATTTGGGGAAGGGAAAAGGAGACGAGGTCATGTGACAAAGCTCTTTTGGGTTTTACACACACACACACACACATTTGCCGACTGAAAATTAAGCGGTTTATATAGGCTGCCATTTTTGTTCTGCTCTTTTGACTTTTACGCTTCAATCAAGCATTTAACGTATGCCAATTTTTCATTTCTCTTTTTTTTTCCTTCTCCTCCATGTGGTTGGTTGTTGTGGCTCTTTTCTTAGAGGGGATTTTGGGGGTCATACACACACACACACACGCGCACATACATAGAGATAGATTCGTAAACAAAACACATTGCCTATCCCTGTATTTGGTTTTGTGTAAACAATCAATTTGCGTTTTGCGGCCAGTTTAGCCATCCAATATGAGCCACAAAAGGCAAATTATTTTATTTGCTACGTCCAGAGGCAAATCCAGTCCAATTTCAGGCCAGGCCAGGCCAGTCCAGTCCACTCCGGTAGTATAGATAAGAGAAGAGAACAAAATGTTAATTATATCAACTGGAGATTGACTGACAGTCCTTCGTCCTCATTCTCGGCCTCAGTATTGTCCCTCGACGGTCAACTGTTAGTGACATTTACAATATAAAAGTATAAGTATAGGCATCTAGGGAAAATGGAATATTTCACAGACACTAAGCCAAAGATAATAGAAAGTCCTTTGGGGTCTCTTGCTGACTTCCTCATTCTCGTTTTGCTCTGCGTTTGGTATCAGAATTAGAAGTTAATGTCCCAAAATGTTAATCATTCAGTATGAATCTCGTTATCCTAACAGAAATCAGTGTAGTGACGTTTCAGTCAATAATAACGTATACGCATAGGATGCCAGCAAAACTGTTAATCGAATTAGATGATCATTGAAGTATATAATGAGAGAAGTTGCCAAATATATAGACTTACTGTAGACGATCTAACATTTAGATAACAATATAAAAATATATTATTAAGTAAGGGTGCCTAAATATTTTCCGTCTCGAGGCAACGAAGACAAACTAAATTTTATCCAATTTAAAATTAAAGATATTTTCCCCCATATTTTACAGCTACTAGCTTAAATGGTTAAAAAAAACGGTATTGAGCCAGAACCTCTAATCATGCTGATCAAGAATATATATATAATATATGGGATGGGATAATAATTAATGACTATTATTAAAGTCACTTAAGAGAGTTTTATTGCTTAGAATCCCTATGGATTTGCTTTCGTATTATGGTTGTTCTAAGTCGTTTGCAGCCTATATTGCATACGTAAAGGGGCAAATATACCAGTAGATCCATTCGTGTAAAGGCATCGTTTCATATTGGAAGAGTTGTAATTAATTTACTTGTGTTTACGTAAGAGAGAGAGAGAGAGAGAGACCAAGACCCAATTCGAATCTCAACCCTATAACAATTTGTGGCATCTATTTTTAAAGGTTGCCCCTCCCTTTTTTTTACCTACGAGTGGGTCTCGATATATACTTATATATAAATATATACAGAAATATATTCTTCTGTCTTTTCTGCCTTAATTTCGATTTTCTTGGCGAATTTTCTATTTCTGTGCGTTTTTAGTTGCATGCCAAGGCAAAAGGCATATTCTCTTTAATTATTTGGAAATGGAGATAAACAAAACCAAACAAACACGAAAAAAAAAAAAAATAGACCCAAACAATTGCGTGAATAGCGCCTCATTGGTAAATTGTGTGTGTATGATGTGTGGGGCGGCTAACAACAAGTAGGTGAAACTACTAAACTATATGTTATTCATTTAGTATTGGTTAGCGATACCACAATTTATGATCGCTGAAAGCTTTTTGCCCCAACTTGCCAACTTGCCAACTGGGCCAAAGACGCAGATTGTTTGTTTAATGCTCCAACTTCAATTCCCATATCCATCTAGCGGCTCATCAATCATTCCAAAGAAGAGAAGAGCCTATCAAACATTTCAATTCTGCGGAATGAAAGTGTTGACAATTCTGTCGTCTGTACATATAAATATGTTTGTGGCACTCCCCCTCCCCCCTCAAGAAGCAAACTGAATGCATGCTTCTTTCGTTTGCACATTAGCAACACGTGTCAAATGGTCCCCCTCCCCCTCTCTCTCTCTCTCTCAGCCACAGTCTCAGCAATATTTGTGCCCTTGTGTCCTTGTATCTGGGTCCGTCTGTTGCCATCTCTGGTCCGTCGCTTAATTACACTTTTATGGAGTCATCGCCGTGGTCGTTGCCATTGTCGTTGCCCTCGTCTTGGGTCCGCGGCCCATTCGTAATTGCAATCCCTTGACTTTGGCTTTTGTCTCCTTTCTCCTGAGTTATGAGCGGCATTGCAATTACAATTGTCTATTATGAACCAGAACCAGTGCAATGCACAAATAATTTAACATACAGTGACCTCTATTCTGGGTTTTGACCATCTAATAGGTATAATAAAACTATAAAAATCCTTAAGACAACATTATTTTCAGGACACCTTTTAAATGTGCTCTAAGAAGAGAAACTACTTAAATGTCTTAGGTCTGTAGGTACTTGGTAATAACTTGCGAATTGTAAGCCAAATTTTGATTATATTTTTGGGCTTGAGCTAGCTTAAACTAAATTTTATATCTATATAAGATTTTGAAATGTATAACTTAAAACAGCTAAAATCCAGTGGAAGAATTTGGCCAAAAATTATTGAATCTCACGACTTTATTAATATTTATTTATTTTGTTAAAAATTTAACCATATCAAAAACCAAACAATCAAGGATTGTTCGGCCATTTGACTTGGCTGGTTTGTTTTTTGTTGCCTACTTATATGGTTTTTATATGCTATTACAATGTTGCCTACTTTTAAAGGTTTTCAATGAACCAAAAATCAAAAGTTTTAAATGGTCAACATTAACTACTTTCAAGAGCACACAAAAAATAGAGAACAGAGGCTCTTATGTAGAGTATATAGAATTCGTTATATACATTTTACCATATCTTTAATTTAATTTGTTTTGATTTGCTGTCATTGGGTCTTTCTTTCTCATACCTTGATTCTTATCTGATTTACATTTATTTGTTTACCACTTTCGGCTGTATATTTTATTTTATTTATTTGTTGTTTTTTGCTCGATTTTTTGTTATTTCTTGCTGCTGTTTTGCTCTACTGCTTCTCATTTACAGCAGCTGTCAGCTGAAGCAGCAGGAAAGTCAAACTATGCTGATAACTTATCATCATCGCTGATCCTGACGATGATGGCGAGGGAGTTGGCGAAATGTTGTGCAATTGGAAGGTGTCCCAAATGGGACATGGCAGATGGCAAAATGAGAGTTTCATGCATCATTGCACCAGAGGGGCCAACAAATGTAGTGTGCATAATTTTTATTACAAACAATTTTATGGCATGTATGCAGATGCGATAATATTTTCCATATATATATATATAAATATTTACAAATTACAATTGCTTTTCAATACAAAGGTCATATTATTCATAGGGTACATTGAATTCGATCGTTAAGAATGATTAAGTGTATTCAATGAGATGGAAATTATATTTGCTTTATTCTGAAATATTAAGACTCTTAAGAAAGCTTTATCGATCTAAATGGATATTGACTAAAAGTTTACTCTTTAAGATTGTTTAATCATTTAAAAAATTCATTTAAACTGGCTTAACAGGGCAAAGTTTATTTTGGTGACCCCGACGTGGGGCATTTGTTGTCTAAATGTAGACAAACCATTATCAAATTGATTTAGTTAAGAGTCCTCTTACAATCAAATCTCTTCCATTTTACAGCTTCCACCGTGATAAGTACAGTTGCGCACAGAGCTGAAACAAATGAAATGGGAACATGGAATGAAACAAATTTGGAAACAATTACATTACGCAATCAAAATACCGATCCCATACAATTTCTAGGCAGTACAAGCAGTAGCAGTGGCAACTCTGCCAATAGCTACAGCAATAATGTTATAGAATCGGCAATATTAATGCCCGATGCGAATAATAATTGTCAATCGGGTTATTTTCATTGCAATGGCACGGCCCAGTGTGTTCAACAGCGAGCCAATTGTGATGGTGAAGTGGATTGCGATGATGGCTCCGACGAATGGAATTGTGATAATGAAGTGGATGCAAAGTATTGGGATCATTTGTATCGCAAGCAGCCCTTTGGACGCCATGATGACATACCAATTGGCAAATGCTGTGAGTAACAACAGAAACAGAACAGAAAACTGAACAAGGTCAAAATAATTAAAGACCTTTGGATAATGTGGCGCCGTCATTTTGTCTTGTAATACACGCACACCCACACCCACACTCACACACACAGAAATTTACATGCAACACTGTAATAAAAAATTGCACAAGCTTCTTTAATGAATATATTAAAAGCAAAAAGTGCAAATCTTTCATTCTTGCAATTATTGTAATTATATTTGTTTATTTTCATTTTTCATTTCATTTCATTTCAGTCTGGCCAAATGAGAATTTCAGTTGTCCTTGTCGCGGTGATGAAATACTTTGCCGATTTCAACAATTAAATGCATTGCCTAAGAATTTGCCGCTTAACAATCTGGCAACGCTGTAAGTACAGTTGTGCATGTAGAAACTATTTACATATAGATGGCATTTCTGAAGCGTTTTCTATATAAAATGTCTTGAATGAGCTCCTTAAAGTATGCCTTTGTAAGAAACTCTGTCAAGTTTCTGTAAATTATTATTATTATTAGTATTTAGTTTCTCAAAAAATTAATAGCATACCTTAAAGAGAAAATTGAGGCTATTTTGCATACTTTTCTAAGCATATTTTTGAGTTCGTTGTTTAAGAAAATATTAGAAACAACACACTTTGCTTAAACATTTTACTTAAAATCCTTTAAGATAAGTAAACCAACTAGTTTTTTGATTTAGTTTTCTCTATTTCTTCTATCTTACAGCGATCTAACTGGAAATAACTTTGATATCATACATGAAACCTTCTTTGCCAACCTGCCAAGTGTGGAGAGTCTGTGAGTGGGAAAGGGACAAAAGAAAGTGGGGGAAAAGGATTCGGTTTGCTTAATTAAAATTGAAATATAAGTCGTTCAGTTTGAATTTTAGTGTGTGTGTGTGTGTGTGTGTGTGTACTTTTTCTATGACTTTTTTTTTTTTTGTTTTAAAGATATGCCGCAAAAATTATTAGCGACATGCTGTGTCCTTAATGGGTTGATGGTGTTGGGTGTTGAATGGTTGTTTTGGGCTTGAGTTTAAGCAGCTTCAGCTTTAGTAGTCGCAGTAGTCGTAGCCACATGCTGGTAGTTCCACCAAAAACACAGCCATACATACAAATTGCATACAAACAAGGCAAAACTCATGGAGGAGCTGCTGGGATATAGAGCTAGGCAGACCATGAGAGACCGACACTGGGAATCATGTTGCATGGAATGTCATGTCCAACGGTTGGAGTTTATGTGTCACTGTGCTGAAGGACATTTTTCTCTGGGCTTAAAATCGTAAATGACCCCAGCAGCAGCACAGGGACCAGCCAACACGATTGCTGGTTAAAGAGTTAGAGAGATGCATCTAGTAGTAGCTTAATAGTTGCTTGTTCAGACATCCTTTTTAGCTATCGCAAGAATTGTTACCTCTTTGGTTCTTGTTTATAGACCATTCAAGTTGAGCTCCTGGTGCTAGCTCGATTTGAAAAATCATTAGAAGTCTACACATGCTGCTCCACCTATGTAAGTACCTAACTTCTTTTTTTGGGAGGGAAGGCTCATCATCTGTGACACGTTTCGTCGCTGTATTTTACGTGTCAGCATTTTAAAATTGACAAATATTTTCCCCACATTGCCATTCTAATTATGACAATGCGGCAAGAGGTTCAAAAGAAATCAATACATTTCGCGTATGTTCAAGAGACTTGGCTTAACTCGTAAAGAAATGTGAAAAATGGCAAACAATAAAGTTAGTGGTGTGCGAAATAATCTTTGAGACACTGTATGTACATTTATTTCCAGAGAAATCAATTCTCATGTTGCAACTTGTGAAAAATTAAATTGCCCTCCGGTATCAAATCGAAAAATAACTAAACTAAGCTTAAATAAAATAGACAATAACAACAACATCAACAGCATTAGGGGGCGGAATAACTATAGAAACGGGGACCAAAAAAAAAAAGAAAAAGATTTCTATTTTAATTTCATTCTATTCTTGTTATTTTGCATGGGACTTTGGCCAAATCCGGACCTGAATCAACATACATTGAGGGTATTAACTATGTATATAAATAGATACTTCAAGTTTTGGTTTCAGTGGTTTTTTCCGGGAAGTTATAATAAAAATAGATTTTGAAATTTTATTAAAAAACAAACAAAATTAAAACCTAAGAACACTGCAAAGCTTAAAGTAACCCAAGTAACTGTTTAGATAATAGTTAATTAGCCAGTTCTAAACTAGACTGAATTCAACAATAAAGACTAAATTTGACACACTAAAATCTGTCATTATTATTCAGTAAAGTACCAAACTTGATAAAAATCGAATGAGAAATAGCCAAGTTACTCGTATTAACGTTTTCCACTAAGTAAGCCATAATAGCAGAGTTGGCCGATGGCGGCGCTACAGTGCACTTGTGCTTATAAGATACTTTATGCATGGTATACCGAAGTCGGCGGGACGGCTTACTTACTTCATTTCAGACAGGCTAGAAATGTTAAAAACGTTCGGGAGGAAATGTTAAAAAAAATCCAATCTTTTTCCATTTTGTTTGATTTTTGATTTAAAAGGTTTGGCCTTGTCTTTTGTTTTTAAATATATATTTTAACTAAGGGTCTTCAAAACTTTTTAGTTCGAACCCATAAAGAATATATCTTTAATTCAATCTAGTCAAATGCATCTTCAATCTCCGACTAGACTATAAAAGTTAGAGCTACTGAAAAGAATTCCTGTGATTTGAAACTTCGGATAAATAAATAATAAACTTTTCTTCTCCGCAACTTACCTAATTTTGTTTTTCTTTTTTAAGAGTTTGCAATTTTCCATAAGGACATTAGGCGAGACTCTGAACGACTTGTAGATTGAAACGATTTCCTTTTTAAACACGAAAATATCCATTTTAGACTAAAGCGAATCGTAAACCATAATTGTTACAGTTGAAGAGATTCTCTTTCTTTTGTTTCGGGGGAAATCCGAGCCCACATTTTGTGTTGCATTCAATCAGGAAACCTTGATTAAGAGTTGTGGAATTTCTTTGATGCTAAAGTTTTTGTCCCGCTCTTAAATAAAGTCTAGAACTTTGTTTTTCTGCATAAGACAAAAGGCAAATTCTTTTACACTTTAATTTTCTTGTTGTTGTTATTATTGTGAACTTTACAGCCGCCCTCATTGTAAGTGTATGCATGTGTGCGTGTGTGTGTGTGTATGGGAAAAGTAAAGTTAACAATTGAATTTCAAATTTTTATTAAGTTTGGTTGTTTTGTTTTCATTCTCAACCCCACCCCGCGGCCTGGCCACCAACCCGGAACAGTGTATTAAAGTTTTGCACAATTCGTGAGATTGCTTCCCATGCATTCGATCGCCTGGCTTCCATTCCACTGAAGACTCTGTAAGTATCTCAAAAGCAAAACCACCAAACAGAAAAAAAAACGAGACCATAATTCACAATTAAGTCGTATTATTTATGTGCACTTAATTTGCCAGTAGCCAGTATAATAATTTTTTCTTTTTGTTTGTTTCAATACTCTTGCAGTTTTTAGGGTATTTGTGTATTAAATGGAAAAAGCAATATATGACTAACCATTAAGAGTTGATTAAAGTGATAGAACATTGTTAATTTTTTCATTAATATTGTTTAGTTAACCTCTTCTCATTAGTTGCAAGAGTATAAACGATTCGTTGCATTGTAGAATTTTCTTGTTATGGGTTTTGTTTTTCCCATTATATATGTACATATACATATATTAACACATAATTTTTCTCTCTCTTATCCCAGTTATATGGATGATAATAAATTGGTCGAACTGCCGGAATATTTTTTTACCAAAGGCAATCAATTGAGAATTCTGTAAGTACATATAGAAACCAAAACAAAAAACCTAATAATAAATATAATTAAATTAAATTTTCATTTACCTGCATTTTAATCTAATACTTTATGATCAATATCCTGCATTTAAAAGTGCTTATTATTCCCTTTAGTCATAGAGGGTATATTGGTTTGAGCAGTAAAGTCTCTTACCTTGTAGGACCAACATGGCGTATACTTAATGATTTTTCATTTCCATTCTATTGACTCTATGTTACTGAGTGGTATTGAAACGACTTTATTTTCAAACCAGCTTGACTTGGAATGTTAATGGGTATGCTGAAGTCGTATAGACATGGCCAACGAACGTATTCTGGCTTAAATATATATTTATTTACAACCAACAAAACTGAAGCAATTTCTACTTTTGTTTATGGTCTAGATTTATAATTAAAATATGCATAAACAAACTGTGAATGAGGGGGAGGGGGGAAGGATGGGGGGAGCCAAGGTAATAGACATGAAATTTAATATACTTAAAATATTTTGTACTTGATTGCAGGTAAAGTGAAACCCTTTTAGTATAGTGCAGAATTTCAACAATTACACACTAAATATTTAGTTATGGACACACACGCTCAACCTTCCATCCCTCTCTCTCTCTCTCTCTCTCTCGCACACAAACACTCCCCTTCTCTTTCCGATTAGTATCATTTTGTGAACTATGACATGATTCTTTTTTTCCCCTGTCCACTGAGATGATAATCGAAATTGGTATTGGCCATTGGATAGATATTATGTCAGTAACAACAAAAAAAAAATATAGTTGCTATTGTGTGTGTGTGTGTGGCATTTGGGCCCACAGTTTAATCGACTGACAAAGTCACAAATTCTTTGTTATATTGGGTAAATGGTAGGGCCAAAGGGCAGAGATTTAGGTTGAGGTTGTGTTTGGGTTTGGGTTTGGGTTTTCGGGATGACAGGACACATGTTTAGTTTTGCTGTTCTTTGGAGTTTCGTTGTCAATTTCAAATTGTGGTAAAAACAAAGCCCCAACTAACTCTAAATCTCAAATGCTCTCTACAAAAACAAAAAGATTTTAATCATTTAAATCTAAAATTAAAAATTGTGTGCCTGCAGTTTTCTAGGATTTGCTTTGAGAGCTTCAATTCGATTGGTCAGATTTGATTTTCTTTATCAAGTTGCAATTCCCAACTAGTTTAAGCATTAATTTAATTATCCAGCTGATAAGAGAACTTTAGTTATATAAATTGAGAAAATATTAAATGCAAATTAATATTTATCTAGGCAAACTTATAATACACTCACTCCACATAGACAAAAACCCACATGCACATACATTTATTTGGGTTTTTTTTGTCGTTTTTAAAACTAAACTAAGAACTGCAAAACTGGCGACAGCAAAACACATAAACAACTCAGTTACACTTTTGCGGCATAGAGAACGAGGCAAATTTTGAGAAAGGGGGCGGAAGGACGGGGTGGGGCAGAATCAGTGCCAGTATCAAAACGTGGTAGAGTTGAAATCCTGTGGCACAGCTGTGCTTGGCATTGGCTTGAAAACTTTTTGGCCAACTGACAATGGACACAAACTGAGTAGCAGCTCGGTAGGAGCCTCGTTGTAGACTTGGAGGTGGACTCGAATGCCTTTTCAGTGTGTAACTTGCGCTTAATGGCTAATTAAAATCGAGATATATGTCCTGGCTTTTGTTTCAGCCATTGTTCCCCCATTGCAATTGGTAGGTGGAATTGTGTGGACTTTTCTTGCCAAGATTCCAAAGAGCAAGCATTAAAATAATATTTAGCATTTTTTCCCCCAACACTTTTTCACCATCCACCTTAAAAAGGTATTGTTTTTTTTTTTTGTTTTTCTTTGCAGCATTTTGGCCAGAAATTATTTGCAACAGTTAAATAGCAGCAATTTCGAGAATCTACAAGGCCTACAGGAATTGTAAGTAGTTCCCATTTAAGTTCAATATCCAATGCAATAATTTATATTACCATCTAGAGATCTGCGTGGCAATCGTATTAGTCATTTTACGGCCAATATATTTGCAAATTTACCAAGCCTAGAAGTGCTGTAAGTAAACTCTTTCAAACTAGAGATGGATATAAACTCAAATTGCTGTTAAGAACATTTTAGTAAACTATTATTTATTATATGTAATAATTCTTATTCTGATTATAAAAAAAGGGTGTTCATTTCGTTGTAATTCTCAACTAGTTTTGAGCTTTAAACATGATTTGGGGGAATACTCCATATTTCTCACCCTTTTTGATTACCTATAATCTTCTGCATTTGAAAAATTGACATCGAATCGGGCTTTATCAAAATTTGAGAGAAAAACTTCTTATTATTAGCCAAAAGCATATCCATCTTTACTCCAAAGAGAAAAAAACTATAAAGTCAATAGATCATTTAATAAATTTATTTTACAGACATTTGAATGAAAATCGTTTGCAATTGCTATATCCAGAAATGTTTCCCAAAACTTTAAACAATTTGCATACCTTATCTTTGGCTCATAATCAAATCAAAGACATTGCTAGAGAGACTTTTCCCTTTCCACGTTTGCGTTATTTGTGAGTAATTATAATCACTTTCTAAAAGGAGAATCAAAGAGATATTTTCTTACAGATTTCTAGCTGGCAATCAATTGACCCATATACGTGAGGCAACATTTTGTAATTTGACTTCCCTACAAGGATTGTAAGTATCAATGACTAGCTGAAGTTTTAGTGATGATTTAGGATGATTCTAGGGTAAATCACAGCGGCCCAGCTGGGCCAAAACTATTAATCATTTGATTTCTCCTACCATATTTTTTTGTTTGAGATTTCTTTCATCTTTGACTTTTTTCGATTTTATCCACAGACGAGGAATTTAATTTATCAGTAAATGTAAATGTAGAGGAAGAGGAATGCCAAAAGGCTGACAGCTTCCATTTTTTGGTTAAGTAAGGATTTTGTTAGGATTTTTAGAAAGAAGAAAATAAAGAAAACTATCAAAACGATGGGAGGATTTTTCCACATTCCAGCATCAAAACAAACACACACAAACACACATCAATGGGGAAAAAATACAAAAACAAAAAATTCTTTCATCGGGCCGATATTGAACAGAAAATGGGTTTTGGTGGCTGAATGATGGACAAATATAGAATACGATACGTGCTCTGGCATCAGTGCCTCAACTTTAATGATGAAAGTTTGAGCTTTTGCTCCTGCTCCTGCTCCTGCTCCTACTCCTGCTGCTGTTAGTAGACTCTAGTTATGTAGTTCTCCTGGAAATGCAAATAAGCTGAAAAGAAAAAACAAAACGCAAACTAAAATAAACATCAACTAAGTAGACCATGCCATTGCGTGGCTTTTATGCGATACACCATAAACCGTGTCTCCCTATCTATCTCTTTTTCTCTTTCTCTCGTTTACAACAGGCACTTGGATGAGAATCAAATCGAAAAATTCGACCTACATGCCTTCGATTGTTTGATAAATTTAACTTCATTGCTTTTAACGGGCAATCGCTTTCAGACGCTCGATCCTCAGGTCCTTAAAAGGCTAGAGAAGCTGCAATATATGTGAGTGACTAAATCCACACACACACACACACACACACACAGGAATAATAATAAGAACCATTTTGTTTTTTTGCATTTATTATTGCCCAGTTATTTCTCACGATTCCATTTGTGTCGGGCTGCAGAAAATGTGAGAGTCTGTGATCCGCATGGAGATGGCATTAGCAGCATACAACATCTTTTGGACAATCAAATACTTCGCGGCAGGTGAGTTTGGTGAAGTGGAAAAGAAGAAGAACGGAAATGGTAAAGTGTTGTAAAGTCTAGCTAAGTGAAGAAAAGTGTAGGAATAATTAGTAAACTGAAGAAGTGTTGTAAAATATGACAAAAAGGTGTTTAGTTTTTAATCGATTGTCATAAAATGAAAACTAATACTCTTTGAAAATTTATTCAAGTTGGGAGTAAACAACATAAATAATTTGCCAAATGATTTAAAAAATGGTCCGTAATAATGAATTTACAAAATTTCGATATGTGCCTTGAGGCACTCTTGGGCATTAGAGGGTTAAGTATAGTGATATGTATGTGGTGACATTTGGAAAAATTTGTGTAAACAGGGATAAAATGTGGAAGTGCATATTAACACTTCTTTTGAGTGAAATTTACTCAAATAACTTTAACTTTCAGTTCTATAACTATTCCCCAATTAATTAAGTATACTTAACCAAGTAAACTTTAACATTTATTAAACTATTTTCATCATAAACCTTGATAAATTATGGAAGCAAAGCCCACATAAAGAGGGCCTCTTTGAACTTAATGCTATGGGCAACATTTGATTACCATAAAACGACCACATTGACCAGGTGGGCAAGAGGAGAAGATGCAACTTCAAGATGCTGCACACATTCTAATTTGCATTTGCAAATGCACTCGTTAACTTCCAATTAAATCAATTCGAAGGCACTTGAGTGGAACTCTAAACTCACACACAAGCAATTTCAAGTTTAACCGAAAACAAGAGACGACTAAACTAAACTAAAGTAAACTTAACTATAGCAATTAAAAGCTACTAACTACACTTGAATTGTAATGCCTATGCCAAGAGTCCTCCCAAGTCCCTCTCCCCTCTCTCCTCACTCACTCACTCAAGTAGGTGCAATTACTTAGCCGCCACTTGGGTCCTCCATTGAAGCGCTTAGAAGCTATGCTATTCCAAAACAGGAGCGGAGCCAGAGCGTATTTTTATGATAATCCAGAGTTTTCTGTCTCTTTTATTTTGTAAATCAATTTTTGATAATATTGCTGCTCATCTAGTATATGCAAAAGAAAAAGTTTTCTAGCCTTTCCTCGTCATTTCCATCTTCATCGCGTTCAGAATTCATTCAGTTATAGAGGGCCCGTCGCAAACGTTCTCGCACCACCAGCAATCTAACCTGATGCTGATGATCTAGATTGCCATCCAATAGCGGATCGGTAGACATACGCCCGTCAGCCATAATGAACGGATGTCGTCGTATATATGTATCCACAGCAGCTGAACCGCCTCCGCTATGACGATCGACCAGAGGATTAATAATTAAATTATTCAACATCTTGCCAAAATGAAGAGAAAATTCAAATTTCGAACAATGACCAAAAATTTTGTAATTTTTACTGTATGTGTATGAGTGTTCAGGTAAAAATTCTGAAAATTACTGTTCAAACTAATGCATGAAGATTAGTTAAAGTTTCAACATGTTTCCAAAGCAAAAGGAAAGGCTAACTGGATTCGAAGAAAACAAAAAAAAAAAACAAAGAAAAGCAGGTCCAATCTATAAAGGTGCCCCACGTTGGGCGCCCATTGTGAAGGCATTAAAATTGCATCAAAAAATTGGCCAAAACTTTAGCTGTCTTCATGGTTTGATATATGTTTTCATACTCTCCCGATGTAGAGACTTGGAAACAGGCAAATAAACCAGCAACCACTTGTCATCAACTCTACTGCTGAGTGATTATCTGGTTGCCAGGCTGCCTGCCAGAACGTCATCGTCAACATCGTCTTCTAGGATGTTGCTTCCGTTGATGGTGAAAATGAAAATTACGTTTTTTCTACCAACTGCCGTTTGTTTGTTTGTTTGCTAACATTTACACGCCCTGCGTGCTGTCTCTGCAGTAAGGTGAAGGGGAATTGAAGAATGCCCCAAGTGTTGCACACACACACACACACACACAGAACAAACATCAACAGACACATAAACACACGTACTATCACTCTCATTCTCTCTCTCTCTCTCTCTCTCTCTCTCTCTCTCTCTGTCGCTACTAAAAGTGCCTGCACGTTAAAAACCAAAGAATCTTCTTGCCGTACATTATTTCATTATTCTTAAGTTGACGTTTTCATAAAAATTAAATACTTTACGGTATTAAGGATGGCAAAGGATGAATAAAAGCACAACGAATGCCCCAAAACAAAAACAAAAAAAAATAAAATGGTGTGGGAGTTGTCCTTGAGGGCTTCTTTTTATATCCTTTAAAAAAAATGGCTTGATTTAACACTTTAAGCAAAAATTTGCAAGGTAAATATGCGAATATTGTATCTGCTTGATCTACTTTAAACATATTATGTAGTAGTCTATAATAAATAGACACTATGTTCGGCCAATCGTATATACATATATTTGTCAGAATAATAACGTATACGCACGGTGTGCCAGCCAATCTAATGTTAATAATGTAATCTTCATCAAGTTTTTTCTTACATTTGGTAAGGGGTTATTAAAGGGTACTAAATATTCGTTCACCGCCAAAGCTAACACAAATTCCCTGGTTATCTTTTTTATTAGCCCAAAAGTCTTCTTCTTTTGGTTTCTCTCTGTATGCATTATAGACACCGACTACATGCATATTTTAGTTGCACTTTTTGTGTCTCACCTTAACTCGACTTTGGCCAAGAATTTAACTGAGCAGCCGCTCGAGACTTGAGACTTGTAAGAGAGCAAAGGAAATAAAAAAAGTACATACATATGTACACCCACACATACATATGCAGTGCATAGTTAACTAGATGAGGTAGCTAGAGAGTTTAAGAAAGGCTAAACAATTTTGTTGCAAGCTTTAAAAATTGGTGTATTTAAAAATTTTTAACTAACCCTAGGATTAGGACGTTTCTTTGTGATGCTCAAGTGTTGAAAACTTCCGAAAGAGTTGCCAATAGTGTTGCAAAATTGTGTTCAATTTCAACTACAGTAGAATCTGTTGGTCCCCATACAAACCCCTGATGAAAGGTTCTCCGGTTTTGAATGACATTATGATTATGAAAGTAAACCTGCTAAATCGATTGAATCGTGCTTTTTATTTTCTTGTTCGTTGTTGTCCCCCTTTGGGGGAGTATTATTATCAATCGTCTGTACATTAATTCTCACTGCAATTGAGCAACCCAAGTAGGAAGGCAAAAGAAATGAAAATTAATAGGATGCAAAGCACTTGTGTCAGTGGCATAAATTACAAGCAAGCCATCCATTCAATCGGCCCACCCAACGCCCATTATCCAACACCAACAACATCATCATAATAAGGAGTGAATTGAAAGCATTCCCGTTACATAACCTCAAAAAATAATGTCAAAAGACATAGCACAACTGACCTAATGAGACGTTGGCTCTGCCAAAGTTCGCTCTTATGCCCTTTGTTTGCCCGTAATTGGCCCAGAGTCCAAGCCATCTTTGGATTTTTTATTCTTCTGGCGGGCTACTTAAATTCTCTTTAATTGCCCAAAATTTATGAGCATTCGAATTCGAGCAGTATTCTCTTGTTGCTCTTGCCAACACACTGTACAAAAAAGAAAATAACAACAAGAGAACCATGGCTTTATTTAAAACAACATAATATACATAGTTTCATATGAACAATCAATTAGATAAACTGATATTATGGTATTTATATTTGTCGAAAGTCTTGGCCAAAAATTTGACATATATTTTGTTGTCTTTTCCCTCAGTGTTTGGGTAATGGCCTCCATTGCTGTAGTTGGCAATCTTTTGGTCCTGTTGGGACGTTATTTTTACAAATCGCGTAGCAACGTGGAACATTCACTGTACCTGCGTCATCTCGCCGCCAGTGACCTGTTAATGGGCATCTATTTAACATTGATTGCCTGTGCGGACATAAATTTTCGCGGCCAGTACATTCGGCACGAAGAGTCCTGGCGACATAGCGGCCTTTGCGCCTTTGCTGGTAAGTACATGCTCACGAAAAAAAAAAATAAGGCGAAACACGTGTAATTGTTGATAATGACACTTGTTTGTTTGTGGTATTTTTATATTTTAGGGTTTTTGAGCACCTTTAGCTGTCAATCGTCCACATTGTTGTTGACCTTGGTAACGTGGGATCGTTTAATGTCGGTGACAAGACCCCTAAAGCCTAGGGACACTGAAAAAATACGGTAAGCTGTCTGTATGTGTGTGACGGAATGTGAGAAAGTAATTTCAAAGAGTTTAAAAGGACGTTGCTTTCGAAATTGAATACCTAAAAAAAAAATGGGGAAACGAGTAAACAAGTTAACAACGAGACACAGCAACGGTTAAGACTCTCGCAACTCGTTGAAGAATACATTATGTTTGGTGTTATCGGTCTTACAGTTTGGAATTCTTTATGTTATTTAGAATTGTTTTACGTCTCTTGGTACTGTGGGGCGTCAGTTTTATCCTGGCTGCAGCTCCTCTACTGCCCAATGCATATTTCGGCACACATTTCTATGGCAATAATGGCGTCTGTCTCTCGTTGCATATACACGATCCTTATGCCAAGGTAAAGTACAAACTAATTTCTATATACATATGTATCACATAATAATTTATGTTTTTCCTTTTTTAAGGGCTGGGAGTATTCAGCTCTGCTATTTATTTGCATCAATACGATCTCGTTGATATTCATTTTATTCTCCTATATACGAATGCTTCAGGCCATAAAAGATTCGGGAGGTGGCATGCGAAGTACTCACAGTGGACGTGAGAATGTGGTGGCCACACGGTAAGTTTTAGAAGATTCGATTAGCTAACAAATTCGATTATTTACTTATATTCTGGATAGATTTGCCATTATTGTGACCACAGATTGTGCCTGCTGGTTACCCATAATCGTTGTCAAATTGGCGGCTTTATTAGGTAAAAGTCTTTTCTATTAGTGGATTGATGGATTTTTACTAATGGGTTTTCTGTTCTGTTCTGCAGGTTGTGAAATCTCTCAGGATTTATATGCCTGGTTAGCCGTGTTAGTTTTACCCGTCAATTCGGCCCTCAATCCCATATTATATACATTAACAACGGCTGCTTTCAAGCAGCAACTGCGTCGTTATTGCCACACGCTGCCAAGCTGCTCACTGGTTAATAACGAGACTCGCTCTCAAACCCAGACAGCCTACGAATCAGGCCTAAGTGTGAGCCTGGCCCATTTGGGTGGCGGTGTTGGCGGCGGTTCCGGACGTAAACGTATGTCCCATCGACACATTAGCTACTTGTAAACGCTCTAGAGACTTCAGAAGACTTTGCCACAGCAGACATAAAGTGGTAATTAATTGAGAATTTAGAGATGGATCATTAAGTGAACTGAAATGAATTAACTAGCTAAACTATTTGATATTCATTAGATAGAATCAAATGGACATTATTCAAGATCAAAGAACAAAGTCTTTTGGTATCAAAACCTTATGGATTATCATTAACTTTCTATATATACATACATTTGCATGATTTCTCTTCAAATTGGTTTACTTAATGATCTATTCTGATTCCCTTAATACATAATGTAATATGTGATTTAAATTATGTAGTTAAATATTGTTGTAAAAAACAGAAAACCATAACAAATATAAAAAACGAATTATCTTTTAATTTAAAAGTAGTTCTCAACTGTTCTTTCTTCTTTTTAAATACATTCGAAATGCTTGAAAAATTTACATCGAAATCTAACATTCTACGATACATATATTTATATATATTTGAAGTACAATCTACGATTTAAATGTTTTTTTTTAATTTTTACTGCTTTGAGTATTGCCATCTCTTTCGGAACGATGACAAATTAAGCATTGCCCTGTGGTTCGGTGGCTACATTCATATCCGATTGTATGTAGTAGGGTCCCTCGTTTACATAGGCCGTAAAGCGAACTGTTTCGGTTGCCGTGAAATCCGAGCTGGCCGATAAAATTTCCATTATCTGCCATTTGAGAAACTTGACATCTTTGTGCAAATCCCGTTGACGCGATAAAAGAAACTCAATGGCACCGCCAGTGCGTTGGAGATTTACAATGCCCCAACGATATTTACAGAGTGTCTTGAGCCAGGCCAAAGCAGCTAACTGAAGATCGGGAAAGGGTGTATTAATCAGTTCCATAATCTGATTAATATGCTGGCCACCGGCAAAGGATTCATACCATTGCTTCAGAATGTTACTCAATTCATCTGTGGGTGGCGCCTCCAACGAATAGATGACATCCAGTGAGCTCAGGACACGTTCTTTAATCGAAGACGAAGCGGATTTGGTGTAACTGCTGTATTTCTTCATTAGTTGCTCTATGGCCGGCTGGAAGTGGACATGCAATAGCGTTTTACCTGGCACTGAACCGGCCAGATTAGCCAGTGTATCAATGGCTGTGGGTAGAACAGTCTCGTCGCCGCTTTGCAACAAATCAAAGAGGCAGGTAATCATTTGAGGATAACCTGCTATTATTTTCTGTGGCTGCACAGCAGCAATTTTGCCAAAGAACTTCATAATGCTGGGTATGAGTAACATGTCCAGAGGATTCTCCTCGATACGCTGCACTCGGCTGCTAATCAAATCAAAGACGCGACGCCTCTCCATATACGAGAGTCCATGATTTTGTTCGGCCAGTGGCACCAATATCTCCATAACACTGGCCTGAAGCAGAACATCATCGTTGTCCAGCTCACTTAGAGCTGCATCGAGAATAAATTCCACAGAGCTTAAGGAGGCGGCACTATGCTTGGCGAGCATTACGCCCAACTCATAGGCGCGACAGCGTATTACTTCATTCTGTTGCAGGAGTTGCACCAACTTGGCTTGAATGTCTGCATCATTCAGGTGCTGGCTCAACACTATTGTCAGTATACTGATGGCAGTGGCACTGCATTGAGTCTCGGTTTGACGTAGTTCGTCCAGCACATAGAGGAGCAGCTCATTACCCGGAAGTTGATAGACCTCACTGGACGTTGACTGACGGCGAAGTTCTTTTAGCAGTGAGCTTAATACTAACGAGCGCAATGCCGGATTGGAATGGGTGAGTCCACGTTGCAGCACTTGTGGCAATTGCTCATCGGTGGTATTAATATGCAATTGCTCCAGGCAATAGCCCAGAAATTCAATAGTCAAATCAGCCAGTGGTTCCTTCTCATCCACTGCACAATCGTAGAGAGTGGAGGACTGCAGAAGACGCTCGATCACTGGTAGGGGTAAACTGTTGCCCTGTTTGTTAATCATCGTATTTAGACTGGTCAACGCCTCCTGGCGCTTGCCCTCCGACTCCAAATCCTTTAAATATGCTGCCCACCAGTTCTCCTCCATTACTAGGCAATTTACTTTTAACTGTGTTGTTCTTGTTGCTTTTCGTGTTGTTATTGAATGACAAGCGGCAATCGGTAACCGATAGGTTCCTAGGGCTACCAAAAAAAAAAAACATATCGATAAAAAATGATTTAGAACCCAATCACGACCAATAATTGTTTTCTGTCTTTTAAAGATTTTTCCCAACTGTTCTTTGCGGAAAATGTCATTCCAAAAAATTCTTTTGGTCCGAAAATCTATTGAAATTCTCTGGTCGATTTTCCTGTTGGATTTACCCCCCAGCGAACACAAAATTCAAATATGCCAATCGATGTGCACGGCTGGCGCGCTTATCGATAGACGCCTATAAATACAACCCTCGGCAGCGGCGTTCTGTTTCCGTCAAAATAACAAAGCGCAGCGCACAAAAGAAAATCCAAAAAGAAAAGAAAAAAAACGAACGAAAACCCGAGTAGAAGTGGCAAAGGAGAAAAAAACGCAAAATACAAAAAGAATACGCAAACACACGCAAAAAGCAAGAAAGAAAAGATCCAAAGGCAAAGCATTTATAATTTAGCGCTTCTTCGGGCAGCGCGCCAGCCTCCTCCAGTAGTTCGCACGAACCTAATAGAAATCGAAACAACAACGAAGTTCTTGGATTACTACCTCTACTCGACTCGATTCTACTCTACTCTTCTATTGGTGGCCACAAAAAAAAAAAAAAAATACCCAGCCTAAAGCGAAAGAAATCTTAAAATGAAAATCACTGTCACCACCGCCGATGATCAGGTCTTCTGTTTAGATGTATCCGAGGATCTTGAACTGGAGAATCTTAAGGCTCTCTGCTCCATGGAAATTGGTGTCGCGAGTGATCAAATTTTGGTACTTTTCAATGGACGCGAATTGTCGGATAATAAGCAAACGCTGCAACAATCCGGCGTTAGGGATGGCGATTTCATTATGCTGGAGCGACGTAGGGTGAATAGTCAACGTCCAAGTGCAGGTGAGTTCAAATCGATGATGGGGTCTCTGTGTATGTGGGTGGTTTGTATATAAAAAAGATGACCAAATCCTGTAAAAGGGGGAAAAAAAAAAATTAAGAAGCCGAGATATTTCTAGATATTTCCATCATTATTATCATTCTTATTGCAATTAATGATGAAATCGAGATATAGAACTTGAGCTGAGATCTAATGATGAGCAAACTTCTCCATATGTACATATGTATGTATATAGGTCAGAGTTACTTACATATGTTATTCTGTTGGCTCTGTGGAGACAATTTCGGTCATTAGCACTAGCATTAACCATAATTGAAAACACATTAAGTGTGTGAAGATCGGTTCGTCTTCTGCGGCGCATTTAATTTTTAAAAATAAACGCCTTTCGTTTTTTACATATGTACATTTATTTTTTGGCTGTGCACTTTTTTTCTTTTCTTTTGTTTTATTATTATTACTTTTTTTTTTGCACATTCCAATTCATACTCATGTATGTACATATATACTGGAAGGCGGTGGGCGGCTTTTTTGGGGATAGCAATTTGATGCCATTGCATTTAAAAAAGAAGAGAAAATATATTTGTATATTTATACACATATCTATCTATGTATATAGATAAAGGAATGGAAATGGGAATGGTGGCGGCAGGTGCGATTCAGCGATCTGTGTCTGCTGCTGCTCCGTGTGTTAGATGACCCCATGCGTTGGCACTTTCTGTTGGCTGGCCTTGTCTGACCGAATTGCGGCACACATAATGCTTATATACATATACATACGTATGAGTATATGCATGTGTGTGGGCGCCACAATTTGGTGGCTCAACTTTGGTTATGACGCATATTAATCGTTAACCAGGATAGAACGCAATCAGGGAACAGGGGAGGAAATGAGACACTCTTAAGTGTTATGCCCCACCCTTGAGTTACCAATTTGACTCACCGAAATCCATACTAGGCCAACAATTAGCTCCTAAGTCAAGAGATTAACCATTTAACTCAGTTTAGTATATGTCTTAACGTTTATAGTTATTAAAAACCCATTTAATTTTGTCGTTTTTGGTTATTGTTTTAAGCCGGGTCTGCCAATCCAGCAATTACTAATTTGGATTTTAGTAGCATTGCTGTGCCGGGCACAAGCAGCGGCGGCAGCCCCACCACCAGATTGCCAACACCTGGCCAAGCGGCCGCCTCCTCCACCTCCTCACTATTACCACAAAACACCAATCCGCTCAATCAGCCGAGTCTCACCAACATACCCACAACAGATGATTTCAATGTTAATTTTGATGACGATCCGGCCGCAGTGCGTCAATCGTTTCTATCCAGTCCAGAGACATTGGCACTGCTACGTCAATATAATACACGTCTGGCCGATGCCTTGGACTCGGGTGATCCGGAAACGTTTGCTCGAGTGCTCCAGGAGAATATTGCTGAACGGAAACGTCGCAATGATCAGCGTATGCGTATGCTGACAGCGGACCCATTCGATCAGGAGACACAGCGTCTCATTGCCGAGGAGATACAGCAAAAGAACATACAGGATAACATGGCAGCGGCCATTGAGTTTAATCCAGAAATCTTTGGTACCGTGACAATGCTGTAAGTTTTCCATCACCCCCCAAAAAATGTCTTACCAACTTATAATTGTATTTCGTTTTCAGGTATATTAATTGCAAAGTGAATGGTTTTCCTGTTAAAGCATTTGTGGACTCCGGAGCTCAGACCACCATCATGAGCAAGGATTGTGCCGAAAGATGCCATGTGAACCGTCTGATTGATACCCGTTGGAATGGAGTGGCCAAAGGAGTGGGCACACAGCCGATTCTCGGCAGAATTCATATGGTTCAATTGCAAATTGAGAATGATCATTTGACTTCAAGTTTTACGGTGCTAGGACAACAGCCGATGGACATGCTTCTGGGTCTAGATATGCTCAAGCGTCATCAGGTGGGCACTCGATTCCCTCCCTCCAATTGTTGTTAATAATAATATCTTTTGTTTTCCGCAGTGCCTTATCGATTTGCAGCGCAATCTATTAATAATTGGAACCACTGGCACCACGACACCATTTCTGCCTGAAAGCGAACTGCCGGCCAGTGCACGTTTAACTGGCAATTCCGAGGAGCAGGCCGAACAAAAGGCCATTGACGATGCCATTGAGCAGAGCAAACGTGATGGCAGCGGCGGCAGCGGTGGACCCTCAACTAGTGCCAATGCCACTGTGAATGCCATTCAAGTGTCAGATCGTTTTACCGAGCAAGATGTTACCGATCTCATGGCATTGGGCTATCCACGCAACGAAGTTTTTACAGTTCTCCGACTCTGCGATGGCAACAAATTAGTGGCCAGCTCTCTTTTGGTTAGCCGTCATGAGGCAGCCGGTGGTAGGCTTAGCTGAACTCGACCATTATCAACTGCAGCACCATCAATACCACCACCTTCTCTTTGTTCACTGCTCCACCACCACGACCACTGGGATCAATTAAAATCAACCAACATCATTCAGGTCCAATAACAACAACAAAATACTCCCAGCTAAAAACACAAAATAACAACAAAACAAATTCAAAGGGGGGAGAATCCAACTCTGGCAAATTTTATAATTTAGTCAAATTTTTTATATTAACTAAATAAGAGCATACTTTTTATAATGTTTATAATATCATGTATAATAGTAAAAATAAGGGGACACAAAAGCATAGATCGAAAAAAAAGTAAACAAAAAAAGGAAAGGAATCGCAGAAAAAAAGAACATGTAGGAAAAAAAATGAAAAAGGATATGGCAAAATGGATTTAGTTATATAAAGATATATATACTTACTTGTATATGCCTGACTATATAACTAATATAAATATATACATAGACATATAATTTTTGGGGCAAGCCCTGCTAAAGAACTTGGATCTAGTTGTATAAGTCAGCGTCTGCTATGGAATGAAAAATGGGTAAATAAATGATTAACTACACTAAGTTGTTATACTTTTTCTGCTTATTCTCAAAAGATATCGATATATCTTTTTTGCTTCAAGATTGATTGACTATACGAAAAAAAGAAAGAGATAAACGAACTATTGTTATTAGAAATGATAAACCAACTTTACATATCAAAAAATTTTATTTTGCATTTACACATTGTTTTAATCAATAACTAAGTAGGTAAAGCCGATTTCGATTTCGGTCTTAGAATATGCTTAAAAAAGAAAACAAAAATTTTATTTGATTTTTCAATTCACAAGTTATAGTTATTCAAAAAGACATACAAAAAAAATATATTAAGCATAAAACAAAGATAAAACATAAAAACTAAAAGCAAAACATATTCGAAAAGAGAAAGACTACTACAATCTAGGACATGGGCAGGACATTACAAGAGGGTACTAAGGTACATTATAATTTCATTAAAATCTGTTAATATTAAGTAGCCAATTAGACTTTATTTGGCCGCCACATGCGACTGCCACGGGGCTCGGGTAGATTCCGTTGACGCCGTTTCTCATCATCCGCCTCCAATTGCTGTGGCATAATCTTCTTGGCCATTGGCTTTGACGGTGTCGACTTGGGCTTAATTACGGCACGTGGCTGACGCAGACCTAATGGCATTATGGATGATCTTGCCGATGGCTCGAAATCCTGATAGGTATCATTGGGATCTGCACCAGCTGCAGCAGCGGCAGCATCTGGATTGCAATTTTCATCCGGTAGGTATTCATATTCATCATCGGTGGGTGGCTGAACTTCTATGGCCACCTTGCTTGTTGCAGCTGCAGCATTGCGATTCTTGCCCATACTACGTCGTCCGAGGCCACCACTGCGCCGCATGGTGTTCTCAAACACACGTACCCGCCTCAATGGTGATTTCGTAGAGGTTTTGGCTGAAAACTGGCGCTGCACTGGTAGACGATTCCGCGTCGATGGTACTGGGGATTTCAAGAAGGACATTAGATTGCGTTTGGCATTGGGCGTGGCTGTTTCATTAACCGAATTGGTCGAGGAGCCGCCGGTCAATAGATGGCGGCGTTTATTTAAATTGCCCGTGCTGCCTGTAATCAATTTCGCTTGGGATGGCGTCTTTCTCAATGAAAATGTGGAGGTCGACACATTTCGCATGGACATGGGAGTACGTGGCGCCTGTGTGGGTGTCGGTGGTGGCAACATTTTGCCAGCATATACCGGGCGATTCTTCTTCTTAGTCTCCCAGTCCTCGGCAATGCGTTCGAGTATATTCTGGCCGAAAACCAAGAATGGAGCATTTTCCCGCTTTTCATATTCTTGAACAAGCTCAGTTATTTCCTGTTCGATTTTGGGCAACTTGGAGGTAATAGCCTTGCGTTCACGCTCCTCTTTAAGTAGTTGACCACCACGATTATTGAAGCGACCCGGCTCATTGGCTTTAGCCTCCAAAGCCTCCATGCGGGTCCAGAGGGTACCACGACGCTCGAATAGCTCGAAAATGGTTTTATTCTTATGATAGTAACTCTTCAGATCTTCCAGTTCGAGCTCATGCAGCTCGAGCAAATCTTCATTGTAAAAGTCATTGAAGAAATTATAGAAACGCTTGCGCTCCTGTTCGTTCTTCAAGGTGAGATCCCACCACTTGTAGATCTCCACACGCAGATTCTCAATGAAACGCTGCAGATTCTGACTTCTTAGGGTCTGGCAGCGTTGCAACTCCTCGTGGAGAATATCAAATGTATGCTGATTGTATTTAGATTTGCATTCCTCAATGCGTGTCCTCAGCTTTGTTTCAATCACCTCGTCGCCCAGACGGTCCCACAGTTTATGTATTTTGTCAAACATATCGTTGATCCCGGTTTCCATTTCCTTGATTTGTGCCTTGTACGTTTCCCGCAGTTTCTGAAGACTGGCATATGTCTCTGGTGTTAGATTCTGATTGATGGGATTCAATAGACGCTCAACATTCTCGTTTGTGGGCACCAGTTCCAGTGTCTTCATGTGCTGTTTAATTTCCTGACGTAATTCGTACATCTCCTTTAGCCGCTGTTCACGTTTATCACGCATTTTTTCCAAGTGCTCGCGAAACGAAAACAGTTGGTCTTCCTTGGGCAGTGGATCGGCCAACAAGGGCAGAGGCAATTCACCCAGTTCCTCGCACAGCTGGTCCTGTTGCAGAAGCAGCTCTATAATTTCAGCCCGACGTTCATTCAGATCCTTTCGAAGGTGCTCAATGCTTTTGTCCAATTGCAATTGCCACATCACCAGCGGCATGCCCTCGGGCCGCTCACCAATGACCACCTTTTCATTTAATAGGCGATTAAGATCCTCGGCCTCAGTCTTTAAACTGGCTATTTCGTTAAGTATTATCTGTTCCTTTTGTGTCGATTCGTTAATTACATCGGCAAAGAATGTATTCACATGCTCCTTAAGACGCAAAAGAAACTCATCGCACGTTTTGGGCTCAAACATATAAATCCACATTGACTGCAGACGATCGACGTATGCAGATGTGTCCTCAAGGATTTCCAATTTAACTGAGTGGTCCATTTTTTATTAATATTTCTGTTCAAATTAAGTCAATGTGCACTTTTAACTTTTCATATATGTATTGTTAACTATGGTTTATTTTTAAATAATTTTGTGGTAGTTTACATCTAAAAAAAAAAGGACGCCTACTTTTTCAAAGTGTTCGGTAAATTTAAAATGCAATGGCGGTTAGTGGTGGTGCTTTATGAAAATCCAGTTATCGATTTATCGCACAATTTCAGTGACATTTACTAATATAGTGTTGGAAAATAAATGAGCGTAATTCAAAAGAAATAATTTCAAATAAATTTATGTTTCAGATATTGCCTTTTAAAACCCAATGGCATTGGAGCAAAGGAATGTAAAAATAATGAGCTTTTGCTCTTTTCACTTTTCCCTTTACTTACAACGAGAAGTGCAAACAAAGTTTCGCTTAAGCTTCCGCTTCCTGGTCAACATAATTAAGATACTTTCGTTAGCCCAAATTGGATGCTGGATTATGTACAGGATTTTTGCTTTGGCAGCAGCAATATGTAGGGTGAAGGGTGGCCACGAATCTGAGATATGGTTATGGAGAATGGTGTTCGGGTAGGCTTGTGGGTTTGTTTGTTTTGACATTCAATACGCTCGTCGTAGGTCGTTGTTGCCTTCGCCTTCGGGTTTCTTGGCCAGACGGAAGCGGAAGAAGCATGTGTGCTTGCGCGCTCGTGTGTGTGTGTGGATGGGAGTCATGTATAAATAGCCGAACGCCCCACAGGATTCGGATACTTGGCGAAGAGCGCTTCGGACGCGCAAGTCGCAGCGCCTAAAAATAGGCAACAGTAACGGAAAGGAAAGCCAAACATTAAATTAATAATAATTTTTGCGCAGTTAGCTGAATTTTGGCTTGAATTATGTCGAACATTTGATTTGAGTACACACAGACAGAGAGATGTCGGGCTATCAGGATATCACGGCATTGGAGAAATCGGTAAATATAAAAACACAAAACTGAAGGGAAACTATTTATACTTGTTCTCCTCCCCCTGACATGGGTTATAAAACCTTGCCCTTTGAAAGGTGGCCAATGCTGGCAGCCAATTGTACACAATGGCGCATAAACTGCATGCAGTGGAACGTAGCCTGGACCAGACCACAATGGAGCAAATGGATGAAATGGAGGTAATGGAATTACTGGAATCCATGACCGAAGTGACAAATGAATATCAAAATCTGCGCAAGGATATACAGGAGGTGCAGCAATTGCAGCGTGACGTCAGCACATCCATACGATTTCAAATGCGAAGCATGCAGCAAACTTTTCAGATGCTCAAGAAGCGACTTGCCACATCCCAGGAGCAGCAAAAGAAACGCCAAAGAAACGAACTGATGACACCCCAAGAACATTAGCGGATGTCGGAGATGGGGATGGGTATAAAAAACTGAGTAGTAAATGGTGTAATGGTAATGAAGGCACCGCCTATTCAATTTATGAATATTCCATGATATTTTTTGTTGGTTTTTTTTTTTTGTTATTGATTGGTCAGGCCTGTAATACATATTCAACCTAGTTAAGTAACCCAAATCCCAGATAGGACTCGAACTGCAAATGGAAATATCAAGAAAATCGTAAGCAATCAACTGTGTATTATAACTAATAACTACTTTAATAACTTCTATCACATAGAATGACACCAAACTATTAATTTTTTTATACTCTGAAACACTTTAACATATATAGTATGTAAAAGTAAACCAAAATACTTTATTGCTAACAAAAAGCAAACCAAAACGTCTGATTACCATTTGAATGAAAGAAAAACTGCAATTTTCCAAACGAAAACAAAAAAAGAAAAACCAAAAACAAAGATTTGCCTTAATATAAAAACCAAATTATACTAATTTTTGATATATACACGTTTTAAGACATATACACATATATTAAACATTTCTATAGACCTTTATTATTTTTGTTTTGATGTGTTTGTTAGTTTATTATTAAGTATTTGTTGTTAAATAAATTATAATTAAGAAATTGAATCATGTTTAATTTAAAATTTTGGCGCTTAAAATACCAATTGCAAGTGTTGGCAAACGGTTAAAGTGCCTGTTAACAAAACTTAGTAATCGATATCGATTGTTTGTCGTGTGATAGAGAAATACTGGGAACCTTGCTCAAATACTGGGAGCCGGGCTCTAATATAATTTAGTATACGTACAAGTTGGTAACACTGTTTCAGTTTACCGTTGTGTTTGTCTTTATATGAGTGCAATTGCAATTAGGAACGCGCGCGAGTGTATGTTTGTGTGTGTGTGTGTGTTTGTGTTTGTTATGTTGTGTTAATGTTGGGGAATATTAGCAACAAATGCAATTATTAATAACTAGTTAGTATATCGATTGAAGAGAAAGCAACAAGTGAAAACGCTATCTCTCTCTCACACACTAAAGCATTTTGCATCTGTCAGAGTGTGCGCGCCTGCGGTCTGTGTTGTGTGTGTTTGTGTGTGTTATTTTTGTTATTGTTACCTGCTTACGTGTCCGCGTCGTCGCAGATTCGTATTTGGCAGAAGAGATATGCCGCCTGCTCTAGCTTCCTCGTATGTTCTAGTGATCCTAAAATGCATTTGCCTTGCCGTTACCATTGCCTCCTCCGCGGCGTCTTCAGTGAACAGCATCAGCAGCGATAGCAGTGAAAATGCCCAAGTCGAAGTAGTTGAGGAAACGGAGAATTTTCTCTCCAATCCCCATTATCTAAATAACGATGAAATCGGGAAACTTTTTAAGCAAATCGGCAATGATTATCCACATTTGGCTCAAGCCTATAGCATTGGACGATCTTTGCAAGGTCGACCATTGCATGCTTTAGCCTTGAATGCTCCACCCACGCCGGATAATGAGAAAACCGGTGATTTACTTCGTCCCATGGTCAAATTGGTGGCCAATATACAAGGCGATGAGACATTGGGTCGGCAGATAGTACTCTATATGGCTGAATATCTGGCCACCAGCTACGACATCGACAATGATGTGCAAAAATTATTAAATACCACGGAAATACACTTTCTGCCCAGTTGTAATCCAGACGGATTTGCTGCTGCCCAGGTAAGTTCAATCAAAAGAAACGAAAGCAAAGAAAAAAAAGTAAATAAAAGAGGCAGAACAAAACAGCTGCAAGCTCCATAAGCCCTCCCCCCGCTGTGACTAAAACTCATTTAAAATATAAATGAATACAAAAAGTGAATGTATTTACAAATATACAATACCAAAATCTATACATTTTACATACATACATATGTACACACTTTGTAAAACCCATGAATCATAGAAAATCTTTCCTTTTGAATTATGAATATACATATATAAGCAAGTTAAACCGGCTAGCAAGCTCCTCCCCTCTGCTCCTCCCGCCTACGTCGGCGCTCCAAACAACACCTTTCGCTCTCCCTATCCAATTCATGCTCTCTCTTTCTCTTTCTTGTTCTCTCAATTAAATTGAGGGTGCGTCGTTAAGGGGGGCGAAGTTTTTGAACATTTTTATTACGTTTCCCCCATATATAGATAACTTGCTTTCGCCACCCATGTCTCTCTCTCTCTCTCACTATCAAACTGAATCCAAGATCACCTACAAATTAGTTTTTAAAGTTATTTGCTCTAGTTCTAGTTCTTCGTTTTGGGTCACGATTGAAATAGACTATAATTAATACCACTTCGGAACTGACTTTATTTAGAGACTTGTAGGACTTTGTATGTAAACTTGATCATTAAACATATATGTACATACATATAAGCATTTTTAAGTTAATTTTATTGACTTGACTCAACCTGATGGCGCAAGTGTTTTTCCTTACAGCAATAGAATAAAACAAATAAATGTTCAAATGCATTAAGTATACATATATACACATATTTATGTATGTATATACATATATTGATATCTATTGATATACAGTAGAGCCTCTGTAATTATAATAACCTGCTCCAATTGGAAATGGTTAGGTAGTAATGCACTAAAGAATTTTATACAATTCCCTCCAAATGAGTCAGTAGGAGTCCAAAAAACAAAAATTTGCGGTTAAAACATATATTCTCACGCATATTTAACAAATTTGTATAAACAGGAATATCTAAGCTGAAAAGGGCTGCTAGGCTGGGAGTAGCCAGAAAACGGACCGTGGTGTTCAGAACCCCAGGACTCTCTCCCCCGTGGATCTGTCCAAGTTTTAAAGTGATTTGCATGATATTAATCAGTTGATCTAAACTAACATGCGACTTATCGTGTGCTAGTTTGTAGAAAGTCTTTGCAATTCAGTTTTCTCTCAAACCATTTAGTTTTCGTTTCAGCCATTTGAAGCAACTACAACAATTTGCATTTGTTGTTGCTTAAGTAAGCAATAATGTAAAGGTCTAGTGGTAGTTTGTTAATGACATGAAATAAGCTACTTAAGCTTGTGTAATTTGTTGTATTTAAAATGTTATCTACATTTCACAATCTTAGGCCCTTAAGCGTAACGACGCCCCCAAAAGACAATTGTTGTTCACTTTTAATGCGAATATTGCAAATGTTTTTCCCTCTAGGCATTCTCTAAATACCTGAAATAAAAACAATTGATGAATACGTTGTCAAAACCTTTTCTATATATGTATGTACACATATGTATCTCTGTTTGGGGATAATCTTTTGTTGACTTATTAATAGTTTGTTGAAATTTCTAGTTAGTTAGTGTTGATTAGATTAAAATGTTGGCATTCAAATAGCCATAACTTCAATTGATTTGTGTGATAAGTGCCTAGAGAGGTGGTGAAGGGGCTATAGATAGTTTATTTTGACAGTTTTATGGCTTCTTGTCATAAATTTTTAAAGAAACAAGGTACACATTTTAGTCGTTTCAGGCTTTGGCTTTTGACAGATTACCAGCTAACACCTGACGTCATTTGCGTTGGGTTTGTGTTGCAATTGCAGAAACAAAACAAACGGTTGCAATTATCTGTAAAAGAAAACTGGTTACACACACACACACACACATGACAACTACAAATGATGCCGCCAACGCCACCTCCACTGCCGTCGCAGCCATCGTCGATATTTACACTAAGTTTCGGTTTACATATTCTCTTTCTGTTTTTGTTTTTCCTGCAATTGAGAGGCATTTTGTATGCAACCGGTTTAGCTTACCCATTGAGAAGGCGGGTAAAGGGGCAGGTGGACAGATTGTTGGTTACAAAGTGTAATAGTAGTAGCTTAACCAATTTCCGTTGACAGTTTTGAAGTAACTTCTAGCAGTATATCAATCTGATACTCTTACTTATACAATCGACTGACACACGCTCGTGCTCTGATGTACTTATCTGTGTGATTGTGTACGTGTATGTTTGATTTTATTATCAATATAAGAAATGATGATCCCAAAACTGACCTATGTCAATTCCAAGAAAAACAAATCAAAAAGTCAGATGTGAAAACATAACAAAGAACTTTTGCACTGTGGGCTTCTAAATATTTGCTTATTGCTATGTTTTCTTCTGTAATGCATACATATGTACATATGTATGTATAAGAAAATCTTCAAGAAGGTGACCCCGATGTCTGTGCCGTGATAATTGGTAAAACCCAGTATAATTCGAAACTGTTGCTCAGTGCTAAATGTTCTCAGTTTAACAAAGTAAAAATGTTGAATGCAAATAGTTGTCGTCAAGCCGACTGGGCAATGCCCTTTAAGGAAGACACTTATAATAGAATATAAATATAGAAATGTCAATGACTACAATTGGTTTATACAAGGCATTTGTAGTGAAATCCCATATAAATATTATTAATGCGTTTTTTTTTTTGAAAACATTTGTAAGTGCAGGGTATTAAAAGCGCAGAGACGTAACTGCAAAACCGACGACAATGATAATGTCCGGGAATTCTGCTGATAAGCAGCGCCAAGCAAACACCAAACATGAAAGAGTAAGGAGAGAGAGAGAGAAATTACATTGTGTGGGTGTTGAACCCACGCAGAGGCTCACAAGATAACACACACACACTCACACAGATGCGGATAACGGGAAACAGTGAAGGAGCAAGGAATGCTGTTGCTATGACGCCAATGCGACGTCATTATTGATTTTTTTATCTCTCTTTGGCTAAAAATATCCTGCACGACTGACGTACATTGTCAAGCTCCCGTTCTCTCTCTTTCTCACTTGCGCCGGCGCCTTGCACGCTTGACATCTGGCAATGCCGCAACTAGAAGCAGCGCCATGTTCAAAAAAATTAAAACTTGAAATAATAACAACTATTAATTTCTGTAAAAAACAACAATAACAAAAAAAAAAAAATATATATATATATATAAAAGAAAGAAATAACCGTCAATTGAGAGGAGGCGGGCGGCAGCGCGGTTGGCTTGCCGTGTAATTTCCCTACAATTAGCGCGCGCTTTGTGTGACTCTCTGCAGCAGCAGCAGCAGAGCATTGCGACGTAAGCAGCGATAGCGACAGCAGCAGCGGGCACGGGCTTAAGGCCAATCAACGCAACAAATTTTCAAACAGTACATTTTACGAAGCTGAGCTGCATCAACCATATACGCCGCCACCACGGACAAAACGGACGACGACGACGACACCAAATACCGCCGACACTGACAGCGACCAGCAGCAGCAACAACAACAACAATAACAAGAGACGAGAAAAAGAAGAGACCACAAAGCCAAACACAACACGCCGCCGCCGCCGTTTTGGTGGGTGCTGTGCGTCAGTGTGTGTGTGTGTGTGTGTGCTGAAAGGAGAGCATAGCCAAACAAAATAAAACGAAATTTAAACATAAAAAAAACAACAATAACAAAATAAAATTAACAACAAGAAGAAGCACGACGACGACGACGAGGCGTAAGAATAACAGAAGAATTATTACACACACACACAACTAGAGAGAGAGGGAGAGGATTGGAGTGGAGTGAAGTGGTGAGGAAACGGGAGCTTTCAATTTGCACGCCAGTGATAACCAAACAGCAGGCGAACGAACCAAACCCAATTGAGGTCAATGATGAAGCTGATAATGATGAAGATGAAGATAACATCCCTGATGTGGCCACTGATGATGATGATGCTACTGGCGATCTTCTCGTCCGGCAGCTATTCGTATATCATCAAGGAGGATGAAAGCTTTCTGCATAATCCACATTATGCTAGCCAACAGGAGCTGGAGGATGTCTTTGCCGGATTGGCAAAGACATACCCGGAGCTTGCAAGTGTCCATAGTCTGGGACGTTCATTGGAGGGACGAAACTTGTTGGCATTGCAAATCTCTCGACATGCCCATCAAAGGAATTTACTTACTCCGCCCGTCAAGTACATAGCCAATATGCACGGGGATGAGACCGTGGGTCGACAGCTGCTTATCTATTTGGCTCAATATTTGCTAGGAAATTACGAGACGAACCTAGAGATTGGTCAATTGGTGAATTCAACAGATATCTATCTAATGCCCACTATGAATCCCGATGGTTATGCTCTGTCAAAGGTATGTGAGCCTCACACACATACTTCAAGAGAGAAAGAGAGAGAGAGAGAGAGCCGAGATGTCACCTGTTTGTGGTATAGCTCGTTCTCTCTCTCGCTCTCGCTCTCTCTGTCTGTGTTCCATTCCCTTTTATTTTTGTTGGGGAAAAAAATCAATAACTGTGAAATTGTTATGTGTGTGTGGGTGGAGTAGATGGCATCAAGTTTGGGGGGCGGGGCGGGTGGCATAAACCTTTTCCTGCCTACCTTCCGCCCCCACAACCGTCCTTTTGCCACGCCCCAAAGAACAATGTTGACATATTGCAACTATCATTATCATTGGCAACAAAAAATGTTGAAAATTAAAGTTGTTGACTGGTTGAGTGGGTGAGTGGGTGAGTGATTGTTGTAGATAGGCTTCAATGTTTCTACCGATATGCAGAGAGATAAATATCAGATATACATATGTACATACATACATACATATATATACATACGTATATCTATAAGAAGTCATATGGTAAAGTTTTCTTGGTGCGCTTGAAAGAAAGAAATCTAAATCAAGTTGCATTTTAGTTCAAAGTCCTAGTAAGACTTAATTAAAAACTAAATGAAATGAATTTAAATGCTGACTGCTGCCACACGTGTGTGTTCTTACACCAATCCCCCCCTTCATGCTCACCCTCTCCCCAACTAGTTACCTCCTCCTGCTCCTCATCATCATGGGGAATGTGTTTGCCTAGCGTGACTGATCATTTTTTCTGTTCATTATGTGAACTTTAAACATTTAATTCTATAAATTTAATTATATAATTTGCTTAAGCACAATGGTGAGTGAGAAGAAAGCTAAAGAGGAGTGGAAGGAGAGGGGTGGGGATGGGAGTTCATGCGCGTTCATTGGATTTAATATTTGAGATAAGGTTAAAATAAAAAAACTGGAACTTTGCTTTTAATTTGATTGACTTGCTCTAGTTTTCAAATGATTATGATTATTCAATCAATCTAAGTATATGTTTATGTGGATATACATATATGCATTGATTATGTCCTAAGATAACTTGCCCCTACCCCCTACACCATCCAACACCTGACTGACATTTAAAAGTAGAAACCGAAAACTGAGAGCAAGTGAGAGAGAGACAGCAACTTGGAAAGGAGAGACAAGCTTTGAATGCCAAATCGGGTGAAACTTTTTGTTGTCGTCCATTAATATATATTACTACTGATACTCATGATATCTGACATAACACCAACGCCTTTCCCCGCCCTCAAATTCAACTCTATATTTGTACCTAAATGGTCTTTTCTTTTTTTTTTTTTTGCAGGAAGGCCATTGCGAATCTCTGCCCAACTATGTGGGACGTGGCAATGCGGCTGGCGTTGATTTAAATCGTGATTTCCCGGATCGTCTGCAGCAACCGCATGTCCATCAATTGCGTGCCCAAACCCGTCAGCCAGAGACAGCTGCTCTAGCCCAATGGATAGTGAGCAAACCATTCGTATTATCTGCCAATTTCCATGGCGGAGCCGTTGTTGCCAGCTATCCCTATGATAATTCCATGTACGTGTTTTGGATACGTCACAAAAAACCTAAAACACATTGAATTAATGCATTTCTTTCTCCCCGCATCCATAATTAGAGCCCACAATGAATGCTGTGAGGAGAGTTTGACGCCAGATGATCGTGTCTTTAAGCAATTGGCTCACACTTATTCCGATAATCACCCGATTATGAGACGCGGTAATAACTGCAATGATACCTTCAATGGGGGCATTACAAACGGTGCCAATTGGTATGAACTATCCGGTGGTATGCAGGATTTCAATTATGCCTTTACCAATTGCTTTGAGCTCACCATCGAGTTGAGTTGCTGCAAATTTCCATTGGCCAGCACATTGCCCACGGAATGGCAACGCAATAAGCGTCCATTGCTGGAGCTCTTGCGACAGGCGCATATTGGGATTAAGGGTCTGGTGCAGGATGGCAACGGCTATCCGATTGTGGATGCCAGCATTATAGTCTCCGGATTGGAGGACAAACCCATAACCACCTCGAAACGTGGAGAATACTGGAGATTGTTAACGCCTGGCATTTATAGTGTCTATGCGGCAGCCTTTGGGTAATGATAAGATGATGGATTGAAAATGAAATTGTGATTTTTGATATTCGGGATTATTTATTTATTTATTGCAGATATCAATCGAGTGTACCGCAGGAGATACGTGTGACCAATAATAATGCAGAGGCATTACGTGTCGATTTCAAACTGTTGCCCCTTGAGACGAAATATGATGGTATTAGCAGTTTATATAGTCCATATTTCTTTAGACATTAGAGACGATCGAAACGATGAAAACTGCATACAAATGATGATGATGAAAACTGAATGATTATGTTGCTTATGATGATGATGATGATGATGATAATAATGATTAATGTTCATGTTAATGTTGATAATACCACTGCACAATTCAATACTGCATCCTTTTAGCTGGCACTTCACACACACACACATTGACATAACTTTCCATATCCACATTCTTCTACCCACCCAAAATATGGAAATCTTTCTCACACACACACACACACTCATTGTCTATGTATGCACACTCCATATGAAGCCTCTGAAAAAGAGCAACTTTTTAGAAAAGGGTTTCAGGTTATTGTACTTAATTTTGAAATCTCTTTTAGTTTTGTTAAACTCTCTCTCTTTCTCATGTATTTAGCTGCCATGGCAAAAAGTTAAAATGATTACGTACATATATACAAATGTACATTTATAGGTTTCTCTTATAAAACTATGTACAATTATTTTTCTTTTAATTTGTTTTGTTAGAATTTTTTTTAATTTAAGCTGCTCTCTCATTTCATTTCCCTATCATTTGTATATACATACATTCGTGGAATGGAATTGGAATAGAATGAAAAGTTTCACTGTTAATTTCCCCTCCCCCCTCCGCCTCTTGGAGAGACATCAAATGTCTCATAGAGCTCGAACAACAACCCGCCAAACAATCCATTTCCATTCTATTCTGTGTTCCCTTCTCTTTCACACTTCTTACAAAAAAGAAAAAAAAGCATAATGGAAAAAAATATTCAGAAAGAAAGTGTAAAAGCAGTAGAAGAAAACCATGTGTAAAATAAAACAAAAGAAAACCAAAAAAAAAACTTTAAAAAAAAAACTGCGCAAATTTATGATAAATATGAAGACATTTACAAAAATAAATTTAACTATATAATGAGATAAATATATACACAACAAAATATATATATCTATATATAGATTTATGATTAATCCTATCAGAACAAAAACTAAAACACAAAATTGTTAAACATTTTTTTTCTTCACTACAAATTTTTATTCTACAAAACATATATATATTTATATATTTACGATCTATATGTAAAATTGCATTTCTTTTTGGCGTAGTTAAAAAAAAGATAAAAAAGGACGTAAACTAAAATGTTTAGGAAGGGCAAAATAAAATTATTTGACTTATCGTTTCTATATCTAAAAAACAAAAAAAAAAAAACAATAATCTGCATATTGAATCATTAAAAAACAGTTGTCTCTTCTATTGCCTTTCCATTTTTTAAGTTATTTTTTGAAAAATTTCAATGAAGTGAATCAGTAAGGAACAAATATTCCTCAATATATCAACGTATATATATATATATATATTCCTATATATATGTAATCAAATAAGTACCTAAATTGTGCAACACATTTTTTGTATTATTTTTGGTCAAACAAAAATGTGCCAAAATCTACGAGATAAACTAATGGGCTATAGAATGAAATTGTTTTTTTTTTCAGTAGTTTATACGATTTAAGATTTTTAACAATTTTTGCATAATTATGTATAATTGTGTTGTATATTTTTCTTTATTCAAATATAAATACATGCACACACACACACACACACAGACACACCTACAGATATCAGAGTTACAACAAAATAAATGTTGATACAAAATACAACAACAAAACCAACAACACCAAGAAAACCAAAAACCATAAACCAAAAAATGAAGCTAAATAAAATGCACTTTGCTTTCCATTTGCTCCTCAGTCTGATTGATTTTTTTGGCATGAATAAAGTAAACGATAATGACAAAAGTTATATACATACATATAGAGTCGGCCTGCATCTGTTGCTTGGTTATATCCTTTCTCTCTCTCCCCCACTCTCTTGTTTTGCGCCTTCATTCACAAATTGGGTTTTCGGTTGTTGCATCTTCATCTAAGCACCATTTCATCTTCATCTATCATCGTCGATCATCATCCGTTTTAATCTAATTTTTTTTTTTTTTAAGTTTCGTATTCTTATCTGTTTCTTCTGATCCTGAATAGGCAATTATCACAAAGTGAAAGTGGAGCGAGCTGAACCCGCTGAGGAGAGAAAGGAGAAATTCGATGGCTTTCTTACGCCGACCAAATTCGAGCATCACAATTTTACAGCCATGGAGAGGTACTTGTTTTTATTTATATTTCAGATTTTTAATTAACTTTACTAATCCTTCCATTTTGTTTTGTTTTTTTATGCAGCTTCCTAAGAAACATTACGGCCAGTTATCCATCCATTACCCGACTCTATAGCATTGGCAAAAGTGTCGAAGGTCGAGATTTATGGGTACTAGAGGTCTTTGCCACAGCCGGAAGGCCTGTTCCGGGTGTGCCCGAATTCAAATATGTGGCCAATATGCATGGCAACGAGGTGGTGGGCAAGGAAATGCTCTTACTGCTGACCAAATATCTGGTGGAACGATTTGGCAACGATGAACGCGTCACTCGCATGGTCAACAATACGAGAATGCATTTCCTGTACAGCATGAATCCGGATGGCTATGAGATGTCACAAGAGGGCGATCGCACGGGCTCTGCGGGTCGGGCCAATGCCCATGGCATCGACTTGAATCGCAATTTTCCCGATCAATATGGCACCGATAAGTTCAATAATATCTCAGAGCCCGAAGTGGAGGCCGTCATGAATTGGACATTGTCGCTGCCGTTTGTTCTCTCGGCCAATTTGCACGGCGGCTCACTGGTGGCCAATTATCCGTACGATGACAATGAGAATGACTTCAATGATCCGTATAGTCGTTTGCGGGATGGCAATATCAATGGCCGTAAACTGAATCCCACCGAAGATCATGCTTTGTTCCGTCATCTGGCATTGGTATATTCCCGGGCCCATCCCACCATGCATCTGGGTCAGCCATGTGAACTCTATCGCAGCGAGATCTTTGAGGATGGCATCACGAATGGCGCTCAATGGTATAGTGTAACTGGTGGCATGCAGGATTGGAATTATGTGCGCGCCGGTTGCTTGGAACTGACCATTGAAATGGGCTGTGACAAGTTCCCCATGGCCAATGAGTTGCCCAAGTATTGGCACGAGCATCGTGAGCCGCTCCTCCAGTTCATCGAGCAGGCGAATCATGGCATCCATGGTTTTGTACGCAGCTCGATAGGCACTCCCATAGCAGGAGCTGTGATCCGACTGGATGGGGCGAATCATTCGATCTATAGTACCCAGTATGGGGATTATTGGAAATTGGCCTTGCCTGGCCAGCATAATGTCACGGTGGTGGCCGATGACTTTGCTCCATTGCGTGTGGAGGTGGAAGTACCCGATGCAGAACCGTTTGGCATGCGTCTGGATGTCACATTGATGCGTGACGATCCACAGCATTGGGCATCGGCAAATGATTTTCGCATCATTGAGAACGTGGTCAACACTAGATATCACACAAATGCCGAGCTAAGGGCACGACTCGCCGAGCTGGAGAATCAGAATGGACAAATAGCGACCTTTGGCTATGCGGACAATGAGTTTAGCAGTTACTTTAACTATCTAAAGCTAACCTCCGATGTGAGTAGAAGAATCTGTCAAGTCTGTCTCAAGTGACTATCAAAATGTATTTATGTTTCTTTTCAATCTGTAGATTGGCGAACCAGAGGAACATAAATTTAAACTGCTGGTTATTAGTTCACTATTCGATACGGCTGCTCCCTTGGGCAGGGAAATCATGTTGAATCTCATCCGGCATCTGGTCGAGGGCTATAAGCTAAAAGATTCCTCTGTAACTGAATTGCTAAAACATAGCATAATCTATTTTCTGCCGCAAACCCAAAAGTTTGACGAAGTCTTTCAAATCTACAATGCAAAGTAAGCAAAAGAATGCAATCGATTGAATTTAGAAATCTAAACAAACTTATTTTCCATTATAGTAATTCCGTCTGTGATCCCGTCCTGGCCGATGAGCTTGCCGAACGCATATTGAATCCAGAAATGGAACCCGCACGCGATATGTTGCTGCAATTCTTGCATAGCGAACGCTTCGATATGATGCTCACGTTCAGTGCAGGCAATTCCGAGCTGAGCTATCCCAAGGGTGAGCCCATCTTGGAGAAATTCGCCCATGGCATTCAACGGACCGAGTTTAACTATTCCCCGCTGCAGTGCAGCAGTACTTCCAGTCGGCAAATGCACAAAGAGGTAACCGAACGGTTATCCAATCTATTCTACAAATTGTACAATGTGCCCATGTTTACCCTTGGCCTGTCCTGCTGCCGTTTGCCCACGCATCATGAGATCGCCTCAGTGTGGCGTACAAATATTGAGAAAATCAAAAACTTCCTGGCCCTAACCCAGACGGGAGTGAATGGTCTAGTGCAAAACGATAAGGGACAACCGTTGCGGGAGGCCTTTGTTCGTCTGCTCGAGCATCCGATGGTCTACAATGTCACAAAGAATGCGGCACGCTTCCAACTGATGTTGCCCAAGGGTCTCTACGGACTCGAAGTGAGTGCCCCCAACTATGAGTCGAGGGTTGTCAAGATCGAGGTGCAGCAGGGACAACAGATCGATGTGGGCACCATACGTTTGCATGCCTTTACGCTGATTCGGGGCGAGGTGACTGAGATACAGAGCAAAAAGACCAGCACCGCAACAACTACCACCAGCATAACGGGCATCGTGTTGGACAACGACAATCATCCCATACGAAATGCCAAAATCTCTGTAATTTTACCAGCCGGTTTAACGCATTTGCGCAACTTTACCAATAGCCTGGGTGAATATCGTCTGTCGGCCGTACCATTGGGCATTTTAACCCTCAAAGTGGAGGCTCCACGACATTTTGAGGCCACACGTGTTGTGCATTTAGTGGACGCAACTTTGCCCACCGATAATGTCGTCTTCCATTTAAAGTTCAACGAACATGTCTTTGGCTTACCCCGATTCCTGTTCATCATCATGGCCAGCATATTGATCATTGTGGGCGTTGTCGTCTGTGTCCTGTGTGCTCAGTTTTGGTTCTATAAACGACATCGTGGCAATAAGCCATACTATAACTTCTCACTGCTGCCGCAGAAGGGTAAAGAGCAATTCGAGCTGGATGACGATGCGGGCGATGATGGTGAAACGGAACTGTTTCGTTCGCCGATTAAACGTGAGTAATCATCAAACTAGATATGTATAGAGTCCCAGTCATTATCATCTTCTTGTCATCAGGTGGCATGACCATTCAGCCCTATTTCGATGAAGAGAATTTGGAGCATATTCTACATACAGATGATGATACGGATGACAATGGAATGGATGATGATATGCAGCCCGAATTGGATGTGGCCGATGAGAGTGGCGATGAGATTGTAATGCTGCATAATCACGGCAATCGGCGGAGGCATTGAACACAATTTTTTAGAGAAAATTAGACACCTTACCGCCCCCAAATTTTGCTCCAACCGTAAACACAACAACACAACATAACTGTGATTCAAACGTTTTTAAACAAAAAAAAAAAAGGAAGAAAATAGGAAAGAAAAGGCGCTAAACAAAAAGCAAAACCCAATTATTTTTTTTAATCTTAAATTAATTGATACTTATTTTTAGGGCCAAGGCATTCCCGTCGATTGTTTCGTAAATCAATTTGCCAAGCATTCCCAATTAATATATCAATTATTATAAATATTTAATATGTGAAACTACCTATAACTAAGATTGTTCACAATTCCAACAGAAAACATTTGAAACAATTTCCATAAAGCAACTAATACACATACATATATACACAATATATATGCAGGATCCATTAACGTCCATTATATTTAAATAGACTTTAGATCTGTCCATATTTTTTGTTTTGGAATTGAGAGCAATCTAAGGAAAGACAATTATAAGCTTTTATTATATTCTTTTGTCTGCTTGTGCTAAATGTTCAGTAAAAAGAATTATTGTAATTATATATAATATATAAAACACACACAAAATATCAATGTACGCATGACAGCTTTACGATTTATATACCTATATATATATATCACACCTATATATTTTATAATATTATTGTATGCATGCGTTGTGGCCTCAGTTGTTTTTTCAACGAATCTCTTTGCGAAACACCAAACAACCGATTCCGTAAACACTACCGATTTTATATATCCAAATATTTCTGTACCCTCCTATATATGATCATATAATATAGTAAAGTACAATTAAGACTGAGCCTTGCAACCAAACATAATCCAAAACACACAAAACAAAAAAACAAAAAAAATATCAAAGAAGCTAACATCGGCTGTGCCGAAGTTTATATACCCTTGCAGCCCATGGCCATAATATTTTTACAATATTTGATGATGACGTAGTAGGCAGTAAGCCGAACCGATTTATATCGGCTGTAACTTGTGTTCTATTTATCCGATCAGATTCAAATTTTGGTATCTGATGTTTTTCTATAATTACTATTACCTTACTCCAACTGCTTCACCTACTTTTCGTATTCAACTCTATGATAGAGTGGTCCGATCCCAAAGATTTTCAAACTTGATCGGCCCACGGTAAAAAAAGGTAGAGAAAAAAAATTTCAGCCCGATAGCTTTTAAGACGGCTAAGTAACAGACGGACATGGCTATATCGACTTAACTTTTCATGCTGATCAAGAATATATATACTTTATGGGGTCGGAAACGTCTCCTTCTGTGCGTTACAAACATCTGACCAATTTTATTATACCCTCTGCAAGGGTATAAAAAACACAAAGAAAACAATTGTACTTAGGTAGGGCGAGAGAAATAGAAATCCAAAGCAATAATTCAAAAGCGTTATATAACTTATAACATTTATTAAACGAGCCTTACGCCTGTCCATTTTGCTCCTTATATATGTATATGTATGTAAAATTATTATTAATTATAATAAGCTGATATTTTGGCTTGTTTAACCATTCATTTGGTGGCTTGAGAAACAGTTAACAGAACAGCATAAATTACTTTTGATTTGCAAAATATCTACATATATGTATATACATATATGTTTGTGAAAACAAATTTAGCACCCTATATGACAAAGAAGAGAATAAACAAATATATGGTATAGTATCTATTTATAAAGCTACACATACATATATATTTATCTATACAAAATTAAAGGAGTTTTTTAGCTCACATGAACTGAACTGTTTGTGTATCGTGGCTATAGAACAATAACCTGTTTATACGAGTACATGCATACATATATATACATATGTATATATGTAGAAATGAAACACAAATAAACATTTTACTTATTCAATAATCGAAATAACGAAATGTAATTTTTGTTCTTGATGGGGAGTCAATCAGATAAGCAAAAATCATGTCAATGAAATAGTTGCCATCGGCCAATAATTTAATGATATTGTTTTTAATTTTTAGCTAAAGTAATTTTTTTGGTTAGCACGTGATTCATGCAAGAATGAATAATGATTTAACATTGACTATATATACATATATAATGTAAGACAATCTTATGCCTATTTATATATAATATGGTCTTTTTAGTCCGATTTAAAGTTGTAGCTGTTATACCCTTGCATATTGAAGGGTCTATTCATTTGGGGAAACAGTTTGGTAGAATTCCCATAGGCGAATTTTTGGCTTTGCTCCCTAAAGTATGCAATAGACTGTAAAAGAGTCATTGAGTTGGATAAATTTCGCAATTTATTTTAAACAATATTTGCTTTCAAATATTTCGATATTATTAAATTGCTTATTGCATACTTTAGAGGGCCAAATCCCACCACTGGAACTCGCAAACTGTTTACTGCTTTATCCATTAGATTGATTCCTAGGAAACAAAACTTCAAAATCGTCAAATTTGAGTTCTCATTTTCAAAAGATTTTGATTACTTAGATTATTATTTATATGACAAAGTTCGAACGTGTTTTCTGGATTTAGAATCTCTTGAAATTTAAATTTAAATTCAAAAGCATGAACTATTTAATCGCCATGGGAGGTAATATAGGATGGGCTTAATTATTTTTGTGCATACATTCTCAGTATTTATATATATATATATTTAAATATGTATATGCATAACGTATACGCAGACAGACAAACATGATTTTGATGGTCATCGTCAGAGCGTCAGGATCAAGGTTATCGGGGGAGTGAATGCTCAATGCTTATCAACATCGAGTCCGAATCTGAAACTGTCAACAGAAATACGAAACAACTACACAACTATGTAGCATGGGCTGGAGGGGATTGGATTGGATGGACTGGTGAGAGCGAGACTGGCACTCTCGGCGAGATGGGAACACAAAAGCGAAGGTCGTCAGCATCGTTGTTGTCAACAATGTTATCAGAGTCCGTGGCTCCCTGAGAATCCGAAACGATTGATGATAGTTGTCTCAACTCAAAGCTCAAAGAGCTGTCAGTTCAGTTTCAGACCAGAGTGCTACCTAACATTGTCGTCGTTGTCAGCGCCAAGGAAATTATGTTCTGCACACGTAACTTGGCCACCAGATGCATACGAAGGGTCCACAGCTCCAGTTCAGCTGGCCTCGTGGAGCCGGAGCACAGTTTGGGCATTATTGGTGTGCCCTTTGCCAAGGGTCAATCGAAACAGGGCGTTGAATTGGCTCCAGATTTGCTGCGTCAGAGTAATCTACGTCAGGTGCTTCAGGCTGCTCACGGTTAGTCAATGAATAAGACCCAAAGAGGGAAATTTTTTTGAAAAAAAGTTTTCAACACGATATTTTGTTGAAAATATCCAACAATTAATTACCAAAGTGCCATTCGATGCCAAGAAATTTGAAAGTTGCTCAAAAATTGATAGAGCTTTGGGACCGTCCAAAAATCATGTGACCCAAATTATTTACAAATTTTGTCTCTCCTTCCCGCCCACCTTTGTGACAATTTCGAAATTCCCTTATTGGGTTTTTAGGGAAGTTAATGGATGGTCCCTAATAAATTTTCAAGACACTTTGTAAACCTATTTTAAATTAATCCTGAAAGGGTTAACAAGTTTGAGAATTAAGGAATTTTCAAAACTTAAAACTTTATCCAATTTCTAACCCATTTTTCCACTTACCTTTAAAAGACGAATTAATCCGCCCCTGGTTTTTAATTTGAAATGAAACAAACATTTTAGAATGAATTTCAAATATGTATTTTATTTTGGTTTTTCTTTGTTGTTGTTCTTGTTGTTGGCTAGATCGCTTGGTGATCAGAGACTATGGCAATCTACAATATGCTGTAGATGAGAACCTGCTGCAACAGCAGCGTGTCCATTATCATCACATACGGAACTATGCTGACTTTATGGCCTGCAATCGCGCCCTAATTGGCCAGGTGAAACAGATGCTCCAGCAGAATTCACAATTCCTTGCAATTGGCGGGGATCATGCCATTGGTTTCGGTGGGTATTGAAAACTTTACTTAACATTCAAATTTGTCACACACTCACACTCAAACACACACACCCGCACACACACGCACACACACACACACACACACACAGGATCTGTGGCCGGTCATTTGCAGCATACACCGAATTTATCATTGGTATGGATCGATGCCCATGCGGATATCAATTTGCATAATACCTCACAGTCGGGCAATATTCATGGCATGCCAGTTTCGTTTCTATTGGAACAATTGCGATCCACATGGCAGCATGCAGAACTCGATGAGATAGCCCCAAATTGGTGAGTGCAATTCATTCTCTCTCTCACTCTCTCTCTCTCTCTCTCTCTCACTCTCTGTGTGTGTCTGTGGAATAAGCTTTTATTTGGGCCGACATCTCTTAGTGGCTAAGAAAAAACATTAACACTTTAAGGCTTACTTCTCTAGATTTTATCACAGTTGGTTATGGTTTTTTTTTTTTTTTTTTTTTTGGTTCTTAATCAACTAAATTTCAGTTTCATTTTAATTGTTTTCGATTCATTTGGATTTTGATTTGTTTGTTTTTTTTTTCGTTGTCGTTTTTTTAAGCTTATTTGCTTTTTTTGTTCTTGTTTGAGCATTTGAGTTTTTTGGTCTCAGTCTTTAGTTTTTTAACGTTTTTTCAATACGTTTTTCTTTTCGTTTTGATTATTCTTTGTTAAAGTTTTTTTCTTCTTTTTCTTGTTTTTTTTTTTTATAAATACATTTTGGTTGTAAAAAGTTAAAGAAATTGCAAAATCAAAGTCATGTCAAACAAGATAATTGAAAACGGAAAAATGAAACTCAATGGCGAGTTGAAGGAAGTCAAAAATTATTTCGAAAAATGAAATTAGCCATTAAAAAATGGAAGTAAAATGCTATGCTACAATATACAAATCATTATATTCACCGTTATATGTACTTGAGTCAATGGACTTTTTTCCATTTTGCAAACTAAAGAGAGCGAAAGAACAAAACAAGATGGGGAAAAATTAGCTGGTTTGTTTTTCTATAGCATACATTTTGGCGTTGTTACAACTAGCAAAAGTGAAAAATCATCCTTGTCTAATGTTTAGAATTCAATCCCCGTCTACGTTAAATACACTTATTAGTTAGTATTATTATTATTTTGTGCCTGGTATTCATTATACTTCCATTTGTTTTTTTTTGTGCTGACAAAAAATTGCGTTTTTTATTTTGATTTAGTTGTGTTTTTTTTTTTGGTGGTGCTACAAAACAAATCAAATCAAATTGTAATCGAAAACTCAAAATGTCTAGCTTAAACGTTTATGCATGTTGTATAAAAATTAGATTGATTACACACAAATCCTTTCGTCTTCGAGGGACATTCAAGTCCTGGCATTGAGATCACGCAAACAGAAAAGGAAACCAAACTGCAAATTAAACTTAGTACAAAACATATACATACGTATATATACACATACATATATATATATGTATATAACAATTAAAGAGACAAACTTAATACACACAATTTGCGACTAAAACTGAGACAACTGATCCGAGGTCACAATATAAAAACCGAGAGAGAGAGAGAGAACAAACAAAAAACACAATTAAATAAAGTTATACAATATATATATACAATATACAATATACAGGACATAAGGATCAATCAATACATATACATACATATTCATGTGTATATATGTATTGCATTGGAAGGGGAAAATTTTGTTTTCAGTTGAGGTTTTTTGCCTATTTTTAGTAGCTTGAAACTAAACTAAATGAACTAAATCGAAAAACATAAGAAGTTTTTATAAGTAAAACAAACTCAAAACTAAATGGAAAGCCATATAAAAAGTTTTTGTGTGCTTGCTTAGCTTAATATTAAAAAAAAAAAAAAACACACGATTGGTTTTTTTAAAAGTTATTCTTATTCTTTTCATTGAAGGAAGGAAGCCACTGAAGATCATTAGGAGGTTTCCAATAAAAACTCAAATGATAGGGTAAAACAATATGTGAGAACTTTGCCCCTTAAAGTATTTTTTGACTGTCTATTGCATACTTTAGGGGGCGAATTTGCCCCTATTCACAGCCCTAGGTCTGCCATGGTGGATTTTTACCCCCTAAAGAATGCCACAGCCTGCTTTGCCTCTAAACTGATAAAGTAAAGAGGAGAGAGAAGAAAAGATAAAGATCAATTTTTCAATGAGATATTAGTGTGGCTTCCATTCCATTTAGATGACGAATTGAGAATAAAGTTGCTAAAAATATAAAACTTAATGAAATTACATGACATATTGTGTGTGTGTGTGTGTGTGTAGGGAGTTTCTGTGTGTGTGTGTGTGTGTGGCAGAGTGTATGTGTGCTTTATGTAAACTCTCGGAAAAATCTAATAGGGCGAAACTGAAAAATTCAAATTCAACTGAACATATACATATGTATCTAGCTAGGCGCACACTCACTCACACACACACACACGCACACTTACACCAACACACATTCACATATATATGTAGCCGTATGAGACAAGGAGAGGAAAGGATGAAAGGATACTCAGAGGATGATAGATGCTGCTGCTTTTTTTTTTTCATTTTTTGTGTTCTGTGTGGATTTTGGGGGGATAAACCATTAATGGTGTTTATGCATTAAAATAATTACAATTAATTATAATATAATTATACAATAATTATCAGTATTTTTTTGTTCTCATTTTTTTGTTTTTGGTTTTTTTTGTTAATTAAACTAATGGTTTTGGAAATTCAATTGAAAATCGAACAACAACACACGCCTGAAAATAAACAAAAGAGAAAGTAATTAAATTAGAATTCGATAATATGCAATTACTGGGCTGGCTTGATAAATTGTAATTGTTTTTTTTTTTTTTGGCTGAGGCTACAAATAGAAGAACAAATTGAAGAAAATCGAAGAAGATACATACATATACAATATATAGTCAAAAATATATCAAGTACACACGGAAATAAAAAAACCATCAAAACTTATCATTTTTGGCGATGTTTTATTTTTGGAATTCGAAAAAATCTCTGGTATGTGTTTGTGTGTCTAGGCGGGTGTGTGTGTGTGTGTGTGTGTGTAAATCCAACATTAATAAGTACAAAGAGAAAAGTTGAAGAGAGGAAGAGGGAGAAAAGCGAAATAAAAATTTTTCATTTTTTTTTTTGTTGCTTTTTGTTTACTTCATCTATTTTTGGTTGTTGAGGAAAAGTCTTGGGGTATTTTCGATTTCTTTGCATTACTTACCGAAAAATCACATGGAAAATTAATTAAAATTAATTAAATTCAAACATCAATTCAAATGAAAGCAGAAAATACTGAAAAACTTAAGGAAAATCGAACATAGAAAATGGGGAAAATGTGGCAAAACGACGCGTCGGAGAGGGGAAAAATGTTGTTGAAATTGCACTACTTTTTTTTGTTTTTGTTTGGGTTTGTTTTGCGGAAGCAAACTTAGTCTTTGGTTCGGTTTATCACTTGCTTACATACATAGACTAGACTAGAAATCAATAATATTTATTTTAATATGTGTGCTGTGTGTGTGTGAGTGTGTGTGTGTGCGTAGATGGAACTGATGAACACTTTGTTGGTTTTCTGGAAGGACATTTCTTTAGCTTAGCAAACTGAAGATGGTCAAGTGATGGACATAAGAGAGAGATCCGTGAATCAGTGTGTGTGTGTGTGTGAGAATAATTGACTAAATGAAATAAATTGAGAAATAATAAACATTAAACTGATTGTACCAAACCGAACCAAACTAAATGAAACCGAACTGAAACTCAACTAAACTAAACCGAAGTGGAATCAATTTTTATGTGTTTGGTTTATATATTTATATATGTATGTATGTAGGCATATATACATACATAAGTATATATATATATATATATACATATCATACATACATATATGTATAAATATATAATATGTATGTGTATGCAAAGCAAAGAAAAACTCATAATTATATATTTTGAAATACATTTATAATATTAATTTTTTGCTTGTTTGTTTTTTTTTTTTGCATTTGTATTGTTTTCTTTTTTTAAAGTTTTTTTTTTTTTTTGTTTGAAATATCATTTGAAATGTGTGATAAATATTATTAATTAATTGATATAAATATGTTAATAAAATAAATTAAATAGTTTTCTTCTTTTTTTTTTTGTTGTTGTCATCATCATCGTCAGCATTATTATATAGTATTGTAAATTGAATGACTTGACTTGGTTTCTTTTTTTTGTGTTTTTTTTTTTGGTTTAGCTGCATAAAAAAAAGAAAAAATTTCGAATTTAAATCAGAATAATTACTAATCTAGGGTGAAATTAAATACATAATATAATTAATTGTTACATAATCATAAAAATTACACATAATTAAGCATAAAATATGCGCGCACATAAAAGAAATAATCATAGAGATACACAAATACATATATCTATATATATTAATATATATAAAATGAACTTTTTGACATTTTTTATGTTTACATTTGCGCCACAATAATTCAATCAATCAATTAATCAATGAATTAAGTAAGTAAGCCATAATAATTAGAATATATATAATTTAATCATAAAATAAAAGTATTCTCAGTTGCACACAAATAATATCGTCGCCATTTTGTTATCGTATCGATGCAAGAAAAAAGAAAAAAAAAAAAAGAAAAAGAAAAAAAACAGAGCGAACCGTTAACCGATTCATCATTACATTACGTTAAGTGTCTCTGTGTGTCTTATACATAATAGAAGAGTCAGCTAGTTAACGAGTAAGCAAGTAACCCGTTATGTCCATCTCTCTCTTTCTCCCTGTGTAAGGTGGAATGTCAGTTGGTCCTGTGTGTGTGTGTGTATGTCTGTCTGTCTTTGAGCGAGAGAATGCATCAAGAGAGAGATTATTGACTAGACAAAGAGAGTTGGAGTTGGGGGGTGGGGCGGGGGCGAGGGAGCTTTGGAATGTTTGCTAGCTTTTGAGATCATTTGTTTTTCTTTTGATTTTGGACTTGTTTTGTGATTTGACTAGAGAGAGCTTCATGCAGGGGGAGATGAGGGCAGCACAGTAAACGTTTCGTCCTTGAGGTTCACACACACACGCACAACAATACTCATACATACATACAAACAGCGATAATTGTGTCGTATTAAGGGAAAAGGGAAAATGTTTGTTTAACTTAGTACAGATAAAAAGAAAACATCAAATTAAAACAAAATAAAATAAACAAAAACAAAAAATAATTATACTAAATTTTATCAATGTGATTTTTATTGAAAATATTTCTTTGTTTTAGCTTTTTTTTTTCTTGTGTTGCTTTTTTCGTTTTCTCAAAAATCAAATAAATTATATAAATGTAAAACATAAATCAAACAAAATAAAAGTAAGAGAGAGAACAAAAAAAAAAAGAATATAAAATAAAATTAATAATAAAATAAATCATAATATTTCGATACACAATATTCTCTTACGTGTTTTGTTTTTTTTTTTTTGTTTTGTTTTGTTACATACGATATATTAGATACAGAAATATAATTCTCGTACTATATATATCTAAATCAAATATTTGTGTAAATTAAAAACTAAAGAAAGCAAAGGAAATAAAACACAGATAAAAATTACAATAAAGAAAACAAATAAAAATTAAAAAAAAAAAAGAAAAATTGATAATGAGAAAGTGAAAATTCGGAAAAACTGAAATAATGCTAGAGAGAGCAGCAACAGAGAGCGACGAAAAGGGAAAAAGACAAAGGAGACTAGACAAAGACTGGAATCGAAATGAAAAAAAAGAAACAATCAAACTCGAAAAAGGGCGAAATAAGTCCAAATTGGGTGAATTAGTAGTAAAACGTGATGAGTTAGCAAAGAAAAGATACAATCAGGATCATTATAAGCTAATCATTATCTATAGATTAAGCGATCAATTTAAGGATCTCTTCCTCATGGCCTCACATGACAATAAGTCTGCTTCAGTTAGGGTGGCTTTAACCAGAATGAGAACACAATTTCGATTCCATTTGCCAAAGGATTAGACTAAAGGATGATTGCTCCTAATAAGGAGAGACTTTGGCCATGATTTTGTGGGTGTGTGTGTGTGTGTGTGTGTGTCCTGAAGTGTGCTCTCTTCCGTTTAAATGTTGTTGTTAAAAAATAATGCTATATGCATCTTTTGTTTGTTTGTTTGTTTTCTCATAATTCTCGTTTGTTTCTTTTGTTCTATATAAATCAAAGTTATTTTAAATTCAAATTGAATTAAATTAAATTACATAATTATAAAATACAATAAATAAGGTTTCTTTCTATTTAGCTGTTGCGGTTTTTTTTTTGTTGTTGTTTTGTTGTTTTATGCTTAAATATAAAGAAAAAAATTATATATCGAATATATATATAGATAAATATATATATGTACATATGTATATATATACATATACACATATCAAAATGAGCTTAAAATGTAAATTACAGACGAAAAAAATTAATTGTATAATTTGTTTTGTTTTTTGTTATTTATCATCATATATCCATATATATATATTTATATATATATACATATATAATAGATTTAAGTTACATTTAATCATAATCGTTAACGGATTTATGTGTTCTTTTTTATACTTTTCATTCATTTGTTTTTCTCTTAGCTTTTTTTCGCTTTCGTTTTTGTTTTTTACTTAAAGAAAAAATTATAATAATAATTGAGATGCATGAATTGTTGCTAATTCTTATGTTTTTGTTGTTGTTGTTACTGATGTTCTTGTTGTTGTGTTTGCCTTTTAAAACTATTGCACAATAATAGAATTAATACACATAGAGACATATATATATATATATATATATATATATATATATATATAATATATATAAACATACGTACATAAATACATATATATATATATATATTGAGAGAGCGAGAGAGATGATAGAATGTAGAACAAAGTTGTTTGAAAAGCAAAACAAAAAATTAGAAGAATTTGGTTGAGAAAATAAATTAAAAAAAAATCAAGTACACAAATTTCACTTAAAGATATATATATATATATACATAAATATACATACATATGTGTGTGTGTATATATATATTTAATGCATTATCAATTGTATACAAAATAAACTAGACAAAATTTCATATAATTATTGCAAACACATTTCTTTTTTTGTTCTTTTGTATGCAAAACGCAAAAAAAATAACTTTACGAAAAAAAAGCTTAATTATTTAGTTATGTGTAATGAGAAGATTTGCTAAATGGAGCAGAGATTCTCTATCTTTTCTTTGCCCTCTCTCGCTCTATATATCTATCTCTGTGTCTGTCTCGCTTGCTCGCTCAATCTAATCTTAATTTGCTTTCTCTCTGCATTGAATTTATGGGTTTTGCACTAATAATAATAATAATAATAAGCATAGTTATAAAAAATAAAATAGATATATATGTATGTGTATAAAGAAAATCTTTGGATACTTCTATAATGTGTGTGTGTGTATGCGTGTGTGTGTGTGTTGCAATTGTTAAATAAATTCCAAAATGAAAAGTTTATAATATTTATACGAAATTAATCAGACAGGCTTTCCTTAGATTCTCCTTCATTTTCCTTATTATTTTCTTTTTTTAGTTTTTGTAAGAATAAATTTGAATTTTGCTACACTTAATTAAATTTAGTTTTCCATTTTTGTTGGTTTTCTCTCTTCCTTTTTTCTTTTTAGCCATCAATTTCATAATTTCTTAAGTTTTTGAGGGGGGTGGAGGATGGGGGGTTATTCCTACCGATCGAGACATAATGTTTCAAGCAGCTACAGCAAAAGTAAGCCGATTGCACATTTTCTATATATGTATGTAGTTATTCTATATGGCTGGATATACATATATATACATATAAGAGAACTTCTTCATTTTTTGTTGTCAACTTTTTCCTGTTAAGAACAGTTTTTGTTGCAATTTAAGAGAATGTTTTTTGTATTTACTACGTTATAAGTTCTATTTTTTTTTTAGTCTATATAATTTTAATATAAATTTTTGTGCGGCATTTTTTTTTTTTTTTTTTTTTTAACATTTTCACATTTGAAATGGAAAGAGAATTTGCCGCGTTTTTTGTTTATTTTATTTTTTTTTTTTTTGTTTATGTATTTATCTATGTATGCATAATTAAACCACCATATAGAAATGAACAGACATATATAGAGAGAGATTAGTTAGTTAGTTAGTTTGCCGGAATAATCAAACGGATTAGGAACAACCCCGATTGTTCAGTTTTTCATGTTTAGTATAATGGATTCTTCTCTTATTTCTGATTATCTCGCTTAAATTTTTTAATCTTAATCCTCATATGTTTTTCTTTTTCTTCTGATTCATATTCATCCTTATCTCATTGTTTATTAGCAGCTGCCTTTTTTGTTTTTTGTTTAATTCTCTTTACACATTTTCTCTCTGACTAGATTTCTTGTTGCAAATTTTGTTCAAACAAAAGAATAGAAAAAAAAAATAGAACATGTGGTTTTCCTATTAAATATATATATGTATATAAAAAAAAATCATACATTTACACATATATATACATACATATACATATGTATGCCGAGATGCGCGCACACACACACAGATATGCACACATATAAATATACATGTATATATAAGGATTTTGTTGCCTTTTAAGGTGATGTTACAATGTTTTTTGCTTGGGATGGATTGGTTTGTCGATCATATATATATGTATATGGTAATTAAGGTAAATCATATGTTCTTGTTGTTGTCTCTCTTAAATACAAATATATATAAATAAATATGCATGGTTTTTGTTTCAAACTTTTACACAAAACAAAACAAAGAAATCAAACACAAAACTTAAGTCAAATTTAAAAACAAATTCCTAAAAATTATATACATTATGTTATGTATACATACATATATATACTCGAAATGTAGTGGTTATTGAAGCAAATAAACTTAATAAACTTAATGCAAAATGGTACAGAAATGAAAGAAATTACCAAAATTTCACAAACAACAAATTGATGAATAGAGAGAGAGAGAGAGACTAAGAGAGATTAAAAGACAGAAGGATCTGAACAACATAGTATATGGGCGGGATTTAGAAAGAAATTAAAAAGGAATATAACAAAAAAAATTAAATCAAACTCCGTTTCTTCACGTTTTTTTCCAATTTTTTTTTTCTTTGCTTAAGGTCTACAAACAAAACAGACAAAGAGAGAGAGAGAGAGAAAATGAAGCCTGATTTTGTCATATCAAAATGTTGCTTTGTTTATTTTGTTTATGTTATTCCTATTTGTTTGTTCTCCTCGTTTTTGTTTGGTTTTTCTTTTTTGTTTTTGTGCTATGCGTTAATTATATTTGCTAAAAATGTTTAGCAAATGTGTTATTTGTTTCTTTCACTTGCTTACTTGCTCCTTGAACTATACATTATATAAAGTATATATAAGACATCATATATATATATTTATGTATATTTTTGAATATACATATACACATATATATCTCAGTATATATATATATGTATATATATGTAAATGTTTTTGTTTTTAGTATAATATTCACTAACAATTATTTACTTTAGTAAAACGTTTTTCTTTCAAATTTGCGCATAAATTATTGTATTACATTTTCTTCTTTTTCTTCTTCAATCATAATTCATCATTATCTTTCTGTCTGCTTTCTCCATGATTACTATTCTCTCTGTTTTCGTTTCTTCTTTTTTTTTGCTTCTTTTTCGCTGTTGTTTTTGCTAGTTGCATTTTGCACACTTGTCCCAAGTTTTGTTATACGTGTTTATGTGTGTGTGTGTGTGTGGGTGTGTGTTTGTGTGTGTGTGTGAACAGGACGTTAGTTTTGCTTTTTAACCCACAAAACAATACAACAATTGTATAATTATTAAACGTTACTTTTTTTGTTGCTTTGCTTTAGGTGTTTTTTCTTTTTTGTTTTTGTTTTGTTTATAATACTGTAGCAGCCTCCATACGATCCACATATGTTCCACACTCAGATTCGAATCGAATACATATGAGTTTTTTTTTTGTTTTTTTTTTCTTGTCATCATATTTTTTAAATACTTTTTTTCAAGCTCAACTAACGTCCGTTTCAAACACACATTCAATACAATTTTGTTTGTTTCTTTCTTTCTTTCATACTTTGTTCGTTCGTTTTGCTTCTCATTTTGTTTCATGTTTGTTTTGTTCATTAAGTTTAAATGTTATTGGTAGAAAAATTGGAGTGTAACTAACAGCATACTTTTGGGGGTTTTTTGTTTAAGTTTTGTTTTTAGTATTTTTTTGTTTTTGTTTTGGAAGATTTCATTGCTGCGTACTTAAATTTATTAAATTTAAAATTTGCCTTTGCTAGTTTATTATTTGTTAATTTTAAATGTTAATAATTTTTCTTTTTTTTTTTTCTTTTTGTTTTTTCGAGTTTGTTGATTTCTTTGTTTTGCTTTGCGACTAATTTGACTGCGGCTGCAACTTGTTGTGTCCCTTTTCACTAACTCCTCCTCCGCTTCCTCCCGCTGCTTTTGCATGGGCAAAGGGAAATGGGGGCGGGGGCTGAAGTAAGAGAAAGCGGAAGGAAGGAAGATGCTCTTCACCACAAAAATTGCTTTGCCACTCAATTCTTTTCTTATTGTTGCTTCCCATTTAATTTTTTTTTTCACTTAAATGCTAAATAATAATTTAGCTATTGCAACATGATTAGCGGCGGCCATAGAGGGAAGGAATCCGGTTTAAAGGGATTGAAAATGGGAGTTAGAGTTGGCGGGTGGCAGTGGACAGAGGACAGAGAAGAGAGTGAAAGGAGTAAGGATTGAGATTTAGGCCGCCATCGTTTTTCGTTGTTTTTCACACGCGGGGGAGATATCTATATGTATATGTATATTTGAGTGTATATATGTGTGTATGTATGTGTTTCTTTGTATGTGTGTCTGTGTGTTTTACACATAAGTTTTTTTGTTGCGCTTAGTTACCGTTATACCATGCATATTTATATATGTATGTGATTGTGTTTATGTGTGTGTGTGTGTGAGTGTATCTTTGTGTATGTGTGTGTGTGTGTGTGTTTATGTATTAATCCCGAGCTTCATCCTTCATATATTGTTTTGTTTACTTGGCCTTATTGGTCTTAAAGCTGACCTGCAGCACCCGATTGCCCATAGTATAACCATTTAGTGCCCTTATGGCCATGGCCGCCTCATCATAATTCGTCATGGATACAAATCCATAGCCCTTGCATTGATTCGTGGTGGGATCCTTGACGATCTTCACCGATTGCACTGCTCCGAATGGACCAAATAGCTGCCACAATGCCGCCTCCTCGGTTTCGGGAGCCAAATTATATATGAATATGGGATAAGCTCCACCGGGTCCACTGGCCAGAGTTGTGGCCGCTGCCGCCGCTGCTCCCAAGCCATTGGGCAGCATTACATCGAGCATGTCACCGGCCATGGGTGAGAATCGTGCCAATCCCTTATTGACCGGGGTGTGCATGGCTCCGCCAATCCGCCGCACCAGCTGAGGATTAAGGAAAGCGGGCAACTGCGGCTGAATGATTTTGCTCGTGCTTCCGGGAGTGTTTGAGAATTTCACCACTATGGGATCGGTGCAGCTCGATGGTGTGGTTCCATTCAATGCGATTATGGCACGAGTGGCCTCCTCTCGCTTATCAAAACGTATGAAGCCCACACCCTTGGTCTGTGTGTCGTTGCCGGCATTTTGTAGGATGCGTGATGTGATTATGGCTCCGAATGGAGCAAATATCGATTCAAGCTCCTGCTGGGTCATGGTCTTGGGCAGACCAGACACATACAGATTGGCCCCCTTGATGGCATCCGATGAGGGTCGTGCAAATGATACTTTAATGGTCTTGTTTTGCAGTCGTAGGCCGTTAAGGACATTTACCGCCTGCTCGGCATCCTGTGGCCGCACATAGTTCACGAAACCATAGCCCAAACTCTGACCCTTGCTGGGAGCCTGAGGATTCAGGGGATCAATATAGACCTGCGACTTGTCACGTATCAGTTTCACAGACTCGATTTCGCCCACACTGGAGAAAAGCGAACGGATCTCATCCTCGGTCATGGTCTGGGGCAAATAGTTCACAATCAGATTTGTGCGCGTCTCTGTGCTGCCATTGCTGCCGTTCTGGGCCCCGCCAGCATTCCCATTGGTATTCGGCTGGGGCTGTGGGGTCTGCTGTTGTTGTTGCTGCTGCTGCTGGGCGGCCGCTACAGCCTGTTGCACTTGCTGCTGGGCCACTACTTGCTGTTGCTGTTGCACTTGCTGCTGCTGCTGCTGTTGTTGTTGTTGCTGCTGCTGTTGTTGTTGCTGCTGCTGTTGGGCGACTGCCTGCTGTTGTTGCTGAAGCTGCTGGGTGACAGCGGCTGCGGCCGCAGCCACTGCCTGCTGTGTCTGCTGCTGTTGCACTTGCAGTATGGCCTGTTGTACCTGTTGCTGCTGCTGCAATTGGGCGGCAGCGGCCACAGCGGCTGCATTCTGTACGGGAGCGGCAGCTGCATTGGTGGCCGCCACTGCGGCAGCGGCTGCTGCCGTTTGCATTAGCTGGGCTTGTGTGTCAACGCCGCCGCCGGCTCCTGTGTTTGCCATCATGAAGTCCACTGGCGAGTGACGAGTAGCGAGTGGCGAGTGTAACAATTTGAGGTTGAGGATGGCGGGACCAACGCAGATGCAGAGCATGGAAAGAATAGTTAAATGTCAAGATTAAACCATTTGCAAGTTGTGTTAGTCAAAGATTAGCTACTAATTTCAGGGCCTGGAATGCAAGTCAACGCGAAATGCTTTAATTTGCATCCTTGGTCATGTTGTTATTGTGTTACAATACATTTAGTTTTAGTGTAATTTAACTCATTCAATTCTATTTGCACACTCTCACTCTCTCTGCCTCTCTCATAAGAGAGAGAGAGAGAGAGCCGTATAGAAAACTCTCACTCACTGATTACAACAAAAGGCAATTATTTTGTCTGGAATCTGGAATGGATAAGGACCTGGCCTTATTCCAAGAAATACCAACAAAAAAAAAACAAAGAGATATGTTAACGACTTTTAAGGAGCAGCTTTCTTATTTTGTCCTTTTTTCTTATTTTGGTATCTTTTCGGTTTTTGCTTTTTGCCCACCGCGAGAAAAGAGATCCGCTACGTCCCAAGCACACTATGTTTCTGAGCGCAGGAGCAGGACCTCTTACAAGAGGAGAGGATTTTGTTTTTGTTGTTGGGTTGGTTCTTTTTTTTCCTTCTTTTCCTTTTTGACGGTTCGGGAAATTGTTACAAAGCATGAATATATGTACGTGTGTGTGTGTGTGTGTGTGTAGCCGGCCCAACCCAGTTATGTAATACATACATCCACAAGCGAGTGAGAGAGAGGGTTGGATGAAGGATGAGGATGGAGTACATAAACTCGCACCCCTTAACCAAAAGGGAGAAATGCCGAAAAGCATAAAATGAGCAACCGCGGTGGTACATATGTATGCGTGTGTGTGCAGGCAGGCGCAACGAACTATCATCTAACATAACAACCCTTAGTTTAGACATGTTGTCAGAAGTTGCAAAAAGCAACAAAAATAAACTAAAATTCAAACTAGTCAAAAATTCTAAAGAAAACTTTGTCGACCCTTTTAAGGGTTAAATGGTTACAACGGTTTTTTTTTGTGCTGGCAATGCTGTGACTGGCTGCATCATTACCACCAACCCCAGAAGGGCTGCTGCGACGCCTTGGAACTAGTTTCAAGTACACAGTAGTTAGTTCGCCTTTAAACTTTTTCATAGCATACTTATGAGGGAGGATCACTGAATTGGAAAGACATCCAAATCAAACTCAAATTATTAACAACTACATATATTTTCAGCTGTAGCGACAGTATACTTTATTTAAGAGCGAACTTCTAAGTTAGTTACCAATTGACACCATTTTATTCAAGGCCTCATAATATTTCAATTCCTAAGAAAATTTTGCAAGAATATACAATAACTACGTTATTAAGTACAAAACAAAGGATGCTGTTAATAATCAAATTAATCTGTATTTAAGTTGGGTTAAATATTTGTTAACTTGTATTAAAATTCTAAATACTTTACAAAAAAAATTTTCATTTTAAACAAAATGTCAAATTAAATTTGCGAAATTGAACTAGTTCTTTCGGCTTACATATTTGTTTGTCTATGTGTATGAAGAAATGAGAATGATTGTTTTTGAACAAAAATTTATTCCGTTAGGCAATAGTGTAAATGATCCTTGAGACATATAACTTTAAATTGTTAATAATTTCTCAAGACTTTCACCTTAAGAGAAGGAGGAACTAATAGATTATCGAGAACTGCGATGAAAGACATTGGCAATACGAATTTTGCAGTGTTCTCAACGCCTCCATTGACGTATCTACACATACATATGTATGGAAATGTAAATACATACGCAGCAAGTCAAAAGGTCAAACACGCACCCACATACATAGATATGTATAATAGTCACACCTCTTCTCTACATAATATACATACGTTGTACATAGTATCTATGTATGTACATATATATAACAAATTATATCAAAGAACTACATACTATTGGTATGGGAACGTTCAGTTTTAATTTCAACTTAAATTTTGAATAAAATTTCATATATTAGAATTAAATACTCACTTGTATTTAGTTTAGAACACGTTGGGAGGGGGTTTTCCGCTGATTTTCTTTTGCTGATTTTGCCTTTTAGTTTCGTTTCGTTTTTGTTGTTGTTGTTTTTTTTTTTTATTTTTTGGCCCGTTGTCAAAGCCAAACAAATAAAATAATTAATATGCGTATATTTTCTCCCTCACTCGTCCTCTATCGTATTTTTTTCTTGTTTGTCGCTCACAGTGTGTTTCGTTGCTCTCGCGCTGCTTAGAGGAGTGTGGGGGAGCGGTATTGGTGTATTATTTGGTGGTGGGTGGTAGTATATATATATATATATATATATTTGTGAGGGGTTTTCCTCTCTTTCTCTCTCTCTCCCTCTCACTCTTTCCCACTTTCTCTCAGACTTTTTGTCGTACGCGCGCGCGCTTTATACACGGCGCCTGCTATCGTCCTCTCTCTCTCTCCCTTTCGTTTTCTCTCTCTTAAGTTTATCCTTTGACTGGTTTCAAGCCGGATTTCCGTTTTGTTAAAAAGTTTATTTAATATTTTTGATGTTTGGTTATTTATTTTTGCTTGCTGGTTGTTGGTATTAATCAACACATGAACGCCGCCGTCTATTTTTAATAAAAGAAAACAACAAATAAAATAAGAAAATATGTATGTAAATGTATAAAAAATTAACATTGTGAAAGGGAAAAGCGGCAAATATTTCAGCGTAGGCGTAGGCCTAAGCATTGTGCGTGTATTTGCGTGTCTGTTTATGTGTGTGAGTTATCGATTCATCGATTTTTCCCTAAAAATTAAGCAAGTGCCGATCAACGAAAATAACAACAACGGAAACAGCAGCAGCACTAGCAGCAGCAGAAATACAAACAATGTAATAATAATCAATAATCGAAACGCAAAGTTAAAACAACATAAAACAATTAAATTGTTATACAATTTCTCAATTCTTCATGGTTTTTGTTCGTTACTCCTCTCTCCTGCCCGGCACACATTGCTTTTATTCTGATTCGCATGAGAGGGGGTATTGTGAGGGTGGTGAAGCAGTGATTTTGAATATGTTAGTTGTTGTTGGTGGTGGTGGTGGGCAGCAGGAGGCGCATAGTGGCCGCTGAGAGAGTGAACGCACTCTCTTACTCTTGCTCTCTCTCTCGCGTTTCATTCCTTTCTAAAATACTTGTGCTATTGTTTATATGTTCATACACGCACACACACACACATATGTATATACATATATATATTTTTTTTTTGTGTATAATTTGTACATATTCTTGTTATAAACTAAATGCTAGCGCATATTTTGCCACTCTCACTCAAGCACTCATACACAAACACTTACATACACACACACACACACACACTGCCAAAGTAGTATCTAGAAGTGTTTTTTTTTTGTTTTTTTTTTTGGAATCGAAATATGTACATACACGCCGATGTTGCTTTTTGAATTGTTCTAATTTGTATTTCCGCGGGTTTTTTTATAGTTCTTTTTTTGTAGTTGTCCAGCAACGATATACACATGTACATTATGATTTTACATAATTCCGTTTTTATGGCAACCGGCGTTTTGTTTACTGCAATTAATATGTTGTTTCCACCTCCCCCCTGCTTTCCTTCTGGTTGTCTGACCAAAAATATCCAAATTACTATTTTCTTTTAGTACTACACACACACACACACACAGGCACGCACACAGCAGTACTAAACACAAATCGATAGATACACGTTTTTAGAGATGAGCTAATTGCGCAGGTGTTAACGGACATTTCAAAATTTGCATTCACTGTTATTTAACAGTTTTGCCAATTGTTCACTTCTTACTGGTTGTGACAACTATTTTCTTATCATCTTCTTCATCAACATATGATTTCTAGTTTCAAAAATATCATCAAACTTGGAATTTGTTTCAAAATTAAAAGTAAACACGAATTCTTTTTAGTCAGATACTCTGGCTGCTGCGTTTGTAACTGCAAATAATACTATCTCCTTTAAAAGACAATGCCAACCCTCACATTATTTTTTAATATAGGCATTCATCTTTTTAATCAAAACTTGAATGAAATCTAAAACAAAAAAAAAACAATTATTTAGTTTTCGTGCCTTCGAACATTTGTATCGTGTCACGATTTCATAACTACTAGCTGCGCCCTTTTTGCCACTCGCTGCTGGTTCGTCGGTCGTGCTTTCTCGCTCTCACCAAAACGACTTAAGCAGCAGCGTGCGAGTTTTACAGATACACAGCACACTTACACACACACACATACATAGTGAGCGAACGACTGAGAGCATCGGCGTCACATTAGCAATAGATTTAAATGCTATTACTATGTACTATTATTTATCTTCACTGAGATCCCCTTTCACCCCTGAAGCCACACAATCCTACTGCTGCTCCTGTCATTCATCCCACACTGCTGCCTTTCCTTTATATGCGAATGGGTCGTTTATGCCTCTCTTTGCCGAGTTTGTTGAACTTTTTTTTTGCCGTTTTTGTTTTTGCCGAATTGCATATTGTTTTTTGACTATTAATATTTAACACACACACACAAACAAATAAAGCGGGAGAAAAAATAGATATGCATATACAGATATAATTGCACAATTATGTACATATGCAGCAACGCGCAAAAAAAAAAGAGAAAAAAAAAATTGTTTCTTCTGTTAGCGCTTGCTGCTGCTGTTGTTGTTTTTGTCGATGATGCTGCTTCTGTTTTTGTTGTTACTACTGCTAATGTTGTTGTAGTAGTTGTAATTGTTGTCGTTGTTGTTGGTGTTGTTTGATGCTGATCTGATCTGGTTGCACAAGTCTTTTTCTTACGTTTTTTTTTGTTGACTGTTGATTGTTGTTTGTTGCTGCTGCTACTGGCTGCTTCAAATTTGTTTGTTTGTTAACCGTTATATTACTTTCGAAATATTAGCAAATAACCAAAAAAAAAATCAATTGCAGAATAGAGCACCTTGGATATTATGTGTATATATATAAAAAATTTTTTGTTAGTGGCAGAGCACACACACGGAGCGTATAAAGTACTGCGGCGTACGACGTCTGGCGTGGAAATGAAATGGCAGAGCCCGAGAGAGAGCCGCATTCACGTTGCCGTTGTTGTTGTTAGTGCTGCTGCTGGTGGTGTCGGCGGCAGCAGAACCGACGATGGTGGCAGCGGGTGGGTTTTTTTTTTGTTTCTGCTTACTAAAGATGGAAACATTTAGGGAATTCATTCATATGCTTATGACAATTTTTTTTAGTTGAATACAAAAAATTATTTATACTTAAATAGTGTTTTGCTTAGATACATAAGTGCATATGTATATTATATGGCTTTAACCCAAGTGTAAACACGGCTTAAAGGGCAGACAAATCAAAATGGCCGACATGCGTGTGCTACTATTGGGGGAGAGAGTGTGGAGAGTATGAGAGCGTGAGCGTATTTTAGAGTTGTCGCATTTCCAGCGCCTGGAAATGTTTGAAATGTTACGTTATTGCGCGCCCACCCCTGTTATAATATTCCATGTACATAGCTGTGTGCAAAATAGCAAATTCACAAGTTTTGAGCTTGTCATATATAATTAATATATGTACATAAATATTTCATATACATATATGTACATATAAAAATACATATTATAAAGAAGAGAAATTACAAGAGCATTGACCAGAGTTGCACCTCTGTAACGGCTTATCGAAATTCAATTTATCGAACGATCGTTAAAGCTTGATAAAAGGAATCTGAACATTTAAACATTTTTCAAATTTATTTAAAAAAAGGAAACAGCTGAGCCTGGGACTTTTGTCTGTTTCGTGTATATGTATATGTATATTCCAGTGAGGTCGTCAACCGTTTTATGATGCACGCGACCAGATTATCCTTGTGTATCCTTGTCGTGTGGGTTTCCTTTTCATTTTTTTTTTGTGTTTTGTACATACATATATACCCTGACCTGTAACATTCAAAAATAAAGCATATCCGACTGTGCCAATTATACTTAAATTTTTTTCACTTTTTCTAAGACCGGACATAAACTAGTGATAAAGGTTTTATGGTAAGATAATTAAATGAAAGCTTTTAATTATGAGGACCCCCATATTCGTTAGTTCAAGGCCGTTGCAAAAATGTATAAAAATTTGCAAGGGTAAAAAAACTTCGTCACAACTGATGTTTGCCTAAACCCCCGGTTTTTGGTTTTTGCACTGACATCGTTGTTGTTTTTGTTGTTGTTGTCGGTGTCGTCGTCTAGCCAGCCACCACCAATACAATTGACAGCTAGGGTTGCTTCTATACAAATTGAAAATGGTTACACCCCCTTAGCCCAACCCCCGCCGCAAACACATAGAGAATGAGAGAGAACGAGAGAAACTGCGAGAGAGAGTCTGTTCAACTTCAATCCGAACTCCAACGCGGCCACGGACCTGGACATGGACACAGTTCGGTTTTTTCTTCCTTTTTTTTGTTTTTTTGGCATGCGTGTGTTTAATTGCGCTTGTATTCAGTTCAAAATTCAACATTCCTCCCTCCCCCACAAAACGCCCCTCCCCCACTGCATATTTACTTCCTGTGCCCTGTTTGTGTTCCATGTGCTGATTTCGTTTCCATTTGCTATATTGCCTGTTCCAGTTTACAACTTGCGAAATTGTAACTCAACATTTAGCACCCTTTCCAAAGGAAAAGGGTATATCAAATTTTGGCCACAAAACACTTGGCACTGTGAAATGAGAAGGCAAAAGATGAATCTTGGGTCTTGAGAGGGTATCAAATCTTTGTTGTCTTTGTCACTTGGGATTTTAATTTATTTGCATTTTTTTCTTTGGGGGTGGTTTCTGCTTGGTTGGTGGTGCGAATTCAGATTCACGCACAGACATTCCAGACAGATCGGCGTCACAAGTGTTCATAAATCAGCTTGATTAGCGCCGAGCATCTTGATAAGGAAACAAGTAAAACAAAGAAAAACAAAAAGACAAAAATATGTATATGTCGACTGCCCTTAGCAGTAGGCAACCATTTTCAGTGATATCACCGATTTTCGCTTCATGGTGTAGGGGAGTGTGTAGGTCGTTAAGGGAGGGTCATCTCCTTTTCCTGTTGTTGTTTTTGTCTGTTCATTTTTTCGCAGATCTGGCAAAAAAATATACAAAATACAAAAACCTTTACAACAAAACGGGATTAAAAAAGCAGACCCAAAACAACACAGAAGATTACAACCAAAAAGGGCAGGGAAACCGTACAGGAACTGACTGCCAGGGGCTGACATACAATGTAAGAGAGATGGAGGGGGGAGGAGGAGGAGGTGAAAGCCAGGGACCACCCTTAACTCAAATTTTGTTGTATTTTCTGTTTGAGCAACAACAACTAAAATAAAGTTTCACTAGGAGACACCAAAACTGGACTGAACTTGAGTCGAGTCCATGATTCATATGCAACCCTCTCATATGTGCGTATATGTATGTATGTATGTATGTACATATGTATACCCTAATTTCTCCCTTACCCTACTGCTTAAAATATCCGCATTTACATAATGATCCTTAGAGTGCTTTTAACTTTGCACGTCTCACTGCACGGCGATCGGCTGCAACATAACAGAACGACAGATGCAGTTTTTCCCTTCGAAACTAATAATAATCATAAAAATTACCATAAGACACCGGGTGAAAGGACCAAAGAATGCAACGCCCGATCGTGTGAGAGAGAGAGAGAAATGTAGTGGCAGAGGGAGAGGGAAAAATGAGGGCCAAGGGGAGGACACAGTCTGCATGCCATTTGAATTGAGGCATGTGTGCATGCTGTAGCCGTTTTTCTTTTTCCCTGCCACACACACATACACACACACACAGCGACACAAACAATTTGTTCAGCATTGTTGGAAAAACGGGAGCAATTCGATTTTCGTATTTACCACCTGGCTTACTAATCAGGATCAGCAAAAAGGAAATAGGGGTATAGGCCAACAGATGGAGGAGAAGCCAAGATACAAGGGGGAGACCAAAAATTTGCCAAATTGCGAAAATCTGATATGCATCTACATATAGATATATGTATGTATTAGATTATAGATCACATTAGAAATGATATTGATCTTTGAATTTATCGAAAAACAATAATAAAATGAGATCAACTATAAATAAATATTGCTTGGTTATTCAGATGTAATGTTAATCAAACCCAATTTTAGTCAAAAGTAAACTTTTAAGTGGCCGGCTAGAAATGGACCAAGACCATGTTCGAATATGTCTAAAATAAATCATCTAGATCAATATAATTAACATATAGATAAGTTAAAATGAATTATGGGGCTTAATAGAGGAATTTTCTGTGCTCCCAATGGGAATGGGAATTTTAACCTGATTTTTGAATAAATATACCCAAGTTGATCTATCTATCTACCCCTGTTTTGATTTTGGAAAAAAACATAATTTTTAAAGGCAATAGATGAGGAATTTAAAAAATTGAATGATAATGCAAGAAATGTCTATAAACATTTCCTCTTAAGGTCAACTAAACATAAGGACAAAGTTTTTATAGTTTGTTTCCAATGAAATTTTCAGTTGAAATACTTTTCCGATCCAAGATCGCTTTTCTATGTGGGTATTATTTATTGATCTATCAATTTTGTTTATATGCTAGTCGATCCTTCGATGGCACTTGATGGGCTTCTCCCATGCCCCATCCCCTCTACCCGATTATATTATATTCTTTTAGTTTGACTTTGACTTCCACAGCTGTTAGCATTGTTGTCCGATTAAGAATTATTTGACTTTCTTCTTTTCTTTTGCATTCTTTTCGTTTCAGTTTGCCAAAGGATCAATTGGTTTACATTGGCTTGAGGGACATTGACCCCTATGAAGCGTTCATATTGAATAAATTTGGTATACGCTACTATGCCATGGATGTAAGTAGAAAAAAAAAAAAACAGCAACAACAACAAACAAACACAAACACACACAAATATTTAGGAATAGGTATAACCTAATATGTGTGTACATATGAGTATGTCCTATGTATGTATGTATGTAGTAGGTAAAATGTCCTTTTTTCCAGTCTCTTTTGTTTTACTACATTACAATTCGTGGCAGTTGTGAAAAATTGTAAAATTCCGGTTTACATTCAATCGCTCTCTCGTTCACGCTTTCGCCCTGGGGCTATGTATCTATCTATCCCTGTCTGTCGGTCACCCTCTAGCCGCTGGCTAGGATCAAATGACGTGAACGTGAACATGGATCGTGCTTGGAATGCCTAAAATTTACACAGTGTCCTTCTCGGCTCTGCATTCTGGTGTCGACATCCTTTTTTCTCCTCTTGCCTCTTGTTGTAAGCTTCAGGCATTTATAGGGGTTGCCCTCAGTATGCATCATCATCATCGTCATCGTCATCATCATCATCATCATGGTCGTGGTCGTCGTTGTTGCACCCTCCCTAGTTAAACTCCTAGCTGCTGCTGCCTCCTTTTTCTTCCCCCCCGTCCGTGTTACATGGCTCTCACATTTCCTCTTTAGTTATTTTTTGTTGTTTCGAACGATTCGCGATCCCCGGCTTTCCGATCCATATGGTTTCGGTGGTTGGTTGCAACGTAAACTACGTGCTCGGCCACATCCGCTTTTTTCGCATCCTTGGTTTCTCGATTATTTATGGCTCGTGCAAAATCGACGTCTGTTGAAAAATGATTTTAATGTTCTCGCTGCTTCCTTCTGAGCTGCAAATTTATTATAGCTCATTAGTTCGATCGAAATATGCGTGCCCCGATGAGGCAAAGGCAGCGGTAGGGTTTGACTATCACCAGAGAATCCCTCCAGGGGTAGTAGGAATTATGTTTCCTTCTCAAAAATAAATTTCCCATCGAATTTTCGGTACAGTTGACTCGGAAAGGCTGTCAGACCACTCTTAATCATTAGTGAAACATGAAAGCTTGTTGAAATATGATAAATCATTAATTAAATATAGTCATCAGAGAATTGTCCATTATAAATATGTAGTCAGTAACAAGTTAAATAGAGTAAAAGTCATTGAATCCTTTGAAAAACCACCCAGAGGGTCCCCATTATATCTTCAAATCTAAAGTATTTAATGAGGTTTAAAGATAATGCTATAATATTGGCTTTGGAATCCGAATTTAAGATAAAGCTAGTTTAGTTGACTTTGATTGCAATTGTAAAAAAACCTAAGATTCATTCATTGTTTTTGTATCTAATCGAAAGTTGACTTAGTTTTCAAAAATTCACATATTTTTTCATTTTAATTAATAAAGTCAGGGAAATGAATTTTGAAAACCAGTTTCCAATGAAAATGTTCAAAAAATCTATAAATTTTTTTCAGTCAAGTGGGACGATAGAAAATCTTTAAAAAAAATCAGCAATCAAAATTCGGTTAACTATATTCCACAGTTGTTATACGAAATATATTCAAATTGTTTCTGTTATTTGTCGGAGAAATTTTAACCTATTAAAACAAATATATAGAATTGCTCTATTCTTTAAAACTTGAACTGAATCAATTGCATTTTCGAAAGGTACTTAGACTCAAGAATATTTTCTAAAATTTTAGAATACCTATATAGACACTCCAGATTGGTATTAGATAAATTCTTTAAATATTGACAAAAAGGATAAATATGATCAAAATTTATTACTATTACTACTTTTTTTTTTTTTAACTATTTAAACAATTTTTTTCCAGTCTGACGCCATGTTATTAAAAATCCAAATATTTTGTCCAAGATATTTATCCTTTAAGTGAATTCTTACCAAAGAGTTTTCTCTTTTTTGTTAGAGGATCTCTTGAAGATTTTCCCTACAGAGGCAGGACAAATTAAGTATTCTTAAAAATGACTCCACTCCAATTAGTAAAACATTTAATTTGATGAAAATAACATGAAAAATATATAAGAATAGATATTTCTTGGGCCTCGGAAGTCACAAAGCAGCTTCTAGATCTGTTACTTAGCATTGATCCTGCGTATAAGAAATCCTTTACACATTTCATTTCATTTGTAAAATCTTTCTTTTCAGTGCTTTGACATATATATTGCTTTTTGATATAAATACATTGAGATCCTTGATCATTTGTGAAATGTGCTTCCATTTTAATTTCTCTTCTAGGCCATCGATAGATTAGGTGTGCCCAAGGTGATTGAAATGACATTGGATGCCCTCAATCCGCAAAATAAGATTCATGTGAGCTTCGACATTGATGCCCTGGATAGCAATGTGGCCCCCAGCACGGGGACAGCGGTCCGTGGTGGACTTACCCTACGGGAAGGCATTAGCATTGTGGAGGCGCTGAGAGACACGAAACGGGTGCAGGGAGTCGATCTGGTTGAGATTAATCCCAAGCTTGGCAATGACCGGGATGTGCGTACCACTGTCGAGTCCGGACTTGAGATATTGAAGAGTATGTTTGGCTATCGTCGATCGGGTCATTGGGGCAACATTGATACGGGCATATTGGGTAGTGAGTAATGCAAGGGCAAATGCAACAAACTGAGGGAACAAACTAGTATCAACAAATGCTTTTATATATGTGTGTTTATATAATATATATATACATATATCTATATTTATGTACAATTTATCAAAACCTTACAACGTATGGAGAGGAAAGAGGAAAGAAAAATACAACAAAGGCAAAGACAAAAAAAAAAAAAAAGACAATTAATTAATAGTAATAAAAGTAAAGAACAAGCTGAAAATTTCATTGTCTATACTAGTTTATAATTTGTTACAGACTGAGATTCCAAGTTTGGGTCTACGATCAGTCGATTAGTTATCCGTTTTGGGTTGAGCTGTTGGTAAATATGCGGATATATTTACATTGGCCATCAGATTGGCCGTCTGCAGAAGCTCGTTGATCGGTGGCTGTGAGATTGGATTTGTCACAGCTACGGAGGATGCAGTCACATTGGTTTTACCATTACAGGCTGCGGAATTCTCCAATTTCTGATAAAGTTGGGGGGCAAAGTTTCGTAGCAGGCGTCGCTGGAGTCCCAACAGCAACGAATTAATGGCGCCAGAGAGCACGATGATGCCGGAAATAATGGAGCACAGGCGTATAGCGAAAGTCAAGATATGATCACGATCATTGCTGACCACAATCTTCAAGGCGGACCAATCGTATTTAAAGTAGATGCCCGGTGATCCATATGAATTTCGTTCGGAGTCTGCAGTATGTAAGACCGAGTGTGAGTAAATGGAGGAACGATACTGGAAAAGCAACGTCTACTCACCCAATTTGCGAACATTCTCCGTAACGGAATATTGAAACGTATTGATGGTGCTAAATGTCTGCTCGATTTCTGTGGGCACAATTTTTAGAAAATACTGCACTGTGGTCGCTTCCTCCTGTATAATGGTCTCATCTCCCTCCAGTGGCTGGACAATTCGTCGCGAATATTGACCAAAACTAAGACGATTGATGCGATGCGTGAAATTCGCTGGCATGCGACGAAATTCAATCATCCAGTGATCCTCAAACAGACCGACCACTGGCTGTGCTCCACCCACCAAATGCAGAACGCCGGCCACTTTATTGATGCCCAAAGTTCCATGTAAGCGGCAGGCATCGAATTTTGCCTCCGGTTGCTTTAAATGTGTCTCCTGATGCAGATCCAACACGGCTGGAAGCGAGCCGGGTGGTGGGGCAGCCGGTTTTGCAGACGAATCACTCCTCCCTCTTAAGATGCCTTCACGCATGATATCCTTAAAAAGGATATCGGCCACTGAATGGTATTGCTCACGCAGATAATGATTTGTCAGCTGTGCGGACTGAAATTGCATACGGTCCGCATCGGACATCTCCCACCAGACGCCCTCGCGCTGTAGTGTACCATACGCGAATACATCCTGTTGCGTCTCATCCATTAGATCCACTCCCGACAAGGAGGCACACGGCATGGCCACCGTTATATCCACATGCATTGGCACCTGCTCCTCGAGCGCAATATCTGGCTCGAACTGATAGATAATTTGCGTTTCATGCCAATAATATTGAAGTTCCGTATAGACCAGGTACACAATCAACAGACGGCTTAGCAGGGAAACTGTTCGCCAGAGCATGACAAAAAAACAAAGGTTAAAAAAGGGCCATCGAATTGTGGAAATCTGACTTACGTGTCCCACCAATCTCCGTTGTCTCTGTATACTTTTCGGGCACCTTTTTAAAGGCATCAAGGTTTTTGGCAAACTCGAGCAAGTTGCTCTTATCGCCACGATAGCGTAACGTCGCTGACATCTGTGTGGGTGGGTGTGTGTGCGTGCTCTTTAGTTAACTGTGCCACTATCTCATCCAAAATCTCATCTCATTGCCACGTATCCCAAAGCCAGTTTCCCTGGAGTTCGGATTATCGGCTCCACAGGCCTAGTCGATGAGAACGCTAACTTTTGGGCCGTGTCAACGGCGTGGGGAATGGTGATAGAAATCCTTGGTATTTGTTTCTTGGACTTTTATGGTGTCTCTAATGTAAATAAATAAACATTAACAAAAGATATATGTAGTAAATTTACACCGGCTCGATGCCAGGGCTGCAAAATGCGCTCTCGCAAGCCTTGTCAGCTGTTAATTACAGACTCAGAAATTATGATGTCCGTTAAATGATGATCTCTGTTAACACACTGTTAACGTTTCACATTTTTAAATTAAAATTTCAGCGATTTATTAAATATTTTCAACCAAATAGAGAATATTTATTTATTTGGAAGATATAAATTTGTTGTTTTTATTTAATTTTGGGAATTTGAGAGCTTTGTATTTATTGAAATGTCATATGATAAAAAAAGTAATATTTTGTTGTAGTTCTAATCCAAAAGAACGGCCCAATCATTTATATTTATCCCCACCAAATTTGATGGAAAACGTTAAGAGAAAATTGCATTTGTATTGGCCAACAATGATTTTTCCCTTACAAAATGGGCTGACTTTAAGGAAAAAAGAAAGATTTAAAAAACACGACTTAAATCCCAGAAACTTGGACAACTTTCGAGAAAATTAAGAAAGTATTTGGGTAGCTTGGGTGGGTTAAAATTGCCGATTCCCTGCTGAATTTGAATTTCGCCGTTCACAGTTTATTTCTCAAATAGTGGGTTGGTAAAATTGTTTTAGTTGAATGGTGAGCAGTAGAATATGGGGTAAGCGATAGGGGGATTACCAAAAAGGCAACGTTTCACTTAAACGACTGTTTAAGGCTATTGTTAATTTGAAATTAGTTAATCATTCTGACTACACATGCAATTTTCAATTCGAATAAAGCACGCGTTTGAGGCTCTATACCAATTTCAAATGATTTTGTTTTTAAATATATATTTTAATAATGCTTTGAATTAAATTTTAACTTTTCCTTTGTAGCTATTGCCAAACTTAAGGGAAATTTCTTATTAAACTGCCAAAATTTCGTTATCTAAACCGATTCCCCGAGGGGAACTCCGGGAATAAACGTCTTAAGTCCATGACCACCACTGTATTTGCCATGAAATACATATTTCGAAATCAAACCAAGGAATCAGTTGAGAAAATATTAACAGCAAGTGAACAGAAAACTGTTTATTTCGACGCTATTTTGACGGATATTGGAAACCGGCATCAAATACTGGCATCCGGGGACCAAATATTGGTAGCCGGTCCCAAATACCGGGAAATTTACGCAACAATGAGTTAACAGTAAAAACTTTAAAAAACCATCGATAGTGGCTCGACTCGATAGTTTTTGCCATCGTTAGAAAAAAACATCGATACTATCGATGGATCTATTGAAAATTTAAATTTCTTTAAAAAGAAAAGTTTTTTATTAAATTTATAATCATTTATTTAGCATAAAGATAATTTATATACCTTTTTTTAAGAAAACAATACGCACAACATTCCTAAAGCCCCTTGGAAAAATTAAACAATATTTGTTTTAAGGATATTGAAAATACTTTAGTTCGGGTTTTATAGTACGGATCCTGGAGTATTGCATTAATTAAATCTTTTTAAAGTTTCAAGCTCTTTTTATTTAATTGGACAATTGGCAAACAGAAAGAGGTACAATAGAGATCCTTTTTTCTAAACTTAATACAGGTTGTTTAATTTTGTCTTATAAACCAAATTAAATGACTTGGTTAAACGAAAAGGAAAATATATACGTTTTTTTCTTTAAGAACTTCTCCATAATATTTTTATAATTAAAAACAGTCGCATATTTCTTTGCGTCATGATGCCTAAATTATCGATGGAAAAAACATCGATATATCGTCAGAGTCCAAGACCATCTATCGATACTATCGATAGTCCCCATTGATGGACTTACAGCTCTATTCTGAACAAGTTGGACGTGTGCTGGTGTGTTAACGGTTTTTAATTTCATGGCAGTTCACTTCAGATCTGGATTTCAGTTTGTGCGCGCGTATTCTAGAAAAATGAGTAACTTACCAAGAGTTTTCTTTGACATGACCGTCGATAACCAGCCAATCGGTAGGATCGTCATGGAGGTAAGTGCATTCAATTTGCTTAATGTATTTTAATAAGAGACAATTTTTGTGAAAAATGTAAAAATTTTGAGAAACGTGAGTTTTTTGCACATTGTTCGTTAATGGGTATGTGTGTGTGTGTGTCGGTGCATATAGATACATACACACGTACCCGGTTTTATGCATGTGTGAGCGTGAGAAGGGAGTATACGCCAAAAAAAAAGGAAAAAAGCGCTATGAAAATTACAGAACACGTGATTCTTTATTTTATCCACAAAAAATTCCAAATTTTCATCATGCTTATCAAAAAGAGGTGCATATACACATATACGATTGCACATTCCTGAAATGAGTACCCGCCTCGCATGTGCGTATGTGTGCGAGTACATTTCTCCCATTTGCGGTGACGTTGGATGTATGTACATACACTCTCACACGCACACATGTACTTTTTAAGAAGCAATTTTCCATTTAAAAGTTAAATTTGCAAATTCACATTTTGAAGTCTTCAATAATTTGCCAAATTGTGTACATACCTTCATAGTATGACTTGCATATTTTCCTAGTTAAGGTCATGGACTGTACATATGTGAATAACTGTAAATTAATTACAGTTCCAATATTTATGTGTGTGTTTGTGTACAACACTTTGCGGCAAGTTTGCGGGCATTTGTGAATACATGCATATGAATTTCAATCAATACAGAGACATATGTATGTACATAACCTCTATTTGCACTTATGTGTGTGTGTATCATCGGACATACGCATGGATGAATGTATGCCCGCTTTACTGTGTGTGTGTGTGTGTTTGCAGATGTATTTTATGAAACCAGTTTAACGAATGAACTCAAGATTAATTCTGTTGATGATGTAATTGATGAAGCATACGTGCATTTTCTATTTTAAAGCATTTGAGCAAATGTAAAATAGCTAAAAATATATACATATGTATATATTTTGATATATACACACACACGTATAGATATATGTATATGTATATCCATGCATCATTGATTTTGCATACAAGTGAATACGTGTGTATGTATGTAATGTACATATGTATGTATGTATATATTAGGGAGATAGAGAACCCGAATTAATCGATAATTGTCTTTTTCGTCTTTCCTTTTCAAATTTTTAAATTTCCAGCTGCGCTCTGATGTTGTGCCCAAAACTGCTGAAAATTTCCGCGCCTTGTGCACCGGCGAGAAGGGCTTTGGATACAAGGGCTCCGCTTTCCATCGCGTCATCCCCAACTTTATGTGCCAAGGCGGTGATTTCACCCACCACAACGGCACCGGCGGCAAGTCCATTTATGGCTACAAGTTCCAAGATGAGAACTTCCAACTGAAGCATACCGGACCCGGTATTCTCTCCATGGCCAACGCTGGCCCCAACACCAATGGATCCCAGTTCTTTATTTGCACCGTAAAGACCCCTTGGTTGGACAACAAGCATGTTGTCTTCGGTGAAGTCGTTGAGGGTATCGATGTGGTCAAGAAGATTGAATCTTATGGCTCTCAATCCGGCAAGACCTCACTGAGGGTTGTGGTGGCCAACAGTGGATCCCTTTAAATTTCGGATAGACCAGTTTGAGTTTAGAAGAAAATGAAAGGGAATATATATATATAAATATAATCAACTGTTGAGAGACGAAAACCGTTCGCATTTTTCTCCACGATTTTTTTTTACCAATAACTGTAATATGATTAATTATGAAATACAAAACATACAAAATATTTTCAATGGACATCGTGTTTCCGTATTAACAATGGGGTTTTCTTTTCTCATCTTCCACAAAAAGAAAAAAAACACCAAAAAAATGCAGCTTCCAAGATTTTGAGAGGGAATCTCTTGGATTAAGCGCGCGCGCGCATGCTGCTTGGAATCGAAAGATTTGATGCTGGGTTTCCTCTTTGAATATGGCGCCCTTTTTTCCTCATATTTCGATATCTTTTTTATCGAAAAGTTTGTTCTTAACAGAATATTCAAATTGGATTTGGATTTCTAGTTGGATGGAATTTCTAGAATGTTCGAAACTAACTTAACAAAAGTAAACTAATACAAAATTTAAATCATTTCTTTATGACTATTAACTTTGTCTTTATATAAACAAAGAAGTTATAAATAAAATTGTATGAAACATATACAAATTGGCTAAGTTTTTTTGTCTTTTCAGTTGATGGATTTTATTTTTCCAGAAAATAACTAGTAATAATAATAATATTAATATTATTGGAAGAATATTTCAGCACTACTTAAAGTAGCATACAATAGATTGTATTCCTGTTCATAGGCATTAACATGCCTCTCCGATATCGCCACCGTCTGGAGAAGTTTCTCATTTTGCATATTATTGGGTGACGATGCCGACGAGGATGAGGACGATAATGAGGCTTCAGTTGTCTTTTGTGTCTCCAGCATTTGCCGCAATTTCTGGCGTTCGGAGTTCAATTGTTGTGTAGTTGTCTGATTCCAGCCAAGTTCATGGAAATCACTCAATTGATTCAACATATTCAATATGTAAACCAAACCAATGGCAAATCCATCTTCAAATAGAGAACATTTCGGTTGATCCTTTTTATAGATTTTCATTTTCTCTTTCACCCGATAGTCAATATAGTTCATTATCAGAGCCGGGGTTATAAGAAAGAAACTCTTTAAATGATGATTATGTGGATTGCAGAAAAATGGTTGAAATCCTTGCATAAGCAGCTGGAAAGTAAACAAACAAATATATTATTTATGGTAATTTCACATTTTGATTGTCAACTGTAATTGGAACTCGCACTCGCCGATTAGCCACATAATTATGTGTATATAGGAGCTGACTACATTTGTTTAATTAACTATGTATATGTACATTGTTCAAAGTTTGTTGTCAGTTCAGCTTCAGTTACATTCCGGAAGAAGTCGAACAAACAAACAACAAAAAAAACTAATGTTAGGATTGGGTTTCCTTTCCCTTACCTTAAAGTAATTTGTACAATCCGAATAGCATTCCATCATATGGCCAACACTTTTGCCATACTCTCTTATGGAATTCTCTGTTGCCTCTGGTAATTGCAGATTCTTGGCACAGTCATTGGATATCAATTTACTACATGTCCTAGACATGTAGGAACGACTTCTATAATTGGCATTTTTACTGCCAGCCTGTAAAAGTCGTACATAGCCCACAGCATTACCTATATGTACATAAGTTTAAAAATTGGTCATATGTTGATGGATGATTGAAAACTCACCCACTTGGGTAATGACTTTACGAAATAAGTCCATATATGTTTCACCATTATTCGAGAAGCCCAGTCTTTTGATTTTCTTGATGAAACTTTCAGCCCTTTCATATGGATACGATTGATATGGCTTATTGTTATGCTTTTGTTCGGCATGAAGCCGAAATTCCTTCAACAGCCTCGACTTGATATGCTCATCATGAAGGAACGTTGAGAACGTATAGAATTTTTGACGCAGAAACTGATAGATAAAGTTGACGGTGGTATTTATGATGCCAGTGCCATGGGTTTGTACGGAATTGGCCACATGACGGGTTCCAATAATGTCCAGATGTTTGCCCTTACTGTCCGTTTCCACAAATAATTGCAAATTCATATTGTATGCATACGATGAGGCAAATGTGTGGATATTTCGCATTATCTGCAGTACATCAATACCCTAATTTCAAATAATTGAAGGTTATTTAGGATATTAGTCGAGAAAGAGAGGGTGGGGGTGGGGGCATTCATTTTGTTTACTTGATCAATAGTTTGATTGGGTAGATAATCATCCACTGGCCGTAGCTGGAGTAGGTTATATGCAAAGTGACGAAACTTTTCATACGATTTCCAATCATGAGGTGCGATAGTTGTTAAATTGTAGAACGTTGCAGTAAAATAATTCTCAAGGTTATCTAAAAGACAATAGAAACAAGTGTTAGTCAGCAGTAATTGTGCATGTATGTACCCTATCTAGAGTATATGTATATGTACATATGTACATTGCATTGCAGGGCCGGTTAATTGCGGTTGGGTGGCGAGCCCAGGTTCGGACCCGGACCCCCGCCCACAACAAAACTGTCAACAATATTTGGGTCGAAGGTCCTAAATCGATTTATTTTCATTGCACATACACGCGAACCTAGCCAAACATATAATTGAGATTCGTTATGGACATTAAGTACTTTTGTACTGAATGAATGAAGCCACCACTAGCCATTATTAGTTGTGTGTAAACACACAGAAGGAATGATTACTGGAATTACATTTCCATGACATTCGCCTAGGACTAGTGGAATGGGTTTACCTCGCAGTATATTATAGTGTCCATCAATTTCAATGGCTGATACATTCGTACAGCTACGATAGTCGAGAGTGTTTTGTTGGAATGGTTGATCTTGATCCTGGAACAGATGTGACAAGGCCTCAACGCGTAGAAATGATTCAAAATGTGTGCTCAAAAATTCAATGATTAAATCTTTAGAACTTTGCTGCGTTGAGTCATTTCCGCTGCATTTGAACACTGTTAGAGATTTATCCAATAGATTGCTAGCTGCGATGATATTCTAATAATGCAAGAAAATAAAATTATCATGACACACTTCTATATGTAATTATATATAATTACTATGGTATTACCCACCTGTAAGGCATACGGATTGCGTTGCTGTTGAGCATACTCCTTTAGGATGGAAGTGCTTATTAGCCAATAGTTGTACAATAAACCTGTTGAATCGAATTGACCTGAAATATTACGTTGAATATCACCCAGATTGTTGACCCGCTGGTAGATGGACTTAAAGAGCTTTTGCTTATCGGCCGGCAGGCTACGATCCTTTTCTAGAAATTCACTCAATGCCAAATTGACAAGTGTTAAACGTTTTCTTATGGGATGCGAACGTATGGATTTCTCAGCCAACTTCAGAGACGACAGTATATTCATCTTTCGTTGTAATAATTTCAAATCGACTATTTTCTTCTTGGTGGTCAATAGGAGATGCAGAACCTTTTGCTTTTGCCATTGACTGAGTGAGCTTAAGAATCGTATGAAATTGATTTGATTCGAGGCAAATGTTTGATGCATGGCTTTTAAATATTGCATTAGCTTGCATATGGTATAGAAATCTGTTTTGGTCAATGGCACCATGAGGGCAACATGCCGATTAATTAAACCCTCAATGTGTCCAGCAACTTGATCGGCATAGCTCTGTCCGCTGAGAATCAAATCCGAGAAACTCTTTAGATGGCCAAAAATGCCAGCAGCAAAGACTCTTTGCATATTCAACGACCATATGGCAATCTGTGTGCCCAGCTGTCGACATGCACGCTGATCGTTTTGCTTAATCTTCTCCAGAGACACAGCATTGGGCTGCAATGACGATGGAAATTTGTTTCCTGGTGTCCTTATCAAGGACTTGGCATGCTGCATAAGGAAGACATTCGGCGACCAATGAACATTTTGATTTATAGGTAAACGTTGATATTTCGACAACGTCTCGAGGAGATGTTTCATCAATTTACCCTCGATTTGTATGCCCAGTTGATAGAGTATGGCCACAAAGGCAGTCAAACGTATTATATGCTTGGGATCCTCATAGTTTTTACATTCATTGGCTTGATGACGTGATTCGATCTCTAGTTGCATTTTCCGTGTATATGCATTGGAATGTTGCGTCAGATGATTGACATCTTTTAGATTGAATTGTTTCTTCAGATCCAGTAGACTATCCAACAGAATCTATAACAGTTTATAAGATGATGAAATTAATGTACATACATATATGGCAATTGTTCACTACTTACCCGAAATATATTGCCAGAAATTACAGTCTCTAGATCATCGAGAGAGGCATATAGACCACCAATTTCTAGTTTTGTATACAATCCGGTTAACTCATTAGCTTTACTTTTGTCCAGATTTTTGAGCCATTTCTTATAGAGTGTCCACTTTTCCGACATATTCGATTGCATAGAGATCTCATTGAATATAACAATTTGCTCCAGCAGCTCACAAATCGAATCAAATGCAGTCTAGGCGAAATGAAAGATCAATTAAGTGTTAATCGTATAGGGTTATTGGATATTTTTGACTTACAAATAAATGAACTTCACCAATATCGACTGGTAAGCAGGAAGACGCACTTATCTGGCTCCACAGATTCTGTAGGATGACAATGGAACGTTTTAGCACAAAATACACCTGACAATAAAAGTCAATGGCTGAGCTCATGCGATGCAGGGTTCGCTCGATTCCTCCCTCATCGATTGGAAAGTCACCAAACGAGAATGCCAATTGATACTGCCTTAGGGCAGTGGTCAAGTCATGGCATTGATTACATAGATTGGCAAGAGTCGTCAATGGTTTGTTGGCCAGCAGTTCAGCTGCTTCGGCATTGATTTCCGAGATCATAAAATTGGCATTGCCGTAGTTTATTTCCACAGGCGGAGCCACCAATGACAGGGAGACAGTTGCTGCTGTCACTTTCTCATTGCCGCCTGGAGATATGACAGTCTTTAGTTTATTCAAATGTGCGTCATGCTCCTCAATGAATGCTCCATAATCCTTGAGAATATCCGCGGCAAACATGGCTGGGCGATAAGGACAATAATTTTTTAGTTGCATTGCAAATATTTACATATGTACATATGTACTTACAAAGAGAATTATTTGGTTTTGGTTTCATTTTGGTTTTAGTTTCGGGTGCCGGCTGTTTTTATGTTTTGATTTTGGTTGTTTTCTTTCTATGTTGGGTCCCCCCCTTGGCCACCTTCTCCACCCACACAAACACACCAATCAGCAGCACTGACGCCCAACTTTTTTACCAGTGTTGCCAAAAAATTTAGAGAAAATATTATAAACTTTAAATATATCTTATTCTTAGTCATTAGTTTGTTAATATTATCCTGATGTCCTTTAATTTCTGCTATTAATGCATAAATGTTTCGGCATAATTAGCTGTAAATTTAAAAGCAGTTAAAAAAGGAAGCTAAATGATGGTTGGCATCCCTACATATTTTACTTGCCCAACACTGGCAACCTGAACAGCTTATGGAACAGCTGACAATTTCATAAATTATTATATTTGTGCCGTTTTTGTTTTTGATTTAAAGCCATGGTTGATGCACAAACCCAAACGACAAAGACGACGACATCAACGCCACCCATAGATCAGACGGCATCCATGCATCAGGTGCCCAACAAAGAATTGGATATATACCGTGATACATTTATACGTTACATGGGTAAATAGGCATAGGCAAATCGGATGATGCCATTGATGATCTAAGCGATTGAAGGAATTTCTCTGCCTCACAGGTTATAGCAATGAGATAGGCGAAGCCTTTCGTCCTCTGGTCCCCAAATCTCTGGTAGCTGCTTCCTATGGCATGGCCATTGGTTATGTGTGCACGGATACCTTCGACAAGTCTTTGCGTCAGCAAATGGCTGGCTCCACTCATCGAGAGGTGGCCATGGTGGCAGCCGATGTCTTTACTTGGCAAATGATGGCATCTGTAATAATACCAGGACTCGTTATCAATAGGTATGGCAGAGTAAGGACGGCATAATATGTCATCGTGATATTTCTCTTTATCCGTTCGACAGGATTACATGGGCCAGCAAAAATCTGTTGAGTAAGGCTCCAGTGGGTGTGCTCAAAACATTGCCCACACTGATAGGTTTGGCCAGTATACCATTGATAGTTCATCCCATTGATAGTCTGGTGGATCGTGTGATGGACGCCACGTTTCGCAAGGCTGTGCGGTAAAACATGACATAAAAAGGGGGACAAATTGGCCAAATCTTTCTTCTTTGTGTACATGTGTACATAGATCGGTGCTAGTTGTATTAATATTACATTTAATGCTTGTTAAAACTAAACAATAAAATGTTTAATACTTTGGTATTTACATTTATTATTGCAATAGAAAAAACTTTTTTGTGTACACAAGCTTGTTAATTGGGTGTAGAAAAATATAAAGCAATTGTTTTGGGAATGGGTGATTGGGGGGTGGGGGTTTGGGTGATATACATTTAATTTGTTAACGGTATTTTATACAATTTAGGCAACATTGGAATGCCGTTTATTTTTCCTTTCTTTCTTTTTTGGATTATGAAACCCAGAATTCTCAATCTTCATTGTCACTATCAATTAAATAAGGACTATCTAAGGCGCCCAGACCAGCGGCCACGCCTCCCTCATTGGCAGTAGACAATTTAGTACGCAACATATGTCCCGCCTGATAATTATGGACTATATTGTCCGCATCACCGATTACTACACCGAATATACCCAATTCAGATACCATATCCACTATAGGTGGAGGCATTTCACCACCCGGCCGCACCATATAACCCTTGGTCAATGGCGGATGTATCAAGTCCATTAAAATCCATGCTGAACGTTCCACTCGTGTCATGCGCTACAATTGCAAAATGGATGAATAATGAATTTCATTTGATGGATATCTCCGGGATGAGTTTACCTTAAGAGCATCGGGTATATCCACGCCATAAACATTATTGCCACCACCCTCACGTTGGGGTTTAAGTACAAATTTCTCTGGTGTACGTAGGGCCATCTCATAGCTGGCATTGCCGGCATCATTATCATCCAGGGAATAGAGTCCGGTAAATATTTTACCCACAGCCTTTATCTCTTCGGGATCATTGATGAATCGCTCCAATACTGAGGGTTGAGCCAATGCCTGTTGCACTTTTTTCGTTCCAGCCAAATGATATTGAATCGATGGACTTTTGATGGCCAATGAGGTTTCCATCAAATAACGAGCATCCCATTCATCCTGCGAATGATAATGGCCAGGCTCGTAACCAGCACGAAAATAAATGACAGCCACCTCATGAGGGCCCCTGAAAATAAAGAGACAGTGTAAGAGAGAGAGAGAGAGAGAGATAACATTATGACGTCGGGGTCACCATTTCGAGAGCTTACAATAACAACTCTTTGCTCTGTCCCAGTTTGCCCTCACGATGAACTTCGGTTAGAGTGCGACGCAGGACCTTAATATGCGGATATGTCTCTCTGATGTAAAACTCGTGGAAACGTTGATCGCAAATATTATAGGATACATCCTCAATAATGAATAAGATGACAGCCTTGGGTTTACCATAGATATCCCAAGCTTTGACCATGCCATCACAGAGACCAGCTAGGGCATTATTTTTGGGCATCTGCAGAGAAGGGAAGAGAGCATTTAGGCCACGATACACATCCGGGATTTGAGCCAACTTACATTTTTTAACTTTTCCGCATGTCCAAGTTCGCTCAGCACAAAGCTAAACAAGGTGAACAGAAGAACAGGATAAAGGGAAGAGATTAATAATATTCAATAAAACAATCAAAAAAAAAAAAGGTTAACAAACAAGCAACAAAACAGGAAAAAAACAACATAGTTCTGGGTGGATGGGAGGATTGTGGGTGGAGTTATAGTGAGTTACATATGTATGTACATATATATAAAAAACCATTAGGGTTTAGGGATTCATCAAGGGGGCGGGATAAGGAATTGTAGGTGTAAGTGTGTGTGTGTGTGTGTGTGTGAGGGAGAGGTCTCAATGCCATAACCCTAAAGAAAGTGTGCGAGAGAGACGACAGAGTGAGTGAATGAAAGCAGACAGAGAGTGATATAAAGGCATGCATAAGTCAGGATAAATCGAATCCTTTACTCAATGATAGGATGTTAATGGGGCTTTTGTTTTAGTCATTTGGTAACGGTAATTCTAATTAACTAATGAGAAAATTGCAAAAAGTGCAGTGCATGGTCATATGAGTAACAGAGACAGAGAGAGAGAGAGATTGTGCATTGGTGTGTTTGTGTGTGTGTGTGTGCGGTAGAGAGTGAGAGAGATAGAAGATAGGGCTTAATACTTCTGCAGAGGCACCAAGTGTGTAGCAATGCCACCGAAACTGGAGGCAATCGTGTTGATTTCAACCTGCTTTATTGCACAGCCCTCGTACAAGTGAGCCAAATAGTCAGAACGTAATAGACCGATGCTATAAGCCTGCAATAATTATTGATCATTATACATTATATATCTAAAATTTGTACAGGAAATATATGTATGTATATGGTATATTTTATGTACATTATCTCTCATTATTCCCCTTAAACTTTTAGATTTTAACCAAACAGCCAAACCAAAAATAAAAGCATCACAGCAAAAAAAAAAAAATACTAAAAAGGAAAATAAATGAAATTAAAAATAAACTGAAAAAAATTGTTTTCCTTACACCATTCACAGGCTTTCACTAAGGGTGATAGAGAGAGAGAGAGAGGGAGAGAGACAGCAAAAATTTATCGTGAGAAAGCGATGAAAACATGATTGAAACGATGGAATGAAACAAACTAACGGTGCTAACACCATCTCGACTGTACTTCTTTGTCCTAATTCATCTGTCCTTGTCCAAAAATCAGCATATGTATTTTAAATGATAGTTTAGTTGAGTGAACATAATGATTCAGTTCATTTACTCACTTGTTCATTGACTCATTTATTCAGTCAAAGTAATGAACAAGAGAGTAAGCACGTTGCTCATTTTTGGTTCGCTAATGGATAGTGTAATATGTATGTATGTTTATGCGATAAGAATTGAAATATGCATTTCATGAATATGAATCATATGAATGAAGAAGGAGCATGCTAGAACCGCATTAGCGATAAGCGAGCATTTCGCAATTTGTTCAAATAAAATGAGAGGAACTTAATTCGATTCTTATCTGACAAATAAAACAAAAAAAGAGCAAACAAAAAGATAGATGAATGATAGGATGAATGCATAGATAGAGACACAAGATAGATAGATGAAGATATTTGTGGAGATTATATATATGTATGTAGAGAGAGAGAGAGATAGAGCGTAAAGTGAAAAAAATGTTTCAATTATTAAGTTGTTGTGATGGTTAGGCGGGATGACAGGCAGACAGGCAGGCAGGCAGGTAGGTAGAGGCTGACGGTCAGGCGGGCGGGCGGGCTGTCGTACGGTCGGGAGATGTTCAGGCAAATATCAGCATTCGACGAGCGGCATATAGTAGTAATTAAGCAATAAAATCAAAAGAAACTACAATAACGAAACAAAGATCATACATACATATCTATATCTATATATATACATACATATATGTAGATGGATAGATAATTAAGAACATAACACAGAGCAAAAGGCTAAAAACATACAAAAAATTGCGCTACTTTTAATTTGGGATATATAGTTTATATATACATAACCATGTATGTACATATATGTATATATATTATAGCGGTATGGGCACAACACACCCACCCATACACACACACAAACGCACTAAAAAGGATAATCGAAAAATTGAAATTTTCTCTAACTAAACTGAAATTTTTTTTTTTTTTTCGGGGGGGTGGTGGAGGGTTTGTATTTTTTTGTAAAATTGTTTTAGTATACATATTATTATATTGGAGAGGTATGAAATATTTCTGGATATCTTGGGTTAAAAATGAATCATTAGTTTTAGAAGAGTCCTTTCATTTACTATGTACATATGTGTGTTGGTGTGTGTGTGTGTGTGTGTTAGGCTTGTTAAAGAAGGCAAAATATCATGATTTCATGTGGGTGGATAAAGGGAATATGATCAAGAGGAAGGAAAGATCAAGTGGATATTGTATATAAAATGTATACATGTAAGTGTTTGTGTGTGTGTGTGTGTGTATGAGAAATAAAGAAAGAAGGAGGAGGAGAGAGGACAGCACCTTTGTATGGTTTTACTTGCTGGTCCCAAATGGCCAAAACCTGAAGCTATTGTATTGATCTCGACTTGTTTCCAGCAGCAATATGCCGATTGTTTGACATTAGCATGACGATCCTTGCATTTGATTTTCGGTTTGCACTTGGTTGTTGCTTGTTTAAAACATATTTCCGCCTCAACATCCGCTGCCGTTGCCTCAAACTCTTCCTTATCCTTAGCTGCTGCTGCTGCTGCATCTTCATTTTGTTGCTGTTGCTGTTGCAGGACCTTCATTGATAACTCTGGACAGTCCGATTCCAGCATTAGATCGCTACGCAGCATGCCCAATGAAATGCGCTTTGGTTTGTATTTTTTTTTTCGTTTTGTTTGTTTGTTTTTTTTTTTTTTTTTTTTGGCGATTTTATAAAATTTGATGTATAGATTTATATAGGCATATAAAAATATGATGATATAAATTTGAGGGAAAAAAAGATAGAAACCTTTTTGTCTGCTCCTCATGCCATTGTGGATTGGGAGTGTTCGATTTTTATATAGAATCGGGCATATCATATGACAAATTTCTTAATTATCCAACAACCCATAATGGCAATGAAGAACTAATCGAGTTAGCGTGAACAACAACAACAACAATAATAATAATAATACTTAATAATCACAAGAACAACATTAATGGCAAACATTGATTAGGTTTTGGTTTAAAATTGAATCAGCTGCTGCTGCTTAACCACTTGTAACCCTGAATAGAAATATATATTTCAAATATACTCGAGATAAGATTCGTTTAAGCATCCTCCACATATAAATCATTTAATGAATGCGATTTATGAAGAGAACGAGTACTAGCCAGGCTATACATTTTTTGCCACGATAAGATTAAATCAAATAAATGTTTAACAAATGGCGAAAATTAATATAAACTAAATACCTATGTTGTAATCATTAATGTATATTATAAATCTTTAGAAAACAACGAAATGCGCGCTCCTAATGCAAGAGTGATTAGATATGATTAGAATGAGCCAGCTGAGGAGGATGTGGGTAGGAATGTGGACTGATGGGCAATGAAGTGGTTAAGGTGTGAGGGCAACAAAATGGTATTCAATCATTTAAGCATCATCTCCTTCTGTCTTTCGCCTTCTATAGTGTGCCTTTACTTTTTTGTTTGAGCGAGAGGGGGGAGAGTGGTGGGGTTTCTTTGCCATTGTCTAGAATTGCATCTCACCTGAGTGAAACCATGGGCCAACACTTTGCGATAGATATTAAACAGATTTGCTGTAAATTCATCGACTTTTATTGTCTCCGCCAATGTGGTGGTTATGAACTCCTCATCATGGGCCACATTATGCATTAAACGATTGATAATCGGTTGCAGGGCCACTGCCTTTTCGAACTCCTTGCGGGGAAACGATGATGGGACCAAGAGAAAAGGAGCAAACTGCCAAACAACATAAACAATTTCAATACAATCCTCAATCAAAACTAGGGCTGGTTTAACTCACATTCAATGTATCTGGACTGAAATTGGTTTTAGATCTCATCGCTGCTCCATGCATTAGGGCATAATCCTTGGCCTTGGCTGTTATCTCCAGGAGTTCATCTTCGGCCAGGGGCAGTTTAATGCAGCCTCTCAGAACCGGTGTTGGGGATTCGCTGGACATGTTTTAGAGTTTGAGTTTCTATTGAAGTTCACTATCAGCTGACAACTCTATAGATATATCTGAATGTATATATGTATGTCTCAGTTCCAGGTGTCACGTTATCAATTATTTATATGTATTTCAACTCTTCTGCTTAGCCCTCAAGTTGGTTGTTCTGCACTTTAAATTTCGTTTTGCAATCTAATTTAGTTTGACATTTAAATAAAAGTAATCCAATGAAAATAAAAACAATTAATAAAAACAAAGTTTTTAAGTCCTAGTCGGCGAGTTCGCCCAAATTATATATTCTCCCCAACAAATTTCGCCGTCCCAAATTGAATATTCGCCGCAAAATATTCGCCTTAAAATGTGAATACTTTCGCTCCGACAAAATGAATATTCGCCGGACCATTTACTCAATCGCTCTCAAACTTGGCAGTATTTTGCTGCAATTGCTTTCAAACGGTAGCCGGCTGTTATCGATAGCCGATAATTAAGTGCTAAGAAAGCTAAAAGCTAGAATTTGTAAATGCTGTTAATTTTGAAAAATTCCGTTGGCAAATTTTCAATACATTTTTCCAATCAAAATAATAGAATTTAAAAACAATGCAATAAAGTTATGTTTTTTTTTAGGCATCGGTACAAATTGGCTTTTGACAACAGTATTTTAACTGAATGCCTAGGCCTTTTTGTTTCTTGTATTTATTTTCAGGTTTCATTTAATTTTTTGCGATTTTTTTGTTGTTGCTGTTGCATTTTGTTTAACATTTGTTGATGTTTGGTTTTTCTTTTGTTTTATTTTAAGTACATTTAAATAAACTCTAAGTAGTATATATATCTATATATAAAGTAATTTGTTCAATAATTTGTTAATGATTTTTTTTTGTTTTTTTTGTTGTCATTTTTGCTTTGTTCCACATTATAAATAGTTGATATTGAGTAAATATATATGTATATATATATAATTTGACATATGTGTATGTGCTATTTTTGGGGAATGGTGTCGGGGGTGGGGGAAAGTCGGTAAAATTTCGTATCTTTTTTTTTTTTACTATTTTATTTGATTATATTTGTAAAAATGCTTTGGTTATTGCTGTAAAAAATTGACTAAATTTATTTTAATTTTAAAAATTTTCATTCCAAAAAAAAAAAAAAATTATACATACATACTACATTTTTGTCTATCAGGCATACACATTCATACATACATAGATTGATATATATGTATATATATAGATAATTCTATATAGCTTAAAACTAAAATATTTAAGCCACACTGCGGTTTCGAAGGCCTCATTTAATGTACAATTCATTTTCGTTTAGGTTTTCCTTTAATTTTCAATTTAAGCTCAAGTCTTTTCGTGTTGTTTTTTCTTCTTTTGTTTTGTTTTTGTTGTGGTAAAACTATATGTGCTCTCGTTGTATATATCTATATATAGTATAGTTAGAAATATCATGCTTATATTTATGTATATGATAGGTAAAAAAAAGAGTAGAAAAAAATTCACTTATGTATAGATTCAAATTGTTTGCTAATTTTGATTTTGGTAATTAACATTTCTCATTCTCAATGTTAATTACATATTTTTGCTCTCGCTACCAACTACTCGCTACTTGCTACTCGCTACATGCTACTTGCTACACGCTGGTCGGTTACACCGCCAGTAAAATATTTTGAAAAAAAAAAACACTTTGTTTAAACCAAATTTCTTAGAAAAATCGAAAAAAATATTAAGAAAACTATGCTTTGGTATACGGATATATATATATATATATAGAACATTGATTCGTTAATCATATTCTTTGCCATTTTACTTGTCCACTCCCAGAAATTTGGCTGCCTCATCAGCGGATGAGAGCAATTTATTCAATATACCCTGATCACTGATGCCCAACAGATTGCCAATGAGATCGGTTGAACCAGCCACAGCAGATGCAGTTGCTCCCGGAGTTGTTGCACGGTGTTGTTGCTCGCCCAAATTCTCTTTGTGCTCGCCCAAACGACTTGCTCGCCACTCGTTCGCCTTGTCCAGTAGCTCATGCAATTTTGGTAGACGTAGTCCCAATTTATTATTATTATTGTTTGTATTGTTATTGTTGTTGTTGTTTGTGTTGTTGTTATTGTTATTGTTGTTGTTGGTGTGACAATTATTGTTGTTATTATTGGGCAGAGGTGTAGACGGCGGTGTGGTTGTTGTTGTCGTTGTCATAATTTGCTCATCATCCGAACAATCGGAACCACCTTGCATCTCACCAGCATTATGGGAACGTCCACTATGCTTCTTCATGTGCCGCAACATGCTATGCTTCAATGTGAATTTGCGTAGACAAATCTCACACTGAAATGGCCTCTCACCCGAATGGGTACGCATATGACGACGCAAATCCTCAGTGGACCAAAAGCGACGAACACAAAATGCGCAAATCACTTTCCGATTGCTATAGTCGGGGTATTTACCAGAACCACCACGACCATTGCCGGCCATACCCAAAGATCCTTCATCATCGGATTGGGGAGCAGTGGGCTGCACTGCTGCCGCTGTTGCGTTTGCTCCCTGGAGGGGTTCTTCCGTTTCGATGGCTCCCTTGGCCAAAAGCAAGGCAAATTCATGGGCATGCGCTTGCTTGATGTGATCCAAGCACTGCAAACGCTCGCTAAACGAACATTCACACAGATGGCACTTGAAGGGCAAATCGCCATTGGCCAACTCGTTACTCGCTGAATTTGCGGCAGCGACGGCTGCAGCGGCTGCTGCTGCTGCCGACGAAGAGGCAGCCACGGCCATTTGCTGAGTTAATTGAGCAGCGGCAGCCAATTGTTGCATTAACTGCTGCTCTCGCTCCAATTCCAGTTCTCGTTCTCGCTCACGTTCTAGCTCCTTTTCCCTCTCTCGCTCCAATTGCCTTTCACGTTCTCGCTCACGCTCAAGTTCACGCTCTCGCTCGCGTTCTCGCTCCAGTTCGGCCTTCTCTCGCTCGGCCTCTTGGCGCTTGCGTTGCTCCTCCAATTCGATTTCTTCCACTGATTTGGGCACCGGTATCGGTTCACTCACATCCTCGGTGGGGACATACACGGACATGGCCGATTCGACATTGCCATGCTTCCTCAACAAGTGACGATCACAATTGCTCTTGGTGGTAAAGAGCAGCGGACAGTGGGAGCATTTGAATGGCTTCTGGCCGGTGTGGGTCAAAATGTGCCGCCTCAGGGAACTGCTCCAGGGGAACATACGCTGGCAATAGGGGCACGAGACACGATTGGGGGCCAGACTGTAGGCGGATTTCTTTTTGGGCTCTTGGCCACTGCTGCTGCTGCTGGTGACATCCTCGGTGCCTGAGTTATTGCTCTCGCTGGCACTGCCCGAGGCAACGAGACCCTCTTCGTCGCTCTGCTCCATGTGATTGGCCACATCGCTGGGACGAAAATAACTGGTGAAACTTTGCATCGATTGATTGCTTGTGGCATTGTCCACTAGCTTGGATACGGGCACCAAATCGGAGAGTGGAGATTCATCCTTATTGAACGGTGAGCTGGCCACATCTTTCAGTGACTTGGCCACGGATTCAACTTGAGCAATCATCGACTTCATTGAGGATGGCGCCTGATGGCTACTGGCAATTGCAGCGGAAGCTGATTCCACCTCATGGCTTGTGGGTTTACCAGCTTTGATGGCCTGCTCTAGAATGGTTTCGGCCACCTTCTTGGCTGCCTCATTGCTGGCCATGTTCTCAATGGTTTGTGGCAAATCTTTGTCATGCGATTGCTGGTCATCATCCACAATTACCACCAGCTTTTTGTCCATATCCACATCCACGTGAGCAGCTGCTGCTGCCACATCATGACCATGGTCATCGTCCTCGTCTTCATCGGCACCCACATCCTCCTCCTCATCCTCATCTTCTTCCTCATCGAAATCATCATCGGCCTCGGGTTCAGCTTCATTTTCAGCCTCTGCCTCGTCCTCATCAATGATTAGCTTTGGTTCATCATCATCAATGGCCAAGCTATGGCCATTTCCATGAGCATTTCCATTACTGTTGCCATTTCCATTGGCCAGGGCATAATTGAAGTTCATCAAGTGAGAAGAAGCTGCCGCTGCGGCCACACTGCTCGATCCATGGGCCAATGCCTGTTGCAGCAAATCTGTGTTCTTGTGTGCCTTCAATTGCTGGGCCAATATGGCATATTTCACCTGCTCCGAAATGGGTGTGACCAGACCTGCTCCATGCCCCTGATGAGGATGTTGCTGTTGTTGATGATGATTGTGTTGATGATGATGATGGTGATGGGACGGCTGCTGCTGGTGATGGGCCTGGGCTGCTGCTGCTGCTGCGGCGGCGGCTGCAGCTTGGGCGGCCGCTGCTGCTCCACGTCCACGCATCACATGGTGGCCACTTCGCTGGCGCTGGGCATAGAACTGTGGATGTTGCTGCTTCACATGTCGCTCCATATTCGAGCGCAAGGTAAATCTCGCCGAGCAGTGCTCACAGGCAAAGGGACGTTCGGTGCGATAGCGACGTTGCTTCTGCTTGGGCATAAGGACACCATTCTTGATGACCATTTTGACTGGGCCACCGGGCAGCAGGGATAGACGGTTGCTTGAGGGGCTCATTTGTTGTTGCTGCTGCTGCTGTTGCATGGCACTGGACGGTGGCAATTTCTCTCCAACGACTGAGCCGTTCGACGATGTTGACGGTGGCGGCGGAGCTGGCGGTGTCATGAAGTTAAAGAAGGGAAATCCAGAGGATTGTTGAAACATTAGATTGCGGAAAAGTTGCTGCATATATTGTGAGGCAGCATCGTTTTGGCCAAACAGTTGCTGTTGGGCTAGCAGTTGCAATTGTTGTTGCTGCTGCTGTTGTTGTTGCTGCTGCTGTTGCTGCTGCTGCTGCTGACGTTGCTGCTGATCGGCTAGATCATTGTTTATTGGCGAAGTTATTGGCAATGTAGTGGTTGTTGTTGCTGCTGTTGTTGCGGCATTTGAAGATGGCTTCTTGCTGAGATCTAGCACATCCATTGAGAGATCAATAGCACTTGCTGCTGGCGACGGCGTCGCCTTAATGGCAGGTGTTTGCTTCTCCACCAACTGATCGAGGCTCTTAACTTGGATCTTAAGTGGCGGCGGCTGTTGCACATTTTGCGTAACTCCTGGGCCATCGTTCATCAGCATATGCTTCAATTGGGAGGCAGCAGTCACCTCCAGAGGTGGCGGCGATGCCGAACGATAACTCTCATCGGTGTCGTTTAAACGCAATTTACCCTCACCCTCGCCGCAGCTGGCATCCTCGGCCGGATGGTAGACAATGGCACGTTTGACATCCTCACGACTGGTTTTGCCATGACGATTCCTCAAATGGCGCTCACAATTCGCCTTGGTGGTGAAGGCATAATTGCAGACGGCGCACTCATACGGACGATCTCCGTTATGGGTGCGCATGTGCCGCACCAAAGCGGCCTTGTCGCACACCGCATACGGACACATGTTGCAACGAAAGGGACCAGCGGGTCCAACTGCACCCAAATGGACACGATTGTGCCCCTTGAGGGCACGCAAATTGGGGAAAACTGCCGCACACAGTTTGCAGGGGAATTCGCCACGCAATTTCATGCGACGGAATTCCGAGGTGAAGACATCCTGGGCCTCCTCCTCCTGATCCCGTCCATCTAGACTGTATTGGCTCGAAGAGCATGGCGTATTGACCGATTGCTCAAAGTTGCGCAGAAAACTGGATGTACAACTCGAACTGGTCATATTCAGGATGCTTTGTATGTCGGCCAGATCTTTGCTATCGTTCGGCTCATGCTTTATGGGCGATGGTGGCGATGTGGCCAGCTCGTTGTTATCCTCGGACATCTGGGCATGTTCGGTTTTGCTCTTCAAATACAAATGATGAAAGAAATCGTCACGCTGTTTGGCCTCGGCTTCGGCTTCCTTCTCCACCTTGACTTCATCGCGATGGTCCATGGTGTCCACGGCATGACGTCTCATCTCTCGATCATCATCGTCCGCATCTCGATCGAGGTCGTCGTCGTCGTCTTCTTGTTCGCCATGCAATGGTGAGCTACTCGCTCTTAGGAGGGGCGGCAATCCACTGGACGATGAACCACCACGACAGCAATGTTTCTGCAGTTGCTTGTGACTCGAAAAGATCACATCGCATTCACGACATTTGGCCAATATATCGGAATGTTGTTGGTCCAAATGTTGGCATAAACTGGGCAGGGATTCGAATTCAGATAAACAGACAGGGCAACTTATCAGTGGAGTTGTGGGTGATGCTGATCTCGAGGCACCAGCCAATAGAGCGGCAACATCTGGTGTACTAGTAATAGATACTTCCACTTCGGTTTGCCGATCGCCTTCGCCATCGTCATCGATATCATCTTCATCCTCATCATCATCCACATCTCCATCTCCATCGGCATCGGCTGCTGCTGCTGCTTCATCGTCATCATCATGAGCATCGTTTATTATATTATTATTATTAATTGTCGTCTTTAGGCGACGTTTTTGTTTTAATATCGGCAATTCGTCCATTACGAGAGCTGCTTCTCCATCTACTTGCTCCACATCCTCCACATCCATTTGCTCTTCTTTGATGCGCTCTTCTTGATTATTGTTTGTAATTTTAATATTATTATTGTTAGTATTATTATTGTTGTTGTTGTTGTTGCTACTTTGGCTGTGACTATGATTGCTGCTTTGGCTTCGATTACTTGACAAATCTGTGGAGCAACTGGCATCACTTTCATAGCTACCAGAATTGACATCAGCAATCAATGAGTTTTGTTGCTTTTGTTGTTGATTTTTTGTTTGGTGTTGCTGTTGTTGTTGTTGCTGCTGTTGTTGCTGCTGCTGCTGTTGCTGCTGTTGTTGTTGTTGTTGCTGTTGGCGTCTTTGCTGTGCCGTCAGGGATGATGTATTGCTGCCGGCACCACCTGCTGCTGCTGCTGCTGCCGTTTGATGTTGCTTGTGTGTACGCATATGACGATGCATATTACCATTTGTGGTAAATGTCAGGTGGCAGTAGCGACAATTAAAGGGTCGTTCACCTGTATGTACCAGAACATGCCTATCCAAAGATGAGGCTGAGGATAATACCTAAGGAAACAAAAAAGAAAATAAGAAAAATAAAACAAATTTTGTTACCTCAATTCATTAGGCAGGCTGCAGAAAATAATGAATAAACCGATCTAGGTTGAGCGAATTTCTATTACCCCCTAAGATATGCAATAGGCACACTTAAATTTAATTTTGATCCTACAAAGAAATTTCAATGAATAATGACGCCATTATTTTTTTTTTTCAAATCCTGCCCTTAATTGGCTGAGAAACTTTTGTTAAATACTGATCCAATTTAAAACCTTTATGTCTATAGTAAATCAAAAACTCATTTGAAACTCATTGGTTATTAATTAAAGTCCAAATAGAATGCTAAAAAAATAATTTAAATTCACAAAAATTCTTGATTTTGAAACTTAAAAAGGGAAACTCTCAATTATCTATTATCTCAGATTTAAATGAAATCTAAATCTAAATAAAATATTTTTACATGATCTTAAAACTGATCTTCAAAGCTTCAATTGAAATTTCTTGAAAATTTTGACGACCAACACAATCTCAACACAATCTGGAGCAAAAATTGTAACTTCTTCTGATTTAAGATCCATTCAGTATTTATTTTCTTGGACTTTTGGATCCATTTGAATTTTCTTATTGTTTTTGTGTTTTCATGATGATGACTTACCTTGGAGCAAATGCGACAGGTGAAATTTTCGGTATCGCCATTGGCATAATTATGACATCGGATGTGATTGGTAAACTCATGGGGCGTGGCCGAGACAACCTCACAGATGGGGCATAGATATTTCATGTGCTCATCGCCGCCAGCACTGGACGATGACATGCAAAGGCCTTGAGGTGAAGAGGAGCCCGAGCTGCTGCTATTGTGGCTTTGGTTGCTGCTGCTGCTGTTGCTGTTGCTGCTGTTGCTGACGGCGGCAGCAGCAGCACTAATAACGGCAGAGGCATGACTATTGCCAATTAGATAGCCACTGTGTGCGCTGCCATCGACGAAGCCCGATTCGGATAGTTCGCCATTGATTAGACTGCTGCTATTGCTGCGATTCAAACGGAATTTCTTGCGCAGTGAATTGGCATCGGCTGGGCCATCGATTACAATGCTGGCGCTGGCAGCGGCGGCAACAGAGCCGTTCCGTCGCTGTTTATGGCGTGGGCGTTGCTGTTGCTGCTGCTGTTGGTGCGCAGCTGCAGCATTGGCAGACTCCTCTTCATCGGCATCTTCTTCATCCTCGGAGAGTGAGAGTAAATCATGTTGTTGCTGCTGTTGTTGTTGTTGCCGCAATTTACGTTTACGGGATGTTGTTGTTGTTGTTGCTGCTGCTGCTGCTGTTGCAGTGTGTGGCGTTGAGGTTGGCTGCAGCGTTCCGCTGGCGCTGCTTAATTTCTTTGGTGTGCGGCCAAGATCAAGATGTTCCAATGAGGATTCTGAGGTTGTGGAATCTCTACGTTGACGTTCCATATCAGTAGATGTTGTTGTTGTTGTTGTTGCTAGCATTTTCGTTGTTGTTGTTGGTGTTGTTACAAATTGAGATCGAGTTTACCGACTGAGAGCAGAGAAAAGGGCAAGAGAAACCAAAAAAATTGTGTCAAATTAGGCAAAGGGCTAGTTAAAGTTTAAGTTATTCAAATATTAAGTATTTAGCGAAAATCTATTGCAAATCTCTCAAATGTTTGTTTGTTTGTCTTCCTATTTTTTTTTATTGTGTTGGAATTCCTGTTTGTTATTTTCTTTGAAATTATAAATAAATAACAAAAAATGAAATAGTAGTATACAAACAGCTGATCTTTGAATTAATGTTACATGAGACGAAAGTAAACACGACTAATAAAAATAAAGCCAAAATACGATCCAAAGAAGGGAAATTCCACCACCCCCATCCACTCTCTTCATCACGCCTTTCCCCCTTCTTAGGTCCATTTTACATTTGCTTGCAATTGCAGCTGAAAAAATTTCTACCTACAAACACACACACATACACTCACCATATACATATACTTGTATATATGTATATGTATATCGATTTCTTATCTATTGCTTATCAGTTATTGTTAGAGTGAGACAGAGACAAAAGAGAGTTGTAAAAAAATGTGTTCTTATCTTTTCGCAAATCCCCCCAAAAAGAGCAGCAAAAAATGTAAAAGGAAAATAACTTTTTGTGAATTTTTTTTCTCCTTTTTTTTGTTGGTTTTTTAGTACAAATTTTTTTGATAACCAAAATGAGAGACCAACACAGAAAACGAGAAAAAAAAGGTTTTTATTTTTTTGGTTGGCTGATTTTAATTTCGCTAATATTAATGAGTCATAAGCGGCCAACCGTCCATCGTCTAGTCCATCCCTTCTAACCTCCAACCTTGCTCACCCCTCACCTCACAGCAACTGGCCCAGCAATTGCAAAACTTATGAATGAAATTTACGGTTAGATCACTTTAACATTAACCCAAATAAACTTCAAATCGGGGCATCAAAAAAGGTCAATTCTAGTTCACACACATTTCCAACCAACCCCTTGCCATGACAAGGGTCAAAACGTTTTTGACCTCACCTTGTTGACTTTTTTTGGCAACATAGAAAAAAAAAAAATAAAAACCATTCCCAAAAATTCAACCCTTTTTTGTTTTCAACTGTTTGACCTATTTGATTAGTTATCAATATAGATAACTTTAAATTAAGCTAATGGCTAATAATCCTCTGTTAATCCATCCGTTTTGTTTTAGTTTCATTCATTAAATTTATCTTTAGAATGGACAACTAATATAATTTACCTTTTTTTAATTTCTAATAGTTGCGACGGCATTTCCAAAAAAAAAAAATTGTTTGTTCCTATTTAGTATTATTTGTTGTAATTGGTTATTTACCAATTTTCGTTGTGAATTTTCGATTTTGTTGCTGTTGTTGTAAAGATTTTTCACTTTCCACTCACAATTAAAAGAAATGCAATTCTTAATTGTTAAATTTAATTTTAAATATTTTTTCGTTTTGTTGATTTCTTTTAAACTTTTGTTTTGTGTTTCAATTATTTAGCACTTTTCTTTGGTTGTTTTTCCAAAAAAAAAAATGATTATTTTCTATATTTGTGTATATAGATATTCCAAAATTTATATATATATTTTGTATATATATATAGTTAATGCACAGTGTTTATTTTGTTGGACAAAAAAATTAAATTGAATTTATTTATTTTTTGTTTTTGGTGTTTGTAGTTTTTATGATTATTTCTTTTTTATATAGCGCCCCGCTGCAGATGCTTTTGCCGTTGACGCGCACACGAGACACATGAGGCGCAACATGAAGCTTGACTGAGACGAGATGCAACATACGAAGTAGTATTTATAGACATTCCTTTCGGGGGGGAAGCATGTTGAGAGTAGATGAGCAAACGCGCGCAAAGACATACACCGAGAGAGTGAGAGCGAGAGAGAGCGAACAGTTATCTGAGCCAGAGCAAAAGCCAAGAGCAAGAGCAAGAGCATGGCGCAAATGGCTGCCGCTGTGTGTGAGTGTGTGTGTGCCAATGCGCGCGTGTGTTTGTGTGTATGTGTGAGAGTTTGGCTGCTGCTGCTTGTTGGTGGTGGCTGCGCTGTTTTACCTTGGTATTGGTATTGGTTAGATAAAAATGCACATCGTTGGCATAACGAGGGGCAGGCGACGACGCAACGACGACGACCGAGACGACGACGACACGACGACATGTAAATCTTCAAGCTGCTGCTGCTGTTGCTGCTGCTTCTTTGTTGGATTTTTCTTTCGTTTCATTTTTTGGGCGCAAATAGGATTACTCGACTTCTCCCCCCACTATCCTATCCCTCTCCGCATTCTTTGAAAACCAATGCTCTCACACTGTATCTATGTAACTGTTTCGGCGTGTCTATGTGTGTGTGTGTGCACGCATGTCGCTTTGCGTAAGTGTATAAATGCGTATGTTAGAGCAAGAGAGCTATATACAGATGACCCCCCCATCCACTCCCAACCCCAACCCCAAGACCACATATACATACAAACATACATATATATAATCATCATTCTCTGGAGGCGTCAACATGGCGTATGTATGCATACGCGTATGCACATATAGATTTATATGAACGTGCAAGGGAAATCCCTGCAATAGTTCGTATTTGAGAGTCCGTCCACTTTGGCTTATCAATTGGTTTCAATTTTAAATTTGAATTTAAATTGAAAATTGAATTTACATTTGCCAGATGCAATTACGAGTTTCTTGTCTTTTTCTATATGTATGTCTTTGTGTGAATGTTTGCGCTTGTACGTATGTACATACATAGCTTTATACATAAATCCGGTTGTCATGGTTAATGCCAAAACATATTGTTTATCCTAGTGGATAGAGAGAGCAAAAGAGAGACAAAAATAAAGATGTAGATGCTAGTTAGAGAACGAGAAAAGGAGATAGCAATAGTTTGATCTTGAGTAGCTACCCAACAAGAACCAAAAAAAAAAAAAAACTAAATGTTAAACGAAAGAATAAGAAAAAAACGGAAGTAAAAGAAGCTATCCACGTATTGTCCCTTTTCCTCTGGGTGCGTCACGTCGTTACAGTTGACCGACCGCCTTCGGCATCGTCATCGTCATCGGTTTTGGCTTCGGGTCAACACGTCAGCTGCTTAAATATGCAAATTAGATTGAGTTTCCTTAACTCTGCCGACCCCCATCCACTCTGACTCCAATTGCTTGCCACTCCGCCTCCCCCTCCTTGGCACGTAGACACACAAATGTACATACATATGTAAATACATTGGTTTCAGTTTGGTTTTAAATTAAGAAACAGCATCAGAAATCCAATTGACCAATTGAACAATTGTGATAACAAAAGTGTTGCCAGTGTAAATAATAATAATATATAAAAATTAAAACGCAAGCGCAAGTCGCATATAAACAAAATGGTGGTAGGATGGGGGACATGGGGCATGGAGAGGGGAGGGCGGTGTTGGAAGAAAACAAAGACAAAAGTAAAAAAGAAAACAAACGAAAAACAAAAGCGCTGCAAAAATGCAGTAAGAGTTCAATACACTTACAAATGTACCTTCCCCCCTTTGCTCAGACACATCGCATACATCTACCACTCACGCATGGACACGCGCGCCCCTACGCACACACACACACTCACATTGCCTCACCGACACGTGCAACGGGGCTGTTTGTATAAATTTAATAATATTTACGTTTTATTTATAATGAACTTGAAAAATATTCGCACAGTGGTCGCTAAAATGAGTAACCTTAAACGAAATTCATTCAGAGGCAGGATGGTTTCATATGTACATACATATGAAATCGATAATAATAAAAAATTTTTCTCTACAGCTGGAAAAACCAAAAAAAGTTGGCGATTTTTACCTCTAATTGAATCACTTATCCATAAATCTAAGATCGATTATTTACGGCAAAATATACATACATACATACATGTATTAAGTTTATTTATATGTACATACATATGTACATATCATTTACATGATAGTAAATTATGGTTTCTTTGCTTTTAAAACAATACATTTTATATAAATTATAAAAAAACTATGCAATATTTATACTTAATCTTTTTTAATGAGAGAAATTGTTTTTAGCTGAATTTTCGAAATCAATCAATCTGAGATATGTATTGATTTTGCATAGATTTGTACCACTGTTTTAAGTTGCGCTTGCGCGTGGGTGGCAGCAGGCAGAGAAACAGACAGCATTAGGGGCAGAGAAACTGGCGCTAAACAACATACAAACATATAATATTAAAAGGCAAATGCGTGTTAAATAAACATTAAAAAATGGCTCCAGGTAACAATTGCATTTTTGCCATAGAGAAGCAGGCGCAAAAAAAGAGAAGGAAAACAAAATGAGCGAAACAAAACAGCTGAGAAAACCGATTTCAATTTCAATTTCAGTTTCAATTTCGCTGTGATAATGAGGCAAACTGAAGACGACGATGAAGAAGATGGAGACAGCAACACAACAGCAACAACAAGACAAAGAAGAAGGCGCGACATTAACATTTAATTGCAAGCATTTAGTAAGCATTTAACTTTGCATAAAGCAACACCAACAACAACAACAACAACAACAATAACTCAACTCCCACGCTTCTCAGCAGCAGAAGCAGCAGCTGCTGCCCTTAACTGCCCCCGTTGGCGTCGCTGCCGCCATCAACGCCACCGCAGCCGCCTCCGCATGACACTTAACGGTATTCATATGAAAACAGAGTTGCCAATGTTGCTTTTGAATTCGAGCATTTAAGCATTGTTTTGTGTGTCTTTCCTTTTGTTTGTTTGTCATTTAATATTTATTAACAATGTGTGAAATTCACTTTCATTTGTTTTCGACTTATTATTATATTTTGATTAGATGTTGTCTTTTTTTTTTCTTCTGTTTAAATGGGTTTAATTTGCTCGACAACTAGACAAGTTCAAAAGCGAATGTATTACATTATATTAATTCCAACACTTGACAAAATACTTATTAAAGTCACACACTTCAATCAGAAACAATAAAATTTTCCATAATGACAAACCTATAAGAAAAGGAAACAAAAGGAAGTCTACACAAATAATTATAAAACCAACCGAATTTAAAGAATCTTGATTTTTGATTTTAGAGGATAGATGTCCTTATCGTGAAGGTATGGTTAAGAATGTTTTAAAGATGGCAAAATATAACATCATTCGCATCATTTGGTGATTCTATTGCATGCTAGGAAAGTTAGATCAAGATTCAATATAGATGGATCAGAGTTATTTCCCACATTTTCAAAAAACTGAAAAGCCATATCGAAATAAGTAATTAACAAATATTCATACACTCTTTTTGGAAATACCAAAAAAATGCTACACATTAGGACCTAACATATAATCAATGTTATGTATCATAAAACATGAATTATTTGTTGTTTTGTTTAAACTTTGCACTCACTTCTTTCCGTCCACGCGCCTCAGAGAGAACAACAACTCTACTAACTAACTACACACATACACATACATACATATACATATATGTCTGTGTGTGTTTGTTTTTCTGTATATAACCCGTCGAAAACGGCATGTTTAATAATAATAAACTTTGCGGCTAAACAAATGCCTTTTTGCCGGTTATATGTATGCGTCAGCCAGAGTCAGTTTACAATTGCTCAGTAAAGGAAACCTTTGTTCAAGGTATATAAGTTCCGATTGATAACTAAATGAATCAATCACATCATTATCATGTCATATATGTATTTAAAGGTTGACCAAAAGATATTATGATAGTTAACCATGACTTGGCAATACAACTTTCCTTCCCTCTATCTCTCTCTTACCCTTCTAATGAAATTTAAAGGGTAAAATTATGGTCGATTAATGCTTTAGTTGAACAAATTAAGTTATATAGATTTGCCTTTTTTTTTGTGAAATACCCAGAGAGCACCATAATAATAATAATAATAATAATAACAATAAGTAAGCAAATACCAAGCAAAAATGACGTTTACCAAGTACCCACAGTAATAACAAAGTGAAACATAGACAAGTCGGGCCCCCGTTTTTTTGTCGTTCTTTTTCTAATTAGTTCATGGCAAAGGAAAAAAAGAGAGAGAAAAATATCTTTAAGCGTTTTAAAATTGAAATTGCATATATTTTTTGTAAGGAATTTTCGCACCAAAGATATGATTTTCTAAGCTCATTAGAAACCAATTGACTTTGTCGGGATAAACGACAGGCAGACAAGACAGTCAAGATATTAGGCAACAGAGGGAACAGAATAGTATCAGATTGTCGGCATTGTCGAGGTCTAGCCAGTCGTCAATAACCATAACAATAACAACATCATCAGTGCACACGCGCCGTGCAGGTGAAAATCAGGTACCGCACATGAAAAAAGAAAGGAAGGAAACCATCCCGACGATGCACAGTGGTTAGTTTCGCTAAAAAACTACTGTGAAAAACATAAAACCAAACTGGCATCTTAATGATTGTTGGAGGAGTGGAAAAAGGACTAAAAATTATAGACTCAAAACATAATTGCAAACTGTTAACATATTAATGTTATGTTTTGTTTATTTGCTTTTTTTAAATAGGTTTATGTTAATGGAGTCAAGGTCCTTTCCAAAAATGAAGGTCCTTTCTTCTAAATAAAAGAAAAATATAATACAATATTAAATTTTAGCTAAAATAAAAAATATTTGTCTAGAATTCTTCCACTTCTGATCTTTTAACCTCTATGAGCCGATTAAAATTCAATTTTAATTAAATTAAAGATATTTCACTCTAAAGTTGTCTAATTAATTAACTTTTTCTATGTATCAATTTCAAGAAAATGCTTTTTCATCGTCAAAATAAAATTGTAAAAATAAAATAAATTCAATACAACAATTTTTCATAGTTAACACAAGAGTTGAAACATTGAATTCAAATCGAACCACTGTGCATGGTGCAAAATTTGTCTATAAACGACGCAAATGAAAGAGTAAATGTCTGCTGGATGCTGAAAAGAAAAACCAAAAACCAAATAACATAAATTCAAATGTGGGCAATTTAGAGTTTACTCATTTGAAGTGTATCTACATAATGGCAATGTCTCAAGTTTCCCAGTAAATGCTTATGAATCGCCCATCCAGCGATAAGACTTGACTGAGCTGCACCTTTTACTAAACAAAAAAAAAATAAATATATGTATATAAATATATAGAGCGTCGTATTCCCCATATCTTGTTGGCCAAGTTTATTTTGGGGGGTTTTCCGAATTTCTAGACCTCGTGCTCGTTCATCGTTTTTGAGCTAATTTCATCCAATAGTTAGTGACTTACCGTGGTTATATTTACGTCCGTACTATACGGTACGGTATATAGACTCTGCGGCATTTTAATAATTATTAAAAGGTAAGAATTTACTGCATTATCATGATGGTCAGTGAGTTTACCTTAACAATTCGTATCTGTGTCCGTGTCGTGAATCACACTTTCGCACAAATATATATGTATATGTACCTATATATACCTATACAATCGTCATCATCATCATCGTCAGTTAAATTCGTTCATTGAATATCGGTGGAACACACACCGCGCCCAAAACACAAGAGCTCATAAACGATAAGCAGCTGGAACTAGAACTGCCATGGCTATATATACGAATATATGTATCTATATCTGTGTGTGTGTATATGGGGGGTGCAGATAGGCATCCATCGTAGAGTTAGGGGCCGGTTCGAGAAAAATGTGGGCCCCCCCCCAAAATGTTAAAGTGCTAATCTAAAATAATTGTTGAAAATCGAAATATTTCTTCGCTTTTTTGCATATTTTGATGTCATTTAGAACGGGAATGTTTATTGTCAAATTCAATTTGTGTTCAAAAAACAATTCTGAATCCAATTACTTAAAACGAGTTCTTTATTTGTAGACAAATCATTTGTTAAAGACTTTGGTTAATCAATTAATTCCTCTTTGGCATTAACCTAACTAAAAGCATTTTGAAACAATTTTGAAACTCTTTAATTTATGAAGTAAATTTTGTCCTTCTAATATTTCAAGGACATGTTCTTCAGATATTTTTCAAACAAATGGTTAAAGTATTTCGAATCGGTATAGAAATGTACATATATATTTTTCCCCAAATTGTTAGCAACATATGTATGACCTCCAGTATATTTTAATTTTATTTTCTAAATAAATTAACTTGTCTTATCGTGTTTAAAAAGGATTCGAAAACGAGGACGAATTCTTTTTTTCAGCCTTTAAGCCTAAAATATCATCTAATATCGTATAAATTTTGCTTTCGCATTATAAATTTGCCTTTTTCCCATTTCCTTTTTTCAGCCATTTGGCCCTCAAAGTCCGGCCCTGTTTTCCGTGTACTCGACTTCATTTGAAAATCATTGTTAACACACATTTACTACCAGACTTTCGTACTAACTTAACATTATTAGTTCAACATTATCTACGAAGATCTGTGGCAAAATGGAAATTTCTCAATAAACAATTAAGAATCTTTGAAAGTTTTCTAGGCTAGGTAAGTACATGAATACATATGTATGTATCTACTTATATATATTTCTGTAAAACAAATCAGAATTATTTCTCATAAATTACGAATACTTTTGCCCTTGACTTGAGGTTGATGTTCATGATGATCATGATCGTTTTATATCGTTTCACTCTTGTTTTTTTTTGTCGTTTTCCCACAGTTTTGAATTGGTTGAACTGTCTTATCAGCAGCAGCCATAAAACTCACGCGGCGTCAATTGCAAGATTTATCACAAAACACCAAAAAAGAAAACACCGACAGAAAGTTGATTCGAAGCTGTGTGTGCGTGTGTGTGTGTGTGTGTGTGTGTGTTTGTGTGTGTATAGTCTCGGAGTCTGAGCCTGCTCATATTCTGAGGTTCATTTGGATCGAAGGCGTGTGTTTGAGGGGGTGGAGGGGAGCTGGAAAGCGTAAGAAAAACATTGCTCATTAGGTTTTCTGACTTGGAGACATCACTTCATCGCATCGCATCACATCATAAGCAACAGAGAGCTATAGGAGAGCGAGCGTTTGTTGATATTTACTCAAGTGTAATTGCAAAAAAAAAGATGAAAAAAAAGCACACAACAAAAAAATTGTAAAATGCGACGCCACGAAGATACCGAATAATAACACAGATGCTAGTAATGATCACCGATCATCATCATCAGCCAGTCAGTCAGACAATCAGACAGTCAGTCAGCTTTGGCTGCCGAAAAAAAAAAAAAAAAAAAAAAAAACGACGAGGGGAAAAAAACCTTGCCAGATGGAGCTACGTGAGCTAATTTGGTGATCATGAGATATGATCAAATGATCAGTGAGAAAGAGCAAACTAGATAGAAAGGAAGAGAGAGAGAGAGAGAGAGAAAGAGATACAGAATGTGGGGGTAGATGGTGCCTATGTATGGGGATTGTTGTGCTTTGCCTTTTGCTATTTGTAAAGTATCTTTTTATCTGGCAAAGTTTTCTTTTCTTTGCTTTTTTTCGACATTATTTTGTTTGAACGTTGATTGTCAACTGATCGGTATTTACTCCACTATCATCTCCACCTCCACCTCCATCTCTAGGTTCCTCTTGGCCTTCTCTCTTTGTGCCTCTTCAACTGTCAGTTGGCTTTTGGTATCAGTCTGACTAACTGGCAGACTGACAGACTGACTGGGCTGGGAGTTTTCAATTTCAGCCACATTTGAGATACACTTAAGCAAATAAACGTTTTTTTTTTTTTTGTTATAGCTTCCCATCTGTATCAGTATCTATATTGGCTGATCTTTACGTTTTATTTGCTATTATTTTCTTTAAACTCATTGCATTTCATTTCATTATGTATAGTATGTACATATGTCTGTAGGTATTATCGATTATTGCATCTTCAAACAATTTATTTTGGCTGCACGACAAGACACTCTTCAAATGCCAAACACATGGAATGGGAAAGAAAATCCTACAATCCTGTCAATCTATTCATCTGTCTGTCCATCTATCCAGTCTTTGAATATTTGCTAATAAGCATAGACAAACAATTCATAATTGACCTTTCTGGTTCTCTCTTCCTCTCTTCCTGTCTCTCATCTTTCTCACTCGTGTCCTTTGTCCACTGTTCGCATCAGCATCATTGAAAGGTAAATAACCTTTATCAATATCTTATATCCATATCATACATTGTGTTTATATTTGTATATTCATTTTAAGCAGGCAAACGATAATAATTTATTGTTTCTCAAAGTGTTTCTTTACATATTTTAATTTTAAAAATAATAATGATTATTGACCACAAACAGTATATCGAGTATCATAAAATTAGTAAGTAATAATTTCTCTTCTTGTTTAGTTAAATCCAATAGAAAGTTTATCTTGGCTAACGATTTCTTTTAAAGATCAATTTTTGGTTTTCATTTTAGAGTTAATATATACATAGGTACATACCGATCTACCAAGTAGATTCTTAATTGCTCGTTCTTAGTTTAAGAGGTAAACTATCTTAGTTAGTAATTATATAAACATAGTCAAACACAAACCACAGAAATCACAAAACAAAAATAATTCTATTCGAAAATTCAACATCTTTATTTCATCTTTATTCACTTGCTTATGAGGATTCTTAGAATTAACAAATAAAATTATGCTAAAAATATGTATGTCAATATTTCAATTAGGATAAGATAAGAATTGATTTTCGGAACCATAGATTAATTTTTGTTTCCGTTCTTGAAAGGCAAATTTCATCATGTAGTGACAAATCGAAAAAAGAACCATTAAAAACAAATGTGGGCTATCCAATGTTTATAACAATGATTTAAACAATTATCGTTGGTTATCGATTAGTCACTGATATATGTATACACGATATATAAAGTAGTTGGACTATTTTGAACTTTGAAACGTTCTTGAATATTTATCACATGAGAAAGCTATAAACATTTGAAAACCCTTAAACGTTAAACGTTAAAGTAAAGATATACATAGATAAAAAATTTAGTAATTCTGCAAATGGGGCGGTACCCAGTTGTATGTAGGTTTTTTTTTTTTTAAACAGTATTTGGATTATTCACTAGCTTATTGGCGCCTAGCAACTTACCCCGAGACGGAGACGGAGACGGAGACGGAGACAGTTCCCACCTCGTTCTTGTCTAATTATAATGAGCCACTTGAGCTTTGACAGAAAATACATTGAAGGAAACGACGTGGACGACGACGTCGACGACGAGTTGACGACAAATGTTTCACTGCTCAATGGCCAGCGATTGTTACAAAATGAATGCTCTGGTCTTGCGACCCATATTGTTTGGCCATTTTCTTATTTATTTTATCAAAAAGGCCGTCGCCAGATTTTCAATATTTGATAAATGGGGACGACGCGCTCATTATGGATTTTAGTTTGGAAAGTAAACAAGTGAGCCATACCTACATACTTACCCACCTAGTTACATATGTATGTATTGGAATCATTTTTTGGCTTAGAGATAATAATTTTTGGTAGTACAAATAGGAAATACCGCACTTGGATCGCAACAGATTTTCGACAGTCAGTCAATGCGTGTTAGACAAAAAGTATAAGAATGATTGTAAACTTATTGGTGGTAACGATGATTCCTCTCTTTCTCTCTGAGAACGTCATCAAACCAGGTCGTGATCGGTGATCGGTGATCGGTAATCGATAATCGGTGCTCGGTGGTGACATCAGTTTCCGTAAAGTAAATATTTAACTTAATTAAAGTTATTTGTGTGTTGGCAAAACGAAGTAAAACCAATCGACAGTAGTCTCTCTGTTTGTCAGTCTTTATTCATCTATCCGAAGAACCGAAAGCAAGTTACGCCACCGAATACAATAATTTTGTTGGTTTTTTTTCTTTCTACATTTAGATAGACAGATAGATAGGTATCTAACGCCTCGAAATACAACAAATCCCCCCCAGCTTACATATATACATATATAGCATAGTTGGGGGCTGAGTTGTTAGGTGGTTCAGTGGGTTTGGGTGGTTGGCTGGCTGAATGAGACATATGACAACAGCACATCATCATTCAAAATATCTTATCTCTAGCTCTAGGCCGGCACACACACACACACACACACACACACACACACACACACACTCTTGGGCAGACGAAGGGCTTTATGTGGGGAAATATTGAACAAATATATTGACTAAAGTGCATGAACAAAATCATCGCAAAAACGTATATATATTAAATAAATAAATAAGAAAGAAGGAATCGTGTCAAAAGGCGCGTAGTCTACAAAAATTGCAAATTGAAATGTATGTGGATATATGTATGTATATATAGTCATATGGAGACAGCCCAGAATAGTTCAAGTTACGACATTAGGTGTGGGGCTTCTATTCGTTTGTATCTATATCTTTAATGCCTCGTCACGTCACATCGCATCACGTCACGTTAAAGTCATTCTATCTATATTTTCAGGGAAGTGTTATAGATTTTATATTGGCAACATATTTTTTTAGGTAAAACAATCGCGTCACCATTTGGTCAAATCTCAATAGCATCAACAGAGAAAGAGAGAGAGAGGGAGAGAGAGAGAGAGAGAGAGAGAGAGGGAGAGAGTGTGAATCCATAGGATAGGTGATTCCCATGGATTCTAGTTTAAACATTTTATTTTTGGAAAATTAAATATACCCTTTTTTTGGGGAAGAGTATCAAAACCAAAGGCCAACAACTGAATGAGTCACAATCATTTAAAACAAACCATTTTTTGGGGGCCACGTATATCTTATAGGGACTAGAGATTCCTTTTGGATCGAAAAGCTATGATCGCATTGAAAACTATGGAATCAAGCAAAGGGCAAAAGTAGTATAAAACTAAATGCTTATCAATTTCTATTAGACAATCGATCAAAGTTCTTGATTATGGTATATATTGAAATGTTGTTGTTGTACGGCATCCCATTGTGAATAGTATTTGGAAATGGTTAAAGTTTGGTTTTTAATTATTACGAAAAATCTTATTGATAGATTTAGGCATTTCCGACACTATCAAATGTCATTGAATCTTAAATCCAAAGTTTATTAAAAACCAAATAAACACCCAAGCACTTATCTCAGAGTTCTCTATTCTCTGTCCCCGTTTTGGCCGTTATTTCCAGAAGACATCTCAAGGTTCACCCACCCATCAGACGACCGACAACTGACGATAACTGGCTCCAGTTATTTAGTGTCTCTTATCGAACCACAGTTGAGGTAAGGTGAGGTGGTGTGGTGGGTCTATTTTTACGCCGTATGTGGGTAACGAATGATTTTTCTCAATAATAAAAATAGAAGAATTTCAATTAAAGCCATTGTCACCTGCAAGGGCTTATCATATCCAGCTGCCCAGTTTTATGTCCAGAATTCCCTCTCTGTCTCTCTTGCTCGCTCTCTCTCTCTATCTCTGTCTTTCACATCCGTCTCTCGTTTAGCTTCTAGCTTTATCTCGCTGACGAAAAGTGTAGAGTACTATAAGTACCCCTCAGACTGACTCTATCTCGACTGAGTTTTATTTGTATTTGTACTGGAAAGTCCATCGGTCAGATGATTGATATAAAAAATTTCTACTGATTACTTTCAGTTTGGCATTACTGAAAATAGAACGTTCAAAAAAAAAAAAAACCGTAATAAACTAAATGAAGAGTTTTATATGTACATATTTGTCTTTGTCTCAGTGCATTTGGATTCTTTAATTTTTTTTTTCTAGTATTTTATCTTTCTTCTTCTCACATCGATTCACGATCTACTTGGCGAACACCCACCACAAAAGTTGTGAAAAATGTATAGGTGAGGAGGTGGTCGATTTGAAATACCCTTTCCGATGGTTTGAATTGAAATAATAATGTGGAAAATCGGATAACATGCAATTTTTTCCAAGGATAATGGATCTACAAATACTGAAATGAAATGGAATGAAATATAATAGAACGAAACATAATGAAATGGAACGAATCAACAGGAAAAATTCTTAAGATCCTGATACTCTCTCGGTGAGGGGTATGTACCCCATAGGGGTTGTACCTTCCAGATGAGGGTTATACCCCATGAAGAAAGGGTATCTGAACCAAAAACAAACCGATATCCGATGACTGTGTGGTAAGCAAATACTCGTAACATACGCTTAAGGTACTTTACCCCACCACGGCACCTCCATCCCCAACCCCCCCTGCACACACACACACACACACGCACACACTCATGCATCCGCATCCCAGGAACTCAGTTTGGCCGTTTCATTTCGTTTCGTTTCAGTTTCGTTATCAGTGACTATTTGTTGCTTTGCGGCACTTTTGATGAAAATACCTCTAGCCGCCCTCGCCTATTGTCTCATATGCCCCGCCCCACCTCGCCCCTTTGCCAAAGTTTGCCGATTGCAAATCTCCGTCATCGAATAACCTCGCCCACAATTTGCCGTTCAAAGTCCTAAGACTTAAACTTAAAGAAGATTGCCTTACCCCGGATATATCTTACATATTCCAACAGAAATTTCTGTTTTTATTTCAGGTTTTTGTGCTTAAACTGCAAATTCGATGAGTAGAATGGGAAACTAAATCTTAACCACGATCATTCTATAAGATACTGCAGACATACCTGAGTATTCACTTTCCTTATAGAGTTTGCATATGTACATAAAAATCTCTCGATAAGCTCGATTTGCACAGAATCAGCAAATTTCGTTGAATTTTGAATCTGAAGAAATGAAAAAATTAAACATTTTTTTTTTTTGGAGAGGAAGGGAAAAAAAACAGCTCAGTCAACTGGAAGTTTTAGGTACCCTCATACCGCGATACCCTCCGAGAAAGATGGCCTGTCTGTAATATGAGACCCCCGCGAAATGCCAAAGAAGAAGCTTTCTGGTTACTCAAATCCGTAATATGCATATATGTATATAGAGACAAAAGAAGTCAGCAGAGAAAGAGAAAATAAATAATGCATTGCCAAGATAAAATTCAGGCCAAACAGACAGCAAGTGATATATGTATATACATATGTATCTCTGATTCAGAGAAATCCAAAAACATCATCATCATCATATCTTTGAGTATCATGAAATCGATGCAAGTTGATCAATCGAACGGGGAACATGATGATTATAAGAATGTGTTCGTATTGCATCGTGATTAATTTTGAAACTCTGATCCGAAGTATATATATATATATGTCTGTTAGCATATCAGCAATAAGATACTTACATACATTACCCAGCCCCATTGTCGTGTTCCATTTATATAAAACACGTGCTTAGATTCCAGACTTTAGAGTCCACTGACTGACTGACTGACTGACTAAGTGAGTGAGTGAGTGACTGGTAAGATGATGATTTTCTGTTTACATTCTGTTTAAACTTGTGTCAGGTTAATGACTCTACAAATAGATCATCTTTTTTCAGTATGAATATGTATGTGTGTATATATATGTACATATATATTCTGGTTATAGTCTTACAGATAAACTTTTCATATCGATTCCTAATTGAATTTCGCTGATGTTTCGCATATTTCTTAGGCACCTGTAGATGAGTGATCGCTACATTTTCTTTACCTTTTCTCTTCTTTTTTTGTTAACGTTGGCAAAAAACAATAAAATGCAACATAATTCTTGGAACCCTCCACTCATAATTTCAACTTGTATAAATCATAATCCGTAATCATAACCAATCACAATTATAATCTGGTTCTGGTTTCGTTCTCTGCATGTGTGTGTATGTGTGTGTGTGTGTGTGTGAGTGTTTATTTTTGGTTCCCATGAGTTGACAAGATGATGTCCGACCGCAAATTTTCAATGGCTTATCTGTAGAATTTCAAATCTATATACATATATGTATATGTATTTATTATGTTGCGGCAAATTTTCAACATGCAATTGGCTTAAACCACAAAAACGTAATGACCACAGAAAAAAAGTGATAAGTTTAAGTAGACATGGGCATGAAAGTAGTTCATTAATGATTCTTGAACAATCTGCAACGAAATGGAATTCAATTTGGAATCGAAACGAAGGAATGCAACTGATACAAGATATGGAAGAGAACTAAACTAAATATAAAACTGATCTTAATTGCGAATTAACCTTTTCAGATTGAGTGAATACAAAACATAATATTAGAATTATTTAAAACTTGGAACATTGGTAATGAAACGTGTAAATGAAACGGAGTTTTATTAATATTAATCTGATCTGCCTAAATTATAGCATAAGATCAAAAATTAAACTGTAATCATCGCTGAATTCTAAACAAAACCCTCTGAAACATAATTCTAGAGAGATCTGAAACTTGGAACATTGGTAAGTGAAACAGAACTATACTCTGAACTGTGGAACATAAAACTGAAACAGATTTTGAAATTCCAGAATAATCTATTTAAAGATATAAGGGAAAGAATTGAATTAAAAACTAGTTTGTAGTTTATATCATGAATTTTTCTTATCAAATAAGTTGGTTGGTTGGTCACATATGTTTTCGAGAACTTGTTTCATATCAGAGAGTGAATATTTAATTTTTTCTTTTCTTTTTTTTTTTGGGACATTAACCGCAACCGCAAATACAAGGTTTGCATTTGTTTTTCAATTTGTGAATGCCTGAATGAAATGGTTAATGATAATGATTGGTGTTATTAGTCACAGCCTCCAGATGTATGTAGTTTGTATGCTTATATGACAGATGTTGAGAGTAAATTGAATAACCGCAATGTGACAGGTTCAACCTACTAACTAACTACTGCCACTACTACCTGAATTACAAAGCCAGCCAACTACTAATTGTGAGTATATGAGTATACAAATTGCAAGACTAAATAATTTGACCTTGTTCAGTCGATGTTTACATAAACCTGTACACACAAGGTGCTTCCTTATGACGGCAATAATCTCCAGCAAGCACTTAATAGAGCTGAGTAGAAACCGATTGCAGATACTTTCTGGTCTTTCACTTGAGTTACATATATTTATTGTTAAATCTTTTTGGTTTCTGGCGACGAAATGCAATTAGCTTGCATTGACTTTATCATTTTTGTTTTTTGCTTTTTGCTTTTTGTTTTTGTGTTGCGTTGTCGCCAAATAGAATTGCTCTGCCGCCAATCAGTCGGATGAGCTTAGCTAGCTCGTGTTGTTCACGTAGTATGTGTAGTTCTCTCACTCAATTATCGAAAATGAAATCGAAGGAACCATAAAAAAAAAAGAAGAAAATAAATAAAAGTATAGGTATGTACATACACGACATCCATTCGCTCCAGTTGCCTCTCTCGCTCTGTCTATCTCTCTCACACATATTCGTCTTACAATTAGTCAGAAATTCTGCACATTATTGCCTTGACGGGCTATATAGATAGATCAATTGTTCCTACGTAGTATGTACGTATAACTGTGAACTGTTGTTGTTGTTCCACTGACCGAGGTATGTCTGTATGGGTAGGTACTTCTTGCTTAACAGATGTTAATGCTTATCGGACTAACTGATACGAACAGCATGCCTATCTCTATATGTACATATAAGTACGTGTATAGCATTTGTGTATATTTTATGGGTTACACATAAATATTATTCGTACTTGACAGGATCGAACTCAAGTCATCATGAGTCATATAGATTTCATCGGTTTAAAACCATTTGGCATCACATATATTCAATTTGCTGTTGTTCTTTTCTTAAAGTTATCGTAAATTGGCAAAACGAAACTTTATCTTCTATTCATAAAGTTTTATAGCTCATTAAATTTGTGAGGAACATCACGAAATATTGAAAATATTTCACAATACAATATACACTTGATTGCATTCTCTGAAAAGTTGAAATTATTTAATGGTGACCCCGACGTTTCGAATATTTTAGAGCATCGTCAAAATTAAACCACTTTTTTTTTTTTTGTAAATTGCATCGAATACGATAAAAATATTCAAAGTAAATCAACAATTTTGCCTGCACCCAAGGAAAATGTCAATTTTTCAGCACTTGTAAAACCTAACCTCAAAATTTGCATACAACTGCACTGAAAAATGCTGCATCTTTAAGTAGTGACAGGCCATTAAATCACCCTACTATACCTATACAGAGATATATCTATGTACATACACATACATACATATATACATATATGTATGTATATATAAATGTCCATCTATATTGATTTTTGCTCAGGCATACAAAATGCTGCAAAAGCTCAAACGGAAAGAGCTTGGCATTGGCCCTCTCCCACCCTCCAGCCAAATCCACTGCTGAGAGGTATCCTCCTATATATATGTATACCTTGGATGTTTCTATGTATATATGTATGTACCTTCGAATGGCGCAGTGAAGAATTTATCAGAAAAACATCAGAAATTCAGAAGAACTTTTTGTTGCCTGTCTGCTCTCCACTCTCTACTACTCACACCCCCGTAACCAAACGATGGTATATAGTTTCTATATACTATATACATATATATATACATAAGAGAGAATCGGCCAAGGCAAACGAAATGAAACGAAACGACAACGAAATACGAGCACAACGACGGCGACGACGACGTCATCGTCCATGATGTTGGATAAAGTGAGAAAGGTGATGGTTGAGGGGCGGGGAACAGGGATGAGATGTGGGGATTTGGGATGGGCAAGGTGCTGAGGGGCGTTAGCAGGTGTGTGGGCAGAGGTCATATAGAGGGTAGTATGACTCTGAGTCTGTTGAGCTGCTGCAACTTGGGGGTTGATTCTCTGCTTCGCTCTAACGAGAAACGAGAGAAGGTCGGACTGGGACATAAAAAAAAAAAAAAAAAAAAAAAATAGAAAAAAAGGCAACAAAAGAAATTTCATAGATTTTTTCTTAGAGAACTGAAGGGAAAATCCAATTAGAGGGAAATAATTCACCTGTCCCAGGGTTGGTTGGTGGATTTACCCTCCAGTGGGAGGGTTGCTGCGTTACGTTTCGTTTCGTTTCGTTTGATGGAACTGACAAGGCAACTAAACTGACTGACTGACTAACTGAAGGCCTCCCGCCATATCCTACCGCCCATGTCCTCCCATGCTGCGTACGCAAAGGATGTGTGTGGCGGGGGAGTGAAAGGGAAGGAATGGAAAAGAAAGAAAAGATTTCTTAGGGTGGTTATCCCTACTACCATCATCCTCCTACCATTCTCTGGCTAACAAAAACTGGCAGCTAAAATTAATGACAGACCTCACAGAATAACTGTGGGCGCCAGAGACGTGAAGCCGTTTGACGGAGCGGAAATGAATGTACGAACGAAAAACCTAAAAAAAAAGAAAAACCAAAGCCATGAATCTGAAATTCTTTCTTGGCTTTTTTTGCCTCCTTCTCTTTAGACATGACATGCGGCCAAAGTAGTTGGAGTGGCGATGGGGAGGGAGCAAGGAGAAGTGTGTGTGTGTGTGTGTGGCCTTCTGTTGGGCTTCTTTATGTCCTGCTGCTTTCTTCTGCTGGGAGGATGAGGTATATATATGTATCTATGTACATACATATATAGGTAAAATGGCGCCACTCACTTTTTCTCCTCAAATTGCGCATTGATTTTGCTGCATTTTCTCAATGTTTGGCTGGTGAATAACCCTTCTTTCTTTTGGAAGATTAGTTCTGTGTATTAGTCATGGTCTTCGGCGGTATATGTGTACATATAGATTGTTAAATGTGTGTGGGATTTCTTTTATCGATAGGCTACAAATACATGCTTAAAAAGAGTAATTATCATTTTCAAACACATACAGTGTAAAGTAGATATTAATATTTATATAAAAAATCGCTCAACTAGTAGTTTAAAATATTTCCACATATTTCTAATGATATTGGTGACCCCGACGTGTCATTATAAAAGACCATACCAAGTATGCCTCTGAACTCTAAAACTAGTTGAGAATTACAAGGATATAAAGACAATTCATACAAAAATTATCCTTGGGCATCATTAGATTAGAAAAAGGACTAGATTCTATATGATATATTCAATATATTAGTATAATATATCCATGTGTTCGCTGTTTAACATATGCTAGATCATATCAGTTCTTTCAGCCTGTCTCCTTGACCAGGCTTTAACCATTAAGCGAAACCCCTGAAATGATGTGATGAGGGTGAACTCTCTAGGGTAGCTAACAGCTCCTCCTGCTCCTGCTGCTGCTCCTGCTCCTGCCACTATTGCCCCTTGTGGATGTATGTATTAGGTATTTGGTATGTGGGGTGTCTCTATGCGACAATTTCCTGTTTTTATTGTTGTTGTCGGTTTTTGTTTCTTGGCTAACAAAACTGAAATAAAATTCAGGCCCAAAGTTACAGCAGCAATAAATTCGAGCGAAATGTATCTGACGATTACCCTGGGTCACTCTACAGAGACTCACCTTCTGCGCTCCCCAGGTTTTTCCCTGTGGTTGGGTGGTGCGGCAGTAAAAACGAGAGAACAAAAAAGTTTCTCCTTCTGATGGACAAAGTTTGTTTTTTTTCTTTTTCTGTTTTCCTTTTTCTTTTTTTCTGTTTTTGCATACGAAATGCGAGCTGTAAATTGTATCTGTGCGCTACTTAAATACAAACCATAGGCAAAATGCTATAATGGGGGTGGTTCACCCCTTACCTTAGCTCACGACAATCACTCCCAACCCACTTGATGTGTGTGTGTGTGTGTGTGGTGCTTTTTCGGTGGTTTTGGTTTCGTTTGCCCGCAATTGGTTGCCGCAGCAACGTTGATTTAATAGATTTTTCCGTTTCAACGTTTCAAAGCTTGAAAATGTATTTTGCAGATACGTGTAGAGTCAGCACGATGACGACGATGACGACGACGATGAGGACTACTGGGAGACGATGTGAACGTTAAGAACGAGGACATGGACGAGGACGCATGTACATACATACATACATGACTTGCGCTTGAGCAATGATACTGACGCTTTTTCCTCATTTTACCCCCCCCATACCGTTATGTATGTAGGTACGTTCCTCTGTTTTTAGGGTTGCATCCCATATACAACCACTCGAAAAACCCAACCACCCACTGTCATAAGAGTTTTTCTGCTAAATAATTTATATTCATGACAATTTGCTTTTTGTTTTTTGGTTGGTTCAAATTCTCTCTCACAGAGAACTCACTGTGATTTGTGGGCGACCTTTTTTTAGTCGATGGGGGTTGACAGTCGAGCACAAATTCCTGAAAATGATGCAACAAAATGGCGATCAGATTACAAAATCGCCATTTTAGGAATTTTTTGATTTGCCAATGCAAAATATTCCTTTCTCTAAGCCCATAAAATGTAGATATTAGTTATGATGAGATCCTTAATGACTCTCCCAAAAAAAGGAACCTTCTTTCTTACTTAATCCTCTTAAAGTTTCCACAACTAATAGCATTTCTAACTACAACAGTCCTCTAAAGGATATGGTTGGGAAAGTCCTGTAATCGAGGACTTTACTGATTGAAATGAAACATCGATGAAGAAAATGTGGAGTGGAAAGAGGAAGAAATGAGGATTGACTTTTGTCTATCTACAGATTCGTAAAGTAAAGAGAGAGGAGAGGAGAGAAGAGAAGGATAAGAGGAGCCATTATGGAAATAAATTTGTAATGGCCAATGTTTCCTTATTGTAGAGGGAATCGCAAATGGCTAAGGTAAAGCCGTGAACAGAACATTATTCATCTACGGTGACAACAATGTGTAACCTCACCTCACCATACCGCACCGCAGCACACTTCACCTCGACTCAATCATAATCCTGTCTAGCACTCTCCAAGGATTTGCCTAATGAGCATGCCATGTTCCATGTTCCCAATGCAAAGGCCTGATAATCAGCAGGTAAAAAAAAACCTAAAAACAACAACAACAATGGTCTCTCCCCCAACTTGGACTGGTAATTACCCACCTATGTATGCATGTAGGATGTAGATGAGCGGGGGGGGGGGAGAGACAGAGGCGTCATTACATTGGCTTGGACTTGAAACCTGAGGCACATGAGTGTGTGTAGGTACATCAATGTCCGAACTCAGACCTGATGACGACAGCTTCTACGTGTGTGTGTGTGTGTGGGGGGGGGGCTTTTGTGTGTGTGTGTGTTCAGGGACATTTCAGGATGCCCTAGCTCCCATTGAATTGAATGATGCCCAGTCGCGTGACCCACCCATCTATTACCTTGGGGGAAGCTTAACAACATTGTTGTTTCTCTTAGTAGTGGGAGGATTGGGTGGATGGGTGTAGATGGAATGGAAGTCAGGATTATTCATGCATTTGCCAGTTCCTTGTACATAGATTCCGGGGCCATGTTTACCTTTTGGGTGTGTCATTGACATGTCGTCCTGTTTTGGTCTTTCGCTGGCTATTTGGGTGTGTCATCACATATCCACTCTCCCCCTCTTTCTCTCTTTCGTCTCCTTTGTAGCAGCATCTGGTAGTACTTTTTGTTGCTTTTTTTCAGGCTATTGATTTTTTTTTTTGGCTTTCCTTCCTTTTTTTTTTTTTTTTTGCTGTATTGTTGGTTGGCATGCCTTTAGCACGCGATCGAGGCATATAAGTTATAACACGCATATGAAGGGGGAGACTGACAGAGAGACGGACGGACAGACAGAGAGACAGTTTGTCTGTCTACTAAGTCGAACGTAACGTGAGTGAAACGCAGCCAGGTGTGGGGCGAGGGCAGGTGTGTGAGAGGCAAAAGAAGTGAAAGAGATGGAATGCGAGTGGTGCTTAATGTGGTTGAAGATTCTACTATATATTCACCCTACCCCATCGGCTGATTAATTGATCTAATTTAAGGGACTTCCTTTAACTTTTGCTCGTTGACCAACACTGTGAGCCATAATTGTACTTGTATAGCAATAGGCAACACTCAAATGTAGATTATCGACCAATCAGATGGAAGATGCCAAAGCAAATGGCAGCAAGAAAAAAAAAACACGAAAAAGAAATCAAAGATACAAACAGAGAGATGAAAAAAAGAAGACCCACGAGTCCCCCTTCCCCTTTGGCCACTCTTTTTCCGCTAAAGTGGACAGCCATGAAAAATCAAAGCTAACCACAGTGACAGCTAAATACATATATATATATATATGTATATACACATATATTCACATCAACAGATACAACAGAAAGAAACGAAAATCATTTAGAGGGGCCCATTGGTGGAGCATCAAGAGCAACATTGTCGAGGAGGAGAGGGCCAGGGGAGCATGACGCTGACAGAGATTAATGAAGCACTTATGGGTAGACGACGAGACGAGGCTCTCACACACACACACACAAACACACACTGAGTAAGTGAGTGAGTGAGAGAGAGCAGACAGAGGCAAAGCTATGGGTGCTGGGGCGCTAACGAAGATCATGATGATGATGATCGTGATTGTGATGATCGTGATGATCCCGCTGCTTGTTTATTTGCTATGGCTCAGATTTTTCAACGCCTACATGCATATGCATACATATAAGTGTGTGTGTGTGTGTGTGTGTGTGTGTCTGTAAACAAATGGCCGACAGAGTAAAGATCAAGGCAGATCAGGCACTTACTCCTCCTCATGTCCCCTCCTATTCTCTGTCTCTCTGTCTCTCTTTCTCTTCCTTCCTCTTTATAGCTTTTCAGTCTCCCTCTCAGACGCTTCCCACTTGTATGTACCATAAAGAATCAATTTGGCCGCCGTCTTGCCAGCATTTATTGTTGGTTTTCACACGCTACGCGGGTCCAAACAATTCGCAAAAAGCCATGACCAGTTGGCCACTAGCCTGCCCTCCCTTCCCATCCCCCCCACATACCCCTCAGACCATTGCTCTCCCATCATACGCAGCGTCCCAACGCCAACGATGCATGTGAGTTGATTTTCTTGTTGTTGGCTTTTTTTTTTGTTTTTTGTTTAATTTTTATGGTCATCTCTTCTCATTGAATGGAGGCACATTAGCATTTTTGGTATCCCGCATCTGTGGACGTAACTCCCCGCATATACATACATTCATATATATGTATATATGTATATAGAGGTAGATGTATCTGTAGACTTGGCTTGTTGTCTGGCTCTGAGGTTTCTTGTTTTTCGTGGCAAATTTATTAGCCGTCTGCTTTGCTTCCTATAATTCGCTTCCTATTCTAACTTTTACCACGAATCACAAAATTCTTTGAGAAAATCTCTGGGAATATCAAGGTTTAAGATGTTGTTTGGAAAATCCATCCATGAGGTAATTTCATTTCTGCTTCTTAAGATGACATTCATCAATTTCAATATATATTTATATATATTATTTTGTTTCTCAATTTTTGTTTTATTTCTGTTCCAAATAAAGTTTCACTTTGATAAGATTTTTCTTTTAAACTAGTTCAAGTTCAACATATTTCCTAAATATGTTAACTGTTCCGTATTTTTATGTTTATGGTCTAATTTGTTAAATAAATTCCATAGAATACAAAAAATGTATGAAAAAATATTAAGTATACGCCATGAAGGTTTCTGCTTATTGTTAGTTTTGACCAAAAAGTATCCAATGAATATTCATTTTAAAGAAGAACTAAAATTAAATTCGACTTATGATGAGAAACTCAAGAGTCTAAATCTTTGCATTAAAAGTATGTATAGCAAGATGGGTTTCTTTATTCTCAATATACTGGGGAAATAGTTTTTATATTCTGGCCAAAATCATTTTCAAGTTTAGACATTCTGATCCTCTTGGAATTCCCACAGCAATGCCACAGCAATCATCAAGGGAATACGGATACATAAACAAATCAAAGAGGCTAAGCAATCACTGCCTGACTGATCATTAATGGTGCATTCACACACACACACACACACACACACACACAGAAAGAGAGAGAGACAACTGAAAAGATGTATCTTTATCTGGGCATCATGATGGCTGGCTGGTTGACTGACTGGTAGATGGAGGAGGAAGAGGAGACGGAGGGTCAGGGATGGGAGATGTGAAGGGGACTTCCAGCCATTTAAATTTTGTGGCGGAAACGACGGCGGGTGGAGCAAGCTTCACTGAGTGTACAAAAAACAGAAACAGAGACAGAAATGATGTCTGAGTCCGGGCGAAAGAGCAGAAGAAATGTTGGCAAGATGATCATGATGATCATCATGATGATGATGATGTTAATGATAATGATGATGATGGTGATGACGACGCAGATGTAGACGCACTGAAAGCGAACGTTACGCTTGGTTAAAGATCATTACCGGGAACAACAACAGGGCGTCTGGTAGCTGTTAGAGAGACAAACAGAGAGACCCACGAAGAGAGAGAGAGAGAGGGAGAGAGAGAACGAGTGAGCTCTTTTAATGGAGGTAGGACGACTACATCTACATCCAGGTTATGTATCTGGGATACCCATTGCAAGGGGCATAGGGGCAAAACCACAAAAACAATGACGACTTAAGTTTACCAACACTGGACAACAACTTTGGCTGCGGCTCAATGATTTTTTTGACCAAGACCTACGGATAGACAGAGAAAGAGAGGGAAAGAGAGAGACACACAGAGACCTTTGCGTTGTGCAGATGACGAGAAGACGCGACGACGAGACAACGACGACGAAAAGGCAGTCAGGCAGATCAGAGCGCACGCCAGACCCCAAACCCAGAGACCCCAGACTGCCAACCAAGCTCATCCTCTGACAACAACGACAACCATCATGATGATGATGATGATGATGATGATGATGATGATGATGATGATGATGACTTCAGCTCGAACTCAAAACAGAAACTCAACAGACTCTGGCCAAGATGACGGATGTTGTGAGGCAGTCAGTCATTATCTCTTCTGCTTCTGTTCTTCTCTAGAGTTTTCAGACTTTTCGTTTCTGCTCCGTTTTCCGTTTTTTGTGTATGTGTGTGTGTGTGTCTTCTTCTTTTTTTACATCCCAATGTTTACTGAACCGTTTACGTTTTTGAACTGTTTCAAGGTCTGGGCGAGTTGCCATTGTTGTTGTTGTTTTTTCTTCATCTTTCTTTATTCTTTTTTTTTTTTAGTTTATAGCAGATCTAAAGATTGCCCTCATCCACATATGTGCATACACTGGCAAAAACGCATCAGTCGATCTAGCTATTTTAGGATCCAAAAGAACTTCAACCACCAATTCAAAACCTTTTCATTTTTAAATATCGGACAAAATGGAAATATTATTGAAAGTATTTAATGTATCGTATATAAATTTAGGACACTAAAATATAATTTCAATATCAATTGGTCCACCAAATTTCGTAAGAATCAATCAAAAACATAACAGAGTTGTAGATAAAATATAAGTCGACTGATTAGAGTAAACTAAATGAGCTACCAACCAAATTTTTTCTTCCAGTGTAGTTACGTTTTTCTTTCAATATTATAGTCAATGAATTTTCTATATATACATACATATGTGTACTATTGCAATTGTAGTTAGATATTCCTATCTCTATCTCTCTTTCAACTTTCTATGGGAAAGTTGTGACTTTGGCATTTTGCTGAAGCGTGTTAAACGTTCAACGCTTTTTGATATGATAAACTGTTGCCCACTGGTGACCACCAACTATCAGCATGATCATCATAATCATCATCATGATCATCATGATCATCATACTCATAATTATGACCAGTCAGCGCAGTTTTGATTGATTAGCGGGTGGCAACAATCGCAACTGAACTAGATCACTTGTGTCAAAGAGCAAGAGAGACAGACAAATGGTTGGATTTCTTGATCCAATTCCCCCAATTTCCTCAATTTCTTCATCAATTTTCTCAATGCAAGAAGAAGCAGGGCGACACGAGCTAAACGGCAGCTGCTTCTAAGCCATCATCATCGTCGTGGTAGTCATCATCATCCTCATCGAGGCATCGAGTGGTAAGTTAACCCTCCTTCTCGAGTGGACAACAGCAGGTGCTGCTTACTTACCACTTGATTGTCAAGGTGTGTGTGTGTGTGTGTGTGTGTGCGAGATCTCTCCCTGTTTTACTCTCCCTTCTCTTCACCTGGTGGCATGCGATCACGAAAATTAATGAGCAGCAACGTAATTACTTCTTAATGGAAATTAGGCGAACAACCGAAGAGGAAAATGAAAAGAAAAACTTAAGAACATAAAACAAAAAGCTTAACACACAATGACAAAATCTAAACAAAGAGAACAAAAGAACTAAAGCTAGAAGAAAAATTGCAAATTGTTTGCCATGTCTGAAAAAAAATTGAAAGTGTTTTAAAAGGAGAAAACATTTTTAGAAAATGTTTTTCTGCAATAAGGTTTCGAAAACGAAACCGATTTGAAATCTAATCTAATCAATAGGCAACTCATCGGTAGTAAAAATTTAGGATTATGTTTCCATTACATAATTATTTAAATTAAATTTTATTTGATCAACTGGTTTGAAAATTGTATAATATGACTTTAAGACGCTTCACAAAGATCTGGACATGCATTTTTCCTATTTTTCTTTAAAGAATAAATGACGTCATTCTCTTATGTGTCTAGCATGTTATGTAATGCATATAGAAAATGGCATTTAACAGGTTCTAAAGTACCACACAAAAATAAAGCAAAACCTGGACTTTACTTGGCTATTATGCGAGTAAATTTTCTGAAATCACAAGCACGTAGAGTCAGATAGATAAATTGAGAATGAGTATGAGAGCGCATATAGGTTTTATTGAATGACCGACCCAGAGTTCGTTGGAACAAGAACATATATGTACTTATTGGGTCGTTGGTTGGTTGGGCAGTTCGTTGGGTATGTTCTAATTACGTTGACACTGAATGGCGCCATGAGGCTGCAAAAGGTAACTCGAGACCCGATGAAAGAAGAAGACCAACAACCAATATATGTATGTACATAGAAGATGTGAAGAAGGTGACAAAAAATGAAAAGTAAAGAATAAATAAATAATGTTTTGCAATAAGCAACAATATTTCCCAGAGAGCTCTTTGGCCTGATTACAATTCAATTGAATGATCGAGTGATTGAGTCTTCCGTCTGTCGCTCTCTTTCGGTCTTTCTCCCTCTCTCACCCTCTCTCTCTGTCTTTCTCTTTCTTCCTTTGTTATCGAGAATTGAACGCGTGCAATGAAGGGATTACCTACAAGACGATAAGGAAAAATACGAATTGAGTAGACGAGAGGAGAGGTTAGAGACAAGTAGCAGCATACCAATGCCTGAGGGGTGGTGGAGGGTGGTGGGGGGTGGAATGTGGAGCAAAGAGGATGGGATTGCTTTTCATTTGCTTATACATTTTGAAAATTTGAATTTTGACACGTCTTCCTGTTCAGGCCAAGTCCATTCGACTGGATTATATATATAAAAAAATAAAACACAGAAATATGAAAAATCTATAAAAGAAACCAACGTGACAAATATTATATATATATTGGTATGTATGTATATAAGGTAGAGTCATACCTTGAGTGCAAAATTTCAACGATTCTTTTGTGTAGAAATTGTTAGAAATGCTTTTTTTTTTAATATTTTTTTGTAGCTGTTGTTTTTGTGTGTTTTCTAAAACCTTAAAGATTAGCATGTTTATGCTAATATAGTCAACTGATATTGAATAGTTATCAGTTAAGAGTTAAGAATATTTGCTGATTGCCAAGACATGTGTGACGCAGCTGTGAAACAATAAATAGCTTTTCCTTTTTAACTAGAAAACCACTGTGATGTGGAATTGGTTCAAAGGAAATATGTGTGTCTGGATGGGTGTGCCTGTATGTGTGTGTGTGTTTTTTTAGAATCATGAGTAATTGATATTGTGTAGAAGGTGTAAGCAGCTAAAATACCAAATCATCATTTATGGAAATTGAAACTTGCACAGCTTCGATTAATCTTACAGTCTGGAACTGCGACTCACAACTTGGGGCGACTGTGGGGACTGATTAGATAAGTGTTCCGTGTGCCGTGTCCCGTGGCCCGTGGCCCGTGGCCAGTGCTTCTAGTGCCCCGCACATCAAAAGGCGCGCACATAAAATGCGATGGAGCAACAGCAGCAGCCGCCGTTCAATCATTTTTCATATGTATATGTGTGTATATACATATATGTATTTATTTTTCCCCATTTTTTCTTTCACCTGATAAGCCCAGAAATATTAAGTACGAGGGTACTGACAGGAACTGGAGCAGTTTCAGAGCGTTTTTTGTTTTTTTTTTATTGGTTCTTTTCTCGCTTATTTTCTTGAATTATTTTTTAAGACATTCGGTCCGAACTTCCAGCAATATCTACAACTATTTATGGTTATTACGCATAGTTATTTGTTATGTATGTATGTATTCTGTGTATTCGGGAGGTAAAGAGAGAATCGGAATTTTGGCAATTAGTCAGCAAGTCGTGTGGGGTCAAGGACGCGGTCAAAATCCAATTGGAAGCGCTTTGTTTTTGCTCCTGATGCATGATGTATGAGAAAATAAGAGTTTCATTCAAGTGTTTGGCTATTGATTTTAATTACAAAATGCAGGGTTGACGAGGGGGCGTATACGTGACGAGGTGACGACTCCAGGCATTCATTTTAATGGACTTTTATTGGATGAATATTTCATTAAGCGCTTGATTTGAAAGGTGGAAGAATGAAAATTGTTTTTAATTCTAAACTAAAATCAATTTTCTAATTCAATTCTTTAATTCATTTACTGATTGATTTAACAAAAAATTCTAATTTAGCTGTCGAGTTGGCCATAATAGATTTATCTAGAGAAATATCTTAAACAAGTTACATTGATAGTGTAGGTAACTGCATTTCTATGAACTTAATATACCCTTTCGTATTATATTTCCTAAGTATTTAGGCCAATTTCTTGATACTGCGAATAACTGATAATATTAATATACACATACATTGAAACTTTCAAGGTCATATTATATTGATTTTGGTCGTTAACACTGGATGAAAAGAGGGGGTTAAGGGTAGCCAAGCGAATTGACCATAAATAATGAAATTTTCCAACAAAAATGTTGAACAAGTTTTTATTAAATGATTTGAATGTAACGTTTTATAAGGAAACAAAAATTGGTTACATCAAACGCGCTTTCCCAACTTTCCCCATACGAATACAACTACAACTTTATTATGGCCAACAACAGCAACAACATCATCTCTTACAGTTTCAGAACCCAAAAAAACCAAAAGCCAAAAGCTAAAAGCAAGAAACAGCCGAAAAAACAACCGAAAAAAGGCAAAAAACAATGAAAAGAAAATGTCACTGACAGTTAATTAAAAAACAATTTAAACAAATTAGAGTTGAAGATAGAGTTAAGCCGTGCGAGTGACAGAGAAAGAGTTAAAGAGGGATAGAGTGAGAAAGAGCATGCTGGGGCTAAGCGAAAAGTTGCTGGCGATGAAATAAAAACGTAAAACGCATTACCCCAGCAGCAACAACAACAATAACAACTACAATAACTAACCGTAAAGCTGGCGACGAAAATTTAACAAATTTTCCCCCAAAACCCAAAAAAAAAAAATAAATAAAAAACGCCAAAGAAGACGAACAGGAGTTGTCTTGATGGAGCGGGTGGTTGAGGTAAGGTGAGGTAGGTGGGCGGGAGCAGGCAGAAGAACTGACAAAGAGACCAAGACCAGCCATTGCCAACAGCCGCCGAGCCACAGCGCTGCCATCGTCGTCGTCGCCACACGCTCATTACAATTCAATTGAAGTAGCGACTGCGACGTCGACGCCGACGCCGACGCCGACGACGACAACGACAACCGTTCAACGACATTACCGTAGAAGAAGAAAAACCAAACAGCAGCAGCAGCCACAGCCGCAGCAGCGGGAACTCTCAGGTGTAATAAAAGCGCAAAAGGCAAAGCAGACGACGACGCCGCCAACAACAACGATGACGACGACGTCGACGCATACAATGATACAGTTAGCTCACACAGATACTTCACATAGATACACGACAGGAGAGCAAACCAACAACGAGAGAGCAGACGAGAGAGAGAGAGACACCAATTGCGAGCAGGCACCTTTGAGAGAAAAACGAGAGAAAGAGAACGAAAGCAATCGAGAGAGAGAGAGAGAGAGAGAGAGCGGCCGTTTTGGGGGAGACAGAGTGAGAAAGAGAGAGAGAGAGCAATTGCAGCAGCAACATCGGACGCTGAGGCGAGATGTTGCTGCTGTTGACGCTGCTGCTGATAAATTGCCGCCTGGTAATTGGGCGAAAAAACATCAAGCCGATGTAGCCCTCTACCCCCCACCCTCTAACACACACCCACACACCCACCACACACGACATCAAGCAGTTCTAAGGGACAACGACGCACTATGTGGTCTCTCCGGTTGAGAGTTGAAGTTGGGTTTCTTCTTCTTCTCCTTCTGTGATGTTGAGCGGGGTTCGAAAAGGGAGGGTGGGTATGGACGACTCTTCCTTGTGGCCAGATTTGTTCTCGTAGGAGTGGCTCAGTGAGAGTGAAGTGAAGTGGTGAACCAACCACAGCAGCCAATTCTGTGCTCTGTGCTCTCATTGCTTACGGATGCTTGCTATCTCTGTCTCTGTCTTCTCTGCTGCTGCGCAGGACTGTCTGTCCAATTTACATAAACACAAACACACACACACACATACATATATGCATATGTATATACATATATGTACATCTCTGACTCTTATTTACATGGTGACTTGCGTTATTCTGATTCGTTTGCTCTTCGTTTGCTCTGCGCATTGATTTTTCTCTACAAGATACACAGCATAAAAATGTTGGCCCCCTCTCCCCCTCAAAAAAAAAACTACTGTTCTACACATATATACAGTGAAGACTCTACAGGAAGCACACAATACGAATGGTTAATGGATGCTGAAGACTCTGAAGCTAAAATTAGAGCAAAGTACTTAATTTTGGAAAAGTAATTGCAAAAATCCTAAAATTATATTCAATTAGATTTTTTAAACTTGCTAATATTAGATCTCTAAGATCAGTCAAGAATAAAGACTGTCCTTGATCTTAATTTATCCCAAGCTTGGCTAAAATGGAACTTAAGATGAAATGGCCGATGCATTTCAGTTTATATTCAATTAAGAGAGAAACAATTAAAAACTAAAACATGTAAAAGCTTGTAATTATAATTGTATAAGGGACATAATACAAGGGCATAAGTCAAGATCTATAAGCAGTAAAGGATCGTTTCTCTTGATTGGCTGAATTTAGCACGAAAAGCAAATATTTTATCCTTTTCCATGAGGAGGAAAAAATTTTCGATTAAACTTAAATTTTAAATATTTTTCACACTAACATTTATTATCCAAATGAAGGAAGAGTGATAATTGGTCCTGGTTCTAGATTGTCCTTTTGGTAAAGCTTAGAAAATGTCATCTTCAGGCATCTTCAGGTTATGCTTACTGTGTCCACCCTATATGTAGATACAAATACATATGTACCTACATTTATATACATATATGTCTGTATATATCTGTATTTTGTATCTGTATCTCAACCTGTGCACTTGCTCTCTCTCTTGCTCTATCTCTCTCTCTCGCGAAGGTGGCGACGACCAACGCACGCGCCCGCATTTAGTCAACGACACACCGTAAACCGTCCTCCGTCCTCCGTACACCTTACACCGTAAACCGTAAACCGTAGATTGTACCAGGGCCGGGGGCCAGGAGAGGCCACAGCTGCAGATACATTCGGCAACAGCAGCAGCAGCAGATACAGATACAGATACAGATACACATTTTATTGATTTGCTAGGGTCGTTACCGTTCCATGCCGTTCTGCATCCAAAACAGACAACAGCAGAAGCAGTCGAAGCAGAAGCAGAAGCAGAAGCAAAAGCAAAAGCAGTTTATGGTTACATAAGGTGATGAAATCATGCGGGCAGAGGGTCGGCACGAAGGTCTGACAATGGTCTGGCCAATGACAACATGATGGCAACATCCGTAATCCACCACCCATCCATCCATCCGTCTATCCATCCATCCACCCACACAGAAACCCTCTCGAGGCCAGCCACAGCCACCCCTATGCGAGTCTCTCTGTCTCTCTGTGTGTGTGTTTTTTCTCTGTTTTGGTTTTTGTTATGTACAAATATTCTCATGGTAGTTTCTGTTTCGTTGCCTCCCTTTGCCTCCCCCACATTTTCCCTTCCTTTTTTTTTTTTTTTTTTTGGTAACCAAGGTAACTTACTCGTGCTGTATTATGGGCACTGCAGAAACAACCCCCACCACCCTCTAACCGCACCAGTCCCCCACCCAAGCAACCAACCATCCTCTTCTATACTCTTGGTTGGTCTTCTTCAGTTGGTTAGGTGGAGAATATGGTTAAATGGATGGAGGACAATCAATAGTTTCTTTGAGTTATAAATAATGCGTGAGGGGGTTGGATTTCTTAGAAAAAGCATCAGAGCAATAGAAACCCCTACAATTTCTATGTAGAAAAGTACAGGTGTTAATATATATATATACAGCACAGGTACAGGTTGTAGTTGTTGTTAATGTACATAATTCTCTTCTTTATTTATTTTTTTTTTTTGTTTTTTGGCACTGATATCGACCAACCAAAATCAAGCTAAAAATGTATTGACGTCCAGCATGAATCATCCACTTTGGGTGCGCTGATTCAGCCCACTGTGTGTTGTGATCGTGATCGTGTATGTGTGTGTGTGTTGTCCATGATCAGAAAAAAAATAACAAAATATATGCCGATCATTCTGATGCCTTTAGTCTTTATCACGCGCTGGTGGGGTGGGCTTAAAAATCGCTTACAGCGTCTTTTCCAAGCCTTTTTACCGAAAAGCCCAGAGACAACAGAGACCCAAAGACCCAAAGAGACCCGAGACCCGAGACCCGAGACAGAGACAGAGACAGAGACAATAGGAGTAATACATAGTTAAGTCGAATCAGTCTGGGGGGATTTTTTGTTTTTGTTTTTGACGAGCCACGGAAATAGTTTCTAAGAGAGGAGAGAGGGTAAAAAGGGAAGCAAAAAGAAAACTGTTGCTCTTATCTTCTGGGGGTATATATACATTATATGTACCTAGATCGATTGGTTTATGGCCATACACTATCAAGAATATGGCCTCTTACAACACAGCTGCCCAAGAAGACTCGTTCAAATGGTCTGGGCCATATTAGAGATAATCGTGTGTGTCCCATAAAACCTCTGATCGTTAAATTATTGGCAACTCAAGAAGAGTGCATTAGAAATTGTTAAATACTGCGACATTGCACACACTACTAAAACGATGAAGAAGAAGAACAATCTTCTAATCATAAAGATAAATCCCCCAGTCCCCATTCCCCATTCCCCATTCCCCGTAACACTGCCCACCTAGTCAAAAGGCGTGGAGGAGGACAATGTCGGCAACTTTGTGGCAACTTCAAGCGCATTTCTTAGAGTAAACGAGAGAGTTAGATACTACATTATAGAAAATAGCGGTATGCTTATCTATCGTACACTAAATATAAACCAAAAAACATTGAAAAAATGCGTTGCCTAATGATGATGGATCGTGAATTTGAGATGATCGATGATTTGCTCGCCCGATAAGAGGAGCCACGGAAATGCCAAGCAACAAAAAGGCAAAAGGCAAAGTAACCAACCAGCCAGCAGCCAATGAAGAGCGCCACACACACACACACACACACACATACATACTTTACCTATTCTATATATATATATATATATGCTCTTGAGATTTAAGCCAATGCCCCTGATATGACCAAATCGAAAATAAGCATGTATAAAAGTATAAAGAAAAAAAAATAGAAATAGGTACATACAAATATATGTATGAATTAAGTTTCAATGTTCTTAGCTTAGTGAGGGGATTGGTTTTGGGATGGGGATGGGGATGGGGATGGGACTGAGGTTGGGATTGGGGATGGGCCAGTTGCTGGGGTTTCTTTCTGTCTATGATACATTCTTCTATATATACATATTTGTGTGGGGTTTCTTTCAAAGAGTCTGAAACGTTTGCTCAACCCGTTATCCGTTATCTCTTTTCTTGATAATACCTATACACACACACACATAGACACACACACACACACACTCATCATAAACCTATATACATAGTAACTCTTTCGACTTTGTCCTATTGCTGATGTTTCGATTTGATTTGTTATTGCAAGTAAGGAAAATAAAATAAAAAAAAAAAAAAAGACATGCCATAAATGAATGGATGAGAGTGTGATCAATATAGTTGAGGGTGACATATGACAGATATGTATATAGAAAACATAGAATACACACTCACACACACACAAATTAGAGCATGTGTATATATTTATAAAATGAGATGATAAGGCAACAAAACACTGATCCTTGGTTGGTGGAGCCCTCGAGAGAACCTTCATTTACTTGCCTTATGGTTTGAGGGGGGTGGAGGGTCATTGTAGTAAGAATCTTTAAGAGAAACTTATCAACCAATATATGGGAATACCTTTTATTAATATCACTAGCAAATGCCCCTAATTAGACCAAACTCATTATTATCATTATCATTCAAAGGTGAGCGCAATATCATTTACTAAAATTTTAAATGATGCTCTGGTTTTTAGTTTGAAAAGTTATTCAAATTATTAAATTTTGAAATCAAAATTAATTGAAATAAAACTAGGTATCTAGAGATCTAATAAAAATCGAAAAAACAATTACTTTGCATAAGATTACTATGGGATAAAACTTTTAAATAATTTGTAAACTGTTTTTAATATGATTTGATTTGATAATGGGCATTAATTTTTATTTTGTAATTAATAATACAAATAAATTATATAATAAAAATTCAAATAAATCAATTAATAATAATAATAAATAATTTAATTAATTTAATTGAAACTCTAGAGAGTTTAATTATTATAAAATTGATTAAAAGAACATTTTAACATAGTTTAAGAGTATAGATCGATTAAAGAAAAGTGAATGTTAAAGTTGAATAGTTTGTATAAACGAAGATCGCTTAATAAGTACCTATATACCTACAAATATATATTTTCTTTTTCTCCCCTCTCCTGTTCCATTTGAAACTTTTTTGAATCTCAAAAAATCAGTCCACTTTTTTGCCACATTTGATTTACTTTTTCTAACGTTCAGTGTTGGTTTAGTAACCCTTTAATGCCCTATCTTTCTCCTCCATCCAACATCATCATCATCATCATTAACTGATTGAAAGCATATGCCTGGTGAATGGTTAACAGATCCGAGTGCTATGCCCCGAGGCAAATAACCATACCAGTGATAACCATGACAACTATCTGTGGCTATATCTGTGTATCCAACCTACCCCTCCAGAACAAACCCCTCCCCCGCACTCTCTGCACACACACACACAGACACACACACACACACACATTTGTATGTACATTAAATGCATCTGCGTTGCGCTTTCCCTTTTGAGGTCGCGTGTGTATGTTTTTTTTTCCTTTTCTGTATGATTTTTCCCTTTTCTCGTTTCGATTTCGATTTTTCCTCTTTACCTCTGCTGTTGGTTTGAGTTTTATTTCATTTATTTTTTTTTATCAGCCAAGCAAAATATTTACTTAGTATGTGACAAGCGATGATGGGTTGCGCAAAAAAAAGAAAAAAAACCCAAAACCCAAACCCAAAACCAAAAACCAAAACCCTAGATGATAGTTTAGCGTAGGAAGTGTGTCGCCCATGCTGTCTGAGTCTGAGGTGTGGGAGATGGATATATGGGATGGGATGGAATAGGATCGGTTGACTGGTTGGTTGGTGGTTGGTTCTTTGGCTCTTTTTGGCCGGCTGCATTATTCAAATGTAACCGAAAAAAATGAAATAATATTATATGTATATATGTGTCTTGTATTTGAACTGATTAATTTGTTGACACACAGCGACAACGTCAATGATAATGATGATGATGATGATGATGATGATGATGATGAGGATGATGAGCGTCACCAGACATCGACACAGCTAACACACCTTGTTGCAAATGGTTGGGCTTTTTATTTTCTTTTTTTTTTTTTGTCTAATCGATATCAATATACCGCTCCCTTGTTTACCAGAGGGTTAGAGTTTATCTTAGATGAGTAAAGATTGAGAGCAAGGGCGAGGGAGTTGTAAAAAAAAGGTAGTAAGACAAAGATATTGGAAACATCATTGGAAGAGGTACAGTAAACTCTATAAAGCGTAGATTTTGTTCAAGAATCTGACTATAAAAAGAAGACCATTTACTAAAAAATAAGTATAATTATAGTGTGTGTGTGGTAAGTGGCTCTTGCTCTTAATAACACAGAGTGAAACATTTTCTCAGTATGCACAATAGTTCAATAAACTGTGAAAAGATCATTGATCCGGTCTGAGTGGTGTCACGTCCTGTCTGTCTTTTACTGGGCCTAGGCTAAAAAGCCAAATAACAGACTGTCCAGACCAATGTGAGTCCTGTGTGTCCTGTGTGTCCCATATGTTGAACAGTTGAACGAACCAACAGAGGAGAGGAACGAACTCTTAACTCTTAGACCTGTTTCTGTTCCTGTTTTTCTGTTTTTCTGTTGCAACCCCGTTTTGCAATTGTAGAAAAAGGTGCATCCATCCTTTTGCATCCATCCTTGCACCTGTCATTGCGGTAACCGTTAATATAAGGAGAGAATGAAGAAACAGACAAACAGCAAAGATCAAGCGTCAGCAAAACGGATCATTGCCGGGCATCAAATTACCCTTTGATCAACCCTTAATATTCACATTTTCACAGAATCGTCTCCAAGTCCCATCTTGGGAGGGTTCAGTCCTCATCATCCTTGTCGTCATCCAGATCCTTGCCTTGCCGTCACTGTGGCTACTTTGGCTAAAAGTGTTTAATCAAGTGGAAGGCGGCAGTTAAATTTCATTCTGATACAGAGAAACATTGTCTTGTCTGCTTGGTTTGGTTTTCATTTCATTCATTTTTTTTTTTTTTTTTTTTTTTGTAATTTGAAACCTTTATAGGAAGTCGGAACTGTTGGCAATGTAATGCTTGATTGCACGGACACTCGCCAGGAGTTTCCTTCCAAAGAGGAAGCTTTACAACTTGCCACAAAATGTATCAGGTGACACAGAAGATCTCAGAATTCAGTTCAATTTTAGTTTTCTTTTTTTTTTCGATCAGCTTCTTAAGCTTCCTATTTTGAAAATAGAAATTTCAATTTGAATTCCTTCTTCTTCTTTCATATTCAAATATCTCTCTCTCTCCTTTTCGATCTGGGTCAGAATCGTGTGCGTTTTTCAACTTTCAAAACAGTTCGTTGACCATCATTATTATTATTATTATTGATCATATACTTAAATATGCTCAAATACGAACACGAAGATACTTATGTACATAAAACTATTTATGCATATGATTAATTTATACCACCCCTCCAGCCCCCTCCGCCCTGGCATCAACCATCATCGGGGCACTACCAAATGAGTACCACGCACCACGCGTTCCCCATGTACATATCATCATTTGGTTAATAATGCATAGTTTGTCAATAAATTTTTGTGTGATTTCAACAACAACAACAACAATAACAACATTTTTTATTTGTGGACAGATATATTCATTCATTCATTCTTTGTATGAATATATCAAATACCCTTACCCAAAATTAAAAATTCTTTGAATTTATTTATTTCAATTTATGCTTTATCTTCTTGATTTTAAATATATATAGATAGTTTTAGCTATATAGTTTTAAATCTATATATATTTAAGAGTTTAGACTGGTTATATGTCTTTTTAGCTGTGATATTTCGAAAGAAATTATTTTGTATAATAATTTGATTTCAAATGAAAGCTCTATAAAATATTTTTTTGTCTGTCAAAATTATTTGAAAATGTTTAAGGACTACAAAAAAAAAATGTCAATTTTCTACTTGAAAGTTAATTTAGCTAATATTAAAAATTAAATTAGCTAAAAGTCTCTTCAGTCAGCTGATGAAATTCCCCTGTGATTTGCCCCTAGAATAGTCTCATATGGAAGTCATTGATGTTGGTATCTTTTATTCATTATCTTTATATCCTGGGCAAGTCGGCAAACTATATGGCCTAAATGAGTTATTAGTGATGCTTAATGGTTTGTAAATAGAGCATTTGGTAGTCGTTGTGTAGAAATATTGGGATTAAAGCCGTGTACAGCTTTCCTTTTTCTCATTGGTTTTTTCCATTTTTTCTTCTTCTTCTTTTTCAATCCGCAGACGACGCAAATACGGGAGAGGGAGACCGTATCCAAATGTAGAGACCGGAGAGACTTGAGCACGATTTCCAAATACATTAACATTGCGATGGCTACACAACGACAACGACAACGACGACGTCCACAAAGACACCAATGATGTTGGTGGCATCGATGGTGGTGCTGAGGTGGGTGAGGAGCGGAATACGGTGGAGGGGAAGGGGAAGGGGAGACGTATATAGTAGATATGGGCACGACGGCCATGACTGGCGATAGCTCGATGGCCTGATCGTTTGATCGTTGGATCGTTGGATCGGTGGCTGTTGGCTTATAGTTGATGGCCTGATGTCTGATGGCTGCTGCCTCCTTCTCTGTCTTTATCCAAATGCCAAAGCCAAATACGAGAAACACATCCAATGGGCTCAATAAAAGAAAATGTCCAACGACAACAGAAAATGTTGACTGGTCGGTTTGACTTTGGCTTTAACTATATGGCTTTGGCTATGGCTATGGCTATGGCTGGGCTATGGGGTTTTTGTGTATAGAGTGTGTTTTGGGCTGATTGGTGGCGGCCCTCAACTTTGGTGATTCTTCATTAAAGATTCATGGTGTGTTTTTCTTTTCTTTATTGTATCGGCAATGGCCAACTGCAACGCCGTTGCCGTTGTCGTCTGCTCTGTGTGTGTGTGTGTGTGTGTGTGTGTGTCTCCATTGCCGGCTGCTGCCCAGAGCCCAGTGGCCAAAGCCAGAGCCAAAGCTGGGCAACGACTTTCTTTTTAACCAAAATGAAGAAACGAAATCGATGAAGGAAGGGGCACCCTTCTATGTCTTTGGTCGATGGCTTGTTCAATGGTTTTTTTTTTTTTTGGCTTGGATGTTGGCAAATGCCTCGCCTTTTTCGTTTGCGTCTTCAGACTTGAGTCTTCTGCAAGCATTGGTCTTCATTTTGGGGCCATTGTAGGCCGTTGGCCTAAAAAAAAAAAACGAGAAAAAAGTATGAAGAAAATCAGAAAAATTTCTATATTAAAATGCTTTGCCATGCCTCAACACCATATAACTTGGGTGAGCAATGTCTTGGCTCTTGTCTTGGACTTTGGCTTGCAATAAATTCAAGATCGAAAATCTTCTCGTGGTAATTGCCTAACTAATGGCCGCATACAATTTCAATTTCCATATTATCAATTATGGTAAACGGAAATGGTAAGTGAGTGACTTACCTAATGAGTAAATAACTGACCATTCTTCAGGTAGAGGATCCTTTTTGTTTCCCATCCTCTCGCTGCCTCTCTCGCTCTCTCTCACTCTCTCACTCTCACTCTGTGTGGTGACATGTTTATCGTGGGTCAAGCAATTTCACATTATACAACAATTATGCATGGACACAGGAAAAACCAAAACAAACAAACAGGAAGCCCTTACATAGATACTGGGATCACTTAACTTACCAAACAAGATAAACCTAGAACTAATGCGGAACTAAAACGGAAATGGAAAGGGAGCAGAAGTTGTGCCAAGTAATGTAACCTTTCATACGATCAATCTCTATATGCATATATTGAATTCTGATCTTTCTTCCCCCCACCCTTCTTTAAATTACTTCTTCCGTTGCTCATTTGGCTTGATGATCATCTTTGGGGCCAAGTGCCAGAGTCTCCCATGTGTCCTCATTTACATACATTGACAAACAAACAAGAGTCACAGAGTCGAGGCTATATAGATAGCTATATCTTTGCATTATATGTATATAAAATCTTTCTTGTCTAGTCCTATTAGCTTTTAGATCAAAGATACTTTTTGAACTGGAAAGAGAGGAACAATTTTTTGATTATCCCTGGTCCCTATTTCTTTCAGTATTTTTACATTGTGGGGGTATGGATGGTAGAGGGGGGGAAATAAGAATAAAAGTAGGAGTAAGTCAAAGTAACTTAAAGAAAGGACCTTAAAGATAGTTATCCTGTAAGTAAATTGAATTAAATTTTTATCTGATTGTTAAAAGCATCCCATTCGAAGATGCATTTAATTAAATTTATTTGTGTAATTTAAGAAATAAATTAGTGTTGTAAAACGAAGTTAAAAGTTACAGAAATAGAATCAAAGATCAAACGAATTTTCGAAATAAATTTGTAGATATCCTTTTCAAGTTTTTTATAGGACCTAAATGTTTTCTAAAAGTTATATAGGTACAAGAAATATTTTTCAATTTTATGAAAGTTGTCTGCCAAATACAGTTCTGATTCCATATTGAGGGATTGGTATTCAAACTAAAGATAAGTTAATCTAAGCACTAAAAATTGTTCAATCAGTCTATTTTCCAATGGTGAAGTAGCAGAATATAGCAAAGTGTTCCTTATAGGTATGATCTTGATCTTGATTTTAGAAAAGTTTCTATAAGTTTCAATATTAAAATCGAATAAATGTGAAAAGTTAATAATTAAAAATTGAGAAATTCTAATTTAAATGACATTGGGATTATATAAGTTAATGAAATTATTCAAAAGGGGCTGGAAATCTATGTAGAATACTTGAAATAAATCAAACTAGTTTATTGAAAAGTTTTCCTTTGCCAAGAACCAAAAACGATTTTGTAAGCAGTTTGAATTAAACTTTACAACACACAGATTAGGCAAAAGAAGAGGAAGAAGAAGCATGTTCAAATTAAAAATTCAGTTTAATGAATTCTTATACAGATGATTAACTTTTAACATTTGCCCATCACTTATGCATGTAGATTACCCTCCACGTGTGTCTCTAGATCTGTGTGTGTGTGTGTGTGTGTGTGCCTCTTGAAGTCTTCTTGGCCCTCGTTATATGTCCGATGCTCCTATCCAAACATCCTCATCCATATTCAACGCATTACAATTGCAATAAGTCTGGCTTTACGGCACGGATCGAGACTCGAAACGAAATGAAATGAAATCAATAGCAAATGAATCTAAACGAATCAGCAATCATCAAGAGTTGCGGATTTTTGCATAATGATTCGTTGAACCTATTTGAACTTTTGTGGTTTCTTTATTTAGTAGAGCTTTGGGCATATTGATATTGTCTGTTCGATTAAACTGCGTCAACTAAATGGTAATGTGTCCCCACACACACACACACACACACACAGAGAGAGAGAGAGAAAGAAAAACAATCTAAATAGACAATTGTGAAATGGAGAGTGAAGAAAGATCTTTTGGGTTAGTCAATTTTACAGACTACGTCAAGGGTTTGGCATGCGTCAAGTTCCGGTCATAAAGATCATGATGATGTACGATATGGAGCACAGCAACAACAACAACAATAAGAACCGACAACAGTAAAGATCAAAAAGCCGCCAAAAGTAAACAAAAGAGTCAGAGTTAGCGACACACACAGAGAGAGAGAGAGAGAGAGAGAGAGAAATACATATAACCACATAAACGGCGTTAAAATTTTGAGAGGATGAAAGATGATGAAGATGGAAGTGGTGGTTGGAGGTGGAGGTGGTGCAGATGGAGATGTCTTTTAATATTTGCTCATAAACGAGAAGATGTGATAAGAAAACCACCAGCGAGAGTTATGGCGGTGGTGGGGGAGGGGGAGGGGGACAGACACTGCAAAGACACCGCCAGAACCCATAATGGGAGTGTGATCTTCATTTAATCATGAAAATGTACATTAGTTTCGTTCTCTGGTTTAAAAGATACCCTATAAAACAGGATGGGCATGCCAAATACAAATGCAGATAAAATATTTAATTACCCATAGTAGTTTTTAGTAAATTTAGATAATCTATAATGTTCTCTCGTTAGCAGAAACTAGTTGGGAATTATAACGTAGAGAATTTATTCAAAAAACAAACACGTAATGCTTAACTTTTAACACATAAATCGTTTAAATATAAAAAATGAAATAATCTTCTTTTGAAAGATTGATCTCAAGAGGGCTTAAATGCAAATGGTTTGACTTAAATTACCTTTTCTAAATAGCTACATATGCCCCACTTGTTGAAGGGTATCCTGAAGTTTGGAAACCTTTCATTAAAGGAAGACTCTTTGGTTGTGACCTTTCCTTGTCGGCTACTGGTAAGATCTTTTGTGGGTTTTGTGTGTGAGGTTCGTTTTAAGGAAAATTCTGCGCATCATTAAAAGTTATGATCTTACATCGGCCACCTTGTTTCTTGTGTGTGTGTGTTTGTGTGTGTGTGTGTTTTTGATGATATATGCGGTTCCATTTCTTTTTAACTTTTATATTATTGGGCAAGTTGTCATTTGGCGTGGTAGTAAAGGCAAGGGGCATTTTGTGTTTTTTATGGAGTGACTTTGGTGGTCCAGTTTCACTCTCGATTTTCGACAGAAATCAGACACCGAGAAAGAGGAGGAGGAGGAGGAGGAGAGATAACGATGGAGAGGGGGGAAGGAGGGAGGTACAGCGGGGGCGACAGATGAAAACAAATTTGGTATGCAAAGTGCGAAGTGGCTAACAGCTACTTGGCTTAATTTTGTTTAAGGCCGTTTTCCAGCGTTTAATTGCTGAACCACATTATGTGACAGAAAAAGAAACAAAACAGCAAAACAAAAAACCAAAAACCAGAGCAGATAAAAAAATACAAAAAAAAAAAAACAACAAACAAGAAACAACAACAAAACATAACAGAGTCAAATAAGTCATGTAATAAAAACCAGAGAGCCGCAAACGCTTTTTGATAAAATAATTAAAATTGAATTAATCTTCAAAGTTCCCACGGTCGGGGGTCTCTTGGGAAAGAGAGCGAGGGAGATAGAGTAGGGGGTGAAGGGGGGGGAAGAGAGAGTGAGAGCTCTTGAGGTTGGGTTTCATTGGGTTAACCCATGAGTTATCTATCTTTATATGCTTGACAATTTGGCTCAACGATTATTACAAGTTAATTTTATGCAAATGACAACTTAAATGCAATTAAATTAACATGCCACACGGCATTTTGGTTTGACTCGCACCACACGATATAGATATAGACGGTGAGTCTATATATATGTACATATATAACCCATATACATAAGTATGTACTTTGCCATATCACTCTATCACTTTGCCTGTCACTCGGTTTTGCTCCAATTACTTGGAAGATATCGAATTTTCTTTAATTCTAATTTGTGTGCATTTGCCAATTGGAGTTAATTTTTAATGCAAAAGCATTAGAAACAATTGAAAACTTTTTGGCAACTCCAACTATTAGTTAGTTCGAAATATTGAAAAAGTTCTTTCCTATTTAAGAGGCTGACAGAGTTCTGGTTACATTTTTGAATAAAGGAAATCTGGTCTTAAGGGCCATCGAAAAATAATCGAAAATGAGTAGTTATAAGTACCCAAAAATCTCAACTTTATTTCAAACAGATTGCCAAAAAGCTTTGTCTTTATATAAACCACAAAATTAGATCTTTTTTTGACATTCTAGTCTGATAAACTAATTTTTGAAATAAATTTTAAAATCGAGTATAAAAACTTTCAAGTTTATTGCCATTTTTGAATGTTATTTAAAAATTTCTCAGACCTGTTTGCGAATCGGTTTTAAACGTGAAATGGTTTGCTTTCCAAATTGTTTTTAAATTCAAAAATCAAAGTATTTGAAATCGAAAATCAATTTGGAAATGTAAATAGAAGAACATATGTAATTTCGATTCCGACAAAGTTATTTGGTATTGAAAATGGTAACAGGAGTGTATTATGTAAGCTGCATCAAAATTTAATAAACTTTTGTTTTGGGAAATTATTCAACATTTGCACACTATTTAAAAATAAGAATAAATTGAAGCCCTGATGTATTATCGATTGAAATCCTTTCACTCAAAACAAATGGTTTTCTAGAATGTCCTTGATGATTTCTTAGCTTCTTTCTGCATAATATTGGTCTCACTCTCCTCAGGTGCCTCATTTAGAAAGGAAGATGCCTTTTGAGTGGAATCACTCGTTTCGAGTTGTTTCCCAAGAATCCTGATTATGTAACCAATACCTCGATATCCCAATGTTTTGAATGATCTCTCATTGATCCACAGAATGAAACCCTATGGATGCTCAAAATGCATCCAAGAGCCCAGAGGTTAGTTGGGCAAACAAAAATCCAAAAATCGAAAATCCTTTTTATATATGGAAACCTATTGTGTTATTCGTTTCTTTCGTGGGATATCAGTCAAGGGATCAGGTGTCGAAAATTAACCACACCAGCAACACAAATCAATAAGAGAGACAAAAGAGTGAACAATGAAAAACAACAGCAACAACAACAACAACAACAAACTGGGTTCGGAGTCGAGAATAAACGGAAACAATTAGGCACCTGACTTCCTCAGGATGCCAATGAACCAAACTGAGCCTGCCAAGGGAATGGGAATGGGCTGGGAATGGGGTAAAGGGATGGATCTTCTCGTTTCAGCTCTTATGGTAAAACATACTGATGATGGTCATGATGATGATGATGATGATGATGATCATGTTGCTGATGGACAATCATGCATACACAATGTGTATCATATTTCAACGGACTACAACGACGACGACGACGACGACGACCGAGTAGGCACCTGATGAGAAAACACAATGAGATACATTGGGCAATCACTTGACCTCTTTCAGGATGTTGTTGCTGTTGCTGAGGTTCAAGTGCGTTGCCGTTGTCATCGTCTCTCCAGCGAACTATAATCTGGCTGCTGTTCCACTGTGTTTTGTATTTTTTTCGGATTATGTCACCTCGAGGCGAAAACCAAGTGAATGTGGAGTGCGAGTGCCATTATGAGGGCCATTGGATGATGATCCGGCTGGCATATAAATTAAGATACCCAACAGCAGCAGCAGCAGCAGCAGCAGCAGCAGGTCTCTTCTTCAACTTTTGTTTATTTTTATTTTTGACTACTGCTGTCCAGGCATCCTCACGTTTTCCACATAAAAATCATTTTCGACTGAAATTTGTTAGCCTGTGTCTGTCTTCCCACGACAAATTTGTATGTGGCGGGCTACCGAGAGAGCGTAGGCGGAGGACGGCAGCAACATCTCCATCTCTTTACCTAACGCATCATCAGCAACATGATCATTGGATGCACAGATGATCATCGTTGTCATCATGATCATCATTGTGGTTGGTCACTTGATTAGTATGCATCACTCGATGTCAGAAAACAAAACACATTAAATGTGCGAGAGACACATAACCGAATGCGACCTCAAAAATGGCACATTCAACACAACACAACACAAAAACAACAACAACTATCTACTCGTATGTATATGTACATATGTATGTGTGTACATACATATATAACATCCACATCCATCCTCATCAAGTACCAATTTAATGGCAGCAGCTTTTCAGATTCAACACCATCCATTTGCCCCCAACCCCCGTTCTCTTCTTGTGACCAAAACTAAATTCAGCAATTAGTATTCCATTTAGGTTTCTGCATGAATACAAAAAAAAAAAGAATAAAGAAAAAGGATAATCACACTGGATGCTTGCCTCCTTTAACTTCAACTGGAACTCATATCCATTCCGACTTTCACACGTCTAAAGCTTCTGATTTCTTACCCCATAGTGGCTACTAAAAATGTCGTAAAAATCTTAAACAAACTCAGTAAATTTTCTACATTGTAATCGTAGAGAGGACATGAGTTCGTGATCGGTATGGTTATTAAAGAAGTCTGATCATAAAGATTGCCTGGCCAGAACAACAATAAACATGGCTAACCATCCAACCATCCATCCATCTGAAGTGAACTACAATGAAGTTGTCCCCCGTTGTATACCAAAATTTTATTATCAATTTATCAAGGATGGCAGCTAAAATTTAAACAGTTTATTGGGCATTTTTTTCGAATTTCTATTCAAAGTTATATTGTCCCTTGTTTTTATGAGGAAAACGCATAAATTTTTACTACCTTCAATAACTTTTCTCTATCTATGGGTAAAGTGTTCCATTTTAAGCCTAAGCCCTATCTAAATTGTCTCTTTATGCTTTATCCTTTTTAATTTTAAAAGATTTACTCTATAATTTCCTAATTTTTTAACTACTTTTCCTATTGAGATTTCGCAGAATCAGCTAATGCGGATCACTAAATAATTTTGCCTCCATGTCAACGATCGTTCTTGGGAATGAAAATAAACTTCATATATATATGAATCAGGCCCATTATCTAAATAAGACTAATAGTAAGAATTAGTAACCAAATTTAAAATTAAAGACAGTTTCTCATAAAATGATCCTAGAAAATAATAAGTTTGGTTTTGTAAACATTTTTACTAAAGAGTTTTTGTTTTTTAGGGATCTAACTTTAAGACACAATTGTTAAATTGGTATTCAATTTTTTAAAAATTTTCTAATGAGATGATTTTTGCTTTGATATTTTAAAGATATTTTTTTTTGATCTTACTGTCTGTATTTTTGTTTTTTTCTCCTATAACTTTAATATCTCATGTGAAAAGAGACAATGTATCTAATTTTCATATCTTCTTGGGCATGCGGCCAATTGATTTTTGTCTGAAAATCATTTGATCAGACTATTTAAAATTCTAAGAGCAAATGTTCCCCCGAACAGGCAAAAGGCGACGAACATAAAAAGCCCAAGAGACAACAACAACAACAAATAAAAAACCGAAAACAACAACAAAACAAAAAACCATTTTGTTGCCGCCAAAGTGTGGAGAAATTATTTAAGCCAAGTGAAAGACATGAGAAGAGACAGCGAGAGAGAGAGAGAGAGAAAGGCAAAGAGATATGAGCAGGAAATGCTCTTATGCTCATGATCATTTTCCATAATTAAACGGACACCAAAGAGACATTGGCCAGTTGTGGGTTAAATGGGTTTGTTGGCCCCAAACAATAAGCAACAATATGGCCCATGTGTTGTAGTTCTTGTTGTTGGGTGCCCATCAACTAAAGTTATATACATAGAAGTCTTAGTTATTTATAATTGAATTGTCTTTTTAGCAATGACTTCGTTTTTGTTTTTTTTTTTGTTCTTCACGTTTTGCACTCTAATAATTTCAACATTGATTTTTCCATACCCACTTCATTGTGGGGCATATGCGACTTGGCCAAAAGCGTGAAATGGCCATAGAACAATCTGGTTTATAAGGTATAAGCCGCGGCGGTTACCCTGGCTAATAATACAAATATTATTATTATTTGCTGTTTTGTTTTTGTTTTTAATTGAATTAAAATTTATACAACAATTAAATAGGGAGGATGTAAGCACCTTGACTGCTTCTGTTTCTGATTCTGCTTCGCTGATTCTATACAAGGTAAGCTAATGTAAGGTAAGGCATTTACTAATGATATTTGGGATACAATCGTATCCCCACAGAAGACGCAAAGTGGGTGGGGGATGGTGTGGGGGGAAGGCGGATGTTCATATAATTTGGCATTGCATGTGCCAAAGAAAAGCTCATTCAAGGCCCAACTCCAAACCAGTTGTAGGACCTTCCATTGAAATGATATTTCAATGTGATGTATGTATGTACTTCTTTTCTTTTGATTTTTGAAATCTGTTTCTGCCAAGTTATGTCATATATGACGAAATGCATGCTTAGATCACATCACGTGGCTGGAAACAGTCACTGCAAACTCAGGTTTCCGAATGGGATTCTCTGTCTCTGTCTTTGGACTGGCCCCAGACAGTCGCGCCGTGTTATACGAGGTTTATTCTTACGTCCAGGAAGCTGCTTCATACCATATACCCATATACACATATAGAGTAGACTTTAAACATACACTAAAAGAAAAAACAATTCTTGAAAAATGTGATCTTCCATGTTAGCTAGAAAAGACAACTTAAGAAATTATTCCTTTCCATTTAATGCTTCTTCTTTAGGCCCTTGCTTAAAAGACAATTCATTTGTTTTGACTCTTAAGTCAAAGATCTGCAGAGGGAAGGGAATCCAGAGGTCGTTGTTATCTCTGGTTTACCTCACCCCATTTGGGGGGTTTTCTTTCTTACTTCACTTCAAAATTGTTTTCTGCTGAGCTTTGCTTGCGTATCAGATTATCGGGTGAGGGATTGAAAGGGGGCATCGAAGGTTCGTTTTGATTCTGGTGGGAATTGGGGGAACTCGAACACAAATGGGTGAGACAAACAAAAAAAAAACGGGGTTGCATTTTGCATTTGAGCAATCTATCATCTCGATAATGATAAACGGATTTCTTCTAGGTGGCTTACTAATTTTATTAGTTTGTTTGATTTCCTGGCCTCTGCCATCAATCGATTAATAGTCGTTGGGCGTTCGATAGCTCAAACGCACCAAAAACAAAACCAAAATCAAAGAAACACAAAAAAAAAAAAAAAAAGAAAAGCCAACCAATTCCAAAAGCAAACTCTAAAGACTTCTTCATAGTTGTCGGTTTCTGGTTTTTGCTTCTTAGTTGTTTCTGTGTTGCTTTTTATTTTCGACGGTCACGTTCTCTACATAAATATCCATAAAAAGTAATACACACATCCGTCCGGATGAAAAGGTAGGCAGGCCAGACCAGACAGGCGTGTCAAGGGAGAAGAAGGAAAAGGACAGAGAGAATGCGAGAGAGATTGTGCGAGCTGGAGGTGAGATGGTAGTCAAAGAGAATCTCCAACACTTTCGTTTACTCAAATGATTCTCTTTCTCTCTAGATCATAAATAATATGAAAAACCGATAAGATAACATGGATCCCATATAGACTCAGACATAAAAAACAAAATATAAAAACAACCTTCACACGATCTCAATTGAAATCCAAATAAAAATTGAACCCACCAAAGACCAGGCAGCTGATGGTTATTTGATGATGTCTGTGTCTCAGTGTGTGTGTCCAGGCAGGCAGACAGACCGACGGATAGACAGACGGACAGACGGCAGTCCTGTGATTTGTTTGATTCTGAATCTAGTTCTATATTTAATTCAATATTTACCAAACTTTATCTTAGCACCCACAATGCTCATAAAAACAAAATGTGTAAATACAAATGTTAGCAGTGTGTGTGTGTGTGTGTGTGTGTATGTGTGTATTTCACATTGATAAACCCCACCAAACCAAATGGGTCAACGAATTGATCTAACCATAAAGTGTCATAAGCCTTTTAGAGAAAATCAAACTATTTATAGAAGAGAATCCCAGATAATCGGATCGATTCTTACTTGCTTATATGCATATTTTCAAGACTATGTAGAAACTTTGTTAAAGTTTCTTTTATTCAAGACTTTGCACAAATCTGCAACCGCATCACATGCAATCTTCCTTTTTAATTTTCCAACTAACAGCAACAACAACAAAACAAACGAAATCATAATAAATATCTCGCGTAAATGCAACAAATTTGTGGCGCATGCGCAACCAACAGAAGCGAAGACGTTAAAGACGACTGCACCACCCGCACCCCGACCCGCACCACCACCTCCACCATCTCCTACCTCTACCCACCGCCCACGCCTCAGCGTCTCAGCGGCTGCTGTTGGTTCGTGTAATTAATAAAAACAACAGCCAGCCCAAAAGACCAGCCCTCTCGTCTCCGTCTCCGCCTCCGCCTTCCATTCCAACGCCTTCGCCTCGTCGTTCCCATCCATCATCTACATACATACTAGTGCACAATTTTAGCCATGAGCTAACAATAGTTTTTAACTGGCGTTTGGCTGGCGGCACGCGCTGCGATGCAATTTTTGTATCAAAATTTTCAAAATTTACTAGGCCAACTTTTTGAATACTCTTAATATAAGCAAGGAACTTGGCTTATTAAGCCAACGGAGTTCCTTGTAGGTATCAGGAAAAGTCTCCACAACCTTTACGCAGTCAACTCAATAGAATTGTGGCAGTGTAGACCTCATCAAAAGTCTCCAAAGTATAGCAACAAACTGTTCTTCAGAAGATATGTACTTTAGGGTCTCTACAAACTGAATAAAGGAATTGCTAAAGTCTCCACCAATGTAGAAAATTCTACAAAAAAAAAATTTGATCACAAATGGTCTCAACAATTTTCCAGCAGTCGTCAAAATTCTTCAAAAGTCCTTAAAAACCACCAAAAAGTAACCACAACTTGAAAAAATATCTCCACAAACCTAGAAAGTTTTTAAAACTCTCCAATAAATCTTGAAAACTCTCCAAAATTGGACGCAACTTTCCCAAGATACATTAAATAATTCTCAAAAATCTTTAAAAAGTCTCCACAACTTAGGAAAAATCTTCATGACTCTTTAAAAGTTTTAAAAACTCTCCAAAAGTCTCCAAAAATTTTCAAATGATTTTGAATCATCCTTAAAACGAAAAAAACGACTCTAAAAATATCTTTATAACTTCTTTAAAAGTTTTCGAAACTCAAAACTTTCTACATGTTTGTATGAACTAAACTCTTGCAGCAATAATACAAATTGTATTGTAATTCGAACGGACTCCAACTGGAGAAGCGTATAAAAATGGCAAATAAAAAACTGGTAAAAAGAAAACAAAAAAAAAAACTAACGATGCGCTTGCATTTTGGGTGAGTTTTTTATGATTTACGCTGCTGCTGCTTCTTCTTCTTCTTCTTTTTCGTCTTCTGCACCTTTTATATAATCAGCAAGGCACACAAAATGTTTTTCAAATTTCATAATTGAAAATGGTGCAACTATTTTGTGTTTGTGTGTGTTAGTGTGTGTTTGTTCCGTCCATTTTCCATTGCATTGCATTGCATGTTTTGATTTGCAATGCCGGCATCTTGTTTAACTATTAATAATAATAAAAATTGCATCCACTTCTCGCTTTTTAAGAGGAAATTGCAAATACTTTTACAATGGAAAAGAAAAACGGGTGTGGGGAGGGCGAATTAAAAAGAAACACAAACTAAATCACTACCGGGTGGAAATGTTTGTGGAAAATTTATATGAATTTCCGTTTCAACTGCAAATGGAAACTGCGACAATCTTCATCAATTTCCTTCAATCTCTCTCTATATATACATATGTATATATATTCTAAATAAGAATCAATGCAATAACACTTATAATTCTCTCGCAAAGTAACATTGATTTTAGACATTGATTTAAGATTTAAGAAATACCAATTATTAATTTCAGATTTAAATTGCATCTTGGAAAAGTTTTAGCAACTATTTTGTGGCTAGCAACATGTTCAATTGCCAGCATCATTGTCTAGCAACATCTATGCAAAGTCAGCAACATTTTCTCTGGGCATTTTTGAGAAGTTTTAAACTGAACGAAGTCTTGTTAAACATTACTAAAAAGACGCCATGGAATTCATTTATTTCTCTTATTTCTTTTTTTTTTTTGGTTTTTGGATTTCAACATCCAAACAACATACCGAAATCCCATCAACAAAGACCAAAAACTAACAAACAAGTTTCCCCAAAATTTCCACAACAAATTTCAGCATCTTTTTTTTCGGACTGGTCGTTTCATTTTGGGTTCTTTCTCAGCACCTTTTGACCTAGACACAGACAGACAGGGAGAGAGAGAGAGTGAGTGAGAGAGAGAGAGAGAGAATTGCTGTCATGTCACCAAAAAATTCACTCGTTATATGGTTTTATTGTCATAAAAGATATTGTACCTTCCGTACATATTTTTTTTTCTCGTTTTTTAGTTTTTTCTTTAGATGAAAGCTGACCGAACTGGGCGGTGGTCATCATGGTTGTTGTTATTCTTGTTGTTGTTGTCAGTTATATCCGTTAAGTAAGAATCGTCTTTAACTTGGTACCCAGAGCAAACTTGTAGCTTGTCTCGTTTTGTTTTTTTTCTTTTCGTTATGCCCAACAACAACATCAAAATGTGTTTAAACTAAACTAACTTAATTAGGTGTCAGATGTGTCTCGGAGTTGTCCATTTAAGCAATTTGCCAGGTATTTGAACCTCTTGGCACCACACATTACAGTTTCCAAGCCAAGAATATTTTAAAGTTTGCCTTGTTTATTCACTTATGAGTCAAAGTAAACTAAATGAGCTAAAAAGATGTCAAACTAATTGTTTAGGCAAGTTGTCTATCTAGTAGTAAGATAACAAGATGGATTTTCGTCTGCTAAAATTACAGCTATTAACCCTTTCGGGATCGAACATAGCAAAAATGGACCTAAAAGGATTAAAGATGATAAATATTGAATGTTTTTTAAGCAGACTAAAGGTCTTTATCGATTAATTGTAAATAAACTTCAATCAAGGTAATAGTCCAAAAATTTTAAACAATTTTATCTTTTATTGGGGTAACTCCATACAGTTTATTCAACACAAAATACCTTTTTTTACCACTAGCTTAACGTGATCCTTTCCACTACCCACCAGTTAAAACTGATTTTATTTTCTTTTAGAAGAAAGTATCTTAAACTAAATAAAGTATATACATACTTGATCTACCAACGACAGATCTAGATATAAATTTTTGTTAGTTAAATAAATAATTCAGGGGAAAATCGCTCTCTTGGAGATTTAGAGTTAAAATGTTATTCATAAGGAAGAAAGTTTTCCAATTCCTTCAGCACAACAAGGCAAAATGCATATAGCCAGGTTAATATGAATATTAACTTAACTAATGTCACTACCAATAAGATAAAACTATTTTCTCCAAGGAATTTCACATCTTGAGCTAGTCAGGAAATAAAGGATTGAGGTAGAAGAATTGTGTAGGTAGGTAGACTGAGATGAATTCGTCACCTCAGCGAGTTCCCATCACATCAAATGAGATGAGATGAGGCTGTCCACTCATATGACTAATTGGTTGACCTACAATGTGTATGGAAATCTCTCTTGTGAAAGGTTAGACAATTAATCGTCATGCGGGATATCCATCCACACCCCTCAAAAGGACAATACACACACACACACACACAGGTCAAAGTACGGCGTAAGAGAGAGGGAGAGAGGATTTTAACACGCATCTTGTGGTGGCATGAGATAGATCAAAGATGTTATTCCTATGGATGCTGATCCTGATGATCCCTGATCTGATATATAAAAAATACGTTGACTTGCTCTACTTTCGCCCCTGGGACTCACCTTTTCCAAACAGAGAGAAAGAGGGCTGAAACCAGTTTAGCGGCTTAACCTCTTTGTTATTCATTTTTGCTTGCTCCTTCAACTTTTATCTTAAGGGTGATTCAGCCAAAAAGCGAGTTCCAGTGGTAGTTTCAACGTGCCCTTTTGACCATTGTCCATTTTGCTGAACTTTTTACCTTTAATTAAAATGAAAAAATTACCTTGTTTCTTCGGTCTCGATCTCAACCTTTTTTTTTTTGCTTTTCTGATCTTGTTTGATCTTTAGGAAATTATTTCATTAAAATGGTCTGCAAAATGGGTGAACTTTTCACCCATTTGTTGATTCATCTTTAGAGATGCTTCAACTGGGGTGGCAAAATAATAAAGGAGAAAACCTCTGAAAAATGGCAGAAAAATATCTCTCCCAGCCTTGCTGACCAATGAAAACGAATTGTCATCCTTATAAACATTTAACTATTCGAGTAGTCTATGATGGAGATTCATCTGATCTAATTTCATTCAGGATGTGATGGCTTGCTTTAATTTATTTTCTGAATGAAAAACCGTTACGCTGCGCCTTCAGAAAGGGTCCTGCGAGTCCTCGAACTGGCCTGTCCTGCCTATCTGTTTGCCTTCCTTTTTTGCCTTCCCCAGAGGCCTTTCTTCTTTCAACTTGAGTCACTGACCTCGTTTCAATTGAAAACGAGTTGCTTTGAGAAAAAAAAGAGAGAGAAGATGAGTTCTTTGTCTCTTTCTTAAAATTATAATATATATATTCACTTCAAATCGTTTCCAGGCTTAGGATAAAAAGCTTAACGACCAATAATTCAGAAACAGATTGAAGAGAAATTTTTCCTAAAAATATTAAAAGACTTTCCTCAGAGTTTAAATAAATTTTGACTTCTGTTCCTTAGGAAAGTCCTTAATAATGATATATGTTTATGTTTTATAATCTTTAGAAAACAAAGGGAACATTTGACAAAATATATTTTCTTGTCGAGTTAGTTTAATGTTTAAATTGGGCTTAGAGTTTGTTTTTAAAACAAATTAATTTAGGTGTAATTTTCTTAAATTCTTACAAGAATCTATTATAAAGTCATACAATTCCAATAAAAATCGGCAAATAGTTGCATGTCAAATATATGCACTCAATCAAGATAATTCAAGGCGAAAAACCAAAGATAAAGTTCAGATCAAACTCTCATTAACCCGAGAGAAAATAAAGGGTTAACATTTGCACCCATAAATTAAAAGTCTTAACGGCCCAAAGGTAAAAACAAAAAGGGGAAAGGGGAAGGGGCAAAAAATTACGCAGTCATAAAACAAATTTTTAATCAACTAAGAAGAAGACGAAGAAGAAGAAGACCAAAAAAAAGATGCCGGATCAAATTGTAATACGCATGTCCCGCAAAAAGTTGCTACAAACTGACCACCCGACCATTCGACCAAAATGAAATATGAGTTCAGATAAAAATATGCAGGGTTAGGGGCCTGGCTGCAGGGTTAGAGGGGTTAGCGGGACCGAGGGCCGTTTGGTCAAGCGTGTAATACTTAAGGATGTGAGAATGTCAGGGCAATTTCACAGGCAGCCCGAGATGATCATCTCCTGATCATTTGGATGATGTCCAACCCAACTAATATTCAAATGAGGTCGACCGGATCAAGCAAAAGGGGCCGTAAATTACTTACCGTAAGAATCGGGGCAAAAGCAAAAGCAGAAACAACAAAAAACAAGAAAAAAACAACTGACCAAATGCAATCTTAGTTCAAAGTCTTCGTCTTCGGATCATTTGAATAGGGTGAAACGGGGTGAAACAACTCATTACAATAAGAGCAGAGACCAAGGAACAAGGAAATTGCATTGACCTAAAAAGAAGAAGTGGACGGGGTAAAGGGTAAAGGAGAAGGTCTGGGCCTGGCCTGGCCTGGGCCCATTGGCCCACCCTAATGCAATGGACAATGGTCAAGCCATTTAGTTTTCCCCCCTCCATTCGTTTTAGGCTACTCGCAGACCAAAGGCAAAAACTTTTCAACTCATTTGCATTTTTTACGCGCTCTTCTGGCGTCTGCTCTGGTTTTTTGTTGGGATGTGCCTTCATCTATTTGACCAGTGTCCTGTTTGGCGATGGGAAAATCGAATTTGACCGTTGGTCACTAGCCTTTGTGTGTGTGTGTGTGTGTGTGTGTGTGGATTTCTTTTTGCTTTGGTCCATTGTCTTGTTATTTGTCTTTTGTTTTCTTATGTCATGTAGGACACAGAACCCCCGAATGGGACAGGACACCCCAAATACATACACATATATACTATGTAGATTAGAATAAAGCTCTCTCATGTCCTGTTCTCAGTGCTCTAACGGAAAACTAGTTCCCTTTTTCAAGTGAGATAAACATATTTCGCGGCAATCACACGGGGCCAGCTGTTGTCTGTTTCCTTTTTCGCTTTTTTCACTTTTCAAATTTTTTCCATGCTGCTTTCTTTTTTATTATTATATATTTTTGCCTTTGGTATAAGCCGTATCCAGGTTAAAATTGCAAGTTTTTCCCTTTCATTAAATTGTAATTCTCAACATGTTTTAGCATAAGTCTTAAGCTCTCTCTTTTAAGTATTCTCTTTTCAACATATATCTTTTGATCGATTAAGTCTTGTGCTCATTTTCTTTAGCTTTTACTGGTTGTCTATTGAAATCAAAGGTATTTAGATATATATCTTAACAAACTGATGTTAATATCTGTTTTTATCTAATGCCTGTCTAAAGCATTTCATATCATGTCATAAGATAATTTACTTATTAATGATGCCTTTTACATTTTTGTTCGCCACTCTTTCTCCTTTCCTAATGCTTTACTTAACTCAGGTTTTCGGTTTTTTTCATGGCTTAAATAATTGCTTAGACGCTTGCATAAAAAATTATGAACTAAATATTTTGTTCAGAGTGAGTGAAGTAATAATCCTATTTAAGCACCTAATGTAAAGTCATAGTCTTTTGGTTTTTTTTTTTGTGCTTTTCGAAATGTCATCCTTTGTCTTTGGGAGACAAAGTCATCCTGTGGGTTTTTTGCGTGCCAAATGCAATTTACTAGCGTCTGCATTTAAATGTCAAAACCTTTGGGATTATCCTTTCGAAGGAAGGACCCAACCCATGGCCAGGGAAACTGTTGGTGCAGATGCTTTTTAAGCTGCTGTTTGCTTATTATGGAGCAGGGATGAGGGAGGATGAGTGGTGGTGGGTGTGGCAGGTCAAACCACACCTTTTTGTTGGTATTGTTGTTGTTATTGCTGTCCAGTGCCGGATTAGCCATTTAGCAGGGTTAGCAAATGCCACGAGCCCCGCACTTTACCAGGAAAAAAGCTGTAAAACAATTTTTAATAATTAAAAGATTTTTTTTTCTTCCTTTAACTTGAAATATTATAAAAAAAAAACTCTAAAAAACTTTTAACTTTGCGAATCTGTTACTTTTCTCAATTTTAATCAATTTTCAAAAGTGATACATTTTTTTAGATTTAATTTTGAATTGAGAGGTTTATTGAGTTATATTTTCAAGTGAGACAATTTTTGATTTATAATTTTATAAAATCGGTTACAAATTGGCTAAAATTCAGTTCGAAAAAAAGACAGATTGACCATAAATTAATCTTTAATTAAATTATCTTTGTAGGTATTATTCTTTTCGATTGATTTTCATTTATGTTCTACCTTTTAAATGGGAAAATATATATTCTAAATTGTATTTAAACCAAGTAAACTTATATTTTGGTCCCAGTTACCCCGCTGGCTTAATCCGTCACTGTGTCCACCCCATAAAATGCCAAACATTTGCTTAACCCCCGCCTCAGTCTCCCCCCCTGTGGCATTGCATTAAAAGTCATCATCACCCGCCACATGATTTCCCATTTCCCATCTTTTTCCAAATTCTATTTGGTCTGTTTGACTTTTGGTTAGTCTCATCTCAATCCACAATTTATTTATTTTTTTTTGTATTAAGGGGGTGTGTTCTCTCCTCTTGGGCTTGGCCTGGAACTGCATGAAAAATGAAGTAATTAAATATGAACAAAAATGAAGCATTAAAGAGCCAACATTTAAGGGTCAAAGGTCATTGCTGGGTTACATTCAAAATTTCCGTAATGTGAGGTGATTGATCAAATGAAATGCCATGCTAATTGGTTATCAATTAATCTGAACCTGATGATAACCAACTAATAAATAGCCAAATAAATGTATTTTAATTTGAAGCTAATAGAAATAGAAAAAAATTGGTATCACCTTTAAAGTTAAATTTTCCAATTCGAAGTTTTCAATGTCTTAATGGCTTACTTCATGGGTCTCTTGCTGATGGCCTAATAAGTAAGTTTTCTTCATATTGGTAAATAAATTTTGATTGCTCGTTAATCAATTTTTAAATAATCCAGAACATCAAATTTTAGATTTTTATACCCTTTGGTCTTTTGACTTTTAGGAAACACTTAACTTTAATTCCGTAAATAATTTTCAGTTAGATGCTGGGGAAAAGTAACTCTATTCAAGTTGTTGCTTAAAATTGTAGTTTTAAAATAAATAAATGTATATATTTTGCTTTTGTTTCCCACCTCTGATAACTAAGTCAAGTACAAATGTTCCCACGATCAACTAGAAGTCAAAGCTTATCATCTTCTTTTTTTTGTTACTCTCATACCCTGTAAGCCCTAAAATTTAGGGTTGCCATTACCTATGGCAAGTGATGATTTCTTATGGCTACGAAAGCGCTTAGCAGCTTGTCTAGGGTATTTTTCGGGTCGTCGACTGACATTAGAATATTTTATTTAAATTATTCCCTTTTCGAAGCTTTACGCACCCGCATATAAGCTTTGCACTGTTTGACTGACTGAATGACTGGCTGAATGACTGATTGGCCGACAGTCAACTCTTCCTCCTAAACGCTGATAAGAGCGTGCATAACCCAGGTGCGGATATTTTGACGCTTTTCCCGCCATTTGCTCAGCGAAGCGAGCAAAGACGACAGCCGTCTCCAAAGACAGCCTGAAAAGGTATCTCTCTCTCTCTCTCTATCTATCTCTTTCTCTGATAAGCCATAGTCGCGGCATGTAACGGCCCAAGACACCCGCTGCTGGCCTCTTGATAGCTGGCTGACTGGTGGCTTATTAACTGCAGGATCCCTGCGTTTCGTTACGTTTCGTGTCACCACATTTCTCCAGCTCCAGTTCCTAACTCTTCCAGCTGACGTGAGGCAGGCGTATGGCCCAGGCCAGAGATTACATTGAGGACATATCAACTGAATTGCTGAAGCGTTGCTCTTCCAAATGAAGAAGCAGAAGCAGAAGAAAAAGAAGCGCTACAAATTACCACCTCGGCAAACAGAAGAAGAAATTGACCAGCTGCACCGAAAAGTGTTGTTGTTGTCGTTGTTGTTGTCATTTTCCCATTTCCATTTCTGGTAAGGCGTCGGTGTCATCTTGATAAACACAATTGTCGTTTGTTTGTTGTTGTTGTTGTCATTGCATGTGGATTCTTTCTTAGTTTTTGTTTTTTTTTTTTAGTAGGGGGAGGTGAAATACAATTTCTACCCTATAAGAGTTCACTTCACTTTTTCTGTCTGTCTATCTGTCTATCTGTCCGTCTGTTTGTCCTCCTTGGTAAGTTGATTAGATCCGCAAGAAGCCCCGGCACACCTGGCCCAAGCTCTCGCAAAATATGCTGATCGTGATCATGATCATCATGATGATATCCCCTGCATCACAAGCTATAACGAAATACCCTTACAATCAGTTAGTTAGTTGACTTGAGTTTAACTTCATCTCATCTTTTACCTTTAAAGAGATTATTAATAATTAATCAAACTGGGCTTAGATCTGCTGTTATTCGGTTGGCAAATGAGAGAAAATTTTTCGCCACTAGCTTCAAATAGACAAGGAGAATTGTAATAATTTTCAAAACTATCTAACTATGACTAAACTTGTCATTTTTTAAAGAGTTTTTTTTCAAAGTTATTGCCTGACGTTAAGGCAAACCATTTAACCCAATTTCGTCCCATTTTATAGTCTTTTTCATAGACAATTTTTTTCCTTTTTTAAAAAAGTTTAAGAATATTTTTAGTCTTCTTTTTAGAGAAGTGAATATGCAAAAATTAATCTTGTTTTATGTGCTTTTAGTAAGTGATTTAGTTTTATTAACTTGAAAAACTTTAGAAAAATTAATTTGTGTTAACTTAAAAGTAAAGAAATTCGTTTGAAAATAAGTATTAATTTTGATATTAAATTAAACAAAAACCGATTCTATCCATCTATATACTAATATCATCCCAACAAGTAAAATCCTCTTTATCTATTAACATTGTAAGTCGCAATAAATATGGTAAAACTTTTGAAATTTATTAAAAGCATTGAAAACTAGTCAAAGTTCAAGGTCTTTATATATATATCTTTCGATCCAAAGTTGTCCAGTTGTTGGTTATGCACTTTTTAGGGCATATGTTTAATAGTATTTTGTATAGTGTATTTTGGATAGTTTATGTCCAAGTCCATGACCACGTCCAGGGGCACAGGCAAAAGGCAGACATAAAGAATGAAGAAAACGCGAGAAGATGGACAGAGTGAAAGAGGAAGAAGACAAAAATAAAAAACGTAAGGTAAATGTCATGTGGGTTCATTCGTCGACTGCACAGGGGCACGTGCCCTCTCAAGCGCGAAATGCAACATCAGCAGCAGCAGAAGCAGCAGCAGCAGCAGCAACAAAATGAAGATGCGCCGCCGTTGTTGTCCGTGTCTTTTCGGCCTGATCTCGGGGGCGCCCAAATTGACTTGGCCAACTTGAATTCTTCGCTTCGTCTTTCTCTCTCTCTCTCCCTTTCTATCTCTATCTGCACTTCCGGTGGTGCATTGCGGTTGAATGTTCCCGCTCTTCTTCACCCTCATCATCATCTCGATCATCATGATGATCACTTTGTTTAATTGCATTGCGGGTCTATCTTGTCCTGCAGTTGCATTCCCGCAGGTTTTTCCTTTATTTTTCTTCTTTCGGTTCGTTCGTGGTCTTTGTTTTTTTCTTTTTATTGCATTTTCTCTTTGAATTTTTGTTGTTCCTTTGTTTTCTCGTCCCCGACAATGCAGTTAAATTAGATTAAGCAGTCATGCACATGTCTTTCCTCTTTTGGCCCTAAAAATACCGTCAGATGCCAACCCTGGACACACATACACATGTATGATGTATAAAGTTACCATCGAAATTCTACTGAAGATCCTCTCTAGATACATCAGCATTTGCTCTTATCAGGTAGTTAGTATGTGACTTTGATTACTAACTATCAGAAGGATAGAAGAGCGAAACGAACAAAGTTGATTGGATTCCTAGATCACTCTAGAATGCCATTACTCAACGCTTAAACTAGTTGCGAATTATAAGCAATAGAAGCAACTTGAACTCAAAACAGAATGCTTATGTATTTCTAAATATATGTGTATATATAATAACACAAATCATTATTCTCTTTTAATTTATATAAAGGTTTACTTGGCTTAGAATCGAATTCATAGAGAAGAGTGTCTAAGATATCCTTGAAGTTTGACCCAAAACCAAACTATAAGATAATAGGACTTTTCTTCCCTTTTAAAAGTATCTTCACGTTGACCGGTTTCGATCTGAGATCGATAAAAGATGATGCTGCAGGTAGTTCTCTCCCTAGTGCATTGAACCTGTCCTTTCCTCATTCTGTTACAATCCTTAAAAACAACAAGAAAGGATGAAGAAAAGACAGGTGCATCGCAGGAATACGCAGGAGATGCGAGTTCCCTCACGCGAATGCATCTTTGGCAACATGATCATGAAGTGTCGTAAATTGAGCAAAGGAGAAACAGGAATAGTTAGCGAGAGGCTTCTACGAGGGAGCAAAGGAACAGGTATTTATATAGGGATAGGGCATAAAAACAAAAACAGAAACAGAAACAGGGGCACGTGCCCCTTTTTGCATCTGTTGGTTGGATCGCAGCGTTGCGATGCGATGTGATGCGATGCGATCCGCAGCGATGCAACATCATGTTGAGCTGTTGAGCAGTCAAGGATGAGGATGATATGTGTGTGTAGGATGTGTTCGAGTGATGCCCCTGTTACCTGCCCCAGATGCAAGCTGCACAGTTCTGCGGTTATTTCTTTTCTTGTTCTTTTTTTGTGGCTCGTGCCCAGACACAGTTGACTCCAATTTAGCGCCAAGTTAGGGGCAAATGAACAGCTGAGTCTCACAAAGTGAATCTCCCCTCCCCTTCCCGTTTAACTGCCAAGTCCAAGACCAATTCCAAGTCGTGTGCCGCTTTATAATTAACTTGATGAACGGGGTTCTTTGTTTTTTTTTTGTTATTATTATTTAGTCCAGCATCCAAAAAGAAAAATCGAATCGAAACGATTCTGTTAGACAGCTGTGAATCTATTAAAAAACCAAAAATCTCTTGACGTTAATGTTCTCAACACCTTTTTGTACCCCTCCACTCTCCTCCCCCTACAGACGATCGATCGTGTCCAATTATCTAAGCCAATTAGAACTAAATAGACGCACCTTTTTTGTTCTCCCTCTCTTTGGTTTGTTTTTACGAGCACACACCCACAACAACTTGAAAATGTGGCAAAAAGGATCTATATCAAATCATTGCGTAACTAGGGCAAGAAAAAAAACATCTGCTGCCCATATCAAGGGTTGCCAGCGATCCTTTAAAAACTGGACAACTGGCTAACTGGCCAGGTCGTAAATCAGTTAGCACAAGGTAGAGGGAGAGGAAGAGAGCAAGTCAACACTAAATTGGGGCACACTTCTTAAGGAGAGCGAGAGATAACTACCACAGAAGGGAGTCCTCCGCAGAAACAAATTAAGATCTGTTAACTCCTCCAAACGATGTGCCAGCTGTGACGAGCTGCCACGAGACACAAAACGCATTTAAATCTTCTTGGAAGAGTTCAAGGACCCGTTAGCGAGCTGTCCCAACATTCGCAAGAATCAATATTAATAAAAATAAAAAAACGACAAAAAAATTGTCACACGGTATCCGATGACTAAATAGATCCCAAACCACCCTCCAAACAAAAGGCAAATTTACTCTAGTTTTCCCCTTGAAATAATCTGAATCGAGGGAAGAGAAGTGACAAGGCGGCAGGGGATAATCTGAGAAAGTTTGAAACAATTGATTGAAAATTTAAAAACAATAACCCAAACACATATCTATGGCAACTAAGTTTAATCTCTGTCATTTCTTCAATTTAGTCAACAGGAAAAATAACTTTTATATAATATTTAACAAGTTTTTTTCATTCCAAGACAATTTGGACTTTCAATTTTAAGTTCGTTTTTAGTCCAAAGTGACACTAACCAAATGTGAAATTTGTTGTCAGTTTGTGGGTGTATCTTTTAGATACATTTTTTTTCCCTTTGTTTTGGCACGAAACGAAAAAAAAGGTACGCAAAAGGCTGCTGGGCCCTGGACAAGGCTGGAATATCGATCGCTTGTAGGTGGTCGAGTGGGCTCGACAGTGAGTCACAAAAGTATGCAACTTGGCAAGGAAATGCCTTAGAGTCAGGCTTTCGACTACTAACTACATACAATATAGAATGTCCATCTCCATACCAACTCTCTCTCTCTCTCTCTCTCTATCTTTCTCCCACACACACCCAAGCAGAGGCAACTGTGTGCAGTCAGGCATACATCCGGAGAAACTAGTCCGTCTCCTTTTTCTGTTAAGGGGGTGGCTACAGGACACGTGACACTGGGAAATGGGAGTGTTTGAGAAGAGATTCGAGTTACACACACCTGTACAGCCCCCGAAAATATGCAACAACAAAAACTTAATACCACAAAACAAAAATAAATAAGTATGTATATTTAATTTAATTAATTCAGAGAAGAAAAAAAAAATCGTATGACAAAAAAAAATGCAAATAAATAGGACAATAAATATTTAAACTAAAATCGTTCGTTGCAGCATTTAGGCCACGAATCTCAGATTGGTGCGCTTGCGTTGACCAAAATCGGCGCCGCCATTACGGCGGATGGCCTGAAGGGCAGCCTGCTGGGCCACCGGATCGACGACCTTCTGACCCGCCTCGCGACCCAAAATGTTCCAGAAGGGACGCTGCGTGGTGGTGGTGGTGGGTGAATCCTTATTGATGTAAATGCAATTGATGATGGGCTCATTGCCATAGAATTGACGATTACGGTTATTCTGCTGCTGCTGCTTGCGTAGACGGCGGCGGCGCTGCTGTTGACGGCGACGTTTCTCTTCCTGCTTACGTTGCTTTTGGCGGCGGCGACGCTGCTGCTGCTGCGAATTCGACTGAGACGATTGATACGAGGGACGGCGACGTCGATAGCCGCCAATGGGACGAGATGAACTGGAACCCGAAATGGAACTGGAACTGGAGCTAGGGCGGCGACGTCGTTTATTGACGCTGCTGTTGCTGCTGCTGCTGCCGCTGCCGCTGCTGGGGCGAGACTTGCGTTTCTTTTTCTGCTGTTGCTGCTGCTGCGGTTTTGGCTTGCGCTTATTGATGGAAGAGGAAGAGGAGGAGCTGCTGCTGCTGCTGCTGCTGGAGGGTCGACGTTTCTTTGGCTTTTTCGTTGGCTCCACGCTGGAACTGGAACTGGAACTGGAAGTTGGCTTCTTTGATGGCTTAGTTTCTTGCTCATCCTGTGATATTTCCTGCTCTTGCTGTTGTTGCTGCTGCTGCTGCTGCTGTTGGGTCTTCTTCTTCTTGATTTGCTGCTCTTGAACTGGTTCCATTTCATGTTCATTCATTTGAGTATCCTCTTTCATGGGAGCATCCTGTTTCCTCTTGTTTTGCTGTGTTCTCCTTCTCTTTTGAGTCTCCTTTTGATTCTGCTTGCGCTTATTCTTTTGCTGCTGCTTCTTCTTCTTGGTCTTTTGCTTATTCCTTATGGGCCGCTGATTATTGTTAGCCGGGACATAGTCATCCGTTCCATCTGTGCTCCAAATAGCCTCAGTGGAAATGGGATTCTCTTCCGAAAAGATTTCAGCTTCATACTCACCCAAAGGATCAGCCAGTAGATCACCGCGATGGTAGTAATAATCATCCACATACTCTTCATCAAAATTATCCTCATTCTCGTCATCATCTCCAACAACGTCGCCTGCCCAATTGGGAATAAACGGATACGGATAAGCTGGCACACTCGATTGCAATTCGGATTGACGCACGGGCTTCAATTCGAATACGGCATGAGTGTCGGGATTGACCTTGGGCGGCTGATGCGACTGGACAACCACAATGCCAGCATCTCCGGCCACAACATTGGCCTGAGAGGCGCCATTGGCCACCACACTGACTCCCTGCGGCAGATGGGCCGATGCACTGGTCTGCGATAGAGGCAGGGCCAAAGCAGCCGGCACATAGGTCTGAGCCTTGGCCGCCTGACCGGGCACCACATCGACATTGTCATCATCATCATCGTCCTCATCATTCTCCTGCTCGTCATCGTTATCAGCGTCATCGTTGGAGGCCTCCTGCTCATCATCATCATCATCATCCTCCTCGTCGTCGTCATCGTCTTCGGCAACATCAGCCAATTTGACAGTCACATAACGATGTTTATTCTGATCCAATTCGGTCAATTGAAGCAAACCCTCCCGATGTTCCACTCCGACTGCATCACTTGATGATTGACCCACCACTGGCAGAGCCGAGACCTTCAGTTGCTGCGAACTGACCGCCACATTGGAGGGCAGAGCCATGGATCGACTAGAACGCTTACGCCTTGTGACCACACACTGGCCCTGACTGCCCTCGCCAGCCAGTTGCCTGCCCTGGATAAAGAAACGTTTCACCTCATATTCATCGCCGTTCTCATCCACCTCGATCCTGGTCTCTGCCGAGGCCACTGACAGATAGACCACCAAACCGATTAGCGTCAATGCGACGCACCATGTATTCCTCATCGCGACTAACTAAACTAAACTGACATGATTTTAGGTTCAAGCACCAACTTATATTAGCTCGTTGGCCAAGCGAGCTCTAGACCATATCAGACCTATTGACCCATAGTTAATTGCCAAAAATAGAGATGAAAAGAAAGAGCGAACGAGAGAGAGAGAGAGAAAGAGAGAGAAAAAACGGTTTCCTCGAATTCTGAATTATTCATCGCAATCCCCGCATTGAGAGATTTTTTTCTTTTTTTTGCTTTCTTTTCATCCGTGCGATTTCTATATTTCTGATCAAACTCGTTTTCGCCAAGAGGTCAATGGTTTTTTTTTTTTTCTGGCTAAGCATCATTAATAACCCAAATGTAACCTCAGAGCTAAGAAAGCCCGTCTCTGCTTGTTGTTGTTGTTGTTTGTGGTCAAAAAAGGGCCTCGTTCATATATATTCATAGATACATTTGGCTAGATAGTTATTTGTTTTTTTTTTTGCTTTTGGGGTCGATAAGGCCCTTTTGTTTTTGTAGCGGGGTAAAAGGGGAAAGTTTCACTACGAATTGAGAAAGTTATGTTATAAAAGTTGAGAACAGAATTTTGATCTTTATATGTAATGATAAATATGTTGACCATAAATCATTAGCTAAATAATATTTATAACCATTGGTTACTAATCGGTCTAGAAATATGCAAATTACCTGAAGAGTTTAATATGTATATGATAACAGGAAGGAGAAATGAAAAACAAAACACTAAAGAAAACAATAATAATTTATAACGAATTCAAGTGAAAGATAAATATAGAAAAATCGCAAAAATAATCCAAATGCTGGCCATATTAATGCCTTTTGAAAATTTTGGAATCTAACATTCTTGTTTTTGTCTTTCTTAAAAACGAAATTGACCTTTGTCCAAAAGCAAAACCATAAAAACCATAAAAAGCAGGCATTTCTTTTATAGAAATTTTATTTGACATGGCCAAAATGAATGAGAGAATCCACAAAAACCGAAAATAAAATAAATTTATTATCATTTTGCATACGAAAACTGAACGCTTGACCCCGACTACGAATTTGGCTGCTTGATTTAATTTAGTCAGTGCTAAATGTCAAATCTCTCCACAAGCAAAGCCCATAAAAGGGCGTTTTGATGGGTCTCAGGTGTCTCAGGGTGGTTGAGGGTTAAAGCGGGGAAAGGGTGAGGGGGGAGACATTGTTCACTCTTTCTGCATGCTAATGATACATCATAAATTTTGTAAAAAACAACAAAAAACTGAATAGTTGGAGGAGTCAAGAGGAATCTTAACCGAAGATCAAAATTGACAGAGAGAAATGTGGCGCACACTTGAATAATAATTGAAAAGAAAAGAAAAGAACAAAATGAAGCAATGAAAGATTAAAGCCAAAATCAAAGACAGAGACAGAAAGGGAGAGAGAGAGAGGTGGAGAGAGGCAAATAAATAAATAAAAGGGCCATTAAATTACACAAACATCTTGTTGGGGCAGGCAGCTTCAGCTCAGCTATTTGAATAAAGTCCACGAAACATTTGTATGGAAAAGGTGTCGCTCTGATCGTCAGTCAACTCCCACTCCAAGCAACTCCATCTTCCTCTCTCTCTCTCTCTCTATCTCTCTCCGGGTTTTTACAAGCCAGTAGCTGGTTTCTGACCACTACTGGCTGGGGCAAGAGGCAATCGACTCCATCATCGTCGTCGTCGTCGTCGTCGTGGTAGTTGCTGCGCGTGCAGACATGCAACACACAGAAATCCCCAAACACACAGGCAAAGCACAAATCAGGCACCATCAAGCACTGTTTCTCCATCACTTTGCGGCGATCGTATCGTATCCAATCGTACCTACCGCCCCCCGGAAGGCTCACGCTTCGGGAGGGGGAATGGGCTCCAACATCATCAACAACAACAAATACATACATTGCCAAAGAATTGTCCAAATATGACACAAATCGTGATTGCCGCACAGTGGGTGATGAAATGATGTGCCTATGCTTACTTCGTTCGAATCTACTGAAAATTTATACATCAAGTAGAATCTTAATTGTAATCCATTAAATAAATAAGCAAAATTAATCAGACTTTCATCTTGAAACAAGTATTTAATATATTTTAAAACCACTTTATAAAAATTCCAATTGATTGTCTTTACGATTCCGCAAATTATACATATGTATATAACTCCCATATGACCTTATATACACGGATTAAAACTTTCCTGGAACTTTCCATTAAAACTTAAAATTTTAGTATGGAAATTAAATTTAAGAAACAGCACATACACTTAAAAAAAAAAATGAAGATCAAGGGAAGTCTTTCCCAAGAATAGTGAATTTAAAAAATTATATTAATAATGAAGATTAAATTTCATTATTATTTGAAAATATGTAAGTATTATTTTTGGGATTAAAAATTTTGCTGAAATTTTGCTTTATAATCGAACATTATGTTAGGAAATTAATGAAAGTTTTAAAGATATGCATTGACTTGACTTGAAACTTTAGGACGATAGAACTTAAAACCCCTATAGAAAGAAAGAGGAATATAGTTTGTAATCTAGGGAGAGAGAGAGAGAGGAAAGAACTTCATCACACGAAAGTTCGATATTAGATTTTATAGGTCGTTTCAATTTTGTATCTTCTTTTCTAGTACCTTGAATAGCTCGCTGTACACAATTCTTTGGCACTCACTATTCATTAGTACTCGCATGCGATGGACGTTTAGATGGATGAATGGATGGATGGATGGTTGGGTGGAGGGTGGGAGGGAGGTAGGGCGGTCTGATGTGGAGGAAAAGTGGTCTTGTTGCTCGATCTCTAATAGAAATTGACGCACGCACCAAGAAAGTCCATAAATACGCAATTAGAATTAAATTATAATAAAAAACTACACGCACAATGTTTGTTGGTAGTGGGAGGTGGCGGAGGCGGGGCTCTTTGAATGTTAGAAGTACATACATACATACATTAATTTCATCTAATTTGCATTGCAGGTGAGTATGAGTCTGGGTCTGAGTGTGAAAGACTTTCTTTATCAGCATTAAATGCATTTAGTTAAAGGAACAAATACAATTTCGGTTTTCGGTTCAACTCAAAACAAACCAATTATCAACAATTTATGAAAATGAAATTGGAAAAGTTGACCCAAACGTAGGAAATTAGCTTTTGTTGCTGTTGTTGTCATCCTAAATAGCTGCTGCTGCTGCTGCTGCTTATGTTGGCCACTTTCGCATCGTAGCGGGGCACCAACGGAATTTATAATTAATTCGTGCATTAAATTTTTGGTTAAACACAAAACAAAAAAACAAAAAAAAAGTAGAAGAAGAAACAAAAAATGTGTCTTTTTTTGCCTTTTGCTGTATATAATCAGCAATATAATCAATAAGTCATATGTGAGAGTTGTTTTTAATGATATTCATGATGGCCAAAACGGCAACGACGACAACGTCGAAGATTATGATGATGATGATGATGTTGCTGTTGACAATAATGAGAAATATTTGCGGAATGTGTCAAAATTAACTGTTAATCGTTTAACAGTTGTTTTCCAAACACACAGAAAGAAAAACAGAAAACAAAACATTCTATTTGACAATATGTACGTCTCGATAAGTGTAAAATTAATAAAATTTTGTAACCCTAAAGAGTTTTCCCATATAAGGGGTAATATAATGTGGTTCCTATAATAAAAAAAGAAAAGCCATTTTCCTTATTTAACTATTTTGCCGTGTTGAAGATTGAGCGATTTCTATTTGCATAAACATACATTTAGAAATATGGAGCTATCTATCAATAAACTAGTTTTTCCATTATAACCGCAAACCAATCCAAATGCAGTCAGGTTAGTCTGCTTATCTGTGTGTGCGTGTGTGACTTTGGATGCTGCAGTTGTAGGTGCATATAAATAAACAAAATGGCGACTCAGGCCAATCAATGCAGCTATAGAGGCGGTTACTTATTTGCTACTGCAACTTCAAAATTGATAATGAAAAATTTAAAAAGCACAGTGTTGGTAAACGAAACATGGATTTGAAAATGGCATTGCCAGATTATGGCAAAAAGATCATTGATTTTGGTAAAATCTATAAAAACTATTTACTTATTTAAACCTCAAATTCACAATATTTCTTTCTTCTTTATCACAAGAAGAAAATTAGAAATTAGAAGAAATTTAGAAAATTTAACTAATGTTAATGAATTCTCTTCATCTGGCAACTCATCGCTGTTATCGGTGCACAGCTAGATTTAGCTATTAATTAGTTTTTGAAAAAGTAGTCAGTGCTAAGTTTGCCAAAAACCAAAAAAATAAAATCTAGAAAAAGTTGTATTTAAATATTAACGGCAAAAAAAGCCAAAAGTAAAAGCTTAATCTAGCAATCGATATTTATCGATAAGTCGATATTTCCCATCACTATCGGCTAGGGGGACGCGCCAAAATATGTGAAATAACAACAAAAAATAAAGATATCTATATTATTTGTTCAATTGGCAAGCGAAGAGAAATATTCAGTTAATAAGTTCAACATGAGCCTGGATGAGACCATATGTGCTTACTTCGTGAACAATTTGAAGGCCGGCAAATCTATTGCAAATGATTCCACCGCCTCTGCATCGACTGAGCTATTGGATCAGTTTAATGTTGCTCTGGAGCTGATGCGTCAACAGCTGGCCGAGACACAGATACGAGAGATAAAGCCTAGCGAGGGCTATCCATTAATAGCCAGTGGTAATCTTACAAAGAAGGATGTTTTTGTCTTGGTGCACTTCGAAGGGGAATTTTTCGAGCAGTTGTCCATGACGAAGGCATTGATTTTAGGTCCACCATGTCTGGTGGGATGCTTACGACGTGATGAGCCCATTCCCGTGGGCAGCAACGTCATCTATACGACAGCAATGCGGGATTTGCAAATTTCGGCCACTGGCATCTCTCCTTCAGAGAAGGAGGAGCTAAGCAGACTGATCCAGTACATGGGTGGCGTTTATTTCCAGAGTTTTGGTTCCCGCATTACCCACTTGATATCGAACACCATTAAGTCGAATAAATACGAGCAGGCCACATTAAATGAAATCCCCGTGATGCATATCGATTGGGTGAAGTGCGTCTGGGATCGCAGCAGACGCAAAGGCAAGGAGTTCCTAAAGGCCAATGACGATGAATTCGCATCCTATCGTTTGCCCACATTCTTTGGTGCCAATATAACATGCAGTGGCTTGGACTCAACACGCAAGGACAAGGTAATGCGTCTGGTCAATGACAATGGTGGCATCTATCATCGTGCATTTCGTTCCCAAGTCGTGGACATTGTCATCACCGATCAATCCAAGACGGATACGGATAAATACAAGGCAGCAGTGCGTTTCAAGAAGGACGTACTCTTACCCGAATGGATCTACGACAGCGCCGCCCGTGGATATGCCCTGCCCACCAAGAAATACGAGGTCCGTGCTGGCAAAAAGATGTCTACACCGACCAAACAAAGTCGCATAACTGCCGCAGCAGCGGATCAGACCCAACTGTCTGATATATCTAGAATAAGTTTCGTCTCCGGACCATCTACGCGACGCATGTGCAGCGATGTGACCACTGTGAATGAGACACTAAGCAGTCTGCCCAGCAATAGCTACTGTTCTCCGGCCAAAGTTGATCTCCTTAAAAAGGCAATCAGCGCCAACAAGAATTATGTATCTGTGCTGGCTGAAATATGTCCCCGTCAGGCCAAACAGGCGGGTACTTTTCTGGATGGATGTTGTGTCTATCTGAGTGGATTCCGCATGGAGGAGCGAGAGAAATTGAATCGTGTCCTCAACACGGGCGGAGCCACGCGTTTCGATGAGATAAATGATGGCATCTCTCACATTATAGTTGGCCAGCTGGACGAGACGGAAATGCAGCAATGGCAGCGAAATAATATAACCGGACATGTTGTCCAACTGGATTGGTTATTGGATAGCATCAAATCTGGTCGCATGGTCGACGAGATTAGCTACCGTGTATCATGGCCACCACCAGATGAGGCAGCAGCCGCAGCAGCGGATATTGCCTCACCAGCCAGCAAGAGAACATTGCGGACCATGAACCATTCGTTCAAGCAGCCCGCTCCAGCTGTTCCAATTAAAAAGAAACTCTTCTCCGTGGATCCTCCGAGCAGAGAGCAGGAGGAACAAGAGGAGGAAGCAGCAGTTGGTGTCTTGCTTGATCAATATTCCATGGATCATGAACCGGCTGTTCCATTGCCGGCAGCAAGTTCCACACAGTTGCCAGTGAAGCTTCCTCCATTGGCAGCAGCTGCGTCGGCTGCATCTGTGTCTGGTTTGCCATTGCCAGAGCTAAGTGCCAGCACTTTGTCCATTGACTTTGATAAGCTCGACTACTTTTCGGGCATCTCTGTGTATGTGCACAAGGATTCGTTTAATGCCGAGTTCTATAATCAGATACTGAGTGAGTGTGAATCTGCCCAGGGTATTCTGGTGTCCAATAGTTTCACGGACACCGTTGACTACGCCATCGTTAGCTTCGAAGTGGCCTTTCATCCCGAGAGCTTGCCCATTCAGGCACGGCATGTGGTCACCGAGTTGTTTGTGGAGAGTTGCATGAAGCAGAATAAGCTGGTGCCCATTGAATACTATCATCTGCCTGTGCCGGCTAAAGTGGAACGTGAATACTTGGAGGGCATGACCATTGTTGTCTCTCTCTATGCGGGTCTAGAGAGAGATTTCATCAATTCAATTGCTGAACTGATGGGCGCCAAGGTGAACAAGACGTTCATTAAAAAGGAGCATCCTCTATTGGTGTGCCCAACGGCGGAAGGTTCCAAGTATGAGGGAGCCATTAAATGGAAATTTCCAGTTGTTACTTCGGCCTGGCTTGTGGAATGCGCCAAGCTTGGCGAGAAAGTGCCCTTTACTAAATATCTAGTGGGCAAAAGTCCCGAAGATTTCCCCAAATCCCCCAAATTGAAGGAGCGTAACAATCAGGGTGAGCAACCGAGTCGCTCGGATGGGCCGAAAACAAATCTTAACGAACAGACGCTGGAGGAGGAGGCGGAGAATCATCCCATTATGGCTCCACCGCCTGTTGAATTGACGCCCTTGCGTAATCCTCGTGTCTCCGAATTGGCTGGCCACAATCCTCGCCCGCTCTCCGCCAATTCAGCAACTCCACCGTCCTCCAACTCGCCGCGCACTCCCATCGCCCAGTCGCAAACACAGAGTGGCCATAATTTCAGTTTCCTGGAGCAGTTCATCGAACGTTTGGACACCAACGAGGAGAAGGATTGCGTTCGCCAGATAATCCAAGAGATGCGCTCCAATCAGACACCCGAACTAGAGCGTATACGGCGACAGGTGTGCACCCCAGTCTCCAGACCACGTCCATCCACTGGTATTCCGGACTTTTGCCTGACGCCCGAATTCCAGCAACGCATGGCCGATGATTTTGAGCGACGCTGGCGTCTGCCTGTTAAGAAAATCCAACCCGATACGCCGTTGTCAGTGATTAGGCAACGGGTACTGAGGATTACGTGCGAAACTCTGGGCATACCCTACGATGGCCATGAGGAGCAGTCGGCTGAAGTTGAGCCCAAGCAGACGCCGCAGACTAGAACAAGAGGTAAAATGACCAACAGATTGAACTTTGATTCGCCCACTCTGCGTTCCCGTTCGAGCAGCAGCGGCAACACCAGCAGAAATCAACAGCAATTCGTTCCAGCCACACAGAGTCCCAATGGAAGTACCATTGACTTTGACAAGATTAGCTTCGAGGAGACAGCCGCACCAATTCCAGCACCAGTTTCTGTATCTTCGGTGTCTGCTGCTGCTGCTGGTGCTGCTGGCAAACCCATGGACACATCAAATTCGCCAGAAGTCAAGCAGATAACTGATTATCTACGCCGCAATAGTCTGAAGCGTAGTCACGGCTCTCATCTGGCATCCCAGGAATCGGAATCGGCGCATTTCGTACAGCCATTTGAGTCCGAGGGATTTGCCCTCAACTCGGAGGATAATATGGTGGAGTGGCGTGATCCTGCTGAATTCAATGCCCACAAGCAAAAACGTTCGACTATGTCCTCCAGTTCTGCCGTTGCACCAACGTTGCGCCGCTTCAGCATCTCCTGCGGAGCTGATGATGACCAGCGGAATCAGCTAATGGAACGCATTCGCAATCTGGGCGGTGAAGTCTGCGAGAATCTAATCAACTATGATCCCACCTGCACTCATCTCATTTGTGAGCGTCCCAATCGCGGTGAGAAAATGCTTGGCTGCCTGGCAGCCGGCAAATGGATCCTTCACATTCAATACATCGATCATTGCCATGCCGCTGGGAAATTCTTAGACGAAAACCTCTTCGAGTGGGGCAATCCAAATGCCCACAATTTGCCCAACCTCGCAGTCGAGGAGCAAATCATTGCAGTGGCCATCTATCGTTCGCGTTCTTCGGGGGGTAAGGCATTCAATAACTATCGCATCATTCTCAGTCTGGCCAGCCAACAAATGAGCGCCCTGATGAATGTTCTCTGCGCCGGCGGAGCTACAATTTTACAGCCACATTCACCCTTTGCCGATGATCCGGTGGCCGGCACAGCCACTCATTGCTTTGCCGACATGAAGAAGGCCCCCCTGGACAGTCGGGACTATCAATTTTTGCAAGAACGTAATATACCCATTATGAATCAATTTGCCATCAATGCATATCTCATGACTGGCAAGGAAACTAGCTTTGAGAAATATCTTCTCAAGTGAAGTGAATACAATGTACAGACAATACATATATATCAATTCTAAATTATAGCTAGGTTTTTTTGGTTTTTGAAATGTTTTAAATAAATCAAAGAAAGAAGCATTTCAATTTTATAATATAATCACTTTTGGATATTTCAAATTTTCTGTTTTAATTGATCTTGATCTTGATCTTGATCTTCTTGTGGACAACTAAAACAAAAGCTTTATAGTAGGCCATTCCTGGAGAGATCATGTCACTTTTAAAGATCCATAAGAAATTTTTGTCGAAAACAATTTAAAGTTATTTTGGCCAATTTTAATAAGTTCTTTGGGATTATTATTTTCAACCTGGCATAAGTGTATTGAAACTTTAGCCTAATTGTTAATAGATTTTTGTTCTTATTTCAACTTTATTCTTGTTTTTTGTGTCGACACAATAAGGAATAATTTTAGTTTCGTTTTTCTTTCTATACTTGAAAAAAAAAAGCAAATAAAAAAATATATATTAATAGTAATAATAAAAAAAAAACCCACATGCTTATAAAGTGAAGCTAAACAGTGTGTGTGTGTGTGTGTGTGTGTGTGATACATGCATATATTTATATATGTATATATAAGTGGTATAAGAATAGATTTCTTTGCTCTTTCTATATAGAGATATATGCATATATGTAAATACACATTTTTAATATATCTAGACTGCCGTAGGATAATTTTGGAAGGGAGCTTCTTCTTGTGACTTAAATTAACAAAAAAATTTAACAATTTGTTTCTTATTTCAATTTCATTCTTCACATTAATATCGTACATACAAAAACACATGCAATTTGGAGGGAAGTGGGTGGGGGCGGGGAGCATTTCGGAATAAATAATAATAATAATAATATATACGGCAAATATGTATGTATGTATGTATATAAATAGTATAAGATAAAACGGGATTGATTTTCCTTTAACAAATTCTACAAATATTTCTCTTTGAACTTAAACCTAAACAAATATCATATATAGACAGAAGACAGAAGCAGAGAGATGTACATAGGTGAATCTATTCTAAATAGTCCATAGTCTTGATAAATTTCACAACAGAGCCAAACAATGTCCAATAGAATTCATCTTCGCCATCAAGTTTTTTGCCCAGAAAACAGGTGATATATTCCACAGTGGAGAGTAAATAGGGAGGATTAGCCTGTAGAATAATATTCTCACATATATTAAAATATCAAATATTAATACCATTTAAATAGTTTACCATAATGACCACATAGATAAGCACAGGGAGCAGATCATCAGCAGCGGGCACACGGCAACTGGACATCCGCAACAGGCTCATAATGCTGGAGATGCAACTGCAATGGCAAGATAAAATGAAATTTTGGTCAAAGAATTCTTTGGCCTTCCTCTCTTGGCTGAACCCACTTGATAATACACTGGAGCTTCTCACGCGGCGTCTTGTAGGCAGCCATGTGGCACAATTGCTGCTGAGGGAATGTCCATGGTGCCTCGCCGAGATATTCCTGGGCAATGCAGAGAGCCGGATGGGCTGGATGAACGACTCGCTGCAGTTTGCCAATGTGGGCCGAAAGCACAGCATCGCGAGACAGATCCATCTCTTCGTTGGGGAACATCACCTGATCGTACATTTGCTCCAGCACCAATCGCTCAATGGCCGAACGTGCCGCATCCCGTTGCCAATCGTCCTGCAGCTGAGCACTCAATAGCAATTCTTGCAGCAGATTATCAACAAACTCCTCCACCAGTTCGAGTCGCTCATCACTCATGGCGCTCAGTTGGGCGAATTCGGTGAGGAAGGATTGCAGTTTGGCCTGCTGCCGCGACCGGGCCAAATGAAGACGCACCAACGATTGCAGCAAACAGCGCTGACAACTTCTAGCCTCGCCACGCAAACGATCCTCCAGCTGATCCAGCTGCTCTGTACGCAGCAGCAATTGCTGGCGATGACGCATCAGATACTGCAAATAGCTTTGCCTTCGCTGCAGATCACGTTGCAGTTCGGCCAACAATTGGGCATGCTGGCAGCGTTCCAACTGGGCCAAACAGCGCAGGGCTTCCGATACATGAGAGATTTGGGGCAATCGTTGCAAACTGATGCACTGGGCCAATTGTATCTGCAGATAAGTCTGCAACGGTGTGGCATCCAAAGAGCGCAGAGTCGCCTGCCGAAAATCCCCACTATGAAGATCTGTTTTGGATAGAACTGTGCGAAGTTTCAGCTTCATCGTACTTAAACCGATACCAGGATTCTGACTGCAATAGAAGAGGATGTGAAATAGGGCAAGATAATCAATGATTGGGTTACAACTTACCAGCCATTGAGGTGATTATTTAGGACACTGGTCACTGGAATCACAACACCATTGGGCGCCATGCCATGGCCATTGCCAGTGGAATCCGAATTGGTTGCCTCACTGGAGCTGCTCACTTTACGCCTATATTTGGCTAGAATATCCTCGTTGCTATCACAGTAATTGTGTGTGGCGAAGCTAACACAGGCGGCATTGGGATCAAAGCTAACGCTGCGGCTGTTATCAATGCTGGACAAGCGATTGATGTTGGCATTGGCCGAGGTGGAACTGGAGGTGCTCGATTTGCTTGCATTGCCACGACGATTCTTAAAGATGCCCAATTTAAGTTTATTAAATATGCCAGCACCATGATTATCCCTATCCCTATCTCTGTCTCTGTCTCGATCTCTATCCCTATCTCTGTCTCTTTCGCGATCTCTATCACGTTCACGTTGTCGTTGCTGCAAATGGGCATTATCCTTATCGGCACTGGCATCGAAACTAATGCTTTTTGGTATAGCTCCAGTTTGTTTAATTGGTAGCTTAAACAGCGATGACGAATTGCTGGTAATAATTGTTGTTGTTGTTGTCCCTGCTGTTGCTGGTGCTGTTGATGTTGCTGCTGCTGCTGCTGTTGTCGTTGATGCCGCCTGCTGATCCTCCCCTTGATTCAATTGCATTTGCTGTGTTTGCGAACAGAGAATTTTCATTTCATCTTGCTGCTGCTGTCGCAATTGTTTCTCTTTCTGTTGCTGCTCTTGCTTATCATCATCCGTTTTGGACAACATTGTATTAAGCATAATCTCATGATTCTCGTAGTTTAAACTTTGATGACGTCGTGTCGCAGATCCATTCCCACTGCCAGCCAATATGCCGTTACGTCTGCCATCCACAATGGCTGTACGCTGTTCCATTGAGATGCGACGATGCTCAACGGGGGCATTGGATGCATTACCACCAGACGACTCGCATTCAAGACCAATCACATCAAGCAATTGTTGAACCAAACCAGGTGGCTGCTCATCATCATCTTGTTGGACATGTTGTCCATCCTCCAACTCCTCCTCCTCCTCCTCCTCTTCCTGCTCCTTATCCTCGCTGCAATCACTAAAATCAATGAGATCTCGATGTTGTTGTTGTTGTTGTTGCTGTTGCTGCTGCTGCTTCTTTTTTCGTTGATGATGCTGATTCTTATGATGATGCGTCTTATGATGATGATTCTTATGATGGTGCTTTGGCGGCGCTGCTGGCAACTCATCCAGATTTAGGCTCTGATTACTTATGCTACTCTCGGCAGATGTTTGCCTCCGCATGCATGAGGTGCCCATCAAGGGCGTGGTTTTGCGCCCACTTGCTTCGGCTGCGCTGCATTTGTATTGCTGCTGGAAGTTATTGTCGCCACCAAGGACATGGTAACTGGTGCGCACTGAACTCCTGGCCAACGAGGATGCCCCCTGATAATGATGATGATGATGGTGGTGATGATGATGATGATGCTGCTGCTGCTGGTGGGCATCATCATACAGATTGACAGCATCAAAAAATGCCGAATCCTCTTGACTGCGTTCCCCCTCACCTCCACTGCCACTGCCCGGGGTCTCCTCCTCCTCATCAATGTCATTGTCATCATCATCGTCGTCATCATCTCCATTGGCAGCTGGCTTCGACTTGGCTGTAATGCTCACATTATCATCCGTATCGATTTCGGCCAATTTCTCCGAATCGCTGGCAAGGACATCGGTGCTCCAATTGCTCTCCGAGCGCTGATCCCCACTGGCACGGGCCAGAACTTCCACAACAAAGTTATGATCACCTGGCAGAATGACTGCTGACGGTATCAGAGGCGTGGAGAAATTGCGATCACGATCGCGATCTCGATCTCGATCTCGATCCTGTCGCTCATGGGCATCGAGTGTGTTTTCCGAATCACTGGCCAATACATCCGTTGACCAGGTATCCGATATAATGCTCACATTTTCGTCGCCTTCGAATTTTTTCAATTCAAATTTACAAAATTTATCCTCGATATCTGATCGCGCCTTGGAGAGCAACATCTTTTGCATTTGAGGATTGGCCACGGCCAGGCTACGGCTAATTTGGCCAGCGACTCCACCGCCGCCGCCTCCGCCACCGCCGCCACCACCAACACTGCTGCCGCCGCCGCCATCACCTTCGGTAACCTGCGATGAGGGCGTATCCCGTCCACTTATATTGGGTGTACCTCTTCCCGAGACATTGGCCGACACCATATCGGACAGATTGTCCTCGTTTTCGGGATCGTGATCATGATCCTGTTGCTCCTCCAGATCCAATGAACTGGCCACCGAATGGGCAGCCTCGCTAATTGCCTCCAGATTATCGGACATCCCAATCGAGGCATCATCATTGATTTGTGGCCTTCGCATGGCCTCCAAGCTGCTAACATCATCATTATTCGACGAGGATGGAGCCAACGTGGCCGCATTAGCCACATTAGCCGGCAACAACTGATCCAATCCAACCTCAGCCGACGGTCCGATGGAATTCATTTTCAATACCTCCTCTTCGGTTAATGGTTTCAGTTTACTCTTTGCCGAGGCATTGTAAATACTAAACATTAGCACTGGCTCGTCGGGCAGATGATCGTTCACGGAATCGGGGATAGGAACTGCTGCCACTCCGCCGCTGACTCCGCACGAGCTGAGACTGGTATTGCTGCCACTATGAGAGGATAATTGCTCCATATCACCATTCGAGGAGAGCGACACTCCAAGGTTGCCAGCACTAGAATCGTTGTTCGTGCTGGATGGAATTGGAATCGGAAGCGGAGTGGGTGGAACCACGGCAACAGCAACCGGAACGGGAACTGGAGCTGGATTGTGAGAGGTGGAGAAACTCATGCCTTTGGCTATTTTCTTTTTGGTCGCCTTGCCCAGACGCATTAGGCCTCCATTACTCGCTGAGTTTGAACGTTTCCCACTGGATTTCTCTGGGCTTGTTGAGATGCTCCTCTCTGCGGTGGTCCCCATATCCGGCTGCGGTTGCTGCTTCGGTATTCGTCCCAAAATCCGTTGCAATCTCTGCCTGTCCTCGACTGAGATGACATAGACTTCATCTTGGCTAAGCAACAGACGAAAGAAGTCCACAAATTGTCCAAGCTCACGTTGATTAATAGCCAATTGATTGCGCTCAAAGTCACTCTGTTGCGGCAATATGGCTACAACATCTTCATCCTCTCCCGTTTGACCCAACATCAAGAGCTCAATTAATTGGGCCAAATCACTGCCGCCGGCCTCCTCGCTTAGGGCCAGACGTTGAATCAATTGGACAATCTGATTGAGATTATGACGCATCTGTTCACTAACATTCACATCGATAATGCCCATTAGATCGGCGCTGACTATGGCCGGGCAAATGAAATGTGTGAACACCAGATCGGTGAGCAGTTCCTTAATCTCCAATTCTTCGTATCGTTGAGTCTGCCGCAATTGGTGGGCCAGCGTTTGGAGGAGCCAGCGCAATGAACTGGGAAACAGAGCCCAACTCTGTTGTAAACTCTTTACAAACTCCTGACAATGCGAATGCAGTTTACCCAGTGTTTCGGCATGGAATCTAGCCACATTCCTCTGATACTGTTCATTTGGTTGATCGGCATCGCCCGCATCATCACCGAATCTTCGTTGTCTTTCCGCTTGACTAAAGCTAAGCATCAATTTGTTTGGATCGAGATCTAACCATATCTCATGCTCACTCAATACACCCATCAGGGGGCCATGCAGGGCGGCTGTTAGGAATATTCGTGCCGAAAACAAAGACTCCACCAGTCTGTGATAGAGACGGGCAAAGGAACTGCTATTCGTGCGTAGCAAACGACGTGGTTGCTCACTGCTAACCAATTGGATTTCGATCAGTTCCCGCAATAATTTCAATAGCAACTCCACGTCCTTGGTATTGATGGCATTGCCATACAGACCCGTCCCAATGATATTGACTATCTGACTCAATTGACTGGTCGACAGCAGGCTCAAACGATCTGCTGTGGCCAGGGATAATGCCAGCAAATAGGGTGAATTATATAGATAATTGAATAGATCTTCGTATGCCAGAGCATGCTGTAATAGAAATGAAAATAATATACATATTATGAATGACAAATGATGTAAAGTACATACATAATTATGATGATAAATAGGTTCAAAATATCAAGTTTCTTTTGAGGTGTGTGTTATAATATAAAATATTTCTGTCTTAATTCTGCCTCGATTAAAAAAAGGCAAAGTCATTAGTTTGAAAAATAATACCAAAGAGTCATTCGAAAGAATATTTGAGCGATGAAACCAATTGAAGGTTATTTTATAAACTAAATGTGGGAAATTGTTTAAACATACAAATTATTGTTAAAATAACAATAATATTTGTTTATATACATGTTTATATTCATGATTGAGCCAGACATAAAAATATGTTTACTTTTAATCGGAATGGGGGGGGCAGTAGGAGGCGGGCTTCTGTCCTATCAAGTTCCTTAGCAACTATCTCAGTTTCTGTTTGATTTATACGTCATATGTTTGTTTAGATTAATGAGCTGAATCATCATCAACAACTTGTAGAATATTTTGCGATCATTTTTCATACACTCACCTCATAGGGCAAGACCTGTTTGGCATCCATAAATGCTACATTATCATAGGCATTTGCACGTCGACAACATTGAAACGGATCATGATCTGTACGGGCCAGCAGTAAATCATGCAAATTTTGTCTCTGCTGTGCACAGATGTAGGCCAACTATAAGGAGAGTAAACGATATTAATGAATGATCTTTGTTTATAGGATAAATACAGATATTTCACCTTGGTTATGGTCCCGGCATTCGTTTCCAGTGCTCCAGTCAGCTGGGCAAAGGCTGCCTGCTCATGCTGGATGAATAGCTGCTCCTGTCTTAAGGTTCGTGCCAGATCCATAATCTCTAGCAGATTATCAGCAGCTCCAGTGGGCTCCATAATGCAGCCGTTTGCTGGCTAAAAACACAAGAAAGCATTAAAAAATATTAGCATTAATTTTAAATTTTTAACTGGGTCAAGTGAATTGACCCCCCCAGCAGCATATCAAGTGGCTATCAAAAAATTTATTTGTGGGTGTCGTCACATGAAATCGGAGCTTTGACATTTTGTTAAATTGATTTGTTTATGGTTTATTAACAACAATTAGAATTTAGTGTGGGGGCGTCGAATGGGAAGGTGGAAGATGATGACAATTATACTCGGTTAACGATCAAAGCGAGACTGGAACTCAAGAGAGATTCCCCTAGTTTAAAGGTTCCCAACAAAAAGACACTTTGACGTATACGTAATTGTTCTGCGGGTAACACTTAATTGTTGTTGCTTTCTGTTGTTGTAAAATTATTTAAACAAAGAATTCAAATGACAGAAGAGTACATTGTAGTATGGAAAATAGGGAGAATCTAGCATGCAGACTTCTCAATACCCTTCTAGCCATAACTAGTAAAAGGTTTTAGGCGGGGTATATACCCATATATAGAAGGGTATATACCCCGCCACAACCGATATCAGTTGTAGACCTCTGGCTTATATGTACATAGTATAATCAGCTAAACTCGTTTTTTATCTCAGGTAACAAGGGAAATTCTCGATTTCCATCAATATTTGCACTGAAATTAACGTTCATTTGTTAGTTTGAAAGGCCTGACAGCTTTGCAGGAGGCGAAGATGGTTTAAAAGCGGTAAGAGAACTTAAACTAAAGGTAAAAGTTAACTAGACACAATTATATGTTTAAATTTTTATTCTTATTATTATCAGTTATTGATATCAGCGCCTTAAGCAGGCGTTTTTTTGTTTTTAGATAATAACCACGTACAATAATGGGTCATACTTTGGGTTGACGGTTTTCAGAGTGGACTGGGATATACAGTATATATTATAGTATATAACACACAATGAATTAATGATGGTACGGTACGTGAGATGTGAGGGATTCAGATTCGGATTGAAACAATTGAAACACACAAAAGTGAGGAATGTGCAAAATCACAACAAAAACAAAAACTGATTTGTTGCGCTCATTACACACACACAGACACTCACACACACACAAGCACACACCCTACATATGTATATGTATATATATGTATGCCAAATAAATGGGGGGAGGGCTATCTCCCTAGTTTCCCCTTGCCTAATTTCTCTTCCTCATTGTTGTTTTCTAATCTATCAATGTGATGTAGATGTGTGTGAGTGTGAGTGTGGGGGTGGGGTAATAGTTGAAATTATTATTGGGCAAATTGCAAGCGTAGTTCTTCCCAACAATCACATCCCCTCGCCCTATCACTTCCCAACTAAAACGCATAAGAGTGTGGGCGATTGTCACTGTACGCGACCAGCAATAGGCGAAGGCCAAATTGTTGTCGTTGTCGTTGTGTTGTGAAAGCCGCAGACTTATGAATGAATGAATGAGGCGAGTAAATGCGCCTGGAGCACTATCACAGAATTGTTACACATTTCTTTGTATTTACTTACATTGGCCCCGTTATTTTTGTTAATTCGTTTTTATCGTATTTTACGAAACTAATTTGCCCCTTTCCCACTTTTAACAAATTAAAGACCTTAACAAACTAAACTAATTACAACAAAAAAAAAGAAGGCAATAAAATATAACGCACAGTGTGACCATAGTTTGCGAATATTAAAATCGCAACAATGCAATTGAATTGTAAAATAAATGCAACTCTGTGCTGTCTGTTTTTATTTAAAAAATGTACAAAATATTTTATAAATAATTTTATGCATTCGTTTTTCCTGCTTGCTATTATTGACAGCTGTCACTGAAGTTCCAATTAAGACGAAATAAAAGGCTTTGCCCATAAGTGTATATCGATATAATTGTTGCGACTTTGTTATCGCAGTCACTAGAATTTCGTCCATCCCTAGTTTCGGCAAATTCACCAACGCTAGCGACAGCTGTTTTTGTGGCTGTTGATTTTTCTTTTTCTGAAATCAACTTTTTTTGTGTTTGAAATAAATTTAATTCAACAATTTAAGCGAAATGCCAAAAGTGCGTCGTAGCCGTAAACCACCTCCAGATGGTTGGGAGCTGATTGAACCAACGCTCGAGGAATTGGAGCAGAAAATGCGAGAAGGTAAGTAAATGGGAAATGGAAGACGCTGCTCATGTAATTTGCCCCAAAATTAATATTGAACATTTGCATTTAAATCTTTTAGCCGAAACAGAGCCGCACGAGGGTAAACGTATAACAGAATCATTGTGGCCGATATTCAAAATTCATCATCAAAAAACACGCTACATCTATGATCTATTTTATCGCCGCAAGGCCATCAGTCGGGAGTTATATGATTACTGCCTAAAAGAGAAAATTGCCGATGGCAATCTGATAGCCAAGTGGAAGAAATCTGGCTATGAGAGTCTATGTTGTTTGCGTTGCATACAAACGCGTGATACCAATTTTGGCACCAACTGCATTTGCCGTGTGCCCAAGTCAAAACTGGAAGAAGGACGCATCGTGGAGTGCGTACATTGTGGATGTCGCGGTTGTTCCGGCTAATATCGTATATCGAGAATGAGAGCCCAAACAAAAAACGAGAACTTTTGCTGCTCTAACCCCAATATATCCATCATAGCATATATAATAGATTGTAGGTACACACACACAAACGACTTTTACTTCATTTATTCTCTTTTTTTTTTGTACATCGATTTTAAGACCGTGGCTTCCTAAGAGTATGTAAATATAATAAACTACCAGAAAATGGAAGTCTACTTAAGATGAGATATTCTTTTTAAAACCCATACGTATAATCAGCTTCAATAGTAGGATTAATAGAGGGTATATCAATGTCGTCGCAATGAATTGCTAACTGGATATTTATTTTTGTCCTGGCACTCGATACCACTTCAATTGACCGTTGTTAATGAATTTTTGTATAAACGAATTTGATACGAACGAGAATATTCTGCCAATGACAGGTTTTCAATGTGTAGAGAAGTGCTCTTGAAAGAACCTTTATATAATGCGATGACATACAAATTAGTCAACGTTGAAGATTGAACTTCTTAACTTTAATTTAATTCTTATATTTTAATGAAAGAAAATCCATTTCTTTAACCTAATTGATGACGTGGTGCTTCACCATCGAAAGCTCTATACACAAAATCAATGTCTTAATGTTAAAAATATATATATTTTTTGATTCAATTGTAAATCATATAGAAACTAAGTAACAAGACACTTCACTCTCCCTTTAATCTGATCAATCGGTCAACTTCTTCGCTTGGAATTTTTATAAAGTTCTTGTCTAGAAAGCTAAAGGCATGTTCCCACCGATTTATTGGCAATAGCTCTGCAGAGTGCTTCTCATCGTATTTGCATCCCGACATGGCTACGTCACGTCCTCCATTCGCTAATGACAGATACAAGGGTCTTCCAGCAGGTGGACAGTGACCAAGATAAAGAGGAGTGAATTGCGATGCTGTGCGTCGCTTGAAAGTGCGCAATTTCTGCATATTTAAATAGTTATAATATTGGCGTAACTCCTGCATACGGCGGCGACAAAAGTCCACAGAAATGCCGCCATCTGGATCCAGTTCGTGGGCAATATCGGACCAAATACTCTTCTGTGCGGCACCGACTAAGAAATTTTTATGATTAATATTCCATAGACACTCATGGCGACCATACAGTTTAATCAATTTTATATTGAAAATATGCTTAGGGGTAAGCATAGATAATGATGATGCCATTATTATATATATGTATCCAAAATATATAAATATTTATAGTCAAATAACTTAAACTATAAAATATACATTGACTATATCCGTTAGGAAGTATAATTTTGTGTTAAGGCTTGAAAAAATCTTCGTAACCAACTTGGATTAATTTTTTTCAAAGGCATACTCATTCGTTTAAAAAATAACTCGTTTGAAAAAACCTCAAATTTCTGAACAAGGATTTCTTCAAAGTTTTAAGTCGCACTAGGGTGATGTCAATCCTAAGATGATATATTATCTATATTCGATCAAAGGGGATTACTGCATCTTACACTTGTGAGGTTAAATTCACTTTGTAGAACAGGTTATGTCATTTTTGTGAGGTTAGATTGACTATCTAGTGTCTGTTCTTTGGCCTTAACGTGTTCTCTGATTTTATACTTATTTAAAAAAAAAACTTCATACTTTCTGTACAGCCCTCTTTGTATTTATTTAATGGAGTGAGAGCAAACTCAGACTATAGTAAATAAATATTTACATTTGTACATTTTCAAGTTTAATCCAAGTCACAGTTATTTGAGTTTTCAGCTTCCCCGTCGCGAAGTCTTTTGGAGCGATAAGAAAACTCGAAACCTTTGAAATGATAAGGCAATTGTATTTCAAACTGTACCTTAAACAAAAATCGGTTTAAGGGCTCAGCCCATAGCATGGGTCGAACAGGTAGTCATATATTATTTTGAATATATATCATACATGTTTTGTCTTGTTTACCTAATCCAGGGACTTGAACCATTAAATTAACTGCCTCCGGAAAAGGGATTTGGCCACCAATAAATAGGTAAATTAACAGATTAGAGCAGGTCAGTAAACCTATGCTAGAGGAGGTAAATTATTGGATTACAGTAGGTCAGTAGGAATAAATAAATAGTTTGCCGGAAATTCTAGTTGTCAAGTTTTTGAATCTTTAAGAAACATCTGGCCAGAAAGCAGGTCCTTAGGATGTACATATTGTCAATTGGCAGATGTTTTAATTTACATGAATAGGTAACAGATAAATATCGTCAAATGTGATAATCGTGGAGTTAGTTATTATGCCCAATAAGAGGCTTCCGTGGGTTATATTAGGAATGAGAAGTGCATATTTTTAGAAGATCGTAATCAATACATTTATTTAGTCTAAATGTTATTTTAAAGTCTATAAAACATATAACAGGGGGCAAACGTCTCTCCATTGTAACTAAAATTAATTGTCATATTGGACCCGCTTGGAAAATCTTACCTGTCGCTAATCCATTTGTTTACATCTTGCATAGGGAAAAACCAGGACTCCCAGCCACCCCATAGGCAGGTCACATACATAGCACAAACAAGATCATAAAACTTGATTCACAAAAAGGGGTCAGCTACCTAATAAGCTAATCTACCTAAATGTATGATGACCTGGCCTGGTCCTAGGTTAGTTTCTATAAAAGAGGAGAGCATTCGGTCAATGCTCATCAGATGGTCGACATACTTCAAAGCGACAACAAGATGGAACAGAGTGCAAATCTTTATCTGCCGAATTTCTATACACAGCTGGCCTCTGGTTCGACTTTTGCTGAACATGGCTCGGAGAAGACAATGCCACATCATCGGTATTATCAACAACAACATCATCATTTACATCATCATCTGCAGCAGCAGCAGCATACCCAACATCATGACAAACCGGAGCAAATTGATCAACTGGTGGCCCTGGAATTACAGCATCTGAAGACGCACTACGCCGACGAGGAGCAACGCTATGTGGATCAAATGTTAATTGAGAATCCGGTGGTAGTGGAACGCCGATCACCAGCAGTGGTCAGCCCATCCGGGACCAGCATACCCACGGCACAGAAAAGCAGATCACATGGCTCCCGCGATGATGCACAGCGTCAGCGGGCGGAATCTTGCCGCAAATCCCGCTACAATAACAAAATCAAAAAGGCCAAATTACGTTTCCGTCACAAGTTCGTTTGCAGTCAGTTGAACGAAAGCGCCGGAGTCTTGGATTACATGCGAGAGGTGATTGCCCAGGCGGAGACACAGCTTCTGGCAAGGGGCTTCAATCGAGTGGCCTTGGAACGCATGCGTCAGACTTTCGGAGTGAATCAGTGCAACGGATCAGCGGCCATTATGGATCAGTGAGCCGCCGTTCAACCAGTTTAAACGAAACGAAAACAAGAAATTCAGCATGTTTTTCTAACTATATAGTTTATATATATATTTTTATTTTATTTAATTGTTGATTATATTTAATACATAGTTTGTAAAGTATTATAGAAAAAAACAAAACTTGATAAAACCAAAAACAAATAAATACAAATGAAAATGACATTGAAACGATTTTTGTGTAATCAAGAAAGCAAAACCAAGTCGATCATAAAAAGGAAAAAGGTTTATAAATTGTCTCCAATATGACTATAGATCAGCAACCGATCTGTATATTGGGTTTAAGATATATCATTTATAGCTAAAATTTACAACCAAAGCCTATAAGTATTTTAAACCTCTAAATATTTGTTTCTCAAATAAAAAGATTTGTGTTCAATACAGTGAATACAATTGTTGAATGGAAATGCCTTTTTCGAATGTTTTCAACATTCGCTAATGGTTCCGAATATTGTTTAGCTGGCATACCGTGCGTATACGTTATGGCTGATTAAATAATGCAAGGAGAGAAGAGAATAAAAATGCTGCTGATGTTGACAAGGTTTTAAATTTATTTCTACAAGTAATTCGAAATATGTATAATGCTTATTTTTGCCTGATAATTTTCAATATACACGTTTTTATCATTATGGACAGTGCTTATAATAATATGTGGTTTATTCTGTTTTATCCATTTATCAATTACTTAGCTGATGACCTATGTGCTCGTCGTTTGTGTATTGAATAAATATATATATATATAATATGCATACACATATATACATATAATCCCATAGAAGGCCAGCTACAATAAGCTAGGCAAGAGCAGGAGCAGCAGCAGCAGGAGCAGCAAATGTTGATGGGGCTTAAGAGGGTTTAAGTTCAGTTCATTTGCGTTGAGCTGGCGTTGCATTACGTTGCCTAGGTGCAGATGCCGTGCACAAATCCAGTATGATTGTATCCGCGTTTATTAAGTATTTACTTATTTTTGCATCGGATTCCCCGCCCTCTCCGCTATCCCCTAAGCCATGCCATCCCACTGCTTCCCTTAAGCAGCATCGAATGAAATCTCGTTATACGGAAAGCGAAACTATTAGAAGCGGATAATCTCTGTACAGCATATCCATAACGTGGTGGAGTCACTTCCGTGAGGTGAGTCAATATTATTTATTGTTGACCTATTTTACATTCAATTTAGAAGCATCATTTGTAGGCCAGGCCAATATTTGTGTGAGTCTAGCCAAGTTGGGTTTCATTTTGAACATTTTACTGGACGCTTAGGGTATCCTCTGGTCGATGTCTAGCAGAAATTAAAGCTATGGGCCTCATGCTGATGCATCGTTGTTGTCTTCACCTTCGTGTTGCCCAATTTGTGGTCATATTGTATGCCATCCTTCGATCAGCAATGTTAAGTGCAATAGCGAAAACCATCAATAAACTCCAATGTCTACACTTTCCTTTTCAATTCACATTGTCTGTGTAGACCACAGCGGGCGTGTGTGTGTGTGTGTGTGTGTGTGTGTGTATGTTTTTCGAAATGAAAAATAAATTGGAAAATTGAAAAAGCAATTCATCGCATTAGAAGCTGCTCAGACTCTGGCCACCATGGCTATCAGTTGAAGGTTTTTCTTTTCTTTTCTCTCTCCCCCCAACCCTTCTCTTAATCGACGGGAGTGCCCCAGCAAAAGAAAGAGAAAATATATGGCAAATATATTAGCAGGTGTGGGTAGATACATATATAAGTATATATAGATGCAATTTGATGCACGGAATCTTTTTCAATGGCAAAAGTTTTAACCACGAAGTGCATCAAAGAAATGATGGGCGTGTCCAAAGGTTTTATGACCCAGCGATAAAATCAAATTGAAGTTTTTTCTTCTTTTGTCAGTTAATATTATGATGCCACGGGCAACGTGCAATGTGCAATGGCAACATGGGCCACATCATCGGTAAGAGCACTTCATGCGAAACGCACTCATTTCAGTTACGTGGAAAATGTCAACTTTAAGTATCAAATATCAAGAGATCTTTGTTGCATTACTAGTTAAACTTACCTGTAAATATATGAAGTTAATTAAGAATGAGTAATTACCTTTTTGGTTAAATTTTACATTCTTTATAAATGAAAGCTGCAATAATTAAACTTCCTTTAAAAGGCGTCAAGACCCTCTAAGCCACTTCAACACTCCAGAGTTCAATTCAGTTAACAACGAACGAAAAATCTTGAAAAATAATAGAAAAAAGTATTATTTTTTTTTTCGTAAATATTATTAATAAAAATAAATAAACTGTGATAATAAGGAGTGAGTTTCATGTGATGGGGAAATTTGATGAGTTTCAGAAATCGAATTCCTATGAATTTCCTCATCATTATGGCTTAGAAATGTTCTTGTGAGGTGAGTGTGTGTGTTTACATAAATATATATAAGGATAAGGGGGAAAAATGGCACTTGTGGGTGTATATGTGTATGTGTGTATATTGATTTAGCAATGACAATTGACAAAACGAATGCGCACAATTTCATATGCCACAATGGGATGTTTATTTAGGAGCTGAGAGACCTCAAAGACCTTCTGACCTCCTGACACATAACGAGTCTCTGATTACGCTCAAGTAAACACACAAATTCAAGCCAAATTGCAGGTGTCAAAATACACAAGGTGGATTGCTGAATTGAGGTGCTGTGTGGCTTGGTTGCGACCTCTGTTGAGTGTGCTCTATTCCTGATTCATTTATGAAGTTGTAACTGTTGTTAAAGCATGTCCACTCTCAATTCGATATTGCTGCTGATTCTTGGTTTACCGTGGAGCGAAAGTTCATCTCGATTCACTTTGATGGAAGTGAATGATTTAATGATTATGCCCACGCGAGATGTGTTCCAATTGCATTTGCGTCTACGAACCAATGCAGATGCCTCAAATATATATGTGCGATGGTTTCTAAATCACTCCCAACTGCCGATTATTGTGCAAATGGGACAGGAATGGCAGCTGAACGAACAGGACCAGTTGGCCGGCCAGGAGCAGGAGCAGGATCTAGATCTAGAACCGGAACAGAATCCAGATAATCGTTTAAACATAGCCATGGTCACGAGTCTCACGGAATTCATCACTAAGCCAATGCCAAGTAGTCGGGCTGGCATATATTTCAATATACTCGAGGAAACAGCTGCAGATCTCTCGCCGGATGAGCTGATGCAGTTGGAGCAAAGTTGCCGTTTGCAATGGACCCAGCATAAGATCTACAATCGTTATATTCTGACCACATATGGCATATGGATTTATGATCCATTCGGACGCATCGACAACGGATTCGGTCGACTTGTATCCTATGCAGGAGATGAAGTCTTACCCACTCTGCTATTTCACGATATGCGCGGTTATCCCTTGCGGGTCCAGATGTTCAAGTCGGTATATGCTCGGCCAGAAATCGATAAGGAGACTGGTCTGCTGGTTCGTGTCACTGGACTCGATTGGTTGGTGGCCCAAATGCTGCAGGAGAGACTAAATTTCACCATGGTGCTGCAACAGCCCGATAAGAATTATTTTGGGTATGCTCAACTGTCTGTGGCATACTTTAAGGGGCAGCCGAACTACATGGGAACTACTAAACTGTGTGTCCTCTCTATATTTTCTCTTTTCGTGTAGTGAACGCAGTGCAAATGGCAGCTACAATGGGGCAATCGGTTCGATTATACGAGATGGCTTGGATATATGCCTAACGGGATTCTTTGTCAAGGATTATTTGGTGCAGCAGTTTATGGACTTTACGGTGGCCGTTTACGATGATGAATTGTGCATTTATGTGCCCAAGGCGAGCCGCATACCCCAATCGATATTGCCGATCTTTGCCGTTGGCTATGACATTTGGTTGGGCTTCATCTTATCGGCATTTGTCTGTGCCCTGATTTGGCTGGTGTTGCGCATAATCAATCTGCAGCTAAATATTGTCAGAGTCCATGGCAAACGGCTGGTTCAGCAGGCTCTGGCCATTGTGGTCGACACTTGGGTCGTTTGGGTGCGTGTAAATTTGTCTCAATTGCCGGAGAGCTATGCGGAACGCATGTTTATTGGCTCATTGTGCTTGGTGAGTGTCATATTTGGTGCCATCTTCGAATCAAGTCTGGCCACTGTGTATATACATCCGCTGCACTATCGTGACATAGTTACGCTACAGGATCTCGATGATAGTGGCCTCAAGGTGGTATATAAATATACCTCGATGGCGGACGATTTGTTTTTCAGCGAGACATCGCCACTATATGCCAGTCTGAATAAGAAACTCTCATGGAATCGCGACCTCCATGCGGATGTCATCGACGATGTGGCACGTCACGGCGGCAAGGCGGGGGTATCTCGTTATCTGTCCTTGATGCTCGAGTCATCGCACTATATGCTAATGCGGCGCATTTGGATAGTGCCCGAGTGTCCGAAATATTACACCATCTCGTATGTCATGCCACGGGATGCACCTTGGGAGGATGCCATAAACGCTTTGCTCCTGCGTCTCCTCAGTGCTGGGATCATTGCCAAGTGGATAAAGGATCAAAAGTCTCAGGTGGATATTGAGATGCGTGGCAAAATGACCGAAGCCGATGCCGATGACAATGTTGTGCGTGTCCTAACCATCGAGGACCTTCAATTGGCCTTCTATGTGGTCCTGTGTGGCAATCTGTTTGGTCTTTTGGGATTTCTGCTAGAACATGCCTGGCAGCGTATCATAATAAGGATAAGGTCTTCGAATTTTAGATACCTCACGTCAAGTACTCGAATCCTTTAGCAAATGCCTGGAGAAAGTAAGAAGTTTTAAAAAACGACTTCAAAAACTTCAAACAAAATCGTTAAAAATAAAATGTATACATATATCAAGTTGGTCTGCCAGATTTAAGCCTGAAGAGATTATGTAAGCTCTAGCTATGAAGTTCCTAAAATAAAGTAACTGAATCAATATTCTGAATAGAATAAAATTATAAAAGACCAAACTGTTTATACAATTTTCAGTATAGTTTAAATTATACATATTAAATTTTCTTTCATAAACTTTAAGAATTAAGTTCTCTTTTCAAATAAATTGAGATCGAATTGATGCTTTTTTACTGACTTATTATTTCTAGTTCACTTTACTTTGGTTCTGTCTGTCTATAAATTATGATTTATACTTTGTTTAGTAAATACTCCAAGAATTGGTTAAATTAGAGCTTAATGAAATTTGGTTTTCTTTAAATATTTTACTATTCTTTGGCATCTTTTGTCCCGCTTGAAAAGATAACTTAATAAATAAAGTGACTAGTATTCCAATTAAAAATTCAATCTAAAAGCATTAAAAAGAGATATCACTTTCACTTGATTAAAATTAGGTAAAATTAGATTTGCAAAGTTAAGAGTTTTTGAAATTCAATATTTTGTAAAGTTTTTGCTTGGACGAGACTATTTCGATTCATTTTGATAAATGGACTTACAATGAATCAACCTGTTAAAAGCTACCATAATCTGAATTCAGCATATTGTAAAATTTATACTCGACTTAAAAATAAAAAAATATATATTTATGAGTGATGATTTATCTAATAGCTGTTTATGTACATTGCCATTTAATTGAAACAATGAATGCTTCATTGATAATGTTGTTAAATTTACATTGCTCCTGCTTAAATAATCATCCCACTTGCAAATGAGTTAGGCATTTGATTTTGTCTGATGAGTGGGAGGTGGGTGGTGAGAGGGGGAGGGGGTCGAAATTGCAACCAAAATGTCACATTCCCCAGTTACCCAGACATCCCAGTTGATGCTGCCAGTCACGAAAGGCTTCTGCAATTCATTGTTTATGTGCGTTTGTATGTGCCATTCGCAATTCGCCATTCGCCATTCGCCATTCGCCATTCGCCATTCTCCGTCTTCCATCCTCCATTTTCCATTCCCCATCGTCCATCCTCGATTTGCCATTCTCCATCCTCCATTCGCAATGCGCATTTGAATGTTTAAATGAGTTGCCGTTGTCGTTGCTATTGCCTGGCATTCTGGCTGATTTAATTGTCATTTCGTGTGCCAGAACTATGGCAAGAAGGAACTACTACAGTCAATACTATGGTGAAATGACCGAATGCTTAGCCATTGGATTGAATTTCCGCAGCAACAACAAATTAAACAAAGTCCAAGTTCTTCATTGTGTCTCCTCTCTATGCAAAACTTCTTTGTGGGTTTGTTTAGTCAATGACGACTGTAGACAATTTGTGGGATTTTGTAATGAACATTTTGAACGGGGTGTGAATGTTTCGGAGGCGGCGGCAAAGGGGTGTGGCAAGAGACAACCCACATACACAAACTGCGAAATTTTGGTGACTTCCAATTCGATTGCCTTGGTGTATATATCTATTGTTAAACATTGCTAAATTATATAAACCCAGCTGCTCCGTTGAAGCGCCCATTGCACTCGTTGAATATACATAGAGATACATACATACGTTTGTATGTTTGTATGTATAATCAAACAAACCAGTGGCGCATCTAACAATGTGAAATGGGGAGAAAATTGCCCCATAAAGTATGCAACGGACTAGTCTGACAACCTACTCTTCAATAACTATAACAAGAAAATGATGAAATATCTAAACAAAAAAGATGTTGCCCATAGCATACTTTATGGGGCCAATATTCACACTATTTCACATCCTTAGAACCGCCTTTGGTACACACATACGTACAGTATGTATGTATGTGGCATATAGAGTGGTGCCATATAGTGCCACATAGTCATGTATTTTTCTGCATTTGCATTGCATGCTTTTAGGCGTGAATGGATTTGCCAGTTTTCGCTTACATGGCACAATTGAATCTAAATTTAAAGCTAGCTAAAAGCGGACATGGTTTTTGGCTAAAGAGATTGCTAACGAATTGATAAATTTGCAAATTAATGGGAAAGTTTGGGTTGAGTTGGCTAGGGGCTGAGGGTATTACTCACACTCTGGTAATTTCATGGTTGTGATGCATTTCCGTGCTCAATATTTGGCAATATTTTTGGCCATTATTTTGGTCTCAGGTGTGAAAATATCTTCAGATGGATTATCAGTAGGATCAAAGGACATGACATTATGCGAGTGAAGAAGATAGACCCTTCTTTTGTCTTTCACATATTAAATTTGATGACATTACTAGAAAATCAATCTTTCTTTTTTTTTTCTTTAAAGTTCTAAGAATAAATATTTGAAAGTTGAAAACAGAAACAAAACAAAACAAAAATCAAAATATCGCACAAATATATTAAAACGCACCTCATAAATGTGATGGGGAGCACATGATTTTCAATTTTCCATTTAACGAGATAATCAAATTGACATTGACACAACAAAATCGTTGTTTTGTCTTTCTCTTCTGGGTTCCATTCATTCTGAATTCAGTATTGGCTTTCAGTCTCATCAGCATGCTCGTCACGTCTAAATGTGACCGAGTGCAAAATATTTGCTTCTTAGGCCTTAAAGCAGGCCCCTTTTATTTCCGTCATCTCCATTTTGGATTCCTTTCCACTGGTTCCCCATCATCGTCATCATCATCATCATCATCACCATTACCATCATCATCATGGGGCAATGATGAGCTGTCAAGTGGCCCCTAAGAAAAAAAAAAAAAAACAAAAAAGATTCAGGGGGTAAGAGATTAAAGAAAATTTGGTTTTGATTGAACTTTGCTTATATTTTGATAATATGGATATATGTTTATTGGATTCTCGGTGGGTGCCCCCCTCCCATACCCCATACCAATATATGTATATGGTATATACATATGTACATGAAGAGGCCAATAATTTTTGGAATACAAAATTTAAGAATCTCAAAAAAGTCCTTAAAAAAAAATAACCATATGTAAAATAAGTATCACAATTTTATTCCTAGAATCTAAAAACAGATCACAATTTCGTGAGTATATTCGAGAATATGGATAAATGTTTTAAAACTTTTTTTAATTTTAAACGTGTAAATTGTAAAGAGAAAGTAAAAATTTCAATTGAAACAATTAGAAATTTCAATAATTATTTAGACAATTGAATTAAAATTTCTATGCAAAGAAACCAACTTAAATTTAAATTGGCTAATATATAATAAATTATGATTTGGCTATCTCTCTCCCTCGTTGTCTGCTCTGGTTTCGCTTCACTGTGTTAAGCACGAATGCAATTATCCAACCAAAAAGGGGAGAAAATCTGCACTCAATTAATTCTGCATTCAATTTTGCGTGAACACAAAATGCAATTGGAATCGAATGAAAAAAAGATAAAAAAAGAATCAAAAGGCCACCCAACAAGAAGAATTTTTTGCCGAAACATGAAACATGCGTGTAGAGTGGCAAATACGAAATGAAACGAAATAGAAAAACAACAAATAATTAAACCAAATGAAGAAAAAGAAATAAGAAAGAAAAAAAACGAACGGCGGCGCGCGCCTTTCGTGCCGCAACATCAAAATTTTTAGTTTATTTCCAACTCATAACTTTTGTTTATCTTTATACCCTGTGTTCATATACAATGCGAGATGGGTATATTTTCGATACATAAATGTAATGGCGGGGGGACCCCCACAAAGAAAGATTCGTAAAAGAAACCAAGTGTATATATTTAGACCCCAAAGTACTTCACTTGGCTCAATGTTAGAACTAACAAACCTTATATTTAGTTAACTAAAGTTCTTTAGTATTTTTCGTTTCTCTTATTTTTAGATTTCAATTCTTTAGTAAAGAGAGGAAGAGAGAGAGAGGGTTATCTAGATTTGGCTGGAATATATGTATATGCAGCCAAACCGTCTTCTACTTTAGCCTGAAAGAAAACTGTAGAAAATCTAAAAAAATTAAATCAAGACTGATTGAAAATATCTTTATTATTTGGCCATTTTCACTTAAATTAAATTATGTGATTCTAATATAATAAGACAACTATTAGTTATTCACTAAATCTATTAGACGCAGTGAACAAATCATCTAAATTTTGTTACATTTTCTTTATAATTGTTAATTTTTAACTTCAAAATAGAGCAGTTTTTCTATTGTTAAATAAGGTGAACCTATTAATTTGAAAAAAAAACTGTATAATGAGGTCAATCTGCAGAAATCAAGAAGTTAGATAGCCATAAACGGATCTAGGGCTTTGTAATGCGGGAACTTGGCTCCTTAAAGTATGCTATAGGCTGCAAAAGTATTTATTTGTTTTCAATAAAGTTAGAATAGATTTTAGAGCCCAAAGATAATCCCATCTTACAGTCCTGGGTCAGCCACTAATTGCATGAACACATATACTAGAGTTCAATCAAGTTATGAACATCTGTCTTGTGTATATATAAATTCATACAGGGTATGCCTTAGTCGAGAAACGTTAGAAAATACATTCTTAAGAATTTTTTGTTGTTCTTTTCTTTTTGTTGAGGGAGATGTTGTTGCTGTTGCTGTTTGCTGTTGATGGCGTTGGTGTTGGTCCGGCTTCTGGTGCTGCTTGAAGCGATGCCTTCTTCAGTATTGCACTGTCTTTGTCCGTGTTCGGGAAAACAACACACACTCTCTCACTCTGACACACACACAAAGACACACAAAGAAAAATATGAAAAAAAAGTGAAAGAATTTAGGCAAAAACCAGACTAGGAAAACCCCCAAAAACAGAACACTACAAAACACTGACTAAAAGACCCAAAAATAATGATAATAAAAAACAAAAACGCAAAAGATTCGCTTTTTTTTTTTCTAAGTGATTTTATTCAATTTAATATTGCGAGCGCGTGGCATAAATGAGAAGATATTTATTATTTTTTTGTTCATTTCTTTCTTTTTGTGAATTTTGTGCGGCTGCAGCATCGCTAAATAATTTGATTAAAAATTTTTTGTTTGTTGGTTATTCAGTTTGCCAGCGATCGGTACGCGAAGCGCGTGTTTTGGTCATAACTAAAAAGAGTGAAAACAATTTGCATTTGTTAATTGCTTCTCTGTGGCTTAAAATTTACCCACCCAATGCGAAAGGCACCGCCAAATAAAAACGAAAATAATAAAAATACCAAACAATAAAGAATAAAAGAACAAAAAAACAAAAAAAAGTGTCAAGCGTATTGCCAATTTTCGCCAACGCATTTTGCACATTTTGGACAGTTCGGAAAAAGGGGCAATAAATTAAGGCATATATCAAATAATTGTTGTCCATTGTTGTTTTGGTTTTTATTTTGTTTTTTGCGTTTTATTTGTACTTTGTTATTGTTTTTGCGGTGAGTATATATATCTATACATATATATATTTATTTTTTTTTATTACCTACATTTTGATATACCCACTAAACGAAAATACTTGACAGTAGTTCAAGTCATAAATGTGTTTCTATTTTGTTTGGTATTATCAATAAACTAATGCCCATGGTAGAGCATTGTGTCTAAAATGTTTGAACGTCGGGTTGACCATTCCAATAGTTTTTATTTAGTTTCATCTTTAGGGTATTTTAAGGTCGATACTTGAACTTATTTTTGGTTTTTTTACTTTGTTGAATTTTCATTTGGATTGTCTATTTTTAAAATATAGTTTATATGTATATACAAATATATATCGGCCTACACACACACACACACACACACACGCAACGTTGAATAATACGGAGCACCAAAAAAAATTTTATTATTCCATGATAGTGAAAAATTATGTTCATTTATTGTGGCCTGCATTTGCGTTAAATGGTAATTGAAATTTCGGTTTTATATACGAATCGAGGGGTCTAATCGAAGCATTTGATACTCTTTACTATAAAGTTCTTAAGCTGAAACTCCTTTAGTTTTCTTACGACAAATTGTGGCATATATTTTAGATAGATCAAGTAGGTGATTTTAATTATTAGATTCAAACTCAAATTTGGCTTGCGATTGGGTTTGATTTGATTTTTATGTGCCTAAAAGTAGGCAATATAACTTTTGAGAGGCTTTGATCTTATCAACTTTAGTTGAACTGCTTTACTGGGTATCATCATCGATATTTGTGACGTCGCAAGAGAATAAAAATTTTCAATTAGTTATTCAGTTTAGTTCCGTGGCGTCAGAAACGAGCCGAAACCATTTTGTTGATTTGTTTGTTTGCATTGCCGCCGCATTGACCTCGTATTGCCATTTGAAATATTCACTAATATTCAGCAATGTCTTTAATTCTTGCCTCATTCGTTTTCAAATTAATCGCTGGGGATATACTAGTTCCGACTAACTGTGTGTGTGTGTGTGTGTGTGTGGGGTACATACTTTTGCGTGGGTTGTGATCCGATTGCTGTTAATGCTTGAAGTGACAAGTAAAATCTGGAACGAATATTTTTCAAATTTATTTTAGCTCATTAATTATTTCATTAAAGTTTAGTTGAAATAACTAATGATTCTGCTGAAATGATTTATTGTGCATTGTGATAAATGAACATCCAGAAGATATGATGGATGAATGAATGTCAAGAATGAATACGATCTACTTATAGATCGAATGCCACCAGCAGAAGCAAACTATTTTCGTGAATATTCAATACTTTTTCAAAATTTGTATCTTTAAATCCATGCATGCTTCTAAGCCACCTCAAAGTTTTTTTTTTCCTGAAGAAGATCAACAAATCTTCTCTTCTATATATCACAATATAGCGATTTCGAAATAATAAGACGTGATGCTTAGGTTGAAGCTTTTACACTAATTCCCTTGGCGCCCAATGGTAGACTCTGATATTTTAAACCTTCTCAATCTTTTTTCGCCTCATTCGGTTGTACTTCCGAATTAGTTATAGCCTTAAAGATTGCATTTCTAGAGTTTTCTTTTACCAAACTAAGCTGATGCTGTCAGATTTTAGTGTTTTGTTTCTTGTGCTGCCTTTAAAATAATCTTCTTTAGAAAATTGACCTCGATCCAACTGATGTGCAAGGTTTCATTTGTTTTATCTTTTCTCTATCTTTTACTTATTACATAATTTCCACATTTAGAAAAGACCTAATGGAGACCTTTTAGTTTCGTTATCAAATTTTTAAGCCATAAGTTTGCAAAGTTACGGTTTTTTGTTGTTATCTTGCCCCTTAAAATATGCAATGGATTGGAAAACTGTTCAATGTGTGCAATAATGTGACTACAATGTTGTCTATAAGCAATAATTGCTATGATATGGATTTTTTGTTCACAAAACGAGATTTCTCGGACTGCTTATTGCATACTTTAAAGGGCAAATATTCCCCCCAGTTCACAGCCCTAGATCCACCAATTCTAAAGGTCCGAAATCATTGGCCATTTGTAGAGCAAAAGTTAATCTTAATCTTAATTTCAGGCCATGACCACAAAAGTTCTCGTAATGAATTGAATATCTTCCAATAGTTTGTTGTTAGTGATGACACTTGAATTGATCATTATAGTCACGAATGGACACGAATAATCGGCTATAAAGGAAAAAATGATTTCGTGTTGGAATTTAGAGATGAGTCCATAAAATGGCTAAATTGACAAGTCTGTGAGTCAAAAATTGCATATTTGCATTTAGGCAAATCTGGAACCAATGCACTCTCATTCTTAGTTGCTCTTTATATCTACCATATGATCATTTTATAGTTTCACCTGATCTCTTGCTCTCTCTCTCTCTCTCTCTCTCTCTCTCACTCTCTCTGTGGCTATCTCTCTTATGGACAAAGTTTGAGAGCAACTGTGTAGGTGCCCTGAAGCACGAAATGGAAAGTAAAAGATCTCAAAAGAAAAAAAAACATTGACCGGAGCGCCGTCAAAGCAAACAGACGTCTGGTTGTTCGGGATATAGCCAAAATCGCCGGAGGCAAACAAAAATTTAAATTTACTACCACGAAGTTAGAACAAAACTATTCGCTAGAAAGTGTCCAAAAACAAAAGATCTATTCTATATAAAGATCATCTGTGAAATTTGAAAAGAAAACTGACCAAAATTTGCAATCGTTTTTTTTTGTTCTGGATTTTAATAGTTTGTTTACTACTAGTACCTAAATACTTGATTGTGTCTGTATGCGTGTGTGTGTGTGTGTTTATTTTTATGTATTTTATATATTTTTTTCTTGTTTTTGCTTGGCTAAATTTAGCCAGTGAAATGCAGTCAAATTGCATGCGGAAAATAAAGCTCGATATATATTAAATATATTCCTATATATGTACATATATATGCATATATATCTATATGCACATAAATATGCAAAATTAAACAAATAACAATTTAAATAATGCCTGAAATATTAAATGTCATGGAAATGGAAATGGAGGAGACAGTTCCTGCTGAAATTGTGGAAATGTGTAAGTAAATAATTCTCTTCAATTGATTTGAGTTAACTGCTTAACTTGAATTGAAGTTGGCCATTTGAAATTATGGTTAAATTGTTGTAGCTTAACAAATCAATTTTCAACTGCGCAGTTGACTTTATTTCAGAAATGCGCAAAAAAAAAAAACCAAAATAAAACAAAAGAGTTCTTTTTGACCCTTTCAATCTAACATTTCATTTCAAATACTTTTATATAGAAAATTGTATCGTTTTAGGTTTCTTGATCTTCATTTACTACCTTCATATACATAAATATGCATTGAATGATAAACAATTTGATAAAACATTTTGTTGTTGTTTGTTGTATATTTGGTTTGCTTTGTATAGTTTATGTTTATGTAGCTATTTGTTATTTTTTTGTCTGTTCTTTTTTGGAGTTCAAAGAGAGAGAGACAGGGAAAGAGATCTCTCTTTCCCCTTTTCCGTTTTAAGTATTGGGCGGCCACCCATGGCGGCAGCGGGGCCATTGATTTCCCATTTAACCGCCACATGGCCTCATGGCCTAAAGGCAATTTCAATAAATTATATATATATATATATATATATATATATATTGTATGAGTAGGCAATAATATATTGTATATATCCATATAATTTGATAAAATAAATAAACAATAATGAAATTTTCCATAATCCCGAAAACCCATTTTACATACATATATACATACATACATATGTAGGTTAAACATATGGTATGTATCTTTGGACTATAAAATACCCTTGCCTTCTTTTTGTATACACCTGCCAAATCTTTATTTCCAGCCATGTCCGATTCTCAGCGGATGTTGAAATTAACTAGAAATGATTAACATTAAAATCCAAAACTAGAGAAACTAGTCAACTTATGAGAGTTTAGTTTCTTTGTTAGAGTATTCGGTGGACGACTTGAAGGCAACGAATTTTTTTTACTAGATTTCGAAAATTTTTTAACGACTTATTTGCCCCCTCTTTGCAGTTTTTTGGTTGAAATTGCAACGGAAATTGGCAAATCTTTATTTGTTTTCCACACAACAACAAAAAAATGAAAAGAAAAGGGAAAAAACGAAAATTGTTTGTTATTGTTTATAGCCGATTTCGAATGTGTCTATCTAGGTGATGATAATGTTTGCTTTCATATGACTTCGATGAGTAAAATGGGTCTTAATAATATGAACTAATTAGCACAGTGAGTGAACAAAGCGTGTGTACAACATATAATTTGTAGAACAATTATTAGACCTCTCGAAATTGAAATTCTAAAAAAATTATCAATAGATAAAGGCTTAAATGAAGGGAAGATGGAACTTCTTATTATGACCATTTAAATGATAAGTTTACTTTTACCTTCTAATCAATTGATATATGAGAAAAGTTATATAAGATTTTCCAAACAAATCGGAATACCCCTTCTATTGAATAAGTCCAGCATTGTCTATGCTTTTTTCGTGACCAATTAATTTGGCATTCCTTATTTCGAAAACATGTGTTGGTTATTCTTCCTGTTATTCTCAATATTTTCCCATAAACTTTTTCGCATTTTTTATAACATTAAAAAATGTGAATATGGTTGTGGTGTTTTTTTCCATGGAGAATACACCGTGAAATTTTAATTGAAAGTAATAAGTTTAAGAAATTGTTTAACTCAAAATAGTCTTTATAGTTCCTTTACTATTAAGAGTTACCTCTCCATAAATTTAATGGGAGCTTATTGTTAGGTTTTGAAAAAGTTGTTCGATTTGGCTAGACAGAAAAAAGGAAATGAAATCTAAGTTTCTATTAAAGATTCTATTCATAATGCATGATTTTTATACTTGATTAGAAGAAGACAAGAAAATGACTAAAAATATGGCTTTCAAAAGGAGTCATCACTAGGGTAATATTTTCTCCCGACAAAGGGTCATTATTAATGAGCTCATTTATTTTAATGTGTTAGAAAGTGGTTTTGAAATGGATTTGTGATTAGAAAATTTACAAAATTCTCTGTGGGTAGTTTTAATATTCCAAGCCCACTCAATTATTTTCGAGAGCGTATCTAAGCATTTAGAAGATTTACAATTAGATATTGGATAGATAAACTTAATAAGTAATTAACTTGGCTGTTAAATTGTAAATGAGTAACAAACTGCTTTTAATTTTTGACTTGAAACATTTGAAACAGTTTTTTTTCTCTTGTTTCTCTTTGGTTTTTGATTAATCGGAAATGTTTATGACCAATCAAATTGCAATTGAAAGGTTAAACATCGAACATTCAAGCAGTCGTAGCAAAAGTCTCTCAAAATCTAAACAATATCTGGAAAATGTTCTCTAATGCATACAAAAATTGATTCTTTTGTTTTCTTGTTGCTTTTGTTGATGTTTTGTTTTGTTTTGTTTTATTTCTTTTGTTTATACATATTTTGGGATCATCTCATCTCAACTCATTTCAACTAATCTGATCTGGAACTGAAAGCTATATACTCGTATGGCAGTTTACAGTTTTTCATTAATATAAATATTTTGTGTTCTGGCCTTCGTTTGTAGGCGAATTTTATGCGATTTTTGTAATGGGTGAATTTCTGCTGAAATTTTACTTCATCTTTTTTTTTTTTTGTTTAGAATAGAAAAATAATATTGAATTTAAAAAAAGAAGAAAAAAAAAAACACAAAACTATACAGAAATTTGTATACTCTTGCGAATTCTTGAAAACCAATTTCAGGCTGATCCGGGAAAGATCTAAAGATGCTGGCCAAGAAATTTGTTGGTATACCTTCTGCCACAAGGGTATAAACAAAGACTATAACAATAACAATAAGTTAGAAAATAAAATGGTTGGCGTTGCAGAACATTTGGCAGGCGTTTTAATAATTGAATTGAATAATTTAATGACTGTGTTAGCTAGAAAAACAATTCGAATGGAACTAAACGAATATATCTAGCATACTTTTAGGTGCACACACACAAACACATATGCATGTACATACGCGCATACAAGTGTTAAGAAAACAAATGAAAAATAATAAAAAGAAAATAACAATTAGCCCATTTAATGTCGTTGACAATGTCATTCTCTCAGCTCATTGTCGGGCTCATTTAAGGCTTTTGCTGTCTAACATTTAATGGGGCGTAAATTAGCTGCCTCAGCACTTGAGTGCAAATGAGTTTTATGTGCGCAGTGTTGCGACAACAATACACACACACACACATACACACACACGCCCATACATTTTGAATAATAAATGATTTACTTAAATCAAAACAGAAAAAGCATCAAACGCGACATCCAACATAGTAAACTGCCTTCCCAGGATGAGGCAACAAGTTATAAACAAATATGGCGCAGAAATCAAATAGAATAGAAGAGACAATTTGAATACCAAGAAGCATTTCAACTCTTGTAAGATGTATTTCAATTAATTGCCAAGTGTAGGAAACTCCATTCATTGATTAAGTGAACTTCTTCTCTGTTGATTCACTCAGTTAATCACTGACTCACTTGTTCAGTTGTTGCTTGTTTGGTGATTTGGTTTTGTAGAAACGAAAGGAAGCCCATTTAGATCGACTTGACACTCAATTTTAGGATATAGTACTAGTTTTTTCCTGAATGTAAGTAAAAACTAATCAGTTTGGATAACTTCATCTTAGAGCTTTAAAACAAAAAAGCAACCAAAAAGAGTCGTCAACCATTTCAATCATAACTAATGATTTTTTGTCGTAAATATGACACTTTGTGGTGAGAGGAGAACAGTGAATAACTGAATCATTAAGCAGTGAGTTGGTGAATGAATAAATATTTGAACAAGTGAATAACTGAACTGATTTATCTAAATGAGGTGTTTAACTACTACCCAAGTCTATAAGAGACAAAAAAAGAAGGGGAGAGGGAGGAAGCTGCAATAGTTTGGAATCCTATTCAAAGTCAGAGTCAAATGCTGGATTCAAGTTGTTTCAATTCGTTATTATTGAATTTCTTTAACGTTTACATAATACAATATATGTGTTTAGAAACTGTTTGGCTATATTTTTATTTTAGTCGACAATGTGTTAGTTTGTTTGACATTCAGACACACACACACACACACACACACACACACACACATACGTACGTATACGTATAGACAGCCATTCCAGCATTCCATATTTGTACAATATTTATGAAAATGTCTGAATATACACAATTTGTTACTTAGTAAATGGATGTTGGCCCAAATGTTGCATTGCATTTTCGCCCCATTTCCCATTTCCCTTTTCCCGTTTTCACTTTTTGCTCTATATACGAGTGTGTGTGTGACCCTCCTTCACCCTCTCGTGTGCGGCAACAGAAACCGCTTTCATATGGCTTTCATTTTTCGGCCCCGGAAATTGTGCGTAAAATCCTAAAACTAAAGCCGTTTGTTTTAATAACCAATTGCTGCTGCCAGCAAAAGCGTAAAATTGAAAGCACAAAACAAAGTAAACATATAATAAATATAAGTACAAAAGACGATGGAAATAATTTGCTTTGTCCCTGCCCAATGACCAATACAATTAAATAAATTACTTAAAAAAAAAAAAAAAAGGGAAAAGAAAACAACTGAACAAAAGAAAATCAAAATCAAAAAAAGGTTTATAAACAAAATATTTATTTTGATTTTTGGTGAAAAATACACGATGTAAACATTTCAAATGCCACTTGAGAATTTTCATAAATTATGAATCAGAAAAATTTGGAATCTGATGGGCAACAGGCGGTTGAATTTCAATTCTTGTATATGTATGTACAACATTTATTTTGTGGCATGTTTAGTTTCCATGTTTTTCTTGTATTATAATACCCCTACCAAAAAAAAAAGAGTATGTTAAAAATGTTTTAGACAAACATCATAAAAAAAAAACAAAAATTCACCTTCTCTTGTAATTAGTACAAACGATTATGACAATTGTTGATCTTACACCCACAACCAGCATTTTTAAGGGCATTAAAACGTCGGTTCGTGCTATAGAAAAAAAATATGCAACAAATAAACATTACCAGTACCAAAAAAGATTACACCAACCACAAACAAGACACCAAAACCAAAGACGACAACACTCGTCGTCGCCTTTGCTAGTTGCAGTTTGCAGTTTGCAGTTGAGGTTTGGCATCATGCCAGTGTGAAATTAGCCAATGTTTTTCTTTTTTGGCCAAGAAGGGCCAAATGGCAACAATACAAATATTTATACCCTTTCTAAGCAAACCGTTTTAATAGCTCTCAATATATAGGCATCTGAATTGATTCTAGGCCTATAGAGTCTATAGAGTCTTCTGATCCGTTGAGTGCCATTGAGAAAAGAATCGCTGAGTGTTTAGAATTGGCGAGAAAACGGATTAGTTTTTGCTACAGGGTATCTACAAATCGACATCGTAAATTGCATTTAAGTAGTTTTTTTTTTGTTTTCGTTTTCATGGTAGAGCAATGTGGCGAAAAACAAATTTCAAATGAATAAATCAAATGTGTTGCATTTTGGGGTCATAAGTGGGTGCTAAACTCTTTGTTTATGGCTTAAGATTCCATTTTCGTGTAACTAATCAAGCGACTCTTAAAATTTAATTGATGGCTTTAAAAAGCTTAAGTATGTATATTTTTTTAATGCGTCAAAAGGTAAGCAAGTTGTTTGTTTAAAAGACTTTTTGCAAAAAGCCTCCATTATTGATTGTATTGAGTGTTAAAACTATTTGGGAATTATAAAGCTTCGACAGCTTTTCGTATAGGGAGAAAAAGGCAAGCCAAACAAAAATTATGACAATTGGATTAGCGATTGTCCCTAAATAATGGTGTTATTTCCTTAGAAGGATATTCAGGAATGTCCTGACACACTCCTCCACCATACAGTTTTTCTAATTTTCTAAACCAACTCCTTTTTGACTTGTTTTTTCTTAATTATCGACAATGACTTTTTAGACTAATTAATATTTGTTTCTTTTACAGCCACGCCTGGCATGGTCAATGTTGTTACCATTTTCAGTAACAACAATAACACAGATAACACCAACAATAGCAACAACAACAATAACAATAATAGTACCATCAACATTGATACATCATCATCGGAAACACAAACAACACAATCACAAATCGTTCCAGCCAGTCCAAAACATCAAGTTGACCAAAGTAACTTTGTGGCCATTCCATTGCTGGAACGTCGACGTCGCAGTCGCAGTCATAGTCGGTGTCGGATTGCTCCACTGGCTCCAATAATTTGCATACAAAACGTTTCCCTACACATCGAGCAACAGGAGCAACAGCAATTGTCTCGCTATCGTGCTTGTTATCATCGGATTCGTCGAAGTTTTGCCAAATGTAAGAAATCTTGCCAACCAGTTGCCAATTCTCGTTTAAGCTAATCTGTTTTTGTTTTTTTTTTTTTTGCTTGTGTGTAGATGGGAATAAGGTGATTGCTTTCAAAATTCTTATTGATACCATTTCGTAGTTATCAGACTTTTTGAAACGTATCTTAAGCAAATACGATCAAAACAATTGATAATACAAGCAGGAGCTTTTACTCTTTAGATAAATTCAAAACAAAAATAAGAAACCCTCACAAATAAATGGAAAAGCTATAATTGAGGAAGAAAAGTTTGTGTGTTTATTTTTTTTTTCACTGAATGACTGCTTTCCATTTTGGCGGGGAGGGATAAGCAATTTGCATTTGCCAGCTCTTTGATTGATTCCAGTTAAATTATTTTCCCCACAGAAACAACCTCAACCACCGACCTTCAAGCTCCGACTCGCACCTTTTGCCACCCACTTTCAGTCCCACTCAATTCGCTTCAATTTAAACTCAATTTATCTGTGGCAATGTTGGGGGTTGTTGTTGTTGTTTTTTTCATTCTTTCTATTTTTGTTTTGATCGGATTTCCATTTAACCCTTTTAGCGTCTATTTTCATTTCAGTTTTTTTTTCCTTCTCTGAGCGAAATGTTCATTGAGTTGCTTTGATTTTATTTATGTTTTTATTTAATTTAATTTATTTTTTCCTTTTTTTTTTTATTTGCTTTGTTCGATGCTTCATCAAATTGTTTACATATTTTACCATATTCTTTTGTCATTTGTCAAAATTTTTGCAGTTTTTGGCATAATCATGGGAAGCAATAATCCCAGCGAAGCGGATCGATATGACTATTATGATTGTGAGTAAAGAACGAATAGAAAAAAGAAAACTAATTTGCATTAGACAATTTACCCTTAATCCTTAAGTATTATTAAGAAAATGTATGACAAACAAATGAGAAAAGGAAAACTCTTTTGCGTGACATTTGAGGAAATTAAAGGAAAAATGGATTTACCTTTTCCTTTCTGCAAATCCCTGACTGTGGCTCGTAGGAATTTTCCTCTTTTTTTCTCAAATGCATCTCGCAATGTCAAGTGAATTAATGATATTTTTCTTATGGGTATTAAGTTAAGCACCGAAACTAAAGTTTCAGTAAATGGAGGAATGAGGGCAGTAAAAATGAGTTCTCTAATGGAAATAACAAAACCAATAAAGTTATTTGTTTAATAATTGTTTTACAATGAGAAGAGATTTAAGGAAAAGTTGTCAATTTTCTCTGCAATGAGACTGACTTTAATCTGATCTCATACTTGATAAGTTGTATATTGAAAAATGTTATGAAAATTTGCTGAAAAGATGAAAAATATCCAATTAAGGGAAATCTTTGTGACTCGAACATATATGTTATTTCTTATTTATTAATGCAAATTAATTGGCATATATTCTAACATGCTCACTCTGTCCTTCTCTTACACTTTCTTTCTCTTGCCTAATTAGATAAAATGTAGGTTCATGTTTACAACATTTAAATTACAAATTTTCAGATATTTATCTAATTGTCAAAATACGTTATGAATTTTATATTTGTTCAATTTGCAATTGATTTAAATTGTATTAGTAATTCAAATTAAATTTTGCTTGACTTGAGAATTAATTGGGTGTGTGTGTGTAATAATTTTACTTCAATATTTGTTTCAAATTTGGCTTACAGCAAAATATTTATGTGTGAAAAGAACTTATACCCTTGCAAAGGATATTACTGAAATCACTTGAGAGAGAGAGCGATTGATACAGTGTGTGTGTGTGTGTGACAATTGAGCTGTTGTTAATATCATTCATACGCCCTGTTGACCCTTATGACCAATATGAAACTTACAATTTGGATACATAAATAGAAAATAAATTGCAAAAATATTATTCGAGTGGGGAAACATTTCCACACACTTTTAGTTTTGTTTGCTGTTAGTCAACCAAAAATGCAAAACAATAGCAACAACAATAACAAAGGAGAAAAATCAAAAAAAAAAGAAAAGAAAATAAAAGGAAAAAAACAACAAAAAGCATTAATCCATCAAAATATTTGTTTATTTCGATTCTTTTGCACCCTTAAATTCTTTTTTGTCTCTGACTTGGTATCCATCTCATTTTGTTCACTTCGTTCTCGATGTGTGTGTGTGTGAGTATGTGTGTATGTGCGTGTGCGTGTGTGCGTTGGGCAAAAAGTGAAAGCTATAGCAGAAAATCAATAAGACACCGGGGAGACATGAATACAATGAATGCGGGAGAGAAAGCCAGAGAAAGAGCGAGAGTTTCGATTGTAGAGGGGGAGGGGCAAAGAGAGAGCGGGGCATAAGGATGGCAGCAGCAGGCGTAAGTAGTATTTATGTTGGTATCTAAATATCTACACTCATCTGTCAAATATCACGTTTCCTGTTTACACTTGCTCACCCACTTGCCAACAAATTCAAGTACGACATCGAAGGATGCCTTTGACTCTGTTTCGTCCTTCTCCCATTTCCTAACATGCTGTTTCTCTCTCTCTCACTAAGTTCACCTTTTCGCTATTCGGAATTCCGCTTCTGATTCTCTGCGTGCGTGTGTGTGTGTGTTTGTTTGTATTTGCCATTTCGAGTGGCATTCGCCATTCCGGTTGTACTCAGTCTCCTTTCAAATTCAAACATGGAAAATAACAAGGAGCTGAGCTAACACAAAGAACAAAATAAAAAACTGAAAGGGAAAAATACATACAAAATAGAATTTCAATAATTTGATCAATTAAACATTTCACCCGTCAACCAATGCCAACTTGTTGCCACTAAAAAGTATTTCTAAATTGTAAATTAATCACTGACTTTATAATACTCTTTAGAGACTACGAAATTCTTATTAACCAAAATGCATTATAACAAAAATCATGTTATAGAACAATTTATTTAAATGTTTAGTAATTCTTATGAACAGTATTCAAATTTATTGAAGATCAATATGGTTATTTACTTTTACATTTCCAAATAAAAAGTTTGACAGAATATCCTCTCCTATTAAATAATAATCTATCTAAGTTTCCCATGCATATATACATATTCACGATCAAAAAAATAAAAAAAAATAAACAAAAACTTATTAAACTATTAACATTGATTTTCAATTGATCTATCATACTCACACACTTATTCTCAAAAACCAATTAAAATCATACATATCTATTTATTAAAAATATAAATTTTGGCTAGACGACAATGTGTATTTATATGTATATATGATTTATATTTTTATATTTAGCTTACGTAATGTAGGGGGAATTCATAAATTATAGGTATAATTATTTGTAAATTATCTGATTTTTGTCATTACGAACAATTGTAAGCATTAAAAGAAAAATACAGAAAAAATTAAATGGATAATATGCTAAAATGTGAAATAGGGAAAAGGGAGAAAAACAAAGAGAGACAGACAGAGAGAGAAATAGAGAGAAAGAGCAAGGGAGACAGTGGCAAAGGGTAGTATGGGGTTTATGGCATTTATTTAATTTAACCCTCTTCAAAGTAAATCAAGCGTATTTATGTAAATAGTTGACAAATTGTCCAACCATTTTTGTGGAGATGACAATTGTGCGCCATGTTTGATATATTTCTGCCAGTTTTGCCATTTTGGCTCCTTTCTCATTTATGCATAACTTGTGTGTGTGTTGGCTTCTTTTGAGTATTTTCTTATTTTTGGGCATTATAATGATGCTTCATTGCTACAGCGTTCTCACTCGAACTCCCCCTCCCCCCCTCTTCCCACTGCCCACTACCACTTCCACTTTCGTTTTCTTACTCTTGGCTCAGTTGCTAAGCAACAGGTAGGCCCACAATTTCGTTGCCATTTTTACGCTATGGCTGTAGATTTTGCTGATGTTACTCTCTCCCTTACTCTCTTACACACACTTTCTCTCTCTATCTCTATCTCTCGCTGGCTTTCTCTCTCTCTCTCTCTTCATAAATTTGGGGCCCCCAGGCAGCTGTTCGGCGGTTGTGTCCCATCGCTGCTGCGACAAGTCGTTGGGAAATTTTCCTTGTCGGTCGACTGTTTAGGGAAAATTTCCCCCAACGCATGTTTGTGGCTCGGTCATTTCTCTCATGCGATAAAATGAAGAACGATATGGATACGAAATGCACCGACACACAGCAGCAGCAGCAGCAGCAGCGGCAGCAGCTGGCAATATAAAAACCCGAAACCGAAACTGAAACCGAAAAAGTTGTCGTCTCATTGCCGCTGCTCGAAACTGATTTCAGTTCTCGTTCAGCTTTGCCGACAGCACAACGTGTTTGTTGTTCCAAACTTTTTTTTTTTGGTGGTGTCTTTTTTTTGGCGCGGCTCTTAAAAAATCTCTAGCAAAATTTATCAAAAAAAAGAAAAAAAAAAAGAAAATTAGTAAAAAATACATATTACAAAAGTATGCAAAAATTATGAAAATTGAAGAAATTCAAAAAATCGAATAAAAAAAATACAAAATAATAAATAATAAAAATACAAATTAATAAAAAAGAAGGAAAATAAATTTTTAACAACAGATTATATTGAAATTGTTTTGTGGTGTAAGTTGTCATTTTTTTTTTTCTATTAAGTGTTTAAAAAGTGGATCAAAGTGAAGAAAATTTGAACTATATCAAATGTCATGTTTGGACTAGATAGACAAGTGAAATGTTAATAATAATATTCATAAAATAGTTTGTAATGTTAAAAAGTAATGTGATTTGACTATGAGAAATGAAAACTCAAGATTTAATATAGCATACTTTTGAGCGTGGCGCTATTTGGTTAGACATTTGCTTGGATGTCCATTCGGGCTTTAAGTGTTAATTCCCCAATGTTTAATCCATTTCCTAACACCTAAACTTACACTTATGTGTTAATTTGTGTGTGTGTGTGTGTGTGTGTGTGCGAATGTTCAGAGACTTTATTATGTTTTGCTTTTGTTTGGTGTCAAAAAAAAAAAAAAAAAAGAAAGAAACCCAGAAACAAATAGAATAAAAGTAGCAAAATGAATGTGAAAAAGAATAAGAGCGAGAGGCAACACCTCTTACCAAATTACTGTGCATATTTAATTAAGCATTTTTGTACTCTCTCAAGACAAGAAGGCATCACCGACTAGATAAAGTACCTACTGTATGTATTTGTATGTAGATACCCTTGATCATGGCTCAAAAGGCAATTACCATAACAATGATCATTCAGATCGTTACAGATCGACACTGCGAATAATAGGAACCAAAAAATTCTGAAACTGCGACTGACTCGAAAATAAATAACTAAAAATCTAGGAATTTAGAAATGCGAATGGCCAAATAGAATCCTCGTATATACCACAGACTTTTTTTTAATGTTGCCTTTTGCGTCCTTCTATACTTTGCTTCTTGCCCATGTGTGTGTGTGTGTGTGTGTTTGGTATGTTGGTGTGTGTGTGTGCGTTGGGCCTGTGTCTGTTCGCTGTTGTTTCCCTGCTTAAATATTTAAGCTGCTTGGGCGCTTCGGTTTCAATTTTTAATTAAAAAACAAAACAAGTAAATAACGAAAGAAAGAACCAGGCACACCCATAGACACACACACACACAGACACATACCCATAGCCACCCACATTCACATACATTTGTAAACATTTAATTGCAATTTGCCATGTTGTTGCAATAATTATATTAAAGAAAAACAACAACATAAGAATTTAATTTAAGGGAAATAAAAATTCCGTTTTAGTTCTACGAAAACAAAAAACTAAAAACTAAACAAGTGGGCAGAGGAAGCAGCCTTTGATTTATTCTATCATAGCAATATTACGTATACGCCACATGGTCTTCATTTCACATTATAATAAAGAAAATGCAATTTAATGGGAGACTATTAAAAATTTTGGAATTTTTCCCCCTACTTTTTATTGAATTAAAACTATATATGAAACCTTCGACTAAACAGTTTCGATTCGGTCATTTATTGAAGCAACTAACAAAAAATTCTCAGGTTATCTGTATATAGCAATCAACTAAGTCAGAATTTTAAGATAAGATGCAGATATCTGCTTTCAGTAAGATTATATTTACTTTTGGAAGTATCTAGATATTCTCTAGAGAATATAACAGCCAAGACGATGAGTCGTAATTATAGAGAATTCATTTAGTTTACTTTTTGGTCAAAAATTGCTTACAAATTTGCTAGGATTCCCCCTTTAGAGAGTCAATAATTATCGACGTAATGGTGAGTTTTACTGCATTTTAAGCAATTTATAGATTTGCTGTAAGACAAGGTAGAAAAATAAACCCATTTCGCATTATTGCCTCAATTCGAAGCACACACACACAAACACACACTCACACCCTCAAAGACAGATGGCTGATGACTACTCGTAGAGCCCATTTAAAAGGAGAAGAAAAAAAAAAAAACAACACAAAAGAAAAGCAAAACACAATACCACATTGAAATATAAAATTGCCACCTTAAAATGATGATTACCTTATGCAATCAATAAACATTAATTTTTCGGTGATTTTTATCATGTGTTTGATACGTACAAACAACAATACACAATTCCACCCACCTACACACACACACACACACACACACACATGCATGTACACTTTCGGAACGTTTCATTCATTAAGACAGAGTTCTCTAAATGGTGCATTTCTTATGGACTTTATGGGCATAAACAAATTGATTTTCAGACGCTTTTCGAACGAAAAATGAAATGAAAATTAAATGTGTAATTTGTGTAATGTGTAAAATTGCAAGGTGGCCACATATGGCAATTTCTCGCCAATATTTATGTTCATAAATTTCTACATATAAATATATAGAGAAATTTGCTTACCCATTTCAATCAGAATGATGACGTTGACAATGAAGTTGATATGCCCTGCCATTGGCCCTCAAATTTGCTTATTCGTTATTGAGTTGCATATCATTGGCATCACTTTTATTTCATTAAAATTATAGACAGCTGAAATAGATAGTTACCAGACTTATTGTCAGTTTAATGCAAATTTTTATCTGTCTTAATCTATGGGATATTATAGACAACTTGACGAATGATTGTATATATGCAAATTCTCTTTCCGATCTGTTTTGATTACAATCTACATTGAAAGATGGTTTTAGGGGTAATCTTAGTTTGCTTGTGATCACATCGGTTAATAGTTCCTTGTGATCGTGTTAATATCTTTCACCGATCAACCTTAAGTGACTGTAAGGGAAGGCTCCCAAAACTGTTCAATTTTGGATTTTCATATATCCCATCAACCCCAAAAAAGAAAACGTATTCCATCCCTTCAAATTTTGATCTCTAAAATGATCAAAAATATTATTTTAAGAGGTCTGAGATGCAAAAAACTAAACAAACTTTTGCAATGATTTTTCTTATAGAGCATTAATTTTCAGTATGCATTTTTCATAAATTTCTAATAAATTTATAAAGTCATTAATTTTAAAATGAAAATTGCCCATATAATGTGGGATTAAACGAGATTTTAGCTACTTTAAATGATTTAGTTATTAGGGTCAATGAAAAATGCCAATATTTTTTAATGTTTGTTATTTTTTGCATTTTATTATCTCGTTTCACGTAAAACACAATTGGCAATTTATATAATTAATTACTAAATCAAATGAATAATGCACACATAAAAAAAATGCCAATAGAAAATTAAATAAATAAACTCACTTGCCCATAAATCACAGCAACAAAACCTAAAAGAATTGATCAAATCGACAAGTGAAAGAACCTAAAAACAAAACATAATATATACAAAAACAAAAAAAAAAGGGAAAAAGAAAAGAGAGCAAGAAAGAGAGAGAAAGAAAACACAACAGAAAATAAAACCGAAAAACGAACAAGAAAAAAAAGTAAAATCAACCTTCCAGCAATTTGATTGATTTGCGGCCACAACAACTGTCGGTGAGTAGCCAAACAAATAAATAATTAATGATCCATGTGTGTGCAATATAAACAAAATGAAAGCCAACTACATACACATACATATACACGTATATATACTACTACAGCTAGCGAGTGCATCAAAACAATAAAAGCCAAACCGAATAAAAAACCCAACAACAAACAAAGAACAACACAAAAAACAAAACGCCACAAAATAACATTACATTAATCACCCACAACTAAAAACAATAACAAAACATTTGGTGACATTTTGTATACATTTGAAGCTTGGGTTTAGAATAGTCAATGAGACTATAGGTACATATTTGACTTACTAAAACCAATCTAAATTTACAAGTAGTGACTATATATTAAATAATTGTTTCATTTGTTTTAGGTAGTTAAATTTATTAGGTACTGGGTATCCATCGAAAAAGTATACCCTGCCTTGCTTTTAAATCAAATGATCAGAGAGAGAATTTTCACAAAAGCCACCACACGAGGATAATTGGAGGGGGAGAACAGGGCAAAGAGGGGTGCCACCCAAGTTGACAAGAGCTTCTCAATTATTCCATCGACCAAAGTTGCTCTCTCTTTCCAATTATGTGAGATAGAGAAAAGAAGCACTCAAACTGAGAAATAAGTTCCCTTAATTGAGCGTTAGAGAAAAGCGAGCTAAGTGTGAGATTCAGTCACATTTTATCGATTCACAAAAAGGAGATCATATCGGTCGCAGGACTCTACATTGACGAGTTATTGGGTCAATTCAATGGCAAATTGGCAAGGATAGCATTAACCGGCTTTTGCTCTGCCTTCAATAGGTTTACCAACTGCTTCGCCATATTCTCTTTAGACTTTTTAACCTAAAATAATGTAATCTTTAGACGAATGCTTGGGAGAATTAAGTCATTGATCGAAATATTTAAAATTTCTCATAGAGTCGGACCAGTGGCGAGTCCAACTCTTAATTTTGAGGGAAAATTTCATAGGTAAACGTTTGGTTTTTGAGGGGGACATCTTTCCCCGAGGATTCCTCAAATCGATCCGCCCTCAAATATTAGACTTGTATTTATTTTCATCGTAGATGCTTGGTCATGAAATTAAACTACATTTAAGTTTCATTAAAAATGTATTTAAAACTAAGTCTCTCTCGCTCTCTTTTATAACTTATTACACTTGATGCAAAGTGAGTAAAGTTATGTAGAATTTTTTGTTTGCTTCTTCCGTTCAATTTCAATTACATTTCCGAAAATATGTAAACATTTCTCTTGAGAATTTCACACATTTGGAAAGCAATTTGGTTTCGCTTTTCTTAAACTTAAAGATGTTGATGGAACTTAAACTTGTTATTAAATGTATGTGCATTAATAAATTACATTAAATAATGCACTTATGTTTTGAGTAGTCTCAGTGGCAGTTCCTCCCATTTGTCGTTCCCATTTCGTCGACAGACATTTGTATCTATGTGTGTGTGTGTGTGTGTGTGTGTGTGTGTACATACAAGTCTGTGTATCTTGGCCTCTTTTAATTAATTATTTCATTTTCATTGTATATACATTGCAAGTATTTGCTTTCTAACATGTTGTTGCCATTTGTTTTTTGACTAATTTCTTGAAATTTAAATTTGTTGGCATTGCCAGAAAGCATTTTATTGAAATAAAATTGTTTGTTTTTTTCGTTTGCCTTACATTTTGGTTTCAGTCAAATGGGTATATAGACTTTTGTCAGCAGTTTGCCATAACATATGCATATATTCGATCAAATATGAACCAATTTTCACAATTTTTTAATTTTAAAGCTAATTGTAATATGATTTGCTGCATACTTCTTGGGGCAGTTAAATTGGCTAAATTCAACATTCAAATTACTTTTAAGAGTATTAAAATGCCAATACAATTGCACTGCAAATCTCTCTCAGGATGTTGATTCTGATGAAATGAAGAAATTACATTATTCAAATTAAATTAAAAAACAAAAAGGAAATAAAAGCGAAAACAAGACAATTTTTTGTATTCGTCTCTCTTTTCTCTTGCTGACTTTAGTTGACAAAAGTTAAGCAAAAATTGGGACTCCTGTGTGTCTAAGAAATATAATTATCCCACATCAGAAACAAACTGTTAGAACAGAGCACACAAAGTTAAATCTATAAAGTATATTAACTTTATTTAGTTACACTGCATATTTTATGTATGCAACGTTTTCGATTAATGCTAGTTCATAGCAAAAGTCTTGACGAGTAAAAATGGAAAAAGTTGAACATTTTAAGCTAATACATTCACTGCATGTCCCTCTGCCCAGTGGCCATTTTTGGCCTGAAGTGGAATTCATTGGTCTAGCTTTATAAATTTATTCTTCTATGCATATATTGTTTATTAATATTGAATAGCTGCATGCATTTGATAAGTAAGAAAGACTTTTTGTCAAGCTTTGCGCTTATAATTCCCAAATGGATGGGGCATCAATGTGAATTAGTCAACAATGAATGAACTCAATAAATTCCAAATATTCATAATATTTTTAATATATCAAATGCTTATAGAAATCTCGTGACCCTTTCTTGTGCCTAGTGTATATAATTGCATTTTGAAATCAATAAAAATTGATCTAAACTAGTTAACAAGTCAATATAAGTTTCAATTTAAAAACCCATTTGCATAAACTTGTGCGTTCAATTAATTTAATTTTAGACTGGTTGGTTAGTTTTTTGTTTATTTTAATTTTGGAAAATCTACTCAATGCAGATTAGAATCTGATTAATCGAAAACACATACACACACACATTCAAATGGAAAAATATTTAATGTGAAAGATGCTAAAAAACATTAGCAATAATATTAAATGTGTTTGTAATTGGAATGAAATGTTTGTTGCTGATTAGTACAAATGATAGCCACTGAGACAGAGAGAGAGAGAAAGCAAATAAACAGAGAGAGACAGAGAGAGAGAAAGAGAAATGACAAAACAACAAAGAGCAGGAAAGTGTAGAAACAGAAAGCGACAGGCCGCAGCGGCATGAAATTTAATTTCGTAAGTGATTTTTGGCAAGACAGGTGGAAGGCGTCTATAAATATAGGCAATGTCGGCATAAATTTCATTTTGCCTTTTAAACGGCACAATAGAGAGGGTAAAAATAAACGGGGAGAGGGAAATGAGTGGCCCCCGCCACCACATGAAGGGAAGGGAGGAGAAATCAAAACCAGAAAGTGTCTGTGCATGTCTCTAAAATAATCAAAATCAAAGCACTAGACAAAATAGATTCTATGTAATATAATTAAGTTTTAGATCCAACGAACTTAAGATGCTCTTCAAGAAAATGTAAAATGAAACTTTTCGTTTTGTAAAATGAAATGAAATTGTTTTCAAAGCAATGATAAAATAATCGAAATTTATGGAATGTATAAGAATTTTGGTTTATAATAATTGAGAAAACTAAACTGATATTCTAAAATATACAAAATTATATTTTTTCAGACTGTGATTTTGCCAATTTTCAGAAAGATATATCTCAATTAAAACGAAATTTGTAATAATTTATAATGGCATCGGACTATTGGATATTTAAAAAAATTAATTTCAAAACGATTTTTGGAAAAGTCATGATTATTTTCGAAAATTAACAAATAATTTGGCGCTAAATACTTTGAAAAGACATTATTCTGACTTGAAAATAGAAATATGAATTTATAAAAGATGTGATCAAATAAAAGCTTCTTGAATTAAGTGTTTATTTCAATACTTTGCTGTTCTTGGCATATTTTCTCTTACTAACTTTATAAATAAAGTGGCTAACATTTTAATTTAAAATTGAATTTAATAGCTTTTAATTGAGATATCACTTTTGAGTAGTTAAATTTTGTCCAAATTACAGATTCACAAAGTTAAGAGTTTTCATGAATATTCGGAATTTTTAAATCTTTTTTTTTTTGTCAATTTATCTATTTTGTTTATTCTGCATTTTAAATAAACGTTGAGTCAACTTTTTAGTGATCAGAAAAAAAGCATTCAATTCCAGGCGAATGCTTTGAAAAATGCAAAATATTTAGTATACATTTTTGTTTTGTGTTGTTCGTTTGCCTACCCTAACTGCAAAATGGGTATATTGACAATGTTTTAACGGCATTTATAGTTTAAAGTTTATTTATTTATATTTACATAAATATTTATACTTACAACCTCTAGTTGTCAAATTAAAAGGTCTCCAATTAAGTAAAGAATAATTTAAACACAATCAAACTTCTTAGAGAATTTATTTCATAGGAATTTCTATTTTAAGTTGGCATTAAAAGCATTGATAAAGCATTTCATGTAAATCAGATTTTCTTATCAACTGATCATTGTATGGGAAATTGCAACTGTTTGTCTCACAGTTTATTAAGAACTGCTAGTGTACCTCAACTTCAGCTATGTCAAAGATTATTTCGGTGATTTCTTTTTTTGGTTTTTAGTTTTCTTTTTTCCCCCTTTCCCTTTTTTGTGTTATGTATGTAACTTGAAGAATCCGCAACCGCACGCATTTTTTTGTGTGTTGTTCCTCGCCTTTTGTTGTTACTTTCACACGCAGTACACAAAATTGGAACGCAAAAAAGAAAAAAAAAAAACGAGAAAAAGAAATGTACACAAAAAATTGATTTTTGTGCCTTTATCATGTTGCTTTCGCTGTTGTTTGGTGTTGTTTCTCACACAGCATCCCTTTTCGTTTGTTTTTGTGTGTTTTTTGTTGTTGTCGGTTCGTTTTTCTCTCATCTTTTTACTTCCTTTTTCAATAGATACCCTGTAGCCAGAACGAAAGGATATGGCAACTTTAAGGAGATCATAAACTCATATAGGAGAATAAAGTTTGAGTTTAAGACGAAAACTATTAATCAAATAAAAAGGTGTTATATTTTCTTAATTTATAGAAATTGTTTAAATGTCAGATTATTATCAGTTTAGGGGTAGTTTTAAGGCTCGATCATTTTTTGGCTTTGACACCTGTTTTGTTCGAATTTTGTATAAGTTTTTGTTGCAGCCGACACAGCAAATATTGCGGCTTAGAAGGGCTTTTTTATTCATCGCTTTGCACACACACACAGACACAGACACAGACACACACTTAGACATGTATGTACCTGTACCTAAAGGAAAAAAGAAAGCCTGTTAATTGTTTCTGTTGCTGGTCCATTATAATCATTATTGTTGGCTATGAGGCAAATCATATGCATAAGCAAAGTTAAGCAGCATAAATGTTCTTACACACCAACACAACACAGAGCAAGAGGCCCCTCAGGCTGCCATTGAAAGTCAATTAGTGTGTTTTTGTGTGTCTGTGTGGGTGTTGATGTGGGTGTGGATGGATATCTGTTTGATCCCAGCAATGCAATCATTAGAGCAAATCGAATGGTGTACTATTTGGCCCAAAAAAGTAGGCAATACATTGGCGCCAACACAGCCGCACGCACTCACACGCACACACACACACACACACTCAGAGAGGCGAAACCTCTCGCATATACACACAGACACGTTATTATGGCTTTCATTGTCAGTCAGTTGTTACTTTCGACATTCAACAGGCTGCCGAGCGTATTGTCCTTTTTTCAACGTCGTCGTCTCTTCTTTTTTTTCTCGTTGTTGTCTGCTATTTTTCCTTCGTTCTTTTTCTCCTTTTTCGTTTGCGTTTCGTTTTTCCTCTTTTAGTATTTTTTTTTCTTTTCTTTTTTTGTTGTTGCCTTGATTCCCCTTTGACATTTGCCTTACCAGACGCCCCCGTATCTTGGCTATGGAATGTAGCGACATGTGTTGCCACAAATTTGAATTAGACACTGTGTGTATGCAAGAGAGAGGGAGAGAGAGAGAGAGAAACCAGCAGAGAGATGGACTGAGAAATCGAAAATCGATAAATTTGAGCCTTTACAATGAACTGCTTACATATATTTATATTTTATATGTATATTTTATATTCGACTGCAGAGTAGAAGTTCTTGAATTTGGATGGGATGTAAGTAAATGGACTTGTTAATTATTAAGTGATTGAGTTCGTTCACATTGTAACCAGCAAGAAGCCAGAAAAAAGTAGATTTCATTCACTTGGAGTCAGCGGAAGGAGACATCTACGGAAATGTCTATTGGATGCTTTTGGGGGAAACGAGGAATGGCATTTATGGTGGTTTTGCTGCCTGATTTCAATAATATATATCTCTTCTCCTTTGGCCTCATTCGACAGCCTGCCCTGTATAGATTAATGTCCTTTGACTATCATTTCGATATGGTTGGCCCTATTGTTTGACCATTTGTGTGAGAAATATAACAACAAATGTCTTAAATATTGAACGGATTTCTATTTTTGGCTAATAACAAAATCTTAATTCGCTCAAAATTCAGTGAATTTCGTTTGTATTACTCTACTCAGGACAAGAATCAAACAAACAAAATCAACAGCAATTATTGTGATTATTACTAGTTACTTATTTGAGATTTCTCAAACATTTTCAGTCGATATGATTCAGAAGAAATAACTTTTTTCTGCACTTTTAAATTTTCTCTTAATTTTTGAAGAAAATAATTCATTAAAATCAGTTTGATTCAATCAATTATAAAAGGATCAAAGAAGAAAGTGTTGAAAAAAAATTGATCAAAATAGAAATATGTCATCGTTGTTAAATTTTGAAAAATTTTTAAGGAATCGATTTTGAATTTAAATTTTAGGTTTTACAGATTTATTGGAAATGCTTTAAATGTGAATGAAATATAAACTAAGGGACTAAACAGCTGACAAATGGAGCAAAGGTACCAGCATTCACATACCTACATACATATGTAGGTCTGTAGGATGGATGGATGGATGGATGGATGGTTGGTTGGATGCATATGGGAAATGCGAGTACAAGGAGGGGCGTGGCATGACATGGCAATGGGAGTCAAATGGAAAACGAGAGCAAGCAATGCCAAATGAAATGACATTTAGCCGTGCAATTTTGACAGCATTTTAATATGCAGGCATTGCGCGGCAGAGATACAGATACACATACTCGTCGTAGTACGTCGTCGGTACGTGTACGTACAAGTTGGTTGGTTGGTTGGTTGGTTGGTTGGTTGAGCTGAGCTGATGGGCCTACTTTTGCTTCTCCTCAAGTTCCTTTCGGTCCTGGTCCTGCTCCTGTTGGGTGGTGTGGCAAAGCTGACGTTGAGCGCTTCAAATTGAAATTACTTAGCTGTTAGCTGTTAGTTGCACTCGAGTGCGCTTTGGCCTCTTCTGCAAAAATACACACACACACACACACATACAGAGCACAGCAGAGGACAAGTAAGGCAAACATATTTGCCCCAAAACGACTGGCAAAGTTCGCAACGCAGTTAATTAGAGAGTGTAAGGACTGCGGCTGAGACTGAGAGACACACAGAGACGCAACGAGAGAGAGAGAGAGAAAGAGAGGGAGAGAAAGCGTGAAAACTCAGTTGAAAGTCTTTAAGTTAGTTTCTGATCTACTTGACAAAAACTTTAATGTGTCCTCTCTTCTATTTTCATTTTTTATGGTCCACACACGCACCAAAAAACGAAAACAAAAAATGCCAAAAAATAAGAGAAAACCAGCAAAACCTGGGCTGTTAAATTACATATTCAGGATAAAGTCCTTTTTCCCCACTTTTCCTTTTGCTTTGTCAGAGAGGGAAAAATTCTAAAAATAGACACGAAACCCATTTTTTGGCTTGGCGTCAATCTGTTGTCAAGTTTACTGAGTGGGCGCGCGGATAGGGAGGGAGTGTGAGAGACAGAGGGAGAAAGAGATACACATATCTATGTAGCTAACGTCTTCTAGTCTCTCTCTCTCTCTCTCTGTTGGGTTGTAAAAACTACACAATATGCTGCCTGTCATTCGCGTATCTTTCCGCTCATAAAACCATGTCGACGACTTTGTAGTCATTATCAGAGCTTTCTCGTCTAGCTTTAGTTATATATTTTTTATTTTTTGTGGCAGCTTTATTTTCTTTTGCTTAATTTAACTAGATGACAATAATTGTCATGGCCATCAGCAGTTTTACAATTCTCACATATGTATAAAGTCTTGAAATAGAAAATGTTTCACTATAATTTATTAAAATTCTCATCATTTTTTCTGAGACTAAAGGATATAATTTTGAAAGAGAGTGAGTACAAACCAAATGAATTTTCTTTTAGTTAGGTGAGATAAGCTGGCAATTCAAGTAGTTTGCATAAATGTCATGGGGAAACGAAAAGAAAAAAAAAATATGTGTAGACACACACATTTAAAAGGATTTGGCTAACTAAAGCAGTAAAGTTTCTTGGCAAACTTGCAAGACATCAAATATGTATGGACTTTGCGGTCTCTCTGGGGAATTTGGTAAGAGTAAACTCAAGTCAAATCGATTTCAAGTGCTTCTGGGACAAGCACAGAACAGTGTGAATTCTTACCTTAATTAAAAAAGTTTACCACTACCCCCCTCCCTCCCTAATACTTGCTTCACTTTTGGGCATGTGTGCCACATAATAAGCAACGACGAAGTGCGTCAAAAAATCAACTGCAAAACAATGAGAAAACGCAAAACAAATTTCTCTTCTCTAAGTCTGAAGTTTCAGTCTCACCATATCTCCAACTTCTGGTCCATCTCCGTCTTTCTCTCTGTCTCTGTCGCACACGCCCGCGGGAATCAGTTGCCAAGTTTTTCCTTTATTTTCATTTTCATTTTTGTTTTGTGAATTTTGTGTTTGGGCATAGGCAGCAGCGGCTGGCAGAAAAAGTTTAAAATAAACTTGTACCATAAAAATTTCAAAAGTTTTGCAAAAAAAAAATAAAAATAAACAACAATAACATAAAGAACATAGAATAATATATATATATATATGTATATATATATATGTATACTTATGTATTTGTGTAAGAACAAATTAAAATTGAGCTAGCTTAAATTAAAACATTTGTATAATATGAAAAATCTAGCACCATTTGCCGCTTATTAGGCAAAGTATTTGAAACTTGCCTCCAAGAATAATTTGCAATAATGTATTTTGACCCTGAACCCTGACCTTGTTCCTTGGGAATGTCGGGCTTAATTGATGTAGAGTCCCCACGGTTAATGAGTCTCTGAAAGGATGTCGATTTTGGTATCATTTCATAGCTGATAACATATCTTTCTGTATTCAATTCGACAGCGACCCATATACATATAGTATATAGATTCTTGATACTCTACTTTGCATTACTCCACCTTGGGGCAAGGGTATACAAGCTTCGGCATGACCAAAGTTGGTTTAACCCTTTTGGTTTTCCTTACTTGAGTCTCAACTTTTGTCCTAATATTGGGAAAGTTTTGTCATCTGATATTTATATTCAAATATTGCTTGGTTTGATGTGATGAAAAAATGTTGAAATTTTTCTTTTTGTTTTTGCAATAGTAGGACATAAAACCTTTGTGAGAAAAATATTTGCTTTTCATTTTTGTTTTTCTGCAAATTTTAAAGGAAGTCCTCTTTGACTTATTATGCAGTGCGTAGAAAAAAAAATTAAATATTATTCTTTTAGATTTTATGTTCTGCATTTTATTTTCGAGAGAGAGAGAGAGAGAGGGGGTGAGAGATGGAAATTGTTAAAATTTTCATTAGACAAATCTCAGCGGCTAATTTATCAATGTAAGCAATATTTATCGCTTGTAAATTATTCAGATATCAAATTGCATCAACACTTTTCTTTCTTTGTTGTTGTCTTTTATCCTATTTCCAATAAATATCGATGAAAATCCGTTGAGTTGACTCTTTTTCTCGTTTGTCTCGAATCTCTCCTCCCCCCTCCTCACCATTATAGTAGTTTTTTTTGTCCTTGGGCTGCAGCTTTGCAAAGAATCGAGAAACGAGGCATTAAAACTGATTTATTGCTGCAGATAAGTTTTTGGATTTATATACAAAGTCATAGTGACTGTCTGTCGGGGTGTGTGTGTGTGAGGAGTAGTGCAAAAAAAATAGAATGAGATGGCTACACCCATTGTCGAGCCTCCAGCTAGAGAAAAGCATCATCATCATTATCATTATCATCATCAAAGCACATTTAATTAAGATTTAACCTTTAATTACGATTTAAAAGATTACAATGTCAAAGTCAGTCAGAGTAAAAACGCCCCCTCGATCTTAACGCCCTTTCAGTTACCCAGGCACTTATGGCCTAAGAGCATTTGTCGATATAGATATGTATGCTGTATACATAGGAAGGATATGATTAAGCCAAGGATAAAACCAACAACAAAAGGGAACGAAAAATCGTTTGCATATAATTTTCCATTAATTTGGATTCTGCCATTAGCACGAGCTCGAGGGTGTGAGCTCCTCCAAATGAGATGATAGAGAAATTTTCCTTTGTTGTTGTCACTTTTTCTTTTTTGCGCCCCTCAAATTACATTATGTGTGTGAGCGTGTGTGTGTGTGTGAGTGTGGTTGAGTAAAATGATGTTAGTGCATTAGCATTTTCATCTTTGGTATTATCGCCATTTTCCCTTCTGCCTTTTGCATTTTACTTTGATAGTTTCAACAAGGTTCAACATAAATTCCAATCAGAAGAGACAAAAACCATTTTGCAATAACTTTTCATCAATGAGTTCACACACATACACACACACACATGCTTAGCAAAGTAGAACCATATATCAAAAATGATTATACAAATTAGACAATTACATTTGGCACTATGGGGAATTTTTCCAATTCTGATATAGTTGAGATATTTGAAATAAGTCTTTGGTTTTCGGTTTTCGGTTGATTAAGTCACTTCATTGGTTCTGTTGGCCAATATTGGGCAACATTTCACTCCATGCATTCAGGGCTATGCAGCTGTGGCATTCCGTTAACAAATTGCAATGTTGTGGTTTCTGTGGTTGCATAAATTATGAGGCAAGGTCAAAGTTTTGTATGTGTTCCATCACACCCCAACAGAGAAAAGGAGAGACACAGAAACAAAAACCGTTTGACCACGCCATGAAATATTGAATAGACGAAAGCAAACAAGTCAATTAGAAAATAGAACACGGCAAACAAAAAACAATAGAGACCAAAATGAAAAAAAAGGAACATAGAAAGCAGGGTATTAAATTCCGATGAAGTGAAACCGAAGCAAAAACTATTCCGCGATAAATGTTCGCTCATCTATGTTCGTATCGGGCAAATTCGGTCGATTTGGTCTAGCAGGGCAAGAGATGGAGAGATGCAACTGAATTCATAATCAATTTTTTCCACAACTATGACTTTTTGTCCAACATTTGGAAACGGGGGAAAAAAATTAAAAACCCATTCAACTAGCAATAATTATTTAACTTGACTTTGCTTCTCTCTTTCTCTGTCTCTCTCTCTGTGTGTGTTTCTGCTCGCCATAATAATTTTCGATTTGTTGCCCTCATTTTTGCCATCTGCTGCATTTTCACCTTGCGCTGGAGGAACTTTATTAAAATTTTCATTTATTTTTTCCATTTTTGCTGCTTTTTTGGTTTGTTAACTTTTGTGCTTTTTACGCTACTTGCTTTAATTGAGCCAGTCAATTAATAAATGCTCAACGCTTTGACCCAACGCGCTGATTTCGCGTTCTTTTGTTCTCAGTGTGCGCTGTTAAGTATGCTGCAGTATTTTTTATCGTTGAATGAGAGAAAAAGCAGCAGAAATACAGAAAGAAAGAAAGAACCCCCAAGACAGAGACAGAAAACAGACGCAAGGGTCGAAAGCGAGAGCAAACGAGAGATGGAGAGAGAGAGAGAGAAAGAAAATAACTTTATTACAACATAATTAAAAGTAAATTCCCGTTTGCCCCAATCCTCCTGCCTCTTCTTGTTTTATTTTTTTCTCTTTTTCTTACTTTTTGCTTTGCTCATTAACTTAATGCGAAAATGGGGCGAAAAAACACAAAAAAAAAATAATAATATCAAGCCAAAGAGCATTGAAGCTGAGAACGACAACCAAGGATGAGATAGAGGTCAAGCCGTATCCGCCTTAGCCAAGTAACTTACACTAATTAATATAATACTTAAAGCGATATCTATTTTTATGTATGTATGTTTCTTGCAAAACTTTTACAAAACCAAAGAAAAACTTTCTCACAGTAAATGAGAAAGAATTTGGTTTCACTGACTAAAATCTTTGACATGACACCTGAAGCGAGATTTTTAATTGAAAATCATCTTCATGCTCAATTCAATTTCAATGACTCTGCCTTTTTTTCTCTTTCACAAGACATTTCTGTGATCACATTTCCATCCATACGAAAGTAAAGGGCATTTTTCTGTATACTTAAGCTATTTTTACCTTTTTTTTTTTTTTTTGGTCCAACTGAAGCTTTGTGGACTTAGACGATAAGCAATTAGATTACCTTTTACATGAAATAATCATGTTCTTTTGCCATCGAGGGGTGAAATTTTGGCTTCATAAGAGCCACACGCAATATTTGTTCAATTTTATTTATAGCAAAAAGAAAAAAAAGAAATCCTCGCACACAAAAATAGAAAATAAAAAGGAAAAACGTTGCGAAACAATAGCTAAACCAGTCTCCATCTCCTTTTCTCTCTCTCTCTCTTTCATTAGATACAATGCTTATATAATAAATATATATTTAGAGGGCCATAAAATTTAACCTAAGGGCAAAGATTTATTGAATTATTGAGTAAATACATTTTTAATAATTTTCAAAATTTAACGACTTGAGCACAGTTTAGCTTAGCTTGTTGCCTAATATGATTAATATAAATATTATATAGACCTACACAGACCTAGTTCCCTTTAATCGGAACTAGTTAACGTGAGCATCTTACTGTGTATTATATTACAATGTGTGTCTGTGTGTGTGTGTGTATAGTATTCACTGTATACGTGAGTTTCTGTAAGTGTTTTTCTCTTAAAGAGAAATAAAAATGTAGAAATTTGTTGATGCCTGCTTTTAGGCTGCACAGCAAATTGTTAATAAACCATTTGGACGATATAAAAGCTTTGGGTAACTGGTAACACACACACAATCAAATATAAACACACACACAAATACATAAAAGTGTCGCACTCGAATGAGGATTATAAATAATAAACTTATGAAAGGCAAGTGTGTGGGAGGGAGAGAGAGAGAGCGAGAGAGCGAGCACTTGGACGCATTTAGGGGAAGAGAAAAACGTTTTTCTTCTTTCTTTTTTGTTGCTTTTGTCGTGGGATTGGGATAGAGAACCATTGGGGACAGAAATAAAATAAAAATAAAATAGCAAAAAGCAACAAAAACAAGAAAGAAAAAAACTTTTACTAAACTGGAACACAACATATAATAAAATCATTCGGAAAGTAGATGGAAAATGAGATGAAGATGGCAATGGCAGTGGCAGTGGCAATGGCAACGCGACGTTCAACTCCCAAGGCACTGAAAAGCATATTGTAGAGAACATTAACTCTCAAACACACACACACGCACCCGCCACAGAGAGGGAGAGAGAATTAGAATGGTCTAACTTCTTGTTGAATAATAGGCGAAAATTTTTAAAGACCGTCATACACTATATAAATGCAAATGAAAAATAATTGAAATTTTCATTCATTTTCGTTTTTTTTTTTTTTTAAATTTGCATATTTAGTGCTTTTGCATTTAAACACACAAAAACTCAATAAAAAGTTGCGCCACGAACATCGTTTTTCATTTTCATCCTTTATACAGAACAGAAAAGAAGAAGAGTGAAGAGAGAACCGGGTTAAGTGTTTTATAGTGGAATAAATCAGGTAAACAAAAGAAGCAGATCAATTTGCGGCATTGCCAAGTTTTATTTAATATTATAAACAAAAGCATCTAATAAGCAGACTATTGTCCGTATATCGATTGAAAACTATTTTTTTTTAATTTGTAGATTTTCAATCAACAAAATATAAAAAGAAACTTAACAATCACTTTAAAAAGAAGGCAGCTAGAAGAAGGAAACAAAAGTTAATAACTTTTTTATCAGAGTTGGATTCAAAGGGGATCTAGCTCAATTAACTTATAATTCACATTTTAAAGTTAAGACAAACTCTGCCCCCCCAGCCAAGGGTTAAGCAACAACATGATATTGAAACAAATTGACAAAACAAAAAAAAAAAAAGTCAGCCAATAGATGCAAACAAAACGATAAATGTTCTTCAAGAAAAAAAAGGCAAGACAAGAAACCATTTTAGTATTTCCCTCTCTTTCAAACGATAAACCTCAATGTCTGGGCAGAAAAAAAAGAAGCCAGCAAAATGAAGTGAAATTGTTGATAATGGCGTCAAGGACGCGTGCCAAGGAATTGCCTTCCACTGACCACGACAAGGCGCGACGAGTTGAGAGATCAAAAGCATTTGATAAACTCAACTCACCAAACAATAAGCCAAAAAAGGAAAGGAAAAAGGACAAGAAAAACAACAACTAAGCGTAGCCTGGGAGTGGGAAAAAGTAACAATATTTAAACATTTTATGTTATGCTTTTGGATCCTGTATACATATTTTTTTCCTCTTCTCTGCTCCCCTTGTTCCCTTGTGAGTGTCTGTGTGTGTGTGTGTGTGTGTGTGTGTGTGTGTCTGAGGTCGCTTCTTCATTTTGCTCATTTAGCGTTTTCATTCATTTTGGAAAAGCTTCTCTTCTTGCTCCTGCACAGCCGGCGGCATTTTCATTGTTTGCCTTTTCAAATTTTTCTCTTTCGTTCTTTTTTTTTTTTTGCCTTTTCCTTTATTTTATTTTTGTGTTCTATATCTGTTTTTATCTTGCCACTTTGGCATTGTTTTATTATGCATAGACACCCATCCCCTCTACCCACTTTGTCGCCGTCTCCCAGCCTCCGTCCCCGTCTCTGAGTCAGACTAACAATTTTTGCTTTAATTGCATTAAGCGCCTTATTATATGGCTTAGCAATTTACATATTTCTTTGCCATTTTCAGAATTGTTTAAATTTAATTTTCTTTGGGCAATTGCTAATTGTGAAATTTGTTTTTAAAGTTTTTAGATACTAGTAATAACTGAAGAGATACTAGTAATAACTAAGAATGAAATGGAGGCTCTTATAGGGCGGTTCAGAAAGTATATAAAAAAAATGGTTATGATTAATCTTAAACTAATCTAAACTCTCTTAATCTAAAACTCTGGGTCCTTTTGTTAATTAGTATATTTATTAATTCCTTCCTCTTGATTACTTCTGATGCTGGTAATGTAACTGTGCTCTATTTTTGCTTCACTTTTCCATTGATGTTTCAAATAATTCAATCCATTTATTTAATTACAGAAATTCTAAAGGATTTTTCATGAAACATTTCTTTGATATCGAATGCTGATCCATTATTTTTATTTTCCCCAGCAACTGAGTAGATTTATAATACCCCAGATATGCAAGGGTATTATAATAATAATTATTGCATTTTTCGTCCCCCTCTCTCCTTCTCTCTGATATTCTTTGTTCGTGCGGTTCATAATTTGCCAATCATAATTTATGACGCTGTGCTGCATGACATGCACATTATCCTTGTTGATCCTTTTGCGGAAATTAAAATTTGTTTTTGTTTCCCCTTCTGCACATTTTTATTCGTTGTATCTGCGCACCAATTGCGGATAACCGCAAAGCAGGTGAACATAAATACCTTTAAATTGCTGACTGAAAAATGTGAAAAACAACAACAATAACAACAAACAAACGAATTCGAATGCGAATGCGAATGCGAATGAAAATGGCAAGTGGCAAATCCAATAACAAATGGCATAAGATGTCGTTTTTCCGCCAAACTTTTCCACCATTGAAAAGAAATTTATTAACATTAAATTAATAATTTGAGGTCCATTTTGACCGCTTCACATTGGCATAACGAAATACAAAAGCAGAAAAGCCACTCCTTCGAGCAAGGACATTAAACATTTATGCAAATTTTCAGGAATTTTGTATGGAGCGACCATAGAAATCACTGATCCCTATTCTGTGTTCTGTTCTTTGGAACTATTATCCTGAAAATTTTCATTCTTTTTTTTGAACATTTCAATAAAATCTTTCTACAAGTTCTGCCTCTTTAGGTGCAAGGCAATTGTCTGCTTAGAACTGGAGATTTATTCCGCTGAAATCGGCCCCATTGTCATTTATTTAATGAACAAATAAACTACTTTATATATAGACTACTTTAAGTTCAGTTAATGATTTAATTAATCACCTACTGACCACGAAATTAAGATGTTAGTGAGATCTTATTCTTGGCTGGCTTTATCAATGATTTATATTTATTTTGCGATAGAAATAAATAGGTTTTCTTATAGCACATTTTTCCAGGTGGTCGTTTTGGTTGTTGGATGTTGTAATTAAGTCGTGACCAGGTGTCTTTTGTTCTCTTGTCTTTTTGCATGAACACGTCTCTGGCTCTGCAGAAGGTTCCAATAAAGTGGTCCCATTAATTTTATTCTTGTAATGCGTATCGAAATTCTAATGTTAAATGGGAGAAGATAAAATTATTTCAACATTTATTTGATCATTTATTGATTTGGCATACTATTAACTCTTCTGTGATCTTATTATGCAACATTATTGTAACCGAAAATTGCTTGGTAAATGCAGGTCCTAAGAGACAAGGACCTGACTGTTATTGTAAAAGTTAAGTGGTTGCTTGCCAACATGAGACACAGTAACGAAGACAAGATGATGGCGCATTGGCACAAGGAAACAGGAAAAACTTGAAGGAGCCCAAGGACGCGAAGCAATATTAAGTCGGATTTGGTTTGATGATGATGATGAAAAAGACAACTAAATTTGCTCAGTAGTGCAATTATTACTAATAGAGCTAAGCAGCACGTTGTCAGAAGTGGCCATATCTACACACACACACACACTCTCGTACACACTCGTACACACCGTTTTGGGACAAAGTCAAGAAGAAAAAGATAATGTTATAAACTCGATACAGTTTTTGGTGGGTAATAAAAATGCGCCATCATCACAATTGCAGGAGCAGGCATGAATTGCACTTTAAGCATACACAAAACACCCATGCACACCTACACACACACACACACCTACACACACTTACACTTATTTGACCATTAAGGTCGCCACAATGGCGAGGCCCGTCAACGCTTGTTGATGATAAGAGAATGATATGCCAGAAGGGGACATAAGATGGAGAAGTATGGCACTGAACAGCCGTCGGCGTATTTTTCTTTTCCTTCCTTTTTTTTGCACACACACACACACACACACACACAAAGCGCAGCCGCAAGAACACCAACAACAACTACACAACAAAGCATAAAGAACTGAAGTGCCTTTAAGGGAATTTCAAATATGCATGAGCCAAGTAGAAGATGAAGAAGGAAAACCGAACAGAGGGACAGGGTTAGGGACAGGGACAGGGACATGGACATGGACAGGGACAAAGGCAAACGGAGAAGGAAAACAACAGCAAAATGAAGTGAGATACATATAAAATAACAGAATGGTCCAAAAATAAAATGGAAAAAAAAATACAGAAAACAACCAAATTAAAATCAGTAACCGAAATATATATACTCTTTACAATCTTTCATTCATTCAATTTGAATTGAATCGTAATGATCATTTAGATGAATATAATCCAATATATGTTTAAGTTTTTCTATTTATACTTGGAAATTCTCACCTGATTTGGGAAAATGCTTTAATCGCCGGTGTAAAATAGAAAAGGATGAATTATTAGCCACTAGATTTCGGGGCCAAGATGTTGTATTTTTTATGTGGCCAATAATGAAATGCATGAATCGAGTTGAGACCACAAAACTGGCTTCTATTTATAATCCATTCGAAAGTCTATATTATCCCACATTAGTAAACACCTTTGTGCGATATAATGAGCTGCGGCTGAATCTATACACGATTATGCCTCGCACACATATATAACGTATAATCAGAACCCATGTCTGACTCTGTATCTGTATCTGTATCCGTCTCTGTCCTTAGCAGGCAGTGGGTAGTGGCCCAGCTAATACCCTCGAGCATCCTGTTCAGTCTTTGGCTTTGAGGTTTACGCTTGGGTTTGGGTTTGGGTTCGGTTTTGGCTTGGAGTTTTTTCTTTTTATTTTTGCCTTTTGCTTTGGGGTCTCTTCTTGGTTGGCCGCAGGCACAAACGAATGCAGAAAGCCAGCATTGAGCAAGAATGTTGCAATAAAAGTAAAGTTAAATTGTAATAAAGCACCCTTGTGTGGCCGGAGGGGGGGAAACAGGCAATACACATGTATTTCTATATGTATGGACGGGCCGCGAAAATAAGAAAACTTTTTTTGTATTGTGCAAGGGCCAAACAATTGCCATGTTTCCACAGCTTTTGCTCTGCTGGGCCAACACGATAGTGGCCCAAAGTGTTCGCAAGGGGATGGCAATTTTTTGCATTGGGATTGTCAGCAGGAGATGCTTAACGGGTAAACAGATGTAGGAAGCTTATGAAAATTAAATAGGTAATTGCTTCAATCCAAAGTTAAAACTTGAATCAACACGAATTGAGAATAAAATAAAAACATTGATTAAAAATAAATCAATTTCACAGAAACGGGCTAAAACGACACAAGTTGGCCACTTGTCTTGCATTGTGACAAGCTTGTGACACGCTCTGCCAGAGATCTGACAAATCAAGCCATCAAGCTGTTTATATATACATGTATATATATGGCCATGGTGACGCCAATGATGGGGAAACGGAAATGGTGGCAAATGAACGCATAGCATCACGATTGTTAACCCATTATAGACAGTCAGCGAGGCTAGACAAGAGAGGGATAGAGAGGAGGATGGCGCGCATGTGACTAAATTTTTGAAATATGCAAAAACCAGTGAAGAGTCCGTGACACAAGCTCAGCCTACAGCCCACACAGCTCAGGCCCCAACTCGGTCAACTCTGTTACTTCCACCCCACCCTACCCTGGCCCACACTTGACTGGCAGGCTTTTCTGCTGGGGACTTTCGACATTTTCTTTTAATTAAATGCTAAAAAGTTTTGGCTCATTCTTTTTATACCCTACCCCTAACCGAGTGTAGGCGGGGTATATGCAATATGCTGGCACTTGATAAATGAAAACATATAATAAGAGAGAAATCTGTCAAGGCAATTGTTCCAAAAATTTCAAAGCTGAGTTCACTTTGAGATTGACAAACTTGGAAAATGTATCTAGGGTATATCAAAAATAATAGCTTGACCAAATTTATGTTGTCTCATTTGGTGTTGATGTTGTTGTTTTTTTTTTCTTGCTAGAGGTTTTTGTGGTTCGCTTTAAGGACTTTCTTCTTTTGCTCTGTTTTCCTTCTTCTTTTTCTTTTGTTTTTTTTACGCGGTGTGAGTAATTAGACAGTCTCCTGGCACGTCAGCTTTCTGTCTCTGCCGCTGCCGCTGCCTCTGCCACTGTGTGTTTGCCTTGCCATTATAAACTTGAATTATTGGCCCGTCAAATGTGTCATAAATAATTTTTATATGTCTGTGTGTGTGTGTGTGTGTGTTCCAGGTATGATACAATGTTGAAAATTAAGTCGAATCATTCTAGTCTATCTCTGGAGAGCCACTAAGAAATGAAACACTTTTACGTGCTAGAGACTTTGGTAATTAAACCATTGCCACAAATGGTTTAATGCATTGTCAATATTAAAGAAAGCCTCTCTTTCTCTTTGTTCAACTTTCTGTGCCAACATAACACCCACAAAAATGTCCATTTATTTGTTAGATTAAGTGATCATTCTTTTTTGTCAAATTTGGATACCAATTGTTAGTAGCAGATGCAGTACAGTTGAGTTAAGTAAGTGCTACTACCATGTATGTATATACTTCCTCACATGCTAAGTGCACTGAGCTCATAGGTAGATGGAAACGAAGATAAGCACAAGGGCCACGTTGGCGTCAAGAAATGAGTATGGTAGAATGAGGATGGGGATGGGGATGGGGATGGGGATGGGGATGAGGATGAGCCATAGTGTATAGGGTTACTGTCGCATGTGTGTCAACGACTTGGTCAACATTTAAAGGCTTTGCGCAGTCCCAGACCCAGTTCCATTTCCAGTCCCCTGGGGGTGGGCGATGGCAGTGGAGGAAAGTGAAATTGACCTCCTACTGAGCGGCTGTCTTCTTCTCTCTCTCTCTCTATCTCTCTCTCTATCGCTCTAAGTGTATGTGTGTGTGTGTGTGTGTGTGTGTGTGTATGAAGGCCAAAGAGTGGCTTGGTGTCAACCTCGATTACGGGTGGTTTAGCTTACCCATTAAAATCTAGACTACTCTTCGTGTTCCTCTTACGGAACTGCTGTGAGAATTCTCATCATGAGCAACGTATGCCTGCCATATGTTCATTCATTATGTACAAATTCAATTGTTTACCACATGCAAAATGAAATGAAATTGGAAGAAAAATCCCACAGAAATCCCGCCTATTATCATCAAGGATTCGTAATCATTAACTAAGCGATTGAATACCCATTTAAATTCTAAATATTTCAAAACAATTCGCAGACTGTCTGCGGCATATTAGAAGTTCTTTGCTAAAACCAGTTGAGAATTACAATTAAAAAAAGTGACTAAAGAAAATTTAAGTCGTATTCGCAAAGACGAAAGTTCTGGAATCTTTCATTATGTTCTTTCTTTAATACTTTTGATCGTTTTAATTTTAGGGACTTTCAAAGCAATCGTCTAAATTTTAAAAAGATTTTCAAAACGCGAAACGAAAAGTTGTAACTTTTTGCGAGGCTCTGTGAAAATCCTCCGACAATGACCGTAACTGAAATATTTCTCTTCGTGGCAGGGTGTGCGTGTGTGTGTGTGTGTGTGTGGGGTCGTGTGTGTAAACTTTGTACACTCGGCATGTTCGTTTAATCCTTGCCGTAAGTAGCTGTCGTAATATGTGGAAATCCTTATGGAATTTAATAAGCTTATGTCGCTTTTTTTCCCATTCCTATCCCCGCCGTTCATGCTTGGCCCTGAAAAACTTTTACCCAAGAAAGAGAATGAAATGAGGACGAGTATTAGTGCCTTTCCTATTTACCTTACCCCCACCAAACCCTGCTCCACGCTCTTTCTTCCTTTCATTTGTTTTTTTTATTAATTTTTTTCTTTTCTGACTTCAGGGACAAATTGGGCCAAACATTTTTACAGCTTTGTTGTTTCTTTGCCACAACCAAGAAGAGAGAGAGAGAAAGCTAAAAAAGGATAAAAACCAACGCGACAAAGTAGACAAATGCATTTTTCATGTCACTTTTTAAGAAGGCTGCTGTAATGTTTTTTTTGTTTTTATTTTACATTTGGCTTTGTGTCTACTCAATTAGTCGAATCAATCAGATGCATTTTGTGCTCCATCGAGCAATTAGCTAAAAACCAGGCTCACTAGTTAGTTTGTTTCGATTAAGGTAGCTCCTAAAGGTATGCCAGAGGAATGCCCACCACAAAGGCCATTGTGATTTTCCCCTTTTATTTTTTACTGTAAATGAACAATCGCAATGTATAAAGGCAATAAGTAAGTGTTTCACATCGGTTGCAATTCTTGATTATGTTCATGCATGTGTGTCATATCTGTATATAAATTTATTGATTGTTTGCTTGTATTTATTTTGTTCAACATTATGGTTATGTTATGAGAGCCACTTGAAACATAATAAACAAACAGAAAAAACAAACATAAAAACCTCATTCTGCTATTCACTCTTCACGCTGACGGGAATGACAAACAGACAGACAGACAGGCAGACAGTCTGTCAGACAGTTTCAAGGTTTTTTTTTTTTTAACATAAATATATATATACATTTATGACAACATTTTGCATATCAAAGAGAGAGAGAGAGAAAGATTGAATGCCTACTACTAGTATGTACTATGCAGAAGAAACAATTTCCAAACGAAACTTAAGTTGTTTTTCTATTTTCTTTTTGGTTGTGTTTTTGCGTCCTTTTTTTCCTATTCCCTTTGCTTTTTAATTTTATTAAGACTTTTATAATGGAAGGAAAATAAAGAAAAAGGACGATGACGACAACGAGGACGACGAGAACGACGAGAATGGTAGTATAAGGGCTTCTTTGAGCATTGCCTCATAACCTTTTAACTAATTCATGTGGCTACCCACCTTACGCTTTATGCATATTCATGTTGCTGATGATGTGAACGCTTCTTCTCTCCCTCACACACACACACACACACACACACACACACACACACACACACACACACACACACACACTCTTTTGCTTTTTGCACTCACTCATTTTAAGAACCAGACTTTCAAGCAGTTGGAGTAAAAGTTTTTGCCTCGTAAATACGTTTGTTCATGTCGGTACACCGAGTTGCACGTTTTTCTTTTCAGTCTTGGTAAGGGTTTAGGTTGGTTTGGGTCGTGTTGGATGCCTATTCAAGTATATGCAGAATTTTAATAATTTACAGAGAAGCAAAAAATACGGTCAAAGGACAAAAACGAAACTATTCAGATATACATATGTATACTACGATTACATGATGAATGTCTATTGGTCTAGGCTCATTTAAAGGGCTTTATTTTATATGCAATCATTGAAATCAATAAGTCTATTGAATTTTCATCGATTCCTTGGGCTTAATTAGCATTATGAACCTTGGTCTCGCACATTTGTCTTAGAGGCAAAGCCATAACTAGAATAGGCTTACCTCATTGTCGGATAAACAGATCTTTTCTGTTTTTAATCCATTTTTTGCACTACTTTGCTCATTTTACTAAGTGGTAAAGTCTACAATTGTTTGCTAGAAATGAGTCTGAAGGGAATGATGAGAGTGTGCGTGTGTGTGTATATCTTTTTATTCTATGCATGTTAGCTACACATATACATACATATACATATATGTGTATATAATAGGCCGCTCTAGCAAATTTTGCCCAAATGAGCTTTAAAAACGAAGCCATTGTTTTGCTTTATCCCTCTATAGGCAAAACAATTGCCAAACCAGACTAACTCAGACTAACATTTAGAGGTAGAGCAAATGGAAATCAAAGAGAAAAGCTTAACACAAAACACATAGATTCTTATAGATCTATCAATAGTTGTTGCATTGAAAAGAGAGCTAATTAGAATTTGAATGGAAATGATAATGATTTTCATTATTAATTGCCTTGATGATTATATAAACAGTTTTGGCTTGCTGTAATCAATAAATTCAAATAATTAATTCAAGTTGATGTTGTTGGCTTCATTTTGGGCGTCTTGCCTCTGCAATTTATTAATTTCAAATGAGCCGCTACGTTCAGTCAAATTGAGTTACGCACAGGATTTAGTAATCAGGATTATAAGGGCGAAGGGGCGGAGAGTTCGAATGGTTCGTTTGGGTAGGTAAGCTTTTGCTGTAGGTATATATATTTGTATGTATATATAGGTGCTTGGATAAATGAATGGATGGATGGATGGCTGAATGATTCAAGCAGGCGGGGGTAAAGCCCAGAACTGGAGCCCAAAAGGCGCTTTCACGCATCGCCAAGCGACTTTTAAGTCTGCTTAGCTCATTTGATTAATGCCAAAATACTAGTCCAACGGCAGAGAGAGAGAGAGAGAGAGAGAGAGAGAGTGAGAGAGAGAATGTTGCGAAAGCCTATAGTATATTAAAGCTGTTCTAATCAGTTGCTGTTGGTTTCACTATCCGTGTGTGTGCGTGTGTGTGTGTGGCATTGTCTAGGGTCAGTAACAAAAAACAAAAAATGGGCGTTAGAGCATGGCGGCAAATAAAACGCATATGGTATATTCTTCGCTTGGATTCATTTTAGTAAAATAAATGCCAAAAACCCGTTGATTAGCAAATACAAATACTAGTTCACATAAAGCTTGTTAATTTTTCTTAGCATACTTATGTGGGTTAAAACACTAAGCAAAATATATTTATTTGTTATCGAATCAACTTACTGTAAATTTAGTTATATTTTACTTTTGCATATTTTTTTTAAAGAATATTCAAATTATTTTATTCACAAGAGCAAATTAACTTTGAGAGCTTTGCCATATGCTTTGAATTATTTAAAATTGATTTCAAATTAAGTTTCAACTTTGTGCAAAATGTACTCAAACTTTTTGCTTAACACATCTCTTCCTTTTTCTCTCTCTCTCTCTCTCTCTCTTTCACACACATCCGCTCTCTCTCTCTGTCTCTTTTTCTGTTGCTTCGGTGTGTGTGCATTGTCGCCTTCATCCTGTCGCCAACTTGTCGTCGTTTCTAATTGAGTTTACATGGTCAAATTTTAAGGACAATTTTTTGAGTGCTGAACAATCTATGAATTTTTTGTTGTTGTTCTTCTTCTTTTTGGGTGCATTATGAAAATATTTTTTAATGGATTGCATTCAATTAGCGTGAACAAAAACGAAAGGAAAAAAAAAAACAAAAATGGAATATATGTATGTATATCAATCTTCTTTGTACGTTCTTGTAGCTAATTAAGTTTGAGTTAATCAAATGCCAATTAGCTGTCATTTTCACCAAACCAAATAGAGAAACGTACTGAAGTGACTGGTAATTAGCTACCACGCAGAAAATTCTGCAAAACTGTTGCCCATCAACAACAACAACAACAACAAGGAGGAAAGCTAAACATATCATGCATGTTGTAGGTCAATTTCTTTTGTACTTGATTCTCTCATTAAAGCATAGAAAATTGTGTCGATTTGTCATTTGTTTTGTTTTTATTTGTTGTTCTTAACAATAACTAACAAAAAATTAACAAAAGAATCTATTAACTTGGCTATTAAGGGTTATTTATTGTCGCAATATGTAACTCTATATATCCTATATACATTTTGATTTATCTCATTAATGGTTTTCGAAACAAATCAATGAAATTATTTCAAAATTCTGCAACCAAATTTTAATATTTTATATTGATATGATATTTCAGAAATTACTGCCATAAAATCTCTTAAAAATATTAAGTGTTTTTTAAGATTTTGAGCAATATTTACGTTTAAGAAGCTAATTTTCAATAGACATTTCAAAATAAACGAAATTGATTCTCTAGAAATATTTCAAAATTTCATTATTCATGTTTTCTTTTGGCTTTGGCAATTTATTTGCATATCTGATAATCGGTTATATGTTTACTATAAACGTCCTGTTCGTTCAATGGCATATTTATGCAATTCTCATTTGGTTAGCAAAATCTCATTGCTGAAATGGTGAATGCAAATGAAACACACACAAAGAGCACATGAGAGGCCACAAGGTGAATACAATTCCATGTTGTATATATAAAAGTCCATACATATGCATATGCAAATGCATATGCGTGTGTGTGTGTGTGTTGGTTTCCTTTCTGCTGTCCGCACTTAATTACAATATTAATTAAATTTAATTGCCTTAAGCAGCATTGAAGCAGCAGCAGCTGCAGCTTCTAGCCATTGCCAACCAAAGAGAGGGATGAGATACAATGGAAATGGCCAAGCAAGATAAGTAGAAGGTCTGGGCCAGGTATGATTGGTTTCTTAGCCAAATTAATTTTAATGGTTAATCAGTAAATTAGTTGCATGTGACCTAAATTTTACCAACAATTTGTCATTAAATTAAAATTATGAACCCACAAAGTATGCAACAATTTTTTTCATTCCATATGTTAAGCCCAGTCAAAAAATGCTAAAAAAATTTAATTTGCCCAAATGTTTAGCTATTTGTGGCCAATGTGGGATTCGCTTTTTCCATGGAATTTCATTTCTATTCGAAAAAGGGGGAAAAAATATAAAAGTTTCAGAATACTCATTGTTGTTGGTAATTAGTTTTGAAACTTTCATTCAAATTTATTCGTGGCTTGCAAATTTGTTTGTTTAAAATATTTGTATACTCAAATACGATTTCCATTACTAGACAAACTTATTTAAGTCCATCCAACTTGAATTAGTTAAACAACTCAACGAACGTAACGATGGGAAAATATAGGAAAAAGGATCAAAATTTTTGAGTCTCCATAATGATTTTTTAGTGGTCTTAACCGCGATCATTTAGCTTACAATCAGGCATAAGAAATATCTCTTCAGGATCATACCTTTCTTGTGGCTTCATCAACTGGGTTTTATTCTTTTTGTTTTCTTTTCAAGGCAAATTGCTGCTTTATTTGGTTTATTTTTTTATTTTTTTGCACTGCAGTTTAGCATTTGACACGCCCACATGACTGTCGCCCTCGCCTGTTGGACTCTGTGTAACCATTTAGCTAATAGCCAATTAAGTAATTAAAAAGGTGCCAGAAAGAGAGAGAGAGAGAATGAAAAGAGAGAGAAAGGGAAAGTGAAGAAGAACTAACACGTGACAACTGCAATTTGTTGGCAAAGTGAAAAATAGAAAATTTTTAATTGTTCGCGTGGCCAAATTTATGAGTTTATGTTGTTGTTGTTAGAAAACCTCGGTTTTAGCCAATGGCCATCGATTAGCTTTAGCTTAACTGGCAATAAATAGAGTCACGTTCACATCTCTGGCAAATCTAATTAGCTTTAACCCAAATTATCCAAGCGATTAAAGTTTTAGTTGTCGGTATTAAGGAAATGGATTTGCATCACCTACCACAACACAGAGAACTTATGAGAAAGTGGAAACAAAAATTTTGGTAAAACTGAAATGTGATTTTAATAAGCGCAAAAAGACAAAAAAAAAAAACAGAAAAAACTAAAATTAAAATCGCAGCTGCAGATGAAATTAGAAATTACAACATTCTTGTGGCTTGGAGAAGAAAAAAAATCACACACACAAGCAATCCACTGAAACGACTTTTAAATACCCTCAACATCATGTTATTATATATCATTTGCCTGTAAAATAAAGTTCAAGTTCAGTTACAGAATTTAACGATCTGGATGGGACTAAAAACGAATTGATATAGATTTCAGATAAATATTTAAAACTTTCTAGGAAAGCAAACACGATCTACTCAAGATCTAATTAAGATATACAATAATATAACAAATGTGCATAGTCAAATGACTAGGATCTAGGCCGAATAGAGTATAGGGTATGACAAGCACACACACACACCTGACCTGACTAAGTATTATGAGGGTGTGGCTGTGGCTGTGGCTGCGGGACGGCTGAGTGGCAAGTGGCAAGTGGCAAGTGGCGGGTGGCGGGTGGCAAGCAAAACTCTGGGTCGGGCTGTGGCTCTTGCTCTGGTTCTGGTTCTGCTTCTGGTTTGAATAATTGTCGAAGGCAAAAAAGCAACAAAAGGCTTAAATTGAGGGTCGCTGGGAATGCGTGCACAGTGGGGCAAATATCTTAGTTAATGTTATGTGCATCTCTATTCGTAGTCATATGGATTGAGCTTGGCCCACTGTACGCAGGCCTTCAAATTCACATTGCAAAACGCAGCTGACGCCTGAAGTGGGCGTCCTGAAGAGGCAACGGCAAAGCAGAGGGGCAGCCTGTAATTAAATCCAACTTCAATTTATGATGGGGGGCGATGCCCCAAATGGCAGACAGCATAAAGAAATAACACAAATCCATCAACGAACGCCAAACGACATTAGGATGGAATGGAATGGAATGGAGTGGAGTGGAATGGGGAAAAGGGGAAAGGGGGCTGGCTCCTGGCCACATGACGAAGCATTTACTTTACTATGGCATAGAGAGACACGCTCAATCTCTCTCTCTCTCTCTCTGATGATGGTAAAAGCCAGAGTCAGGATGAAGACGAGGGCGACGGTGATAATTACCAAAGTCTTGAGGCCATTGCCATACGTTTCCGAGTCTCCGGTTTTTACCATTCCGTTTGCCATTTTGTACATCTCTCGTCTCGTGTTCGTGTGTTCGTTGTTAATTCGGTTTCATGTTTTCATTTTGTAGGCGCCATTTGCCGTTGGCAATAAAAACTCAACAAGGACAGGCCGAAGCTGTCCTTCTTCTCATTACTCCGCTCTGCATCTCTCCCTCCGTGTCTCGGTTTCAGTCAGTTGGTTCGTCTCTTTTTTTTTTTTTTGCATCATTCAAATTGTTGGAGGCACAACCGTAGGCATATGGAGACCTCCACATCATCACCATCATGCCATCATCAGCATCATCATCAGCATCGTGATGATCATCATTCCATGCCATCTCAATCTCATCCACCCTTCATTGTAAATGCTGTCAACGGCAATGGACCAATGGGCCAGCCATTCGGCATCGCCATTTGCCATCCTCATCATCATCATCGTCGTCGTCGTCGTCGTCGTCGGCATCGTCCATTGTCAGAGCAACAACATGTTGTGCGGGTCTCTAGGATTGCGATTGGGTTTCGCTCTTTAACCCGCCCAACCTTCTTCTTGTTTTTTTTATGGCTTCACTGCTCTAGTTGTTATTCCTATTGCTGATGATGCTCTTGTTGTTTGTTTCCATCTCTTAAATTTAATTTTTCCCTTTTCTTCATATATCTTTCTTTATTTTTGGTTTATCTGCATTTTCTTTCAATCCCATTCCCCTTCCTCTGCCTTCACTCAATCTTTTCTCATTTTGAGACAGGAGGGGGTAAGCAAATTTCATTCAATGTTCAAGACCTCTAAAGGACAAGACGATGACTGACACAACTCATGATTGAAAGCAACTTGAGTGTAATTTGATTGTGTCACCTGCAACTGGTTTGTTTGCTGAGATAAACTGGCAAAATATAAAATCAATTTCTCTTTTAGATTGCTCAAAATTCTCAAGAACTATGTAGCATATTCTCCAGCATAAAAAATAATCCAAATATCTATTATTTGCTTGTATTTGAATATTTTCCCAAACATATTCGTTAAATAGAGAATAAAACTTTAAGTTCAAGAGAGCAAGAACTTAAGGCTATTCCTGGTTAAACCTTTCAAATGTAAGCTGTGCCTTTCTTTTTCCTCATTTGTTTGTAATTCCCAACTAGTTTTCGCCCAAAAGTCAGACCTATTTACAATTATTTCCAAATACATAGTCAAACATGCAAACAAGTTGAGAAGAAACTTGTAGTAAAATTTTGTCTATTCAAAAAACGATTCACCATGAATATTTATATAAATTAAACACTTCAGTAAGTTGCTCACTTGAGGGAATAAAATTAGTATTTATTTTACAAAGACAGTGAACACTTTGAATGCTTCAATTGTAACAATAAAGTTGCACACTTGCTATTAATCAGTTGAACATAACACACACACACATACACATATACATATAAAGGTACACACATACATACTGGTCTACAAAGAGAATTTTATGTATTACTGATGTTAGCCAGGCCCATTTATTTTATGTATTTTCGCATTAAATTTCTGTTGAGAAAAGGAGAAAGAGAGGCTCACACACACGGACACGGATACACGCATATATAAATGAATCCCCCTAAGGAGGAGTGCTCCTCTTCTACCCCTCTCTCTCTCTCTATCTCTCTCTCTCTCCCTCTCTGTTTTATTTCTTGGCTATCTGTCTCAGACATCAGGTGCAAAACATTTTCTATTTTCACAACTTTCACTATAATTAATTCAAATGCTTTCCATAAAAGCAAAGAAGGGAAACGACAGAAAGGCAGAATGATGTCTGCGAAATGTAAGCAGCTGTGGCAGCGCGTTTACATTTATGCAAAGTAGCACGAGAAAGGAAAGTCCCCCCTCCACCCCCCATCCCACACACTACATCGCCTCACAGTAGTGTGTGTGTGTGGGTGGGTGTCTTTATTAACACATTTACTTAAGCCCAAAGCAAACCGCAAAGTTTTGTTTTAACTTAAATTGTTAGCCACATTTACAGCTAATGTGGAGGAGGAAAGGAGCAAAAAAAAAGAAGCATCATCTCTACTACTAAAGCAAACTCAAATCGAAAGTTTGAGGCCGGATTTTGTGTTGTTAACAAGTTGCCAAAAATCGTTTATCGTTTTCTGCTTAACACTACCTACATATATATGTACCTACATCTGGATATTCTTGGCAATCGGCCGTCCGAACTTTGGACTGGGCCATATAAATTTTATTACTATGGCCTTTATAACTTTGCTAGGCAATTAAAGTGTTACTAAGCTTACGTTAGTAAGGATTGCAGATTCTTAGTTGTGCCGGACTCATTAGTATGCATTGAATGTGTGCCTGAGAGTGTACATCTGGACGTATCGACAGGCGAAAGTAATTGAGAGGGATATCGACAAAAAATATAAATGTATTCACAGCGACTTTTTGATGCCCTCTAAACAAAACTCACGTGGTGGAATATACATAAATTCAAAGAGAGTGAGAGAGAGAGAAAACTGTTTTTATTGCTCTGAAGTTAACTAAATTTGCCATACTATATATACTCGTTCACTTCATTTTGTTTAAAGGGTATAAATAATTTACGAGCTTTGCACACAAGTTCAACCTTAAGCGCTAAGCCCTTATCAAAATAGGTATAAACTGAAACTAAATCAAATACAAGTGCTATGTACATATATGTATTTACAATAGTTGAAGGTCATTAATGCAAATTTACAATTTCGTACTACATATTTTGTGGCATACTTTGGGGCTGATCGCTGATATTTACATTTGCTCAAAGTAAAGTAAAAAGTTTTTGTTGGAAATGAAATCCTTTTAGTTTCTTTCATTTCATTTATTCTTAAATTGAAATCTTTTCTCAATGTTTGCTTACTAAATGAATGTAAGTGCTTATATGCAAATAAAGGGAATAGTTTTGATTTAATTGTGAGAATAAGAGAAAAGTAGAAATTCACTTTTCTTGCCATTGCGATTGTCAACCAGGAGTTGACAAGGACATATCTTACATACACTTCTGACATGATATACACACACACACACACACACACACATGCATACATTGAATATCCATTGATTGATAAACTTTTTTGTCAATTCTTTGCCGAGGCAATTAAATGCAGTGGTTTTTCAGTTTGTGTTTTTTTTCAAAGTTATCTTTAGGGTAGTAAATAAATGACATGAAGTGGAGGGGGATGGGGGGGGGGGACAGAAAAATTGGCATGGGCCATGGGTTCGTTGTGTGGTTCTGTTGTTGACAGGCCAAACGTTTTGTAGGTGTCCATGTCGTGGCACACATACATACATACATACATACAGATATATGAATGTGCAACAACAGCAACAGCTGAAAAATAAACGTTTACCTCTCTCTACACACACATACACACAAACACATAAACAGTTGCACACTTGAAAATGAAAACCCACTTGGCAGTATTTTTTCTGCCCCACCATTCTCTGTGTCTCGTGTCTCTGTGCCCCGCAACAGCTCGAAAAAGAGATGCTCAAGTTGCCACATAGTGGCAATGGCGACAGCGTAGACAGGAAACACGTGCAAACTCATAAATACGAATAGTTGGATGGCAATTTGAAAGGAGAAAGGGCGAGAGACGGAGAGAGAAAGAGAGGGGGACAACCTGATTGAGTTCTTTGTTTTCTGCCCCACGAAATTGCAGGGCTACGTGGGCTAATTGATACTCTCTCTCTCTCTCTCTCTCTCTCTCTCTCGTAAAATCTGCAAAAGATTTTAAAACACATCACTTTCTTCTTTTTTTGAGATGAGACTAGTTTAATTGAATGAAAGAAACGAAAAAACCAATTGAGTCCTCGCGGGTTGCCATTTAGTTTGACAAATCAGATGACAGATGGCAGGTGACCCCGTTTTTTGGCTCTCTATGGCAATCGTCGACTACCTAACCGCAACAAATCATTTGCAACAACACGAAAAGTTGGTGCTTTTTTTTGTGCTTTGTTCTCTCGCTTTTTAGGAATGGCGGGGCAGGGAGGGGGGCGAAAAGTGTGCCACAGATTGCTGAAGCTCACGTGCTGCACATCCTGATGATGCTTGAGCCTGATATTTTGCACTTTGACAGATGGGCGACCCCAAACTGAACCACCTACCACCTGACCCCCACTTTAGCATCCTCGAGCCCTCACCCACACACACACACACACACACACAGACAGACACACATACATAGACAATGGGAAAATGCTGACTAAAATGGCTTGCGATTGTAAAATATTTGCACAAATTGTTTCTTTTGGTTTTGACTTTGATTTTCTTTTTTGAAGACATATTTTTTGTTGGGCAAGGGGGTGGGGTCAAGTTTATTGCCTATGTTCTGGCAATACTCCTTTGGGCATAAAACTGCATATGTATCCTTGTGTAAGACGGCTCAATTAGGATGAGTATAATGTGTGTATCCTTATCCTTTTTACCTCTTTCTCTCTGTGTGTGTGTGTGTTTGTTTCTGTGGTTTGAAACTAGCTTGAAAATTACTTGCGACCATTTTGTGTTTAAATATTCTGTTTTAGACACACAATTTGTCAAGCAGCCAAACGAAAAATAAAGCCATACCAGAGAAAAAATACACACACACTCGCACACACACACACACACACACACACACACACAACATGCAGCAAAACATTTTTCATCAAATGAATCAAACATGCAAATTTTGATTGGTTTTCCACTGCTGCAAGCGCACTCACACACACACGCACACAAACAGCCACATATACATATACATATGCATAGTCCCGAGGAGCATAAATCGAGCTTATTTCCCCGGCAGCCATTTTATTTGTTCCATTTTCTCAAAACAACTTTCTCCCAAAAACAAAAAAACAAAAGTATAAAATTGTCAAAATTGAAGGTCCTTTACTAAAAGGATCCAAATATTTTTATAGAAAACGCCGTTAGTTGCTTTTACTATTTATCAAAGAGTCACTTCAAAGCATTAACTAACTAAATACATTATAAAGGCCCAAAGAATCATTTTCATTGAAGGTTTTTCCAATTGAGAATTTTAATTAAATTTCATATAATTATACAAAGTTAATTTCTGTATATTCAAATGTAACATATTATTATACCTATATAAGAGCCTTTGGTCGTAAGCAACAAGTTAACAACAACAAATCCAAATTTAAATACTCATTGATAATTCTTGGATCATATTAATTCTGACCCCAAGTTGTTAGAATTCTAAAGCTCTTGCCACAATCTTTGGTGGTGCAAACTCTTCAATTTAATGAGATACTAAGAAAAGTTTTCCACACCTTTAGAGACTTTTCTTTCTTGTACAACTAACTAACTAACACGACTTGTTATCTCTTCAAATTTAAGAATATAGTCTCACATGACTCAAAAAAACCTTTAATAACTTTCACAGGTTTCGTATTCAGTTAATTCGCATATATATATACATCTATATAGATATGTTTGCAGACATCTTTGAAAATTCTTGTATCTATCAGTTTTATAGCATGCGATTTATTTTACATATTTTACCATAACTTGTGAAACGCAGGAAAATGCAAAAAACCTATCTAGGATTCTCTCTCTGGCAATCTCTATCCCCCCACCACCATCCCCCCACCCACCCATTACCGCCACAGAAAATTTATTATGCAAAATCACAAGAAAAGAAAAGAAAAGCAAAAGAAATATAGGAAAACAAAATATGCTTTCTATCAGCGTGCCGTGCAGCACATAAAGAACAGCAAAAAGAAGCTGCCAGAAGATAAGTTCGTTTTGTCGATTGGCTCTACCAAAAAAAAAAAAGAAAGAAGAAAAATAAGAAAAAATTGAAGAGAAGCACTTACGACTTCTTTTGTGCCCCCCCAGGCCACCCTTCAGCCCTTCGTATTACTACTCATAATAAAAAGACTGACCAAAAGTAAAGCCCGTTTCTGCTTATCGTCCATTGTGTGTGTGTGTGTGTGTGTGTGTGTCTCTGTGTGTGTGTGTGGTTGGGTGGTGTGCCCGGATATTTGTAAAATAATGTCAACAAAAATCCAATTTCCTTTTACCTTCCCGTTTGCATATTGCGCATACTTTATAGATACGCGAAGCACAAGTAAAAGCTCGAATCGTTTTCGTATATATGTATGTAGTAAGTAAATGGGAGCCAGGAGGGTGGAGAGGAGTGAAAGGGGAGTTGAGGAAGTGCACTTGACATTTCACTGGGACTTGCCTGGTGGCACGCTTAACTTAGAGCTGGGAGAGCCAACCGCAGCTAGTTCAGTTCATTCTAGTATATGCTCTAGTTTTCTTTTAGTACCCTGTACTCTGTTGGCCAGAAATGTCACTGAAAAATGGCAATGCCATCAAAATGTTTATTGCCAAGCAAAAGTGTATAAACTCTCTTGATCATCTAGACTTTAAAACCACAAAAAAAAAATAATAATAAATTTATGACAAAAACGAACGAACGAACGATTAAACTTTTGGATAAATTTTTATACACTGTCAGAGCAAGATGGTACAAACGAATATATATACAAATACTTGATTTAATTCTTAAATTTTAATTTCATTAGTACATTTTTTTTTACATTTCGATGGAATTATTTTATCATTTTTATTAATTTTTAAACCATTTCAAGTTGTCAGTTTTCAAGGTTTATTTCTAGATTTTATTTTACTTGAGAAAGTTCTCTTTAGGCCCGAATTGACTCGCCATTTTCTTGTTGTTGTTGTGATTATCCTGTTTTCAAGGTTTCCGCCATTATAATGGTATTGAAGTCGCAGACGATTAAATTGTTGGATATTGTTATAATACTTATAGTTCAGCTTCATTTCCTTAGCCTGCCATTGTGCCATTCCCACTCGTTAGGTCTTTTCCTTTTTGGTTTTTTTATTTTTCTTACTTATTTCATGAGGATGAGGAACAACGAGTATGCCAGAGTTGATTTCCTTTGTTGTGTTTCTCGCATGCTCGTCATCTTCATCATCATCTTCATCTTCATCATCGTTGTAGTCGGCGTAGTCGTTGTCGTTGTCGTTGTCGGTTGCCTTGCACTTAATTTCCCCTGTTCACATCGTTGATTTTCCTCCTTTGGCTCATATCGAAGTGTTTAGTGTGTTTGTCTTGCACTCCAAATGCTCGACCAGCTTTAGGTTATGAAATCTATGTTTGTACATACATACATACATACATACATATATATGTAAGCACCTGACCTTCACTTCCATTCTACCACCAAACGCATACCTCATCCTCCATTTCCTCTTCACTCGTCGGCCATTTCCCACAACACACAGATAGAGACTGAGAGGTAAAGATACATTTTCCACTTTTCCATCTTTGTGTTTGTGTGTGTGTGTGTGTGTGTGTGTGCCAACAGTAATTTATTTCAATCTCATTTTAATAGATATTTATGTTTTGTTTTTGCATTCGTTTTTTTGTTTTTTCTGCGGCACTTTTAATGCCTTACATTTCCGACATTTCAATAAATAAACTTTTCACTTTTCTTCTCCTTATACGTTGACAATGGTAAATGAACTAGATATCAAGTAGGTTGCCTTGGGGGCTGGGCTGGATGACTGAGCCTTCCTCTTGATAAATGGAAATTGTGTAAATCATGGTACGTGGAGGCAAAGTGAATATAGTAAGAAATGAAGCATATTGTGTAGGGACGAGATGCTGAGTCAGCAGACCTAGAATTCCCGCACTATCTATGCCTATTAAGTCTATTTTAACAGTCAACTTTAATTTTAATTATAAACCCCAAAGAATGAAATATTTTTATTCTTCCATTTCATTCATTTGATATAAATGATTGCTTGTGTCGTTGTCGTCTTTGAATTCTATTCAATTCAATTAACTATTGTCTCAAAAATAAGTTATATATACATATATCTGGCGGATTTGCAACCAAAATGATTTGAAAACTTTGCAGACAATCTCATTTATGAACGATTTGTGACAATTCTATTTAGATTTCCATTACCTATAACCAATTCAAAAATGTCTACTGCATACTTTGGGGGGCAAACTTCTTTTATTTCATATTCGCAGAAATGTTTTTATGATGGGTTTACATAAAATTCACATTCAGAATGCAGTTCAATTCAAAATAATGTTTCATCATTGAAGTTCAATCATTTTTATTGCACATTGATGGTTAACGATTTTCTGTAGCATTTAGGATAAACTTTAAATAATTTCGTGTAAGAAAACCACACACACACAAGCAGCCACACCCAGTACCTACACACACAGATTTGCCTGCAATTGCCACAAATATTTTGTGGTATCAACGCTAACGAATGAAAATCATTTTATACAACTCGTTATCGAGACAAACAAGAGCTTAAAAGCTTAACATTAAATGGTCGGGAAGGGTGAAGGGTGATGGGTGCTGGCAGTGGGTTGTCTGCGGTTGTGGGTATGTGAAGGGTGGGGAGGGGGCGGGCCCCTTCCGGGCTTTTGGGTTTAAGGCAGACTCTTCACAGTAAACGTCAGACATTTAGGTGGAAATTAAAAGTGACAGCGGAAAAGAGCCCAGCAAAGTGCTGCGGCTGGGAGTTTACGTTTTGTTTCATACACCTTTCCGATTTTTCTTCAGTTTTTTTTTTGCATTTTTTTGTTTGCTGTTCCTTAACAAGAAAATCACATTAAATGCTCAAAATTGTTGTTGGTGTTGTTGGCAGATGAAAATGGGTGAAATGCATAAATAATATTTTGTAAACAGGGGCAGGAAGGTTGGGAGGGGCTGAGTGCAAAGAAAAGAAAAATAGTTTCTCTACACATCGACAACCATTTTGGCCACGTTTTCAGGATACGCGACGTATATGTACTACCTATCCTTGTGCAAGGCACAATGAGGAATTTACCTTCATTTTCAGTCGCTGCTTCTGCTTCTGCTTCTGCTGTTTGCTGATGATGCCGTGCACTTGTATAAGTCTATCAATAAATAATAAATTTGTACTTCATTGAATTTGCAAAAGCAATACGCTCGAAAGGAGGTGCAGCTGAAAGCTGTACCTGAATACGTTGCCGGTGCCGTTGCCGGTGCCGTTGCCGGTGCCGTTGCCGGTGCCCGAAACGGATACGGAGATGGAGATGGAGGTGGAAATGGAGACTCAACCGTGGGTGGAAGCAAAAGCTGAAAACTGAAAACTGAAATCAACTGTTGTCGATGCTGCATGCTACCTGGTACATGGTTTTGCTGTTGCTTCTTCTGATGCATTTCTCTTTGCCTTTGGCGCATAAAAGATGCACTTACGGGAATTTATCGTAACAAGAGTTCTCTACCAAATAGCCCGAAAAAATAAGAATAGAGTTCAACGAAATGCACACTAACTTTCAGTTTAAATAACAAAAAATACTTGGACAATAAATTTGTGCTGCATTCCTAGAGCGACCACATTCTTATAGCAATTATTTGTATTAATTACTCAATGAGGCAAATAAAACATTATATCAGTCATTAAATGACCAAGAAACTGGACGAAACTATTTAGATAAACCAATACTTTGACTTGCATTTAGTTAAAATGTTTGTCGATTCCGCTTTAATATATAGTTCATTTAATTGAACTAGATTCTCATTGATATCGATAAATATCGAGAATAAGTTTTTCCCCTGGTTCTTCCTATGAGTCTTTAAAGCCGATTTCTATATATTTCATTTCGTATTCCTGTCTAGGATTCTTCCTTTCCTTCCCTTTCCCCAACTCACCTTAAGAAAAACTTTATTTAAACAAAAATCTGTTTTATTCTGGGGCTATTTTGTGTTGTATCAGACGGTGTAGAGTACTGGAAAATTTTTAGCATCCTCCATCGCGCTGGCCACTCCTCTCCATACATGGATATGTGCGACAGGGTTTTGGTTCATCCTGTTGCTGCTGCTGCTGTTTTTGTTGGGATTGGGATTCGTCTTTTGTTGGTTTTTTCGCTTGAGCCGCTTGCATTAGTTGGGCAGGGTCATTGGATGGGGCGAGAGCATTTGTCGGCATTGCTGATCCGGTTGGTATTTGACCAGTGCTATAAATGGTAGCGATACCGCCTGTTGGCCCAGCCATGCCAACAATTAAAAGACCGCCAGCCACATTGGAGCTACCAGCCATAGAAGGGCCGACTCCAGCTCCAGCTCCGGCTCCCCCTACCGTCCCAGGATTGTTCTCATGCGTTAGGCTTGCGTCTGTCCGTCGGTCCATTGACGTGCTCCCCGATTCGTTCGCAGTTCCCGCACTTACTTGCTTATTCAGCTGACACGTTGGATCATCGTGGACCCCGCCAGCTGCCATTGAGCCCACAGCCGAGGTTCCTGGCCCTCCTCCTGGTCCTGCTGCCGTCGCAGTTGGCTCTGTGCTGGCACCTGTTACCTGCTTCTGTTGACCACCACTCGGACCGCACGGTGAGCACTTCTGGCCTGGCGGTTCGGCTGTGGCACAGGCCTTGCTGGGATGTGGTCCAATGTAGAAGGGATTGAAGGGTTTATCGCCATCGTCGTTGCAAGGCATCTCGTTTTAAATTGCCAAAAGGACGAAGACCGAGGGGCCGAAACGAAAAAAGGAACAGGAAAAATAAAAGTAAATTTATTTAACCGAAAATTTTGTACTGTGATCTGTTCGATGAGAGGTTAGCCCCAAAACTAAAGTCAGTTCCATGCCAAGCCCTGAATATTCTATGAAAACTAAAGTCATGGCCCACCATGATTCCAAATCCAAATCCAAAAATTTCAAAAATCTCTGTTATTTAATTTTAATAGATATGGTAGTTAATCTTCATGCTTGTTAGGTTAGTTGGTTGAAATAGTAACACATACTATCTAATCTTAAATTAATTACTCATAATTTTATTCAAAGTTATCTGAATGACAAAAGCATTTAGAAACTTGAACAGATTGATTTCTATTCTACATGCAGATAATAAAACCCAATGGAATTAAAACATTAATTATTTTAGTCTTAAGAAAAGTCTGATATTTTTTAAAAATTTCTATTTGAACACTTTTCATTCTTCATCATAATAATCCCACAAAAATTCATTAAGAAAATGCAAATGAAACAAATTGGCTAAAAATAACAAAGGAAATTCCTTGGCATAGAAATATTAAGAGAAAATAATATATAAAAAATGATTTATTGATTTCAGTATAGGGTGACTCTATAAATATGCCGCTCACTGTCATGAATTTATTAATATTAATTGTCTTGGCAATAGAAACAAATAGTTGAAAGTAGTTAGTTAATTAATGATATTTAAACATTTACAAAGTAAACCAGACACATAAACTCACACACACATGGATACTCACGCACACACACACACACACACACACTTACACCCATCAATATGCAATCGCTGCTGGCTGCTGGCAAATTAAATTGAAATATTGTGAAATATTTTTGTGTATATGTATTTGTATGTTTGTATATATAACTACTGACATTTCTGTGTATTATTATTCTCTTTCTTTTCCTTTCCACACAACAACAAAGCCAACAACAACAACAACAACAACGCCAATAGCCAATTGCCAATGCGTTTTTAACCACATAATAATAACAAATTGCCTTTTAACTTGCTTACACTTTAACACCGGATAACTTCAATTATGTAAATGCCATCAGAATGCAATTGCTAATCCTACTACTAATAAGAAAATCCCAGCCAGAAGTAGAACCAACCACCGGAAAAAGGCTAAGCCATAAATAGAGAGAGAGAGAGAGAGAGAGAGAGAGAGTAAGATAGAGCATCGATCATGGCTGGACCGCAAGTACAGCATACACAGCGACCCAATAGCGCCTATTACACGGGTGTCAATGGCAGCGGAAACGGAAATGCGTCCGCAGGCATGGCAAGCAGTGCCTCGCACACAGGACTTCATGCCCTGCGTCAGGTGTCCAACGAAACGGAACTGATCTATCGCGGCAGTCATAGCAATGGCACAGTAAACGAGCTGCCCCCCTTGGGGGGTCAATTGTCACGCCAGCAACAATTCCATCAGCATCAACAGCACCAGCAACATCGCCATCAGCAGCAACAATTTCAGCAGCATGGTTCCGCCTGTCCCAGTGCCGATGGTTTAATTGGAACCATTGCGACCAGTGCGGGAGTGTCTGGAAGCAGTAGCGGGGGCGGCAATAATGGAGCCACGGCTTTTGCCATGACAAGTGGGCAACAGCAACAGCAGCAGCAGCAGCAGTTGCTCAAAAAGTCAAACACTCAGCGCAGCATTGAGATCATTGTGGATGCCACACAGTGTGGCAAGGATATGCAAGGTGGAGCCACAACGCCCAAAGATGATATAGAGCAGGGCGGCGGCGGCGGCGAAGGTGGCCAAGAAACAGTGCGAAAATCATCGCGACATCGTCACCGACCCTTGCATCGACGACTGATCACCTATTTACGCAATCTCTTTCAAGGCAGTGCCGCCCAGAATGGTAAGAAGCTGATTGATGATTGATCCCCTCCTCCCCCCAAAAACTAATCGTTACCTAAAGTTGCCTCAACTGTAACTACTACCAGATTGGACCGGGACGAGTTATTTACCTTTTTACCATTTCTTTATACAGTTGAGACCCCAAACTTTGTTTTCATTGCATTCTTTACTAATTTGTTCGTTACATTTGTTTCACCTTTTCATTTCTTTTCTTTTTTTGTGTGTGTATTTAAATTTAAATTTCTCTTTTTTTGTGTTTTTTTTTTTCTTCGTTTTTATAGCCTTGTCAACTTTACTGCTGGCCTGGGGCTGTCTCTCCAAGCGTAAGCACTGCCTCTTCTCTAAGCCATTTGCCCCCACTAATTATGCACAACATATTGAAAGGAGAATATCCCTTTAGGGTTCTCCCAAAAATTTTATATCAATGCCAAATTATCCTAAAAGGTTAATAATACTTTTATTCGATTGGCTTTTAGATACATTATCTTACTTTAAAATAAATGATCATTCTGCCAACATTTATCATCATTTTAGATTCTTTATTAAATGAAAAAGCAAAACGTTTAGCTTCAAACATTATTCATTTAATATTGCGAGGGCTGGTTATAAAACAGGCAAAAGGAAAACAGAGAAAACTATTCTGTAAACTTTCGAAATCAGAAATCACAGTAATTAGTCTTACAAATTTCTTCTCATTAGCAGACCACTACTTGAACGCTAAAACAACTTGAGAATTATAACCAAATGAAACGGAAAAAAACTAAACATAGTAAACAACTTCAAAGTTCGTTCTTAATAATCTTAAAACCTTTGTTGGTTAAAAGGTTTAGACTATATTCATTGAATTAAAACGTGGCTATGTGGCTTTTACTTTTCAGAGGCACCTCTTTATATTTTTCTTACTTGTCAGCGCAACTAAAAAAATAACTAATTTTTTTTTGGGAAACTTTAGCATTTCAAATGCTTCAGTGACCAATTTCAACGCGGAGATCACGGGGGAAAGCGTCTTGAAATGAGCCAGGGATTTGCAGTTTGACCGAAATGACAAAAGACAATGCAAAAAAAAAAAAAAGTTTTATTGAAAAAGTTTGATGAATGACAAGTTTGCCGACTTTGGAGCAAATTATATATTTATATAGATATATATGTATATGCAGTGTGTGAGAGTGTGGATAATAAATGACATGGCACTTCAAATGAAATGAAATTTGCATATAATTCAAAACATAAAGAAAGTAACGAAACATTTTGATTTTATCTAGTCCTTACGTAGAGTGAAATTCAACTTGAACAAAGAGTTACTAAGGCAGAGCACAAAGAGATGAGATGAGAAGAGATGAGATGTGAAGAGATGAGAAGTAATAAAATAAATTGAACTTGCCTCTGCTGCTGCTTTTGTTGTTGGTAGCACTTGCTTTTTGCCAATTGGCTTATTCTCTCCATTCTCTCGCCTTTCGTTTCAACTCAAATTGATAGTACTAGTTGTGCTTTCGGGCCCCTGCCCCAGTTCCATGCCCTGTGACCCTGTTGACTACTCCCTTTCGTTATGTATTTTGTTTTTGTTGGTTTTGGTTTTTTTGCTTTGTCGTTTTGTGTGCTTGTTGGCTGCATTTTATTGTCCTGTCGTTTGGCAGAAGAGAGGATAACTCCGCCCACAATCTCTGTTTTCATTCTATCCACGTAGTCGTTGTCTTTGTGTTTAAGCAGCCTTAAGGCAGCTCAATCACAATTCATCTTCTCTTGGCTCATCTCCTTGGGTCATATCTCTTTGTGTGCTTTGCTTTTTAGCTGCTGCTGCTGATGCTGCTGCTGCTGCTTTGCTTTTCATATATATGTACATAGATTCGTTCATCTTCATCTTCACTTTATTGCACTTGATAATTTCTTCATTATGCCACGCCCACATGCTCTGGTTGTAATTGACTTCTGGTGTCTGCATTTTGTGGTCGCTTTCCATTTTCCTTTTGTGTGCACTTGAGCATCTTCATTTTTAAACATTTTTCACTTTTCCCCATTACCTTGTTTTCTCTCTCTTTCTTTCGTTTGTGTTCTTTCCTTTTCCTTTCGTCTTTCCTTTCAATTATAATTTCATTATTTGTTGTTTGCTGACTATAATTTTTAATGTTTACAGCTTGATGTGTTTTTTCTTTTTCTTGTTGCATGAAAGGACCAAAGGAATCCCCCTGCATCTTTCAGACCCAACGGACGACCCCAAAACGACAAGCGAGTGAAATCCTTTTTGCTTTTGCTTTCCCCTGTTTTCTTTTATTTCCTTTTGTCCTCGACATCTGCATGCATCTGCCTAGTGATTACTTGTCTCGCTATTCGCCACACTTTCTCACCTTTCATAGGCATTCAAGCGAATATGGCAGCAAACATGAGTTTCAGGACATTTTAGTTGTAATATCCTTGCATTTCAGGATGGGCATATAGGTTGGGAGTACACAAGAAGGTTATCCATATAAATGGATAACAAATAGATTTCAAATTGGCTTACAGTAAACTAAAAAGTAAATATTTCTATTATTTGAATTAAAAAACCAAAAATAAAATCATTGTTAAGTAGATTTCTAAGCCCCATCAGAGTTATGCCTAAAAGTATGCTTTTTGATTTTTAAAATATATAGACACTTGATGCCTCATGGTTATTCTTAGTTTTATAAAAACATTTACAGGGTGTGCTTTAAATTGCTTTCACATTTCTCTCTTCTTTTGTAAGCGACTATCTGAGTGTGTGTGTGTGTGTGTGTCAGGGTCTGCCACATTTTAATTTATTTAAGCGTATCCGGTCTGCAAAATGAGTTAAGTGCATTTCGGCTTTTATACTATATGTGTGTGTGTGTGTTTTTTTTCACTCCCCCCTCTTAATTTTTTCTGTTTTTCTTTTTTTGGGATGCAATTCGACACGCTGTTCGCCTACTTTCCCCTCCGCTCTACCATTAAGTTGCACTTGCATTTTGTGTTTGTGTGTGTGTGTGTGTGTGTGCGTCTGATTTTATCCACATCACTTCTCCTTCAACGTGTGCCCCCAATTTGCCGTTGCCCTTAAATCAAATCCAACAATTGCAACTAACAAGACAAAAGGGCGGAGCCACTAGCTGCAAAAAGTTTTTTCATTAAACAAGTCAAAACACAAAACGAAAAAAAAGAACAACAAAAAAAAAAAAAAAAAACAATTGCAACAAAGTTGGCCGCTTGCCTTTTCTTTTCACAAAATGTTGCACATACGAAATTAAATGAGATAAGTGTTGCAGCATTGTCTCAGGGCACCAGGGCCAAACAGGAGGGGGTGAGTAAGGCTAAGGGTGCACCACACATACATGCATACATATGTACATACATAGTGGCATTGCAATCCAAGTACCTACTTTTTATTATACACACTTTCGTAGAGTATGCCGAAATTTCGCAGCAACTTGTAACCAATTGCAAAAGAAAGAAATTTTGGTTTGAGAGAAAAGAGTATAGACAGGTCGACTTTTCTCATTTGTATATTTAGTTCGTTCTCAATTTGTTGCCACTGATACAGGATGTGTGTCTGTTTGGGGTGTTTGTCTGTGTGTGTGGCATAATCTATATAAAGTTAAAGCTGGTAAACTTCAGAGGATGCAGAGCCCAGAACCATTTAGTCATCATTAAACGACTAAAGTGTTGCAAAAGTGTTGCTCGAATCGTTAAAAATGATATGGATGGGATGTAACTTGTGCATTTTTGTGTGCCGAGTTAAGTTGACCATAAGCCGTAATGGCTTATAGCTTATACGGGGGACATAGCCAAGTTTTCTTCGCACATTTTCACAGCCGTTATTCCTATTATTCAAGATGATTATTAGGTACTAGTTAACTCATTTGATTTACGAATCTCAAGATTCTTTACTCTTAATATCGTTTTTAATTTTTTTTTTCTTAACAAATTCTTCATGGCAAAATATTTTTCGTTTAAATTTTTTATTGTAGTAAAAAGTTGTTAATATGATAATTAATGCTGTAATTCCATAAGAATATATAGTTATACATATATGTAAAGATATAAAAAAAATTACATCAAGAAGCACCCTGTATTTCAATATATAAAGACTGCAGGGATTATGGGATGCAAACATACATTTTTGCAACGAATTGTGACGAAATTAAAATACCCAAGGATATAAAAATAATAAAAATGTGCACTACCAAAGACATTTGCATGTGGTTATGCCTTTGAGTGTGTGTGTGTGTGTGTGTACGCTTCGATTGAGTGCACTTCTTCAAAGGCTCCAAATAAATATATTTTTTTTATTAATTTGCACTTTTATAGCCAAATGTAAGAAGAAGAAGCAAGAGAAGAGTGGCAGAGAGACAGATGGATAGAGTGAGATGGTTGCAGAATGGATAGTCAACATTTTACACACACAGAAACACAAGAACAAAAAGAAGCAAAAAGAATGAAAAACGAAATCGAAAATTGCATGCGGTTGCACTTATCGAAACATACACCAATACACACACATACACACACACACACACACACACACACAAATACTTGAAATTGAACGAAAGTAAATATTTTTACTGCCTGCCTGCAGTTTGAGGTAGAAACACAGAACCTAATAAAAAGCAATGTCAGAGGTTTGAAGCGGGGGCCAACTTTGACGTCAACGTAGACGTCAACGCCGACTGCAACGTCAACAACGGTAGCAGCTGCTGCTGCGGTTGCGAACAAAATATTTGCACTTGAGTGGCAGATGCAGCAGCAGCAGCAGCAACAGCAGTAGCAACAGCAGCAGCAGCGGATGCGGAAACATGACACCTGCGCCAACAAACACACACACACACACACACAAAGAGTTATGTTGTTGTTGCTGGTGGTAATGGTGGTGCTGCTGCTGCTGCTATAGCCAAACATAAACATAAACAAACTGAATCGAGATAAACAGCAACTTATTATGCGTACTCATGCTACAAATGGGGCACACAGCAATTGCCACTGCATGTTTTTCCATATGCGTGTGTCGTTCTTCTGATACCCAGAATCCAAAAGGTGGAATGGGGGGAGGCGGTGGGGGAGTATACTGACAGAATATATGTATCATACCCATCTATCGCAATGCATAACTTAAACTCAGTGTCTGAGAGTCGCCACATTAGGAGCCAAACGTTTGCAATCATAGAATGTCTCTTTAATCAGTTGTCTTCAAGCTCCAGACCCCACCTCGAGAATTTGACATCGATTTTGGTATCACATCTAGCCAGCAGCATTATTTCTTACCAAGAAGAGTAGCGCCAGATATTTGTCATGCAAAGAGTGAATACCCTTCTTAATATGTTACACTGTACTAGAATAATTAAGTAAAAAATATTCAAATTTAAAGTCGGAAATCAGAGCTCTTAGTAAAAAATCATAAATCAACATGTCCCACTGGGCGTATGAGTAATCTCCATAAAGATACTTTAACATTTCTAACTAGGATAAACCACTGATGCATTTCACCTGAAAAGTATGCTACAGAAAAATATATCACGCATACGAGTAGTTGGTGAATTGAATTTCAATTGTATGAATTTAAATATTCTAGAAAACGATCAGAATTGGCTGTATTATTTCTATTAATTTAAAATGTTTGTCACTCTTCATGGCCCTTAAAACTTAAAACGTAAATTAAAGTCACTAGTCAAAATAGTTGATATTAAACATTAAGGCGTAACAATTGCCTACTGATAGAATCTTCTAGGATATAAGTAAAACTCGTTGACAAATATCCTATATAAATATATTCAGAAATTGTTATTTACTCTTTTAAGCTTTTAAGTACCTATCTGATGGTTAGCTCCATACATTTTTTAGTATTCTTATTATTAACAACCAAATGCTAATATTTGGTAGGAGAGTTAACCTCTCTCTTTTGTGGCAAAATCCGTCTTGAATTAATTTGATGTATTTTCTATTTAAAGTACAGTCATCTATTGGTCAGACCGATTTAAATCGGTTTGAAATTATTTCTTGGTTGATCTTTAAATTAATCTTCATACATTTTCCATAAATTTGCTAGACCAAGCAGTAGCTTTGTGTACCTAGCACATTTATTATAGTTATTTACACTTTTGCTGTATTTATGTTCTCCATCTTTTTTTTTTTTGGTGAAAGTGCCAACAAATGAAAGAATAAATATATGTATATAAGTGTGCGTGTTTGTGGCTGTGTAGCATAAGCCAGCTGGCAAATGAAAAACTTAGAGCAAAGCCAACGACAACTGCTGACACAGAGAAAGTGTTAGTTGTTTGCTGCATTGGCTTTGCTTTCGACTTTCCCCGACAGCACCTGCTCCCATTTTAACCACCCACCGACCCACTCACTCAGTCAGTTGCTCTAATACTACCTACTTTATTTTCACAATGCATTCAACTCTTTCTGACCCACACATGCATTGGAATATCCTTTTTAGAAACTAGTTTCCTTCCCAAGTCTATGTAAATCCACAAAAGGAATCAACCGAACTGACAACATTGACAACAACTGGTCAGAAATATATGTATATATAATTGAAAGTGTATGTTTCTATTAGTAAATGTTCTCTTTTTATTCTTTTACAGATTCCGAATTAGAAGAATTTGAGACACCGGCCCGCTATAGACCAGACTCGCTAAGCGCTTTAAGTCGTGCCACACGTTTCACTGAGGACGAAATCAAACGAATTTATCGCGGTTTTAAAGCCGAGTGCCCCACGGGCGTTGTCAAGGAGGACACTTTCAAAGTGATCTATTCACAATTCTTTCCACAGGGAGGTTCGTGCGGTACAGTATAATTCGTTTCGTTAACATTTTGTGACTTGAGCTCGTGAATGATAGTTGCATTAACGCTTGTATTGTATTGTAAATGCCATTTCTAATGCATTTTAGTTAATCATTTACATTGAGCTTTAATTAGTAGTTGGTTGTATTGTTTTGTTTATCTTAACTGTTGTGTTGTTTCTCTTTTTATTTTTACTCTCGTTGATAAATAGTCTGAGAAAGATCGAGCATTATCCCTAACTTGGACATAATAATCTCTAGAAGCATTGGAAATGGACAAGATTTAAGACAATTATTTAATCGAAATTCGATTGCTAATGATTTACAATGCCCCCAATAAGAAGGAATAACTGGGTTAGTTTCCAAGCCATTTTGAGAGTTAATTCAGTTGTTCAACCTTAAGCTGGCCAACAAATAGGTATAGACAATATATTAGTCTACCAACTAGTTAATAGAAAATATTGTGAATGAAAAAACTAAGCTGCTTGGCAAAAGCTTGTAAACTGAATTGAAAGCAACTTAAAGGCCACAGCAGAGTTAATCATAATGACTAAGGGGATGATGATGAGGATGATGATGACGCTGTTGGTTTAATTCAAAAGATGCCAAACAGGGGAAGAGCCCAGTTGGCTTGTAAAAATGAAATGCACAGAGTAAATTAGCGCAAAAGTACAAACAAAAAAAATGAGCAAAAGGCAACAAAGGAGAAGCAAAGCATAAAAAGCAAAATCATGTTTCAAAAGTCGGTATACTAAAGGGGACAGAGGAATGAGGGGGCTGGTCTCAGTCCCAGTCCCGTTCGTAGTCGCCCACTTGACCTCATTGCCCTTTAACTTTGCCTTTTCATCAACTGCAACTGCTGAAAACAGAAATTGACTTTAATTTCCATCAATAAATTCTACTTAAAACACACATGATCGTCTGACTCCCCAGTCTGTATGTCTGTCGGTCTCCCAGACGGTCTTTCTTTCCCTTTGCCTGCCTGTCTCTTTGTTTGTATGTGTGTGCGTACACTTTTCCTGCCTGTCCTGTAATGAAACTAATCCCAGAGGCGGCAAAATATATTGCTACACATGTTCGCCACTAAATTATTATAATAAACTTATTTTGCCTGGCAGGAAAATGTTTCTGCAGAATCTTTCCACAACAACAAAAGCAAAAGGCGGCAACGCATAGCAAAAACAGTTGCCGATAGACAGAAAGCAGAAGACAGGCGACATGCGAGATGCGAGAAATGCTTCAACTTTCTTCATCGTCAGTTATCTGATGAAAAATAAATAATGAAAGCATTTTTTATTTTGATAAGCCGCTTTTCCTCCTCTCGACAGACACATGACAAAAAAAAAACGAAACCAAAACGCCACAACGAAAGGCAAAGGCAAAATGAGGTGTCACAATTGAAATACCCTATTTTATGATCAAATTATCCAGGCCAAACTATGATATATGAATATTAGATTTGAATCATCAAAGGGGGGTTAAAGCCGGTGAGAGGTGGCAATAGTTGGTCCAAAATACACACAAAACTATCATGGAATGAATGAGTGAAATGAAAGCGGCTTAATTTTCATTTACTTTGCCTTACAGGGTATAAAAAACAAAAACGTAATACGAAATGGCAAGCAAAAGTATACACAAACACCCATATGTATGTATTTATGTACATACATATGTATGTATGTAGGAAACCTCCAGAAAAAGGCAACAAAAAAATCCTCATCAAAGCTGGTGATTTATCACTTTCACCCCCTCCTTCCCCCCTCTAGGCATCTTCGTCTTTAGAATTTCTGCTTGCTTGCTATTCCCCCAGTTTGTTTTTGTTTTTTTCCCCTTGTTTCTTGTATTTTGGCCAAGAAAAATTTTGCACAAATTTTATAACAATTTTTACATGGCACATTTGCAGTCATTTTTGATTTGCCCGAAATGAGAAAGAAAAAATATGCTTGAAATCAAGTACACTATACAAATACCCTGTAACCAGCTTGCATTGTATGTGATGGATAGAGCAGAGGAAGACTTGGGATTATATAAGGTTGATGTTGATGGATCATTGAGATGATGAGAAATGTTCGTCTAGTTAAGCCTTATAGGTCGGTGCAGGGTATACAAATAACCACACGCACACAGACAAACACACACACACACACACACGCAATATGAGTGTTGAGCAGATGCTATCCGTTGCCTTTGAGCTTTGACCTTAATGTGTCTGTGTGTGTACGTCATGCGTCATAAAAATACATTAAGCATCAAACGGCGACAATAAATTTTGACAAATACACATTTTTTGTATGTGTGCGTGTGTGTGTGTATGCGTGTGATTTATTTTTGGGTAAGAAACAAAAGGAAAAAAATGAATGAAATTTTCGGTTTTTTTTTTTTTTTGAGCAATTATGTTTTGAATTATGTGCAGAATGATGCATTACTATAACTTGTCTGCACGTATTCAGTTTGGCGAAATAATTTCTCTTTTAAAGAGCAAGAACATGTCTTCTAAGGACTTCGAAATGATCATAACAGCAAATAAAGGAAAAAAAGACAAGTTGTAGCATAATTTGTATGCTCTTTGAGAGTGGCAAGCAACAAATCAGAGCAACACAAAAATATATTTTCAAGGTTTTTGAAAGATTTTTGCTTTTCGCCATAGCTTGGCCCCTTTTTTATGGACTGTTACTTTTTTTTTGAGCTTTTCAAGAAGGTGTAAATGCCATAAGCGCGCATAAAATGGGGCGAAAAAAAATAAAGCAAACCCTTAAATAAGAAAACGAAGACGAAAAAAAAAAACAGAAAAATTTAGGAGTCGTCATAAACATAAACCAAGACTCCTTCTCCTTCGAAAGCCACGCCTCTTTAGCCCATCATTCCAGCATTACGAACGCCTACTTTGTGCTCTAATGGTAATAAAGAAATTTTTCATCGCTTACTGTGGGACTGAGGTAGAGGAAATGAAAGCCAAAAGAAAGTTAATTGTCAACTCTTTCCCAACCACATAAGTAGGCAACACTTTTGTTGCCTTGGGCTTATCATCAACAGCAGCAGCAGCCAGGGCGGTAGCCAAAGCGGCAGCCAGAGTAGAGAGCGACTGAGATGAAAGATGGAAATGTAGCAAACAGGGAAACAGAAAGAGACGGACGCATAATTAGCTGCAAAGTTGACTTTTTCCCAGTGATAAACAGAAAACTTTTGCGGCTGACAAAAACTGAAAAGCAAAGCAAAAGTTTTGTTGCAAGTTTTTTAGAATCCTCCATTTTTGTTTCTTGGTTTCTGTTGTTGTTGTTATTGTTGGTTTTCTTTTTTAATGTTTAACTTTTTGTGTGTGTTTTATACATATATATACATACATATATGTATGTAGCTGTTGTTGTTGTTGTTGTCTGACGACCCCCATAAAAGTTTTGACCTTGCTCCAAATAACATTCATATATACTTATGCTGGCATATCTAACATGAATAAGAATCACTTTTAGATATTTAGCTAGAACACTGTTTGCTTGAAGAGTATGTTCTGTTTGTGTGTGTGCGTGTAAGCACTTAACATTTAAAACCCTTGAAATAAATGAGAAATAATATTTGCATTAAATGTCTTGTCTTCTTTTAATTTCCGAAAAAAACCAAAAAAACAACAGCGAATCCAACTTTATATGCACATTATGTATTCAACACACTGGATCAGGATCACAGCGGCATTGTTAGCTTTGAGGTGAGTAACAAAACCATTAAAACCATAACTGCCAAGTTGGCTAATTAAACTGAAATTCATTTGAAAGATTTACTCAAATGCTAAGCTCATATATTTTTCATATTTAACGAGCTAAATTGAGTGACAAATAGAGAAAGAAAAACTTGTCAAGTAAGGAAGATATAGTCGAGTTTTTCTTCATATTCTTCTTAAATTCTTATAGCTTTAACTTCTTTTTGTTAAAGACATAAAAGTAATTGCTTATTCAATGGCATTACTATGTCGATAATTGTCAGCAATTTGATTTATGTTTGATTTATTTAAACAATGAAAAATAACGTCTCGACGACCGTTTTAATATAGTCGCGGCGAGTGGCCGACAAACAACAAAAAAAAAACCTAATATTACGCAATTTAATTTACTTACTTAAGTCCAACAATTTTGAGGAGGGGTGCGCGGTGGTATGTCCTGGGGCAGTAAGGCAACAATTTTTTGATATAAACAAAATAAGAAGAAGAAGAAGCAAGAGAAAAGCACCACCCAAAAAGAGGACCCCTAAGTACAATGAAATTACTTTAGACATTTTAAGTATAAAATATGTCCGACAGTTACGTTGAGTTTCGCCAACATCGAAAGGGAATGAGTTACCAAAGGGGACAAAGGGGCCAAGCCAATTTCGAACATGACGAATTCTGTTTACCCTTGGCGGAGTCATCTTTCTTTATTAGAACAAACTATAAAATTGATTCAGAGAGTTGCAAAATTGAAATGAAATTCCTATATTTCCTTTTACTTTTTCCGTGCAAGGGTATCAAAAGTAAAAGTAAATGTTGGACAAACGTTGAGCTGGGGGAGAGATGAAAAACATTGTATATATATATATATATATATCGAGCATTAAATATATATATATAGAAGCCAACAAGAGGAAAATTCCTTTAGCCGTAAGCGCATTTAGTTACGGTTTATTAGTGACAGCGAAAAGCAAAGTGCAGAGCATTAAACAGAAGAAAAAAACAAGAAGATGAAAGTCCTTTCTCATTAGACTCAAGCCACATAGATGTTTTTTAACGCTCTATTAAATGCACCTCCTTACAATTCCCCATTTTGTTTCTTTTTTTTTAAGTGGGGGGGGGATTGGGTTGACATTAAGTTCATAATGTAGCTAAGTAGAGACCAAAAAGCTTCTTAAACTTGCTGACAAAGTCGTTTTAATGTTTCAGTTGAAGATTTGAGGCAAAGAATAAAGATTAAGCTGACATTATGAAGAAGAATGTCTTAGTTAAAATCAATTTGCCGATTATTAATATAAAAACTTGGAGTTTTACTTTCGAATCTTATCAACATATTCTTTTAGCCAACTAAAACCCTTCTCAATATTGACTTTCATCTATTTTCGCTTTTAAGTCAAGTCAACTATCTGAAAATCAAAAATAAACTGCATTCTAACTCTTTTAGTGTCGGCACAAAAAGAACAAAATACAATTTGTATTGTCTAGAAAGCGGAAACAGCAAAAAACAACAACGAAACAAAGGAAAACCAAAAGAAACAAAAAGAAAAGAAGTCAAGAAATTGAAGGAGAGTGAAAAAAAAAAACTCCCTCGTGGTTAGGGCAATAACAAATTTGCTCGCCTGTCCTGTGACTGCCTTTGCAATGTCCGAACATGAACTTCATTTCCGGTCCGGCCACGCCTTGGATGCCCATGCAAGATAGAATGCGCCACTGTTTGTTCGTTTGTTCGTTGGTTCCTTAGTTCGTGTGCCATTCGAAACGATGAATTATGGAGATTTTAACGCCAAGACACTGTCGAAGGCACACACAACTGTGTCGCGCGATAAAAAACAAAAACAAAAAAACGAGCGAAAGGCAAAAGCACAAAAGGTTCACAAACCAAATAATAGGAAAATACGTATGAACCATGCAATGTGAAAACGGAATTTTCCAGCACGGCAAAGGCCAAAATAGAGATGGTTACGTGTGAAATCGCTTAGCACGAAATCGCTCAATTATTCTCAATTAAGAGCACTAGCTTTGCCATCTGTATAATCCAGACAGACCATGAGTTTAGGTTTCGCATATTTGACAAGTTTAAGATGGGACTTCAATTTTGTGTTGCATACTTCCGGGATGGCATTCGAATTGAAGACGAGACAAGACTTTATTATCACACTGAATTTTAAAACTCCGTTTTTAGAGACTTTACAGAGCCGCAGATTTGTTGGTTTTTCTTAACAATATTACCAAATGTCGCCCAACACGCATTCATCTTGAGTTTTCTCTTGCTCGCCATCCATCTGGCACACACACACACACACAGGCAATTGACGCCTTTTGGCTTATCTTTCATTTTTTTCCTTTTCGCCAACTCGACATGTAAATGTTGTTAAATAATGACCCCTCTAAAGAAATTGTAATGACTATAGGGCACGTACATGCTCCTTTTCGAAACAAGGCAAGGCCCATCTCCAATTCACACCCAGTGCGGTGTGTGTGTGTGTGTGTGTGGGGTGCAAAACGACTAAGTGGAGGACTTCCGTTTCTGACACATATTGTTGCAAGGTACTTTATGCGCGATTTGCATGACAGTCGCGTTCATTATTAAATTGCCAATGGGCACAACAACAGTGTATAAATCTAATAATAATGGCCAAAACCGACATATAAACATAAGTAAACGGGGGGTGTGGCAGAGAGAAGCAGAGGACTGGGTGGCAGTTAAATTGTAAAAGTTTCACGAAATTGCCAGCTGCTTGGTTAAAAATTTAAACTTATATAATTGCCACACGGCAGAATTTTCCTCAACCCAACCAACCAACCATCTAGCCAAATGTATGAAAGTTCTCTTCGTCATCTTTTTGCTTTGTGGAAAAGTTCTTATCTAAATGCATTTATTACTGGCATCTAGAGAAAGTTAAAGGTGCCATAAGATTGAGAGGAGATTTCATTTCGAACCAAAAAAGTTAGAAGAAAGATAAAAATTTATTGCCGACTTTATTTGTTCAATCGTTTTTTTGTTTTAGGATTTCGTGCAAGGACTTTCGATATTATCGCGCGGCTCTGTGGAGGAGAAACTGCGTTGGACCTTCTCGCTATATGACATCAATGGCGATGGCTTCATTACGCCCGAGGAAATGACTGACATTGTGACTGCCATATATGAACTGATGGGCCGTTTACCGGACGAGTGTCCCGAGGAGGAGAAAATCAAGGGCAAGGTGGAGCAAATATTCCAGGTACACAATTCATTCATCCATAATCATAATTGTTAATGTTAATGCTAATTAGGTTGGTTTTTCCAATTGAAAATGTGAAAAACTTTCGGTCTCTTTATGCAAATCAAATTACTCATCAGTTATTCAAACAGACGGAAAGTGAGAAAGAGAGGGAGGGAGAGAAAGAGAGAGGGACTCACTGTCTCGCTCTTGGCTAATTGAGTTGCCGGAACACGCAAGGCAGTTTGCCCTTTCCGCATTCGGATGTTCCCCTGGCCATGGAACTAAAATAATTATATATCAAGAATCTACTCCGAATAACCGCAAACATTTAATGCTTTAACCAAGACAAATTTAGTTTAATCTAGTTTACAATTAAATGTTTGTTTTTTGTGTGTGTCTTGTGCAGAAAATGGACATCAATCGTGATGGGGTTGTGACTTTGGAGGAATTTTTAGAGGCATGTCGCAATGATGAGGCAATATCGAGATCGATGTCCGTATTCGAATCAGCATTCTGACCATATCCGACCGACAAGGGTGATGAGTATACGGCGCGCAAACAGCGGCGGCATCAGCTGATGGATACTGAGAAACGTAAGTGCAATCACAAGATGATGATGATGAAGAACAGACAACAAGAAACAAGCAACAAACAACGTAGCTCTAGACAGAGGCAACAATCAGCTGCCAGACATCGTCATGTCATTGATATGGATAGGGCAAGTTCAAGTACCACAGCAACGGCAATCACAATTAATTGGAATGATAATGACGATGATGATGATCAAGATAATGATGATGATGATGATGACGACGAAGAAGATGACGACGATGTCGATGACGATAATGATGTAGATGATGGCGGAGATGCAGATGATGATGATGATGTGGAGAGCTGTAAACACTGTCGACCACATGGTCGAAACCAAAGGCAGCACTCAAAATCGAGGTCACGTAAACGTTGCAACAACAACAATGCCAACAGCAACAGCAACAGCAACAAAAACAACAACAACAACCACAACAAGAGCAAGCCACGTTCACGTTGGCCGGAATTGAATGTGGCCAATGAGCAGGCCATACGCTTTCGCTGTCCACAAGTTGGACCGCAGGTGGGACGAGGCGACCTGCCCACACCACAGCCAATGCACTTCCATCATCCGCAACAGTTGCCACATCTGCCGCAGTTGCAGCCACAGATACTGCAACAGCATGCAGCAGCGACAATAAAAACCAAGGGCAAACCAAAAAATCAATGTCAACGTCAACGTCAGCCAAAGAGAAAGCAGCAAAGCCATGAGAAATCCTTGGAAAAACCACCAGCATTACCAGCAACAGCACCACCAGCAGCTGCACCACCACCACCTCCACCACCACCACCACCACCACCACTACCACCAGCACAACCACTACCACCACCGGCACCACCGTTGCCACCCTTAGGCATTGATGTGCCACCACCGCCCCACGAAGGAGAGCTGCTTCCCAGCACTCCCGATTCACCGTCTTTGGTAACTGTCAGTACTTGGTATACGGTGGCTAAGCAGGGTGTCTCCTGCTAAAATATAACCACGTCTAAATCCTCGACCACGCCCACATCCACAGCCCACGCCCACGACCCGTTCCCCTTCCTTAGTGAGTATGACTAATGCAAAGAAACAAACAAAAATCAAGATGAACAAAAATAAACAAAAACCTCTATTAAATTTAAATCAAATTGTCATAAGTCCAAAAATAAATATTTAAATAATAATTAATGTATGTATGTGTGTGTTGTTGTTGTTTGTTTTTTTTATATATATATATTTAAATTTATATTATTAATTATTCATAAATTTTTTTGTCATTTTCCTTTCTTTTTCAATGATGTCTTGTTAAATACTTTTTTCCGTTGGAAATTGTTTTTTTTTTTTTTGGCATTAGATTAGTCTAAGACCAAAAATCAAATTCTCTGTGTAATGTAAAATGTGTTATAGCTGTAATCCAAAAAAATATATATATAGGTATAACAAGAAACAAAACGGAACCATTCGAAACTATTAAAATATATTCGAAATCGTTAAAAAAACAAAAAGTGAAATCTTTAGGAAAAGCCATTGAAAACATTTTTTGTATTCAATCAGCGAAAAATAAAAAAAAAACAAAACCCAAAATAAATACTATAAACAACTAAAACAAAAAACAAAAGAAAGAAAATCTTATTGTATTATAAATGTCTTAAAATTAGTGTTAAAAACTTGACGTTAGCTGTGATGAAATCTCTTAAAAACAAACGAAAAAAAAGAAACCAACAAAACAAAAGGAAGAAAAACGAATAAAATAATTAAATAGAATTGGCTTAAATTTGCTCAAAAACAAAAACAAAAAATGCATGACAAGTGCGTGAGTTTCTATATTTAAATGTATGTCTATGTGTGTGTGTGTGTGTGTGTGTGTGTGTGTGTGTGTGTGCGAGAGTGTGTGACTATGTATTAGTTTAATATTTAGTAGAAAATGCCTAAATGCAATGCCAAAACATTGTAGATCACGTTGAAATTGAAAATCAATCGATTGAATGCATTTCTATTTATATATAAGTTGGATTATAGACAAATTCGTATTTAGCTTTAAAATTAGATAAAAAATCAAAAATGTCTTCTTATATAAACCTAATTGAAACTGCATTTAGGCAATTTTCCATAAAAAACAGTTGAAAGTTAAGTGAAAATTTAAGTTGGAAAAAGAAACAATTTGGAATTTTTTTCTTTCAGATTTTGTTAACATGAGTTTATCCTGTTTCAAGTGATCAAAATTTGGACTTTGCTTTTGCTGTTCTCTTGTTGATGTTGTTCTTGTTCTTTTTTGGTAACATTAGACACACACACACACACATACACAGAGCTAGACGACACACATATGCATAAAGCTACTTACACAAACAAACACAAACGCATGGGAATTGAAATTTGTTAATGGCAATTAAATTTTCTGCTTTCTCTTCTTTCTCTTTCTCTCTTTCTCTCTTTCTTTCTCTTCCTTTCTTTCTCTCTCTCTCTCTCTGTTGCTTTTATTAATGCTGCTGCTGGCTCACACACACACACACACACACACATGCAAATACATATAGGCAAATGCCAAATTAACAAGAAAATTTAAAAATAACAAAAATAATGATGATCTGATTGTGCCCATGTCAGCTGCCTATACATAAATATATACATACTTATGATACAATTGTCCGATCTGCATTGGAAACTGAATTGAAATTCCTTAAACACAAAAACAAAAACATACATTTTGGCTGCCTTAAGAAACATTATAAAAACCAGATCGGCTCAACGAGTCTAAGAGAAGAAATCACCCAAGAGGCGTAAAATCTGCAAATGATCAACATAGACACTAATACTGATGAACAACAATACACATATGTATATAAAAACAAAACTGAAAAGGTTCCACAGCAACAACACGAAACTAAAACATGCCACAGGACGTAGAAAGTAGAAAACTTGTCTATGGATAATTCTACATTTCGATGACTTCAAACTTGAGTATTCTTCTGCCGCCTACCCTTGCCCCACCACTAACAATAATGTAAGTACTATTCGTGGTCACTAGGTGACCAAACAGTCCCAATCCCATCCCGAATCCTCGTCTCATTGTCTACCCACTTTATGGAAAAAAACGTCATGCCATGGCACGCGATAAAAAACGAAAGCTTTACACAATGAAACTAAAAATACATAAAAACAAAAAACATATATATATATATAAAGAAAAAAAGAATTAAAAGAATTAGAGAAATTAATCTAGCAGAATCGAAAGAAAAAAAAACAAACTGTGTATTTAAACCAAATACTATATTTATACAAAACAAAAAAAAACCCAGAAAGAGGAAAATATGTTAAATGAAAGCTAAATGCTTGTTCTCACAATAAATTTTCATAGTGTGATTCTTTACGATAAGATCGATTGATTAACAGATTTGGAGAACTGATCAAAAGGTTTTCGATGAATTACAATCTTTAGCCAGTTGGTTTTTGTAGCATACTTTTCTGGGCTAGAATTGCATGGGTGACAAAATCTGCTTATAGGGCGACTTACCAAACCATTGTCTCTAAACAATAATTAAAGTACTTTCTGAAAGTAATTTCTTGGTATGATGGATCGCTTAACGAGAAACAATGCCAAAAGCTCCTATTGAGTGGCGCATCTGCTTAGTCAATCAATTATTGACAAAAACCAAAAGCAAAATAATAAAAAAAGAAAAAAAAAAACATACAGGTATACAATTTGACCAAAAGAGTTTTTCATAAATTGGTCAAATAGAATCACACTATGGATTAGCCCTGTCGACATTTTTGAAAGAAAAAAATAAAACAAACAAACAAACAAATTGAAACAAAGTTAAATAGGAAATGTATTGTATTTTGCTGTTGCTATTGTATCTATTTCAATTCATAAATAAATATCAAAGAAAATCAAATGGAGAGCAAACAAAAAAAACAGAAAAACACTTTTGAATCAGAAATTGGACCATGAAAAGAGGAAAAAAAAACCAAAGCAAAAAAAACTAAAAGCATATACTTCATATACATATGCATACACACATATATATGTATATTTGAATATATTATAGCGAGAAACAGAAACGACTACAAATATTTATATATATTTGGTGTATTGTAATTTTTTGTAGCTAGGAAAGTAAGTTACACACAAAACTATTAGGCATAAAAAGTAACGAAACAAGAACAAGAAGATTATTATAACAATAAATTAATAAATTATGTATATATTTAGTTCAATGTGTGTGTTTTTTAAACTATTTCAATCTCCCTTTCCCTATGTCTTTCTCTCTCCACTAATCGCTTTCTCTCTATCTTTCTCTCTCCCTCCTTTTCTCTATCTATCTAAACTCTCAGTCCGTTTCAAAAAAAAAAAAAACAAAAATTAAGGAAAATCCAGAATGAAAATTGTTGCATTTTGAGAACATTTGAATCTCTCTATATATTCGTATATATATAAATCGTTTATATATATGTATATATAGCTGCGTACTTAGCTGTAGTCTTCCAAAAAAGAAAAACACAAAACGAAAAACAAAAGAATGCAAAACTAATTCCACTTATACTTAGAAAAAAAAAACAAAACAGTAAATATATATATATATGTATATGTATGTATATATATATTTGAACCTGTAGCAAATTTGTACCTTGGCTGAAACACCTAAAAACGAAAGCTTTCAACTTTACAAGCAGAATTGAACAAGAATTCAAAATGAATTAAAATTCAACAATAAATAAAATCTACCGAAACTCTGAATCAAGATGGAGATTAACAAAAACCAAAGAACAATTAACTAAACCCCCCCCCCACCACCCTTCCTAACCCAAGAAAAAAAAAACAAACATAGAATTACAAACTTTTTCTTAAATAAATAGTTAAAACTCAACAACAATTTGGTGTCCAACAAAAACAAATAACACAAACTCAAAAACACAAATACAATTGCAAAAACAAAATCAAACACAAACTCACTAAGTATAGCAAAAGAAAAAACAATTGCATTAAAGTATAAAAGGAAATACAATAAATGTTGTAATATCAAATAACAAAGCGTTAAATATCATAATGAAGAAACACACAAAAAAAAACTGTATTATTTTTAGATAAATGTTAAATGAAAATTCCAAGCAACAACAAAGAAACAAACAAACCAACAACCAACAAAACACAATTGCAATTAAATTTCTATCTAAACACACTCCAAAACTCAACTCAAAACTAAACTAAACTAAACTCAACTAACTCAACTTTGAATCTTACAATTAGCTCTATCTATTGTTACAAAATTAAAGAAGAAGAAGAAGTACATAAATGAATATAAAAATCGAACAAAACAAAAAACGTTACTCCTTCGAAGTATTGGTTTCCTCTTTACTAATCTATATATATATATATAAAATACTATATATTACTTACCTTACCGATAGATTTCAAACCGATGCGATCTGCTCTGATCGGATGTGTTCTGCTTCTGGCCCGGCTCCCGCCCCCTCTTAGCACGACAATATAATGCCAATTCAATATGGAAATACAATATGTACCTACCTACATATGTACAGATTCTTCACCCACAAATAACTCTGACCCACCCCGACCCCTTTACAACTAAAACAAGACAAAAAAAAAAAACACAAATACAATAACAATTATATAACACGAAAATATATAGATTGAAAACATTTCAACACATGCGAATTGTTTTGAAATCAATCACAAATAGTTCAAACAGCAATATTACAAACTTTTCTCCCATTGATTGGTAATCTGCATAAGGACCAAAATTTTTGCCTGACAATTCGTTTAAGTTAGTGAGAATCCCCAAGTCCTGATTGTTTCGTTACCCCTTGACTTCACTTTACTTATTATCCATTTCATGATTCTGCTGATGATTAACGAACAATCAGTCAGCGAATTGCTAGTCAAAATTATCCATGAATAGATAATGCGATCCATTTTCTTGGATCACATCTCGTCCACATATTGCTAGGGGATGCAAATCAAGAGCCTTGAACGAACCAGATTATCACCAACAAAAACAAAAAAACGAAGATATATATAATCATCTGCTAAGTAACGGTTATTATCAATGTTGTATATGACTGTCAAAACAAAGAACAAAACGAAGCAATTATCAAATATTGTAAAATTTAAATAAAAGGTGTCAAATTTTCGTACTGAAATTAAAAGCAAAAACCAAACAAAAAAAAAGAAGTATATATATGAATATATAAACTATTTGACTCAATGTTCTTGTTTTTATTATTGTTTAGTATTTCCTCTATTTTATCTCTTCATTTGAAATGAGCTAAAGATGAAATAAAGGTAAAAAATATATGTACATAAATATAAGAAAAACATATGCGAAAATGTTTGTATGCCCTTGCAAAAGCTAAGCTACTTTATTTCTTAATGATTCAATCCTGATGAAAGACGATAAAGTTTTTTGTACTATAGTTTATATCAGGAACGATCCGTCAATACAATAACTCAAAATTCTAGAAGATAAAATAAATATTGGGAAAAAAAGACTCATGCCCTTTTGTGAAACCTTTTTGATTTACCACAAGCCAATTTCTGATAAGGTTAATATCTGATTAAATAAATGGATTGGATGATATTTGAATGAGATCCAATTTCGGATACCAAGGAGATTTGAATGGCGTGAAATGTTATGGTCAGAGAGAATTAAAACAACAACTTAGTCTAAAATTTGTTAGACAACACTTTTATTATGATTACTTTTGACAAGAAAACTGCCAAAATTCGCTATATGTATATAGAATATATATTTGTTTTTCCTAGAGACCAATCGATTTTGTTGCTTTTTGCAAGGGTATAAAAATTTCGGCTTGGCCGAAATTAGTCTCTGAATCTTTGGTTTTGTTTGCTTTTTAAAATCAAACTAAATAAATAATGGATAATGGTCATTAGAAGGTATTTTTAGAATCTCGTTTTAGAGAATTTCATAAATAATTTTTTGTGTATTTTGTTAACAAAAACCAAAAAAACAAAAATAATTTCGTTAGTGCAGAAAATACATGTCATATGTAGCATTTAGATCTAAGCAAAAAATCGAGCAAATGAAAATGAAATCGAACTTGAAAATATTTATTACAAAGCAAAAAAATAATATGAAGAAAAAAAAACAAAACAAAAATAAAAACCATATATCAAAACTTTATTGTTGTCAGAAGAAGAAAATTATAAATACAAAAAAAAGGAGCAGAGCCCAAAAAAAGGTATATAAATAATTATAATCATATAGGAAAATGAGCAAGGAAAATGAAACTTTTATCAAATAAACCGCAAAAACAAAAAAATGAGAATTTTAAGTATTACAAATTGATCAATGTAAATGTTCACTCTTTACTTTCCTAGAAAACGAAGAAATGGCAGAAAAACAAAAGAAAATGAAAATGAAAACCCAGTTTAGTGGAGTAAATGAAAACCAAAATGTTATAAATACAATTGCAAATTGATAAAACCAAAACAAAGAAATCAAATATTTAAAATATATATACACATGTCTAGTGTATAAATATATATACGTTAGTTGTAATGCCTAGCTGATCTTTTTTGGTGTACATTTTAACAAAAACAAACAACAAAACGAAAAGAACAGAAGAAAAAAAAACTGGTCATGGAAAAAAGTTTTAAAACTAACAAAAAACGAACAACAACAACAACAAAAAATGAAGAAGAAACCGTTTAAATGCAAACTGCATGAACCAAAAATAAACAACAAATAAATAAGCAGATCCACTTTCATTTAAACGGAATGATGACGATTTTTTTGTGAAGTTAAAAAATACTTATGTATAAAATCAACAAACTACAAACAAAGAGAAAAAAAATAATAAAAAGAACAAAAAAAATTCAAAAAAATAAATAAAAACAATATAAAATTTACCAAAATATTTTTTTATTATTTGCCATTCGAATGTTGAACCTTGGGTTAAGGTGAATGGATGAGGACCCATCTAGCAGGCGGAAATGCCTTGGAACAAAAGACAATATCAAGGATTAATCAAAAACGAAAAATTATTTTCGCAAGATCCAAACGCACCAAAGAACTAATCCTAGCAGTTAGGAAATAAAGAATAACTATTGAAATGCAACTTGTTAGAGCAATGCATTAAAAAAAATAAGAAATTTACTTACTTCATTTCAGATTCTGTTGAGATTGCAGACTAAAAAATAACGTATACGCTATGTTGGCTGATAAGTTTAGAAATTTAATTGATACAAGTTATGCCTTTGCACCCCTTTTTGTTTTGTTGTAAGTAATTAAGAAGAAGCTTAACTTCTATCTGTAGGGTATTAAATTTTTGTCTTAAACGCATTTCGAACACTTTTACGATTCTTCCATGGCACAGGCTGCGGCTTTATGGCTCGTGCTCTAATCCCTGACGCCTCCTTTTGACCCATGTCTTGTGCCCTGTTATCCTCTGTTGCCCACATTCGCCCCACACGATATTGGCTGCACGTGTGCAGGCTGCCATTTGGAGTTTTGACATTGAAACAAATTGAAAAGTTGCGTTACGTTCGCCTGTTCGGTTTTAATGGCACATGGAGGCGATACATGGCATGGATACACTCATATGCTCAGGCAGACACGTTCAGGTCGAGGTCCAGCAATTAGACCACGTCCCGTCACGGTTCGGACCCTATGCCCTCTCTCTCTTTCTCCCTCTTTCGTATGCTTGTCAATAACTTCATTTCCGCAACAACGTGATTTAATTAACGATTACATTGAGGAAACAATTAAGTGAGTTTCCTTGTCATAATTATATACCCTTTGGCACAAAAAGAAGCACATTATAATCAAAAGCAAATACATACAAATGATCGTAAAAAAAGGGGTTAACCAGGGACCTTTTGGTTGTGTCGTTAGCGGAATACCCTTACCTTTATGGCCTGCGAGTCTCAATTGGTTAATATTTGAAACACTTTATTGAAATGAATCAAATTTCGATTTGATAAATATTTCATCCACCTATGAAAAATGATTCTAAATGGCAGACAGAGATTCAAGTTTAATTGAAATCTGTATGAATTGCTTTTAACGTTTGTGAGCTTTAATTTGGTATAGTAGAGAATTTTTTGCTTAAATTTTGTGTTAATATTTGTTATTGATTTTGTCTTAAATCAAAATCAAAAGGGACAGAAAAAAGGAAAGAAAATAGATTTGTGCTAAAAGTTGTTCGTATTTTTATTTATGTCTTCATTTCAACAAATCAGTGAAGATGTCTGTATCTATTTAACACCAAATATGGGTACCCATTCTTATTTTTCGGGGGGATGGGCATAAACATTGTTACATTGTTACGTTGTTGATATGTTGTAATAAATACGGACATTATGGCCATAGAAATAACAACAACAACATTAACAACAACAAGAACAACACACCATAAACCGTAGACATAGAAGAAGACGAAGAAGCTGAAGACATTAACGCCACAAATTTCGACATAAATGTGACACAAATGTCACACACACTTATTGATTTGGCCAGGACAAGGGCTGGGACTAGCACTAGGACAAGGTGGGGGTGGAAAGAAGGACATCGTCAGCGGGGGAATTGAAGGAAATGAATGAAATGGAATGGTCGACAAACCACTTACAACAAGTCAACTCGAGTCAAGTTTGGGTTGAGTTGAGTTGAGTTGAGTCCAAGCCGAAGCCGAAACCAAAACCAAAATTGAAATGGAACACTTCTCTTCTCCTTTTTCCTCTTGGTTTCCTCATATTAAGAGGAAACCACTGAAACATTGTTGAAGGTGTGTGGGTGTATGTGTACATTGGTGTGTGGGTGTATCTGTCCGCCTGTGAGTGTTGATAAGAGATTCCTCTAAAAAGACATAGGATGACCTTGGAAAATTGCCACTCAAGATATACTGGTTAATTAAAGTGAAAACTGAAGATTGAAATTTTAGTTTTACGCTGTAGAGTATATAGACATTATAATTATTGGTAAACGTTAACATAACCGACTTTATGTGAAAGACAATCTCAACACTTTAAACAGCTTACGATTTGGTTCTACTTCAATTTCTGCCTTCATCACAAAAAGAAAAGCTGCCCCGTAAAAGAGAAGATAGATGAGGACAGAAACCAAACTAAAAGAGAGAATAGAGTAAAGAAATCTCAAACAAAAAGGTAGGGATAATACATCAAGCGAGACCAAAAGAAACGAATCGAAGTGAAGATGAATACTGAAAATTCAATTATCGTATTAACAATAGCCTAAAACGAAACGGAAAGTAATGAAAGCAAAGCAATGTACAAACGAAGAGATGAAAACGAGAGACCAAAGAGACCAAGTCCACCAGACTTGGCCAAAGACTCAAAGACCTCAAGTGACCACATCAATAGAATCTGAGTTCAAGGCTGAAACCGCCTCTGATCAGCTAACTGGAATGATATTATTCAGAGCATAATTTTAGTTTAAGAACCGACTGGCTTATCACTAAATATCTTGTTAACAACAGCAAATACTTAAATCTTGCTGCTATTTATGTACAAAAAGCAGAACTCAAATGCCCAAGAAGAACAATACATTGGGAGCTGGCAGCCGTCTCGAAGGGAGGGAGGGAAGGAAGGAAGGCAATGCGCGGCGGTTACCAACAATTAAGTCGCATTTGTGCTAAAAACTTTTGCATTACGAAAATATGTTAAGACTTTTGTTCAACTTGTCCGACAAAAGTTTTTGGCTCGTGCCAACTTTACCCCTCCAGCAGGGGAAACATCCCCTCGTCCACCCCCAATAATACAAGCCATGTGGTTGGTAGTCTGAAGCTAACTAATTTGTTACTATTGCACATGATGCAGTTGTTTCCATCCCCTCTGAAGCACCCCAATAAAGTTTTCTGTATGAGAATTTATCCACATACATTTGCCTCCAGTGTCAGTCCCGCCAAGGGGGCAGGGGGTATAGAACATTGCCTGGACATTTATGGCATTTCTTGTGGCTACCTTAGGACACATTCCCACCATTTGCCCTTCGTGTTGGCTGAACTTTTCAATTGCATTTCAACTTTTATCTACACATCCGTTCAGCCACTTATTTACGGTGTTTGCTGTTTGGCTTTCCAGTTAGAAGTGGAAAAGTCTCTGATTAATAAGACTAACACCCGAAATCGATGCCGATGTTATGCGTAATTTATCGAATTGTCGAGAGACCGATTCCATTCACGAAAGATTTGATGAAATCTCGACCACAATTTGATGGCAAATTTCATTGTTGTGGTCCATTAGGATGCCCCACCCCGAAGTAGTTGAAGTAAATTGTGGCAAGTCCATTTCAAATTTATGTAACAAGCCGAACAAATATCGGAAATAAATATGCTGCCGAGGGAGAGGGATATGTATGTATGTGTGTGTGGAAATGCTTGACAGGAGGGGTGTAGGGTATAAAAAAAAATACTTATATAAATTGCCGAGACCAAATGCCAGGCATATTTTAATGCCACATCGATCATTTTGGGTGGTGGCTGGGTTCCTAATGGTATGCAATTGATTTTGACTTATTACGTTTTCCTTTAATATCTGTATGAGTGTGTATGTGTGTGTGTGTGTGTGTTTTGGGGGCAATATATCAATATTTGATGAAGATATGAGTACGATGATTTGTCGATTTCTTTTGTTTTGTGTGTGTTTATACCCTCTAAGCCAAGTCAAGCCATTGGTAAATGTAAATAAGCCACAAGGAAACATTTTGTAGATCTATAAACTTTAATTTCGATCCAGCAATTTTCTCCATATAGTAATATGAAAAACTTGTCAAATTGTACAAGCAGATTTGAAAATTCTGAATCTCATGAGGTTTCGAACTCAATTCAAATATTTTTAGGCAACAAAGGGAAATGGCAAGTCGATGATCGAAAACTTATGAATTGTATTTGGAATTCGTTTCGACATTTAATGCACTAAACACAATTTCACGTTTGATTGAAGCTTGAAATGACTTTGTTTTTTTTTTGTTTTGCCCCTTCGTTTTTGCAATTGGCCTTCTTTAGCTGATTGACGTAGCGAAAGCGGTAAGAAAATTTATTGAAATTAGCCAAGTTAGCAATTCAATCTATCATGCTGACTCAGACACATTCGAGCAAGGGAAATGGTAGTAGTAGTTGAACGTGTTAAGTGGCAAATCAATTGACATTTCTCACTCGTTCTCTCTCTCTCTCTCATGGTCTCTCTCGTTCTTTTCTACAGTTATCAATGTAATTGCTGCTGCTGAGCAACAAGATGCTTATTGATGAATGACCTTGTAACTTATCCTCACACACACACACACACACACTCCTCTCATTTCTTCTAAGAGTGCAGGAGAGGGAGGAGACCCCACCCAAATTTGTAAAGCAAGCAAAAAATATAACCGAAACCTACAGACAGTTTTATGTATACTCTTAATGCTCTTAAGGGTAAATAATATTTCATTCACGATGCTCGAATGCATATACCCCCTTTGAAATGGTAGTGTATCGAAATGCAGCAGAAAACCAAACGAAATGAGATGCATTACGAGAAGAGAATGATGATCTTGGCTCGAATGGCAAAGTGAAAGTGGATAGAGTAGCATAGACTTAGGCGTGGCGTAACATGAGCCACCTAAGGCTATGCAGTAAAAGACGAACTAATTACCCACTGCACTATGGGCAAAACGCCATTCAGAATTAGTTTTGCCCTAGCAAATCGATGCTAATTAATAAACCAAAAACCGTTTATGGTTATAAAATCTAATGAACTTATGTACAAGCAATTACAATTAAATCAATGTGATTCATAAAATTACGAAACTGAATCATAATTCAATCATTGACAATTGTTCCATTACGATTTCAATTCCGATTCACTGATTGTACATAGGTATATACTTGTATATATGTATGTGTATGTACCTATATATAGTTTGTATGTATGTATCTAAATGTTTCCCAGCACAATGTCTATAAATACGATGACCATGCAGTTAATTAAACAGAAATGAGTCAACATAATTATAATGCGTGTACCCACTTACCCATACACACACACACACACACACACACACCCAAATTCGCACATTTATATGTATGTATGTATGTATGCATATTTCATGCATAGGATTTGCGTTGTCTATGTTTATTTTAAGCAATTTGCTTATGTAAATTTCATTTGCGTAATTTCGCGCATTTTTCTTGCCACATTTTTGCATATGAATGTGAGTTAATGAGCAAGAGAGAGACAGAAGAAAGAGAAGAAGATGGAAAACGACAAACGAACTGCCAACTGCAGGTGGAATTGTCTAAAATATATACTACTATATATAATATGTATATGGGGAACAAATTTCATTTCCATTTTCACATACATATAGTTATAGAATTGCTTTGTGTTTCTTCAAATTAAAATAGATGATTGTACAAAATAAAACCAGATCCAACACTGAATGAATTTCTATATTATATTTAAAGGACCCAATCATCACGAATAGCCGTGTGTTCCTTGGAGAAATAAAAAAATACAAACACAAGAGAGAAAAATAAAAGAAAAAACGAAAACAGAAAATAAACTAAGTCAAGGCATCGACTTTGGCATACCACGCACAAAGTAAATAAAATATAAAATTCCCTTTACTTGCTACATAGGCTATCTCGTTCACTCTAACATGTTTGGGGGGAAATTGACAAGTTTCAGATTTCCCTTATTTCCTCCTGAAGATCTATTACTGCTGTGTTACATGCAGTTTGGCTATGTCAATATGCCATTTCATCCTTTTGGGTACAAGGTATAACCAGATGAAACCAAAAATCGTTTTAGACTTTAAGCCGTTACGCCTTTAATACACTAAACTGTAGTTGGGGAATAGAGTCAGGGCGTAAAGTTGGACTTGAATACTCACACACACACACACCCAGACAAATATGTACACGCACATGAATTTAATTCCCAAATGGACCATAGAGTCAGAAAAGAAAAAAAAGAAACCCACACACACAAATATATAAAAAGTAAAGGGCGAAAAAGAAGAAAGAAAAAAACAATATTGGAACAACAGACACACGGGATAAATGTTTGTTATCTTGAATTGTCTATACCCTTCCATCTGAACGATAGTTAAAACTAAAAGGTAAATTATCAAGCTTGAAATATAAAGAAAAATAGAAATATCTAATGTTGATATATCAATTGATCAATTTAAATTAAATTAAACAATTTTCTATGATTTACTCATTTATCTCACATATGATAGTGCATTTTAGTTTCTAAGTTTGTTCATTCTTTTTCATTTATGACAATTTCATAAAATGAAACCAATGAATAAGATTCTTTTAACATATTACTCATACGCAATGTGGTTATACATAGATGAGGAGAAAATTGTTAGAGTAAATGCAACGCATTACAATTATTAGCTGATTTCGCTATTGATACATGTATCATTTTTAGCTATAGTTTTATGCATTTTTCCCACTGTGCCACATCGAAACTTTAAAGTAAAAAGTCTAAATTACAATTAATATTATAAATTTATTTGTATTTAAGATAGTTTCAGTTTTGTTTATGTAGTTATAACTATTTTATATAGTTTGACTAGTTTATTAGTTCCCTTTGAACAGTTCAATGTAGTAGACATTAACCCTTTGAAAGGTCTGATAAGAATTTGGGATGCCTTTTAGATTGGTCATTCAAGTGAACCTTTGCCTCGTTAACTAAATATTTTACTATCTATAGTTCAGCGAAAGTAAAAAGTAGAGTAAAGGTGATTTTGGACCCTTACACACAATCGCGCGCATACACACACACACACAAAAACACACCCACACTCACACATACAACAAATGGCCCTTCGAGCTATTTTCATAAATTTTTGGCATAGTTTTCAGTTCCAAAAATAGTTGGGCACATAGAGAGTAAAAAGCAGGGTGAAGTGCTTTGTTGTTATACGACAAATTATATCATTAAAACTTCTTCTTCTAAAACAAAACGAGAAAACAACAGAAAAACGACGCAGAGTTGGGTCAAAATTACGAAAACACTAATAGCCAACCGTAAATGTTTGCCAGATACAAAGTGCAGTTTTTTTTTTTTTTTTTTTTGAGGATTGGGGCTAACTGAAGAGGTGGCAACTAACAAAACTTTTTTCTACTCGAATATTTTTTTCCAGGATACACACACAAAAGGATAGAGGACAACTTTTGTAGGCACTTGAGAACATCAGAGTAAAAGATGTACAGGATTTATACACACACACACACAGAGAGAAACACACACGGATATGCGGGGTAGATATTTGCATATAAGGGTCATGGACATGGAAAATGGCGTCAAGTGGATTCCATCTGATAGCAGCCCATGTCTTCAATCTACTGAGTTTTTGTGGAAAGTTTGTGTGTGTTTTCTTTTTTCTATTTTTCTGTTTTGGCTTAAGCGGATTTGGGTATGAACTGAACTAGGTTATCCGGATGACACCCATGGCAACATGGCCATGGATATGGCCGAGATATGTAAATACAAAGTCTCTTTAATGAGGTGAAACTTTCCTAAATATTGTTGATTCAGATACGATGTAGATAAACTGCTAAGCTGATGGACTGATGACTGAAAGGTTAACGTAACCAATTGCCCAACACAAAAATCCAATTCAATTTGCCAAGTCTGCCCACATCCATTAACACTTTAATGGAAATTTCAACAGGTTTCAATTTATCTGTGAATGGCAAAACTCAAGACAACAATAATAAATTAGCTCAACCACAAAACGTGCCTTGATTTGACACCTCAACACCTCAAGTTGGTATCTCAAATGGCCAGAAGACTTTAAAATCTCTAACTATGCAAAGTTTATTGGCAATTTCAAAAACCATTACAAATAATTATTTAGAGAATTCTTTGTTTTTTGTAGTAACAAGCGAAATCCCCAAGAAGCTAATATATAGAGTTAAATAGGATCTTTACCCCCATAAGTATGCAATAAGCAGTCCAATATGCAAAGTATAAAAAGCTCGATTAACAAAATTCTTTGTTTATACACAATTTTGAAGTTACCAGTTAAAAAAATTAATATATTTTCATCATATTGCATACTTTAAGGGTCAAAGTTCGTACCTAGATTCTCATTTTCACGTCAATTATTATTTGCCTTTCTGAAGAAACTGTTTCTAAGCATTCATCGTTTGACTTATGAGAATTGCCAATACAGTAGTGGACATATGTTTAGATTCACGTCTGTAATATACTATTGTGAGGTTTCACTGTGAAACTTATCTTCTTATGTGTGTGATTAGATACTTCCTACATACATACTACAACATAAAGAAGTGTAAAGTATCTGAAATTCTATCATAATATTCATTAAGAGGATCTTTTTGAAAAATAATCTAGAGTATTATTGAAATTGTTAGAAATTTATGAAATTAGTTCTTTCGGTTCTTTGTTGATCATTTACTTAAGTAAGTATGTATTTAAAAACTTGGGCATTGAAGAAAATAAACATATATTTTTATATGTATATGAAAACACCTAAATATAAGTATGTATGTATATTATATGTATGTATGTATATAAGTAAAGAGGGTGTGAATATTACACAAAATTATTTAATAACATAAACACGCAAACTTTCGGTGACAATAAACAAAAACAACAGCAACAAGAACAACTAAATATTTGGGACTCGACTGACTAAACGTGACAAAGTCACACACGTGGTAACGTGAAGCCATAGGGCGGGGCATTTGCTCTGTGGACTGGGAAAGGGACTTGCATATTTTATATGGGAATACGGAAGGGTTTTGAGCAAACACACACACACACACACAGAGAGAAAGAGAGACACACATATACGAAGCAAAGGGAAAGAGGCGCACACCTAAAAACACACTTGGAAATAAACAAACACCAAGAATAACAACAACAACAATAACATTATGGCAAGGGCAAAAAGCAAAAAAATTCACTTAGTTGAGGCTAATAAATGTCAACGATAATGTTAGACATTATTTTTTCGGCTTCATACACACACACACACACACCCAACCAAATACAACTTTATACATATGTACACATAATCATGCATACCTATATATCCACAGAGATATATATGTACGGGGTATCCAATCGGGTAGATCACAACATAACTGAACTGATTCTTGATGAATATGAAATATAAGTTACTACATATATGAGGAGAAAGTTCTGAATCCTATTTGATTGAGCTATCAGGAGATTAGTTTTAATTGTAATTATCAAGATCAGAATTTGGATCAGGTTTGACTAAAGCTACTTAAAGTTATACAAAAATCTATATAATGTTTAATCGAAATGGGTTTCTTGGTCGAGGTAATATATGGTCGATTATTTCATGCTTTTCTCTTAGATAGTTGGTTGTTGAGGTGAGAGGTGGATAGGGGGGAAGGGGTGCAGAATGTCAGTCGACCTTCTCATGTGTACTTTTCCGTTCTTGTTGCTTCTGATGTTGTCGACATTTACCGTCTTTTTTTCTCTCTCTTCTTATTTGGGCATGGGGGAAATAACGTCTATATAAATTTCTGCAGAAGATTTTGTCGTCGTCGTCGTCGTAGTCTGCTCGGCTTGAAGGCAGATCTAATTAAATTAATTACAGTTGTCAGAGTCAGAGTATGACAACAAGAAAACACACATCGACAATAAACTTATGTCATGGGCAGAAAGAGGTGACGGCTATGATGCAGGGAGTTGGGTTGGCTTGAAGCTGCGCCTAGTTTATGACATGGCCAAAAGAAAAGTCGCCTGGCTTGGCAGCAAACTCATCAATCTAATCCACAGTTATTTCCGTGACATTTTCTTTGTTAACGCCAGGACATCCGCACCCATTTAACTCTTACGGTCTTACCGACAGCCAACGACAGCCAGGACAGACAGGACCAACCCACTGAAAGATAGAGTAAGTGAGAGTGAGAGTAGGAGCAGGAGCGAGAGTGAGAGCGAGAGAGCCTACCAGTAGACAGTTTCATTTACATTTTAGTTTCCGGCTTTATTTTAACCACCTTGTAATCTCATAAAAAATATGTCCACAAAAATAACCTTGGCGTTAAGTGAAAGCAAAAAACAAAAACAGAAACAAGAAAAGCCACAGAGCAAGAGAGCGAGAGCGGAGGGGAGAGAGAAAGTTAATGCAAAATGCCAGGGGAAAATCCCTATATACATTAAGTGTCCAATTGACAATTGTTGCAGAGTTTTACACATCATTCCAGTTGGCCAACAGCAATGTCGTTCTGGCCTAGTGAAAGTTTAGGTTTCTTTCGGTTGCCTCCTCGAATCTTTTCACCAGTCGACCGCAAATATTTGCTACAGGATGTTCGGAAAGTCGATACAACAAGTTCCTAAGGAATGTGGGATACCTATTTTTATGTCAATGAACATTCCCATCGAAAGAGTCTCTATAAAACCGACAGTTATTTAAAGCAGTTCGAACCCAAAACATAAAAATCAAATGCGAATCCTCCATTTGTCTGAAGGCAGTTTCTGTAGTTTCCATTCTTTTGCTTTTTAATGCCAGAACGGAAACGCTTTCGTATTTTTCCCTTTTTTCTGCTCTCTCTCTCTCTCTCTATCTCTTTCTTTGGTTGTTGTCTATGGTTTTTGTTTCGTTTTAAAAGGGGATGATGTGCTTCAAGGCTTGGTCTCTAAAAGCAAAGTTATGTTTCAGAGCTCAAGTTAAATGCTTGGCATCAATTAGGTGACTGCTGGCTACAGTAGAAAGTCAACGGCATGGGCCCAAAATGGCCAACAATACGTAAGGAGAATGTAGGTCTAAGCCTCGATAGGATTAGGAGACACGGAGCCATAGGACAGGCTCATGCCTATAGCGAAAGTCAAATGCAATTGAATTGAAATCTTAATCTGCCCACACACTTACACACAAGCACACTCTGTGAGAGAGTTGAGAGGAGAAGAGAAAGGAATTGACCACAACTATTAGAAAAGGCAAAAGGCAATTTATATTCGAGACCCGAAAAACTATTGCCGACGCAATCAGCAAATGGCCTGGACCAGCCAGAGCATCAGCGGCTAACCATTGAAAACGATAATTTACTATAGGACGAGGACGACGACGACGATGACAACAAAGAGGCAACAAAAGGCTGCTTCAAGACCCAATCCAGGAAGCAAACAAAACAAACAAAAGCAACTGCCAAAGCACGTGCCAAAATACTTTCCAAAAATGGACGACAGTCCATATTCAACGTAAAATAAGTGAGCAATGTAGTATCAGCCTGTGCCCTGTGCCCTGTGTCCTGTGTCCTGTGCCCTGTATCCTTCTCTGCAATTGATGAACTTCAGATGCAAGTGGATTTGGTTGGCTTCAGCTCATCAATCTCGATTTCATTGTCACACAATTACAAAGACAATGAAAATGTTTGCCATTGATTTAAAAATTCTAAAATCAATGTCATCTCTCAATAGGATTAGTTTTTTTTGGTTTAATTACAATCTCAAAATCAAAATACCTTAATGAAAAACTATCTCAACTGATGCTTTCATTTGCAAACTGCAATTGTTTCAGCTTCTTTGTGGACAATTTGATGTAGATCTATTGCCCCTCATGCAATGCATTTAATCAATCAATTCCAAATCCATAAAATTGATGGGAATATTCAATACGTTTGCCTATCTAAGTAAGTGAAAAGCATTCATCAGAATTATTTATTTGAATTTCTCACATTTAATGCACTCTGATGTTATATAAAAGGGAACGATTTTGGGGGTGTTGGAATGTCTGTATTACGTATACGCACCATGTTAGAAGAGAAAAAAATAATTGAAATATATAACATTATATATTTTGTGTGTGTGTGTGTGTGTGTGTGGTAAAACCTTTTCGTATTCCCACTGTGGGATGTGCAAAAAATATCTATGTATATAGGAAAACCTTTAAATTGTGTAGATATCGAACTATTGGTTTCAGATTCCATATACCTTTTACACTTATACCTATGCAGATATTACGTATACGAACTGTTGGATTAACGAATTCATAGCCTTGTGTGTGTATGTAAGTATGAGTTAAAACCTCTTTTGTATGTTTGTATGTATAGACAGCATGGAAAGTGCAAATTAATAGCTACAGAGACAAGCCTAGGCATTACGTATACGCACCATGTTCCGTGCGCAAATTCGAAAACGGCAATAAAAGCCAAGAATTAGCAAAATTGCAAACTGAAACTATTTATGGACTAGTCCATGAACCGCAACACATACACACACACACATACACATAGAGAGGAACTGCAATGAGACGATGATGAGACCACAAAACGAAGACCGGCGGCAACCTGAAAGGACCAACCACATCAGCGGCGCGCCGGCTGTGGTTTGAATCATACAATCAACCACAAATAGCGGCACATCAATGTTGAATGATCTGACATTTGGTTTGCTGTCATACACTGTACAATTTACATACTAAATATATGTGTGTGTGTGTAGATAATTATATGTTTGTACACTTGATATATATACATACATATATTCATATATCAAGTTTCAACCATTTGCATTAACTAACTGAAACTGTTTCACAAATTCTAGTTATCATCATTTATCTGTCTCTGTCCCACTTCCATGCTTACTTTCAGTCGCAACGCAGCATCTTCAATTTCAAGCTAATTGGACTGGCTGCCATTAATAATGGCCAAGAGCCATTCCATGGAGCCTGAAATTGAAATAGAAATAGCAAAATGCCAAATTGTGCAAAATTATTATTATGCTTAATAACAAGCGTGAGAGAAACCAGACCAGGACAGACCAGAGTAGACCAGGCCAGACCAGAGCAGACCAGGCCAATTCAATGACCATGCAGGGCAAAGTGTGCGTGTGAGAGAAAGAGGGAGAGCGGAAGGGAGGAAAAGTGTGTAAAAAAATATAGAGTGAGATTGGAGAGTAAAACAGCCTTGGCAAATGCAACTGTGATTGTCAGTCTGGCCATGGGCTATCTACCTACATAGCTACAACGAGGCAATGACGAAGGACGTAATGGGCAATGGGCAATGGGCAATCAGCAATGGTTATGGTTGGTGGCAGGAAACACAGTCCATATAATGGTCTATAACTATGCTTACGTTCATTAATATGCCACGATTTGTATACCCTTAAAACTAAAACTACGTCTTTATAAGAAATCCTCACACATAAAAAAGGAATTCATTCAAATCACATATTCAATGAGCAAATGCAAGTTACTTTCATTTGAGGCAGGGTATTTCAATAATAATATATGGAATACTTTCCCTTTTATGTTAAAGAGCAACGAAGACCATTTATTTTCAGACAATTGCCACTTTCAAATGCCTGATTGATAGCGCAATTATCGTTAGATTAAACTCAGCAAAAAAAAAAAACAAAAATTGTAAACGGAACTGTGGCGCATAATTATCGCTTTCGTGTCCTTAATCGCCTTCAATTCACCATGAGCAGATTGCAGGAGATGAGCGTACCCCAGAGGGTTTTGTGGCATGAACTATGGTAGTTGCACCTATACAGAAATGACACAAATACACACACACGCACACATATGGAAAACGCTAAAATGAGAGCATAACAAAAGGTGCGAGTGACTTTCGCAAATTTAATATGCATTATTTATGGTCACATTAAACAAACTTACATAAAATGCATAAAATATTACAAAAATATTAATGCAAAGGTCCATTTGAGTATCAGCCAAGCCGATAGTTTATCGTTCGATTTACTGTTAAACTTAATTCTTTCAACACAATTGTCGTCAAATTTTGTTTATAAACAAATTCCATTGTATTCATCGATTTACAGAGAAATGTACAGTAATTTTTTTTTTGGTTTTTTCATTTTGCACGTCATCAAACGCCTAATGAAAAATTGGCCACAATTTCAAAACAAATGCCGACTTTAAAAATACCCAGCACCAAGTTGCTTCTTAACTAAAGAAGCGACTAAAGATTGTCGACTTGTACAGTGCATAAAGCTGCCTTATAGTATATATTCTTGTTTGTATTTTGGCGAATTCTTATCGACCCATCCTCCCATTCATTCTTAAAACAGAAGGTATACAAAAACACCCTAAATTACATGGAAAAACTTGCCGAGTTGTTGGAAATTCGATGACAATTAATTACAGTTACGCGTGAGGCGTGAAAATGGCCAAGAGAAAAAAAAACACAAAACAACAACAACAAACACCAAAACTGTCACCAAATTATAAATTAATTCAAACACATTTAATGAAGAAAAATCCCTTTGCTTTAACTGACGCGACGACTTACGAATACCCTGTACCAAAAATTCTTTTAGAAAATTCCATAAGCTCAAACAATTAACTAAAGTCTAGCCACTAAATAAAAATAAATAATCAAAATCTCAATTAAAATTGAGCACTCACAGTTTATGACTCTGAGAGATCTGCCTAGTCCATTGTGGCATTTGTTTAGAGGGTATAGAAAAAGGGCCAAAGCAAACAGAAACCCAAAACGCTAAACGAACGAAATGCAAATACCGCCGACCAGCCTGACATTTGAATTAAAATAAATAAAATGGAAATGCAGAAATAAATATACAAAATAAGCCGCACTAAATCGAATCGACTATATGATACTCTACAGTGCTAAGTTTGCAGATAGGTAAAAGTTCAAAATATCTAGAGCCATTCAGTTGAAGCGAACTATGTAAATGTATATACCCTTCTATATCTTTGTGTGTAGGGTATACGAAAAAAAAAACGATGATTCGAAAGAGAGAAAGACTAACTAGCCTAACCACAAGGCAAACACAATTGAACACCAAAAGCTGACCAAACAAAAATACAGAAAAAGGAAAATTCATAAAGGATTCCTCATCTTTTGGTCCAATCTTTAAATACATCTTGTTCATCATCTATCCAATAACGAAGCCAATTTCAATTGAAGTTCAATTTAATACTTGCCTAAAAGTATGCAAATGAAAATTTAAATGTTCTATAAGAAACTTGTTGCTTAATAAAATGTTGATACAAAATAAAAGTCAACTTTGAAATCCAAAAATCGAAATGAAAATGATGGCGGCGTTAATGAAAATGCGCCATTGATTGTACTTTTACTGTAAGTATATGTATAGAGTCTGAATGTACATATAAAAACTTTGTGTATACATTAGGGTGGACCAAAAACATGGAGTCTTGTTGCTCCTTAAAGCTTGCACCTCAGGAAAAAAGAATAAAAACTTTGATATTGATGTTGAAAATCGAGAGTTTACGCGGCTTGTTGTTGTTGATCAACTTGATCAAAGCGATCAAAGATGCAAATCGAGATGGCAAAGTCAAAAGATATGAAAATTTGTGTTTTTGGGCTCACCCTAAAAGATATATAGAAAGCTATATACGAGTGTGTATAGAGGCAGTCGTGTTGCTCGTAAATTGTTGTCGCCTTGACTGCTTCACATTGTGCCCATTCTACTTGGATTGATGGATGGATACCACAACACCCCCCACCCCGCTCCGCCAGCCAACCACCAATACGCATCGCCACCCACCAACTTCCATGCCCATATTTGTCAGCCATAAAATGTTTTTTGACAAAGTCTGCAAAAAACAAAAAAAAAACAGAAGAGAAGAAAGAAAAAACAAAAAGTAGCGAAAAATACGCCTTGGAGTTTACGCTTTTGCATTTCCATTTACATTTCACCCAGTAAATGGCCATAAAAAAGTCAAAACTCAACTCGTTTTCAGTCCACGAGTGGGTGGGGGGAGGGCTGAGTGGAGGCCTGCCTATCAGCAGTAAAAATTGTTGTTAAATACTTTAGCTTAATTGCAGGCCAAGTGAAAGTAATGAAAGCCACATGGCCCATACATAATATCCTGCGAAGTAAGCCTTCTTTAACCAATTGGTTTACCCTTTGAGCCCAAGAAAATGGAGACATATTTGTTCATTCTATAAGACTTTTTTGTTGATTGGTGAATTTTTGGTTTAAAAAAAAATTTAACAGCTAATTTAATATAAACAACTAAACTTCATTTACTTTTGCATGATTCCAGATTGATTACGATTTTGAGATTATTTTTTAACCACACTCGCATTGTGTCCTTTTCCTCCCTACCAGAAGTCGCCCTTTTCGCCACTCTGTGCACCAACGCCTCCCGAACCGGAACCGGATCCGACATGGCAATTCATATTCATATCCATGCCGTTGTAGGCACAGAAAGCCTCTCCATTCTCAATGCACGGCTCATACTGGATCTGCTGCTGCCCACCAAAGAAATTACCGGGCATGGGGCCAGTCATTGGAGTACCCCCATAGTCACCCATCGATGACATCGACCTGGCCATGTGCGACGCCGGGGCCTGTTGCGGAATCCTTTGCGGCATGCCCATGCACTGGGACGATGGATAAGCCTGCAAGCCAGCTCGCGACCATTGTGACCCAGCTGCACCTGCTGCTCCAACTCCCATGCCATATCCTGCTCCCGCTGCTGCTCCTGCTCCTACAACTGCTCCAACTCCAACTCCATTATAGCCCATGGCATTTGTCTGCAAGGCATCGCCCATCTGGGGATAAATGGGTCCAGTTACTGGCTGTCCATTCCAGAACGAAAAGGGATTCAAAGACATCTTTTGTTATATTGAGTTTGTTTTGTTTTGCGAATGAATTTTTATCAAATAAGAAATAGTTGTTTTTTGAATTTTTTGGGTTTTGATTTTTGGTTGCTTTTTGTGTGTTTGGGTTTTGGTGTTTTTTTTTTTTTTTTTTTGTTTATTTTAATGAATTTTGTTTAGCCAAATGATGTGAATGGTTTCGAAATCAGATTTCAACTGAACTTCTCATCTAAATCCCTTTACCAGTAGGTCCGAAAGACTCATGACACAATTCATCCAGCCAAGTTGATTGAAAAAAAATTTGAAATTCAATTCAAGTTTTCACAAGGATCTTTTGTTTGATCGACTTTAACCCACTGTGGCCGACAATTTTGATAAGTGCCAGCCAGTTGCCATTATCTTTTGACCAGATCCTGAATGCCTGGAACCAAGAGCCACAACCTGGACTTCAGTTGTTGTTGTTGTTGTTATTATATGCTCGTGGTGTAGTCATGTCTCTGCTGTCCTGTCAACAACATGCGACTGTTGGCTGCTTTTATTGCTGTTGTATGTTGGCCAATAGCCACTAATTTATGCGCATTCAAGTTTAAATTGCAAATGCATGCAACGTGGTCGGTAGTGGATAGTGGGCAGTGGGCGTGGTCAACCCATGGCATTCACCAAATTGGGCATTTTGTTCAAGAAGTGTGTGTGTGTACGTGTGTTTTTGGTGGGGAGTCAAATGGGAGTTGGTATAGTGCTGGGAGATTGGAGTGCCGTTACCGTTACCGCAATCACGCACTCTCTGACTCACTCACCCACCCGCTCACCCACGCACCCACTCACCCACTCACCCGCTCACCCGCTCACTCACTCACATTTCCATTTCATGTTCAATGTATTGGATTTTGCTGTTTTCGCTGTTGGCATACGGACACAGCCGCTGTCGCCATTGCCTAACCTTACACCCCTTTAGCTACCACCCCCCACCCACACCATCATCATCACACTCACGCCAACAACCGCTAAAATCCCATGGCAGAACTCTATCCCCCTGTTTCTCCCTCACTTTTGCTTTTTCCCTTTCTTTTCCTTTCTCTCTCTCTCCCTGTCCATTTAAATGCAAATGCCATTCCTATGTCTTTGACTAGGTTCCATTGTCTCCCTCCTCTTGTTCTATCTTTTAGCTTCTGTCTCATCTCTCTCTCTCTCTGGCTGTGGTTCACTCTCAGTCAGTCAGTCTGTCTGCCTGTCTGTCTGTCTCTTTGGTCCACGCTCTTTTATAGCACTGGCCACACTTCTTCCACTTTACTATAATTACATAGCCCTAATTGTTGTTGCTTTTCCCTTTCTCTCTTTCTCGCTCTCTCTCTCTCTCTCTCTCTATTGCACGCTCACGTTCTCCCTCTTGTGCTCCTCTCTTGATCTCCTTTACTTGCACTCTACGCTGTTGCGTTGCCCTGTGTCCATTACTAAGTACACACACTCTTTATGTGCTGCTGCATTGAAATGCGCTGAGTTTGAGCACTTGAAACCGCAATTTAACTCTGCCGTCTGTTATGTGACCTTACACACCCTCCCACTTATGCTCACACTTACACACACAGACACACACGCTTACAAAGAAACACATTGAAGTTGGGAATTTAGTTTCGGTTAAATTATATTATTATTTACGAGGGAAGGTAACAAAACTTTGCTTTAACAAGCGGCTAGATTTATTTTGATGGATTTTTAAAGAACACCGGAACGAACATAAAGTTTACAGGCCAAAAAAAAAAAAAATATAGCTTCTCGATTTCTATCTGTATTCTATAACCGAGAAAGACACACAGAGAGTTTCTGGCCATAGAAGATTTTTTCGCCCCAAAAAAGTATGCTAAGTTTCTTTCTTTTCTTTTGTTCGATTCGTACAGGTTGGTTTTTAACCATCTGTGGCATAAAGTAGGAGGTAAATTTACCCCATTTCGTTTCCCAGAGATCCGATATTGGTCTAGACATCGGGCAGTCAACACCCTCTCAACCAAAGTCGAAAGAACTTATATTGCAACCCTCGTGCTAGAACTTTATAATAGCCAATAAAAGGAAAAGAACCAACAATTTTTTTTCAAACCTTCCCAATACGACTTTGCCATGAACGTATTGTCATTTAATTTTTCTGCATTACTTAAATTTATTTTAAATTATAAGTTTCTTACAGAAAATATATTGTAAACGAATTCTTTGTCGATTTTTTTTCGTTTTCTCTTGCTCCGGCTTTTAATTTATTGTATCACTTCTTTTTCTAGTTCATAAAACTTTCGAAAACAAAAAGTAAGTACATATACTATAAGGTCACAAGTCATTTTTAATTGCCCTTTATTGAGCGAATGGATTTTCTGTGTTAATTGGAAAATTTGTTATGAAAACAGGTTCTGGCCGGACAAGGTCCCGCAACGGGCCACGGGTACCAAGCCATCTTGTGTGCCCATCCTCTCGAGTGGAGTGTGGTGGAATGGGGTTGGAGGTTACGGACAAGGCGTCTAGATGGTCTGCTGCCGAAACTTATTAGTGCCATTTGTTGGACAAAGTCCTGAAAAATGAGAGTCGCAACCGCGTAACTGACATTAGAGTAGACAGTCGACACAGGAGCAGAGATTCTTCTCTCTGCTCATTTTTATGCAACGTCGACGCTTCTCTTCCTTTTAGCTCATTAGCGGATAACTGACCAACTGACCAAACTTATGACAAGTTACTTACCTGACCCCACTGATTTATGCCCCAGCCATTAATCAAATCTCATGGCCAGGAAGCCCATCCGGCCATCCAGTGGATATATTTAGGCCTAGCCAGGCATCCTCTTTTGCCTTTCCTAGTTTTGATTTTTTAGCCTGTTCTTTTTTTGGTTATAAATTTATGCTAACAAATTCTTGGCACATTCTTGACTTGCCACATTCAATTTGAAATTGGCTACGAAAAATGCTAGTTGGCCAAAACATAAAAAGGCAAAGAAATTTATGTAAGCTAATTCGTTAAACACGAGAATGATGATCCAGCTTTAAGTTCCCTTTTGCTTCGTTCGACAATAAATTTATTCCAATTAATTATTTTTGGCACTTTTCCACTAATTATTTATGTATGCAGATTTGAGCTCAGTTTTCACAATCTGAATGATGACACTTATTGTGAAGATGGTGATGGAGAGATAAACTAGACTGCCATCAATGCGGTCATCAGTCGTCGTCTTCGACCTCATTGTTGAAGTCGTCTCCATTGTCGTCATCAGTCGTCGTCTGGATTGCCTTCGTTTGAGTTATGCCATTTGTCGTCTGTTCATCTGTCCAAGTCGTCATGTCGTTGTCATTGCATTGCTCATACGCCATGTGTGTTGTGGCATCATTGTGTCCCATTATGTTAAAGGCATCGCCCTTTGGTTTTTACATTATGAAGAAGACCGAGTCGATATCATAAATATTTATGTTCTTTTCGCTTATATTTCCATTCTTTTCTTATCCCTTTAGGCCATGAATAATTCCTAATTCTGCGAATTCTTTTTCACATTAGTCGCTGACATTTGATCATTTTACATGAATTAATCATTATCAGTTTTATTTAACGATCAGACTGGGATCCTATAAATATAACTCGCATCGACTTGAAAAATCTTCTTGTTAGGCAAAAGACTTTTCCCTTTAAAACTTTGGCTTGTTTGTTCAATAGATTGGTTTACTGGATGTGACTAAAAGATTTTATGAGATGTCCATTTAAATAAAATGGAAGCTGTAAACTAAAATCGCGCATCTGGTGCCGTTTTACCAAGTCACTAGATTCGATTTAAACAGAACTGTGTGTGTGTGCGTGTGTGTTGAAAATAAATCAGAAAACACAAATGTTTTCGAAAAAAGTGCTTTTAGATATAAAGTGAAAACGAAAAGCTAATGCAGAGCAAAAATACAAAAGAAAGTCTGTTCATGTGGGAAATTTATTAGCGACTGAATGCGCATGCCAGTAATTCGTTTCATTTTTTTCTTTTTTTTTTTGTCCTTTTCGACATGGACGTCAGAGTACACACAAAGGGAAAATATATATATGTGCTAAGCCAAAAGTTCTATAACATATTTTCAACAGTTTTTCGCACTTGTCCCAATGTTGTTTGTTGACCAACTGTCCGAACATAAAGCAACCGACGACCACTTGCAAGTGAAGGTAATTGAGTTGCTTGCAGCGTTTTGATGGCTGCCATCTGTCGATCTCTATCACAAAAGGGTTATATTTCGCTTGATATGGCCTAGAATTGAAGTTACCAAATCCATTGCCTGCTTTGCGGCTGCTAAATCTGTCTCCAATTGGTGGGAGGAGTTAATCTGGTTGATTTTCATAAAATTTACCCATGCCATAAGGGACTTAAATATTTTCTGTTATGCTTTTGTTTTTTTTTGCTTGCTTGCATTACTCTTCTTCTTTTTTTTTGTGCTGTTAAGATTAGAATAAGCATTTTGACATATCCGATTTCCGCTCTGTTCATTTCCTGTTTCCGCTTTCAATAAACACTTTGGTGTATTTTTGATTTTTCTTATTTTTTTTTTTTTGCTGTCATTCTTCTTCTCCATTTTATTATTATTATTCTATTTCTCTTCTATTTTTATAGAGCATAAATCTTGCAAAACTCTGACGACGTTTGACAGCGGCACTCATATGTCATCCTGTTATTGTTGTTCCTGTTGTTGTTGTTGTTCTGGGCTTGTTTTCGTGTTTCGTGTTTAACATTTTACAGCCTGGCAGGCAGTTTGACAGTTTTCGTTATTTATTATGAGAGCCATAGAATTTTTAGTCTTTTAGCAAAAAAAAAAAAACACACAACATAAAAAACCGGCACCTAGTGAAAATATAGCCAGAGGTTTCATTTGGTTTATCTACGTGAAAAACTTTCGAGTGAAAATTGCTTTAAACAAATTTCATCATAATCAAAGTTTTCAGCCAACCTAATAACATTTCGGTGATGAATTTTTTATTTATACTACATCAAGAAAGAGAATTTTCTAATATAACGCATTTTCGTTCCCCAAGCCACATGAATTTTTTGGTTGCTTTTCATGGAAAATGTACATTTTTGTTGTTAGCTATTCATTTTAACTGTATAATTTCTTTGATTCCATTTAATTTAATTTCCATTTCCACTTCCAGCAAGGATCTGAAGAACTTATCTGGAATTTCTAGTTGCCTATTTGATTATGGATATATATATATCTTTCTCCTCTAAAAGAGAAAACAGCGAAAGTATGCACTCATAAAAGAGTGTAAAATATTGTTACCTATTGCCGCATATCAAAGCCGGGTTACCAGGTCAAAATGATGGCTATAAATACTCAGTCCAATGTTGCCAACGAACCGAGTGACAGGAGAATCTAGGTAAAAAAAAAATGTGAATATTTATCTGCATAAAATAAAATGATTTTTGCCATCAAACTGTTCTCATAAATTGTTTCTATAAAAACAAAATGAAAAAATATAGCTAAAAAAAGCGAAAATCAAATCTAAAAGGCATAAGGAATTTCATTATTTTCTATAGGAGAATGACAGAAGTTAGCCAGTCTAACCAGAAATTAACTTACTGTTTAACCGATTGACTAACTATTCAAAACAAAACTGACAATTATACTTCTTATCATGGGATTGTTTTAATGTAAGCCTAAAATGAAAATGGGGGAGAGCCCATGGCATATTAAAGTTAGCCATGACGTGATATTTGGTATGTAACAGGTGGAGGGAATTTAATTAACAATCGGCAAATAATGACAACCATGACAATCAAATTGCCTATTAAATGACAGTGGCCACAGAGCGAGAGAGGGAGAGGGAGAGAGAAAGAGAAGGACAACAGACAAGCAAATGTTGAGCGATATGAACAGAACGAGAGATCGAGAGAGGGAGAGGGAGAAAGAGACACAAATGGGAGAGAAATTTAACTAAATTGAAATAAATAAATAATTTATTTAATAAATTATATATAAATGCACACACACACATACATACATACAGATAACATGCATTTATGCAAATGGACAAAAACAAAACTGAGAATTCCGACCTGGATTTTCTTCTTCAATTCCAATCACCTCTCTTCTCCTCGCCCTTCTCTCGCCACACCCCTTATCACTCACAGTATTGTTAATCTGATTTTATTGTTAATCATTGAACGCATCCGAGCGCCACATTGCATAATAAAATTGTAAAAATTTAATTATGGGCAATTAATACGCATTAATGCAGTCAACCAAGCGAAGAGACAGAGAAGAGACAGAGAGAGAGAGAGAGAGAGAGAGAGAGAGAGGGATAGAGAGGGGGGTGGTGCGTGGCTATTGTAAGTATATACCAGCTAATTGAGTGTCACGAAATTAATGGGGTAGTGTACAAACCAACGCCCACTAACATCGTTGGATCAAATTACGCCGGAGAATGAAATTAGCAAATTTTACATTTATTGTGTTTTTTTCCAATAATTTTATAGTCTATACTGGGGGGCAAAGGCATTATGTATGCATGTATATTCCCACTAAACCGCTCAGATCACATAATTATGCCAGCATACTTAACCAGGTGGCAACTCTACTTGTCGTGGTTGCCATTTAAAAATAAAAGGAATTAATCTAAAGCACAAACGTGAAATTACAATTCATTGCATACTTTATGGAGCATTGCTAAACGAAAAACAATTTAATTCCAAATAATATTTACTATAATACCAACAAAATGTGAGTCATACCTAGTTACAGTAACTTAGTTAAATATTTTCCCTTTCGGCTCTTTTATTCTTCTGTCTTCTGCTTGAGTTTAATTCTGATCGCTTGTTATTTCAATCTCAACTCAGAACTGGTAGGCATATCGTTTATTAGCTAATTAAGTTAATGCCCAAATTAAAATTGGCAATTCATATTGCCAACTTTAAATTTAATTAAAAGGATATGCACCAAGTCGTTGCCTGTTGACATTACTACTACGGAGATTAAGAGATATTTTCTGTTAATGTTCTTTATAAAACTTTTCGAATCCTTGGGCATTTCAATTATAGAACAATTTTTCTTGCATGCGATATTTGGGAAAAATGTCGCAGCAAGGGAAATTTTCTCAGGTTCTCTCAGTGAGAAAAGTACCAGACGCAGGAATTTTTCGCCTGGGGTAGGACGAAAGAAAGGAAGGCAGGACGATGGTAATGTGAATGAGAGGGAGTGAGTCGTGGGATGGTTGAGCTTAGGTGGGTCAGCAGAGAAGCTGATTTCGGCTCATTTCACGCATATTTTGGGCTGCCGGTAAGAATTTTTTTGTTTGGTTTTTGTTTTTGTGTGTTTCTTCTATATTTTTTTAGCGCTTATTGTCCTTGCCTTGTCTTGGAGAGCTAATTAGACATTAATTTGAACAAAATTTGTTCACAAACGCGAAAAAGTAAACCGTTAGCAGAGAAAACAGAAACAAAAAAACGAAACTAGGCAAACATTTGCCAGCTGCCTGACTATCCTTTATGCTAGCATGTGTTTTCCCATGTGTTGCCCATGTGGGACGACGCCTTCAAAGTGTTTGCTGTGTGTGCTGCGTCATTAAAAACGCCTGTCGCCATTTATTTCCACTGCGAAATGTTGTGCGGGTGGTGTGTCTATATGTGTGTGTGTGTGTAACTGAAGTGGAGCTCAACGCAGCGGGGTGAGAGGATGGAGGACAGTCTGACGACGGCAACGACGAGGACAACTTTTCACTTTTGTTTTATTTTTATCACATTCTTATTTGTTGTTGCCGCTGTTTTAATTGCTGTTGTTGCTGCTCCTGCTGCCTGGCATAAATCTCTTATTCAACCAACCAACAATCCAGCTAAAGCAAAAGGCAAATCTGTAGAAAGAGAAGGACCCCCATCTCAAACATCCATCCATTTCGAACCGCAATAAAAAAAAAACAGAAAGCTATTAAAATAGCTGATTTTGTGGCTTAATGGAATATCCTTGACATATGTACATAAGATTTATGTGTGTTAAAACCCAAAGGTGCGTAATGAATTTTCAATCATGAAAAGTTCTTTCAAGGCTAACACAAACATCTACACACAAACGGCGTAACTGGCGCTGGTTAGTTCCCTATTCCCGTTCTCGTTCCCGTTCTTTTTCCGTTTTTTTGTATTGTTTTTTTTTTTTTTTTTGTTTAGACGCGTCATTAGAGAGAGCCATGTATCGGTCGACAAGTGTTTGTGTTGGCGTGTGTGTGTCTGCTTAAGGTCATGACATACATTTAACGAAAAAAAAAGGACCCAACCTGAGTCAACCCAACGTTATCGACTAGGATTCCATAGCCCAGTCACCCAGTCCAGTCCACCCGGTTGCCCTTTGTTGATTGACTTGTGCATGATTATACCACTAAAACCTAATGTATGTATGTGGCTATGCCTGTGGGCGTAAGAGTGTGATATGGGCGATGTGTGTGTGTGTGTGTGTATTTTGGGACACAAATTGTTGAGGAATAAACTATCCATTGGTAATGACCAAAAGCAATCCATGATTCTCTTCTAAAAACAAAAACATAAATTCACTTAATCTCTGAAAAACAAAGCAAAATTACTTCTTGACTTAAAAGTAAACTTAATTAGAAATTAATAGGAAATATATAAGTAACGTATTTGGCATAAGCTAATAATTAAAAACCTTTAGTTGTTGCTGAAAATTGATCTGTTTTGGTTTCTTGAAAGATTCATGGTTTAAATTTTTGGGAATGGCCATGATATTCAAAGTGTAAGTTATTTTTGACCTAGAGCCACATGTGCCACATTGTGTATAGCCTTCAAGTGTGTATGAAGGTTGGTGGGCAGAGAGCAATTGAAGAAAGGATAGGGCGGCCAATTGAAACTATTATTTGATTAAGAAACTTCATAAGGTTTCATGGTCACGGAGAATGTGAATGTGACTGCAAAATAAAGCCGATTATTGAAATATATTTGCGCTGCCACGTAGCCACCTTCTGTCAATCCATTGTTCGCTCAAGTGTTTAACCACAAAACTAAGCCTTGGCACTCTAGTCGGTATGCCGTTTCCCCGCCCTTGGCTACATATATGCATGGCCCACATAAGTATGCTATAGATATGCTAGCAAAATGTTAATCCAATCGCATTGCGGTCGTTTTGTAGTTTGTCGAGCATGTGTGTGTGTGTGCGTATACTATATAAACCAAAAGCAGGCCGCAAGCCACGTCCATAATGCTCTGATGTGTGAATGTGTGTGTGTGTATGTGTGTGTCGTCTTCTTGTCAAATTCTTTGGCTCTTTTTAGGCTAATGAAATAAGTAGAAAGCTGGCAAAAAAAAAGGGGTTGTCTTTGCCTTTATCCCTCTCTAACATGTTTCTTTTTCTTCCTCTCTCTCTGTCTCTCTCTCTCTCTCTCTCTCTCTTTCTTTCTTTCTTTCTATCTCTCTTACTGTCTCTCATTTTAGTACATTAAAATTCAAAATACGTTCGCCAAAAGGCAAAAGCCAATTTCAACCTTCGCTGGCCGACAAAATTCATTTGGCAATCGACGACAGCCTGAGCCCGGTGTTTCCTGGACTCCCATTGGAGTGGCTGGTCTCTTCCTGAAACCAGAATCTCTTCGAACGAGCCTCATGCATAGTCAACAAGCGAGTGGAGCTGTTCCCCCCATTCAATGGCGGCCTTTTTGGGCCCTGCTATAGCTTGTAGCTTCTTTCACTTTTCCTTCCTTTAGAGCCCACCAAATTTGGTTTGGTTCGTTTAGTTTTTGTTTTCTTCTCGTTCGGGTTCTCTTTTTCTTTTGTTTGTTTTCTCATGCGGTTTGGTTAGCCAGCTGACTGCTGTGAGCTAAAATATGAACATGAGCACCAGCAACAAAAATAAACTCGGCATACCAAATAGATATATCGACTCGAAGATATCCTGTTGCTAGATATAAAATCATGTTCTCTTTTAAATATACAAAAAAAGTTAAAATCATTTAATTTGAAATGTAATTTTCATTCACTTAAAGATAATGCTCCGTTTTGATTTCCTTTTAGGAATTCAAATCAAAATGTATTCAAAAATTGCTACCCCTGCTTAGTTTAAAACTTGGCCTAATTGTCTTTTGATTCGTTAAAAAAAAGAAACAAATTAAAGGACTTTTTCATTTGCTCGACTTTACTCTACATATAATATTTAATATTTATAATTTAAAAATAATTTACTTACCCCTTTTCTTTTTTTTTAGTAAATTTTATGAACTAAACTATTCAAATACAGGTATATACAATTTTAGTTTTTATTTGCTTAAAGAATAATAGTTTATATAAATCCACCCTTTGTGGATTTTAAAATATCAATGTTATTTTTAATTTTTAATTATTCTTTTTTTGTTGTTTGTTTTTGTTATTTTTATCACTAGCAAATATCAGCAAACAAATATTAGAGACCTCGTTTGTTTTGTTTGTTTAATAAATGTAGAAATGTAGATAGGTTTATGTATATTCACTTGGTTATTGAACAATTCATTCTATTTGATGTTTATTTTATGATTATCATATTTATTTTAGTAGTTACAGTCCAACATCGCTATAATGAAGGCCCTTCCTATCAGAAACAACAATTTACTCTAGTCTTGGGTATTGGAAATTTACTTAAGTTCCAAGTGAGATATGTTCGAATCAAAAAGGCTTATATAATATAAGGACACTAGCGCCATCTACCGTCATCTATTGTTTATCCTTGTCCATAGAGTTGGTCATAAAGAGAGTGTTTCCTGTAGTTTCATTTATAGATAAAGGCTTAGGGTAATCATAAGTTCGTATACAATTTTTGCATTATCTGAATGTACATATAGTTATTGGTGGGCGTCTGTATGCGTATGTGTGTGTGTGTGTGTGCGTGTGTGTGTGTTTGTCTGCAGTTTATCTGACATTTACGCATTGCAAAAACAGTGCTATGCTTCATGAAGTTTTACCATCAATATTCCACATCAATCCCTTTACCGCACGGCAACACATCTCCCCCTGTCTCTCCCTGTCTCTCTGCTCTTCCCTCGACCCCATTGCCACTAAAACACCAAGCTGCCTCCAGCATAAATTTGTGTGTTGATTGCGTTTGTGTGTGTGTGTGTGTGTATGCGTGTGTGGCGATAAATTTTTGTCATGCTGCGTTATTGAACCCTTGAACCTTATAAAAATTTATAAATGTCAGTTCACAATATTCGAGGTCAACTCTAAAGACAAAAACAACAAACAACAACAAAAAAAAAAAAGAAAAACAAAAACAAAAGAGAATAAATTCTATTGACAACTAGTTGGAACATTTCCGCCTTGCCAAAGTGGTTCCACTTCGAATGCCAAAGTGGAACGGTCAAACTTGGTATCTAATCTCATGCATGCCTCCATTTCGGTAACCATGGACGCTAAGCTAGTTAGAAAACTATAAATATGAGAGAACTCACTTTTAACGTTGAAGAATGGTTAAGGATAAAAAAGCGAAAGAGGCAAAAAAGGAATCAAAGCACAGTTAAGAGACAACAGCAGCAGCAAGGATACGGCACAGCTGCTGCGATGTCACTTGAATGCGCAAACACAAAGACTCGCATATGAGGCCAAGAGAGTGATGAGGACGACGACGGCGATGATGAAGATGTGGTGCTAAGGAGGAAGAAGGATGACGGACTGGGCCATGGTGCGGGCTGGAGGGGGGTGTGTATTGTTGGGGTCACCAGAACACACTCGCATTTAAACATAATTCCCCAACGTTTTTTTTTTCTGTCCTTGATGAGAATTCTTCTTTACTGAACTGAACTGAACTGAACTGGGCAATAGAGCCGAAAAGAGAAATAAATGGAGTAGGGGTATTCAAGAGAGATGAAAGTATGATCATTAGACCCATCAATATCATTCAATACTTAGATAATGTCTATCAAAAGGGTTATACAAAAAAAAAAAGGAAAACAAACGAAAGAGAAACAAATGTTTTTCCAAAAAAAATTCTTCATTATTCATTTATCAAATCAAAAATTTTCTTTATTCTTATGTTGTTTGCGCTTCTTTTTCTTATTTATGAAGTGTTCATGATTCTTAAATATACAAGAGTTCACAAAAGGAAGCGAAAGAGCCAAAATTTAAAACGAATACCCGCCGCATAAATATTAAAAGGGAACAATACGGATGTTGTTTTCCTCTTTCTTTTTTTTTTGTTGCCTTCTTTTCTTTTTATATTTCTCCTTTTTTTTTTTGGTTTTGCTTGGTACTTTTCTGGCCTTTTTCTAGCCTCTCACACATGTTAGCCACTTGGCTTTGGTTATTACAAATGGTTGGAGCAGTTAGTTACCCCTCTACCCATCACACACACACACACACACACCGACATTCCCGGCCACATATACATATGTACATTTGTATGTATAGTCCTTCTCCACCCTCATTTGCCGGCACCCTTTTTGCTGCTGCTACTGCATCGTTAAAGGAGTGAAACCACTTGGTAAAAACTCATTCAAGTGAAAAATTTGAAAACGTCCAGTAAAATGAAATGAAATGCGAACGAGAGAGAGCGAGAGTGAGAGTGAGAGTGTGTGTGTGGAGAGAGGAAAAAAGGGGAGAAAAAAAACACACACAACCAAGTAAAAGAACAAGGCCATTCCGGCTGAATTAGGTTCAGACGGAAACTCACGTACGGCATATTAAATAAATTGTCCCTGGCTATGTGGATGCGGTAAGATATGCGGATACAAATGCGGATGCGGATACCGTATTGCCGTAGTGATTATCGTCCTTTTGTTTAACATTCCAACTACTAGGACTACTACATTGAGCTGTTTGCAGAGAGAGATCGAACTTCGATCTGATTAACTTTCATTTATAAGCCACAAAATATTGAATTCTCTCATCTGTAAGTATATTAACCATAAGGAATAAGTAGTTGATTATGTTTTGTGTTTGTTTTTAGAAGAAGACTTTCGACTTGGCTTATCTCAGGGCACCCACACACACTCACACTACTACTACTACTGTCAATGCAAACAAAGAGAGACAATGCGAAAAGGGTGAAGGGGAAGAGGAAACAAATCGGTTTAGGCCAACTACTGCCCTGACCTCACTGACAAAACAAACAAACACACACACAATTGCACTTGTCTATGTGTATTGCCCCCGCGCACAATTGAATTTATGTAAGACAACGACTTTTTACACTGGCGCCTAAAAGCACACAACACTAACCGAGAATGCAATGCAATGAAATTGCCTCGGGACATGGATAAAGTTTATAGTCAAGTTAGTTTTGGATTGGCTTTAGCTTTGCTGTTAGTTTTTGGCGTTGTTGTGTTGGTTATCGGTAATTATTTTGCCACTTGTCGGACAGCTTATGCCCTGGGTAATACAATCTGCTCATAAATGCTTTCACCCAAAAGCCAAAGTGAAAGAAAGAGAGAGAGAGTAGAGTAGAGCAGAGTAAAGGCCACTAAACAATGCCAGCTGCCGTAATAAGTTAACTCATTGAAATCTGGCAAAAGCACAGTGGCACAAACCATATTAATCTCAATCTGTCTGTGGCCTAGCAAGACCCACACAGAGACAATATCTGTCTAGAATTGCATTTGGCATTGTGGCATGGCTATTAACCACTGTAGCTCGACATCGTTTCTATGTTCTCGACAAATGGAATGCAACTGCTAACATATTTGACTCAGTTCTCCCTCTCGATACCCCCCTCCCCGCTCCAGCCCGCAATGCTACTGCTGCTGCCCCATTGTAGGTCCAGCTGTGGCATGCGTTTGTTTGCCAACTTGATGAACTATGCACTGGATGCTTTCGTTCTCATCCTACAACTGCCATAGATGGCCTCCACTCATCCGCTTGCATTGTTTGGCAAGGCATTCCTCGCCTCCTATGCATCTTACAGTTTTGGGAATGCTCCAAAACTTTGGACGAAGACTATGAAATATTAAAACGGATGATCATGCTAGCAACTTTTAATGTGCCCTGTAAACGTCGCCGGAAAACGGGGTATATCAATTAGGCCATCATCTACACAGACACTCAATAAACTTGGCAAAAGGACTCAAATTAATTCAATGGCATGTCATCTTAAGAGTTTCTTTTACCCTCTCCAATAGCTATTTATATTTCTCTGCTAAAAAAGGTATGTCCAAGTCGGTACTTTGAGTTTGAGTTGCAGTTTAATTTTTTTCATTTGAGGTAAATGCAGAAAAAAGCAGCTAAGAAAAAGTGTCAGTTCAAATATATTTCAGAACTTTGACAAAAATGGCGGATGAACAAGAGAGACAAAAAATCCAACAAGAAAATGCAAAATGAATTGGAATAAAAAGATAATTCAGTCAACTGAAATGAAAAATAATGAAATTAGACAAATGGAAGAGAAAAACTCAAGTGAAACAATATCAAATGAAATGAAATGAAAATTGGAGTGCACTATCGTTCAATTTTTCATGAAAAGCTTTGCTCGTTTTCATAATTAATATTGAAAATAATGTACTCTTAAAACTAAATATTAAGACAACTAAAATTTGTAGTTCCAATCTCTGTATACGAATACGAAACTCAAAAATTTCCACAGGATGTTCCAATCCTAGAGCAAAGTTCCCAAAGATCAATATTGAAATGAAATAACCAATATATAAATGAAATTAATTGAGCAATACGATAAAACGTTAGAAAATGCAATTTTTCAAGTTCTAAAAAACAATGAAGAGAACTGCGAAATACTTTACTGACTTTACATGAGGAATTTTTGAGGATCTTATTATGAAAGTGAAGTTAATTATGCTAAGGAATAAAAACCGAAAGACTTTCAAAAATGAAAACCATGAAATAATAACAAATTTCTTATATTTTAATTTGAAAAATTTGTATTCTGTGGGTGTTTCTTTTTTTTTTTGTGTTGTTCTAGCCTTGAGTTTTTCTATGCGATGCTTTGGGAGGACATCATTAGATAGATTAGACCAAAGAGGAAAGCAAAGGAAAGTCTTTAATCATTGTCGTTTTTTGGTGCGTTATTTTTTGTTGCTTTTTTGTTTTAATAAATTGTCATTTATATATCTTTGTCTCACTGTGTGTTATTATTTAAATTTGTTGCAACACTCTTAGATGTATGTATAAATTTAATTCTAGTTATATGTATATATATTTCATCATTTGTAATGTAAGGATCTGATTTAGTCCTGCTGGGGCAATGACAAGGACAGGCAATTTAACTGTGACAGCGATGGCGCATTGCAAAAGGCGTCAAGGACATCATTCCCTCTCCCCCGCTCTTGCTCACGCTCTGGGTCTCCTTCTCTCATACCTCGGGTGTCTCTGTTGTTAACGTTTTGTGTCTCTTTAGTAGACCGGCGCCCCATTAGGCATAGCCAGGAGGTGGGAGGCTGAGATGAGAGACAAGGCGACAGGAGGCAAAAGAGCTTTTGTCTTTGCTATCATTATCAACACCCAGTTACAGTTTCCCCTCCCCCAACCTCACCAGCCACTCTCCCTGCATTCCTTCCATTTCTTCACTCATTCCTTTCCTTTCATGTTGCGTATTGTTCATCTTTCTTCTCTGGTATTCATATTCTTGTTGCTTATTTTGCTTTAGCCGTTTCCTTCGTTTCCACTCAGTTCAAGTGTTTTGCATTTTATTTTACTTTTGAACCGTATGTATGTATGTATGTGTGTGTCAAAGGGTATGATGGAGCTCTTTGATATCCTCTATGAGTCCATCCATGAATGAATGTTTCAAAGACAATTATCGATCAAATTAAAAGAAAATACCTTAAATTACCATTCCTCTATAATGTGAATAAAAATTTTCTTATTCATTCATTTTTCTTTTTTGGTCGACCTGATCTCTATCATCATCATCTTCCACCTCCTCCTCATCATCATCATCATCATCATCATTATTCTTTACTGCAGTTGACGACGGACGTCCTCCTCCTCCTTCTCTTTCTTTATTTTTCTTAACAAAAATTAACACTGAGCGACACAACAACAACAACGAAAACAAGGACAACAAATGTGCTAAAGGAAATACAAAAAAAAAACAAAAAAAACAAAAAAAACGAAAAAACCTCCGCTGCAAAATGAAAAGAAATGTCATTTATCACAATATATAAAAATTTTATGCTAAATAACATGGAACGACCTGAATTTAACCAAAAAAAAAAAAAAGAGAGAAAAAAACAAAACCAAAGGCAAAAACCAGAGCAAAAACTTTATGCTCATTATGCGGTGGACAGGCGGGGAAGAGCGCGGTGAGGAGGATTCTTTTTTTTTTTTTTTTGTTTTTTAGGGTGGTTAAGGGGCCAAGGATGTTGACTGTTAGTTATTACTTTTGTTGTCGCCAAGCATTAAAAATGCCAAAACCAAAAGGCAACTAACTAAACTTGATAGCCAATTAAATTTCAGATTTATGGATTATCGCCAACAAATATTTGATTAACTAACAAAAAACAAAACATTGACTTATTTCATGGAGAAATTTAAAGAGTATGAACAAATGAAATTAAAACTTTAAGCTAAACCAACTCTTTAAAGTCAGTCAAATTAATCAATGTAAAATTTCACATTTCACATTTTACCACTGAAACTGATCAAATTTCGATAACCAAAAACGATTTTTACTCCTCCTTGATTTCCCCGCCTAAAACTACTTATAAGGTAGATCAGTCACAGTCATTTACAAATCTAGTCATAGGTAGAGCTAGATAGTTAGAGATCCGTATTCATACTTTTACAAATTTGCAATTGATCGTTTTTCAAATATATATAATCAATTTTCTCAATCACTTAATTTAAGGCGGAGTTTCAATCGTCTCTCTTTTTTATATGGCAAGTAACTATCTAATTTGTATCTAAATTAAATTACCATGTCAGCATATGAAGACGATGATGATGATGACTAGGCAAACCCTCGCAAACTTAGTGTATACAAAACATGCTATCCAATAAGCTCAATTATAATGTGAAGAGAGGGGATGGAGGACGGTGGACGGGGCGAGGTGCCAGTTGAACTCGTTTGTATTAGCTAATACAACTATGTCACGCAAAAGCCAAGCTCGAGAACTATAAAAGGCAGTTGTCCCAAGTGTTTTTGTTTAGAATTGTAACTGAACTCATCTTAACTCATCTGACCCAAAAATTATGGAACGTTGGCTAAATCGTGTGGCTGTTGTAACAGGGGCTAGTTCGGGCATTGGTTCGGCCATTGCCAAGGACCTGGTTAATTCTGGTCTAACAGTAATCGGGCTGGCACGTCGCATCGAGCGGGTTAAGGATCTGCAAGAGAAGCTGCCATCGGCTCAACGAAATCGCCTCGTTCCCCTCTACTGTGATGTTGGCTCTGAGAAATCTGTGAACGAGGCTTTCGATTGGATATGCCAGCACTACGACGGCATCGATATATTGGTCAACAACGCCGGAACATTGCAGACGGGCCAATTGGTTGATATGAAAATCGCTCACATCCAACAAGTCATTCAAACCAATATCATGGGCATTGTCTTGTGCACTCAGCGGGCCTATCGTTCCATGAGAGAGCGCAAATTCGATGGACATATTGTGCTCATTAATAGCATTCTGGGTCACAAGCTTCAAACTGCCCAAGTGGGCGTGGCGCCCGATCTCAATATCTATCCACCCAGCAAACATGCAGTCAATGCCCTAACCGAAATGTATCGTCAGGAGTTTTTGGGCTTGGGCACGCGTATTAAAGTCACTGTAAGTCTTAAGTCCTTGATCGTCTAATAGACATAATTTTGTTGCCTTTTTTATTTCCCACAGAGCATCAGTCCCGGTGCTGTGGATACGGAAATAATTCCGGATAGTTTGCGGCATATTGCCAATAAAACGATTTTACAATCGGAAGATATATCCCAGGCAGTTCTATTTGCCATTGCCACGCCTCCTCATGTCCAGATACATGAGTTGACCATCAAGCCATTAGGCGAGATCATATGAAAATCCATATCCATAGCTTATTTTCCCAAATAGTATTATTTTCTCCTTTTTTTTTTTTTTTTTGTTTTTGCAAATAAAAATTATAAAATTTATTCGTTTTGGAGTCAATTTTGATTTGTTCAGAAATGTTTACACAAGTGAATTTGAAAACATGTTTCATTTATTATCTGTTGATCTGCAAAGAAATCGATTTGAGATTGGATATACAACTCAAGGACAGCGAAGAGGAGGAAAAGTTTCGAAAGTCTCTTCATGGCTTTAGTAATTGAAAAGGACAGCAACTCCTAAAGAATAAGACTTCTGAAATTCTTGCAAGAACTTTAAGCAAAAATATTAAACATTTTTCAGAATTGCAGACGATTGTTACTTAAATCTAAAATAGGCTACTAAACTGTAAGAACAAATTGAACTGGCTATCACCTTAACCTTCAGATATTAAATGATTTCTTTAGTTTTAATATTGACAAATAATATTTACACCTTTTATTCTAATAAAACAAAGACGTACCACAGACCTCAAGCAAACAAAATAAACAAACTGCCCTCGCAAATTGAATGAATTTCTGGTTTTTATAGCCTCATTTGTGTTACAATATTAATAAATTAAATTCATATTAATTAATCATAAAAAGGCTAGAACAGAACAGAAAACAAGCCAAGAAATAAAACGCACAACTTATTATTATAATAGGCAATGGCAAAAGCCAAAGCAAACAAGTTTTATGTTCAGATCAGGCTAGTTCAATTTCTACTATAATGACAGCCTAATTACGGCTTAGGGCAACAAAAAAACTTTTGACAGCTTCTCAGCGATGCTGTCTCTCTATCTCTCTCTCTCTGTGTATCTCTTTCTCTCACTCTGTTCTTCCCATTTCTGACTACATCTCTTTCTTCTAATTCTAATGCATAACCTTGGCGAAAAACAAACGTCAAAACAACTTTGTGAAACAAAAACAAATGGAAAAAAAGAGAAATTCAAACAAAAACAGACAAATTGATGGATTCATACACTAAAATCTTACGGAAATTTCAATACTAAAAACTTTAGTCATCGTATTTACATATTTAAGATAAAGTTCAGTCGTTGAATTTTATTCAATATCAAATTCTTCATTATAATGGGACAATAAAAAATATAAAAAACCTCAAAATTTTGGAATGCTTCAGCTAATCATATCTCTTGCATAACTATGGCTTAGATCTAACAATATACTATTCGATATTTGGAATAGACTTCGTTTAACAAAATGTCTATTAAAACAAGCTATAAGCAAGCTAATTGTTGTATCTAATTGATTGAAGCAATTCATGAGGCATGTCAGTAAATTGTTGCATACTTCTCGGTGAAACTTGAAATGACAATCGAAAAGGATTTTTGCATTTTAAATTAAAGTTTATTAGTTTTGAATCTTTACCGTATCGATTTATGTTGAATCGAGTCTCTCTCTAGAGGACCTATATTATAATTGCCCTTCTCTCTACGACTGATTTATGTAAGAACTTTTTTGGGGGCAAGTGTCTTCCTCCCTTTTGTGCCAGATAGTTAGTAGGTATGTGCAACTAATTGTCATAGTCTTAATGGCTTTAATTGTCTCTTCTATTGTTTTTCTTTTTGTCTTTTCTTGTCACAACTGCAAATGACTTGAGTAAGACGATATAGTAGTAAAAGAGAAACTACAAGAAATGCGAGGAAAACAATTGAAATTTCAAATTGCTTCTGGTCAAAAAGTGTCAGACAGACAGCAATTGAGAGAGAGAAGTGGATGAAAACTAAAGAAAGAAGGAAACTATTGTCAGCTAGAGACATTTAAACTTATATATGTACACATACAAGTGCTAAATAGTATAACGAGGGTGGCATTGTAATAATATATATTTGCCAGTGCAATTTACTCAATGCAATCAAGCATTAATCTATTCAGTCGAATGATGAATTCTCCTGAAGTAAGAAGGCAACTATGAAAGAAAGTTACACTTTCTCTTCTTTCTCTCTCGCTCTCTCCCTCCCTCTGTCTTTTTGTACTAATTACTAAACTAAGGTTACAACCCTCGCACTATTGCTACCACTAATACTATGACAACTTGTACATTTGATTTTATATGTGTGGTTTCTTTTTCTTCTCTCTTTTTTGTTTCTTTGCTCCTGACCGCCGGCGGAAACTCAATTTGTTAGATAAATGTGTGAGAGGGAGCCAAAAGAAAATAGAAATTAAAGTGCAAGTGGAAAAGTATCCTACAGCAAAAGCAATTTCAATGAAAATTAACTTGGAAATACAATTTCAGAAATGCCACAATATGAAATTGGTTGTGACATGAACTACAAGAACTGAAATAAATAAATTGTTATCTCTTTATTGGTATTTTATTGACAATTTTATAAAAGAAAAAAACTTGGTAAGGTCAACTTACCATTACCATCAGGAACCTGTTTATCTCTTAATTAGCCCCCCAAAGTATGCCTTAATTGTGGTGATCGCATCAATTGTAAGCCGCCTTTTGTTTTCAAGGAAGAGAGACAAACACAGCTGCTTCTGAGTTATTTTTAGCATACTTTAGGGAGTTACATAATACAAATCAAGGACCAAAAACCCGGCAAATATCCTGGTTAATGTCTTTCCTTAATGTCCGTATACGATTGCTTATTTTCTGTCAATTTATTTGTTATCACTTTGATATGTGGGCGATAATTATTGTATTATTTTTGCCAGTATTATATGTCATCCCTTCTCATTGTTGTTGTTGTTGCTGTTATTAATGATGCTTGAAGACACATTTTCAAATCGATTTATTTTTTTGTTGTTGTTTTTGTTTTTTTTTTTTTTATCAACATTTCCATAAATGAAATGATTTCCGCCATCGCCTATTGGCTCCACGTAACAGCTGGGCTCCAATTGCCATGATTGCCTTGACTAACTCCAAGGATGACCATTCAGTGTGTGTGTGTGTGCCTGTCTCATCTTTCCAGCATACTCATTCCAACACGAACGTTGGCAATCCCCAAACCCCATCCCAAGCCCAAGCCCAATCCCAATCCCCAATCCCAATTCCTATCCCTATCCCTTCTTTTGTTGCCTGTCGTCGGGGCTTAGCCTTATTGTTTTTTGCCCGCATCTTTGCGTTTGAGGGTCGTCTGTGTGCTTCAACTTTTGTTTCATCTTTTGTTGATTCTTACATTTTGACCCCCATTCTATCCCATTCCATCCTCCACACACACAAACACACAGACAACCATATATAGAGTAAATATGGCACACTGACTTAACGCTTTCTTGTGCCATTGCCATCCTCGATTTGGCTCAAAATATCTGACATTGACTTTTGACTTTGATTGCCATTTTGATTTAATGTTGTGCACGTAAGTGCAACAGCAGCTGGCCAAGATAAATTACAAGTTCCTCGAACCGTATTAGAGATTACGAATTGATCAAAGTGTTGTAAAAGTTATTCCTTATATGTATATATTATAGTGGATTTTGTTATAATTGTCGCTGTCAAAGTCTCTTTAGCATAAATCTAACTAATCTTTAAGGCAAATTCTTATAACAACTTTAAACTAAGTATATATATTTTGCACCTTTCCTTAGTATCTATAATCCTTTCAGTTCCTTTGATTTTGCAAGCTTCCAATCGTCATTTTTCTCCAAGTTCTTAGATAAAGTTGTCTTAAATGATCAAATAAATTAAACATTTCTATTCGTTTTTGGAAAATCGTTTATTTGAATGGTTTTTTTTTTTATTATTTCGTCTTAGTTTTGTTGTTCTCTCCCTCTCTCGTTCTCTCATTGTTTTTTCGCTTCCTTTAATTTAGTTTTTATAATTTTACATTTGAAATTTGTTATTTTTGTTCCGTCTGTTGTTGTTGTTATTAATGTTGTTTGGTGTATTGTTTAAATTAATTTTGCACAATAATTTTTGTTTTGTTTTGCTTGTTCTATGTATATAATAATATGTATGTAAATATATATCTATATGTATATAAATATAAAGATATATATAGATATATATTTCTAATGTACATAAAAATAGTTTTTATAGTTCAGAGAGATATAGACACACATGGTTTAGAGCGAGAGGCAAGACAGAAAATTGTAAAAAGCCATTTATTTTTATGTTTCAGATCTGTCAGCATCCATTTGGTTAATGTTGTTGTTGTTTGCGGTGTGTGTGTACGAGTGTGTGTGTGTGCATTTATGGCATAAAAAAATGTTGTATTTAGAGTATATCAAAAGTTGTTAGCGAGGTTCATTAAAGCTTAACTTAACAAACGACAACAAACCGAAAACCTGGGCCATCTCTCGCTCAGATGTATAAACTTGTTTTGCATTTAAATTTTGTTTTATTTTATTTTTTCTCATTTTTGTGTTTTAATGGAACAATTTTAGATATGACAAACCAATCTTCAATTTTCAGTTATATATATATATAATACATAATTTTCTTGCTTTTTATTCTTCTTGGTTTTTTTCATTTTCGTGCGTCTATTTTGTATTTCCTCCGAACTTTTGGCTATTGGCCTTTACTTGATATTTCCTGCGATTGACTTTTCAATATAATTATTAATAATGACAATATATATATATATAAAAAAAAAATGTATTCATATTTATATATATGTATATTATGGATGGGGGAAAAGGTATGTGGGTATTTAACAATAATTCAGTTAGTTTCAGCAGCACATTTTGGCCATAAAAATAAAATTTCAGCTAAAATACATATTAATTGTTGTTCGTTTTCTACAATAAAATCAAACACGACAAAAATTGAAAAGGGATTTTAAAAAGAATTTCGAAGCCAACTCTTACAAGTACAATCGATTTCTACAAATTTAAGTGTGTATGTGTGTGTGTGTGTTTAATAATTAATATAATTAAAAAATACATACAGCTTACCAACTACAGGGTTAGGCATGTGTATTTTGTATTGTTTTTGTTTCTTTTGTTGTTGTTGTTGTTGTATAAGCATAACTGTTTTTGAATCTCTCACACTACGGCGCATTTTGTTTAATTATTATTACATATTTTAAATAATTTATTATACAAATGTGTGTGTGTGTGTTTGAGTGTTTGTGTTGGTACGGCGCGTGCCCTCTAGACAAGAAGAAAAAATTAAACACCAAACACATTTTGGCCAACTCTCTGCCCTAGACTTAGACTAAATTGTTAAATTTTGTTTCCCCTTCGTTAAATCAGAACTCACAATATTAATAAAAAAAATATATATATATAAAGAACAACGAAACAAAAACTCATCATATGAGTTTGTATGGAATTTTAGCTGAAACTCAAGAGAAGTTCTCTTGATTTGGTCTCAAAATTAAACGATAGAAACACAAAATCACATTTTGGCTCATTAAATGATCCAAAAGTAATTTGCAGAGAGTGTCCTTGTTGTAGCAGTTGATTTAACGATTGCATCCTTCCCCCCGGGCGGTAGAAGATTTTTGAGTTCTTATCAAAGAGTTGTTGTTGTTTGTTTTTTCTTTATGTCAGCGAGAAGCAGCTGCCTAAAGTTGTGTTGTGTGTGTGTGTGTGTGTGTGATTTTGATAGTTTGTTTGTTTTTGGGCGCAAGTCGGTTGGTTTGTGGCAGTAACAGCAGCCACACACACACATTTCAACACTCACTTTGCGATAGATCAATATCCTTTTTAGCGCTACGCGATAGACGATCCAATTCGGCAGCCGCATCTGTGCGTACGGCTAGCTTTTCGGGTGTCATTGTAAGGCCATCGGTGCCATTGGATGTACGTGGCGTGCCACCTACACCACCAGGACTTCCAGGACCACCTGGTCCGCCGCCAGGTGTAGTGCTGCCAGACTTTTTGTGTAGCAGCGAATTGAAGAAATTGGCGAGAACTCCCTCACCACCAGGCGTTGCAGGCGTTAGCTTTGGATCAATCTAAAAAGGGAAAGAAAGCAACCAATTAATCACAATCACAATAGAAAAAGGGACAGAGAGGGGGAGGAAGAGAGAAAGCAAGTGCCAACCTTCTTGGGTGAACTCTGACTCGCACTGCCTGGAGTTCGGGGTACACCGCTCTTATTGCCACCAGAGTTTGCTCCCTGGGAACGCAATGGCGATTCACCACGCACTTGACTACCCTGCTTGAGTATCTCCTGTTGCCGTGCCAAAAACGCCTGCTCATCTTCGGTTTGCACTTCAGCCTCACGATTAGAAACAGCCTACAGATAACAAAATACATCATGTACATAAAGATAATGCAATGGATAAGACTTTGGGCTTACCTTTCGAGTGGGCGGCGACTTGATGATATCTGTGTATGGATTCTCAGCATTCACACCATGCATATTCTCATACAGAATACTTATTTTCTTCAAGCTATCCCAGCCAGCCGGACTGCAGAAAAGGAATAGAATAATTTAATTAAACAAAAAAAACTCCTTTCAATTTCTAATTGACACTCACATGAGTACCGCATCCTTTTCAACGACTAGCGCTGGTGTACGGAATGGTAAACCATAAATTCGATGCGTCAAATATTTGTAGAGGAGATCACAGTTTTTGTCTTCTTTAACGCTCGTATAGAAGAGTGAGGTGCCATGTCGCAGGCAAAAGTTTCGTATCCATTGTTGAATGAAATCGAAATGCTCATCACGATACTCATACTCTTTCTCCAGTGTGGTCATGTAGTCGGTCTAGATAAAATACAAATGAGAGGGGAATTGACAGAATGAGGATGTTTCAAGGGGTGTTTACCTTAGTGACCACAACAACAATATCTAGGCCAAGATTTGTAATTAGTGCGTCCTCTGTCAGCGGCAACAGATCATCTTCGTCAATCGAATTGTTGCGCATGGTGCGTTTAACTGGCGATCCTGGATCAAGATCATCACCGACCTCACAATAACTTTGCCACGTTGTGGTTAAGCGTTGACGTGCCGCCTCCTTCTCTTTGGGATCCAATTGAAGACTCTCAATATGCTGAGCCAGTACTTTGATCCAATGATTTAGTTGCTGCAGCCAGCCCCAGGGTTGTGTCATCGACACTGTGAGTATGACGAGGGTATGTGCATAGTTCGTTTCGTTGAGCGCATAATGCAGGAGATTTGTATGTCCTGGATCACCATCCAAGACCCAAACGCCTAAACGCGTCATATCTGTGAAGGAAACAACAAAAAAATCAATTGGAATTTCTATAAATCAGATAAATCCTCTCAGATACTGACCGTCTCTGTATTCATCTTTGACATCAATGTAGGCATACTCCAAACCGGAACCCTTCTTTGGATCCTCAACGCCCTGAAGTTTAGCAATTAATGTCGTTTTGCCGGTGGCATTATCGCCTAATACTAGTACAGATTTATTTGATGGAAGTTTTGTGCTGCCCTGTGTTTGTACTTCATTCAATATCGCAGACCTGCAAACAAACAAGGATGCATTATAGTAATTGATAAACCATGTGAAAAATTATTACGCTCGTTCCGCATATACATATATATCCTACTTTCACTCAGAGTTCAATTAGTTGTTAGTCATTTCAAAAATTTCTCTTCTTTTTTGTTTTTTTTTTGACGTGAATATTTTATAGTTTAGCTCTTTCGGAAAACACGCCATTCATCCACTTCCTCCTCCAACCACAACAACAACAACTTTTATGCAATTCAATTAAGCCAATTAAATATCTTGAAATTGAAGAAACGCATTTTAGAATATTTGAGTGACATGCAAATGTGGCCCCTCTCAGTTCTTCAAGTCCTAAGTTCCAATGTAGGTTCCTTTTTCCGCACACACACACACACACACACACAAATGGTAGAACTGGACAACCTTTCTCTTCACGTACACAGCCTACTTTTCAGTCTAGTGGTTAGTAGTTAGTTAGTTGCCTTCTTGGAATATACTTATATACTGTGTATTGTGAGAATTTTCTGTATAGATATCGATTGTTTTTACCCCATTGCTGTACGTATTCTCTTGTTGTTGTTGTTGTTGTTGTAGCCAATTCCTTGTTTCCAGAATAAAATATAACTATATATATATGTATATACGTAGTATCATTCCACCCAAAAGGTAGAAAAGTATTTAAACTACCTTTTGATAGACTACTCTTTCTATGGGGCACAGTGGTTCCTATAACATTTGTTTAGTTAGTTTACTTTTAGGCCAACTATTCATGGCATATTAGGTGTCACTGTTCCTGGGATATTAGGTGGCTTTTATTTTCATTTTTTTGGTGGTGGCAACAAACAATTTTTCGTGAGTAGCTTCACACTTCTTGGCAGTCATGCAAAGTCCCACTCCCACACCAGTCCAGTTCAGTCCTTTCTCTCTGTCTCTCTCTCTCTCTCTCGAGACGGGCCTTTCCGCGTTGGTTGGCATGGTGAAAATCCACAAAAGCCAAAACGAAAAATATATATATTTTCCTAGCCAAAATGACGTTCAGTGACTGACTGACTACAGAGCGCAAAAGTGGAACATTAGAACAAAGGAAAACAACAAATATGAGTTTGCTTTTAAAGCGTCGTTCACGGAGTGAGACACGTCCAAAGATTGATGAGGAGAAGCAGCAGCAGCAGCATCAGCCTCCAAATCAGTTAACTCTGTCAACAAAAAAGCCGCCAGTGTCCACGGTGCATACAAATTCCAGTGAACAGAGTTTGCACAAATTATCCTTGGGCATGGGCAGACGCAAGACATCCGCTGAGCTTATAAGCGAAGCGAAACTATTTCTTGGCGATGAAGCTGGAGCTGCTGCTGCTGCTACGGTTGGACCACAAATGATGGCAGCCACTGGCGGTGCCCGTTTGGTAAGCACTCGTCGTCCAATAACTCCACGTGAACCCGGACGTGTTCTCTATGGCAAGGTGGCCTTAGCCGGACGACCGCCCAGTGCGTTTTCGTAAGTATCGAACATTTCTCTAGGCTTTGATCTTTGAGTCTTTAATTCTTTCGCAATGTGTAGAATGCGTTATTTGCAAAATGAGAAACCACCAATGACGCCGCCAACAAATTTAGTTGCACCGCGTCAATTGCCGGCATTGGCAGGTGCTCCAGCTACACCAATGCCACCGCCCACACGAAACGGTGATCTACTCTGTCAATCGAGCAGCGAGACATTGATTGAACTATTGAAACAACATGCCGGCCTAAAGGAGTGCAGTGCCGAGACAGTTCAACATATCAATGCGGTAATTGCCGAATGGAATGCACAATACCCAGAGTTTGCCACTTTGTTTGTTATCCACTTTTTAGATATTACAAGAGCTCTATACGAGGGTACGCAAACAGGAGCGAAACTTTAAACGTGGCTTCATTTTGGGAGGCCTCTATGGTCTGGTTGAATGTACATCTCCGCGTATCCTCTTGGCTGTGGCACGCGTTGTATTGGCGGTAAATAGATGCTTATATACAAATGTATCATTTATACAAATTAATCATTAATCAATTGTTTTTAAGCTTCGTGTGACTGGCAGCAATCTTACTGGAGCCTGCAAGTTAATCTTTAAAGTGGCCCGCCATGAGCAGCACGACAGTTTATTCCATGAGCATGATGTGCTTGAACTGCTTATCGATGGCTTGGGCCATGCCTCGCCACTGGAGGAGCCAGAGGCCTGCATCTATGCCTATGGTTCTATACGATTCCTGACCGCCAGCAGTGGACAACAGGAACGTGATGATGCCCTTAATTGCAATTGGCCCGTCGAATTGATAGAAACAACATCACCATCCACAGCAGCAGCCATTACATCATCTACAGCTTTAGCTGGATCTGCCATCATTTGTCCACGTAAATTGAGTGGTCAACAGACACTGATTGCCCGTCTTGCCCGGCATGGGGCCGTCGAGTTGATGATTCTTCATTTACAAATGCTAAACGAGGCGGGAGCCACACGTCGTCTGTCTGGTCCACCATTGCATACACTCTATCAGTTATCCGCCGCCATGCGTGCCCTGGCCAATGTGTGCCAACAGCAGCAGCGTCTTCAATTGCAATTGCAATTGGCCTGTCCACATTTGTTACGTGCGGCTGAAGTCTCCATGGGTGAGCTGGAAGTTCAGGCCAATGTTGTGCGTGCCCTGAGGTGAGTCACTCAAAAGGACAATCCATCAATATGTATGATCATATGTCTTTTCTGGACAGTGTTTTATCCGAGGATTCAGATTGCTGTGAGATGCTATTGAAATATACAGCTCGGATTGGTTTACTTTTGGGTCCATCTTGCTGTTGTGCCAATAAGGATGATGCCGGTCAATGGAGTGAACGCCTATTGGCTGTCCTCAGTCGTCTGGGCTATATGTTGGGTAATATTTTGGCCAAACATGAGTCCGCACGCACTCAGGTAAGAATTCATAAGCATTTTAAGCAGATGAAGATTGGTCTCATTCCTTGTATTTTGTAGTACTTTCACAATGATGTTGCCATGGAGTATCTGTTAAATGTACTCAAACAGCTGAGCAGCAGTAGCAATAATAACCATGGAACAACGATCCCGATCCCATCCGCCGCCACAGAGGCTTCCCTTATCGATGCCCAAATCAAGCTAATACGTGTCATTGCAAACATGAGTGTCAATTCCGAGGTTGGAGCTGGATTGGGTAACATTCATACTCTCGGTTCAGTGCTCCTACAATTGCTGCGAGATGCAACAAGCTCAACTAGACAAACACAAAGGGTGAGAGAAAGTCAATTAAATAAGAGGCAAATGATAGATCAATCTATTGATATACAGTCACCCGAACAGCAAGAACTTCTGCATGCCACATTGGGAGCTTTGCATAATCTATGCTTCTATCAGGATAAACAAGCGGGAACACCAGCTGTGGGCTCCTTGCAGAGCCTCATCGACGAGCTATCGGCGACCTTGGCCGAGACTTTGTCCAAGTGCCAGACGACCACAACCAAAGTGGAATTGGTACGGGTTTTGGGCAATTTGACACGGAACGAACTTGCCCGTCGATGTTTCTGTGCAGCCGGTGGATTGCCTCTGATGGTGCAACAGCTGACACGTCAGTCATCGGGACACGATTACGAGTTGCGTACCTGTGCCATTGGCGTACTGGTCAATCTGTTGGGCGATGGCGAACAACGTTCGCCTTTCTTGCAATTGCGGGGGGCCGATCTCCTATTCCTTTTGCTTCGAGGCTCATTGGAACAGGAGGATTGGTTTATGGCCAATATTGTGTGTCAGGCCCTGTGGAATCTATTGATTGACGGTCAATGTGCGACTGCTCTATGTCAGAGTGGCAACATTTTGGACGAGGTCAGCGATGTATTGGCCGATTACTTGGATGAAGAGCGATTAGCCAATGCCGGAGATGATGACGAACAGGAACCAGATGTGGTGGATGCGATTGCAGATTCGGAAGCGACTCTTGAAGATCAGGCCAATCAGCACTATCAACATCATGATGACAACTTGTGGGAGGATTTTGCATTGGTTGCCACCGATTTGTTGGAACGCATACATAACAACTTCGATAAACAGCAGCAAATACACATCGAGAACGATAACGATAACAACGATGATAACGATAATGACGATGTTTTCATAGAGGAAATGTAACCTCTCTCTCTTTCCCTCTCTATAGATTATAAATAATATTAATATTGATAACCAATAATTACAATAATAATCCTTAACTATAATCAAATACCAAAAAAATTAAATTTTGATCTCTATATAATGAGTCCATTAACTCCAATGCACTTTTAAGAAATCAAATGGCATTACATGCAAATAGAATTCTAGACAACAAAATAGGAATCCAAAAAAGGCGTAATATCATCCTTTTTCTTTATATAATAATCGTTGCTTTGTAAAAACAAATTTATCAACTATGACTCAATGGGTTATATATACAAATGTATAGAAAAAGGATACTGTGGTTTTTGTATTGATTGTGGGAACACCATTTCAGCTCTTTTCAGCAATATACATATAAGAATTTAGGATAAGGGCGAACAAATAACAGAGCAAAGGTAAAAAAAATCAATCTCGAGTTCGAAAGTTTATAAACAGAAATTTCAAGTTTAGAGATTTTCCCCTCTACCTACAAAGTCTTCTCTCGTTCACCAACTTGAAAATTTATGACCCTGGGAGTAGAGTAAACCTGACTAAAATATGTTTTTTTCAAAACTCTTATTTAGGTAAGTCTTTTTATAGTATAGCAAATAAAACCAACTATCATATTTTATCATATAAAATTTGTCATAGAGTATAAAATTGTTAATCAATTGATAAAAGACTAAAAGATGATAAGCAAATACTATTGATTGAAGTAAAAATTGCAGAATTTTTGATATATGTACATAGGGTATTTTTGAAGTCGAGATTTGTTTTGAAAGTAATTTAAGCTAAGCGACATATTTAAACGATGACAACATCGTTCGCTCACGCACACACACAGACGCACCATTCATAGACCATGGCTTGAAAAGCCCAGCTTTTGTTAGCTGATTGGACAGAAGCTACTAATGCAAAAAGTAATACAAAATTGATAAAGCGAGAATAACAACAACAACAAGAAACGAAAAAAAGGGTAGGCTCTGCCACGGCTGACATCGACGCCAACTGCGCCGTTCTCGATTTTTAGTTTTGTTTCATGAATCATCGACAGCAGCAGCAGCAGCGCATACATTTGTTGCGCTCTCTTTGCCCCCTTCCCCCACCAATCGTATTACTCTCTTTTTCTCTAGGCAGCCACAGCTTTGTACGGAATTACGCTAAAAGTGTTTTTGAGGTTAAATGGTTAACATGCAAACAGCTGGGAAACGACAGAGATGGATAACGCGACTCCCTGAGGAAGAGAGAGCGAGCGATAGAGATGGAGAGAGGAACTGTGAGAGAGATTGGGGTAAAGGAGCAGTTACACTAGCCGGCTAAGGTAACATAATTATTGCAAAATTATTTGCAAACGTCAGCTAAAAGAGCGCTGTATCTTACGGTGAGAGGGGGTAGAGAGTAGCTCTCTTTTTTTTTTGATTGCTTTCTTTTACATTTTGTTTTCACTTCTCCGCACTCACTCACCAAAGATTCTCCTTTTCCGTTGAGGCATCCTTCTTCTTTACTGTCAAGGATGATGTCAGAGCGCTGTCCAAAGCCATAGTATTGTTCCTGCAGCTGATGTTGTTGTTGTTCCTGAAGCAGGGGAATAAGTCGAGATTGATGATAGAATTTCAAAACACACACCAACACCAACATAATGGGCAGGACATAAGAGAAGGCTGCGGATGAGCACAACAGTTGCAGCTTTGCAAGGTGTCGCCGTCGTCGTCGCTGCCAGCGTTGCTGTCGCTAGCGCTGTCGACGTCGCAAATAATCTAATACGATTATGTCGTTGGCCAAATATTGTCATTTAGTCATTTTATATCTTTGTTCAATTTGTTTTGCACTATTGTTGCACACAGCAGCTTCCTCTCTGCCAATGCCATTGCCCAAAAACACACACACACACACAATAAATTGGGATCTACTCTCTTTATCCCAATATTTTACTATCCAAAATTGCTACCTACGCCTGTTTTTGCCTTGCTTCGCAGCTCTCTTTCTCTTCTTCTGTCTTTTGCTCTGTTCCAGCAAACACACGGGGGCCCGCACTTGAAATTCGCTTGGGCTATCCACGGAACAATTGATTCTTTTGGTTATTTATTTAATCGTACGAAAAAGAAATAACAAAAAAACTGTTTTCTAAATATTTATTTATTTATTTCAACGTAGAGTCGGAACGGGGAGAAATTTATGGTTTTTTTCGCTATGAGTTTTCTTATTAGAGACGGACAAACTGAGGTTGTGACAACAAAACTATCGATATGTGGTTACGCAGCTATTGCGTTCTTATCGAATATCGAATACCTAACACTACATGAAGAGTAGCGATAAATTCACGATAAATTGAACTCTGTCCCACGCATGTAGTGTCATACATGTCGATAGTTTTCTATCACCTTTGAACTTTTGGCCTTGTTATCGTTATCGACTAATTTGTGGTTTCTTCTTCATTTTATCGATAACATGAGCGGCGATGTTTTTGTTTCGTTCTGTTTAAACAGAATTCTGTCTACATTTATATTTTTAACAACAAACGCGATGAAGCCAATAGCCATTAAACCAAAGACTCTCTGTGAGACTGCGGACACCATGCCGACATCCACCAGCCGTAGGAGTACTTCGAATCCAAAGCACAAGCAACGCGTCTACCATTGCGGTGCGTGCCTGACCAGCTTCAACCGCCATGGAAAAGCCAAGACCCATGAGCAGATGTGTGCTCCACGAATCCAACGGATGAATATGTGTAAATACTGCTTAACCCTGTTTCGTGATGAGAAGCTAATGGAGCGGCATATGGAACGAAAGCACACGGATGGTAAGCATTTGTGTTTGCAATGCGGCAAACGTTATTCTACGTCGACATTTCTGTATCGGCATGTGGTGACCTGGCACGGGGAGCACTCGCTTTTCTATTGCGCCATGTGTGTGGATAACTGCAATGATGTGAAAACCTTTAGTGACTTTGCTGGTCTGATTGCCCATGCAAAAGGAATGCATCAATTGAATCTCTGGGGTAGTGGTGGAACAGAAGCAGCCGACGACGTAGACGACGCTGGCGGCGGCGATGGAGCATTCAGTGATGCCGATGAGATGGAGAATTTGGAAATGCTGGAGGAGAATATTGAAGATTTACTGCCCATTGTCGATTGGGATGACGATGTCACATTCGGCTGGCCCATGGATCTCGACAAAGAATCGTGCATTGCCAGTGCCTATGTCTGTCCACTCTGTGCGAATAATTTCACTGGCAGCATAAGCCTTATCAATCATCTCGAACAAGTGCATAAGAAAAGTCCTCTGGATTGCAGTTATTGCGGCAAAACGCATCCAAATCGCGAGGCTCTGCGTATGCATCTCCAGCGGATGCATGTACTCATCCGTAAGCACATTTGTGTAGAGTGTCAACTGGAGTATGCCACTGCTGATCATTTGGAGAAGCATATGAGGAGCAAGCATCTCGCAGAGCGTCATCACAAATGTGAAATTTGTGGCAAGCGATTCGCCCAATTGTGCCACCTAAAGGAGCATCTTAAAACGGACAGGAATCACCATCAAAGTGCGTCCCTAATATGTCAGCTCTGCAATTGTCGCTTCTATCGATTGACTGATCTTCAACGTCACGTTAATCAGAAGCATGGCTAAATCAGACTAATTAACAAGATTAAGGTAGGAATATAAACAAGTTTGCTTTTAAATGATCAACAAAAAGGCACAAAACTTTTCATTTTTAACTCCTGTGGAGAATTATGGAAGGCTAATCACCTTACAACAAAAAAAAAAAAAAAACAGTAAACATTTTTATACTTTTTTAAATCAAGACTAAAGTTATACATATATTTAAATACATATACATATATCATATGTGAAGGTCAACTTGCCAGACTCAAAACTTTGTTAACTATTATTGGTTGTGTACATAAGAATAATTTTCATATTGACACTCTTAACGTTCAAGTTGATTTTGAAATAGTAAAAAGTGTTACAATCTAGTGTATTAAGTCGTCGTTATCTAAAAGTTCTTTATTGAAATTTCATCTGAAAGGAAAAGTAGGGAGTATGAAGATAACTGATTCGAAATCTGTTAGCTAACAGAGCACCTTTTAATGAGCCGTTACCACCACCCACCCACACAAATTCTCCCTCTGTCTCTCTTTTAAACGCATGCACGCACACCCACACACACACAACCTTTGTTGGGGTCTCTCCAATGTTAAGTAACAGCAAGTACAATGATCGCAGTCACAGCAGCCGATGTTATAGTTGTTGTTGTTATTTACTGAGCTTCTCCTACTACTGCTGCTGCAGCTACGAGAGAGCGCAGAGCACGTCAGAGCGTAACAGTAGAAGAAAAAAAACGTTATGTTGGAATCTCTGTTATTGCCCCGTTTATAGTGATAATAAAAAAAAACAAACTGAAACCGTCTCGCGGTCGGCGCACTTGGCCGATACCGCGTAACAAATTGTGGGGACAGTTTTAAAGGAAACTTGCTGGCGTTGAGATCGGTAGAACACAAAAAAATAAATAAATACAAAAAACAATTCAAACGCTGCTTCGTCGCGCATAATTATCATTTACTTTTTTTGTTTCCCTCCGGCCGTTGTCAACTTTTCCGCACTTGTTTTTTGTTAACAATATTTTGATAAGTTTTTCTATTGCCTAAATTTTTTTTGGTTTTGTGTAAGTAATAATAATATATTAATATATGTGTGTGTGTGTGTATATATAAAAAATTTATATTCAACGCGTGCAAAACGAACAAAACAATACAAACCTCGATCAACTTTTTGTTATTGTTTTTTTTTTTTTGTATTGTATCTTTTATTTGAAGTTTTTCATTTGGTCGCGCTTTTAAAGCCGGGCTTAAAAAAAGCTCTTTTGTGTGGTGCAGCAGCAGCTTTTTTTTTTTTTTTGGAAGAGAACAAACAAAGCTGCTGTCGTTTTTTCTGTTGTTTTTTTTTTTTTGTTATCAACTGCTATTGACTCAATGTGAAATACAAATTTTGTAATTAAGGTAACACAATTATAAGTGTTCTTTATGTTTTTGTTGTTGTTGTTATTGTTGCTGTGGAAAGCCCACAATGGAAATCGCCCAGCCATAAAATGTCTAATGGATATTATAGAAATAAAAACGAACTACAAATAAATCAAATGAAAACAAAAGTCCCCAAAGTAATGTGAGTGCAAGGTGCAAAAGAAAAACAAAAATATGAAACTGGCTATAAAAATGATTCATTCCGAATTAAAGAATAAGTTGAAATAATTATAAAAAACAAGTTAATAACACAAGTAACAAGTTAAGCCAGAGCAAATTGTTTTCCAATTGGTTCAAAAGCATAAATTTTCGTTAACAACGTTAAGAAAGAAAACTATTTAGAGACATTTATTTAGTTTGTTTTGCCCAAGAAATTTACCAAGTAAGCCAAAGAAAACAAAAAACTAACATTTGAAAATAACTTGTTTACATTTAGAAAAATAAAGTGAGACAAGTTTTATTTTTAAATAGAAAGTGTTAATTTGACCTTTTCGATGTTTACTCAATTTTATTTAATTGGAAATAAATTGGATTTCAGTTTTAACATGGAAGTACATTTAATTTTAAGTGTCCTTATAGCCATGACCCATACTTTCTGGTTTAAAAAATTCTATTTCATCATAATTAAAACTGTGTTCAAACGTAATAATAAATAATGTTTTACTAAATCTACAGCAATTGAAATAAAAAGAGGAATATTTTAATTTTCCACTAACTTTATGACTTTGTAACTTTTTAAAAAATTAATAAAAAATCAAATTCGGTGTTAGATAGATTCGGTGATAGATATGTCATAGAAAGCACCTTAAATCCGAATTTCAAGTCAATCGGTCAACTAGAACTTTCAAACCGTCTTTTTCACAACACTAAAAAGTTTTTAAATATGTATTTCAAATTTTGAACAAAGTATTTCTTGAATATATATAAATACAAAAAAAAAAAAAAAAAAACTAAAAATATTAAATCTAAGCTATATGTATTTTCAATAAGAAAACGACAACTTTTATTATGGCTTTTAGGCATATTTTCTAAATTATACACTCGAATATGATAAATGTTAACAAATAAAAAAGCTAAACTATTAAATAGATATGGCAATTGGCTTTATACCTAGATATATCTTACAAGGAATCCCTAAAGCATTTTAAGAACGTTTATTCAAAAACGAATTTTGTATGCCCTTTGCCAAAATATGTAAAATGCATAGAAATATGAACTGCTTTAAGTATTTCAAATATATTTAATACTTTTCGAATTTTACAAGTTATTTAATTTTAAAAGAATGTGACGAGATAAAACAATAAGAAAAAACTATTTATATAAATGTTTAATGCTATAAATAAAATTTAGTGCTCCAAAGGAAATTGTTCGCCAAGGTTATCTTTGAAGAATACGATGGGGAGCAAATGATACTAAGCGACAAAATGGGATACCCTTTTAAACATATAAACAAATGTTTATCGAAGCTCAGATTTAATGCCATTTCCTTTTGATATTGTTTGTTTTATGGTTTCATTGATCGAATTTCATAAAGATCGAATGTAATTCGTAGAATTCCCAAGGGTATTTGGCAATTGTCGAAGTAACTAGCATCCCGAGATGGCATTCTCTTTATTATTATTATTATTATTTTTATATTGTAATTGATTTGCCTGGCATGGCTTGGCCCAGGGAGAGAGCTTGGCTCTGGCTGGTTAGTGGGGGGAGGGAGGAGGAGGGGCCCAACAGACGACGACGACGACGCCAACGGATGAAGTTGTACTCTTATCTTAATGTACCAGGGTTGCCCTTTAGCTGTTTTCCCCAGTTGTTCTCATTGTTGTTGTTGTTGTTGTTATTGTTGTTGCTATTATTGTTATTGCTTAAGCAATTGCAGTTGCCACTCCCACAAGAAGAGCAATTTGCATCCCGATCCCATAACCCAGACCCCCCGCAAAGTTGCAAATATTTGCCAATGATAATGCTCGAGATTATGAATAACTTAACATATGGACATGGTTCAGCAGGCGATTCCATGGTCGCCAACAAAGCGGCATTTGTTGTAGGCCTTTTTATTTTTCTGGTGTGAGCAAAAACTAAACTTCGGAATTAAAAAATTTAAATTCCTTCTTAAAGGATAAAGACATGAATGCAAATGCTAATGACATTAACTCTAGAATTAACATAAAATTGCCTTTTTTGATACCCATTTGACTTTTCTCTTTCTCCGACTCCTCCTCTTCCTCCCTTGCCTCCATTTACTGGTCTTAGGTGATCAAAAGTGACGCACCAAAAAGCAATGCCAAAAGCAGAGAGCTATAACGTTTTTGTCTCCGGAATGTTGACGTATTGTTTTGTTTTCTTTTAATTATGAAACGTGGCTGGATTCGTAATCTGACGATATTTATTTGTATATATACTTATATTAAGGTGTGCGATACACTTGTGCAGCTGACGAAATATGCTCCAGAAGAGCTGATAAGCTCTTTTTTGTTTTGTTTTGTTTTATTCTCTTTTATTTTTCTACACAGACACATATTTACCGTTAAACAAGGTTAAGACCTTGATAATTAATAGTAAAGTGTAAAGTTAGTTGTAAATTATTCAATAAGTATTTCAAATTAGCACTCGAATTTGTTTGTCCGACTCCAAATTCTTAAAATCTTGAAGAATTGTTTATCTCTAGGCCCAAAACTAACCCATTATCATTTGTATTTGGTAATCAAAGTGAAATCAAGTGAAAGGGTATACAAACGTCGGCCTCTGCTCAAGTCTAGTTAGTCTTGGCGCCTAAGCTGTCCTCTGGTTTAATGGCAAAGAATCATTCATTAGTCACTTTATTGAGGTTTTATTTGTTAATATCAATTTGTTTTTTGAGGCATTTTTAATCAACTTTACCAACAAGTCTTTAGAATGATATATTTCACTGTTTGTGCGATGAGTTAACTTCAATTAAAATCTGATTAATTTTCCTCTATATCAAGAAGGGATGTCTTTCAAATGACTCAAGGCTCATTAGCTTCATCTCGCTCTCTCTATCTCTCTGTCTCTCCCCACACTTTTTCTCAATCGTTTGTGTGTGTGTGGTGAACTTCCTGCAGTGAATCACACAGGTGTTTGAGTGTGTATGTGTGAACGGCACCCACCCAGCAACAGTAAAACGGTTTATGCTCGCTCTCTCACTGTTTCTCACTCCCTCTCACCATCATCTTAGCTGTTAACATTCAATTAAATAAATGCAAGCCATACTCTTTACATTTCAAGGTGTTACAGTTATTTCAAAAAGGTTTTTTTTTACGAAACTGTGAGAGAGTTTCCTAAAATACCGTTCTAGTATTAACATGCATCTCGCTTTCTCCACTGTCCATTGCTCTCAATTTCTGCATTATCTTCTTTTATTTGCTCCATGTGTGGTGTGTGGGGGGGTGGGGAATCCAGTGTCTTACTTTTTCCATAATAACAAATTTATGAATGAATTGCAAATAGAATGCTTCTGTTGCTGCTGCTTTTGCTTAGCTGATAAAAGCTTTCGCTTATCATGCATACATATGTGTGTATATTTTTATATATGGACATTATCGACAAGCACAACTGAAAAGTGAAACGCGAACTGACCTATAATAAGAATTTATTCCATATTTTTTGTGTGCAACGCATAAAAAAGCAGCAACAACAAAACCAAACAAAAATCAAGAAAACGACAAAAATGCATTAATATTTTCCCAACAATAAATAACTAACCAAATGTGCATCTTGTTTAATTGCAACTCACGTTCCAAAGAAAATTGGAGAAAGGAAATAGGAAAGAAGAATTTGTCTCTCTCCCACTTCTTCTTCTCTTTCTTTGTAAAGTCCTTCTGCATATAACCAACAGATCTGTTTTGTCTAACATGGGCGTAACCATAAAGCCATTTATCGAAGACTCCATATGAAGGGCAGCAGTCGTCCCCTCCCCTCCGTCCTTGTCTTCATTACGATCGAATATAACAAACGTTGACCATTCATTGGCCGAATAATGCAATCGTCGGCATTGGTAAAAGCATAATACCCTCGAATTATGCTTAACATGCTTTTAGGGTATATAAGTACCTACATTTGACTAATCATAGATAATTCGGATTTAACTTCAAGAAATATCCAATCTTCTAAGAGTCAGTTGAGCAAAAATGCAATCCTTTGAAGCCTGGAAATCCCCTACAATTGAAAATTTGTTCAAAAACAAAGCAAAAGACTCTTAAAAGTCAAAAAAGCTGTGATGTCTATTTTGATGTAGCTTAAATTTTTGGAAATCTAACGATAATTGTATATTTTTTTAATCTTTGGTTTTAGAATTCAACTTTGATATATGCCAAAATTGATCGAAATCTTTATTTACTCTTAAAAGTAAAGGATAACATTTAGGGAATTCAGCAAAACTTTCAGATAATGGTTACAACAACATTCAAAATGTTTTTGTTCACTATAACTGATGTTAAAGTGGTCTTACTAGTTAAAATGTCTTAATTGCAGACTAGAAAAATTGATTTCACAAATTTTAGAAACTTTGTTAAGTTTTCATCTTCCTTTTATCGTTATTTTGAAAATCTTAAATTAGCTTTTTGTCGCCTAAAGACAAATTAGAGAAGTACATTTAGTGTAAACCCTTTTTACAGCGTATCATCGTGTCTTGACACCTTTTTGTATTTTGACTGATTTGTTTCTTTATTTACACACTTCTTCACTTGATTTACTCTTTGTCGAGCGATCAGTCCGTCGACTTTTTTGTCTTATTGATATGCCTGACGCGTGTGTATGTGTGTTGTTCTGTCTACATATGATAAGGTGTCGTTTTTCTTTTTGTTGTTGTTGTTGTCTTCATCAATGTCAAGTTAACGATAAACCACAACAACAACAATAAAGAATTTTTATTTTGTGTCATTTGGCAGTTGGAAAAAAGCATATAAGCCCCCTAGCCCGAGACCACGATTCGCATTAGTAGACCAAAAGACCGCCCACCCACCTCCTGCTACAGCCCCTTCGAAATAAAGACAAAAAACTCAAGACTCTAATTGTAAATTAGGTAATAAATTTAGTTTAGTTAAGCAAATAGTAAGAAGACATGTTTCATCTAAATCAACTGCGGCCACTTGTGGTTGCTTTTTTATTATTTTTTTCTCTCTTCCAGTAAAATAAAACAGCAAACAAAATGCAGCATCAGACCCGTCAAGAGTCAAGAGCTGCACACAGAATGGAGGGACTGCATCTTCTTTATTTGGTATTCCTCATGCTGCTGATAAGATGCACTACAACAGCTGGAATAGCTCAACAGCCCTCGCCGCGATTCTTTTATGCGGCAACCTCATCGGCAGCCGCTGCCGCTGCCTCGACCGGGCCCGGAGACCAGACCAAGGTGCGTCTATTGCGTCAAACGGCAGGTGAAAGCGAATCAAATTCAGGATTAGCCGCCAGTGCGGCTCACGAAGAGTCCAGTTGCTGTCAGGGAGCTGCATCTGCTATGGTTGAATCTGCCACGGTGAGTAAGTTGAGGGGGCTGATTGGCGATGGCGTGATAAGATAGCAATGAAAGAAAAACAGAATTTCAGTTGGCTATGTAATGCAGTCTTAGTCATTGTGATTTCCGGTCCGAAATCCCTTCCCCGTCTCTGTTAAAAAAGTGGAATGCATACTAAATCAAGAAACTTTGGATTGACAATTTTAGTTAATAACTCTAAATCTGATCAGTTTTGGAATCTGTATTCAAACGGTAGACAAAGATTCATGCTTTATCATCTCTAATCTGTATAACAGACATACAGATGGCGCCAATGTGCCCCGCCTAGACACATTTCACAGATGTATTTGGGTCAGCATACAAAAAAAAAAAACAAAAACCCCGTCACAATGAACCCCATCATCATTAGCATCATCATCAACTTACTTTGTTTGCAATTTGATAAGCCTCCTCCATAGGCAACCCCTTCACTCCCTTCTTCCTCCTCCTCTTCCCCCGTTTGAATCATTATTCTCTAAAATTCTCAGCTTCTGGCAAGCAGCAACAGTGGCTTATTCGGGCATTGATAGCAACTTGATACCAAAACCAAATAGCTGACATATTAGTTTACACATCACTTATTTATGTTACTCCCCGCCCACGCCCCGCCGCTTTTGGTTTATAGTCTTATCGGAAAGATAAACTGCAATGCTTGCAGGTTTTCATATGAGCGGAAGTGTTGCAGTTGACAACAACAAGTTGAAAATTTATATATATTTTTCATAGATCTTGTGATCTTGCCAATTCTTCTTCTTGCCTCTTATCTTATCTATTTCTCACGCGCTATAAAACCCGTTAAGAATAAATATACCCTTGAACTTTTCTTCATATATATTTTTTTTGTTTTTGCATTTTTCGCATGATAATTCGTTATAGAACAATTAACGAATGTCAACTAAATGGCAACGACTTGGCTGAAAAGTTACGCTTATGAATGAGTCATGGCCTAGGCATTAAGGCCACTTCATAATGTTGACGACGACGTCGACGTGCAAATTGGTCAATTGGCGTCTATATTGACGTCGGCACCTGGCACGTGTCGCTTGGTATAACGACTAACAAATTGTTAATAATAGTAACAATGCGGATGACGCACATAATATTTGTCACTTGAATGTGGCTTAATTTTTGCTGTTGCTGTTGTTTTTCTTCTCCTTTTCTTTCCAACATTCTTCTCTCTTTTGCTTTCGATCAGCATGATTAAGATAAATATTTTCACTAACCGCAGCTCTGTCTCTCGTTGTCACAGCTGTTTCAACTAACGGCAACCATAAAGATAAGTTTTTAGCATTTTAATTCTAGAAACATTTCCATTTTATGTTATATTTCATTTAAATACAAAGTAAAGTTAGTTAAAAGCGCAATTAAATTGCATCTTAAGTACATTCTTTTTTTAATGGATACCCTAACTCTGGGTCTATTAGCTTTCACTGCACATTATTAAATTTATTTTATTTCCATGAAGCCAATTTAACAATTTGTTTTTTTTTTCACATATGTATTTGCATTTTTTCCTTTTTTAAGAAATTTATATTTGCTGCGCCGCAAAGTATGCCATGAATATCTATGGAGTTGAGCTCTTCATTTGCTTGTGATTCATTTGACAATTAATTGTTATAAAATGAATGTTTGTTTACTTTGCATCTAAAGCGTTGTATTGATTTAAAAAGTTTATTCGTATAATTACATAATTTTTGATTGTTTACAAATTTTGTTTAAATTGTGACTTTCTTAATTTTGCAGGAGCTATCATTGGAGTTCGGTAATGCAACCTATGACTATAGCGAAGTGGATGGCTCTGGCGAGTCTTCGGGAAGGGGTAAGTGGAAACGTTGTAAGTATTTGATGACCTTAACACACAAAGATTGAACATTATTTATTGATTTTGTGTTCTATTTTTGTTTTTTTTTCGTTGTTTTTTGGTTATAGCTGGCATTCCCATGGCCAAGGGTGCCAATTGTTCACCACAACCGACAATTGTTGAGCTTAAGCCGCCACCGGAGAGTGATTTTCGTTATACACCCGCCTGCACACGTATCAATCGTTGCAATGGCTGCTGTAGCTCTGCCCTCATATCCTGCCAGCCGACTGAGACGGAAACCGTTGAGATGCGTGTTAGGAAAATTGGTGCCGGCATTAAAACGGAAATCATTGTTGTCTCTGTGGAGCAGCATGTCTCATGTAAATGCGATTGTCGCATTAAGGCTGAAGATTGCAATGATACGCAATTGTATCGCAAGGATTTGTGTCGTTGCGAATGCCAGAATACAGATGCCAGGGATAAATGCTTAAAGCAGACGGATCACAAATATTGGGACGATGCGAATTGTACATGCGGATGCCGATTATATCAGAGCTGCACAACTGGAACAATTTTCGATGAATCGCAATGCAAATGCACTGATGTGAGTGTCCCACAAACGAACGATAATGAAGGATTACGATGATGATGATAATAATGATGTTGATGTTGATGATGATGATGATGATGATGGTAGTGTTGCGTTAATGGAGAAAATTTGATTGTTCTGTCTGTCCTGGTGTTGGATATGTTATGCAAACATATATGTATATAGAATTTGTTCTAATTGGTTGCTGGTTATTTGTTATCTTTCTAACGATAATGTAAAATGGTTAAATGTAAATTGTATCTCAGTTTAGACTAAACAAGCAGGTGCCCAAAGATTCTTTGAGTCAGTGTTAGGCTAATGTAGTAAATTCAATTTGACTTAATTTAACATTAATTAAGGCATTAATTTATTGTTTGTTTTGATTAGAATCTTTTAGTTTATTAGGCCAAGTTACATTTTAAATGTTACCAAATCAACTTAGGCGATTTGTTTTGTAAATTGCATCAATTTCTCTTTCTTTATATTATATGGTCATTGTATATGTGATTTGATATGTCTTTTTGTTTTTTCTCCTCTACGTTTCTTTCTATGTTTCATTTTAGATCAAAAATTTCGAGCTATATTCTTAGAAAGCAACACACATACACTTAGACAAACACACACACACACACACGCCAGACATAGCCTAAGCACCTACTCAAATACAGACACACACTTACTTACATCAGTGGCGGATTCCCTTGGTGACGGGAATGAGGGCTAAGTAGATCCGCCACTGTTTTACCTTTATAGTTTTCTAACATTTCTAGTTGGTTTTAGAAAGAAAAAGAAAACCCAAAAAAAAGCGCATGTAAATATTTTAAATTTAAAAATTTTTAAACACTTTGAGCAGCAAACAAAATTGTTTTTTTTTTTTCTTTCTTGTATTATATTTGGTTTTGTGAATTGGCTTAAAATGGCATTAATTTTTTTATTAAAGGCAAATGTAACTTAATAAATGTACTGCATAGACACACACACACACACACACACACACACACATAGACACACATAACTCGAGTCGAGGCCAAAAAAAGACACCAACATTTTTTGTTGCATTGTGTGAGTATTTTTATGTGTCCTATATGAAATGTAGTTATCTAAATGTCTAAACAACTAACAATCGGGGGTTCACTCTTTATATATCCTGCCTTATCCATACCCTTATCCATACTCTTACCAATTTAAACTGCCAAAGGTGTTGTCCATTAAATGACTTACTTATATTGATTGTTTTTGTTTATTTTCCTTTAGCCTTCGGCAACGGCGACAGCAACTAGCCAATTTGTGGATCGGAAACGTTTCATTGTCCAGGCTGTGGCCGTGGAGACCGATAATAGTACACTGTACAGTGTCTAGGAGACGTTATATGGACCTAACTGTGGATTGCTAAGGGCACAAAAGGATAACACTTTTGCAGGATCCATCTGCCATATTGTACTGATAACAAACAAACAAACTACTAACACACAAACACAAAGAAAGCAAAACAAAAAATCTAGAGTATATTATTTATAGAAAAACAAAAAAAAATCACACACACAATCCCAATATGTTATATACCTATTAAAAATATGTTATATGTACCCCTACCACACCCGCTTACCCTTATAGTATGAACATTTATGTACTTTTTCAGTATTTGAATACGTTGTTTGTTTCTTTATTATTCTTTTTTCTCTCGATCTTTTAATAATTTTAAGACATGTTTGTTTGTCGCTTCATGTTAAATTCACTTTTTAAGTTTTCCCATTTTTATGCGCAAAAAAAGATTGTAATATAAGAAATATGATTTTCGCTACGATCCAACATTCGAAAAGAGAAGAAACATTTATAATAATAAGCAAATGAAATGTCCTTAATGCAATCATATGTAAAGCATTTTGAAACCTATTAAAATATATATATGTACAAATATTTGTACTTTTTGTATAAGAAAATACTACAACAAAATTTCGTTTCGTTTGTCATTGAAAAAATTCAAAGAGCTATCGAAAGATTTTCAATGGTTTTATTTGATTTTATTTCAAATCCCAAATCTACCACACCTTAAACAATAAAAAGTAAATAGCTTAAGAGATAAATAATAAAGCAATTATGTTTTAACAGATCATTTAGCATTTTCCAAGCATTTTGATTTTGAATTGACTTCAAAATTGACCAAATTTACAACAAAATTTGTCTCAAAATCTTTATCCAGAAAAAATAAAACAATTTATATCTACCATTGATGTTAAAGCTTCTTTAAGCTTCTTTAAATATTAAGAAAGATATATAATAGAATTATCATTGTCATTGTTATCATTATCATATAATTACATTGAGTCGACTTCGGAGACATTCAATCCCATAACGAATCATATGAATGAGGTTTAAAACTTAAATAAATTGCTGACGTAGTAATTCAACTTTTGCCAGATTGGATTAAAAAAATACTAATACTATACTAATAAGCCGAGTTAAATAAAACAAATAACTTAACTTAACTTTTACTTGTCTTTACGAATCTTTAACTAGATTAATTTTAGAACGATATTCAAAAATCATGTTTCACTTTTCCTAGGCGATATTTTTTATAATTTGCCAATTCTGCTGCAATTTAAAGGACTATTGAGATGTCCTTTGACGAGACTGCCATCTCTTCATCACAAGGTCTTGGTTTTACCTATCCACAAGCTATGAAAAGAAAGAACATTTTGCGGATTTAACAGCTTAAGCAGGATATTAAATACTGTTATAACTTAGCAATCGGAATATGTCAACACTTTTTCTCAATCTGTCTATTTATTTGAATTTATTTTTCCTTCGTCTTTCCTAATGGCCAAGCGATTTGTCTTTCTTTCTATGTTAAACAAACAAATGGAAAATTTAGAAAATAGCTTCCAGTCTTGTAATCGATGTTGAGTTTTAATTAGAGTTCAAGTTTGTTCTTGGGTTCAAAACTTGTTAAAATAATTTCTAAAGATCCAAAGTTCCAGATAGAATATCATAATTTAACAAATCTTTTAGTGCGTGGAAATTGGCCTTTGGAGGGGGAAATCTGTCTTTTTGGGGGGAAAATTATTCTTGAAAATTGAAATATGACCAGGTGCAGGATAAAATTGATATTTTAGAGGGCGAAATTTCTCTAATTGCAATGTAGGTCTATAATTACGTATACGCAATGTGTTGCCAAAATAGTCTAAGTGTTTTTCTTATACTAGTTGTAATAAATCTGATCATAAAAATAGTTGTGAAAACTATTTCCGGATTAAACTGTTTTGTTTTAAAAAAAATTATAAAAAGGCTTTCAGTTAAACTAAGAAATTGAATGATTCTTTTTCTATATATTTAAGAATTCTAAACTAAATATTTTATTTAGGATTTCAACTTTTAAGATCATTCAATTGAAAAGCTTAAACAATTATGCAGTATGAAAAAAAGAGGCGATAAATATAGCATATAGAATACAAAATTAATGGAAATTAGCACCGATCTCAACTGTGTGTATTCGAGTTTAAGCAGTTGCAATAATTTTCCATATGTATGTGTGTTCGTTTTGCTCGTTAATGTTTCCAAAATGTAATTCAGCCGACGATTTATTTGAAAGAAACGTATACATGTTTTCTCTACATAGCCAAGGCACATAAGTTGAGCGCATACTTATCTATATATAATAGAATATATGACTATATATTCACATATGCATATATGTATGTTAGTCGTAAACATTTCGCCCCACATAGATAGACTGAAAAATATGTGTATGAAATGTCTATGTAGAAAAAAATTGCCTTAATTTCGGAAACGAAGGCAGAACAGGCAATGCATCGCCCACACAAGGACCCCAAAATAGAAACACACATAAAAAGGCCGAAAAGAAAAGAAGAAAAAAAATTAAATTAAAATGAAAATGAAAGAAGAACGAGAAGAAAATCCAACTAAAACTGTGCTATTTGTTTGTTCCCTGATTATACTCGAACTCGGACTATTGTTGTTGATGTTGAGAATGATGCGAATCGAAATCGAAGAGAAAAGAAACACACACACACATAGATATCCCAAAATCTTGTTTATCTATCTAAATATATTCTGCATATACAGAATTTCTATATATAGATTATATATACCTATATATATGTATTCGAGCAAAGATCAGCCCTATGGGGTCTACAGCAAAATTTTTGTCACATTTCTCTGACATTTCAACTTTTAGTTCGACAATGGCAAAATGCAAAAACGTTGCGACAATCTGTAGACCATTTAACCGATTTACTATACTATATATGTTTATATATATATACAGAGATTTTTGTATGTACATATGTCTCAATGCAATAAGGCAAAAACAGACTGAGAAAGAATAAAAAAAAACATAGAAACACACAAAAATGTGTGTCTAAATTTAACAAAAAAAAAAAAAAAGCAGAAAAAAGAAAAGACAAAAAAAGAAAAAAGAGAAAACCCAGTGCCATGAAAACTGAAAATCAAAACAAAAAGCGTTTGGAGAGAGATTATATCAATGAATGAATATATACAGATATTCCACACATATATTATACGCCTCTATAGACAAATGTAATCGGTGATATCATAGAAGAAACTCACATACATCCATATAAATCTATATGTATGCACTTTTATTTCATGTAAACAAAATAATTTTAAAACATTTCACCTAATAGTTCATTTTTCAGTTACTTTTAGGCCAATTTTAGTTGATCCTTAATAATATAGGCAACATTAAAGATTCTTTCGTAAAGAAAGAGAACCTAACTAAGGATCAGATCGTTATCAAGTATCAAAAAATAATGGCTAATTGTAGGTAATAACGATCCGATCCTTATTTTTGGTCTGGTGAAAATTAATTACTTCCCCACACAGATATTAATTAAATTTCCGATCATATACGAATATATATTTAATCTTGCTGATTAAAATAGTCATAAATGACCTAGTTTTCTAATCACAATACTATGAAACCTGGGCACGATTTTTTAACTTCGTTTAGAGTCATATTTTTAACCATACTTGACGTTTGCCTTATATAAATCAAATTATAATGATGTTAAAGAGTCATTATTGAGTCTTTTTTTAATCAATTATGAAAATAATCATTTGTGAATCAACAAATGACTCAAAAAGGCCATTTATGTTAAAGTCATCTTCCAAATGTTGGGTGGATAGTTTAAAGTAATTCTTTTCCTTCTGGCTACTACAATTAGGCCTATATTGGGCCTAATGGCAATTTAAATGTGTTACAAATAATTTTAAAACTTTTTGTATCTTGAGCAGTTTTCTTAAGTATCTTGAATTATCCTTTTTTGCGTTTTGAGACCTAAGAGAAAAGTAGTGGAAAATAAGAAAAGCCCTTATTGTCTGCCAATTTAACAATTGACATGGTTTCAAAATCAGATTCGGCTTTTCATTCTGAACAGGTGTACTTAATGCTTTTGGTTTTCTTAATTTTAATTTTATGTGACTTTGAAATCATTTTTGTAATAATTTTTAATGTGTTAATAGTTAAAGCTTTGACATGGTCATTAAATTTTGTCAACTTAGTTTTAGTTTCTTATTTGCTAAAACAAAGCCCACAAATTGGAACCAGCAATTTAAATGGGATACAATTTCCAAAATTTACAATACACCAACATTTAAAAAAATTGTTAATACTCCCTGTAAGACTAAGAAAACTATTATGTTTAAAATATTTCACCAAATTTATCCCTAGAATTTAATATGAGGCCAAATAAAGAATGTGACTTTTGCAAATGTTTATTCTGGGTCTCTCAAAAAAATTATAAATTAATTACCAGAAAGTGAATTTAATTTCTCTTTGAATGAAGAATTTGAAGAAAAATTGGATAACAATTAGTTGCTTTGCTAAAAGAAGTGCTAATACCTGGAAAAGAAAGAGAAGGAAGATGTTTAGGTAGGTTTTGCCTAAAACTAAAATGAAGCCTCGGTTTAATGAATCTGCTACGGCTACTTTTTAATTTTTTTCCAACGGACTTTACGTGAAATTCGTTTTATTGTGTCGATTTATCGAGGTTTCTTATATCGAAGTTCTTTATATTGTAGTTCCTTAGATCGCAGTTTCACTGTACTTGTTTTTGCAGGGCGAGGAACATGAAAAGAGGTCTACATAATTACATACATATTCTGTAACACTTTGTAGCAAATTTGTAAACCGCATGAATAATTAAATATGAAATAGTAATGTTTATTTCGATTTAAAATTGCGAAATAACAGTTTCTGATGTCGTTTGATTTCCAAAAATCAATAGATTGAGATTACATATTAATTGTAAGACACTCATTAGATGTTCTAGTTAAACACACATATAATATACAGATATGCATATGGGATTATATATTTCTCTACAAATAAAATGTACATATATTAAATATATATATAGAAAAGGAGAGAGAGGGAGGGAGAGAGAGAGAGAGAGAGCACAATTAAATGTATGTGAATTTTTATGCTACACGATATTTGATTCCAAAAACAAAAATCGTTTAAAAAAGCTAGCGAAATACACCAACGCATAATGTGCCCCCGATTTAGATATATGTATGTACATATATACAAGATATCTTGTATATGTATGATGGGGTAACGGAGGGGCTAGCCAGAGCGGCCAGAGAAGTCATGGATATGGACAGATATACTATATATACAAGCAAACATACATACATCCATTTTTATATATATATATATAATGTTGCCAACTCGGCCAGCCAATTGGAAAATGTTTTTCAACATTTTTGTTGTAGTTTTGGAATTTTCCTTTCGCCTGTGTGTGTGTGTGCTTCATGTGTGTGTGTGTGCGTGTTATTCCTTTGCTTTTTTCAACAAGTTTATGTTTCAGCTGCAGCCCACCTGAAAATTGAAAATTTTTTCTCAAATCTGTGTTGCCACCCACGCCCCCGTAGCCCACTCTGCAGCCACCCACCAACAAAATGTCGCCCCCCTCTCCTGCCCAGGCCTCCCTCCTACCATCAACTGGGCCACTTGTTGCCACATCGATACGAATATATCTTGACTATTCCCACCACAATATTCGCTCTATGCCGCATTCAGGCGAGAAAGAGCACACAGCACAGATGCTAGAAAGAGAGGGGGGCAGAGATCGGTCTACATATTGCACACACACATGTGGGGAAACATCCTACCTAGCTTTTCCGCACATCACAGAAAATTCTTTAACATAACGTGTAGCAACAGTTTGGATCATCAGTCTGTTTAGTCGAACCGCAGCATTCGCTCCTACGACGTCAGCTGCTCGGACAAATTAGTTGAGATTTTCAAATTTGTTTCTTTTGCCCTAAGTAAGTTCAACATTTTTCCAAGTGTTCAACAAAAAAGAAAAAGGAAAAGCATTGAGAAACAGCAAAAAAAAAAAAAATTAAATAAACGGAACAGTAAAAATAATCTTAAAACCGAAAACCAAATCAAATCAAAATCATCAAATAAACGAAACCAAAAAAGTATATAAAAAAAAATAACTCCTTGGTAACAAAAAGGACCAACAAACTAGTACAACAAAAAATATATTTTTTTTCTTGTTATATAATCCTTTTTCTACAATTTTTTTTCAAGTGCAAATTGTTGTATAAAATCAAGTGAAACAAAAAGAACAACGAATAACAAAAAACAATTTTTTTTTTCAAGTTTCTGCATATATATATATATATTTTTTTTTTGGTTTTCATCATATTTTTTTTTTGAATTTTTTTTTGCAATTTTAATTCTAAGACTAAATTTAAATGCCCCCGGGCAGGCTGAATAATTCAAAAGAAAAAAAGTCAAATTGAAGCCAAACTACAACAAAAAGCAACAGAAGCAGCAATAACAACAACAACAAAAGCAACAGCAACAACAGAAGCAGCAGCAGCAGCTACAACAACAACAACAACAGCAACAACATACAGAATCAAGGAATATATATTTCAAATTGAGAGCTCACACTCACACACACACACACACACACACACACGTACCAAGCGATCGAGAGAGAGAGCGCGAAAGAAAGAGAAAGAGAGAGTGTGTGTTATATGATCTGAGAAAATTTCGAAATTTTTCTTCTTATTTTTTTTCCGTTTTGGTTTTTTTTTTTATCAATTTTTAAAAATAATCTCACCAAGTGTGTGTGTGTGTGTGTGTGCGGGCGTGTGTGTGAGTGTGTGTATGTTTACCTTGGCCAAAACTCTTAGCATATATCAGACGCCAAAATACACCCACTCAACTATATAGAAATCTAGTAACGAGAGTAGAAACAGTTTTTAGCTCAAACAAAACCAATTTCGGAATGCTGGACAATTTTGGCAATTCTTAAAATAGATATAGTATATACTATTCCCAATATATACACGCCCGATCCATGATATATAGAACAATTGTAAAAGGTTTTAGAGGAAAACGTTAGAAGAATATTTCAAGAATTAGAAATGGGAAATAGGAAATTCGAATATATGGAATTATGGATTGGATTATGATAGATATTAGAATGGATAACAGGTTTATGGAGAATCGAAAATTTCCAAGTAGTTGTAAGTAGAAAGAGAAACAGGGAAAGAACATAAAACTCAAAAAAGAAATCCCAAAAAATTTTAATGAAAATTCGTTCAAAAAATTAATAAACAAAATGTTATTTTAAATAGAATTTTAAAAAAGGGCAAGCAAAAAAGACAGATATAGATTATTATATATCATAAATTGTTAAGAAATGATTTTAAAAAAATGTATAATAAATGAACAGAGAAAAAGAGAGAGAGGGTAAAGATATTCATGGCATAAAGAGGATTTAAAGGAAGGGTATAGATTAGAGAATATATATATATATATTTATAGTTAATCTGGGAAAAAAGAATCAGAAAAGTAAATGGCAAATAGAAAAAAAGGGAAGAGAATATTTATTTGCAGTCATTGAACTAATTTTTTCAAGTTTTTAATGATTTTTGAATTTCTTTTATAATAATAAGGCCGGCTAAGTTCGATTTAAATTTCAATAGGTCGTAATCTCTAACCAGATTTTATAATAATATATATATAAATATACTTCATGAATTATTTACCAAGGTAAATAAAACAGAATTAAAGACTACGACAGATTTTTAAGAATTTTCTTTTTGAATTTAAAAAGCTCTAGAAGAGCTTTTACACAGAGAAATTTAATACCATTCAAGCGGCTATTTTTAAAAAAAGTCTCTAGAAGAAAAGGATGGATATTGTAGGCATATATAGATATCTCTTTTGCGCTCACTCTCTCTCTCTCCTCCTGAGTTGATCATGCTATACACACACACAGAGAATACAATTAAATAATTCTTTTTTGGGGCCAAAAAAAGTTTTAAGTTAGACAACAAAAATTATGATGTGAGGGACAACATTGTTGCCGGCTGGTCCTATATATACATAGACATCGAAACTTATATATACATATATGTAGATATATGTATGCATGTGTGTCTGTGTATTATGTGAATCTCTTATGACAGCCATAGCATATATAGAAATTTACTAAATATAGATCAAGGCGAAAACAACTTTGTATACTCTATATACATATATATATATATTCTGTATTCTGATTTGTTGGTTGTTGTTGTATTTGGGGGGCTCTTCTATTACTGCTGATACTTTTGATTTTGGTTCGGATTTACATATAGTGTGCATTTATTATAATATTCCTTGTTTGTTATCTTTCGCTCTCTCTTACACACTCTCTTTCTGTATTTTTTTATTTTTTTAAGGTTTTTTCAATCCTAAACCGTAACCATGTCCGATGATGAAGAGTACACGTAAGTAATTTAACAACTACTTAAAAAAAAAATGAAGTAAGTAAGTCGTCTCGCCGACTTGGATATACCATACACCAGTAAAACAAATATTTTAAATTTATAATAACCAATACATTTTCGTATTTAAAAAAAACTGTTCACATGCTTTTCACAAGCATATCTTAGTATTTCGCTCACTCAAGCATACGAGCACCCTAGCGCCCCCACCAGCCAACGGCCAACTCCGGCCATATGGAAAAACGTTTATATGCATAACTTGGCTATTTTTAGTCCGATTTTGATCAAATTTGGTATTTTGCTGAACATTAGTATCAAATTTAAGTGTGCTAAATTTGATTGCACACGGTAGAAAATTACGGGAGATAATCGAGTTTTTTCAAATTACGGGGGCGGAGGGGGGCGTGGCAAAATCTTTACACATCAAAAATGTGCGCAATTACTAAGCAAATATTTATACCAACTATGGTGTCTCTAGCTAAAATAGGTTTTGAGAAAATCAGTTTTATTTGATTTGCGGGGGCGGTAGGGGGCGTGGCAAAATTTTTATAAATACAAAATGTGCGCGTTTACTAAGCAAGTATACATACCAAATTTTGTGTCTCTAGTTGCTATAGTGTTTAAGAAAATCGGTTTTATATCATTTGCGGGGGCGGTAGGGGGCGTGGCAAACATTTGAAACAAACTCGATAAGCGTACATATGACACGAGTCTACATACCAAATTTGGTGGCTCTAGCTCTTATAGTCTCCGAGATCTAGGCGTTCATACAGACGGACGGACGGACGGACGGACGGACGGACGGACGGACGGACGGACGGACAGACGGACGGACGGACGGACGGACGGACGGACGGACGGACAGACGGACATGGCTAGATCGTCTCGGCTGTTGATGCTGATCAAGAATATATATACTTTATGGGGTCGGAAAAGCTTCCTTCTGCCTGTTACATACATTTTAGCGACTTTAATATACCATTTCACCCTATGGGTGTATGGTATAAAAACAATAAACAATTAAGCAGAAGAAGAAGAAAAAGATGATAAACAAACAACAATTGAGGACGTATCTGAAGGCCAATTAATAGATTAAACATCAGAAATTACTCAAGGATATTTGAAATATTATATATTTAATTAGATAATTTACATTACGTCTATATGTATGTATGTATTGGTAAAAATAGGTATCAATGCAGCTAACGGAAATCAATATATGAAATAATAATAATCTTTTGGTTATTAAATGATTACCATATCTTTACTTTTTGAGAGATTTGTTTGCAGTAAATTAAAAAAAAAATGATTCATTTTTAGTTAAATTTTCCGTAAGCTGCAAGAGTTTTTCTGACTAACACAGAGAGAAAAACTCAAGCCACTTCGGCAAGCCGAAGAATAGGAATTAATATATCTTATTTAGAATTTACAAAAAAAAAAAAAAACAAAAAAACTATTGTATAGCAAATGATTTTCAATTATTTTATACTAAACTTAATTAATGAATTTTTGAAACAAAAACCCTTCGACATCTGTTTGATCTGTGCTCCTTTTCCTATTTTTTTTTATGTTGTTGTCTCTCTCGACATCAATTTCTATTTTCATTTATGGATCAACCGGACCAAATCCCACCAACCACCCCGCCATCCAACCTTCAACCACACTTTGCACCACCAAAAAAAAAAAAAATCTGAAAAATGGAATATCCTGAAATGACAAATCATTTCCCTCCACCAACTTCCACTCAAAACATTTTTTGTTCAATATGTTTTTTGCTAACGTTTTGTTGTCTCTTTCACCATATAAATGACACCTGACAACGAACAACAACAACCACAACAACCAACAACAATTGCACTTTGTGTGAATTTTGATTTTGCACCACACCCAAAAAACAAAAAAACCAAACACAAATTTCCTTTTAATTACGATCACGTCAGCAGCTCCGAGGAGGAGGAGGTTGTCGAGGAGACCAGAGAGGAGACGTAAGTAGCAAAAGCAACCACAAGAGCAGCAACAACAACAACAATAAATCCATTTTTTTGTTGTTGTTGTACATATGCCAAAATCTTTTTTTTTTTTTGTTTTTGTCTTTAGTGTATATGTATTTTATTTGTATTTGTTGTATTATTATTATTTTTTGTCCAATTTTTTATTTTAATTGTAATTTTTTTTTGTTTTACTGTATCCTGTCTCTCTGTCTGTTTGTGTGTGTTGTCAATGTTTGCAAATGCAAATGCAAAAAAAAAAACAAAAACAAAAAACAAAATTTATATATATATTGTGAAAATTAAATTTATGTATCCCCACCCCCTCTTTATGTACCCCCAACCAACCAACCGCCACCACCCCCCAAAAAATGACAAATTTGTTGTTTTTTTTCTGTTTTGTGCGTGTCCTTTTTTTTTTTTTTTGATTGTAAATAATTTGTTTATGTACATATATTTTATATAATTTTTACTTTGATTTGTTTAAGTTTCCTTTACATTTTTCTTTTTTGTTGTCTATTTGTTATTTTTATTATTTTTTTGGTTTTTGTTTTCAATGTGTTGTTGTGTGTGTCACAAAGAAAAAAAAAGTTAAGAGAAATCCGTATGTACCTTTCCCCCCGCCCCGTTCACCCCTTCTTCCTACCACCAAAAGTTTACTAACGCCCCTCGCCCAAGCAAACATTTCGAGCCGCTTCAAAATCAAACTGAAATCTAGAAATCTACACATTGGCAATATCTTGATCTATCTATCTATTCATCGATCTATGTATCTGTATATAAATGCTGTTTTGTGTCCTGTGACCTCCCCAATTTATCCTTGCGAAATATCCCCCACCCCCTCTCTCTCTCTCTCACTCAATTTGTATCTCTTTGTCTTTTCTGTCTCTCTCTTTCGCTGTTCTTGTCTTTGTCTTTAAGCTGTAATTATCTGTTATTATATATAAATATCACGTATACGTATAATATGGAATGAAAAATCTTGTTCAAACTTCAATTGGTTAGAAATTTTTGTTGTTTTTAATTGGAATCACTTTTTATATTTCTACATAAAATGGGTTAGATTTTTTTTTTGGAAATTGCTTCATTTGCCCGTTTATTTCTTCATTTCATATCAGCTTTTTGTTTCATATTGCTTTATGACTTTAATTTCCTGATCTTTCATTCCATTCTTATACAAAATGTGTGTACCGCCTTTCCGCTACCCCCCAACCCCCCTAAAAAAAAACACATAATTTTCGTAATTTTCGCCTATTGCTGGCCTGGCTTTATTGTTCATCATGAAATATATATATTTTTTTCTTTTTTTTTGAAATTTTATACGAAGAAAAATGTGTTTTCGTTTTTCCTTTTTGTTAAATCATCAATGTTTTTCTCTCTTTCTCTCTTTCTTTTTCTTCCCCAACGACTTTTCTCATTTACAGGAAGTAAGTAAATTGTGTTCAACAAAACAAAAAAATAATAACAAAAATAAATTTAAAAAAAGAAACAAAAAAAAAACAAAGAGAGGGAATTCGCTAGAAGTTTTGTTCGAAATTCATAAATCGAAACAAAATCTATATATATATGCATATAGGGGAATATCGAATGTTTTCCAGCTGCCAAAACAAAAATCCATCCCTCTTTCCCGACCCCCCCAAAATGAAGATACGGAATGAATATGAATGTCTTAATTTATTTTCCTTTTGGTTAATTATTATTTCGAATTTACCAATTTTCGTATTTGCTCGATTTGCCAATTTGTCCTACAGTTCGTTTTGCTTGGAATTTTAGTTAAAAACCTTGATTAAACCATAGTATATATATATATATATAAAAAAAAAGAAAACAATTTTTATACTTTTTGGAACGACAACAACAACAATCAGCGAAAACATCAACAAAAAAAACAACAACAAAACAAAAACAACAAATACGTACTTTACCATATAATTTATTGTTATTTTTTCTCTCTCTCTTTCTCTCTCTCTCTTTCATTTTGCAAATAATGGTTTACTTATATTTTTTGTTTTTTTCTACAAAAAAAAAAAAAAAAACTCTCATCGTGGCTCTAAAAAAATAATTTTTGAAAAATTTCTCTAAAAAAAATCTACAACATACATTGAAAAACAACAACAAATACTTTTATATATATATTTATAATAATATGTATGTATATGTATGTGTAAATGAAATCAATTAAACAATCAATCAATCAATCACCAACTCCATGTTTGTTGCCACCTCAAAAAATGCCTCACGTTATAGAAAACCACCTCAGACACCAGCCGAGTAAGTCAATGTACAAAATCAAACAACAACAACAACAACAAAAAAAAAAAACCATAAAACAACAACCAATTAGAAAACTCAAAAAATGCTAACCCCAAGAAATTAAACAAAAAAATAGCAACTTTTAACCTTTAGAATGTTACAAACAAAAAAAAACACACAAAACAAAAAAATAATTATTATGTAAATGTATGTATTGTATTTAGCCTCATTGTGTAGTCTAAACCCCTCTCCCCCAAACCCCCCAAAAGAACTCACCACAACTCACCATAATTCACCATGAAAATTCCCTTTTTTTGCTGTATGTTTATATACTTAATGATATATAATATAATGATTCTTTTAACTAGAATGTAGTCTAAACCAAAATCAAAACAAAAAAAAAAAAATATTAAATATCTCTTTTTTCGTAGAATAGAATTGATCTAATGCTTTTCATCATTTTGATAATTGTTAATAATTTTGTAGTAATTATTAAGTAGTGTGTAATAATATATCATAATATTATTAATCGATTAATTAGCATAATATGATGTGGGAATGTGAGATATTAAAATGATAATATGTTTTGTCTTCCGGCATGCAGAGGTGAGGGCGATCCAGAGTTCATCAAGCGTCAGGATCAGAAGCGTTCCGATCTCGATGAACAGCTGAAGGAATATATCAGCGAATGGCGCAAACAGAGATCCAAGGAGGAGGATGAGTTGAAGAAACTGAAGGAGAAGCAGGCCAAGCGTAAGGTTACCCGCGCCGAGGAGGAGCAAAAGATGGCCCAACGCAAGAAGGAGGAGGAGGAGCGTCGCGTTCGCGAGGCTGAGGAGAAGAAGCAGCGCGAAATCGAAGAGAAGCGCATGCGTCTCGAGGAGGCCGAAAAGAAGCGCCAAGCCATGTTGCAGGCCATGAAGGACAAGGACAAGAAGGGACCCAACTTCACCATTGCCAAGAAGGAGGCAGGCGTGGTAATTATATGAGATTCCATAAATGCTGCCTACTGATACGCCCCCCGAAACCACCATTTCCTCCTTCTTTTTTTTTATTTTTTTGATTATTATCGTTTTCGTTTCCTTTATCGTCATGAATTTTTGTTTTTGGGTTCTTTCATCACACACACACACACACACGCAAACACGTTATTTTTTCTTTTTGGATCAAACAAAATCCATTCATCAATCCAAACATTTTTGTTTTTGTTTTGTTTTTTTTTTTTTTTCAATTCATACTTCATTCATGGCTTATATAATTCTATTTCATTTTACATCTCACCATACACACACACACACATACATACATACATACATACGCCCACCTATACAACTACAAATACATACAAAAACACAAAACACGCACACGAATTCTGAAACAAAAACAAAACATTTTCTGTTTCTCTTTTTATATTCTCTCTCTCAATAAATGAACCTGAAAACGATTACCAACCCGAACGCACACCCGAACACCAACACCAACACACACACAAACATGTTTAACTGTATCATGCGATCACTATGTTACTCTCTCTCTCTTTTTCTTGTGTGCATCTTGTCTATTTCTATTCTCTCACTTTTTGTGTGTGTCTCTCACTTGTTGTAACTGTACTTGTGCCTACCTACATTACGTATACGTAACCTGCCAAAAACTGAAAACCAAAAACAAAACAAAAAACAAAAAAAAAAAAAAAACACAATGAACTGTGTCCCGAAAACAAAAACAAAAAAAAACGCATGCACATATTAGTTGGGACTCTCGTCCGCCGCCATGGAACGTAACAAGACTAAGGAACAACTGGAGGAGGAGAAGAAAATCTCGCTATCGTTCCGCATTAAGCCATTGGCCATCGAGGGCTTAGGCGAGTCCAAGCTGCGTGAGAAGGCCCAGGAATTGTGGGAGCTCATTGTCAAATTGGAAACTGAAAAGTATGACTTGGAAGAAAGGCAGAAACGTCAGGATTACGATGTGAGTAGCCCACCAAATACAATCCAAAAACGAAATCTAATGCTGAAACATTGGCCCAATTCCAGTTGAAAGAGTTGAAGGAAAGACAGAAGCAACAGCTCAGGCACAAAGCCTTGAAGAAAGGTCTAGACCCCGAAGCTTTGACTGGCAAATACCCGGTAAGACCAAACGTAATCCCTCTTCTATTGTAATTCTAATAATCTCTCTCTCTCTCTTTCTCTATCGATAGCCCAAGATTCAAGTCGCCTCCAAATATGAGCGACGTGTGGATACACGCTCATATGATGACAAGAAGAAACTCTTCGAGGGTGTAAGTATTTTGTTTATTGATAGAATTCTCACTCTTTTTCTCTTTTGGCCATATTTTGGGATTGTATAAAATATTTAAAAATATATAATCTATAGGGTTATAATACGGTCTATGCGGAAAACTTAGAAAAAACCTGGCAAGAAAGACAGGAAAGATTTACTCAGCGCTCAAAATGTAAGCGCCTAATGCAAAAAAAAAAAAAAAAAAAGAAACGAATATGTCTACTACTCTTCTTTGTTGTTTTCTATGCTGTCTTTCTCTGTGCTATTTGTTCATTGTATTCAGTTCAGATTCATGCAGATTTTAGTTCGGAATTAGACCTCATTAGACCTATATATATATATAGTGGAAAAAATCGTTTAGGTCAATTAATTGATTGTGTCATTTTTTTTTTATGTTTACTGTTATATTTTTGATTATTATTTAGATCAGTTTAACTTTTGAGGCCATAGAAAATCATTCTAACTTTAAATTATCTTTTTCTTTGTTTTTATTATTTTTTTTTTTTTGGTTTCTTCTCTTTCTATGTTAACTTTTTCTGTTTTCAATGTCAACCTAAATTGTTGTGTGTTCAATGTTTCATAATAACATTGCACTTGAGCCACTTACACACCTACACACACACACATACACACACGCACACACACGCACACAAATGCAAATGCACACCCACCTGACTAACAGGGCTGGGATGAAATCTCCAAGGACTCCAACGAGAAGATCTGGAATGAGAAGAAGGAACAATACACCGGCCGTCAAAAATGTATGTAAACTTTAATAACAACAAGAAAAACCTCAAAACTAAAAGACAAACTAGAAAAACGGTTTAAAACTAACCACAAAGCAAAACAGTCATCAAAAACAAAATCAAAAAAAAAAAAAGAAAAAAAAAACAGCGAAAAAACTTGAAATTTTGTTCATTGTCGTTGTCGTCGTCTTCGTTATTGTCTCGTGATTTCTAATATCAATTTCTATAATGAATCGGATTCTATATATACATTGTAATTGATTCAACTATTTCTTTATTTTTTATACAGCCAAATTGCCAAAGTGGTTCGGCGAACGACCAGGCAAGAAGGCCGGTGAGCCCGAGACACCTGAGGGTGAGGAGGATGCCAAGGCCGATGAGGACATCGTTGAAGACGATGAGGAGGTCGAGGAGGAGGTTGTCGAGGAAGAGGATGAGGAGGCTGAGGAGGATGAGGAGGAAGAGGAGGAGGAGGAAGAAGAGGAGGAAGAGGAGGAGGAAGAAGAGGAGGAGGAAGAAGAAGAGGAGGAGGAAGAAGAATAAATGAATTAAATATGTTTTTTTCGTAATATCAAAAACCAAAAAAAAAACCAAAAAAACAAAAAAAAAATAATTAAACCAAAACAAAGCCAAAACAAAACAATTTTAATAAAAGTAAAAGAATGAACTAAATAGTTATTATATTAGCTATTATTCAAATGAAACAAACAAACCAACACAGACACAACATCCACAAAGAAGATGAGATGAACAACATCTCAAGAAAAAAAAAAAAACAACAAATGAAATCTTCTTATTTCTGTTTAGTTTTCGTTTTTGACTTTTGATTGACCGGGAAATGTACAATTTCTTTCTAGAGAGAAAAAGAAAAGATGAAAAATAAACAAAGAAAAACAAAAAAAAAAAAAAAAAAAAAAAAGAAATGAACTTCAGATATGAAAAAGCATACCCAAAATTAACAAACGAGTCTTTGGGGTCAGTTCAGGGGCGAATTGGATCACACAGGGCCCAAAACTAGAGGCCATGGTCTGAGATATTTGTGTGGGGCTCCGAGCAGATGAAATTAAAGTGCCCTCGCTTTGACATCCTTGCAGGGGGTAAAAAGAGGCGAAGAAGGACCTATAGTGCAAGGAAGGCAAATGAAAGGGTTCAAGAGGAAGAATATCTGCAAGATGGAATTTCTCTCTTCTATTCTTGAATCCTAACTCAATTAATCATTATGGACCAATTATTTGCAATTTGTAGATTGATTAAAGAAATTCACTGACTCATTTTTTAATGAGTGAACAAGTTCATTCAAGTGAATGAGTCGAAAAGGAACTTGTTTAGTGAACTGGTTCACTCCCTCCCTGAAGCGAGTCGTCTATTACTAATACTTACCCATCACTTGAGTCCGTTAGCTAACCTAGAAGGGAAACATGATCTTAGGTAAGTAGGCAAAACTCGACGGTCCAACTAAGAATGCAGACATCTTCCAAGGAAAGGCCTTTCCTTTAACCTTAAGTACAAAATAAATGTTCCCTCTCTGTAAGAGTATATGTTGATTGCTTTAAAGAGGGAGAGAGTGTGATTTATTCCCAGTTGAGGTTGGTTTCCGGCCCACGTGGCGTATACGTGATGTCATTACGTATACAACAATTTCCCAATTCACTTGTTGATTATTGAGTGTAATTCTTTTTTTGGTATTCATTTTTTGCACTTTATTTTTGTCATGAAAATTGTGTCTTTAATATTTATATATGTATATGTACACATATATATATATATTTATAATTGTTTTTAGATTTTGTTTAATACAATGTAAAATTATATTTGTGTTTTATTTATATTTAGTTTTTGTTTTTTCTTCTCTTGTTTTTTTTTTGCAGCGTACAGTTGAAAATCAAATAACAAAAAAACAAATTTTTTCGAGTCATATTTATGGTGAGAGTTGGTTTGATTATTTCTACATATATATATATATATATATATGTATATATAGAGTTATATTTGGGGTTGTTTTTGTATTATTTTTATGTCTGATTGTCTGTCAGCTGCAATTATGCTGGTTTTTTTATGCATAGGCAAAAATGATAGGTAAATCAAATATCAAAAAAACATTCAGATGGGATTGAACTACTCACATACATATATACATATATATATATATATATATCTTTTTAATTGCATATAGTTTTAGTTAGTAGCAATTTATTTCATATGCGGATTAGATTAATCAACTTTCCAACATTATTATTCCATTTATTATTTTGAAGCATTTCATTTGCGTTTATTTATTGTCAGCAATTTAAAAACATTTTCTTTTTTTCTTGAGTGCAAGGCCTATGCTTTACAAGTAGCAAGTAAGTACCACACCATACACACACACACACACACAAGCGAGCGCTCACACATAGACACACACATACACACTCAGTGCCGGACGGACCGCTTACTTAACTTTGCCCTTTTTCGTTCGTAAAAATAGTTAAACTAAAATCTAAAAAACCATTCTACAAATTTAGTCTTAAAGCCTTGTCGCTTTGCTTTTTTTTTTCGTTTTGTTTTTTTTATCCTGTCCCCTTTTTTTTTTTTTTTTTTTGCTCTAATCTTGTTTTTGTTTTTATATATGTCACACATAATCCATTTAAAATCTATTACAACTTTTTCAATTTACATTTAGACATTTATATAGAGATTAAAATTAATTTTTACATTCAGTCAATTTATTGCAACAAAAAACAGTTTCCATTCATTTTAAATTTGAAGCTACTACGTTTTCATTTTCTTTTCTCTAATTTATTTATATATATATGTATAATATATATATTTATTTATGTATATATTTATGTATTTATACTTAAAAGCTCTCATATATTCATTCAATGTTACCCATAAAAGCTAAGAAAAAAAAAACAAACAATTTTGTAGTAGGTAAAATCAAAAAAAAAAAAAAAAAAAAGAACAGGGAAAGTTTAAAAATTCACCTGAAGAGGAGATTCACAACAAAATTCCCAAAATGCATGGAAAAGTTAAAAGATAAACGAAAGCAAAAACAAAATAAAAAATAGAAATCTACAGCCCAATGGTAATCTAACAAATTAACTAAATTTATTTTACTTTATATATATATTGATAGAGAATTCTCTAGATTCTCGTTTTGTTTTTCATAGTTTTTGGTGGTCTTTCGCAACTTTACTCAATATTATTAATATTATTATTATTATTGTGGGACACGACACACATGTGAACAGACAAAAATATGTAGATGCATATGTAACTATCTCTGATCTCTAACTAACTAATCTGTGTTACATAAACCCATACATATGTAATTGGGGGGAAAAAAGGGGAGTTTGGGTTAATACAATGAAATATACACATATATATATTTGTATATATATATATAAATTTAAGTTTTCTTGTTTTGTATGTATTTTTATGCTTGTTCTTGTTGTTGTTTTAATGATGTTCACGTCGTTTGCATTGTCTTCCCTCCGTTCCTGTTGTTGTTCCTGTGTCGTGTAATTCAATGCTTGCCACGTGGCAGTCTTATGGGTATATGTGGATATCATGTATCCACCAGTGGGCCAATATCCTGATTTGTGCTCTTCTCCAGCAATGGCGGCGGCATTTGTTTTATCGTTATGACATCCTTTGCATTTGGTTGCAACAGCTGCAAGGACTCTAGCCGCAATTTACGTCCTCTTTCCCTCTCCCTCTCCCTTTCACTCTCCTCTTCCTCTTCCCTTTCGTGTTCGTTTTCATGTTCATGTTGTAGCTGCTGTTGCGGATGTTGTTTTTGTTGTTGCCGTTGTTCTTCTGGTATCATTTTATTAATATTATATATATTATTTGTGTTGTCCTCATTCGATTTGGTATCCATTTGTAGCACTTTCTTGGCCTTACTTTCCCACAATATGCGATTGGCTTTTAGCTAAAAAATATTTAAAAATTTCATAAAATTTTTCATTAATTCTGACAAATCATAAATAGAAATTGATTGCTCAAAGAGTTGTCATTTTAGTAATTATTAAGTTTGTTGTTGTTGCTGCTGATTTCACTTTTCTTTCTTGGCTTGGTTAAAATGAGAGAAATGAATAGTTGGATCCAAAGGACAAATCAAAACTTGGATATTTTTAAATTGCTAAAAATAAATTAAGAAATGAATTTCAAAGCGAATGGGAATTATAACGAAATCGATATAATTTACAGAGAGTTTATTATAAATTACTATAGATTACTGAAAGTATATTCGAGATGTAAAAATAAAAATTCTTAAACAAGACAAAATTAAGTTTATATACTCGTCTATTATATGCCTTTATTACCTGAAGATATATAGTCAAGAGCCGCATCTGTATTCGACCCTGATGACATTCCCTCATATCAGATTTCTCATTCGACGGGATTTCCCTTTTAAACCTTGTTTATCTTTTATTGGTCTAGATTGGTCTTAAGGAATTCAAAAGCTCTTCCATTTAAAAATTAATTAACTATTTCATTTGTTAAAAATTTTAGTTTTAAAGTTGGAAATTTGCTTTGATGTAAAGATATTTCCTTAATTTCACGTCAACTAAATCAGATGTCATATTTATGAAAATTTTGCTGTCATTTTGTGAAATTCGACACTTGAAAGTAGTGGGAGGAGTATGTTAAATCAATTTCATACGACAAAAATGTAAAACAATAAAGCCCCAACACCGATCTGTGAATACCCTTTTGTGACTTTCATCTGGGTCAGTGTTTTTTGTTTTTTTTTGTCTTCCCTTCGTTTGTTTTTCTCTCTCAACTATTTGTTCAATTGATTGAATTTAAATTAATTCCATTTTTATTGTTGTTGTAGAGTGTCCTTTGTCCTCTTGTCACCTCTCTGAGTCTGTGTCTTTCATGCATTTTTATTTATTATTTTTTCGTTTTTTTATGCATAAAGTTAATACAGAGGGCGCAATTCGCCGCCGGATTGATAAATATTATAAATGCAAAATGAGAAAAAATGCGAAAAATGTCAATTAATTAAAATATTTGCCATTAACATAAATTAAGGCTTTTTAATGAAATTGGCGTCCTTCCAATTGATATTAATGGCGCTTGACAGCATATCAGATGCCAGATGACGATGTCACCGGATGGTAATATGGCTACAGAAGCTTCAATCAATCTGCCAGTTGCAGGTGCAACAGCAGCAGCAGACGAATGTTGCAGGTTGCCGAAACCCCATCTCATCTGGAGGGGAGGAGCAGTAGATGACTGGGGACCAAGTCTGCGGGTTATTAGCAGTTAACTTTTCCCCTGAACTACCTTCAGGCCCTCCCCTTCATTTAGTGGTATGTACGGTGGTATGTAGGTATAAATTGTCAATTGTGGCTGAAAACCCACACACACACACACATATACAGATAAAGCCTCTGCTCTTTCGTTCGTTCGTTCAGAATTTCGCAATTTCAACTGTCAAACAGAAAAATCGCAATTGTGGCAATTGGAAGAGGCAAAAGGAAACCATAAATAAAACATTTGAAAGTCAAAGTTAAACTGAAATGGAATCGAAAAATACCTATTGTGCCTACTCTATCTCTATCTCTCTGCCCCTCCCTCCCCCCCTGTCTGTGTCTCTTGTTCTTAATTTATGAACAGTTCTCGAGTTGCAAGCGCAAATATATAACTCATCTGTACTGAACTCAACTTGACTCGGCTCAACGACTCGGCGACTCGTTTTCCTTCTCGAGTCTAATTAATTAACAGCTAATTTAATGCGCCGCTGGAGCAGCTGGCCGGGACACTCACTCACACACACATAGCTCGACAGGATGTGGATGCACAAGGAGCCCTTAAAAGAGTGCCAGAAAAAGAACGAACCAACGAACGAACGAACGAACGAACGAAAAAAACAATATATAATCATAATAAAAAACGAGGTGCCGGGTCGGATAAATGGTGAAAACGGGAAAAACGGAAACGTGGCAACACAAATGAAAGAGAGAAATCTTAATGACTGAAAGTTAGGAGGTCCTATTAAATTTAAAAAGTCATTCAAATTACGCAAAAGAAACTACATATATTAACAGAATCTACAACTATTTTTCCCTTAAAATTGTTAATACTCATGGTAAGTAGAATTAAATTATGTGCATACTTTTAGGCGGCATATTTATAGTATATAACGCTTAACCAACACTGGGAATGTTTACCCTCTAAAGTATGAGCCATTTTTTTTTTTTTTGCTTTTATGACTAAAAGAATTTCTCAAAAGTTCTTTATAGTCTTCAAAAAGTAAATTTTCCAACTGCTTTAGGGAAAAAACTGAACCCAATTCAATTAGAATTGAATAGTTCTTTTATTCTCTTTTGAATTTTATATATTTTTTTGTTTGGTTTCTTAGGTTACCTATGCAAAGAATTGGAACAAAAAAAAAAACCTTTCACCTGTTAACATTTTGTCTCTTCTTCCTAGCTATAATAGGTCTTCTTTTTCATATTAAACTTTACCTGTTTATGCCCAAGAGAGTAAAAAACCATTTGGCTTCCCTACCCGATGTCATCATCATCATCATCTTCATTATTATCGTTTTCATTCTTATCGATATGACCAGGCTTGGGCGTACCTACTACAAACATATGTCAGCTCTTTCTCTCTCTCCCTCCCTCTCTCTCTCTCTTTCTGTCTCTGGAGGGACCAATATCAACAACAAAAACAGCATCAAACAACAACAATACTAAAAGTAGCTGCAAGTCAAAGAAAATAGAGCAAGCAAAAAAAAAAAAAGGAAACAAAAAAAAAAGAGGGGAGACTAAAAAAAATATTGCAAGGGTGCAAAACGAAAAAGGCAAAGTGCAAAAAACAAACAAACACAAATCGTAGTATACACACACACACACACACAGAAACAGGAAGAGATATGACAAATGGGAGCAGAAACAGGAGTAGGAATAGGTGGATGAGTATGGAAAATATGCTAGGATAACAAACCGGTGAATGAAACTTGAATGCTCGTGCTCGTGGGAGTTGGGAAAAGGTTGGGAGTTGGTTGGTCTCTTCACTGGTTAACATGACAACGAAATCCCAATGTTTCGTGCGAGTCGGTATGTGCATACATACATATACATATATCCTGCCTATCTAATGCCATATACGGATTGTGTTTGCTGCACCTTACCTTTGACGTATTATCCTCCACCCAAGCATCTGGCTTACCGTAGTCCGGCGGATTCGCATACGGATCATAGCCCAACACAGACAACATGGGCGCTATATCGGCCATATCTCGTACAACATCGCCGGGTATCTGTCCGACCCATTTGGACAAAGCTTCCAGATTAACTGGCTTAATCACCTGATCCGACGAACGCTCCACTCTGAAAGTGTAACAAAATGTTAGAATTCGACAATAAATATAAAGTCGTTAATAACACTTACTTTGATAGTGGCACACCGTTCGGTTTATTTATAAACTCTTCATGATGTAAAACCGCATCATTCCATGGCACGTCCAGAAATTTCAATATTTTACGCATCCATTCCTCCGGATGCAAAACGAGCTGCTCATAGTAAACCTGCAAAGCAAATGGAAGATACATGAATGTCATACACACTTCAGCAACGCATCTAGAGATAGTAAATGGGTAATATTTGCCCCCAAAAGTATTCAATGGGCAGCAGAAGAAATAGATTTCGTGTGAGCAGTAGCTTAAAACATCTGTTCAATCTATAGCTTCAAAAAGAGAGTTCTTCTGTCGGTTTATTGCATACTTTAGGGAGTAAATTTATTGAATATGGATAATGAGTTGTTACTCTATCATTAGGTAGAAACCGGGGAAAGGACTTACCATCATACAACGGTCCTTGCCAATATCACGGCACTGTTCGTGCATCACCTCAATGGCATGATTCCACTTCTGCATACACTGACGGTAGCTGGTTAAATCGAAGCCGGTGATTGTCACCTTGCGAGATATAATCGAATGAACTGTCGCCCTGCCATCGCGCACCATGAATAGAAATTTTGCCTGTAACATAGAGACCGACCGACGGTTATATATATATATATATACATATATATACTATACATATAGGAGAGAACATGGCAAAGAGTACATACATATGTATATATGTATGTAGTTTGTGTATACTTACATTGGGAAATAGCTCGATTACATAGGAGCCCATTTTCAGCGTCAACGGATCCTTGTTACACAAACGCGGCGCCGGCTCACCATGTTTCGCAATGATTTCCAAGCAAAATTGTGCAATGGCACTGTTCATGACCTCTTTGGTAATGCCGGCCTCCTGCAGGCGGAGTGACTCCTTTTCGGACTTTAGCCAATGTGAACGGAGTTGTAGAATGCGCGGAATGACGCGAGTCTCCTGCCCGCAGCTGTGCAAAAGAAACCAAAGAGAGGAGACCATCGTGATGATGATGAAACACAAGTGTCGGGGGCTTACAACTAGAGACTGTGTGTCTATATGGGTGTTTCGCGTTTGTATGCTGGCTTTTGTGTGTATCAACAGTGAACGAACTTTCGTTTTATGATATCGACATTCACAGCAGCAGCCAGAGCAGCAGGAGTAGAAGCAGGAGCAGTAGCCAGCAGGAGAATCTATGTATATATCCAAATTCAGTTGCACTGATGATGCCTGTTGCAGCATTTTGTTCACTTTTCTGATTTTCTAATGCAATCGACAAAATGGATGCGAGTAAGCAACCCATCCCTCTCCCCTCTAGCCTTTGGCGGAAAACTCACTCAACTCAATGGTTAGAATGCCTGTAATCAAACTCGGTTTGCCAAAATTGATTACTGATTGTACAATTACCATAAATAAAATCTCGCCCTTTTCCCCCCTATACTGTTTCCCGTTTGTGTGTGTGTGTGTGTATGTCTTCTCTCTCTCTCTCTCTGTGGGGGTGTGTGTGTGTATCTAATCAATTATGAAAATTTCGATACGAGTCATTCACGTTTGTGGCAGAAATATTTGCAATAGAATCATAACATTTCTCTTTCATTTTAATTCTGGTTAATTCAAATAAAATATCAACTAGAATTTGGTTCTTATTTTTTTTTTTTTTGTTAAATTTGCATAATTGTTGACCTCAGAAAAACAAAAATAATTAGAATTTTCACTACAGCAACTTTAATGTCTATTAAAAAGTAAATCAGTGAAGTTTTTTGCCTAAAAGTATGCAACAAAATAGTTCACATTTTGGCTGCAAGTCAATGAAAGTATGTTTCTTTATATTTATTAAGAATTTGTAAATATATTTCTTCATTTTATAAAATAAATGTTTCATTGATAAAAAAAAAGTTAATAAAATAGACTAGATTAAATTTTTGAACTCTAGGCAAATCTTTAAATAACTAAAGAGCTAATATGATTAAAGATTTTCAATAATATAGCTTGACTTTGTTTTAAATAAAATAAAATAAAAAAAAAACAATTACTTTTAAGTACTAACTATTTTGTTCTCAATATTTAATACAACAATTTAAATCTTTCTTTTTTCTCCTAAATAAGATTATACAATTTAAATAATTTCTCAAACTTTTTTTTTTTTTTTGCTTAAATAACTTTTGATTAGTTTTCTTGTCGATACTTCACTTGGTTTGCCCTATTAAAATGTTTATTTCGTCTATTATTTTGTGGTAGTTCTATAGTTTGCATTTATTTATTTTGACTAAAGCTTTTTTCATTTTAAATAGAAATGGCATAAATAATTCCATTCATTATTCACACCTCAGCTGACAAAACTTTTGGCATTTGTATAAAAAGGATAAGAAGAAGAACCACACAGCAGAAACCAACCAACGAACAATCTCTTCTTCTTCTTCTTCTTCTACCTTGTCATGCTAATTTCTTGTCTTGGGGCCAGAAGCAAAGTTACATAAAGCCGGACCGCCCTTTCAACCGAACCACCCACCATCTCATCCACCTTATTCCTCCTTTCTTTGCTTTGAACACTAAGCAAAATAATAACAACAAAAAAAGTACATAAATTCTTGATGCATTTTATGTTAAATCATTCCAAATCAATTATTATTAGGCATGGCGAAATATTTCAGAATTATTTTTAAGAGATCTGAAACTATTTACTATAATCTTGAGATGGTTGAGATGTTTTACAAATTGAAGGGTATTTAATGGGCGTGGCATTTAGAGTTGACTTATGCGAGTTTTGTCTTTTGGCGTTGTAACGGAAGTAAGTTTTTTTTCTCTTTCTCTGTCTTTCATTCTCTCCCTCTCTCTTTTTTTTTTAAATAGCGGAAATTACGCTGTGCAGTCATCAGAAAAAGAGCGAGCGTGACTGCTGCCGCCATCAGAAGTAAAAAAAAAAAAAAACAACAAATTGTTAACACAATCATAGCAACGTTGGTACAGAGCTTTTCCTCTTACACATCTCCTCCTCCTCCACCGCCACCGCCCTCGCTACCGCCTCGGCATCTGCCTCGGTCTTATGCTCCTCCTGCTTACCGTTTAGCCACCATATCATCGTGATGGTGGTGACGGTTAATTATTCAAGCGTAATAAAAAATTTAATAATTTCGACCATGGGCAAAAGATGTAAAAAGTCCATAGACCATCAGAGGCCATGAGTGTGAAATGGAATCAGAGAAACTTTATACTAAAAAGAATTCTCAGATAAGTTCATTGCATTGTTACGCCCCCCTTTAATTGAGTTTGTCATTGAATTTGCATTGCCCTTTTTACTATATTCTCTACTTGACTGAAAAGTAGAGTCAAATATCAAGTTGAATCTGTGGAACGCCTTACATTTCTATAGGGTACATTTGTGTAGGATTGAGGAAGGAAAAGAGAAAAAGTCAAACTTACCGCACATCAGGATGAGCATCCAACATGGCGCGCATCAATGTCGTACCAGATCTGGGTACACCGCCTATGAATATTAATGGCATCTCACGGTTGTATGAATACTGCCGTTGATTGTCATCAGTGACGTATTTCTACAGTGTGTGTGTGGGTGTGGGTGTGTGTAAGAGAAGAACACAAAAAAAAATTGAATTAGGGGAAAATTTTACAGGCCAAAATAATAATAACAGCTGTTACTTAAGCTCCTCTCGCACTCTTTAAACGTAATAACTTTATCAAATTCAACAGATACATCGATAGAGTTTGTTATCATTGAAGTAAAGTCTTTTTGGGGCTTGTCACTGGTATTTGATCGATCTAATGACCTATTGATTTTCCCCCTTAAATACATATACATGTATCTCACCCCATATTATTCTGGTGTGCAGTAGATAAGAAATGTTAGGGTAAACAAATCCCTTACCCTCGTTCAATAAAATTGATAAGGACAAAGCACGTAGCACAATGAATATTGGTGCCGGGGTAAAGGAGAGCAGGAGGGGTGAAGTAAATTTATCAGACAAAAATAACATTTGTTTTTGGGATTTTCTTAATTGAAATATAACTAAATGTTATTAATGATTTCACACTATGTCAAAACAGCTTTAAATTGAATAAATAGAAATATGAAAACTTTTCTTATTTCGAAATAAGTAAATACAAGTATTAAGTCTTGTCTATATAATATATATTTCTCTTTCTCTGTCCATCTGGCATGGGCATTTGATCAATTTCTCAGCTAAAATTTCTTCAAAATATTTCTACATCTCAATTGTGCATTCACTTGGAAGCGAGACAGAGAGAAAAAGAGAATTTCACGCAGACCAACAAATCTTTTGGTCGGAACTCATATTTACTGAATAAAATAGTTGACCACTGCTCTAACCTTCCTACTAACAAGCTGGAAACTGTGCATTTCTATATAGAAACAAAGCTACGAGATGCATTCAAAAAGAAGTCATCGAAAACTAAATATTATATTGAACAAACCAAATTAAATATACATATATCTATGTAAGATTGAATAAATAAGTATTAAAAACTTCCGATGCTTACAAAATCTGCAGATTAAACTAATTTGTAATTTAAACTTGAAGTTAAACTTCAATTTATGTAAGTTAATGTCGAAAAATTGCTTTCAATTCATTTTTCAAACGTATTTGCATAAGACCAAATAGTTATAAAAGTTGTCCTATTATTAATCTTGGTAAATAGTTACAATACAGAATTTGTTTGAAATTGCATAAAAAATTTTACAAATGTTGATTATTTAATATAAATATTAGACTTTTTAAGATTTTTTTTCATGTTTTTTTTTAGGATTTGAACTCAAGCAAAAGGTTTGAGATTTAAGCAGATTTTTCAATTAATTTATTGTCTAAAATAAAATACGTGAAGTCCTTGAGATATTTTTATTAAGCAGCCTGGCTTTCTATCTAATCAACTTCTTTAGCTGGTAAGGATTTTCAAGGACTTCTGGAGGCAAATACGTATAACTCACCTTATTTAAAAGAATAGTTTAGCATGAATAAACCTAAAATATAGCTTAATAACTGATGCAGATCCTTTCTTTGGGTTTCAATTCTTATGCAAATGTTTCGATAACACCTCGCACTTAGATTCGAAATGTAGGTAGGAGGATTGCGTCATGTATGAAGAGTATGTAAGTGAGTTGGGTGGGTGGTGAAATCAGTTCTCCTAACCTCAAACCTAATCCTCATACTTTTGAATTCTATTCTAGAAAAAAATTTCACATTGCAAGTAGAGCTAACCGAGCTGACTTGAAAACGTTGTGTGGGCGTATCGTTTTGCTTGCTTGTTTGTAGAATGGGCGTATTGGTATTGGGGGGGTGGGGCAGGAGGTTGGGGGTCCTTTTTGGTCAGCTTTTGGTGCTTTTCGTTTGTTTGGTTGTTTATTTGTTTGGTCTGTTGGTCGGTCGGTCGGTCGTTCGGTCGGTTGTTACATACCTCAACGCGTACCATTTGCGAGGAAACCAATTCATTCGAGGCATCCAGCTTGAATAGACATGTTGGACGCAATTCGGTGAATTTAAATAGGAACATGGTAATGACTATGATGCCGATGAGGACCCATAGGGTCACCTTCTTGTTGCGATATGGCAGACGCATCTTAATTAACTTTTGAGCAAAATGTGTTTCTTTTTACTTATTTTTCTTGTTTTGCACAAAGCAAAAATTAAATATAAATTATAATTATGAGTTGCTGCTGTCTTCCTGCTCTTTTTTTTTTTTTTTTGTTTTAATGGTGTGGTGTCTTTTTGCTGTTTCCGTTTCCGTTGCTGGTTTTGCTTTCCGTTTATTTATTTTTGCCAAGGCAAAAAGGACTTGGCCAAGTTTTACTTGGACTTGGACTTCGTCTACTACGTCGACTGCGACCGTTATGCTTCTCTTGTTCGTGTTGATGATGCTTATGGTGGTGACGTTGATTGCTTTGCATTTCCTCGCCTTTGTCCCTCTCCTGACTCTCTCTCTCTTTCTCGCTCTCTCTGGGTCTGCACAGGATCTGCTTCTTTGTCTTCTTCTTATTTTGAGCCAGGTGGTGTTAAATTAAATTCTTAAATTTACGATCCTCCACTGTCCACTTGCAACTTTAAACTGACAACTGTCAAAGTGAAATTATTATTTGAAAATGTTTCTTTTCTCTCTTAAATTCAATTCCTTAATGTGTGCTCGTCTCTTTTTCTTCCTCTCTCTCTCTCTCTCTCTCTCACACGCACACACACACACTCACTGTGTGTGTTTGCTCAGTTGTTCACAAATAGCTTCCAGCCCAGGGACTTGACGAGTTGAAATGCCAAATAGACTGGAACCAATGTTACTGATATATACACATAATAACTCCAATTTCCAGTTATTTCCTCCGTCATAGCTGTGAAATGTAAAGAAGAAAACACAAACACACACACACATATATTAATAAAAGAGGTACAATGTTAATAAAAGACAACAAAACACCTGTTTCCTAATAGACAATGATTAATTAGAAACACACAGCAAACTAGAATTAACAAACAAACAACAAAAAAAAAGATCTATGACGTGACCAAGAAACAAAGCAAAATATTGGACTACAGATCTCAAAAAAGATTCTATGTATATAACTCTGGGAATAAGCCACTTAGTTGCCTTCCACATTTGATGTTCTCCAGTTTAAGTGCCTCGGCACTTACATTCACATTCACACACACACACACACACACAAAAACATGTGTGGAGGTTTAGTCCTAGTTTCACTCTTGTGTCCCTAGATGTAAACTTCTTCTTTGCAAGTACAGTAAATAATGTAAATTCATCAGTGAAACTTTGCAACTCTTTACTAACTAACTAATTTGAGTTGTAAGCTCAGCAAATAAACACTTTATATCACAAACAATTTAAGCCAACTCCGAGTTTAAGCCTAGACTAAACTTTAACTCTAAGTTTGAAAACGTTAGCATACTTTTGGGGGCTTTCGTGTGTGATGTTTTAGGTTTCTTCTGTATAATTCTCATTTGTCACTTATTACAGAGTCTTTACTGTACTTTTTGAGAGCTTTTGGAAGTAAATTGAAGTACTAAGAGGAGCAGCAGCGCCATCCTTCAGTCTTTTTGGGCTGCCATAGACGGTTCGTTGAATGGATGGATGGACGGATGGATGGATGCTTCAAATGGAATGGTTCAAAAAGAGATGGTAGAGATGGAGCAACATGCACAAATACAGACACATGACACATACATAGAACAACACACACTGAACTGACACACACACACACACACACTTAACAAATCTGTCAAGTTCCAGCAATGGCAACGACAACTCAAGTGTTGCAAACGGTGTCGGCTGGTTGGAGTTGGATTGTCGGTTAAGTTTAATCTCCACAACGCTAACTAAGTGAAGTAACCAGTGTTGGGTCGACCAAATGTGGTAGTAGTACCACCTGCCTATGTGTGTCTTTCTGTCTGTCTGTGTTTGTGCGAGTGTGTGTAGTGTTGCCAAGTATTGAAAGGTGAAACACTACACCGTTACACAATTTGCATGTGCCTTTTCAGTATATATAGTATATATTTACTTGATTTAGGTTTAGATTACTTGAAATCAGTTTTTTAACTCTGTTAAATTTGAATTTTAAAGATCTCTCACATCATTCTATATCCTCATTTTGATTGTCAATAAATCTGCTGAAGTCTGTGTGTTCTTTGTTGTAATTCTCAACCAGTTTTAGCATTACTTACTCCAACATTTAACCTAAAAATGAAATTTAAACTGCTTTAACTACTTTTCAGTTGAAAGAAAAGATTAATTAAAGGTCTTTAGCCAAATGATTCACAGCAAAAGTTTGCTGATTCTTATTGTACTTTTTATACCAACCATTTTTAGGAGTAATTATGAATATTTATTGGTCCAAAGCAGCTAACGCTATTTGACCGAGACGAAAATTTTCACTGCTTAGAAAGAGGGAGAGAGGTAAATGGGGATCTACTTCTCTGCCTGTGGCATACATTTTTCCACCACTTTAGATTATTTTTCTTACCCCCTAAACCAGGAAAATAATAAAATAAAAAGTCATTTTTCTCATATTTGGCATTCTAAAATGTGTGTGGCTTATGCGTGTGTGTGTGTGGGTACACATTCATTTCTAACTATAAAGTATTTTACATGCACAGTGTCTTGGAATGAGTACAAAAAAACAAAAAAAAAAAACAAAAATTTTTAGAACAAAAATTACTATTCTTACTCTCTATGTCTCTCTCACTTCAGTACAGTTCTCCCCCTGCTTGTGTTTTATCTCTTTGTCTTGGCCCCTTCTTGTTTTCTTCTAGCCACCCGGAATATGGGGAAGCAAACAACAAGTGAGAAAGTCCTAAAAGGAAAGTTGGGGCAACGCCTTCGCATTACCCTGCAAACAATTTCTCTTATTGACAAATAATCTCCATACATTTAAACAAATAATAGCTAAAAGGTATTACGAAAATTCGAATAACCAAGAGTTGCCTATTTTGCTGAATGATGAAACATCTCTGTGTCTCTCTCTCTCTGTCTGTTCTTCTCAAGTATCTCAAATTTATAAGCGTGTAAATTTGTTTGTACTACCAAACATGAGGAAAACTAAGCTACTAAGCCAAACCATTCACATTCAGCCCATCTCTCTGAGATTGAGCGACATCGACTGGGTTTCCATTAATGAAGGAAACTAAGCTTCATCTAGTGTAAACAAAACTAATCTCCAACTTTTTTAAACATCTAAAAAGTTGCTCAAGCACAAATTTGTTTTGTGTAATTTGAATTGAAGTGCCCTTCGCCTAGTTAGTGCAGGGTATCCAAGTATGCTTCTGCTTCAAATTGCTGCTTAAGGTATTTTTAGTTTTTCGAAAAATCTCTTGAATTTAAATACAAACACATGTAAGTGGCGAGGATTTACCACTAGCTACTTGAGCTATGAAGTAATATAAAGGTATTTACATCTCATGCGATTATTTTGCATAAACATTTCAAACAAACCTCGCTCAATTTAAATTTGTGAGTATCAACAATAGACAGAAAGTATGTGCGTTTTGTTTGTTTCACACTCCTCTACTTAAGTTTAATGGGATTTTTGTTTTTGTTTTTAGTTTCGGTTTGTTTCTGTGTGCCTATGCATATGTTGTTTCTCCCTACAAAATGTGTTAAACAAAAAAAAAAAAAGATTTCTGCATTGAAAAACAATACAGACAATAACCACCAGAAACAACCCGCCAGTAACAACATTATAATGGAAATGAGTTGTGTTCAGTTAAATGTTAGAGAATTGAGAAAACGTTTTGTTTTATTTATTGATTTAACGATTTCCTCTACGTGGCATGGTCAGCAGAATTCGAGTTTGAGTTAAAGAAGAACGTGAAGAAATTTTATTATTATGACTCAACACATTGAGAGTTTATCTGACGCAAAAGGAAAGGGTATATTCACTTCTACATTCGACTCTAGATTCACTTCTACACTCGACTCTATAATAAAATATATTTTACTGTCTTTCTGACTTAGTTAGGACAGTGGGTCAACATTAAAACGAACACCATTTATCTTGGGTCTTAGATAGTGCAAAAAAAGCATTTAAAAAAATGAAGTAAAATGAAAATGAAATATTTGCACAGTGAAGCGAAACGTTGTTACATGAGAAAGAGAGAGAGAGAGAGAGAGAGGGAGACAGGAAGTATTAAAGGGGGGAGAGCACTAGTTACCGTTAGGGATCTAAATACTAAAGCAAAAGATCGCGTGGCACCTAGCACCAAGAAAATGTGTTAATTAAAACATAACGTTTGATAATCACACAAAAAACGAGAGAAAGAGAGAGAGCATATAAATATCTAATAATTCAATTTGTCCCCTCATAGGTGAATAAACTTAAAAAATGAATAAACAAAAAAAATAAATAAACTTGTATACCCTTTTCTAGTCGTCTTTGAGACAACTTTGACTAGAAAATTAGTTTGGCAACCAAAAAAAAATCCTTTTCCATATCACCTTAGAACTATTTGAACTTGTTTGATCCGATTAGATCCCTCAAATCCTTAATCTCAGACTGAATGCGAAGCCAAAGATGTAATTTTTACCTTATTAAAATCTGTTAAATTAAGCAAAAAAAAAAAAGTTCAACCAGTTGCCATCATTCAAATAATCATTTTGAGAAGTGTTAAAAAAAAAATCGCATTATGACACCGGCGACTAAGAGAAGATATTGAGCTGATTTTGAATCAACTACTGAGAAATTAATGCCACCTGCATTCAGTTGGTTCAATAAAAAGCTTACATTGAATGCCATTAAACGAGAATTTTAAATTCTGAAAGACTTTTATTTCCAAGCGTAGAGCAAAGTGAACGGATGGTTATTCATTTTCAAAATAAAAAACTTGTCTGCTTTTTGCAATGGCTTAAATATGTAAATGTATGTAGGTACATACTTATATAGCAAAGTGCCTTTATTGTCTGAGAACTTTAATATTGATTTTATTTGGCAAACAGAAACTACAATTACATCAAGTATACGACCCAATTTTAATATACATACATCATACATTCTTGGCCAAAACAATTTGTACTAATTGTTCAAATTTTGGCCCATATTTTGTCTTTTAGGTCAACATTTTTATTTATTGTATTTTCTTTTTTTTTTTTGGTGTTTTCCAATTCAATCCCAAAATAAATTGTCAATTAAAAGAGAAAAAGTAATTAACACCCCAGCAACAACATCAACAACAGAAGTAGCAGCAGCTGGCAAAAACCAGATATCAAAAAAATTATATATGTAGGTACATATGTATATATAAAAACCAAAGAGAGTCATTGAACTCTAAACTGATTCTGGTCTTTGGTTCTGCAAGTGTTTTTTTTTTTTTTTTTTTTTGTTTAAATGCAGAGAGAGATAGCAAGAGTGACAGAGGCCCATAAGGGATAGAGATAGCTTACCATTTACTCTGGAAATGATCCTTCACTTTTGGATAGGAAAACTTCCAAGGCCTTTGGAATTCCTTTTTGAACAGAAGGGAATCAAGTGGTTTTGTTTTTTCTATTTCTAAATGATTATAATCCAGCCCTGCTTAAATATATGTATGGAATTATGTGTGTAAACGGATTGAATTCAGAAATATATTGAAACAATTGGCTCTATGTCGATGTCAGCGAAAAATACAACTAAACACACAAGGCAGAAACAAAAACAAAAAGAAAGCCCGACTTTGAAATTGTGCAACAATGTCTACACAAACTGCATTGTTGGCAAAATTGGTAGGGACGGGGAACGGAAATGGTTTGGTGGTTTGGTGGTTCGGTGGTTCGGTGGGTGAGAGGGAGGAATGCGTGCATGCGCGCTCGCGATTTGCTGTGGTGGGGTGAAAAGAATTGATAAGCACGCTAGATGATTTTTTTTCTTTTGCCTTTACTTTTCTTTTTCAATTCTATTTTTTCCCCTATTTTTTTTTTTTTATTTATTATGTCATTTACAATTTGAAGTTCAGTCGTTTCATCGGGTTATCAACTTAGCTTGACAAAAGAGCTTACGTGTCGCTGAGAATTTCTCGTTATTTGAAAAGCCATTAAAACAAACTTGGCTCATCCTCTTTAGGACTCCTCTTTCTATCCCTCCCTCACATGCACACACACACACACACACACACATACTACTTAGTTCGCTTCGTAGGAATTTTTGTCGTTCAACTTTTTAATAGAGCGTAGCAGAAGTTGACTTACACAGTCTCTCCCCCACTTTCACCTCTCCTTTCCATCCACCTCTTCTCCGAATGCTTCTTCTTTTCCTTCTGACATTCTTGCGTTAGGCAATTTGTACGTTTGGCTGATTGCCTTGGCCAAGAGTAAAAAAATAGAAAAGAGAGAAGAAAAAAAACACCACAAAAAGAGATAATAGGAAAATTTTACAAATTTTGCATATTTCGTTTAATTTTCATTTATTATTTTATTTGAATAACTTTTTCATACCCAATTGGGTGTAAACTGGCATGTGTGTGTGTAAAGTGTGTGAGTGTGTGAATGATAAATGGGTAAATGCGTTTTCATTATTGTTTTAGAGGATTCTCAAAAATGGCCATGGAAATTTTATATACACTTTCTAACTCAAGCATGAGGTCGGCGTGAGTATATTCAACACGGCATTCATGCTGAAATGAACAGCAAAACGATAGCAAAAAATATTCAAATCAATTTTTCATATGCTTCGAGTGAGTACTCGTACAACGTTCACATTCAAATTAGGTTATTCGAGTAAAATGAAAGTAAAGTAAAGTGAGTGAGCCAAAATCACTTTGGCATCGATTTTAAATATCAAATCCTTCATTACATTCGACTAATTTACGTTTTTCAATGTCGAATAAATTCAACTGTATTCATTTCCTTACTACTACAGTTAAATGATTTCCATCAAACGTTCGTTTAGCTTTGTGTTTTTAATTCTAATCATTCGAAAATATTCAAATGTATTCAGTTGTATACAAATCTTCAAACAGCAGCAAATAACTTTATCTTTAAAGTTATTATAATCAAGATGCAGCCAAGAGTATCCAAACTTTGACATAAACCTGAATACTTTGAAAAAAGTAAGTCGATTCTTTTGGTTTTTATATCTTTTTTTTGCAGTTTCGCATTTCTTTTGTTATTGCTTTTGTCTGGGAAACGAATTGCCGGAAAAAGCAACAGGTAAAGGTTAAAATATGCTAATACAACAATGCTGAAACTTCCCATCCATATATATAGCTGGCCAAATGGTCGACGAAAAGACCCCAAAAAAAAAAATTGTATCCACTCTTTTAGTCTAATTCCAAAGACCCATTTCCCAGGGTGAAGGCAAAGAGCTCAAATTGTTTTTCTTTTGTACACATTTTACATAGTAGAGATGAATTTTTAGATTATAATTGGTCTTATCAAGGTTTTAGTTTTAGGTAAGGCAATTTCGAAGCCCTCCACCTGTCTGCCTTCGCCTGTCACGCTCTAAAACGTTTCATGGTTAAACCTTTGAATTCAAATGAATACAAATCTACTGAAAGAGTTGATCGAATCTTTGTTTTTCAAGAACTAGCACCCCTTATAATCTCTCAATCGTTTGCCCCCGGGAATTAGGAAGTTTAAATTGTGAGAAAATTGATTAACTTAACATTAACATCACTCTTTTCAGGGATGGTATTCAATAGATGTATATTCCCACAATTTTCCACCTTTCAGTTAGAATAACGCCGAATCTGAACATTTGGACCATGAATTCGGCTATAATCTATTACAAAAGTGTATTTTAATTTTTGGCCTTGTGTTTTGTCAGCACAAAAATAATTTTTCCAACTTCAAATTGAACTTTAAGTCAAAATAAAACAACAAACAATAGTTTCTAAACTATTCTCCGAGAACATAAAGAAAACATTTAAAAAGTATGTGCTAGATTTTAAAGATTTTAATTTGTTGAATAGTTTAAAAAGTTAATACAAAAAGGTAAAACATTGTAGGGAAACTTTTTAACTTTCAATCAATCAGTTAGCACAAACACAAGGTATAAAAGTCAGTCAGTCAGTCACTCAGTCGCAGGGTGTGAATCAACTTTATATAATTGAATTTTCCAAATTAGTTTTATGATTAAATTCTAGTCGAAGCGTATAAGGAACAAGTGAGGCACAAACTCTTTTTTGTTTAATTTCATGCAGTTGAGCACAGAGAAAAAACGTTAAGAGAGAGACGGAGTGGAGTGGGGGGACACACATCTAATAAGGGCACTTTTGGGCCACTTGTTTCTTGAAATTGAAAACCATGAAACGCATTTAAAAGATGAAGTGACAACTGGCATACTGATGATATCACACACACTCACACACATGTTGTGGGAAGGGGATAGGGGTTCTTGGGACAGGGGAAGGGGTGAAGTAAAACAGAGTGTATAAATATAACAAGTGCCAAGTGAAATATGTACATAAAATAAGCTAACAAACAGTGAAAGAGAGACAGCCAACAGAGAGAGAAAGGGAGACGGTCTCTCTAGTGAAAGAGAAGTTAGGAGAATGGTTGAGAGAAGTGCGGGGTCCCAAAAAGGAGTTTTTGTTTGTTTGCAAGCTCTTCTTGTGGCAGCTGCGACTAATTGTTGATGGGTAGAAATATTTTAAACGGGAGAGGGGTTCCAACAGAATGCGGGAAAGAGAGAGAGAGAGAGGGATAGTGAAGAGGAGTTAGTTGACAGACAGGATGCAAGAGGTCTCCCTGCGAAAAGTGCAACAAACTTTGAGAAACACACACAAAACTAAAATACACGCACACACACACAGAAACGAAAAAAGAAAGCAACAATAAACTACAATCGAATAATGTATACCCTTTTTATAAAGAAACAATCGCTAACAAATACTTGCCATTTAATCTTATCACTCATATAATCTCTTAACTAGTTTTTACAGAGACGTTTATATATAGTTATTAACTGAGAAATCTCTAACAGATTTTATCTATGGAGGGCAAATAAAGTGCATTAAATAAATAATAAATATAAATGATTTGTTTGCTAGAGGGCGGAAAATCTGGGGAAATTTGCCCCATATAGTTCTCTCACCATATATAACCGATTTTCCTTTGTCAAATTAAAGACCTAGATCTTCCAGTGATTCAGGGATGCAAACAAGATTTCTGTCTAACTAAAACCATTTCAAAAGTATTTTGTAGTTATCAAAATGTTATTAAATCATAGAATGTTTTCAATTCCTTTACAGAAACACTTATAGATGGTTACATAGTACAAAAGGCAAAATCAAATACTTAGATAAGCTCTGTATCGATTTGTATATGTAATTTTGACAGTGTATACAGCTCGTCGTCTTTATGTACATATGTATATTCACATTGGAAGCGCTTCAAACATAGAAAATGCCAAAAGAAAAAAAACTTGCTTGAATTTTTTAATTTTTTTGCATTATGCATACAACTTCTCTGTCTCTATCTCTCTCTCTCTCTCTCTCTCATCTTACTCCCCCTCTCTCTCTCACTCAGTGTGTGTGTGTGTGTGTGTGGCAAGTTGCAACTGCAGCTGCAGCATCATCATGCTGCCGGCAAAGGGCGCTTCATTTGTTCGCTACCAAAACGCAAACGTCGTATTCACTGAAACGTTTGCCTTTAAGCAACATTTTCGTTATACTTTTGATTTTATTTTTATTCCCTATATGCAAAAAAAAAATTAAAAAAGGAAAACCACACAGGGTATATCAGAGAGGTAAGGGCTTTCGATCCTATAGAAGAGTATCCAATAGAAGATCTGATTTACCCATAGGTAACAAAATATTTTTTGAATCATTATTTCACTGTATTAGCGGAATTCATTTTTCTTAACTTGTTCCATATTCTTTTTACAACCCTGGAGATATTAGGATAAGAGCTGTTTTATCACAGTTTTCTAAAGAACTTTTCCCTAATCTGAAAACGCCAATCTACATATGTCAATTAATACGTTCTGCAAACTGGCAAAAGCCATGGGAAATTTGTCGAAATAATTATGACTTAAAACTTGATGATCTATAGGTCTCTATAATTTAAATGCTTTGAATCTTCTGTAATAATTATATTTGACATTATATATTTCATATTTTTACACTCATTATTTGTTAATGATTATTGGGTTGGTCTATATAGCTAATGGACGAAACCTTGAATCGCAATCGCTCTAATAATAATGATATTTACTGTATGCATAAGTAAATCATTGACATATTCAATATTCATATGTACATATATATTTTTAATTGCTAAATACGAATGTAGTTGTACATTTAAATAATGAGCAAATGCAAATGATTCGTAGTTCCGTTGAATTTCTCAATCGTGACATGAAATGGTTTTCATATCAACAGCTGTTCCATACAATTGAACAATTGGACGGGAATACCCTTAACTATACCCAATATCCCTGAGGCAAAACCAAAGAGTATTCCGCGCACTTCACAGTGGGCTCCGAAAATCACCAAATCAATGATGACGACGACGATGATGATGAAGAAACACGCAAAGTGTATTGAAATTGAAGTGGCAAAAGGAGTTGCAGTCGACGTCGAAATGTAACCGCAAATGTGAAGATGACTGCCAGGCACAGTGACTCCCAAAAACCCTGGGATAAATTAGAAAATCTAACCTTAATAATGGATAACAAGTAATTTTAGATTTGTATTTCAGACAGTCATTTACTATGAAAAATGGGCAATTTAAAAACTAAAAAATAATTTCGAATCTGTTCTTACTCAGCATAGGTTGATAAAATTTAATTAACTGAATAAATGCAGAATATTAATTTTAAAATTTAATTTCAATTCTTTTTTTTTATTTTTGCATGTTTTTCAATATTTTTTGACACGTTCGTCAAATAATTAGTAATAATTGAAATGAAACACTCACATAGTTTACTTTCACATTATGTACATATATAGGTATGTAATTTTTCCTAAAATATTTGTGTACTAAGATATTTGGTAAAACCCTTGGAAGAACGTTAAACCTTTTAGGGCCAAAATTTCCCACGAAATGTTGTAAGCAGCGTTACTTTTACAGAATTTTTCGAATTTAGCTAGTCAAAAAATTATGATTAATTTATGGTAATTTTTATGAACATAGTTTTAGCATTTTTCTTTTTACAATATTGAAATATAACGTTTTCTTTAAATTTTTAATACATTTTAAGCCAAAAGATACTTTAAATAGAGGGAGAGAAAAAGAAAAGAAACAAACGCTATTTTCCATTATTTTGAGCAAACTATGACCACTGTGCGACATCAACAACAACAGCAACAGGAACGACCACAAACAATTTTTGCTTAGATGACGTAGGCTCTCCCCCAGCCGCCACTCACACTTCCCCTCCCCCTTCCTCAACCAACTAAACGTCAACACACTGAAAACAGTTAAAACGAAAGTAGAAAAAAAAAATAGAAGAAGTAGAAGAAGAAGCGCTCAAACACTTTTTCTCTTGCCCAATTTGTTTACAAAACCTTCATTAAATTGTTAATAATATCAAGAAATCTTTATAATATAAAATTATTTTCGGGGGGGATATTTACTCGTTTTGATTTGATTTCGTTGCCGCTGCCGCTGCTATCGATATTATTCATTAATCATTATTTTTCGTCGTCGGCTGCTGCTGCTATCAAGAAGGAATCGAACTTTTGTTGTTGCACGTCTCTTGGCCCTTTGGTTTGAAGGCGCGCACGGGTGAATAGTTGGAGAGGGAGGTGGAGGTGGAGGATTCTTCCAAGTGTTTGCACTTGTTGTACAATCCAGAATTCCTTCACTAACACACACGCACAGGGAGTGAGAGGCTAACGCACCGAATCTCACATACACACGAACACGCAACACAGAAAGAAGACGAGCCAAACTTTTCTTTTCTTTCCTTCTTTTTTTTTGTTAATTTTTATTAAACTGCAAAAAAAAAATCACCATAAAGTCAGGCATTACCAATCATTAATTTATGATGTTGGGAACAAATAAAAAAAAAACACATACACGCAACCACATACACATTAACTAAATAAGCCAACAAGAACAACAATTAACAATATTTATCAACAAATTACAAATCCATCACAGAAAAAACACGAACACGTCTGACTTTTGGATGCCGCTGATAAACACTGAAAGAAAAAATGTTGAAAAAAAAATTCCAGACATGACAATATCACAGCAAACATTTGGAGTAGTTAGTTAGAGGACTGTAACCCAAGAGGCATTTGTGGAAACTGTTAAATTGTATCAAACTGCAATGCAAGGTATATTTCGCTTGATTATTGATTCAAATTGCATTCGCATTCTAGTTTTATTTAATTTATATAATATGAAATGTTTCCATTGAGTTCTTTGAGATTCGTTATTAAATATTTCAACAGCTGCAAACCACCATAAATGACGGCTAAAAACATAAATTGACAGCACTAAAATGTTATCGATAGCCGATAACGAAAATATGCGCATCACTTACGTTTTGAAAACTCACCCCCACAATAGTAACAACAACAACAACCATAATAGCAGTCATTCGCATTGCAAAAAAAATATATAATAAGGGGAAAACGAAGAAACTACTAATATCCAAGTAAAAGGCCAAATAAAAAAAATAACTCCAGCTAAGAAACCGAGTGCATCCATCTCTCTGTCTACCTGTCTGTCTCCTGGTCCTACTGCCATCATGGCCAGCGGCGAGCCGGAGAACAAGCCACCCATTCTACACATTCTAGTTGTTGGATTTCATCATAAACTTGGATGCCAGGTAGAATTCTCACATCCACCGCTAATAGCTGGCTCCTCCGGACGCCAAGAGTGTCCATCCGGTTGGAAGTATTTGCCCACTCTGGCTCTGCCCGATGGATCGCACAATTTTGTCGACGACACGGTATTCTTCAATTTGCCCAGTCTGTTTGAGCCAGCGGCCAGTGTGTATGGTGTATCCTGTTATCGTCAGATACCAGTGGAGCGATTAAAAATCCGTACAGCCGACATGACCCGCAGCACGGTGCAGAAAAGTGTATGCATATTAGCCCGCCTGCCCATATATGGTTATATTGAAGTGAAGCTATCCCTGATAGCGGATGCCTTCTTCGATCAGGGTGACTTTAGTTGCACAGAACTGTTGATCAAGGCCTATCAACAATTGAATGCTTGCCTCCTCGACGATGAGTCGCATCGCCCGCTGCGACATTTCCATGTTGGACTGTCGCTACGTGAAATTGTTCTCCACTGGAGGCACAAGACCTTGATGCTATTCAAACTGCTGCTTCTACAGCGGCGTGTGGTGTGCTTTGCCTCACCCGTTCGGGGCATGTGTGTCCTCATCTTGGGTATGGCTTCGTTAATTCCTCGATTGCTGGAGAAGGGATTTCAGGAGGTCGCCTGTGTCCGCACATCGCGTCCTCTGTCTCCCATGCCAGATTTCACGGCCTCTCTGCAAGCCGAAGCGGAAGCAGAAGCTGAATGCGAGGCGGAACATATAAGTGTTTCGGCAATTGAGGTAATTGAAACAGAGACAATCGACGGAGACTTGGATACTCTAGTCTCGACGGCTGCCTCAGCTGGATCATCACAGTCTACACCCAATTCGCAAACACAGGAATTAAATTTTGGGTTAGCCCAGGGTCGAAGCAGCGCAAGCAGTGCATCCCTGACACGAGAAGCTAGTGTCGATACATTGGCCTGTAAGTGCAATATCTACTTTCCTCTCTTTCTCATTTCACCTCTCTCTCTCGCTCTCTAATCTCTTATTTTAGCAAATTTGGTCGCCTTGTGCTCGGTTAATCCGGACGAGTATCGGGCACCGGTTAGCATATTTGCCAGTGGTAATCTCTGTCTACCATATCTGTCGCTACCTTATATGGACCTATTAAGTGATCCCATGGTCCTCTCCTATATAATTGGCACTTCGAACGTTCTGTTTCAACAGAAACGGCAATTGGCCGATGTTTTGGTTGACATTGAGGCAGCTAATCTTGATGTCCATGATGCTGAGCTGCGTCGCCAATTGGTACTGAGCACTGAGGATTTACGCTATATGGACTATATATTGAAACATGTGCAATCACCAAAAGAGGATGCCGAGGGTAGTGAGCAGTGGATACGTGAACAATTCCAGGGATATATTTTAGCTCTGCTTCGTACAGCTGTGGCGCCAGGTGAGTAGAATATGCTACAAGCGATTGCTCATTGCCATTCCCCTTCATGTCCCCCCCTCCGTTTTACTGCAGATGCCACACCAAAGGATAATGATTACTATAACGCACACTTTATGAATGCGTTCAAGAGAACGCAATGCTTTCAGGAATGGTATGATGTCAGACCAGATGCAGAATTCTTTGATGTCCTGCCGGCGGGACATCCATTTGCTGGCACCTTATCGGTGGCTGATATGAAACTAAAACTAGCTCAGTAAGAGAAATGAGATTAGATGACCAAACAGGTGTTCTACAATCTAATCATTTAACCATTCTTCAATGCAGAACTATGCAGAACAGTGAAAGTGGACGAAAAATCAATCAGGCAGTGAATAATACAAGTCGTGCCGTTGGCGGTGCCATTTCCCAGGCCAAAGGAGCATTTAGCAGTTGGTGGTCATCGATTACCACAGCCCCACCAGCAGCAGCAGCCACGGTGACAGGGCCAGCCACTAGCTCATCATCCGCTACAGACACAGATGCGGCCAATCACAGCAGCAGTGAGACTAGCGAAGCAGCCGAAGCTGCCGCTGGTGTCCAAGAGATGACAGTTACATTCCAGAATCATAAGGATATTGAGGATTTAGATGTAGCCGGTGTAAGCATACATCTAAGCTCCAGTGGCAATCTAGAAGAGGCTCACGAGTCCCGTAGCCTAGGTCAGGTGGGCCAACAAACGGGCATTGTGGAAATTGGCAGAGAAGCGGAACTTTTAGATAAGTCGCAGTCCCAAACACAGCAGCAGCAGCAATCCCAAACAATACGCAGCAGTACGGGTTGTGGGGGAGATGCGGCTGCTCCCTCATCGGTTGATCGTACAAATGGTGATGTCTTTATTGTCTAGGAACACACAAGATTTCTGCAATCTTGGCGCATTGTAAAAACAAAAAAACAACATGAATGCCAAAACTCAGCTCCATACTTAATTAGGTATATATTTATTACACACACACACACAGGAAAATTTCTTGAATTTTCTTTCTACTTTATTTTCGTAATTAAATGTATGTGTTGAATGTCTCCTTGTCCCAGTTTCCATTTAATGTATATGTGTAAAGCTAAAAAGAAACTTGTTCCAAGTGCAATTTATAATCCAAAACACACAAAATATCTACATAATATTATTATTACACACGCCACAAATTGATATTAAAAATATATACATATTTAAGTGTGTATATGTATGTGTATATGCAGGGTATTTAATCTATTTGCAACTAATCCACAAGATATAATCAAAATACAATACAAGAAAACAACAAAAAATTCCCAATTACTTGCTTCGATTCTAACGAAGATTTGCTACTCTTGCGATTAAAGTATTGCTTGATATATATTTGTCCGATCAGAAGCCTACTTTCTTCCTCATGATCTCAATAACTCTTCGATCTCGTAAGCTAATCATTTTCTCCGACTTTTGGAGGAAGATTCACCATTTCCCCCTCATCGAGATGGCAGCAAGGGTATGCAAAAAGGGAAGGAAAAAATATATATGTTCTTATCGAAAATGAATTCCAAACATTTTTTATATACTTTTTAAGGTGGGGAGAGAACGGGGAAAGAAAGTGCAATAAAAGAAATAAGAATTTAAACATAATATTATTATTTTATAATTAAGTTTTGTGAGATAAATTATTAAAGTATGGCATAAATAACATTAACAAATCATGACCCAAAAGAGTGGAGTGTCTTCTATTCCAAAATGCTTGAACGTAGATGATCCAATGATGGCAATTGCCCATTTTCTAGATCCTGCTGTGCCTGCTCAATGAGAGTTTTAGTTTGGGGAATTGCCAAATTGATTGCATTGAGATGTTTTTCGGCCGAATCCAATTGCATTTCGTATGCATCGCAGAAATCCTGTCGAGCCTTAATCCTGGCCGATTGATAATTTTCGGCGGTCTCTAAATAATGCAAGTTCATCTCTCTCTTGGCCTCTAGGGATTGCGTAGCTTTGTCCTTGGCGAGGATTAGTTCCCCCATGCGGGAAGTCAGCTCATATTTCTGTTCGGTAAGCGTTTGTTCCTGTTGTTCGGTTATACCATGCTGGCTGCGATATCCTTGGACCAGTTGAGTAAGTTGTTGCTCCTGGGCTTTCAGATGGGACATCAGTTTGGACATTTCGGCTTCCATTTCGATAGTTTTCAGACTATAATCATGCTTCTGGCGTTCGAGCTGCTGAATCTGTTGCTGATGACTCGAAATACGCTTGTCCAGTTGATGAGCCCGTTGGGTGAGCAGACGACGTCGTTCTGGCAAATCGTCGCTTTGTGGTTTCAGCGATAGCGACAGCTCCAGATGATCTTCCTGCGGCTGCAGCTGCTCCTGGGCTATGCTGCGCACATCGGTGTTGTACAGCTCGACCTTATCGAGAAGGTTCTTCTTGGACCGTGCCAGCAGCACCTGCTGATTGAGTGCACGTTCATTGCCTTCGATGATACTACGCTTATGAGCTTCGTTCACATTCTGCCGATCGGTGAAGTAGACCTGCAGTTCATTCAATTGGCGAGCTGTGAACTTTTGTTGTGCCACCTCTTCCTGAAGGCGCTTCAGTTTATCGCTTAGAGTTTGGATATTCTGATTGCGTTGCTCACATGTGACAAGCATCGCCATCGTTGACTCTTTACACTCTTTGGCATTCTCCCAATTGGCTTTAATCTGGTTTTCCAGTTGGATTTGCTCTTGCTGCAGTTTATCCCATTGCTGGAGTATCTTATTGTCCAATGCCTTATCCATTTCCTGTTCCACTTGCTGCAATTTGTTGACCAAAGTTACGATTTCATTCTCGAGTGCTGTACCATCGCTTATCTGCTGTCCACACTTTCTTCCGATCACAATATCCCTAACTTTTGACTTTAGGTTTTCCTCTTTTTCCATCAGCCGCTGGTCCCACGAACGGAAGCAGTCTGCACCATGGGCAAACAGGATCGCATTCAGTTCCTCATTCAGAAGAAAAGCAGCGCGAGTCTGATTTGTATGCGTGGTATGAGAGGTCGACATGGTTGAATCGCTGGCCATGCTAATCTGTTCGGCCGTCTCCATGAAGGGAAATTCATCCTCCTCTATTTCACCTGAGGGTGGATGAGCCAGATCCATGAGGAAGTCCAACATTACAATGATTTGGCCAAAGGAATGTTGTGTTGTTGGCGTCATTAAACTAGACTTATTTATCTGGTGTGGATATTTTAATTTTGTCAGGGCACTCAATATATTCTCCGCCGCCATATTATTGACCGAGCTCACTGTGACCCGGTTACGCCAGATGTTATGGAAAAAGAAATTCACAATGCCGATAAACTGCTTCATTGTCATTTGACGCAGACAGCCGCTGCGCTGGAAGAAATCATTGGCCACTCCTTGAATGGGCTGGACAGAATGCACGGCATCCAGATACTCAACTATTGCCTGTGTCCTTTCTGCCACCCATTTCTTGTCTAAATGATGAGGACCCGTTCGCTCCACGGAAGAGCCAAGACGTCGATTGGGCGTACTGCCATACATTTGACTGGCCCGATCGCGTTCCAGACACAAAGGTTGGGCCAAACGGGATGCCGATGACCTATCAAGACGATGACATATCAAGAAATTTATTTATTTATTTTATTTTTGAGATATGCATTCAATAAAATGGGGATATGGTTACCTTTTATTAGTAGGTGGCGCAGCTTTTCCCGACAAAGGAGTTGCACCAGACACGCTTCGAATCTGCGACCTATCATGAGAAATCAGACGTCAGTAAATAGTTTTTTAAAATTTTCATAAAAATAATGGGATACCTGGTGGGCCGCCTTGTGCTGCCGACACTGACATCGTTACGGGCTTCCTCTCGAAATTCCGTGGTTCTTCTTGGCATATACATGGCGGCGGCGATTTTTCTTTTTAATTTTCCACCGGCTTTAAATTTGAGCGCATCAACATGAAGTTGGCTGCGCTTGTCAATGATAGACTATATCGATTAATATCGATATGTATACACATACGCTCCTAGTAATATCGATAATTTATCGATCTGCATTAATTTCAAATAGAATGCACATTCTACCAACTGCAGAAGCTAAAATGCGAATCTCACTTTTAATTACTTTTACAGACAATTTTGCTTCTTACAGCCAGTCCACAGCCAAACGAAATAATATTTAATGTAAATTAATCAACATTTAAGAGTAAAGTCAAAACATTTCTTTGTTTGTTTTTTCCTATTTTGTGTTTCTATTGTTTGTTTTTCTCATGTATTTATTTTGCTTCTTTTATAAGTTACACATAAATTTATAATTATTGTTTATTAAGTTTTACAATTAAATATCGATCACATTTCCTTTTAGAACGTTTTTTCATCTTCGTCTTACTCTCTCTTCGTACATACATACAATATATAATCATTAGAATTTTTCCCTGTTCGCTTTCTTGCCGTTGAACAAAATTAAAAAAAAAAAAAAACAAAAATACAAAAAAATTAACAGGTTAAACAAAAACAAATTCTAGATCATCATCGAATATAAGGATTATACATACATATATAGCTAAACAAAATTGGAACTTAAAAATCTATACATACATATCTATACACAATTTGAATTAATAAATACATTTTATACAATCATTATTTTGCTTCACAATTAAAAAAAAAAGAGGTTTTTCTTTTTTTTGTGTGTGTGTGTGTGGCGGGGAAGGCAAAGTTTTTATTTTGGATTTTGGATATAAAAAACAAGATTTGTAAAAATCAAATCCATTTCAGATACGCTAATGTCTACGATAAGGAATTAGGTGGTGGGGACGGGGTCAGTACAATACATTGACACCCTAAGGAAAGCATACAAAATGAAATACATAATTGAACAATACAAATTACATATGCATATATGTATGTACATACTATATGCATAAGTTAATGAAAATTTACATATCTCATCATTTCCTCAACATCTTTTTCCGTCATTAATTTTTTTTCTCTCTTATTGTGTGTGTTTGAATGTGTTTTTTGTTGTTGTTCTTGTATATAATATTGTCCTAAAAGCCTTAAAAAATTAATTTATGCAGCATGTTGTTTGTGTGTGTGTATATGTACGTGAGCGTGTTGGGATGTTTGTGGGTGTGTGCAGCAAATGAAAAGCTAAAGGTAAATACAAACACAAATATATAAATTAAATATTCTATGGATATTAATAGTATTGATGAAATTTTTTCTTGTTTTTGCAATAGAATTTTTTAACAATTATATTATGCGGTTTTACATTTAAGTTTGCTTTTTCGTTTTGCTTCCAATTTGGTTATTAATATTTTTATTTTTTAGGTACTTGAAATTGTGTGTTTGTGTGTGTGTGTGGCTGCATTTTAAATTTGCAATTGTTTTGTCTATTCATTTAGTTGCTAACTAAGAGACAATAATGAAAATCAAAACAAAAAAGTTTATGGACCAAAAAGTGGCCATATCTTTTTTTCTAGGCTATATGGATTGGTTTTCTCTGCATGTGTGTGTGGTGTGTGTGTGTGGTGTGTGTGTGTTCAGTTTAGTTGGGGGCATTTAATGTTTCTAAGCCAGCACCGTATTGTTTATTCACAGACATAGTAAATAGCCAGGCCAAGGCAAGTAAACTGCTTCCCAATAGATCACCCAATGCAGTTAAATATGGAATAGACGAATTATCCGGATCGATTTTCCATTTCCACATGGCATGCACAATAATGTGTGCTATATAAAGCAGCAGCATTACCTGAAAAACGGAGAAAACACAAAACCAATTAAGATATGTAGGTATATAGAAGAATTTTTGTATTCAACACGAACCTGTATTAAACTGGCCGTCAGATAGGAGAGCACAAATACCCAAGATATCGTCGATGTGTTCATATTTATATAGTCAGCGACAAAAATGAATAGGACATTGCCAGGTATGGACATGGCAATGAGTATCCTTGCCGTTTTTGCATAGGGCACTGGAAATAAGAAATGCCATCAATAATGAAAGTTTTTTCCAGTCAATTTTCCAGAGGTATGTACTTACCACCCTTGAAAAGTGCCCGCCAGGGCCATTCCCAGATCTTTGTATGCGGTGGTATAATGCCAATAATTGAGCTCTGATGCAGCATAGTTGATATTTTGCTGGCCTGCACCGATACCAGATTGCCGCCAATGCCATTAATGATGGGTTGAAAGACCACGAAACCATTGAACACCTCAACAGCAGCATCAAGCACAAGACCACCCAGGCTGCAAAAAGGAGGGAATTTTTAATATTTCAAAGATCATTTACAAATTATTTTTAATATACCCATAATCCTCTTCTAATTATACAGCTATTTTTATACGATAATTTCAATCAATACTAGAGACTTGTGCAATTGACAAAAAGTCAAAATATTGTGTAGCCAAATTTAGCAATGGCCAATGATTTGGCACAAAAACCATTGTCATCATCATCATCAAACAAACAAACGAGAAATCTAAATATATACATACGTATTTATATATATATATATATATTTATTTGTGTGATTGTGTCGTTTTAGCAAAAACAGAAGAAAAAAAAGTACTTATCATGGCCCCAATTTACAAAAGAAATAAAAATAAAAACACTTAAAAAAACATACAAGTGGACCCACATAAGCACGTAAGCAGCAACAGTAGACATCGACCCGGACTTTCAAGAAATAATTGAAAAGAGATAGATAGAACGCCAGTGGAGAAACTAAATAGCTCAATAACTGCCCTCTCATCCTGAATCTATATATATTCTATGATATCTACGACTTACCCGCTTATGCAGAGGGCAGAGAGCACGGGCACCCAGCCGCTTTTTAAAACAGGACGTGTAAACTCATTCTTCAGGACAATGACCACCCACATGGGCAATAGGACCAAATAGCAGGTAACCACAATAAATGTTATCCAAAGATGCGTTTCTGCAAAGATAATTAACGTTAAAATATCACAAAAACAAAGTATACATATGTATGTAGGTATGTATATCCTCTCTTACCGATATGCTCGTAGAGCAGCGAGGCAATAAATGACAGCAAACTAATTGATACCACATCACCAATGGAGGCAGCCAATGGTGTGGCCAAATTATCAGGATTCAGGCGATACTTTTGCGAGAATAGAATCACAGCAACCAGTACAAAGTCTAAACGGAAAGAATTTACAATTATTGGACACCCTTGTGGGAGATGTAGAAGCTTACCTAACACAAAACATGATGAGGTGGCCGTAAACATTGCTGAGGCGGTCAATAGCATGACATTGCGAAAATAGAAATTTCCCGTCATCGCAGCTCCGACACTAACCGCAAACATGGCCACCAGGAATGAGGCGACTGTCGCCTGCACTTGCACCAAGGCAATATTGCCCACTATCATTCGTGTCACATCCTTGCGCGATGTCATATTACCCAAATTGACCTGAGTCGAGAGTCGTGAGGCCAGGCACATATCCAAATTGCCCTTTAAGCCAAGTAAAGCTGGTACCAAAATGAACAATTCGCTCACGTTCTTGAACACATACCATTTCTAATAGAAACGAAATAGATGGAGAGAATGAATATAATATGTATCTTCCGATATGGCCGTATATGGCCAACTCACTCCTTCCCCCACCCCCCCTCTCCATCGATCAGTGTCAGATGTGCAGGTTTTGGCCGCTTAGCGTCAGTTTAGCCCAGAATTCGCTAGCCCATTAATTAGCAGGCCCATAAATATACATATTTCTTAATATTTAAACACTTTTAATTCATTCATTTCATATTCAATGTAAATTTTAGTTTAAATATTTCGCATCTCCTCTCGTCCCCCTCCCTTCACCAGTTACCGCCAAAATCATCTATTTGGCCATTAAGCAGCCAACAGTTTAGATTGTCCAAATATTGACTCAAGTTTCTATTTTTGGATTCTTAACATATCTGTCTGAAAATTAATATAATATCATTAATATCTATCCTCTAACAGACCCCTCACTCAGACTCTAAATTAGGCGTAAAAAGGCTTTTGATTAAAGCTGTTAGAATCTAATAAAACAAGAATCACAATTGCCAGAAAGATGTTTGAAAAAGAAAAAAACTTGCATTTGTGGTTTAAATATTTCAAAACATGTATTGGTGACAATTTTTCCTATTTTTAATACCACAAATCAATGCTGAGTTTTCACCTAGTTCTGAAAGAAGATCTCCTATATCATTAAGCCTCTAGTTTGATTTTAAGCAACCTTTCTTTAATAATAAAAACTTTTGCTCATTTATCTACATTTCTTTTTAAATTTCTTTTCTTTTTGATAAAATCATCTTGTTTAAGTTTACCCTTTGAATTTGATTAAAATTCAAAATTCATATCAAAATATATCCAAATTTGTTAACTGTATGACTAAAGCTTATTAAACATTTCTAATCTCTAATGGGAATTATAATATATGTACTAAAAGTTCCATTAAGCTTTATGTTTTTGTTTAACGATTAGCGAAAGAAAAAAGTCAAATGGCTAAGAAAAAAAATAAACAAGTTTCTAAAAGTAAAAATGTTTGATACCTAAACCGACTTTAGAAGGGAAACTGAGTATGACCTCAGCCCGACTAAAGAAGTTAATCGCTTATTGTTAGACTTACCTCGACACGACCAAGAACAATGCCAGCGCCTATTGTACCGATGCCGGCCAAAAAGAATGGTATAGAAACTTGTAGGAGAATCGTTGTCCATTTCTCTTGTTTGATGCCGCCGGGACGATTGAGGGCCAACTTCTCTTCGGAACTGCCATTGATGCCAGCAATGCTGGAGGCATCTGTGCCCAAGATTTGAGAACCATTGCCACCAGGACCACTGCCGCCTCCTCCACCGCCGCCGCCGCTGCCAGCACCAGCGCCGCCGCCGCCACCACTTGCCGCACCAGGATCGGGTTCGGAGGATGCTATGGACGTCGTGATGATTGAGCTTAGTGAACCAGTTGTTGAATGTGGCGGTAAGCCGGACAATTTCTCATTGTCTGTAGGGTCTAAGTGTATGTGTGTGGGTGTGTGTGCATGTAGGTGTGTGTGTGTGTGTTTGATACGAAGGTGATGCACAGGGAAAGGAGAAACAAAAATAGGCAAATGGCTGGTTAGTATTAGAGTTAGAAATACACAAGACACAAAGGAGCAGCACACAGTTAACATCAAGATCAACACATTCATGAATCAAGCAAGGGACTAAGGCTAAATTTAGCTTGTATTATTCAATTAGCAAGCCAATTCATTAGCAACACTATAAATTATGATTTTTTGTTGTTTTTTCTTGGTGTTTCTGCTGTTTTTTTTTTTTTTTTTTTTTTTTTTTGACAGCAATTAAGACACGCTATTTGTCTCTGCGCTCGGCAAACGAGTTTTTCATTTTTCTTTTTTTCTGTATTCTGTTCTCTGTGTGTATTTCAATTAATAAACCATAAGCAAATTCACCAGAGACTGAATCTGAATCTTTAGGTATATTTAATTTAACAGCAACAAAGAGTGAAAAAAAGGCATGCAAGTAATTAATATGAGTAGTAACATTTTATCATACATCATCAAAGAGTCAAACATGCTTAAAGCTTTTGCAATTGTTTATCTCAAATAAAACTGTTTAGAATGGCTTATAAAAACTAAACAAAATAAAAAACGAACAAAAAAAAAAAAATTCCAACAGTCATTAAAAACTGTCTACGAATGTTTGCTTATTATTTTTTTTTTTTTTTGAAATTCTAGAAATTAAAGGTTGCATATTAGACAGCTGAATAATTGGGTCTATCTATATATGACCAGAGTAAGAATAGGAATAAGATAGATACATATAAATAAAGAAAGAATGACAGAAAGTAGAAGGAAGGCAAGGAGAAAGAAAGAGGGAGAGAGACGACAACTTTCAGTTCACACAAATCTAACCAAATATGGATAATCCTTGATACGATTGGAGTCCCCAACAGTTGAGTGTAGTGCCCTTACTATCTGTCTGTATATAGACTATATATCTCTTTTCTGTCGTAATCGGTCAATGGGAATTAACAAACGCCCCGGATAAAGATAATTTCCATAGCGACCAATGAAAACCTTAATTGTTTTTAGCAAAGAAAAATGGGGAAATCCCGAATAGTGCTGTCCAGTGTGACCGTTTTTTGCAATATTTTTCATTTTGTGGTTTCCATTAACGAACAAAATGTTTAAACCAATTGTGTTCGTTGATAGAGAATCCAGTTGTCTGAATAATATAAATATAAAGTTTAACAAGGATTTGAAGAAAATTTTACCCTTAAAGTATGCAATTTGTGTAATTTTTCAAAGTATCAGGTCCAGGACATTTAAAAAGTTTGTTATTGTATTTAAAAAGAGTTCATTGCATACTTTTGGGAACAAATCATCTGAATTTCACATTCCCAGATACCATTATCAATCATATTAGGATCGGAACACGGAAAACTTGTTTTTGGGATGCCCTAAAGTATGCTACGGTCAATAGACTGTTTTGCAGGAACGAGAAATAGGACTTTATGCCATGACACGTATGTGTGTATGTGTGTTTGGGTGTGTCTTTCTCCGCATGGTTTGTAGATTGTCTTGTGTGTATGGGTGGGGGGGTGTTTTTTGTGGGACGCACTCACCGTCGTTTCCATTGTAAATTGTGAATAGTTTATATTTATCATCCGCAGCGACATCTAAGGGTGTTGTTGTTGTCAATGTGGACATTTGTTGTTGGTATATTGGTGGTGTTGAGTATAATGATGGTGATGGTGATGCATTTGTATTTGTATTTTTGTTATTTGTATTATTATCATTATTATTATTATAATTATTATTACTATTATTGTTGTTATTATTATTATTATTATTATTGTACATGTTTATTGTTGTCGATGGCGGGGAGGAATGTGTTGCTGCTGTCGATCCTGCTCCAGCTGTTGTTGTTGGTTCGCCATCGACAGCATTGGGATCCAATTGGGGATTTGTGTAGCCGGAGAGTCGTCGCACATTGAGCGGCGAGAGGTTATTCGTCGTCGTTGTCGTTGATCTTTGTCGCAGTTTCAGCTCATTTGGTTTTGGTGTGGATGTTGTTGTTGTGGATGGTATTGGTATTGGTATTGGTATTGTTGTGGATGGTATGTTCTGGTTGTGTTGCACTGTCTGGTGTTCGTTTGGTAGCGACATGTTTGCATCTGTCCGGTTTCAATAATGTCGTGTAGAAGGTGCCTAAAGCGTGCCTAGCCCCAAAAACAAAAACCAACAAGAAACGAGGTGATCTCTGGGTGGATTTTGTGTTTTTTAACTTAACTAAAATTGTATTTAACTAATGGAATTCTCTCGGTTGTGTGTATATTTGTGTAGTGAATTTTTCTTTATTTTTTTTTTTTTTTTTTGCTTTTAAGCAAAACGAAACAAGTGCAGCAATAATTTATAATATATATAAATATCTATACATTATTTTTTCTTTATGGATTTTGCATAGTTTTTGGTTTTTCTTTTCCTTTTTTTTTTTTAGCTAAACAAAAAATTCTATAATTTGAAATATCACACGATTGATTGGTTTTTTTTTTTTGTTCTTTAATAAATTAATGAAAAGTGATTGAGGTTTTTGCAATTTTTGTTTGTTTTGTGTTTTGTTTTTTAAGTGTCATAGAAAAATGTATGAGAAATTGGGATAAAAATTTGAGAAGAAATATTCCAAAATGGCGTTTGGTTTACATTTTTGTATGGAAGTGTTTTTGGTTAGGGTCTTCTCTTACGCCTTCTCAGGGTTTTTTTTTCTATTATATATTTTTGTGAGCAATATTCTTTGGTTATGGTAAATTCTGTCCTGAACCAGTCGTGTGGGTCGTTTAATCCGTTCCTTGTTTTTTTTTTTTTTTTTTTTTTTTTGATGATAGGAATTATGAAAGGATTAGGAGGAAGTGGTATTTGGTAATGGTGAAGGGGTAGAAGAGGTAGAAGAAGACGAGGAGGACTGAGCTTTAGTCACCGGACCGTTGATATGGCTGCAATGCAACAACAACAATGCATTTGTTTTATACATAAATGAAGTAATTTTTTCATATTGTTTTTTCTTTACAGATTTGAAGAAAATCAATGGAAATCAAACGCAACGAAAAAAGAGCTATATACCATAGAAAATTTTACATTAAAACGAAAACTAAGAGAAATCAAAAATATACATTTAAAATAAGGAATTAACTCGTTGCCTTACAATTTCAGCAACATGTGGTTAACCCTTTGTGCCCCTGCCAACAACGATTACCTAACGTTTCATTTTCCTAAAGTCAAACCAAACATAGACCAGTTAGCCAAGTGCCTAGTCAGTCTGTCTATGACAAATTATGCCAGTTGTCAAATTGACGAACTCTTTAGAGCAACTGCTTAAACAATCTGCCACGAGCCACGATCATCAGCTTCGTCGTCATCATCATGATAATTATAAACCACCAGCAGCACCACCAAACCACGGCACCACCAGGCGTCATCTCTCACACATGGCAGATTAGACCAGTTTTATTTCTTTTTCAATCTTGTTTTTTGTTTTTCTTTTTATAATTATTATTTGTGCCCCACGCATTTTGTGTATTAATGAAAACATTTGACAGTTAATAACCAGTTTTATTTGAAAATCTATTGAAAATGTGTGCTAAACCTGCAGCTGCGAAGTGTTTTTTTTTTCTTTTTTTACTTTTCAAGTTTATGGACTTTTTTTTTGTTTTCGACAACCGATAAGCACATATTTTTTGTTTTCAGGAAAGAAGAAGAAAAAAAAATGTGATTAAGCCCGTTAGCCAGTTGGCAATTGCCTCGCATTTCCCCCCACTGCCCAGACGTATTGACAACAAGAATATTGGTCGGTCGATCGGTCGATTGGTTGGTTGGTTGGTTGGTTGGTTGGTTGGTTAGTTGGCTAGTTGAACAGACTGGCCAAATCCATGCCCATGATTGTAAATCGTAAGTTCAATCAACGATCCACTTAAAACCGTCATCGAGAAGGGTTCGGTAATAACAACAGCAACAATAACCGGACTTAACTTATCAGCTAAAGAGTGTGTGAGTAGACAGTTATGAAGTTAATAAAACAAAAAGCCCCAGGGACTTGAAGAAACTCAATTTCAAATCAAAGTCACACGGCCACGCGCCAATTTTAGACCCACATGGCAATGCAAATAAATCACTATGAGGATTATATAGTAAGGGAGAGAAAGAAATTCACTTGCTATAAATTCATTCATTCATGTCAAAACTAAAATTATTCTTGGTTATTCCGGGTTTAATTTTTTCTTTCTTTTACTAGCGTTTTTCACCTCTAATCTAATCTCTTTTCCGAAACTTATTAATGTCCAGACAAATTCAACGAATTAGAAGTCAACACTGAGTTAACTAACTTTCGAGAATATGATTTGTATCAATATGTAAACAATTGGTAATAATAAACACAACATTTCATTATCATTATCGTAAATATAACACACACATCATCATTATTATTTCTTCAATTAATCATCATTGTTTCCTCAAAACATAGCGACGACAACAACGTAGCGAAATGTTTATAATTTACCTACTTAAAAAGAAATACAACAGCAAATAAACAACATATAAAACATCTTCAATCAATGTCGAATTTGTATGCATAGATATCGATCGAATGCCAATAGAATATCGATCGATAGAACTCATTGTAAATTGTAGATTGTCAAAGACATGGCAAATTATTAATAGTTTGAAAAATCAATAAATCTTGAGATCGATAGTTAGATCTTACGATCGATAGATCCTATGAGAGATAGATCTCATGATCGGTAGATATAATTAGCAATATATTTATATCTGAAAAGTGATCGATATCATTGAGGATAGATATATCATACGTTAGATTGATCCAACGATAGATGTCATTACTGTAAGATGAAGATATTATTTGATAGAAATATCACCTAATAAATAGATCGTCTAATTGATAGATACATTTCACGATCGACAGGTCTAATTAGCGATAGCTCATATTAAGGATAGATTAATCTTACAAACAATAGATCTTATGAACGTTAATCACACAAGCCATTGATGTCATGATCGAGTTGTTGGGCAAGTTATTAGTCAAAAGTCAAGCAAAAGCAAATGTTTGGTAATATGTTGGTCCTTGTGGATTTCTCTTTAAATCCATAGACTAAAAGAATAGTTAAAAATGTAATCCCTAATAGCTTCCTGCTATCCTCCAACCAAAATTTAAAATGTTTTTCTCATGGGCTTCGGTTTTACGAAAGGTTTAAAAAAAAGGGTTTCCCGACAGGATAGATGATCCAGGAAGCCTATCTTCTCTTCATGTGTTTAGAGGATTGTTCGGTTAGATTATTTCAAGGCTGCTGCTGTAACCCCCTTCCTATTGTGGAACTCGTTGTATTGTTTTCAAGATTTTGTTTTGTTTTGAGATTCACCTTTATTTTAAGGCATTATTATTATTATTATTTAACAAGCTGTAAGAGGGCTGTATAATTAATATTTTATCAAGCTACAGCAATCAATTAATGACTTATATACAACACAAAATTGTCAACAACAATGGACAATCACCACTTCCCTCCTCATTCCCACTTAGAGGAGAATACTCTTGAGGGCTCTATACACAGCCTCGGAAACAGAATTGCACATTGTATATTTTGCTTTGATAAGATTACAATAAAATTTCGTGTGCGGGAAAAATTTTCCTTTTCTTTTTGTGAATTGAAAATCTATTTACAAAATCCATTGCACATTGCAAACTTTGCTCAAGTTCAAAGTCAAGTTGTGTGAATTGACAGACAAAAATTTCGTCATACAAATTAATTTTCATTTCGGTTTTCAGTTAGCGACTAATGACAAATCGAATGGCAAGCTAAATGCAAAAGTAAAACGAATTTCGTTTTTTATCTCTTTTCGTTTTTTTGTTTTTGCTTTTCAATTTCAATATCAATTTTTTTTTTTTTTCGTATGCGGAACTTTACTCTGATGACTATACACAAATTGTAATTATTGTCGGAAAGCGCGGCAAGCAAAACAAACTAGCCAGACCCAAACAACCAGCCGGCCAGACGAACAGCCAGTTAGCCAGCAATCAGACACTTCGTGGGGCATATAAATGCAGCTTGATTAGGGGGCAACCACACACAGAAATGCCGCCCCGCTCTAGCCATGGGCGTCTCGCATCCGCACTGCGTGCAGAGGAGGAGAGGTTTAGTTGGAGTGGAGATGAAGCTGATAAAGCAATTTGCTATTCAAAAATCAATAAATATTTGATTGTTAATTTAAACATAATTCACATATTAGTTGCTAAAACGAATCCTGATATTATTAGATTTAGTTTGAATAACCTTGAACTCACGATCATCTAGTAGATTAAAAACTAAATAAAAGTTATCAATTATTGCAGCTCAAAGTAAAGTATTCTGTTCTTTTGGGATCCTTTTTGGAGTTGTTCGATCCTTAGTACTTGAAGAGTGCTCCTTTCTTATTTTGGCAATTTCCTAAAGGTTGATCGCCTGATCTTTTGTTTTTTCATTCATTGCGCTTAACCCCTTTTTTTTTTGGTAGGGGCCAATTAAAGTTTTTATTTCTAGGTGGGCAATTTGAGTTTTATGACATTTTCTTTGTCTTATCGTAAAAAAAAACAGTAACTAATCGATTTTTGATACTCATTATTATATACTTTTATTTGGCTTCTTCTTGTTTTTTGTGCCCAAATACCAAGAAGCAAAAAAAAAAAAAAAAAAAAAAACGAAATTGAGCTGGTTTTATTTTTATTTCCATGAATTTTATTTCGACTTGGTGACAATTTGTCTGCCAAATTCCAGTTCTCTGCTGATTGTATGGAAATTTTGCACAGGGTCGTCAAGTTGTCGAATAATAAAACAAAAACAAAAAACAAAAATAACACAGATAGTCTGGGCTTTATGATCGAGCAGAATTTAGAGTTCCCCCCTTAAGGTATGCTATGGCATTATGACGTCTAGCCAAATCTGATATTCTAAAAATAATTAAATGATTGCTTTTTTTTGTTTTGCTTTATTACGTACTCTCGAAATATAGTTTTGGAGTAATCTCTCTCTCTCTCGTATTAAAGTCATTAATCTAGATCAAGGTAAGTTCTAAAAGTGTGGCAGATAGAATTAGTTTTTATCATGGCGCCAGGTTACCAATTAGAAACTTGGCCAACTTGTAGCAGACAAAAAGAAAGAAAAAATTTAAGTACTATATACACTTTTTTTACAATTCTCCCATAAAGTTTTTAATCTGCCCCACAGTTTTTATGATTTTAATTTTTATGCTTTACCAAAAATATAAATGACAAAATATGTATGTATGTCTATGCTTATTTTTTTTAGAGAGACGCGTGTTTAGAACTTGTAAATGTAGAGTTTTCAAATAGAACTAAACCTATTTGCAATTAGATATATATTTTTAAATCACAGATAAATATTTCAATTGTCTTATGATAGGAAATGAACAGGGAATTCAAATAGCTCTTCGATGTACAATTGAGTAACAAAAAATGGCAAAAGAATGAGATTTATTTTTGTGTCCTTACACATTTAGTTCAAGCTTAATATGATGAGATAGTTTATTCTTCTATTTAGAGGAAAGAGCTCAAAGATCAAAATTATATTCAAAGCAATGTGAAAGGTTTGCATCTCTCTCAAAGAGATGTACATATGTATTACCGATTTTTTTAATTATCCTACAGATCTAGCTATAAATGTAAAGTATATATTTATGTGAGAATCATGTAGTAGTAGTAAGTGTCTGTTTAGATTGTTAAATGCTTTGGAGGAGACGACAAGTGTCAGCTTAATGGGGCACAACATTTTAATCCCAGCAGAATGCGCGTTAATTTGTAAAACGTGCGCTAAATGTGCAAGCTTCAACTAAGCTAATTTCTATTTATTGTGATTAAGTCTCGGCAATGCTCAGGCACACACACACACACACACTATATGTATGTATCTATGTAGATACATATAAGCTCGTTTATTTAAATAGTATTCCCAGAGATTTGCCATTCGAAATAAACTAGCTTCTTGGTTTCAATTAAAATATCAAAACCAAATTGTTTTGCGTTATTTACATTAAATAAATAAAGCACCCTGTATACCCTTTTATATATAAATGTATAGGGTGGGTTTGCCTAAAATCCTTAGGAAAACTATCAAATCATATGGCTAAGCAAGAAGTCTGCCAGGGTATTTAAGCTTCGTAGTGATTTGATTATTTTCTTTATATTTAATCAAAAAACGTGTGACCCACATGTCGGCTACGTAATGTCATTTGCTTCTCTCATGTTGAATCATAGATATGCAAATCTATGGAACGCATTCACGTGAAACTCTCAGTTTCCTCTCCCTCTCCCCCATTCATTTATCACTTTGATAATAAAAATTTGCATTTAATGTAAACGAACTGAAAGATCACATTTCAAATTGACATAAATTAAATGCCAATCAAAAAACAAAATATTTTAAACATAATATACCTAGCATATTAATTTGTTAGTTTGCCTAACAGAAACTAAATGAAAATCTATTCCCCCCTGATTTATTTTTGTTTAAATATTTTATTTTGGCAACATTTTTGTTGTTGATGACGCAGCTTTACTTATAAATTCGATTTAATGAATGGACACAACTTCGTTTTGTAAGTCCAAAAACTGGAACTTTTGCTTAAAATGTCGTTCAACTTCACATGGCTCACACACACACACACACACACACACAGAAATAAAACAAAACAAAAATTAATATTGTTTATATTTATATACATATGCAAATTGGTAAAAAACGTGTATATAGACAGTATGCCAGGAAAAAGCATAAAACAAAAGTCTTTGTAATATCTTTCAACCATGTAGAAATTCATTTTCCATTTCCCAAAACTTTTAAGGATTTGGAACTAATTTTCTTAACATAAGTCTTTAATTAAAATTATAATTGATTTGAAACGAAATACACCTAGAAAAGGGATTGGGTTTGCCAAAAACTTTAACAAGTTAATAAATCGAATTACCATGAGAAGAAGTGTTGTGAAGACCACAAGGAAAAAGAATTCCCAAATGAATATGAATATTAGTTATTTTATATAGTGAAGGATGTAAGAAATTGGCCCACTTAAAAAGTCGCAAATAGCCAAGACAAGGCAAAAAAATTAAAGTGCTTAATACAAATCACAATCAAAGACAAAAACTATCATCATAAATTCCACATACGATTTCAATTGATAAGAAATTAAAGAGGCAATGACATCATTTCCTCAGCCGTTTTTAATATAAAAATGCTGTCTCATCAAGATTGTTATCTTCCAATTGTTATTCCCAATCGAATTGGGTTTAATCTTTTCTAAACCTAATTGAAGAGATTATCCAAGGAAATTTTACTTTCCTATTTTCTTTCCAAGATAAATGGTTTCATTTGAGTGAATGAATAATAGTTTTCGATATTTTACGATTTATGGTAGTTTTTGTTTTTCTACTCAAATGCAATTAATAGATGACATTTTTATTGATTTTTTTATTAGCTAGTACTAAGGATTAGTAACATTTTTAATTATTTGTTTGGGAAAAATTTGCATTTAAAGAAACTCAGAAAAAAAAACATTTCCCCCTCTTCTATGCTCTAATAAGAATTGCAATTATTTAAACTTAAGTGTCTTTTTGTTTTTTTTTTATTTTCGTTCTCTATTCTAATAACATTATACAATGTAATTAACAATTGGCTTTACCTGGCTTAAAAGCTAATTAATACATATGAAAAGTAAATTGCAAATTCCATTACACCTTTCCCCCACGACCACCGCTAAATATCAATGTCGTTATAACAATACAATTCAAAAAAATGTTTAATTGCTTATTATGCATTTAGAGCAGTTGAAAACAAAAAGAAAAATATTATAGGAAACTAAATGTTAGTTTTCCTTTCTCTCCCCAATGGAGATATCGCCTTGAAGCTTTACCTTAAAAGTTTAGACCTCTTAAAGTCGCACCCTACATACAAATATATATACATATATACATACATATGAGAATACCATACATACTGAATGTATTATATGTATATATTAGCAAATTTTTATAGACATATGTATTAAGAGTACAAGTGGTGAATGGCAAGAAAACAAAAAGAGAACAAAAAGTGTGTGTGGGGGTTGTGGGAAAGGGGGGGTGGGAAAGATGGAGAACCTCATTAACCACACGCAGCAGTTGGCAGTTAAATGAAAATAATGAAAATTGCACATGACACAAAATAACAAAAGGAAAAATAAAAATATCCCCCCTCCAAAGGCCAATTGTCAATTGATTAGCGACTTTAAGATACCCTGTACTCGATCACCTGCAATTGACATAGATTTCGGTTTTTAGATCCTGTCAAAGAAAGTTTATCCAAATAGTTGAGAAAGCAACGAATAGATCAATACTCTTTTAATACTTAAGTTAAGGATTGTGGATTAAAAATGTATCCTTTGTCATTGCCACATACTTTTCGATCACTTTGTTATTGGTTTTTTTCGGATTAAAGTGTCACTTTTTTCCTTATTTAAATGCATAAGATTTAACATTTGTTTGTTTTTTTTCTGGTGAAACAGTTGATCAACATTTTCTGTTTTGTTTGCACCAGAAAAATTCATAATTCTATTTGCTAAATATTGCTTTTTTTTTTTTTGTTTTTTTGTTTTGACATACTTTTCAGAAGGTTGAAACAACAATTTGCTAAATGTTTTCACATTCACTTCCTGCTGGAAATAGTTTTTAAGAGACTGGATAGGTCTAATCTATATCTTGTAAATGTGGATTTTTGTGCAAAATATTAAAGCATTTATAATTGTTCTTTGAAATCATGTAATGTGCCATAAAAATTGAAATTTCTTTCACTTCATGCATTCCAATTCAGCTAAGCCCGGCGCATTGGCAATTTATTGATGAAGGGAAAACCCATCGAAACAAGTCAAACGCATGCGCAACGATGTTGCCGGTCCAAATTCAAATTCAAAACGATTCATCGATCGATCGATCGATCGATCCATAAGAACTAGCAAACAAAACATAAAAGACAAAACTCAAACAAAATGCAATTTGGCCGTGAAAATGTTAAACTCGACGTGGGGTAAACATAAATTAATTATTATTAAATTGTATTTGAGTTTGTGTTTCGTTTCTTTTTGGTTTGCGTTTTGTTTTGTTTTTGTTTTGTTTTTATGTCTGCTACTTTTGTTTCTTTGGCTTTTTTTTCGTTTTTTCGTTTTTTTTTTTTTTTTTTTGCATAATTAATTAGAAAAACTAAAGGTTTTTGTTGTATTGTTGTTGTTGTCGGCACTGAGTTAGGTGAGCAGCTGACCTGCTGGTCTGAGGGCTGCGGTTTAACTTAAAGGTTGCAGTTTCATTTATGGCTTTTCGTGTTGAAAACTGTTTTGAAATACGAAAAACGAGAAAAGAAGATGTTGCCAAATTTTCTATCTATTTTTATTTATTTTGACAAGTGTGAAAACTTGAAATATTGGTTCTAGCTATCTCATATCCAGTTACCAGTTTAATTACAAATACCAAAATAAAAAAAAATGATTTTAATTTTCGTTTAATTTGTTTTTCTTCCATTGATTTCTATGTCTCTTCCTATGTACTCTCTCTTGTGTGGGCTTACTTTTTCACAGGGTTATCTTATTTTTTTGTTTGGCACAATTTTTAATACACAAATTGTTCAGCACAAAAGACTTTTCAGCTTATCTTCACACACGCACAGTAAAAAAAAAACAAAACCAAGAAAAATTGAAAATATGTATATACATATATAAGCTTGCTTTTCCGGAACTTTGGCGGAACTTCGGCTCAACGAATTTTGTTTTTTGATTTCTAACACAGACGACTCTCTAAATGTTTTAGAAAAAATTTTCGATTTGGTTTTTCGTTATACATATATATAAATTTATTTATATTTTTTTGTTGTTTTTTTTTTTTTTTGGGTGGGGGGTTTGATTTTGTACTTGTAATGTCTGCACCGTGTGCCGGGATATCGTACACTGAATGTCCAAAGACGGCAAACACTTGTTATTATAACGCTTGACGCGTTATTTCATTTCGTTTCCAATTCAGAGTCGGCAACGGCAAACGACAGCGGCGAAACGCTCTGAGAGGCGACTAACCCACCAACCGACCAAGTAACCAACCAACAAACCGATCTCGGCCCGAATCAATAAGCCATTTTTGGCCGGATCCGATCTGATGGTGATGTTGATGATGATGATCATGATGATGATGATCATGATGATGACGATGATGTTGATAAGCTCAAGACTACACCAAGCCCAATATATAAGTATACATACTTTCATATGAATAACGAACGACACAAAAGTTGTTGGATTGCTCTCAGAGATAACGAAAGGGAACGACAAAGACGACGTCGACTAATACGCTCTCGACTCTCGATTCTGAAGATTGTGTGTTATCGCATAGAATCAAGTTCAGTTTGTTGTTCTTCTTCTTCTATTATTTTGGCCACGCTTGTATTAAAATTGACCTAGGAAAACTCTAAATCATGAATGAACCCTTTTAGAACCTTCTTTCTCTCTATTTTTCCTTTTTTTCTTTTCTTTGTTTTTGACAAATTTTGACAGTTTGTAGAGGATCGTTACTCACTCATTGATTATTGCCCCATACTTAGGGCGGAGATGTGGCGGATGAGTGATGTCGTCCGCGTGATTTGAGATGATGCGTTTGTTAAAGACAGTAATGAGAATTTATGGGCCTTTTGCAAAAAGTTGCTCTATATACGTTTCAATTTAGTTTACTCTAAGCCCTAGATAACAAACTGTTTGCATTTTTGTTTACAACTTTGAAACAACTTTGACAAATTGAATTGAAACTAAAATCTATTATTATCTGTTAAGTAATTTAAATATTATTTTCTATCTTTCTATTATAAGCTTTCTTTAAGCTAAAAATAAAGAAAGACAAATGATTATCTTTCTTACCTAATTTTGCATAATACCTAAAATGTAGTTAATCATTTTGTTTATACAAATTAGATATTCTTTCAATGCAAATATGGCAATCGATTTGAAATATGATTTAGAATAAGCTAATTATCTATTTAATAATTGTTTCAGTGTATCTAAATTTTAATATAAACGCAACTTGGTTTTTTTTTAATTTTGAAATAAAATGTTGTTTTGTTTTTGTTTTAAATTTAATTGTCCACGCGAATTTCACGCGTCGTTACGCGTGGCATCGATCGAGCACGATCTATAGATCGGCATTGGTGCAATAAATTTGATATTTTTATTAGTTGTCATCCAGATTTAGCTGATTGTAGCAGGTTTCTCTGTAATACCCACAAAATTATCATACTAAATTGAGTAGAACAAACATCTAACCAAATACCGGATAAAAATTTTGAATTATGGTTAAAGCTTAACTAAATTACAGGGAAATGTATCCTCATTTATGAAGGGAAACGATCCTCTCTAAGAATAGCAAAACTCAATTGATGCTGAATTGGCAAATTTTTATATATTTTACGTTAACTGAATAAACAAATTTAATGGCTGGCAACAAAAACAGAAAAAAAAACCCTATTGCCATTTAAACGTGTAAATTATTTTTTAAACTTTTAAAATTTTTTTTTTTCATTTGTTTCTACAAGAAGAATTTAAATGCAGCGAAATTAAATTGATTAAACATGAAAAGACATTTTAGCTTTTTTTTATTTTTTCTTTGGGTATTACCATCTGAATGGGGCGCCCAAAATGACGCACAAGTCGACAAATTGCTGATGTTAATGTTGTTAAAAAAACACACACAAAAAAGCTGACAAAATGTGAATGAATGACCAGATAGATATAATGTCTGTATGTATGTACATATATTTAAGTAGTACAATCGACATTGTTTCTGTTGCTAGATTTGACTGTGATTATCGTAGATGTCTTTCGAATCAATTGAGAACAGGAGAGGATTAGGAACGAACCCTAATAAACTTAGAAATGAACTATTGAAACTTTCAGCTTAAAAAGGAATTAGCTAAATTCAAAAATGGCTTAGCAATAATTTAGAGAAATGTTCAATTCGGATTTTCTTGTGATATCCCTCATATATGCTTTAATCCAGCCCTGTAGATTTTAACAGGCTTGCCCGGCCACACAACCCGGATGAATTGAATGGGCATAACGTGAAGAGTGTGTGAATAAGTATATATGTATATACAGCTAGGTATAAATCAGTTGTCTGTATGAGTGTGTGTGTGTGTGTGTGTGTACAGAGTCCAAAATTTATCTAATGTGGCTTAGTGCCCGCGGCTTTAATTAATACATAATTTTTCTTTCTTTTTTCTTTATTATTTTTATTTTGAGAATGTACTGAATGATTGAAAGCAAAAATGTGAAGAGAGTTTAATGGTAATCTGTAACATAAACAAAGTAAATGATCCAGAGAGAAAAAGATAGAGAAAGAGAAAGAAAAAGATATAAAACCTCTTGCAAGCTCACTTTATATATCTGAGGAAGCTTTCAACTTGTACATGTATCTTTAAGGACGATTATGATGACCTGTCCATTCAGTGTCCAACATTTAAAACACAATATCAGAGACTAAATAGTCTCTTAACTACTTTTATATGATAGATAAAGTCGTCGAAATTTGATCCAATTTGACAGATTAAGAGTTTATTATGCTTCAATTACCCATTATGAAACAAAAACTGACTGATCGTTTCTATGAAAACAATACGATATATTTGTCCGATCGTTATGAAGTTTGTATCAATCATAAATTAAAGTATTTCAATAATCAATCTTAAATTTTATGAAAATTTGTTGTAAAAATTAAAAGTTATTGACCTTAAACTTTATTAATAATTTGTTTCTATAAGAACTGTATAATTTACGGACGAACTTTATTTGGTCCCTTTGCATGAAATTATGAAATTCTCTACGACAACCCTCAAGTTGTACACAATATTTTCCAAGTCGACTAACTGCATTTAGCAGACAATGCAGTTGAAGTGCAAAATGCGTTAATCAATAAAAAAATATACCCCCTTTATGACGATATTATTATGTTGCAAATAATGTTGGCGATTACAAGAATCGCTAATCGATCTATGTTATCATAGACAAGATAAGAATATTTTCTGGGAATTCTCATCACTTTCAAGGAGAGGAGGAGACATGATTCAAAAGGTGCAAATACAAATGGCTCTATTTATACAAGGAATCCCCCTACATTTTGGCGGGGGATTTCTAGAGAAAAACAAAAGTGGAATACAATACGCAAGCGAGCATCCAGATGATAACGACCTATCAGGAAGGCGACATGCAATCCCAAGTACACTTCCACACACTCTCCCCCAAAAAGATACACACCCACTTGGATGTGGAGTGTCTGTCGGGGGGGTTGGGTAAGTCCCACCTGTGGCTAAATAGGGAAGTACTAAAACGCAAAAGACGTACTGACACACACGCACATTCGTTGGCTTCGTTTCCCTTTCTCTCACCTCCACTCTCTCTCTCTCTCTCTCTCTCCCCCTTTCTCGTTAAATTGTAAAATACAAAACAAAAGCAAGTGACAAAAGGAACTTATCAGAAGACAAGCTCGTGTGTTTTGAAGAGACTGGTGGCTCAAAAAGGTGGCTGAGGGGAAATAACGACTGCGTCACAGTCATTTTTTGATGGGCTTTCCATTTACATAGTTGGCATAGTTGAGAGTTTTTTTTTAAGTAAATTACTTAAACGAATTGCATTTAAGTTGGTTGGTTTTTTTATTTTGTATATCGACAGACAATTGACGATGAACTGGCGGGCGTTCAATTAAATTGTTGGGTAATGGTAATCAACTGTCGCTTTTGATCTTATCGACTCGCGTACTATGAACGTTGAAACCAATCCGTTGATCAATCATTGGTTTGATCGTCATCATCGTCATTACATACATATGATGATAATAGTAGTAGTAGTAGTAGATGGTGATCTCTCCCCTGCGCCCTCTGCCATCAATTGTATTTTTTTTATTTTGGTTTTTCCAATAGCGGTAGATAAATATCGATAGATAGATGGATGGATGGATAGATGTCGGCATGCAAATGTTTTGTTTTTGTAGACCTTAAACTTGAACTTGGCCGCAACTTGGCACTTTATAAATTACCTACGAGTACATTGAACATATGTTTAAATGTACAGAGTGTGTGTGTGTGTGTGTGAGAGAGAGAGAGAGAGAGAGGGAGGGGAAAAATATATGTGATGGGTGCTGGTGGTGGCTAGGGTAGGGGGATACACTGAGTGCGGGGTTGTCTTATGCACGCGATTGAAAATTAGCAGCTGCAATTTGCGATATTTGTACACGAATTATTACTTTCCTCTCCCCCCCAACACCTTCCCATAGAGTGGTTGGTAGTAGTGGAAAGGGATGTCCCTTTTTGTTTTTTGTTTTTTAAGGCAATTAGACACGTAATCAGTTTTAATTGTATTTTTCGGTAATAACATAAGTTAAATTATTTATTTTATCATTCATTGTGACAGGCCATCTCCAACGATGATGCAGATAATACTTTAGACTTTAGTACTTGAGACTAATGTGCTCACATCGACCGATTAAGGTGCCACGTCTTTATATTTGTTTTGTCTTTCTTTTAATTAAATAATCTCACAATATATATAGACAATAGTTCAAGACAAATGTGATCTGCCGATGTATATAGTTAATGAACATTCAACAATTTTAATTGTCATTTTTGTTTTATGGGATTTCAGTTCATCAAACTTTAATCACCAATTAAGGATATCTAAGGATATTTTGCTGCAAAAGTTTGCTACAGTCTGTCTCTTTGATACATCAAAAAGCAGCAAACTTTTAAACAATAACTTAGTTGTTTATTAGAAGACAAACAATAAATTTGACTAAACTTTGAAAGATAATTATTTCTGATTATATTATATATTTTTATAAATTTCGCAAATTGATAAGATATCTACCAATTCTTAGCATAGCTCTAACTCAATAAAATTGCATGTGATTTCAAAGCAATTAAGATGTTATTTGTATTGGGGCGGTTGTTTTTTTAAAAAATCATACGCCCCGTATGCCAATTTTCAAGGGTATACAAAGTTTTTAGGCTCGCTTACGTTAATTCTTTATCTGAAATGGGCTTCTAAGGGGGGCTTATTTGTAGGACCCTTTTGGCATTCCAGACACACGTAATAGAATAATGACAATCATTAATATTATCAGTTAAAGTAAATTTGAAACGATAATAAAGACAGGCGAATACGTAAACACCTTACACGTAACGTAATTCCCCTTCCCTGCTCTGAAAAAATCTCAAGAAATAGTTTGCCTCCTAACAGGGGTTTAAATATTCCAACATTTCTCTAAGAAAATTTAGTTTAAACTGTCTTTGCTCATATTATCATAGAACTATACACTTTACGTAGCTTTTGCAAACTTGATTCGTTTCTTAGCATATCACGTGACCCTTGAAAAATTGATTATCAATATCAGCTAGATTCAGGTGTTCAACAATGACTCAGAAAGGCCAACATCTTATCCCTGTTTGTCTTGTTCCCAGAATAGTAGAAGACAATCAGTGGGTAAATCATAAAACAAAGACCTCATAAGTTAGAATGAGAGGAAAAAAAAAGAAGCTTATCAAAATAATCAAAATGATATTTCAAGTAGTCGTAAATGACGTTATACATATGTATATACGTACATATGTACATTATACATACAAGAGGAAAAAAAAGGAATGGAAACATTGGGTCTCCTTCTATAGTTCATTCGCATGTGAAGCCTCTTGAGAGATACAATCGTTCGAAAGTTGTGTTTAAGAGTGTGTGTTTTTACCAGAGGCAAAAATCAATTTTTCTGTTTTATTTTTTCAGTTTTTTGTATTCTTTTTATTGGCCATAATCTGGCTTTTGATTCTGTTTCTCAAGTGGTACCCAAACTGCCCTTGTCTATACATAATACATACTTCACCTTCATACCCCTTACCGAATGCCTCCCTTCTACCTCTTCCATCATGTGTTCCATGTTGTTCTTCCTTTTCAGCTTATCAGTTGTCACGTAGAGCTTGAAAATTAATCTGTCAACAAAATTTGATTGTCTCTCCCTTGGCCTTGGCCCCAACTTATTTTGCCCCGCCTTAATGTTGCCACAGTTCCACATATTAATCTTGATCTGGCCAATAAGAAAAAGTACCAGTAAAAGTAAGTAAGGATGGCCAATAAAATATCTATATTTATTGGCCATAACAAAATGCTAACAAATGCAATCGATTGTATGATTATTTTTTCCCCTTTTTGATGGAGGAATACAAAACTGATTTTTTTCTTTTTTTTTTGCTTTTTCGGCACGCGTCATTCCTCTTGATTAGTATGTAAGATGCACAACAAACAGACATTTATAGGCAAATGTACATATGAGGCATGGCATGGTGTAGTTGTCGTCTTTTTACTTAACACATTCAACTAATCGTACGACCTTGGCAATGGCCTTGAGGTTTACTACCACAACACATTGTAACAATGTGATCACCCGCACGATCACCGCCCTTTTTTTCGGCCATCAAGCCAATTCTAAGTCTAAAAAACAACATTACTCAATAAATAAATATTATATATGTTAAATATACTTCCTAATTTGAAGCAATCAGCAATCAAACACTTTAGTCATTCGAATTCTAGGCAGATAGCAAACCAAGAAAGAAAAAATATTGAAAAAACCCACTGATCCATTTTAGATATAGTCAAGTTCTACAAATAAGTGCAATCCAAGTGTTTGAAGTAACTGCTATTTGATTAACCTAATAATAAGCGTTTGTGTCCGGTTTGATGATTAAGAATTTCGGGAAGTTAGGGTAGAGTTTATATATACATACTCTCCATTCTGTTCTTGAATACAATGGAAATGGGTTATAGGTACCTAAAATAATAATTATTTTCTGTCTCTTTTCAACTGATTTATAGAGAACTCTTATTTCGTTAGCTGTCTCTCTCTCTCTGAAGTACAAAACTCAAATGCGCTTTGATTAAATAAACATTTTATATATGTTAACCTGATCCAATCGTTCTGATTTAGACAAATGAGCTAGGTATATAAAATAACATCTTTAGTTGAAAAGTTACATACTAATATAGTTTAAAAGCTAAGATAAAAATATTACTACATCTTTTTCTAGTTAAGGGAATAAAAAACTCATTTCTCTCTTAGACAATTTTACTAGTATTTAAACAAGAAAAGTTCTCAAATGTTTACAAATTCTTAGCTGTTTCAGTTTAAATTTTTTTCAGAGCAAGATAAGTTAACAATGAGAAACGTTTAGACATTTGGCATAAAAGTACATGTATACACTTGGAAAGGGTATTTAGACTTTGGCATGAAAAAAGATCTGTATTGGCAAAGTCCTAGTGACGTCAACTAACTACGTCAATTTTTCTTTGACTGTGAAAGTTTGAGAAGCTTTTTATTTTGATGGACTTTGATTAAAAGTTTTATTTAAATCTAATAAAATGCAACGAAAATAAATCAAACAAATATATACAAATGTTTAGACAATAAAAATTCAGTTAAACAATCAAAGTGTGTGTTTATTTCCTACAGAGCCTAGAAGAAGTGGAAAAGCCACTAATGCGAAGGAAATGTGACTAATATGGACATGAACAAAATAACCCAAAAAGATTAGAGAAAAAGGGAAATTTGACAATATATGAGAAATTTTGAATTATCATGAAAAACACTAGACTCTGTACACATACATACATATATCTATATAGATGATGGTGGGTAATAGGTATGCCTGTACTTATGCTTATCAGATAATTACAATTAGATGGAAGGAGGGGAAATTTCGACACAATAATTCAACTGAAACGTTTGCCAAGACACGCAAATTATTTTACAATGCCTCACAAACAGTTGGCCGGTTCTAACTCTCTTTACGGTTTGGTCGCTTGGCTTAATGTCTCTGATAACTCAATAGGTTGTATGGGGCCTCTTGGTCTGGGAACTAAGCAATAAAACGTCTCCACAAACAATGAGAAATTAATCATAAATTAGATAAAAAACAACAACAAAATTTTAACCAAAACGAAGGAAAAAAAAAAAACAAAACAAATCACAATAATCAGAAAACGCAATGACGGTGTCAACAACAACAACTACAACAACAACAATAAATGCTCAAGTGAATAATTTTAATGACATGGTGGTAGGTAATGGTGGCAAAAAAAGTTTTGGCATTTACAATTATGATCAATTCATGGAATAAATGGTCAATAACAACAAAAAAAATTGTTTTCTTTTCGGGCACTAATGACGACATATTTAATTTAAAAACCATTCTTTAAGGCGTAATAGCCAGATGACTATTAACGTGGTCTCGTGAAGACCATAAAGGGTAAACAACAAGTATTTAGATAGATATTGAACGAGTCAGATGTTAAGGACCTTATGTTTATAAGAAGCAAGCTTATAGGACAAATCCCTAGGCAACGTCGGGGTCACCACTATGCTAATTCAAATGTAAATTTGTGAAAAACCTTTCAAATATGAAGCATGATCTTTATTCATGAATAACATTTCAACTATGGTACTTAAGCTAGACAAACACAAAAGCACAGATCGAAAACAAGACCAACTCTGACTCTTCAAGGTCATAAAAGTTCTACATATATACTATCCCTTTATATTGATTGAATTTTGTACTGGTAGATAAATTTCAGTATTCTGTTGCATGTCTTTTTTGTTTCTGTTCTTTTTCTCATACCTGCCTCATCAGCACTTTCAACATCGTCATCATTTCTGAGCGGCAAATAACCGCCATACTTGCCACGCAAAACGACCATTTCCTTCGTTTTCGAGTATTAGTTCGCAATGTAGCAGGCTTTTCATGTCAAATATTAAGACCCAGAGCAACAAGAAGAGAGATACAAAGAGCCAGAGAATCACGACATATTTCGGCTGATTTCTTCTATTTAATAATATAGGTTTTCTCTCTCAATTGAAACTCGAACGCGTCCGTCTAGCTGAAATTTTCAGTGTTTACTAAGTTTTCTTTTTTTGCTTAGAGCTCTTTTTCAAATTGCCTTCTCTAGCTTGAAGATATTGTTTGATCTAGTTATTTAAAGTAAAACACATGTGTTCTTGTGTCTTTGTTTAGATTATTAGACATAGAGACAGACTTGAGCCGTAAATAATTTGATTGGATAAACATTATGATATAAACGATATGGTTAAGGCATGTAGGTGAGAAATCTATAATTAAGTCGTTGCAAAAAAGAAAACTGACGCCACAAGGTGGAAAACTATTTGAAACTATCTGTTGAGTATCTATAAGTTGATCCCTTGTCTTGGATTATATTGTCACGAAATGAATGACAAATGCATAAATATTTGTTAGATAGAGTGCGCTTTACTCACATACTGATTCACTTGACTTACTAATCCCAATTTTTGTTAAATTTTTCCCATAATCAATTTGCAGCAATCTCTTAATTTCCACTCCGATGTCGCCTCCGACAGGTGTTAAATCTAAATATTGACATAAATGGTTACCGATCAGCATCACTCTCTGACATTGACGTCATAACAAGAATCGCTTGAACGATTCGTTAATTTGCTAGCTTTGGCTCCATAATTTATGATCAATCTGTCTCTATGTTAGATTTAATTAATTTCAATTTTGTTTACCTTTTTTTTTTTGTTTTCTGTGTGCGAAGCGTGTAAACTCTTGAGGAGTACTCTTGCCATAAGTAAAATTATCTAGACATTCGCAAAAACTCACTAACAATAACTCCATTTGATGTCTATGTTTATTTGGCTGGCACGTATATACTTGTTTATCAAAATGCCAACAGGGTGGGATGAGAATAAAATATACCATTCAACTTAATGCCCTTTGAAAAACCAAATTGTAGTTACTTAAATAAAAATAATGAAGCGCAGGTCAAAACACAAACCATTGGAACAGCTGACTATTTATGGATGGGGTAAAGTTGCGCCGCTAATCGCAAACAAACCCGTTATGCGTCGCTGCCCCATCGGCTTGTTGTGGCTACTATTTCATGGAAGGCCGAGCCGAAGTCAAGTCGATCCAAGCCGACAATGGCAATGAAATGTAATTTTGCAATTGGGGTCAAATAACAAGGGTTTTATAAGGGCAATGCAAAGGTTACCTTATCAGCAAAAAAGACATACATATCTGAATACCCTGTATGAGAATGGGATAGACAAAAGTTATCCAAGTTAGTTGAAAACGATATGAACAAATGCACAAAAGCGCCTTGAACAGTAGAGGTCAAAAATTTAACACCGCCAACTGCAAATTTGAAAGGCGATGTCAAAATGAACATTTTATTATCTCAAAATTATCAAAATTAAAAGAGTAAACGCATGAAAGATGTATAATATAATGCCTTTCAAAATATAGTTTAGTCGGCACAGTTTAGAACATCTATAAAGTATCTACACTTTTAATAAGTTATGAATAAAAATCGAAAACTATATACACCTATACAATGTGGTCTGCAATGTAATTCTGTTATCCAAGTTATATTTTTAGTTTTATCTTTAATGTGTAATACTCCATGATTCAATGAAATCAAATAACATACATACATGATAAAATAATGTACAATAATTTCTACAACTTATTGTGAGACATGAAATTCAAAAGGAAAATTTGCAATTTAAATGCATTAAAAAAGTTTTTTGTTTGCAACTATTTATAAATACATAACTATGTATCTAATTTATCATATTATATTAAATATATATCCCCCTTTCCTGGTATATATATTTAGTATTTGCATGTATAAGAATCAGTAGTCTGTTTGCAGTCTTTAAACCTTTCAGGACCGAATTACACAACATTAGATGTTGTTTATTTATGAAAATATTGTTTTTAAATTCGAATAAATGATTTAATAAACAATTTGACTTAAAAAAACAATAAATTAAAGAAACAGTAGATAAAGTTCTTTTAAGCTAACCAAGTGTTAATACTGATTTCTTTTCAGAGTACCCCAAATATACCTTGAACTTCATTAATGTGCACCATGAAATTATCGATTCGATTCGATAAAATTCAATTCATTGTTATGAACTTACATCAGGGCCTAACAAAAAGAACGGAACCCTCTTGTGGGAATTGGCAAATTGCATTCTCATGGCCAATTGCAAGAATTGCAACTTGAGCAAGGGCGTAAAAATGGCAATAAACTAAAATGTATAACTAACTGCATAATTAATAATAAATTAATTGTTTGCTATACATACATACAAATGTACTTACATACATACAAACAAACATAACTAAATAAATAGCATGCGATATGCTATAAATAGCGTGCAGCAAATTATGGGAAAAACAAATAAAATGTCAAAGCTAAATAAACTAATGAAAAATATAAATAAAATAAAAAAAAACTACATTGAAGTGTAAAATGTTTGTTTTATAACTTATTTGTTTTTTTCTTTTTTTTTTTGTAATTTAATTAATTTAATTTAATTTCTTTAGTCATTAAAATGAGTCGCCCCACGAGACATGACAATCAAAACCTTTATCAAAATGAAATTGATCTCATTCAAATTCAAATCCTCAGCAATAATTTTGTCACACTGTGCAATCCTTAGGTTACAAAATACCAAGAACTTTCGAATTGGCACAATTCCTACAAAATATATTAGTATTAATAGCACAAATCTTCAAGCTAACATCGATGGGACATTAAATACAGCCACTAAAACATGTTTCTAATTCTATTTGCTGGGTCATGTAAATAACCGATGATAAAGATCAACACTATCTTCTATCCATATCTTTTGGCAGTTTATGAAAATACTGAAAATGGCTAAGAGTTGATATGCTTAGTTTAAAAATCGGTAACAAGGATTTCGTCGTGAAAGAACAAAGACTCAACTATAAGATATAAAACGAAAACAAAAACTAAAATTTAAATATAAAAAAGTAACTTAAAATACACAATTCAAAAGAAATAAACAGGAAAAAGATAAAACATATAAACACTTTGTTAAAAAAAAAAAAAACAAAGAAATAAGAATCAAAATAATTCAAAGAGAAATAAAGAGAAAATTAAAAACATTTTTTAAAGCAATGTACAATTCAAATTTTGATACAAAAATAAACATTAGTAAAAGTAATATAAAAATGATATTTTTAAATATTAAATATACATGTAGATATTAATTTGGCATTGAAGATTAGAGAAACACTTCTATGACTGATCACGTTTTAGTTCTCGAATAAATTTGTGGGAATCGAAATTTTAAAAACATTTCAATTGAATTCCTTAACTTAATTTAAAAGGTTTAAGGCGTTTGCATAAACATGATATATGATCTAATGTTACTTGGTAATAAATATCAAAACTTCTGGAATTTCCCAACTAAGAGTTAACAAGGGGCAAACTGATGTTATTAATGTTTTGAATGATTTGTCTGTATGTAGGCAAGTATTCACTTGGGATTCTTATTGTTTAGTCTCATAAGTGAAGTGAATGTGTATTAAAAATAGCTTACGTATGGGCCTGCGACGCATTCTGGGTGCATTATTTTCGCCGCCACTGTTAAGAGTGTTGCTGCTGCTGCTGCTGCCGCTGTTACTCATCGGTTTCATGTTGCACTACTGTTGCTGCTGCGGCTGCTACTAGATGAATGCTACCCCCCAGATGAATGTATAAGCTATGTGGGGAATATATGTGGCACTACGATGATGTTGATAGCTGTACGATGTTTCTACGTAGGCGTTTCCATTTAATCACAAAGAAAAGAAGAAAAACAAAAAAAAAGTAAAGAACCAAAAAAGAAAGTAGGTAATTTGTAAAAACTGAAATATTTTTAATGAATGAAAAGAAGGGGGAATAGGCGAATCAAAGACCAGTTCACAGTCGATGCCAGAAATGTTAGTACAAGCGAGAGAGCTTATCGGGAAGCTCTTTAGCTTTCTGGGCACTCTTCTTTCACACCAGTTAACTGCTTAAGCACAAAACCAAAAAACAAAAAAAAAAAAAAACAAAAAATTGCACAACAGCCAACAGTGATAACTTTTGCCAACTTTTTTCTGATTAGCTCTGCTTTTTCCATTTCCTTCTTTTATAGTTTTTCCCTATATTTGTATCTATCTATAGATATAGGTACTATACCTTTCTTTTCCTTTCTGCAGAGACACGCGACAAGCTCAATGTTCGAATGCAACTAAAAACGTTAAACAAAAAATCTTGCCACTGACCAGACACACAGGCCCGGCAAATCAAAATCACAACAACAAGAAAATAAAAACAAAATACAAGAAAAGAAAACACAAACAAAAACAACAAGCAACAAACTATGACAAAAACAACAACAAAATGCTAAACAAAAAAACACAAAGTAAAAGTGCTGGCAAATAGTTGTAAAAAGCTTGAGGGGAATACATTGACACTTTACACGAAAGCAGTCTCTCTCTCTTTCTCTTTTACACACATTTTAAAATCGGGAGATGATTTTTTTACATTAATAGATAAAGTAGTACATTGTTACATATATAGAAAAATATATATTTTTTAATTCCAATAAGATATGAGAAAAGATAAATAAAAGGTTTGTTACGACTTGCTAATTTAATCTTTTGTAATCTACAAATACATATGTACATATATTAAACATAAACCAAATTCAAACCATATTACATTCAGTGAGTATCTTAGCAAAGGTCATGCCTAAATTGGCATACCCTTTGCAAAGGGTAACTGGAAAAAAGCTTATCATAAATGTCTTGATAAGATAGGCTCAGCTCTGGGTCTGGGTCCAGGAACATACTGAGTTGTGTAAGAGCAAACTTATTGGTTGATAAGTTGCCAATGACTTTTGACTTATTTATAACCACTGCTTAAAGTAGTCAAGTCTTATGTCAATGTTTTGCATTAGATACGCTTCTCAAAATAAAACTAGAGACCCCTGCCCCCCGAACAAAGATTGTTGATTTCAGAAATTTCCAATAATTCTTATGGAAATAGCTTTTGCTTCAAATACAGTTTAAGCTGACGTATATTTTAATAATGATCATTTAATAAATACATCGCATGATGCCTTATGCATTATACAGATACATACATATGTTCTGTACATTTATCAAGTTTATATTTAACGCTCAACTTTAGCATAAGTTATTTCAATATTCTTTTTTTCACAGCCAGAAACTTGTTTTCTATCAATCCATCAAACAATATCAAAATAAAACTTGGTACAGGGTATTCCCAAGTCGTTACGACAACTTATTGACCTTATTTTTAATTTATGTGGGTTAACAAATGAAAAAGGAAATAGTCTTAATACAGTTTTTCTCAAGTTTAAAGCTTAAAGTGAAAACATTTCAGTTTTTGCTTTTACCTAAGAAAAGAGTAGCAACTTTTTTTCCTCATTCCAAGACATCATCATGATTACGAATATTATCAATCATTGTTTCACAAATACTGGCCAATTGCAATTGATAAACAAAATGGCTAAATGATTTATGATTACGTCATTCTATTTATTCAGTTAAAGGCAAAAGGATGGGGTTTAGTTTTCAGCTCTTAACCTTAATTCAGACATGCATAACCTTCTGAAACTTTACAAACTTTTGGCCCAAATGAAGCCATTCTTGGCAATGATAAAAAGAAAATCCTTAATCACGAATATTTTTATTGTTTGTATGTCGCTCATTGTAATAAATAACAACAAGAAAAAAAAAAAAAGAAAACACAACAGTTAAACAACGGTAAACAGATTTGTTTCGACACCGGCTTAATGACATTGACATAGTCGTATTGGTATTTAGTTGCTGACCTCGAAGGGCAAGTACATTGCTATTGCTTGACCCAGTTATTAATGAGTTTTCGAACGAAAACGCAAAACAGATTTTACATCCCATGCGGCTTTAATGCTAGGATTCATCTTCATCAGAAAGCTTGGAACAATGGTCAAAGGTCAAACGAGTTTTCCCAGACAATCACAGAGTGGAGCCTATGTGAGCTTAAGGGGGTGGTGGTTGGGTGGTGAATTCGATATTTAAATTATATATGTATGTATGTATGTACATATATATGATTTACTTGTATCACAAACTTGATCAACTTTTATATTGATTTATCATAGTTGCTGGGAGGGGCAAGACGGTGAGGAGTAGTTTTTACGTACTTATGTGAGGAGGAACACGTGTTGTTTCGATTCCCAGTTTCTATTGATTTTTACCTCGCCGTGCAAAATAACTGTATATATTTCATAATCACATGAAATGAATGAAATGGCCCCGCTCCCCCTGGCAAAGAACCGCCTTGTCCTGTGTAAAAACCAGACGGAGGAGGCAGTGGAGGGGGTGAGGCAGGACTCGACGACAATGATGATGCATTGTTATTGTTGTTGTTGTTCACACACGTGTACCATTTTTCTTCTTTTTTTTTTGTGTGTGGCTTTTATTTCTTTGTTATTTGAATTTTTGTCATTTTTGTTTGGTTATGTTGGGTGAATTCTGTGAGATGGAGTTTGGAACATCTGATGAAATACCGATAGTTGTGAAAAACGAGCAACATCGACGACAAGTAAAAGAACAGTAGTAGATAACAAAAATCAATAACAATTTTTTTTCTCAAACACAAAAACCAAGAACTACACACACACACACACAAAAAAACATACACATACATATGTATGTATGGATAAATGAAGTAGACACAGCCACAGGCACTCACATCTCTTCCAGACAACTTAAGCCGCGGTAACAGCGCGAACTTGAAGTTTACTCCTGGCTTCATTGACTTGCAATTTCAAACTGAATGGTATCAGTGGGCAACAACTACATCTACAAAAACAGCAGCAACAATGCAAGAAAAGCGCACAGGGCACAGAAGACGAGAACGGCATTTTCCACCCCATTCTGGCCACAGACACTCACTCACACACACACACGCACACACACACACACACACACACAAACTCACACAAAAATACGCGCAAAAAACGATACCATCGAGGGCTTAAAATACCATCGCCAAATCTTATCGATAACGCGATATATGTAAATTTCTTTTTATCGATATGTGCAAATATTTGAATTAAAGTTGTAATGTTAAATTTGAATAAATTCCGAAAATCGTTTAGAATATTAAATCGAGCGTTTCCCTATTTGGTTTTTTTCATTCGTTTAATTTATTTTGAAAATTATTTTTAGTTATTTGAATACTTTATTAGTGACGTTACCTTAGCTTTGTCCATTTTGCTTTGCCTTCTCCTTCGGTTTCCTTTGCCACTTTGCTCATGAGTCAAGATCATTTCAATGCCAAAGCGTATCTTCACCTCGAGCACGGCGCGTCTTTGTTTTTGAGAGAGCAGTGTGCAACATATTAAAACATAAATTAAATTAAAATTCTTAAGTTGTTTTGTGTTTCATTTTTTTTTTAATATTTTTGTTTTTCTTTTACTTGCGCTCCCTGCATACGTATGTGATCAGTTCCAGAACGATAATTTTTTTCTTATTTAGTTATTTTATGTGATCAGTTCGTGTCGTTATATTCTGTTTTGCACCTGCGTTTCGTGGGTTTGCCTTCTGTTTTGTACCCTTTTTTTCCTTTACCGAAAGAAAAGAACTCTGGTGGGAAAAGGCGATCGGGGCCGAAAAAAAAGTTAGCTTGGCGTGCGCCATATTGGCGAACGTAAACATAATATAGTTATCTCGCTCTAATGCTTGTGTTATAAAGTGGAAACTGAAAGAACCGTTGCTTCATCTTGGTAATTCAACCAACTTTTCTTTTTTTTTTTTAACTCTTCAGGTTTAATTCACGGTGTGTAAGATGATGCAACAACAACAACTGCAACGTCCTATAACATCGGGTAGCCGTCAGGCACCCGATCCGTATGATCAGTTCCTGGAAAGCCGCTGTCTCTATCGTAAGCATACAGCCAGAGATGCTTCTAGTCTTTTTCGAGTCATTGCCGAGCAAATGTACGATACGCAAATGCTCAATTATGAAGTTCGTTTGGAATGTGTGCGCTTCATGACACTTAAACGTCGCATCTTTCAGCAGGTGAGAGGGGGAGAGAGAGACAGTTGACGATCCTCCGTTTTGCAACTCTTTTTTTTTACTCTTTAAGGATGTGAGTGGTGATTTTGATAGCTATTTGCATGATATGACCAAGCCGAAGACTTATGGTACCATGCTGGAACTGCGCGCCATGTGTTGCATGTATCGGTAAGATAAGAAATATGAAAATCAATTGTTCGTTCATTATCTAATTCTTCGTCATTATCATCCCAAAAGTCGCAATGTGATCCTTTTTGAACCCTTCAATATGGGTACAATCGTTACTTTTAATTCACGCTATCGGGACTACTTTCGTATTTTTTATACCAATGAAAATCATTTTGATTCTGTCTACCAATTGGACTATGTACAAATGGGAGCAATTTGTCAGTGTAAGTTAAATACAAGATCCATTCAATTCAATACAATTATTCACTCCCTGTGAAAATCTCTTCTGTTTAGCAATTACATACAAGTTGCTCTACACAATGCTCTTCAAATTGCCCGATGTGAGCTATGCCGTTGAACGGATGCTCCATCCGCATACCCTTGAGTGGGGCACCTGCGACGTGGATGTGGATAAACGTGGCTATATATTGCGCATACGATGCTATGATGGACGTATCTTTCAATTGGATCTGCCTGAGCATACCAAATGCATACTGGAGAACTACAAGATGTGCAGCTTTCACAACAATTTGCTGCCACATCCTGCCGCCATGCGAAGGGGCAGCTACAGTGGACCGCAAGTGAAATTCGATCATAATGAAAATTTGCAATCATCAACTGGACAGAATGATGGTAACGAATTGCAGCAGATGTGTCCAAATCGTTTCGTCTCCTGTGTCCGGCAATTGCTCGATGATGGTAAGAACCAAATTCTCACAATTATCAATGGAAAATATTTAATGTACTTTTGTTTAGGCATAACTCCATTCCCCTATAAAGTGGCCAAATCATTAGATCCATTCATGTATCGTAATGTGGAATTTGATTGCTGGAATGATGTCCGCAAGGAGGCAAAGCGTTTTAACTCATATGCCGGAGATTATGACTTTAAGGTATGCATTTTTATGATTATCATTATTATAGAAAATCTAATTTAATTCCAAGTTCCAATTCCAATCCATTAAGTTTTTTGTGTCCTTTCTCATACATTTGTCATACTGTGTGTATGTCTTTCTTTCTATCTATCTATCCAACATGTCCTGTCGTCGCATTTATTTTGCAGATCGGAGCCAAATGCCGTGTCGAGATGGAGCACGAGTCTGAGTTATATACTTGTCACATACAAAGTATATCCCAAGACAAGACTTACTGTGTTGTCTATGTAGAAGAATGTGGCAAAAAGCTTGTGGTACAAACACTTTCGATTATACATATATTATTCTTTACTTATGCAAAAGGCTTTATTATAGCTCGTGTGGAATTCAAATTTGATCTGTTCCTTAATTGTTTATGGTAAAGCCTTGTCATCATAGGGTGAATTCCGAACGAGCTCTAAAAAGTCGATAATACTAATATTATTCACCCCTAATTTAGTATACATAGAATACCAATATATTTATAATTAATATTATCCGGAAAATGTATGTATATATATGTATATGTACATATGTACATGGAAGTTATTTCTTCTAAATTTGTGTAATTTCCGAAATCCTTAACTCACCCACTGACCCACACACACATCATATAATGCTATATATCAAATTTTTGTTTAATTGTTATTTCGTGTAATTTTTATTTAGGTACCATATGAATCAGTGCATCCATTGCCACCGGATGAGTTCCGTCCATGGACTCTGCCCCATCGCTGTCAACGTCAATTGCAACGTATGCAGTTATCCAAGTTTATTAGCAAATCGAATAAACTGCATAAATGGAAGAAGAATAAAATGTTTGATATGAGCAATTATTTCGAAGCAACCAAATGCGATATTGTTCAAATGCATCAATATATACAATTGGATCATTGCTATCATAGTATGAATGAACAGGCGGCTCATCACCATCATCAGCAACAACAGCAACAACAACAACAACAACATCAACAACAGCAGCAACTGCGAGAAGATGGGGAATTGCAAATGCAACCACTGGACGCCGCTCCTCAGGAAGCTCAGGAACGAGAACGTGAACCAAATTCGCAGCAACGCCATCAGCGACAGGGTGTGATAGCCACATGTGCTCCTGTCCAGGACACGACGGCACCAGTAATTCCTGTGCCCGCAATTCATACGCATTTTATGAATTATTTGCCCATGCAACCGGGTGGTCCTAATAACGCCATCACTCCTGATGGTCAAGTAGTCCCAGCATGGGCCAACGGTTCGCCATTGGCCATCCATGAGGAATTTCAATATCCAATTGTGCCACCACCACCTCCGTCACAATCGGGTGCTGCTCCAGTTCCAGCTGATGGCAATTGCTTATTTATGCCCTTTGGTGGAGCATATGGACCACCACCCCCAGCCATACCGACTTTGTCGATGCAACCGCAACCGTTGCCGTTGTCGTTGCCGCCGCCACAATTTTTACCATCATTTACGCATCCAATGCCACCGCCGCCAGCAGCCACTGGCAGCACTTCGCAATCGGGGGCAGTCGAGCCGCGACGTTCGCTTCATCTCAATGGTGGGGATTTACCAGCCGATGTGGGCACTTTGCGTTATTTCTACAACATGGGCGTGGATATGCATTTGCGTATGGCCCAACAATTGACACCAGTCGAGGAGATGTCTGTCTTGAACTATAGCAACAATAACACGGACCAATCGCAGCAACAACAACAACAGTATCAGACTTCCAATGCTGAAGAGAAAGTCAATTCATCGATGACAGCATCAACCCCACCACCCTCACCTGATGCTAACAACAACAACAATAACATGTTGCTAGATCCTTCTAACCCTGCTGTGGCGGAAAGAACCAATCATCGTTCCAAACAACGCAATAATGCAACAAATTCGCATCATAACAATAATAAATTGCGCACCAAGCGTCCAGAGCAGCTAAAAGATCTATCAGATAATCATCAATTGGTTGCAGCCTTCTTGCCCACGCCAACACCATCGCCCAATACAAATGGCAAACAATTTAATTTTTATGGCACGCAGCCAGGTGGACCCCCACTGATGGCTACCTATGTTGGGCAGCAAATAATGCAACCGCCGCCGCCGCCGCCCTCGTCTGGACCGCCAGGATCTGCTGCAGCGGTTCCGTATTACTTTCACAAATCAGGCGGACCACCATCAGCCAATGGCCAGGTGAGCACTAGTTCTATGATTTAAGTTCATGTGATTTAGATGTTTGTTCATTGGATTCCTTCACAGACTCATTATGGTTGGGGTATAGCTGCCGCACAGCCGCCACCTCAACTCTATGAGGGCCTCAACAATCATCCAGTCCCAGAGACTAATAATGGCAATGGACAGTCTGCGGCTCCTCAAGCGGCTGCAGTTGTTATACCCAATGGCAGTGCTGCAATTCCATCCTATGGACCATCTCGTCATCATTAAAGACAAATTATTCGAGGGATTTTCGGTTTTATTCTTCAGTTTTATTTTTTTTTTTTAACAAAACTAAGGCATAGTTTTTCACATTTATCCATTTTCACCATTATAATGCAAGGTTTGACATTATTGCAATATATATTTCAATTTAATCATAAAATAAGAAAAATAATTGAACGAAAACAAAACAAACAACAACATTAACAATACCAAATTAACTTGATTTTAAACATGTATTCACACTTAAACACAATTTTTATGCCGCGTGTTTTTTTTATTAGACTTCAGCAAATAATCAAACTATTGTCATTGCCCATTTAATAATCTATTTATATATATAAATATATATACATACATACATATAAAAAACAATTCGTATAAGTAGACAAAAAACAAAAATTGTTCATGGTTCTTGAACTTTCAGATTTGTCCAATTTTCCAACCTTTATAGAATTTAGGTATAAAAAATGTCAATTTATTTAAATAAACAGCAAACGAACAAAATGAAGAACATTAATTTATGCAAAAGACACATTTGCGTGGAGAACTCCAAGAGGTTGACAAAGTGTCAGCCATTTGTCTATAATTTTCCAACCAAAAATTTGGACAAACTTTGTAGGGTTTCTAAACCGCTGCCATAGCTTTTATCCTTGTTGCGATTTGTTACCAATTGCTGTCGAATGCAAAGGCTTTGCGAAAGCAGCGACAGCAGCAGCAATAGAGTGAAGAGCAGAGGCCAAATACGAAAATATCGCCACATTTCGATGAACTTGTAACAGTTTTTCTCTTTTTTCTTATTATTTATTTATTTCTTCTTTTATTTTGTGTAATTACTCGTTGGCGATTTTAGCGCGCGCGTTGCTTATTTTTTTTTATATTTTATTTTATTATTATGTTCTGGGTTTTTTTTTTTTTTTGTTGTATAAATAATATTATGTGGGTCTCCGATTAATTTTTTGCTTACAAACTGAAAACGTTTCACAAAACTGACGCTTTATTTATGCTGAATTCTCAAATCATGAAAAATGGGCGAAACCCGACGACCTACATTTTCTTTGTGTGACTTCTCGATTGTCATCATAATGTTGAATTGGTTGAATGTATGATTATTAGAAGGGCGTGGCGTATCGTATGAGTTGCTAGTTAAATACTATAGATTATAAATCGTATCGTGTTAGGTATGCTATGAACTTGAAGATCAGCTATTGTCTATACATATATTTTGTCTAGTTAGCAAATTGAATCTCTTAGTTGGAGTTTTATTTGGAAAACGGATCAAATTAAACATTCCATTTAATCACTCTTATTCAGTTTGTTGATCGTTTAACCGTTTCTCGATTTAAATTTGAATAGTTGTTGCCAGACTATTTGGATTGGTGTTGCCGTACACTTGAACTCTATATAAGGGAGAACACCCTGTGTAGCTTTTAAGGAGTTCGTTATGGAATAAAAAATACTAAAATATTTCAAAAAAATGTTTTTTCTTTTATTTATTTGCTGCGAAACTTGCACGCGTTCCGGTTGGGACGCGGCGTGTTCAGATTTCTGGTGTGTTGTGTGTTTTCTGTTTGGTGTAAAAACCTAAAAACTAATTAAAACTTCAACCTGCAGCGAATTCGCTTGGCTGGCTTAATAGGCGGGAGCGCCATAGCCGCCAGCTCCTTGGCCAACTGGACCGGGACCGCCGTATTGCTGGGCACCACCATAGGGACCCTCACGGTGTTCACCACCGGCAATGTTGGCTAAGGCAGAGAGGCCGTGGTTACCACCCTGGAGGAGTTGGTAGCCAGCGCTGGCAGCAGCGCTATCGGCACCGGAGGCATAGGCGGGCAGAGCTTGTCCCTGTTGGGGACCGCCATGGGGACCGGCATGGGGACCACCATGGGGACCGCCATGTGGACCGCCATGTGGGCCTTGCTGGTGGTGTCCATGATGATGGTTCTGACCATAGCCCTGCTTGTTCTCATTGACGAAGTATTTCTCTGCTGGAGGCTTGACCACGTTCACAAAGACAGGCTCGACCTTAACGCGACGTGGGTGGTGCTTAACGTAGACCTTGCGCAAGACAATTGCTGGAGGCTTGTGCAGCACCACTGGAGCGGGCTTCACCACCAATGGAGGATGGTTCACCAGCACTTTGGTGGGTGGACGCTTCACAATGATCGGAGCTGGACGATGGATGAGAATCTCGCCCTTGTTCTGGGGATAGGTGATGGATGAGGTCAATGTGTTGCCTTTGGTATTGACTGGTTTGTATGGGATGTTCTGGTCGGATCCATAAGTGCTGGGAGCAGCCTGGGCAAGAGCTTCGGCACCCTCACCGCCGGCACCGGCACCACCACCATGTCCATACTCGCCACCCTGACCACCTTGGCCAGCAGCAGCGGCAGCTGCCGAAGCGGCATCGGCGCCAGACTCAGCTGGACCCGGGCCATAGCCCTGGGGACCGCTACCATAGCCGCCATTGGCTGTGGCACATGCCTGCAATGAAAAATAAGTGAAATATATTGATGAGTATGAGACACAATCCATTGCGATGCGATTCGTTCATCTGACTTTGGTTAATGATTTCGGTTTTGGTTTTTGGTGTTTTCTCTGTTTGTTCGTTTGGAATCTTTTTTATTTTTGATTTGGTTTTGGGGTACGTACAATCAGGCAGGCGGCTAGCGCCCATATATATGTCGATCTTGTCATGCTCCCACTAAACTATTCCAGCTGGTGTACCCAATTGGAATGTCTGCTGTCTTCTGCTGCCCCAACATGGCCAATGAATGGCTTAAATATGGCTGCCACACGTTGATCGGCCAGCGACTACGTGACATTTGGCTTGGCCCCGGGGCCCGTTGGCAGTTGCCGGTTCCGCTCCCGCCCCAGCCGAGACATGGCCAAAACGCGCTCACGATAGATGCATAGATCTTGCACGCATATCTCGGCGTCTTACCACTGAAAACTTCTGCCGAGCAGCAACAACAACCAGCACAATCAGTGGACAACAATAACTTCGAAATCTCTTCTCGACTCGACTAACCATATCCGAGGTTGCGTTTCGACAAAACAGTTCCGCATTGATCATTGAACCAGAACTCGGAGAGCAAGAGCAAGAGAACGCCCAAGACTCACTCAACGAAAGATCTTACATAGATCTCTCTGATCTCCAATCTGATCTGGCCTAATCCATATATAACTTACGTATATATATTTTCCTTCTCTTCGTTACATGAACTCTATAAATTGGTCAACTTCATTATTATCTAAATTCATTTTATCATTCGTTACATCTATAAAATACTTCAAAACATTTTGTAGATAAAACTTTTACAAGATTATACAAATTGAACGTTGATTTTATTATTTAAACAGATTTTCTTTTCTGGCTTAACTTTTACAAGCTAAACATTTAAAAGATATGATACATACCCTAGGAGTAAAATTAAAATTAAAATTGCACAACAAAAAGTGACAAATTCTTGGATACTAAATACAAGCCAATCTGGGCTCATATATTTTGGTCTAAAGAAGCATTTATCACTCCATCATATGGACCTCTTAAAAAGGTTTATCAAAATCAAAAACATTGACAAATTTTATATATTTATAATAAAGGGGAAATAAACTTTGAAACAAATGACAAATTTTAAACAAGGAAAGCAAATGCTTAAATCAATCACTTCATAATTTTCAATTTAAATAAATGTGAAACTAATATTTGTTTATAATTAGAATTAAAATCTTGAAACACTTCCATTTAATTAAAATCAATTTATTTGCCTGGCACTTGAAATTGTAAAAAAAAAGTAAAAAAGTGTGAGTTCAAATTAAAAAAAATATTTTGTGGCTCCTTTTGCTTTTGTTTTTGATTTGGAAAACAAAATTAAAATCTTCTGTTAAGGATGCAGGCTGCTTAAAATTTTATCAATTTTTTTAAGTTCTATTTTACTCTTATTTAAAAATTCAAACTGAACTCCGTTACGAAAATTCAGCAAAAAATTAATTTAAATTCTCCCTTTAGTTCTTGTTCGAATTCTTAACCCTTTATTGAGAAATATTCTAAATGTAGAACAAGTCGAAATGCTATTGATTCCGAAATTGTTTTTATACTTAAATTGGTTTAATTAGTTTCTTTTTGAAATTATCAAAATTGACCAAAAGAATCATAAAAAAATTAACTTTTTAAAAAGATTTCCTCAGGAACAAACTAAAAGTTTTGTTTGTTTAAATTATGTATATAATTTATGTAAATGATATTGATATTCTTATGTAAAAGTTTTTAATAAAAAGGATCACTCTATAGTTTTGGTTATTTTAATAGCATCTTCAAAACGTTTTTGTAAACTCTGAAGTATTTCAAATTTCTTTTGGCCTTCTCCTTGTATTCCTTTTGAGCTTAGGAACTTGAAGATGTTAATAAACTTATAAATAAGTAGTAAGGATAATTATTAAACATTTCTAGGTTTAAGTCTCAACTTCAAATTCTTGTTCTTAGAATAATTTCAAAGTAGTAATAAAATCCAAATAGAGATCTATCCGGAGAGAACTAACAAGATCTTTGCCCGTATGACTCTGTATCCCAAAAGAATAAAATGTCTTTACATTTGTTGGCTTAGTTTTTATTTGAAAAAAAAAAACAAATTTTTTTGGTTTTCTTTGTTTGTTTTGTTTTAAATTAAATTGCGTTCCTATTGAGCGCTGGCAATGAACTAGCTAATACTTCTTCTGGAGGGAAGTGAATTAGTCATTTAGTAGTTCTGCTGGCCGTAGGGAGCTGGGCTGGCGTACAGAGGACCCTCATGGGGGGCAGCATAGCCACCCTCGGAGGCGGCAGCACCAGCAGCAGATGCAGCAGAAGCAGCACCACCGGCATTACCGTAGGATGGGGCCTGTCCGTAGATGGGCGCCACAACGGGGGCGAGGGGAGCTTCGATCTTCTTGCCCGGCTTGTAGACCTTCACGTAGACGGGGTTGAGGCTGAGAGGAGTGGGCACCTTGTTGATGACCTCCTGCTGGAAGATGACCGAAGGCTTGATCTTGTAGATGACGGGATTGCCACGGACCACAGTTGGTGGACCGCTGTTGACATGGGCTGGTGGTGCACCTGGCTGGTGGACAATGATTGGAGGCAGGGGCTGGGTGGCGATCACCTGGTGGTTGTTGTGGCCCGATGGCACCAACAGGGAGCGGAACAAATGCTGATCAACGAATTGTGGCGACACCACATTGATCTTGCCCTGACGGATGTTGCTGGCCAAATTGCTTTCGGCCAACGATTCGGCAATATCCTCGGAGTTCTTCAACTTCTGGTATGTGGGATTGGCATTGAGAGCCTGAAGTTGGGCCTGAACACGTCCCAAACGGCGAGCCTCCTCGGGCGAGGGTTGGATTTCGGCCTGGGCGGTGATTTGATTGTTGGCTGGCTGATTGCCACCAGTAGCCACATTCACATACTCCTCAAGACCGGCTCCGGGACCGCCGGGTAAATATGAACCACTTGGTCCGCCAGCACCTGGACCATAGTTAGCGCTCACCAACTGTACGACGATGCAAATGGAATATCATCAAAGAGAGATAGAGAAAGAGAGAGAGAGAGAGAGAGAGAAAGAGAAAAATCAATATTAGTTCCCATTGTCAGCATCGGAATCATCATCATCATCAACAACATCGACATCATTATCGTTATCATCTTCAATTCATTAGCCAAATTGATGAGATAGAGATAGGAGATTGGGATTGCCATTGGGATTGGGAGGCACTTACCGGTGCGGCAACTACGGCGAAAAGCCCAAACCAGAGACTATATTGCATATTGTTGCCGGGTTACGTGTATCTTGTCTACTGCTCTATGGCTGCTCCATTTGCTGCCTCTTTATAAGCGAACTATAATCACATGGCTACGTGATATTTGCTTGGCGATCTCAACGATTTGCATTTCCGATTTTGTAAAATATCTTTCTTATTCGTTTCGTTTTTTCTCTTTGTTTTTTTTTGTACATATATGTATATATATAAACATAGTGTAGTATTATTATAGTCTGTTGTCTGGGCAAAGTTATCTTCTTGGGTTTTAGATTTCTTTTGTGTCTTTAAGCGACGTAACCACCAAAAAGTTAAGAATTCTGTAAGAGATTTTCAAAATGATTTATTATCCTCCTGCTAAAGAGAGAGTTCATCATATAGATATACATTCTTTTTGCCCCCTCCCCTCTTGAGAGTTTCCTCCAGCTATTTCTAGCCACACGTTCTGGGTGCTAAGTGTTTGAGTAGTTTTTGGTCAAAAAACTGGGCCCATTTAAAAAGCAATCTACGTGTTGATTAGTCAATCAGTTTTCAAGTTTGATGATGTTATATTTAAGGTATTCTCAAATGACAATGATTCTTCACAAATCTCTCTCAATCGAGAGACGAGCACGAATTGAAGCCAGACACAAAAAAAAAAGTAAATCAGAAAATTAAAGTTATTTTTTCTAATTTCATATTGTATTGAAATAAAAGTGGCCTGAAAATTTTAAATAAATTGATTTATTTATTCACAATTATTAAATGTTTAATTGTCATTTTGTCATTTCAATTTTGAATAACTTTTGCATTTTCAAAGTAGATAAATAATTTTGAGATTTAATCGAACTCTGATTAGTCGGACCAAGATAAGGGAAACTTTAGACCATTTTATTCATCAAATTATTTTATTCAGGAACAAATTTTAATCCATTCAACACAATTTATATAGTTCTCTCTTCGTTTATCTGAGATTGAAATATATTATAATTTCTCTTCTTGTATTATACATATATTTTAGAATGATAAAATTAAAGGAGATTTTTATTATGCTGAAGATACCTGATGAGTACTTTGATTTATTTGAATTTCTGGTACGTGAAATCGGCCATTTTGAAGGGGAAAATTGTTCAGATTCAGAGAGATAAACTCGGTTCGATCTATTTGAACAACTGAGGATCTCAAACATTTTAATTATCTTTAATGGCGATAAACTAGATCTGCCACTCTATCAACTAGTATTTAATCGATCATGTCATTTTTTATAAATGTTTTATGAGTTCAAACAATCTTATGGGTCTTTAGTTAAATTCTAAAATCCTGAAAAGTTGTCTATATATATATATATACTACATGAATTTATTTTATAAGAGGCCATCACTAGAGGGAGAAGTTGGAGTTGCCAGTGGACTTTGAGTTATATTATGTCCCATAAGTTATAGCCCATAATTTTCATTCTAAGTCTTTAAAAAATTCGCTAAAACTCTTGACTTTCCGATTTTAAAAAGTCATATCTTTACTTTCATATTAGAAAGTGGTCTTTAAATTTGCCTTGAAACTTTTAAAACTTATAATTTGGTCAATTTTCGCAATTGAAAATCAATTCGAAAATAATTTTCAATAAATTTTAAAGTGTTTGATCTCAAATATTCTAGAAGGAAGGAACACAGTCGGATGAAATCAATTCTCAACAAGTTTTAGTTTTAGTTTTAGTTTTTTGGTTTAATAAATGTCCTTAACTTAGGGATAACTTAAAAACACTGAATCCTATTTTAGAGTTTAGAGTCCTCGCCTGTAGAGCAAATAGGTGAGATCTCTGGTGGGACGACTGCCATAGTCATTGAAGGGTGACTTGAAGGGTAGCATCTGATCGCCAAAAGAATCGTTGTCTCCCTCAGCATTCACTGCCGAACGTCTGGATCCTGATGATGAAGCAGCAGAGGCAACCGAGGAAGATCCTCCTTGATTGGATGTACATCCCCCGGTATGCAGTGTGTCCTCGCTGGAATTGATAAGAGTTGGTCGTGGAACTCCAACTGAACCACTGGCCACTGATCGCTGTGGCAATGGATAATTTTGAGTATTTGTGTTCGAATACACGTTTTGTGTATAGACAGATTGATGTGGGTGTACGTGTGGGTGTTGCTGTTGGTGTGAGTGTGGGTGTTGCTGTTGGTGTGTGTGTGTGGGCTGTGTGTAAGTGTGTGGTGTGTATTGAGCTAGACGTTGTCGTTGCTGTTGGTGTTGTTGTTGTTGTTGTTGTTGTTGTTGTAGGTAATGCTGCTTCAGAGCCATTGACTCACTATCAAGACTTAATTGTGCCGCCAATTGAGGTCTTGGATGATAGGCAGCTGAATTTCTTCTTCCATAGTCAACAGTGCCTTGAGGTTGTGGTTGTAGTTGTTGTTGTGGCTGTTCCTGGTATCCCGGGGGACGCTCTGCTCCCGGCAAATACTCATGATGCACCACCTCATGGACACCATTATTGGTTTGATTGATCAATTGATGGTAATCATCGTTAGTCCCACCGACTTGCAAATGAATGGCATGCTTGAAATCGTCACCCAAATGCTTTAACCAGAAACTATCATCCACCTCGCCAGTGGTATAGATGCGAGTGGTTTGACCAGTTTTGGCCTTACTATTGGCCGCCTCAACATCAATCACATCGGCCTCAACTCGTGCTCCGGCAGTGCTAATGACATTGCCATTGCCATTGCCACTGCCCACTGATGCTGTCTGTTCCGAATCCTGTTCCTGCTGCGTGTTTTGTGTGTGATCTTCGTTTTGACTGGAGATTACCTCAGCTTGTGGCGTTTGCGATTGTGATTCGCTGTAGCCAACGGTTGTCTCATCATCACTCTCGATTGGCTCCGCCTGGATGAGAGGAATCAGTAGTAAGAATAGCCACCAATTGGTAGGCAATTTCATTGTGACAACTGCCAGCTGAGAACTAAACTAAACCCAATTCATCGACTGAATGGAACTTAAATACTCCGGCAAATATAAGCCGCTGCGTGTGAAATGATCGTATTACCGGCCATACCTATGATCATGGGACGTGATCTTCTAGCAATGATGCATCATCATCATCATGCAAGATCTAAGACCTTGATTCAAGCAAAAATGCGTCATTTTCAATCCCAAGCGATCTTTATGTCTCTCTCTCTCTCTCTCTCTCGTTCTCTCTCTCCAATGTCAGTGTCTCAGTTAGTTAGTTACTTGTTGCAATCCAACACCTCTTGGTATGCTGTCACATAATCAACCAGTTTAATCAAAAATATCAAAAATACTTGAATGATCCATATCCATTGACATTCACCCATTGACTGACCAATGAGACAGAGACCAAAAAACTACATAAGAACGTATTAAAATAAACAAAAATAAATCTACATATATGTGACACAACTTGTTCATGACTAAAATTTTAGTTTCTTTATAATTTCACATCAAAAATGAAAGAAAGATTATAAAATATTATATGGAAAACATCTAAAACATCTCTTACTATCACCTCTCTCTCTCTCTCTTTGCTGAAAATCCAAGCAATGTATGTATATATTTTTCTGATAAATAAAATCTGAATCATTCTATTTCATCAAGTATCAACATAGATACTTTTTTTTTTAAGATTTGCTTAGATAAACTTTGTTTACATAATTCGAACTTCAACTCTAGGAGAAATTTTATCTTATATATACTATATATTGTGGATATATATACAGTAAACATCTCAAATTGTAAACACTTTATTTCCGAATAAGGCAAATTTTTAGTGTTTATTTTAATGTAAGCTATATTTTAATATATCTACTATCTAGAGTAAAGACTTGGATTATTTAAAGGGAAAAAATAATCTTTTTGAGCTGGACCATAATATACTTTTAGATAAGTACATAAAAATTTAAACAATAAGCCATTATTTAGTCGTTGATACTTAAAAACTTGTAATTTTACATTTTTGTTGCCATTTTATACCATAAAAAAGTATATTTGCTTCGAATTAGATATCATGTAAATTAATTATATATATTTTTGATCCCATCCCATTAACCTTTTCATGATATGTATATGTGAATAATTTAACGTTTTTAAGAAGAAAAATAAATAAAGAATGATAAATAATTGCAGGAAAATTACAAATATTTTTTTGGCTCTCTTCTTTGGCATTAACCGTGCTATGTATTATAAATAAAACGCCAAAATGTTAAATGTTAATAAAAAAAATCTGTTAAATTACTGTTTTAAATGTAATTTACATTGATAGTTGACATTGAATTGAATATGATTCCCATTTGAACGAGGGAAATCACATTTTAATGTGTTTCAGTTGTCAGAAAGTTGTTGACTTTTTATTTCATAGTTTAAAAAAAAAAGTGATGGAATACCAATTTTACACTAAGGGAACACACAAATTTTTAATGGCCAGAGACTATTTATAGAGCAGCAAAAAAATATATTCATCCGATAGGCAATGCATACAGTGAAAACTCGCTTAATGGAGACGACTATTGAACGGAATATTATTTTGTGTCTTTGTTCAGTGTACAACTTTTTAAAGCGGACAAAACTTGTGACTCAGTAGAGATTGGTTGTTTTCTTTTAAAAATCTCATTTTAAATTTGGTGAAGAATCATTTAAAAAAATATACATGTTCATAAAAAAATAAGTTTTTTTTTGTCTGGCATAATTTTTTAATAGGAAACTTCTAGTCAAAGCTTAAATATTTAATTTATTTACTGATGAAATCATTCTAGCTAAAAATTTTACTTACAATTAGAGAGAGAGCTGCCCCCCTCGAAAAAATTGCCTACTTTTAGGAGTTGCATTTTAAAAACTTGAAAAGAATCAAAAATAAAATGAACAAAATAAGCATAAATTTAAACAAACAAAACTTTTACAATTTATTGAAACAAATGTGTGTGTGTGTGTGTGTGTGAGAGAGAGAGGGAGAAGGAGTGAAAGAAAAAGAGAGAGAAAGCTATATGGGAAGGAAAAAAAAACACAAAAGAGCAAAGAGAATATAAAGTGGGAAATATGCACAAATTTGGTTGCCCCACTGCCCCACATAACCACGCAAGAAAGCCACCGTCAAAACCAAATGAGCCTAGGTCAGCAGATCAGATTGAATGTTGGCTCTCTGTCTCTGTCTCTGTCTGTGACTGTCTCTGTCTCTCAATAGCCATCGTCATTTTGGTAACTGCAAAGAGAGAGAACAAAAAGCGAATTGAATTAAAATTGCGACAGCAACAACAAAAGAAATGGTTTTTCCATTTATTAATCGTTTGTTTTTTTATTCTAAAGTTTAAGTCTTAATAACTAAATATATCGTAAATAAAGTAGCTAAAATCCAGAGTTTTAGAACCAAGCCCTTAAATAATCTGTTATGGGCGGTGCATTATAAGTGTCCACATTGTAACCGTTTTGGGTATGACTATTATAGCCATAGGTTTTTGCTGGCCTTTCACTATTGGCATAATCCGTTTGCAAAAGCTGCTCGGGTTCAATGGAGGTAACAGCTTCATCACCGAATCCCCAGCCCCCGAGTCGGCCGTCGATGAGTTTTTTAAGAAAATCTGTTGTCTGTTTCTTTTGTATGGGCTCCGGATCGACAAGATCACCAAATTGATTATCATAACTATAAGTTGGATGCTGATGCAATAAACCCTTTATAATGCTATCCAATTGTGCATCAGCCACATGTTCGATGGCCCCCAATGAGTCATAGGGACCTCGTCCTCGGCCTCTTCCACGTCCCTCGAGATCACCAACAAATTGCAGGGGAGTCGAACTCTGTTCCAAGGGATCTGGCACCGAGGTGGTCGACAATAGGGTACTCAAATGTGTATCGTCGACATATTTATAGCCCTGCTGTTGATAATGCGGCAGAATTGGCCTTAATGGCGATTGTAAATGCTGTGGAAAATATGGGGCAGCGGCTCTTTTCGTATTGATCGAATTGATGATATGTGGCGGCATTTCGGCTGCATCTTCATTATCGTCTTTTGTGTCCATTTCAGTGGTACTTGAACTGGTGGCTGTCACTTCTAAAGGTGGAGCAGGTGCTGTGGGTGCTGCTGGCGGGGCTATTGGTGGTGCAGCTGCCTCAATGACACCACAACCCATGTGACATGGCATTGGCTTATAATTTGGATTCAAAGTTTCGGGTAAAAATTGTATTATCTCTGGCGCATGATAATCAATTTGTTCACGTTCGCGTTCTAATAAATCGAATTCGCCTTTGATATCTCGTTTGGTCAAATGGCGACGAGACGATGACAATGGTTTCCAATCGATGAGGGCTTTTTTCGTTTTTCGTTTACCATGGACAAATGATGGAAATGTTGGAAATTTCGATATCTGTTGTTGGTGTTTCTCTTGGGCTAGATCTTTGTGATATAACTTAATATAACGCGCCGGACGCTCTGGCAATGGTAGACCTTTTCGTCGCAAATCACGACGCCGTCTTATGGCATTGGGTGATGGCGCTGATGGACTTGACACATACCTAGATGAACAGCTCGAGCAACTGCAACTGCCACCTGACCGCTTGGCACCGCAATCTGCAATGGGAAATACCATTTGATATGTATAAGTCCAAATTTTTAGGGGTTTTTTTTAGTGGCACTTACCTGGCTTATTCACTGTGACCCTATCGACTTTGGCATACAAGTTAGAGGGCTTCACTTTGGGAGGTGGCGGGGTACGTGGCTCTTCTACCGTGAAGTCGAAACTGTAACTGATCTTGGCCTTGGCCTGCACCGGCTTGTCCACACGATAGCCATATTGGCTATAAGTTGGCTTTTTCGGCTTATACGTATTTGGCACATTCAATTGATAGCCCAATTTCTGTGGACAATCACAGCTTTCACCCGTGTAGACAATTTGTACGGGCGTGGGATTTGGTCCGGGTGCGGCCACGGGCACGGGCACGGGAGCCGGAGCAGCTGCAATCATGCCCATACCCATCAGGGCTATGGATAATATAAGCAATTGCATAATTTGTTGTTTTGCTTTTTTTTTTGTTTTTGTTTCTTGATTAGGGGGGATCCGCTTTGGTCTCTGACTTAATGACAACTAGCCGCTGATGGGAGCATGTGGTCATTCTTTATATAAACATTAGCCCCAGATCTAGGTCTCCAAATCATCCATTCTGCAATCTCTCACGCCTCTCGTGAACTTGAACTTGAATGGTAAATGTGAATTGCATTTGCTCTGTTTGCATTTCGCTGACCTTTTCAAAAGTGTTTTTAAATTAGCTAATTGTATGTTCTCAGACAGAGCAGTTAAGCTCTGTGAATATTTTTGGCCAAAAGTCATGTCCAACCATTTCACTCCGAAAGCCATAATAATCCCCCCAAAAACTAACTACACGCAATTATATTTTCATTTTTAGTTAAACATAAATCAAAATTATATCAAAGAAAGAGGTCAAGAGCAGTTACTTTCTTTTCAGTTTTCAGTTTTGCCTTAACTTAAAGTCTTCATATATATATATATATATATATATATTTCAATTAAGAGGTAAGAAATCATCTATTGAAATGTATTATCTAATCTAGGTTAATGTCAGAAACGACAACCTCATTTAGCAAATTTAAATTGTTTAATTTTTGTTTTTTAATTGCTAATAATCAATTTATTAAGCCAAAAGAAAACAAAAGAATTTATCAAGTTCAAAGTTCATATAAGAAGTTTTTTTTCAAAAATTTTAAGGTGAGGTTGTCGCCTTGGCTCTTACGGTAAAAAAGTTAATAATAAATGTTAACAATAAAAAGAGAATGTTAGATCACATTTACCATTAGGCAAGATTTATTAGAAGAAAAAAAAAATATATGTATATTTTTATATGTTGGAAACGAAAATTGTTTCCAAATTTGACTATTTTTCGAATCAGAAGTCAAAATATTGTATATATAAAAACATAATACACATTTTTTCAATTGAATGATTAAATAGCCCTTTTGAATACATTCATATATCCATAGATATCCACTGAGTATCATAATGATACCTAAAAAAATTTCATTTAATTTCCTAGCCAAATGTTTGTTGTTTTATCGAAAGAACAAAAGCATAGACTGCTAAATATTGTTGTTTATTATAGTTAGCATTCATTATTGTTAAACAAATTCCTATCAATAATATTAAAAAACAATGCTGCAAATCTTACATTTTTTTTTGTCTTTTTCTTCAAACGTTTTAGGAAAAATGTTAACTGCAGAAAATAGATATTAACCTAGTTACATTTGGTAAAGAAAATCGATATATAGAGCCGATTTGAATCTGGATCTCAATTGATTAACTATAGTCTGAAACTTTAGTTAATCTTTGTTCTTGCTCTGAGACGGATTTGGATTTATTGTATGTATATTTAATGTTTCTAGTTTCATTCAGATTTCTTTGATAAAAAATTATTATTAAGGCTGCAATTTGTGTTGCGGAAATAGGAAATAAGTACAAAAATATCAATGGATTTTTAAAGTATGGGTTTCCTCCTGATGATCTACAATTTTCCATTCGTTTGATCAATTGGTCAGAGTAGCTTTTCCTTTCTACTTGAGACGCCACGAAAACATGGTTAGAACTCTTCAATTGCCTCTTTGAAGTGTGTAGAATTTTCACAGAATAAAAAGAAATCATTGGATGGCTAGTAAGGACTAAAGAAAGGATGAGTCATCGATCCAATGTTTTGACTCCTTCAAAATTCATCTGTTTGCCGAAATGTGTCCCATAATAAAGAGTGTTTTGTATTCGGCTGTTGGTTTTTGCAAATTTCTCCAAAGTCCTCTAATATACCACTCAGAATAAACAACCCTATGGAACAGTGGCCACTTAACCCATTCTTCCCATGAAATAGCCGATCATTTCGACCAACTTATGATGGATTTGGCTATTTATGAAACACCAAACACGACACTTGATCATACCTATGAAATGGTAATTCTTTTTCAGAAGTAGAGAAAAGAAGATCCATTACATTCCATTATTGTTATGCCCTTTGTCGTAAATTCTTAATCAATACTTTATTCTCTTGTTTGAGTCATTTAAATTGGTTAACGAAACTTTGCTGACCTGTGTTTTATTCTGCTTTTTGCCCTCTTTCTGTCCGACAAAAATGAAATAATTTTAACGCCATTTCAGCATAAAAACAAATTGAGAACTCTGGTTAACATTTTTTCGGGTTGTCTGTCTCAGCACGCGTTTTGTCATGTGTTTAGGGCTTTAGAAATTAACATTTTTTTTTGGCATAAGTTTGGAAAATCTAGAGAACAAGACAAAAAGTTTGATGAACTTTATCGTTGCCGCTTTAATTGTTTAGTGTGTTTAGGGTCTTATAACTAATAATTTTATATACATCATCTTCTAGGCATCTCTTTTTCAATAACAATTGCCCGCATCGGGTTCCTGGCGATTGGCATTACGATAGGAAGTCACACGACCTGGCTTAAAGCCACAATCGACGGAGACTTTGCCGGCCACTTTGCCATAGCTATCGCCGGAGCTGGATGAATATGAACTGCTACTACTATAACTGGATTTGATTTTCTTGAATTTGGGATCCTTATACTGTTCGGTAATGTAACCCAATTGTTTGTATGTCAATTGTGGCGGAGTCTCATCCTCATCATCGCTGGCTGTTTCCTCCTCCTCCTGCTCGGCCTCGTATTCTTCCTCATCCGTCTGTTTGCTGTAGGTGCGCTTCTTTAGGGTAATGACATCACTTTTTAGCTTGAAAAGATTCTCCTCGGGGACATTGGAGAAGTACACTTTCTGTATACCATCGACTGGCTTCTGAGCAAATCCATAGGCCAACTTAGCCTCTGGCACATTGATGGCCTTGCCGGCTTGAACGGCCAAGCCAACACTTATGGGATCCGCTGCAGAGCTTGAGTCCTCTTGAGTTGTTTTCGAATAGACAATGCTGAAAGTCGGAATCAATTTCAAAGTTTGTTTAACTCTTTTTTGGGATTATAAAGAATTAAATGAGAAATATTTTCAAGGATGTAGAAATGGAAGTGCAAGTTGAGCATTTGCATTTCCTTGGGGATCGTATAGTCTTGGTCTTAGCTTATTTTTTTCATGGTGTCTTATACCTAAATAAGAGCTCTCTAAGCCTTAAGGGCTGGACCAATTTTAAGATCTGTTTTTATTCAAAAGCTAATTTATTCGAGATTTCTCAATCAGGTATTCCAAGAATCGGAAAAGGTTTCTTTAATTTAATAACTGAAGGATTTGAAGTTTAATTTCCACTACGAATGATTTAAAAATTTGTTTCTTTGATTTAAATGCAAATCAAAAGTTTGGATTACCAAAAGCAAATTAATTATAATAGTGCAAAATACATTTTTCTGCAAATTGCAGAAAAAGTTTAGTTTGAGAAGGTCTTGGCCATAAAAAATTGATCAATGGGTCAACCAAGTCAATTTGTCTAATTTTTTCTGTTTGAGATCTATTTGGTTTACTATTTTCAAGTCAAGTTATTCAAACAAGATACTGGAAGATATGGGAACTCTATTCTCAAGGCTAATATAGTCAAAGGATCTTTTAGGTTTTAAGCCAAAGTTTTTACAGACAGAGATTCAATAAAACCCCTCAAAATGTCTTAAAACGGGTATATAGAGGGTTTCCAACAAAAGGAATACCAAAAAAAAATATGTAAGTGAGAATTATTTTTGAAAGATAGATTAGCAATTAGAGCCATAAGCAAGATATGAGAGAAAGAGAAATGGTAAAATGAGACATTTACTTACTTGCCATAATTGGAACTGCTATCATCACTCTGTTGGCAGCCACAGGTGGGTTTGCATGGTGTCTTCTAAGAGAGAGAGAGAGACAGAGAGGGAGCATTTAGTGGTGATTTTTTGGAATATCGGGTTGGGTTCTATCATCGGAAGATTCTTGATGCTTAGATGCACGTACAAACCGATAATGACGACGACGACCACAATGATGATGATGATGAAGTCAATGCTGATGATGATGATGATGACAACCTTGTGGATGGGTGGATGGGAGTGAGGGAGGGCGGCTGATCAGTTATGCGGAAACTATTAATTACAGTTGATCGAGGATATAAAATGATTCTGCTGGGATGCTTTTTACTGGTTTTGTTTCTGCTTTTATACTAATCCTAATTTCTAATGTTAGAGATGAAAACTATTCCCACTTCCACTTCACATCAATTGATATGATTGATAGCCATTATGGGGCAATTGGCGCCTCTTGAAGCAATCCACATGCTCGAGACGCTGCAAACGTTCGGCCAGACGTTGAGCCGCCAATGTTTTTGCCTCTAGTGCCCCTTCGAGCATACGGCGACTCAAGAGATTATTGAAGGCATGCACATACTGAAATAGATCACGTACTTTTCCACATGTTTTTGGCAATTGGGCTGGTTCGATTAGTTGTTTACTGCACCAGCAATTATCACCAATGGGCGAGAGATTCACATCTGGTGACGATTCGTAATAACGTGGCTTTGGACGGACCACAGTGGCTCCCTGACAGCTTTGGCAGTAGTCCGAACCCTTCTCCGAGCAAACACAAGCGGCCAATAGCTGCAAATGAAATTGAATTTTATGAAATTAATCCAAAAATTAAACACTGTAACACTTGAAGGTCCTTTTGAATATAATCACTGCACACTTTTTCACTCACCCCTTGCACACTGACCATGGCCAATAGGGAAATTAATAGAAATTTGTATAAATGCATTATGTAACTTTTACTTATATGTATTAAATGTATCTATTTCTTGCTTTGATTCACTTCTTATCGATAGGGTCGTGCTGCGGCTCGTTAAACGTTTGAACTGACACCAAAAGATGGTCCACACACACGTTTTATATGCTCTCAAGTCCAACTCGAAAGAAAAGAGATCAACAGAAAAACAAAAAAACCAAAAAGAACCAAAAGAAAAGCTCAATTCTCAGATTTATTTTTATTATTATTCTTTTTGCATTAGGTTTTCACATTAAAAATGAAACGAGTAGGAGAGAAAAAACCAGGGAGAAAGTCATCAACGTCGGTCAAAGTCATTTAGCCAGGGTCAGGCTCAAAAGTTGCAGGCTTTCATTTTGTGGTTTTTAGAAAATCCCAAAAAACAAAAACAAAAACACACAAAAAAAACGACAAAATCATAAACAAATGAATCAGAGGAGGGGAGAGGTTTTTTGGGTGGGGGGAATCTAAAAAGACCCATTCCCATTTCGCGAAATGAAATCATATTTTGCGATTAGTTGGATTTGCTCCCGATTTTTGGTTCAACCCAGAAATGAAATTGGGCCAGACTGACAGAGATCAGGCCATTAACCCAATTTCAGTATGGAATTTCATCTTTATATACATTTATACACTTGTGTACATACATACATATTTATGTATTAAATTATTGGTTTCAAATATAATCTAAATACTATTTTGATACATCATGTAAACACGTTTCGCTTGATAGATCTGAATGCACATGCATTATTACATGATGCCAATGTCAGGTCAGATTGTTGGTAAGAAATGTTGTAATCTAATCATATGACAAAAAAAATATATACATACATATGTATGTATATACTTATACTTTAATAAATACATTTTGATGAATCATACTAGCAATTCATTCGTTTTGCATCGAAGAATGAATATTCAACTTTATCTACTATATGGAAAATCTTTGATTCCGAATGCCTTACCTTATAGTAGTTCATTCCAAAGAACTGATAAGTGGTGCCGAAATGATTCTTCAGCAGATGGCATATACATTTACTTGTCTATTCTAGTTTACCTTAAGGTTAAAGGGGATTTCAAAATAATCAACATGTTTATACATAGATGAAAGCCCGCCCTATTTTCCACTAAAATGGAAAGTAGACAAAAATTTATATACTGTATAATAATATTTGTATTTTTCCAAATATTTTAACAACAATGTTTAAAATATGAAATTTTGTATACCCTTCGACTCAAATTTAAAGTGCATTGTGGGAATTACTAAGGCTGTTTCTAGTCATTTTAAGTATCTTAACTATTAAATAATCCAAGGATCTTCTTTCAATTATATCAGCCATCGATAAGATCGAAAAATTATATAATCGATATCTTTTTTTCCTTTCGTTGCTCAACACTAACAATTAAGATATCGCTCGCCTGATATCGATTAGTAATTTCAAATAGAATTAAGAATATTCCTAGATCAACTATTTTGGATCACCGACTTTAGCATAGAGAGCAGTTTACAATAAATAGAATAGTAAAATTATAGGATCGATAATTAGATTATATGATTTTTTCCCTTTTGTTGGTAAATTTTTTTTTTCCAGATTAACTATTTCGGATCAATCACTTATTCTTATTGATAAATGATTGATCAGTTTCTGCCTTTCGTTTCTCAAGAAACTATTTAAAACTTGATCTTCTTTCAGACTTTAAGATATCGCCCACCGATTTTTCGATTACCAATTTGGATTTAGAAAGACAAAAGCAGAGTGTGCACTTTCTGCTTAGAGTATCCATTAAATACGAAAGGTCTCTTTTGGGAAGGGGTCAATTACAAATGGTTAATAGCCTGGCAACAAGTCAACCAGACATCTTATCAAAAGTTGTTGTTATCGTCGGTGTCGTCGGTTGTCGTTGTCATTCGGTATAAAAGTGCGCCAATTCCGTTCAGGCTAGCTCAGATCTTATGTGTATGAGCAAAAGTCCGGTTTAAGTGTCTTCTTATCAGTTGGAAACCGAGTCCAGCAGTTTATTCCCATTGAGAATTCGAGTTCAGTAAAACTGAGCAGCTTCAAGTGTTTGGACATAGCGACGAGAGAAATTTAAAAAACAAAACAAAAAAATAAATTGAAAAGAAATCCTTTAGAATGGCTTCAAAGAGAATGGATTTAAATAGATGTACCTTTTTGGTATTGAGTGGCTGTTCCAATCCCTTGGGACAATCCTTGGCCATTCAATTGTGCAACCGTTTGGGTCGAGGATCTGTGGCTCTTATATTGGACGAGAATCACCAGGAATTGCAAAAATTGGAAAAGGAACTGAAGGCTCAATTGGATACGAAATCTGAAATACACTTGGAAATGGGTCAATTGAATGTCAGTCATTCGAATGGTGTCCAATTGATGGAGACTGTCTTGAAGAAATTCGATAATATGCAATTTCAACGTTCGATCATTGTCCACAACGAGGGCGAGGCATCTACCCATTGCCTATTGGAGCCCCAGATGCCCAAGGATTGGACAAATTACGTGCAACAACAACTCTATGCTCCTGTGGCCCTAAATCAATGCTGGCTCAATAGCAACTACTTGCAGAATGTCGAGAAACTGGCCATCAATGTGACCTCATCGCTTCAAGTTCGTCCCATGGTCTACAATGGATTACTTTGCTCGTGTAAGCGGGCTCGTGACATGTACTTCCGGGCCATGGCCTCCGAGGAGGAGGCGGCCATCTCCAATACTGCTGGCACTCTCCATGTCCTGACTTATGGTCCCGGCTTGCTAACAACCCATCAGACCCAATGTGATCTCAATGGCAATGTGATTCAACCCGAGGAACTGTTGGCTGACCCAGTATCCCCGATTTCGTATCCGGAATTGCCACATCCTGTCCAGCCATTGCAATCAACATTGAAACTGATCAACATACTCGAGGAAATCTCCTTTGTATCAGGTCATGATGTGGACTACTACGACACCTTTGTTTTATGAGTAGCAATTTCGGGTGGGTGGGCCTCTCATTCACTTAACACTAACATCGATGACGACTTTGGGGATTTGAAAATTCTGATTATGATTTCTGACATAAATAAACTATGGTTGCTGACCCACCGCCTATGGAAATGGATTATGGAAACTGCTGCTGCAACAGAAAACACAAACCAAAAAAAAAAAACACTTTGTCTTTTTATTTCCTTTTTAATTGAGTTCGACACTGATAAGTGTCGCATCTTGTCGTAAGTTAATACGTATACTTAATTTCTAGCTGAACTAATGAATCACATAACTAGCCGGACCAGTTCACCACGTGTCTCGACTCCATTGTAGGAGGACAGTCATCCCAGACAGTCAATGAAAGTACAGTTGCCAAAATCATTGATAAGACTTGTCGTTCGGATTCGCTTAAGGGTGTGAGCGTTGTCCCAGAGAGGATGCCAAAGAGAGAGATAGACAGATACGAATCGTTGCCAAGTCAGCAAATTGATAAGACATCGAAATCATTTTTTATACTCTCTATACATACATAAGTAGTATATAATTAGGTAGAGCTTGGAATGAAAACAGGTTCAATCTATTATTCACAATTATTTCGAAATTTATAGGTTATTGGCCTTCTCTTAGCTATTTGAAAATGGGAAATTTTCCAAAAAGATCAAATTCTTGTATACCAGTTTCTTCAATATCCTCAAATTCTCATTTAGAGCCCCTTTTCTATCTGATTCTCTGTTCAACGAGGTGACATGAGGTCTAGATATAAACTGGTCTTCTATATAAACTGGCATATTTGTTTAGAAGACATTAGATGGAAATATATCCTATATATCCAACATTTGTTTGAGTATCTGTCATCGGTTTTGTATTGAAACTTTTGCTTTAACCGATTGATCTTAGAAAAAACATTTCTTTCTCCTCTATCTGAAACATTTTTTTTGAATACGGACCTGGAGGTCCGTATAAGAATAATCTTTACTTTAAGCATTTGTGCTTATCAGATTTGTTTCATTAATAATTTCTTTGCCAAGTGAGTGATCAATGTTTTTGTTAAAATGAATGGCCTTTTTGCTATATGTACCTTAATATACTCCTTCAACATACGTGTGCATGGTATATAAAATAAAATTGAAGAAAGCTTTTTTAGAATTTTTGGAGAAATTTTAGAATGTTTCTTACAATATTTTTTAATAATTTTTGACTTTCTTTGAAGTCTGCTTTGTTTAAGAATTAAATGAGAATATTCTACGTCGTCTTAAATAAATGAAATCGAATTTAGTATAATTAGTAATGGAATGATATTTGTTGCCTTTATTTTAGTTTTTGAAACTAGTTTAATTCTTTTTTTTTTTGTATCAACAAAATCGAAATTTTTCACATTGCTCCAGGGAGTCAATTTAGTTTAATCCGATCCTGTTTTCTGAATGGGTTTATGGCAATAAATTGAGCTATAGAAAATATCAAACAATACTTTTGGGGGTTAATGAAAATAACTGCAAAACATTTTCAGGGGACTCAATCAAATTAATCGGTCGAATTAATTGATCAAATGTGTTGTGATCTGTTGGAAAATTCACTCGGAGTATTTCCTGATTTTTCGCCTGGCATTTGCAACATTGTTGCAATTCGCTCTATTTAATCGTGCAATTTAAATTAAACGACAATTAATAATAATAATAATAGCCATAATTAAACAAGGAACGGGCGATAACCTTTCAAGTTCAAATTAAAACTTTGTTGTCAAAGAGAGGAAGAGTGTGAGAGAGGGGGGAGAGAGGCGGGTGAATGCTGTAAAAGCTTTGCTTCAAAGTTCCAACCAAAAACGAAATGTGAACAGCTGCAAAAAGCTTTGGCTTGGTGGCGAAAGAAAGAAACAATCATTTGATTTGAGTAATCTCCTGGAGACTGTGGACTCGAAAAACAGGCAAAATATGGATCTAAAACAAAAGACCTACTTACTGGTGACCGGAGCTTCGCGTGGCATTGGACGGGAGTTTGCCCAGCAATTGGCTCAACGTATTAGTGGGAAGGGTTCGCTGGTCGTTCTACTGGGACGCGATCTTAAGCTACTGGATGAGACAAAGGCCAACATTCTGAGGGCCAATGAAGAACTTAAGGTTTACACATTCTCCCTGGAATTGAGTCAATGCCAGGCTGAGGATTTCTCAAAGATATTGAGCGAAACCCTGGAGAAATCCAATGCCAAGGCGGAGGGATTCCAACGTGCCATTGTCATACACAATGCCGGAACATTGGGCGATGCATCGAAACGTGCCCGTGAAATTGGCGATACGGCATATCTGGAGAAATTCTTTCACACCAATCTCTTTTCGGCATTGGCTCTTAATTGTGAGTTTATGCGTGTATTTCGGGATCAAGCGAAACTGGTGGTCAATCTAAGCACATTGGCTGCCATTGAACCAATACCATCGATGGCCTATTATTGCACTGTGAAGGCAGCACGTGAAATGTATTTTCGTGTCTTGGCCAAAGAGGAGGAGTCCACGGATAAGACTTTGGTCTTAAACTATGCCCCCGGCATGATAGATACCCAGATGACCGTTCAGGTGGAGCGTGAGGCACATGATCCCGCCATAAAGGCCATGTTCCGCGAGCAAAGGGAATCAAAGGTCATGTTGACAACTGAACAAACGGCTTTGAAATTTATCATGATTCTCGAATCGAAAGTATTTCAATCTGGTGATCATATTGACTATAGAGACTATTAGAGTTTCCAGGAACAAAAAGGATTTGATAATGAACTCTTGGAAAAATATCTCAGAAAATGCACAAGAAAAGACGAAAAACAAAGGTCAAAACATGACAAATGTTTCTTGTTTCGTTTACGGACCAAAATAAATTTAAGTACGAAAGATGAATGAATGAATCAGATCTGTCTTATAGAAAAAATATTTATATACTCATAGGTATTTGTAATTACTCATTATTGAATTGATAATAACTGGTTGGTGGGTTTTTCTATGTATTAAATTTATATAAATTAAAAATATAAATAAATTTATACAAAACGAACAATAATAGCAGTTTCGGTGGATGCTAAAAGAAGTCTGCTGCTGCACTACGTCGTTTGGATGGTATTTTGAGCAGATCATCGGTAAGTGTTGAGCCCGTATCGATGGAATTACCACGCACGGCAGGTGATGATGCGCCAGTGCTTGGAGGAGCATGTGCTGGTGTAGTGGAGCGGCTGTTGCTGGTGCTTCTTACAACATACGGTGTAGTCTTTCGTTTCCGCTGCAAGCTTTCTGTGCCGGGCAGAGGTGTTGGCAATGTTGGGGTTCTACGTAAACCAAGTTTCCCCGTCGCCAAACGTTTAGCAGCCGGCGACATGCTGGCCAAACGCTCCATGCTGGAACGTACGAATGGCGAGCCAATGTTTCGTCGGGCTGTGGTCAAGGCCATTTGCTTTTGATTACGCATCTTCTCGCTGACCTTTTCGGCCAGGGCAATGGCAATATTTTCCCGCCTAGAGTTCTCATTTATGCGAAACGAGGGACCGGCCAATGTGGGACGTAAAGGTGTATCACCGCCATCCAAACGAAACGGTGTGCCATCAATTTCACCCCACGTCATTAGTGGTGAGAATGCCTCAACGGGCCGTGGCGAGGGGGAACGTAGCAAATCGAATCCACGTATACGAGGTGTTGCCGTTCCAGTGGCAGCATCGCCTTGACTCTTATTTTGTTCATCTTTTTCCGTATGCAATGATGTCACTGCCATTTCTTTTTCTTCCTGTAGCCTGGTGGCATTGTGTTGTATACTCTGACGCCGTTCGGCGGCCTGGACACGCTCCTCTTCTGTCATATCCACACCATCGGGAACATACATAATGGAATTCATGTTTGTGTACTTCCATGTTTGAATTTTTCTTAATGGATCTGGCTCCTCGAATTGTTTCTCAATGCTGGGCAACATGAGGGCTCGCTGCAATTGCTCGGCCGACACTTGCTCATGATTATAGAGCACTGAGTATTTTTGCCTTAACTTAGCCTCTGCCGTCTCGATAATCTCCTGGAAACTGTGATTATCCTCGCTGGTGAAATGCTGCAGAAAGGCGTCAAGCGACATTTTCTTTGCCCCCGACGCATCGCCATCAATTGAGCCGCTTTTGCTGCTGCTGCTGCGACTACTGGTGGATTGGGCTGGTGTGTTGTTGACCCCTCTCGATGCTGGCAGAGGTGTATTGCTGCCAGTTCCTTGGCTAACAGGTGTCTCAAAGGTGGCAGGTGACATGGCTGTGTGTTGGGCAAATGCATACATATTAGCTGAAATTATTAAGATATCCAAATTGATTTCAAGCTCACCATTATTATTATTTTGTCGACGAGTTCGGCCGCCTTCACCAGGCAATCGCCATTGACTATAGCGTTCCCGGATCTCTGCCATCTGTATGAAATCTCTGCGTGCCTCAGCATCAAGATAATCGTTTTGGGCGCGCAATTTCTCAAGATCGGGAAAGAAGTCCCGCTGTATGATCTTGGCCATTTCCTCAATATAACGTTCTTCGGTCAAAATTTTTGGTTTGTTTTTACGACGAACCACCATGAGATCCGTGGGCGTTTTGAATTCCGCCAAGGCTGTGTTTTGGGCCTTTGCTACGGCTATAGCCCGACTTCCCGGTGTGCTGGGTGTGTTCGGTGTACAATCCGACATTGTGGGTTGCTAAAATATAACAATGTTCAAAAAAATCTTGGAAAAAAAATTGTATTGTTTTGATATTACTATTTTCAGGGCTGCTCAGGTAAATTAGAGTGGTATTTTTTATACTTTTTTATACATCTGGCAAGGTTACGTCCCCGCGTCCGATAAATGTGTATCGATAAAACTCATAGAGATGAGTGCGTGAGAGAGGCGCGAATTTCCGTTACAGTTTTAAATGCAAGAAAACATGTTTTTATCACAAAAGTTTGTTTCAATTAGAATTTTAATTTCGTTTAATAATAATCATTGATCCATGTATACATATGTACCTTTTTATATTTATAAGTAAGACACATCTCTTATGTAGACTCTTTAACTTTCTATATATGTTGACTTGACTTGACTTGACTTGACAAAAGGAAATAGCTTTTGGCTTTTCATAAATCGTCAAAACTCGATTTTCAACTAGTCAATTTAGAACGAGTATTTTGGGAATATGGACTTTGATTTGGTTCAGAGAAAACAACTGATTTGTCAAATAAATATAACTAAAGAAAAAATAGAATAAAAAGTTTGTCAAAAATATTTTAATCCATCACTATCATCCGATCTGGAAAGCGAAAAATGCAGGTATTTATTTTAACTCGTGACGGTCGTAAGAGTATCTATGATGTGGATCGATTCGGTAAGGTGAGCGATCTAAAGGTGCGAATTGGTCGTAATCTGAACGTGCCCATGTGCTTCAGTCGCTTGGCCTACAAGGGCCGCATCCTACCCAATGACTGTATCCTGGAGGATATAGGTATTGATCGTATGTCTACTTTGGAGCTCTTCTGGCAACCCTTGGTCTTCTCACCAAAACAGATACGTGAGAAGGAAATTGAGATGGAGAAACTAGAACAAAAACAAGGAGTTGGATCTAGCATGACGGAAGGTTATGATCAGATTTTCAAGTCCGGGGGACTTTTAGCCGCTTCGCAGAGCAAAGCATTGTTGCATATAGATTCTGCTGAGGCATTCGCTTTGCTGCCCATAGGCACAGGATCGATGAGCAAGCTGCAGGACATTATTGTTGCTGATGATGAGGAGCTTGAAGAAGATCTATCCTCAGTATCTTCAGATGAATTAGAATTTCTGGCTGCCTATCGGCGACCTCGCAAGATTTCTATAAAGAAAACCGAATTGGATGATGACTTGGAATTGGATCTGGAGTTGGAAAATTTACCCAGTCCCATAAAAAGCCTCGATAATGATAATATTGGAATTCCAGATTCCATCAAACTTTATAACAAAGAGATAGTTACGGGAATTCTTGATGGTGAATCGGTTGAGAATCAACCTGAGGAAGCATCCTGCTCTACCAATCCCAAGAAAAAAGCTAAGAAAAATCGCAAGAAGAAATAACTTAACAAACTAAAACCACATAATATAAAATAATACAAAAAAAAAACAAAAATAATAGGGAAAGCAAGGAACACAAAACAAATTTAAAATAGGAAAACAAATACATATTATACAAACGAATGATTCGAATCACAAAATTTACCATGTTATTAACAAAGTCCAAATAATGAATATGACCAAAATCCGAAAACAATAATGAATAACGAAATTAAAGTACAAAACTATGGAAAGATGACTCTAAGCCCACTCTCTTTCCCCTCTGCACCGCTCTTAATTCACCCCAAACTCACTTGAAACTAAATACATATCTTATTAATTATAAAATAATAGCTTACTTTTATTATTTTTCAGGTGTTCGTTTATTTATACTTATTAGTATGAATATGACAATTTATTTCGCTAACAGCTTGGTATATATATTATCTGAAAATGCATTCAGGTTATATTTTTATGAGTATACTTTCAGAATGAGTTTATAATTTTAGTATTAAATTAAGAATCACATTAACTGAGTTTTATTTTCTATTAACTATATTAAGCAAATGAATATGAATAATGAATATAGATATTTGTAAAATTCAGTGTAGAATATAGTAGGAAATCATGAACTTTGCTCTTTTTATATTATATTTCTACATTGATTTACCTCTAAATATTGTAATATACCCATAGCTAAATTTTCAAGATATATATTTTCAGAATATCGAACATCCATATGTGAAATTTCAGAAGATTATGGGAATCAATTTTTGCATTCAGTGTAGCATCTATGGGTAAATTTTGACGCGGTACAATTTTGGACGTGAAACTTTTAAAGGATTTCGGAACAATGATATTGTTTCAGTTACTTAAAATGTATATTTACAATTTGAATAATGTTTATAATTTACATATGTAAATAAATATATATATAAATATCAGCTAAAGCTAGCTCCTTCTTCTTATTTCTACTTTCGAATATCTTTCAATATTCTTTTATGTTTCTTGTTCTTTTGTTGTTCTCATACCCGTATTGGGTTCAAATATTTATTGACCTGGGCAGACTTTTGAAAAATTCTTTGTTTTTTCAACCATTTTGATAGGCAAAAATGAGTACTTAAGGTTTTCAACGTGTTACTTCTTATTTATGGTTTCTAAATATGGCCACCAAGATCAATGGGCGTTATATATGAATTAATTATTTATGCACTTAAAAATTTGCGGCCCCCAACCCATTTTAAGTGGCAACAATTCAAACTAATCATAAACAGAGAGTGTGAGAAAGAGAGAGAAGGCTATAGAATTATGAAAAGAGATAGCAAGAAGGAAATAAGACAAAAACCAGCAGTCGAACAAAATTGTTAATTTAGTAGATAAATCCTGGTCGCGACTGGATGTAAAGATTTATGTTATAACAATCACAGAAAGAAACAAAAAAAAAAAAAATAGAACAAGAAATCGAAAAACCGTTTGTTTTTTTCTTCTTCTTTTGTATAAACAAATACAATGCGTAGGTGAGAGAGTTCCAGGTATGGCGGTACAATTCAAATCGGAATAAAATGGAATGGGATTGGATGGTATGGAATGGAATGGGCATTTGCCGTTAATTGAATGCGTGTGGGTGATGAAAAGCAGATCCAAAAGGTAAAAACAAATGCGTTAAGAGTTCACTCCTTTGTATAATTACACACACACACACACACACACGCACGTACACTCACACAAACACTTGCACACCTTTTGGTTATAATTTGCTTGCATCTCGCTTTGATTGAATTGTCCCTGATTCCGGTATATTCCATCTAACGGTAAAACCGACGCCATTTTTAGCCAGCTCCCCGCTGTTCGTGTGTCTCTATATATGTGTGCGTGTGTGTGTTTTTTTTTCTTTTGGTTTTTACGCTTTATTTAGTACCGGGATTATGGCGCAATTTGTATTTATGGCCCAGCACCACCTCCACCACCACCACCAGCACCCACCACCACCGCCAGCAGCACCACAAACCCACCATGTGGTAGCACTCCAATTAAAACCATTTGCCCAAATTGTTGAAGAAAAATAATAATAAAATTCAAGTGCCCAATGCACACTTACTTGTGGAATCATCATCGAGCTATCGAGTGGAGTCTACAAAGTGACTCACGCCCCTTACGCCTGCCCGCCCCTCATGCCACAGCACCACCCCATCCCCACCATAAGGGGCGTGGTCTTGGCGATATTCAGATTGGTAGAAACCGAAAATCATTTTCGAATCGAATGAGAAAAATCAGTGGCAAGTACAGTAGACCTTGACTATGAATAATATTTGTGGGAGGATCAAAGTGTATGCCAAACTAAGACCAAAAACCTTTTGAGCCATTGTTTAATTTGAGATCAGGATTGGATTAAGAAGAGAAGCAGGCCCATTTTGAGATGCTCCAAAAAGAAAAACCATTTCGGGAATTCACGAAGAGGGAAGGCGATAAACTAGGCAAAAAGTTATTAGAAAAATCCCCTTTAGACTAGCTTTTATAAAAATATTCCCAAAAATATCTCACTCCGGTTTGATCACTAATCGTAAACCGTTCCTGTGTCAGATCTGGACAAGAAGAGTTGATGGTAAGCAAAGGATTAAAAAAGGATTAGGCAGAGTAGAACCCATCGTAATGTGTCAATTAAACCTATTCTTTGGATAAAAAGTCAAAAAAAAATCCCAACAGAAGAAGGTTTGCACATACTTCAAGTGTCCACTGTACCTACAAATACTATGCAAATGTTTGTTGTTCCGCTGTGGCCTACACAAGAATACTTCGAGTACATTGATTTGCCCCGCCACATGGTTGAAAGTATACAAGTGTAGAGGATCAAAATGTGCCATATGGCCAGATGTATCCAATGCACGCGAGAGGAGGATACTTTCGATCTTCTCGACAACGATTGGTCCGATCAGTTTACCGACACAGCCGAACCGATCTAAATTTGGATTCTGGCCACTCAGCTAAAACTGTGATTGGTAGCCAAAAGATCACAGAGTCTTGAGATCCCATGGGATTGGAAATGGGATGACTGACTGACTGTTTGGCTGTTTGACTGCCTGAACAGATCGCACGCACACATAGATTCTCATTCTGCAGACAAACGCTTAACCGTACGGATGCAGAGAGCGCGCGCGCGTACGCCGGATTTATTTGAATGAAATATATATTTTTCCGGATCATCGCCACCGTCGTCATCATCGTCTTGATCGTCGGTCTTCATCTTCACATTCTTTAGAGTATATCAGCATCAGTCATTGGCATTGGCGTTCGCGTTCGCATCGATGATGTCCGTTCGCATTTGCATTAGCAGATCTCTCTCATCATCGTTTCACACTTAACCGGAAGAAGGTGGCAATTGACAGACACCTCAAATATATTTCGTATATCGTTTCAATCGTAAAGATCGCCCCATAAAAAAGAAAAAACAACTAATTCAATTTGCAAAAAATACAACAAATTCTTTTAATCGAAATCGGAATTTGAGATTGACAACATACTGACAACTCACGATTTTTCAAAGATTTCAATATTTTGTTTATGTGAGTGTTTTTTTTTTCCTCCTGCGTCTCTGTGGGTGTGTATGTGTGTGTGTGTGTAGAGTGTGCAATATTCAAATTTGACAACAGTGCGAATAACGTTAGAGATCACAACAGCAAATCAAATGGGCCTTTGATTTGACTTCACTTTATATAGAAAATATCCATCTCATTCAATACTTTAATTATTTTGGCCAAGAGATATGACCCACATGATGATGGGTCCCACGGAATGTGCCAGTGCTACAAGTGCCATGATGTCAACCACAACCGCAATGCCGTCCTTTCTAACGGATAACGTCTTAACGGATTATAGCTGCTATGCAACAAATGATTATTGGACAACACCGTATACAACAAGCGGGTTAAGTCCCATGAAACAGATTGAAGGTGAGACCCCAGAGACACAACAAATTGAATGGGTCTATAAGTGGAAGAGGGAAAGCTTTCAACTATTTTAGAATATTGTTAACAGTTTGGTTAATAAATGGCGATAATTGCAACAGGCGGGATTAATATTTTTAGTTTTAAGAAGATATGGATATTGGATAACTTCTATATACTTATAATTCTAGAGAAAATATATATTAATATATAGATATTATGAGTTTTGCTCAACTATATTAAGCTGATTCTCTGATCCTATTACCCACTATGGCTTGAGAAAATTTAGGAGACTTTTCTGTTTTTTTTCCAGCAAAGGGATTGGATATGGTCCTACATTTTGGAGTCTATTCTTATTCAGCATTAGGCAACTGTTCCAAAACGACAGATTTTTAAGATTAAGATTAATGGCAACCAAATTTGACAAAATATTTCTTCCATCTTCAGTTACTAAACTTGATAATTCTTTCAAACTATTTCTTTAAAAGCAACGACAAAATTGTTTAAGTTAAGACTCTCTTTTTTAAGAAAGAAACGTTTTATTTAAAATAAAGAAAAAATCTTGCATTTAAGCCGACTCAAGAACAATCTTCAAAAGAAGATTATTTCAAAATAGATTCCTAACGGCTACAAATTTAAGTTAAACGTTATTAAATTATTCAATTGATTCTAGAAACCCAAAAATTTAATTCTTTTTGCCTTTTGTGGATTATAAAGTAACTTAAGACATACAATATATTATCTATGTAATTGAAACATAGAAAATTAACGATCTGTGGTAGATCTTGTCAGTAGACAAGGGGTCCAAATGATAAATTTGTATAGCCTTGTATATTCAATTAAATCAGAAGTGTGAAACGCAAAGAAACAAGCATCTCCCATCATATTTTAAATTTTTACTAAAGAAAATCTGCTCTTAAGATAATCTGTCATTGCAAATAGAGCCAAATATAGTTCGAATATAACCTTAGACTTCGTTACAAATGGCTAAAACCATTTGAGAACTATAACTAAATAAAGCAAAACTCAACGTTGTTGTGCAAACCCTCGTCTTTCATCTGCTGACCTGTGTCTATTTTAAGTCAACAGGAATTCCAGTTCTTTGTCCTACGCATTGAAAGCATATTGAATCTCATTACCAAAGTTAAGACAAATAACAATAACTACAAGCATTTTATATTAACTTGTAAAACTCTTGAATGCTAACAATAGACAAAATGTTAAATAATGTCGTCATGTTTATAGCTGTACTTATGGGCAAGACACCGTGTCCTTATCGTTTATAGGCTTTCAAAGTTCAATTAAAATTTAAAAATTTATACCAAAGACGTCTTTATTAGACACATTCTCAAAAATTGTCTTATGATGTGTCTTTAAAGTTTGTATTAAGACTAAATGACAATTCTGTTGTAATATCAAACAATTTGCTTAACAAATAAGAGGAAAAGACTTGACTATAAATCAAATACGAAATACCATATCATGTATTTGCATATAATGGGTGTTTTATTCTCGACTTTTAGAACTCTTCGATTCGAATTGGATGAGAAACTCATATTGGATATTTTGAGATGTGCCCTAAAGTTAAATTTCAATCAATTTTAGGATGGAGTAGATCTGAAGTTTAAAGTCTAAATTCGCAGGTGTTTAATATAAAACTCTATATACGGAACACCCTTTATAGCTCTCAAAAGTATGATTTATTTGTTTTAAAGTGCGACACGTTGACAACGGAATTTAATGTAATATGGTTTTAGTTGCGCAGGCGTGCCCTATTGCCCATATAAATGTGGCCTCCAACCGTTTAATGAGCTACCGAACTCAATTTTGCCAAAGACCAACTGAAAAAGAAAATACCAAAAGGAGGGGGAAAAAAAATGCAATTACACCCAATTATAAAAAGGCGTCAGAAGAGGCAACACACATCCCGACACACGACGACTGCTGATTGAGTTGCTGGCTAAATTTACATTTTGCCATCCCTCCACTCACCTCACTCAACCCCCAAGCCCCCTCCTTGTCTCCCTTGGATCACTCCAGGCGCCTCTTTCTCTCTGATGCATTGCGTTTGAGGTTTTTGAGGCTTGTTGAACAAATTTTCTTGCAATTAATTGCCGTATGCCGCAACATTTGCAACGGAATTGCATTCCCAATGACCCATGACAGGTCGCTGCTGCCATCAATTGTCGCTTAATGAGACAATTTTTCGTAACCGATTCCCCCAAAACCAAAACAAATTCTTATTCCCATTCCCATTCCCATTCCGATTCCGATTCTCATTCCTTGTTCCAATTCTTTTTTGCTGTTTGCTTCACGATTGAATTCTAAAATCAATTAGCGTTTGGCACAACAAATCGTTTTTCTGTCACCCCAAAAAAAGAAAAAAAAGGAAAACAAAAAACGTAATTAATTTCACTTGAACAAATCCGAAACCAAAATAAGAGAAAAGTTTCCCCAAGTGGCAAGACTATTTATTGAAGTACTTGTTGATATGCAAAAATGTTGTGTCAGGTCAGGTCTTGGATCGAAAACCCCAAAGAAAAATCAAAAACAAATCCTTTAATCGAAAATATCCCATCAAAGAATTAGTTACTCCACTTTTTGCTCTAAATTTGGCATTAATTTAAGTTGGTCTAATTGAAGCCATGCCTCAACTTCTCTATCGTCTTTTAATTATATTTGAATGTATATTTTTTATTCATATATATATATTAAAAAGTTAAGTAATTTGAGGAATATTTCATGTATAAATTTTCTTGTAAATGTTTTCAACTTCCTTTGTATACACTTCCAAAGAAACGCCTAGAATTATAGCATATTTTCAACTTGATGGCTCTGGACTTCAAAAGTCTTTAAGATAAAATTCTACTTTAGACTAATCAAAAGCATTATAAAATAATGTGTTGAAATTTTTGAAACATAATTTTTTTGTTTATTACCTCGTTTAAATGCAAACCTCTTTTTTGATCTTTTAAAATAGAAAAGTTTTTATGAAAAATTGTAGTTTGATTCTACTTTAAACTTTATGAAAATAGTATATAGTTCTATAACTATCTGATTCTTGTTTAAACTTTATGATAATAGTATATAGTTCATTTGCTTTAAACATTGTTGAGTATTAAATTTGTTTTTTTTCTCTTATTTTATTTCAACCTTTTGGGTAGTCAGATTTAATAATTATAATAAAATTCGAATAAGTTGACTTGAATGTTTTAAATTTTTAATAAACTTTTGCAACTCGTTAATTAGAAACAAATGAATTTGACAAAATGAAACAAATTATGAACAAAAAATCCACAAGAAATAGCAAAATATGCGTCTTTTTACCATATTTATTTTAATTTTTTCCATTTTGGCTTAGTATCTGAAAGATATTGCTGATTCTATACATCAATTAATTTGCCTTCTGTTAAAGATTAATATTTGAAAAATAAGTTAATTAGCTGAGCAGTTATTGCATTAATTGTGGCATACTTTTAGGAACCCATTAACCAAGTTCTTCAACTTGTTTGAAAGTCAATTCAGTTCAGTTTAGTTAAGTATAGCAGCATTTTTTTTAAAGGTGTAGATAGAATATTAGTCGAATTCTATTTGGCAACTTAATTTTTGGCTTTTTGAAATGATTTTCTGTAAATTTTCTTTAGAAATTGTCATTGAAAGTAAAACTAAGGACTCATATTTCAAGCGGAATGAATATTTTTAGTCTAAATGTTTGTCTATTTGTTTTTTGTTTATTTCGTAGCTTGTATACAAACCGCTGGCAAGGATCGCACCTCATACAAACCACTTGAACAGATTGATGCCAAATTGGCTGACATTGAGACGCATAGTTCATCGTCATCGTCGTCGCTGTCATTGGCAGGTAGCAACAACAACAACAACGGCAGCAACAACTCCAGTCAAGAGGCAGCCAATTCTATTTCCGCCATACACGATTATCCTGTCAACAACAACAACAGCAGCAGCACTAACAGCAACAACAACAGTAATAATATTGATGCAGTATCAACAACAGCAACGACAGGAAGAACGTCAGCAGCAACAGCAACAACAACATCAGCAACATCATCGGCATCAGCCAGGAAATACAAAAATAGCCACAAAAAAGACGACAACAATACAACAGAAAATAATTTGGCTAATAACAACAACAATAATAATAATAACAACAATAAAGGCGTAAGTAAGAAAAACCATAAATTTTCAATAAAACAATTCATAAATGACAAACTGTACATTGTTAAGCCAAAATTAAACCAAACCAAACAGAACCAAAAATTTTCTTAATGTTTGAAATTTAACCAAAAGTCATCCACAAAAAGATCTTCAGAAAATTAAGCTAAATTATATTTCAAAAAAATAAGCGACTTCTGTTTGGCTTTTGGGATCGATCATAAACTATCTGCCGCTCCTAGGATGGGGAGGAGGAATTCAAAGGTGGACAAAGGGTCTGTCATTTTTTTAGTAAACAAAAGTCCAGAGAAGAGTTCAAATTTCTAGAAATTTCCGCGACTTTTTACACGGTTCCTTTAGAAATATTTTATTTTTTAACACCTTTTCAAACAGTTTTAAAGAAAATTTGTTAGTTTACTTCTATTTATCTGTTTGTATGCTAAATTTCAGTCTCTCAATACTTTCTATTTGATCTTTTTTTTTTTATATAGGCAATACATTTGTCAGAATTGAATCAATCGGACGACTATAAACTATAAAAATTGTCCAAAAATCCATTTAAGTGTTTTAAATTTTTAGTAAAAAAATTTGAAAGAATGAGATTTTTTCAGTAAATAATTTAAAGAATAAAATTTTTCATCTTGGGCACGAATACAAATAGAAAAACAAAAAAATAAAAATAAAAAAGTACAACTATCTATCAACTTAAAAGGAAACTTTAGATGTTTTAAGTAGAGCAAGAGAAGACTATAGCCGAATATAGATAAGTAGGAAGCAGGAGGACTCCGTAACATTGCCTTAGAGCTGAAGGATAAATGGTACCAATAGATTAAACTTAGTCAATAACTTAGGCGAGAGAAAATTGACTGCGAACTGCTTTTAAAGAGACTTAAGTCTAGGCCTAGTCCTACACCAAATTTAAGACAAAGAAGAACTTTACTTTACATAAGGATCATTAAATTCATTAAGTGGAAAAGATATTAGAAGAGTATTGAAATACACAAAGTTAGTTAAGAATATAGAAAAATTCAGTGCTTTCGTATAAATTTTAAAAGAACGAAAAATAAATGTGACAATAAATGTAATCAATTTGTAATTTGTTCAAAGACATTTTCAAAGTAGAGAACTGATCACAATGTTTTTTTTTATGTTTTTAGGAAACGGAGCCAGTGCATCCATCGCTAGCTCAGGCCATTGTAGTGCTGGAAACGAAAGCTCTATGGGATCAATTCCATGCCCAGGGCACTGAGATGATTATCACAAAGACGGGTCGTCGCATGTTTCCGACCTTTCAGGTGCGAATCGGTGGCCTCGATCCGCATGCCACCTACATATGTATGATGGATTTTGTGCCCATGGATGATAAGCGCTATCGTTATGCATTTCACAAGTGGGTTCTAGACAGGAATGAGACATCAGTTGGGATCTCTTCTTAATGCATTGTTGTTGTCTTAATTTAATTGCAGTTCTTGTTGGGTGGTCGCTGGCAAAGCGGATCCCATTTCACCGCCACGTATTCATGTCCATCCGGATTCACCGGCCGCCGGCTCCAATTGGATGAAGCAGATTGTGTCCTTTGATAAATTGAAATTGACCAACAATCAGCTGGACGAGAATGGTCATGTGAGTTATGCTTTTTTTGCGTTTTGTTTATTGTGTGTGTAATTGTTTTAGGAAGGGAACATTTGGTGGCTGTGTATACAATAAATTGTACCACGAACAAATAACAAAAACAAAAATTTACAATTTACTACCACAATGAGACGAAAACCACTTTCCATGTGGAAAGCATCTTCCAGTCTTTTTTTTTTTCTTGGGTTAAGCCTGAAATGCTATAATTTTTACTCCATACAATGAAACTTTCAACAAATATATATTTTTCTCTCTCTCTCTTTCTATCTCTCTCTGTCTGTCTCCTTGTTTAGATCATATTGAACTCCATGCATCGATATCAACCACGTTTCCATTTGGTTTATTTGCCACCAAAAAACGCTTCACTGGATGAAAACGAGCATTCGAGCCATTTTCGTACATTCATATTTCCGGAGACAAGTTTTACGGCCGTAACCGCATATCAGAATCAGAGGGTGAGTTCACAATTATTATGTTTGTATATTAGAATTTTATTTTTTAAGGTTTTATTTGAATCAATAATAAAATCCTTTAAAATTGAATTTGATTGTCAATAATTGCTATATAGAAAACTGATTTACACAAGGTTTAGAGATCTTTGTCATTCTTTAAACCTCATACAGTGCCGCACAATTAAATAGGTTCACTTCGAATATTTGCACTGTGAATGACCATTGCCTGTTCAAAGAATAAAATCATTTTCATGGCAAACAAAAATAATTCATTAGCAATGACAACAAATTAAATTTATTGTGGCCTTGTTTTTGACCTTCTACGAAACCTATTTAGTTGACCTATGCTGTGAGACACTTAACCTATGCAATCAATGATAACTTAAAACTTATCCTTTCAAAAAGGCATAAATAATTATGCTTTTCGTTTTGTTTTTTTCCCCCCCGACATGCCAAAGCCAATTCCCATTTTCATTTATTTATAAATAGCAGCAGCCAAAACGAAATACACCCAGAAAGTATTTAAATTATTTATGTGCTCAATGTGGGTGTTAACAGTATTCTTGTTTTTCCTCCTCTCATACACCAACCCCCCCACTCTACCACCCGGTCTCTATCTCTCTTTCTCCTTCTCTATCATTTGCTGTGCTCCGCAAGACAATTTATTGCAAATAATTTTCATTTTTCTGATGGCAGCATTTTGCCCCGCTTTAATACCCTGCATTTTTTGCCATATAATCTAATGGAGTATATGAAGCTGAATAAAATGTAGAAGAAAAGTGGAGGAAGCCTTTGGCCTGCACTCAATAGGACAAAGGACTATCAATCAATCAATTCATGATCCATTTTGATTAGGTTTTTCAAATTAAATGTTTATGTATATTCTATCTGTAGTTTATAGGCTTATGTTTAATTAATTTGCATTAAAATTAGTCGCCATTTTGGCAAATTTTGTTAACCTATTCCATTTTTTTTTAATATCAGATCAAAAACAATTATCCCCAACTAGATTTACTTTAATTTTGAGACTTAATTGCAATTTGTTTAAATTTATGTCCAAAACTCAAAATCAAACAATCTGTATAAATAGGATCTCTTAGACCTCGATCCAAATACATATATTCTTAAGTATGCTGATAAAAGCCTAGTCCATAAAGGCTCATTAATATATATAGAATATTACCATACAAAAAACAGAGGGTATTCTCAAGTCGTTAGACAAATTGGCATTTGATTATGGAAAATTTGTTTTCCTTTTTGGCCTCTTCGGACTACTTATTATTATTATAATTGTTATTATTGTTCTTGTTGTTGTAAACATTTTTGAAATTCTTAACATATTAATTGTTATTTATTATTGTTGTAAAAATGTTTGTGATTGTGAATGAATTTAAAAAAAACGTGTTTTGTTTTCCGTTTTGATTTTCTTTTTTTCAGGTGACACAATTGAAAATATCAAGTAATCCATTTGCCAAAGGTTTTCGTGATGATGGGACAAATGATGTGTAAGTTTGAAATTTCATTTTACTAAAGCCCATCCCCAGAAGTATGCAATAAACACAAAGAGTTAAATTGACAATTGATGTGGTTTATCACATTTTCCAATTCAAAAGATAGTTCTAATCTTCGTTTCATCTAGATATATTTCTGCTAACTCTTGTTAGAAATTTAGAAACAAAAAATCAAAATTCTAGTGTACATTCAATTTGCTTTGCCCTGCTCTTCTGAAACTCTCAAAACTTCAATCTGGGCAGAGTAATCCAAGAAGTCAACATTCAGCCAATTTGTTATGAAATTGACCCACTTACACTTATGTGTTGCTGCTTCCTCCAGTTGTTCAAGTTTTTGAAGAGTGAAAGAAGAAGGCGGCAGACAGTTCGTCGACTGGCCAAAGATATTCCGGGAATTGCCGATGGGTCGCATCTAACAAAAATAAAACTAAAACCGAAAAAGCGAAACAATAACTCAAAACGCAAAGAACTTATAAGAAACGGCATCATCATCATTCTGCTCCTCCTCCTCTGCCTTCTAATCATCATGACGACGATGGGGCCAACTGACAGATGGGTTGGTGGCATAAACAAAAAAAAATCTTCCATCATGGTGTGTGTGTGTGTGTGTGTCTTCCTATAAACAAACCCAATGCAATTTGTTGTTTATAATCAAAAAAAAAATACAAAAGAAAAAGAAAAAATTAATGTTTATCAGAAGCAATTTTCAATTTGATTTTCATTTTTTTTTTTTTTTTTTGATTTCGTTTCCAGAACTAGTGGCAGTGGCAGCAGCTTGGGTATGTCCAGCATAAGTCATGAGAGTCAGGCTAGAATGAAGCAGCAGCAGCAGCAGCAGCAACAACAACCACAGCAGCAACAACAACAATTGAAAACCAAAGAGAGAGCAAATAGTTTTCAACTCAATTGCACGGAATTGAATGTTGATCAACAGCAACAACAACAACAACAGCAGCAGCAGCAGCAGCAACAGCAGCAACAACAACAGTCCATGCAATTGCCAGCCACGCCCTCAAGTAGTTCCGCCTCTGGGAATTCACCAGATCTATTAGGCTATCAAATGGATGGCAATCAAGTGCAGCAACAACAACAACAACAACAATATAACAATTATCAAACGCATAACTATTCGCAAACAAATCAATTTCATTTGCATCAAACACACAGCCATCCTTTGGCTCCTCCTCCGCCACATCATCATCCCCATCCGCATCCCCATCCCCATCATCATCATCATCAGTCGTTGACTCCACTTTCGGCCAGTTCAGGTTCACCGCCAGCGATTGCAGTGCCAATTGCTGTTGCCATTCCATCTGCCTGTTCCGCATCGGTCTCCTCTGTCTCCGCCAACAGCAACAGCAGCAGCAGCAACGGCAGCAGCACCACCAACACCACCAGCAACAACAACAACAACAACATAACACCTCCCACTTCGTCAACGACATCAAATGATGTACAATTGGCCAGCAGCATGTATTCGAGCATTGGCCAACCTTATGCCCAGGAGCAGAGTCAATTTGGTGCCATCTATCATCATCATGCCGCCGCCGCCGCCTATCATCATGGACACACTCACACTCACACTCACTCCACGCACACACACAACCATGCCCCATACGGCAATCCCTATGATAAGCTAAAGGTCACCTCTCGTCATGCCGCTGCCGCCGCCTATGGCATGTCCAGCTATCAGAGTTTCTACAATCCCACCGCCGCTGCAGCCGCCGCCGCTGCTGCCCATCATCATCAGATAATGCGACCCAATAGCTATATGGATCTAGTGCCGCGCTGAGAACAAAAAAAAACTCCCAAAAAGAACTCAAAACCAAAGTAAATCATTCAAAGTATTAACAAAAAAAAAAAAACAAAACAATTCGGACTATTATGCCATGCTGAAAAAATGGTTAATTAAGTAAACATTTTGCCAAAAAAAAAAAAATATTCAAAGTATTAAAAGTAATTTTTTTTTTTTGTTTTTTAAATGCATCTTTCTCAAAGTTATAATTAGATTTGTAAGTTAAGTTTATTTAAATAGTTTACTGTGTTCACTTTAAATCGCATAAAAAATAAAATGATGTAGTATTGTTTTTTTTTTTTTTTTTTTTTTGCTCTCTCTTTTATAACTTGTAGAAAGTAATTTTTGATGTACATAAAACAACAATAAAATGCAATAAAATATATAAACAATTAAGTAACACCAAGAAAACATAGCAAAGGTTTTTAATTTGTTTCTTCTTTATACAAAATGGTTGCCAATGGTAAATTTACACAACAACAAAAAATAGGAAAAGGAAATGGATGGTTGGGGGGAAATGGGAGTGGAGGGGTTGGGGGATGCATTCCTGTTTGTAATTGGCTCCACAATTTACCATTTTGTTTATGCCCTCGAAACTCATTCGACCCAAGAAGCCTGCTGCATTTTTTTGTTTTCCTTAAGATAAACCAATCAATGATCCAATCGAGCACCTAAAATGGTTCCTCCTTCTCCATCCCCTCCAGCAATGACTGCGACGACCTCTTTCCCCTTTGTTGTTTTCACGCCTTATCTGCAGCTATTAAAAATGAAAGTGCATCTGATTTTAGGTCCAACGACCTTTAATTACATTTTCTTAGTTATGGTTGCTATGTATTTAGTGATAGCAATTGAAATTGTATTTATGTTTCATACTCTGCTGACTGGAAAGTCATTCAGTTCAGTTCAGTTGCGCAATTTTCTATTATAGAAATGACTAATCATATTCTCCATACTGATAATCGAAAAGTAGAGGAATTCACTCCTCATCATCGTCTTTATCATCATCATCATCATCGATGGCTTTGTGTTCTAGAAAAGCTGTATGTCAAGTGACTCATTACTAATATGATTGATTATCCGTTTTAAATTTATAGTTATGACAAATATTAAACAATGGCAAAAGGTTCAGATTGCTCAGCAGGTAGTGGCGTTTCTTCTTGAAATGAGGAAAATTTCACCCAAGAGTTTACTTCTGAAACTTGTCCGATATTGACATCCCAGAATGATTTGCCTGGCCGATATCCTTTACCGAAATGATTTGCCAATTTCGACACTGAATCAGTTCAACGATTATTTTGTAATAGACTAATTTTAACCTTGGAGAGAGAGTTCTAAAATTGAAATAATAAATAAATAAAAGCAAATAAATTGCTCAAAATGCCCCTTATTGATAAGCGATTAAAACTATCTATTTTTTATTCGATTTTAATCGAAAATATAGCATTGGATAGAAAATTTAATTCACTTTCTTTCGTAGTTCAAAGAAAAAGTACTTTAGTATAAATTATAGACGTTCTCGTCCAAAAGACCAAGAAAACATTACATACGAAATTCAGAATTTGAATTAACAAATAATTTTGCTAGATCCACAACTTCTTCAAAGATTTTGTACTTTAAGCTGTTATATTATTTGATTTTCTGTTTGAGTTTCTGTTTAAATTCACCTGTAGAAAAAACTTTTACACACATTTACGGTTTATAATCAGAATACAATAAGCCACAAATTATTGAAAGAAATTCTTCTTTAAGTTACTTGAAAGCCGAAAAAATCAGAGCTAAAGTCAAAAAAAAACCTTAAATTTGTGTATATATAATCTTGTATATATAATCATTATATCCTCATTATATCATTTATTGGCGAAGAAGTTGGAGTACCTATATGAAATTCGGATTTAATTAAAACTGTCCCCTAAAAAAGGCCTAATAAATAACTAAAATGTTAAACTTTCTAACAATTGATATATGTATTAAGTATAATGCCTTTGTTGCCCTCGATTGGTTCTCGAAAAAGTAGCCAAATACACACATATATAGAAAAGTATCTATATATACATATATCCCGCACATGTCTTTTATGAATAGGGCACCAGTTATCATTAGTAACGTCACTTTGGATGATGTGCCCCCCTACCCCTCTGACCAGTCTCTTTCTCACAGAGAGACAAACGAAATTTTACACGTTGTCAAAGAAGAATTCTGACAAGCGATCAAAAAACAAAATAGACATTCATTAGTCGCAACACGGCAGACGGAAAATCCCGTGGAAAACAAAAAAAAAAAAAAGAAACCTAAGCATAAAATGACGTGAATATGGAGATTGATTATGAAACATATTGAACTTTGACCATGTCAAGAAGATAAAAATTGAACATCAAATAAATTGTTGCTCATCTTCAGGATCATCACAAAATCTATGTACCTATCCACCTTTAGCTTTCCATTTCCCTTAAGCCAAACGAAATGTTTCATTTTCTGTGTAAGCAATCGAGATATTTAATAACGCCATTTGTTTGTTGTTGTTGTTGCTGTTGCTGTTTTCCATAAATAAGAAACAAATTGGCATGCATTTGGCTTAAAGTCGTGGCTGATGGAGGTGAGGGAGGAAGACGAATGCATTTGCAATGGCAGAGAGAATGAAAAAGTGGAATTGTATGAGAAATAGAAGATACACAACTGACAAGAGGAGCACATAAATTTCTCAACACTTGCATAAAATTTACAACAACAACAACAACAACAACAATAACATCATCGTCATCAAGTCCCAAAACGAAGAACAAACAGATGTGTCGCCCTGCACCACTGCACCACCACCATCACCACAGCACCACTATAGAACAGAAAGTGGGGAAATACAAAATCCGACGGAAAAAAATACAAATTATGAAATTAATTTAAATTAGCTTACAAATTCATGTTATACTCCAATAATATTTAACCAATTTGCTTTAAATTTTAAAGGGGAAAATACTTGCAAATTCAAATCAATATTTTAAAATAGTAATGACAATACTATAAGCTGAAGAATTTGCTTTTGGCCCTACCTTAACTTCCTTAGTGGGATCCATGACAAACTTCATACAAATAATAGGGGATTCCCGTCCAGGATTTCCACCGAAAAAACTTTTTCCTGTGCGAGTTTCACTTCTATAAGTTGTGAATGATTTTGAATTGTCAGCAATCGTAGAATCGAATATAGATCTTCCAACAAATCTGAATCTGCTCTAAAGCTAATTTCTTAGAACTTATAAGGAAATATGACAAGATTTTAGCATCTATTATATTATTAAGACCGGACTTTTTCCAGTATTTACTGATGCTGAGAAGGTGAATCTCATACTGATGGATAACACGAGGAAATTGCAATTTACAGCCCTTTAACAACATGAGAATGAAGATGTCCATATAAAACCCTAATCTAATAGTAACTAAATAAACAAATATCATGGAATTCACTTTATGTGTCAATTGAGTTTTTAGGAACGAGAATTATGGACTCCAAGAACCATTAGAAAATCTAGTTCAACCAAAATCATCGTATAAGTATCGGTTTTGGGAATTTACAAAAGTATTGGGAAGAAAAACTTTATAAATGAGTCGGCTTAAACACAAAGCGTTTACATTTTCAATTAGTTCAAAATCTAGACAGATTAAAGAGGATAAATATGTTTCAAATACTTACTTTCACATTAAAAATGAAGTAAGTAAGTCGTCTCGCCGACTTGGATATACCATACACCAGTAAAACAAATATTTTAAATTTATAATAACCAATGCATTTTCGTATTTTTAAAAAAATCTGTTTGCATGCTTTTTAGAAGCATATCTTAGTATTTCGCTCACTCAAGCATTCGAGCACCCTAGCGCCCCCACCAGCCAACGGCCAACTCCGGCCATATGGAAAAACGTTCATATGCATAACTTGGCTATTTTTATTCCGATTTTGATCAAATTTGGTATTTTGCTGGATATTAGTATCAAATTTAAGTGTGCTAAATTTGATTGCACAAGGTTGAAAATTACGGGAGATAATCGAGTTTTTTCAAATTACGGGGGCGGAGGGGGGCGTGGCAAAATCTTTACACATCAAAACTGTGCGCAATTACTAGGCAAATATTTATACCAACTATGGTGTCTCTAGCTAAAATAGGTTTTGAGAAAATCTGTTTTATTTGATTTGCGGGGGCGGTAGGGGGCGTGGCAAAATTTTTATAAATACAAAATGTGCGCATTTACTAAGCAAATATACATACCAAATTTTGTGTCTCTAGTTGCTATGGTGTTTAAGAAAATCGGTTTTATATCATTTGCGGGGGCGGTAGGGGGCGTGGCAAACATTTGAAACAAACTCGATAAGCGTACATATGACACGAGTCTACATACCAAATTTGGTGGCTCTAGCTCTTATAGTCTCCGAGATCTAGGTGTTCATACAGACGGACGGACGGACGGACGGACGGACGGACAGACGGACATGGCTAGATCGTCTCGGCTGTTGATGCTGATCAAGAATATATATACTTTATGGGGTCGGAAAAGCTTCCTTCTGCCTGTTACATACATTTTGGCGACTTTAATATACCATTTCACCCTATGGGTGTATGGTATAAAAAGAAATGGGAAATAGTAATAAAATGAAGTAAGTAAGTCGTCTCGCCGACTTGGATATACCATACACCAGTAAAACAAATATTTTAAAGTTATAATAACCAATGCATTATCGTATTTTAAAAAAAATCTGTTTGCATGCTTTTTAGAAGCATATCTTAGTATTTCGCTCACTCAAGCATTCGAGCACCCTAGCGCCCCCACCAGCCAACGGCCAACTCCGGCCATATGGAAAAACGTTCATATGCATAACTTGGCTATTTTTATTCCGATTTTGATCAAATTTGGTATTTTGCTGGATATTAGTATCAAATTTAAGTGTGCTAAATTTGATTGCACAAGGTTGAAAATTACGGGAGATAATCGAGTTTTTTCAAATTACGGGGGCGGAAAGAGGCGTGGCAAAATCTTTACACATCAAAAATGTGCGCAATTACTAAGCAAATATTCATACCAAATTTTGTGTCTCTAGCTAGAATAGTTTTTGAGAAAATCGGTTTTATTTAATTTGCGGGGGCGGTAGGGGGCGTGGCAAAATTTTTACAAATACAAAACGTGCGCATTTACTTAGCAAATATACATACCAAATTTTGTGTCTCTAGTTGCTATAGTGTTTGAGAAAATAGGTTTTATTTAATTTGCGGGGGCGGTAGGGGGCGTGGCAAAAATTTTACAAATACAAAATGTGCGCGTTTACTAAGCGAATATACATACCAAATTTTGTGTCTCTAGTTGCTATGGTGTTTGAGAAAATCGGTTTTATATCATTTGCGGGGGCGGTAGGGGGCGTGGCAAACATTTGAAACAAACTCGATAAGCGTACATATGACACGAGTCTACATACCAAATTTGGTGGCTCTAGCTCTTATAGTCTCCGAGATCTAGGCGTTCATACAGACGGACGGACGGACGGACGGACGGACGGACGGACGGACGGACAGACGGACATGGCTAGATCGTCTCGGCTGTTGATGCTGATCAAGAATATATATACTTTATGGGGTCGGAAAAGCTTCCTTCTGCCTGTTACATACATTTTAGCGACTTTAATATACCATTTTCACCCTATGGGTGTATGGTATAAAAATGCGAGATCCATTAAATGAACAGAAAAGAAGGAAACATTGGCTTACTTTGTTTTTGGATATAGGGTTAAATATACCACTATAAAAAAGTAAAGATCGGGCCCTGTTCCTTGTCGAAGTCTCCTAACGAATCTTAACCTAAACATGTTTGTTCATCTAGATCTAGAGCTAGAGTCATTAAATTTGGTATATAGTCTCTTGGAATGTCTTGTTAAATCTTTGCCACGCCCCCTTTTAGCTTATTGTTCAGTCACATTTGCCATGCCTAACAACATACGTTAAAAAAACTTACAAAATAAACAAGACATTTTCCAGGCGGCATTTTTCTTAAATCCGATCCTGTTTGCAGTTGACAATTAAGTTACCTAATTAATTCTTCTTCAGGTAATAAGCCACTTTAATTACCTTTTACCTCTTTAATATATGCGAATTCCAAACCCATATCAGAATCATTTATGGTTTATGATTGAATTTTGCAAGCTATTTTCCATATGTTAAATGGATATTTTGTCGATGATTTCAATTGGTAAGGGGGCAAGCCATTGTAATGGCAATCAGCATGAAAATGACTCAATTTTTCATATGTCCCCCACACCCGCCCCCACCCCCACCCGACCGTGCTCGATAGGAACTCACTTCCTTTTTGGTTGCTATCAATTGCATCAACATGACTATTATCATTATCAGATCCGAATGCTGCTGCATATAACACACAAATCTGTTAACAGTTGGCAATAATTGTGTGGCAAAGCAACATTGTCTCAACTTATGCCCCTCCCACAGTCCCCCCCGCAATCCATCCACTCCCCATCATAATAATTTCTGTCCCTTTTGCACGAAGAAGAAAATGTTTGTTTGGCTATTTTTGGTGTCACCGACGACGATGCCGTCTTTTATTGTTTGGCCCGGAGGCTTCTACTTCGTCTCCACATTTTATATACATATATATACATATGTACATATATATTTGGGGTATGCTTTGGCTTCTTGTTTGGTTTTGGGTGAAGTGTTGTCATCGATAGCATTAATTTTGGTAAGTGCGTCCCAAAACAGATGCAGAAAGTTGAGCTGAGGAGTTGAACTGGTCTGGGGGCTGCTTTGGCTGCACTTTTCAACACAATTTTTATGGCACAACATTTTCAATTTCGTTTTTCCTGAATTATGCGCTCAATTTCCGTTGAATTTAATAAGCGGATGAGAAGGCAACTCCTCCTCCTTACAACTTCAATCTTCAACAATTTGCACTTTAAATAATACAAATAAGTACAAAAAATGAATTTTACATCATTTGTCTTTTCTTTGCTTTATTTTTTGTTCTTTTTTGTTTTATTACTATATCGTATATTTTGAGGACCCATAAAGATTGCAAGTTAACTTTGTTGCCCGGTAGCACGTGCTCCGCAGACTCTGGGACTGGGGAATGAGGGGGCGTGGCAGTCAATCTGTCAAATCTGCCTCTCAACACATCGCATCAAGGCGAGTCGAGCAGTTGTTGTCTTTAAAGGAAGGAAGGGTTCGCGTGCTGGATTTGTAACGGTTTGTCTTGCTTTCTTTCTTTCTTTTTTAGGGCTGCTGCTCCACTTGAGTCTTAACCGGTGCATGACATTCAAAGAAGAAGAACAATCACCAAAAAAAAACCAAAGGACGAAGTGTGTATACCCTTGCAGAGGTATACATATCCACTTCCTCCCTTAAAGGGCAGTGGTAAAAATATATAAATATATTAACTTCTATTCTGAAAGTCTAAACTCTCTTTTCATTTTGAAGAGATCTAGATCTTGGAAGTGAAAATATAATGGTAGGTAAAAACCAATTTTAGATTGATCTAGGTCTATATCTTTAGACCATAATAACTTATTTCAAGTTGATCTAGATGACTGTTGACCCTAGAGTCCTAAGTGTTCTAATATTATATTTTCATATCTGACTAATAATCTTTTGAGAATCCAGTCTTAAAATTAGAGAAATTGAAATCAGATTCTTTGTTTTTTATTGATTTTTTAAAACGACAATTGAATACAAATACAAATTATGATTTTCGTTCTTTAGTTTCAAATGAATTTTTAAGAAAGAATATAGGAACAAATTCTCCGTTTTCAACTATGTTAAGAATCTCTAAAAAATTCGAAAACAAATTTTCAAACTCCCCATTTTTCACTATATCTTCTTCGAGGTCTAAACTAAACTCTATGATTTCTTTTTAATTGGCCAATTGGATATAAACGAGAATAAGTTGTATTTTAATAATGATAATAAAATGGATTTCATATAGGGAAGATTAGATTATATATTACTTTTATTTGTTATATCAAGCGAGCTAAGAACTAATACTGTTTAAATTGTTAAGAATGGATTAACTATACATATATATCTTCAAGCAAGATATTGGGATTCTCTTCCTAAAGAGAATACCCTTGCCTTTTCTTAATTTTAAAAAATTCAGCCAGAAGATATTCAAATCTGTATTGTCCTGTTTGGAGAGAGAAATGCTAAAAATTATGCAGAACTAGAATTGTAAAATGTTTGGAAAAGTGACCCATTTTTCTTGAATTAAATGGAAATTTAGCACTAAAAAGTTATGAATTGCATGAAGAAAGTCAAGTCTTAATAATGAATCTAGTTTAAATTTTTAACAACTGGACAATAGCTTTTTATTTGATTCACTAGGAGTATGTGTATGTGTATGGAGAAAATATTATAATATTTTGATACTTGCTCAAGGAAAGACTCAAAAAAGACTCCTTTAGATGTTCAAAATCTGATTTATATATATATAAAGTTCAGTAACAAAATATAAGTCTAACGCCCAGGATGATTAAAAATGGGACTCTAAAAGGAGTCGAGAAGAGTTATGAAGAGAAATCGTCTTTAGTTTACCGTTTTATTCGAACAAAGGATCATCATTTAAGTTCGGAAACCTTTATCTTTATTATTTATTTAAGTTTGATGACATAAAATTACGTAAAAAGCGGCAAATGGTTTGCAAATTTTCTCTGTCTAAGGTGTAATTATTAAGTAAATAGAGAAAAAGTATGTGAGCTTATTTACAATAGATAAGGTCAAAATAAATAACAACTACTTGTAAGCCTACTTGTAATATTTGTTGTATGAAAATCAGATAAAGTGTAATGATATCAAATTGTCTATATCACGAGGATGATATGGCAAACTATGATACATAGTTTACCCTTCATTTCTATCTCTCTCCCTGATACAGTCTCTTTCTTTTATTTTTTAGACATAAACAGAGGCTCAAGTGTCAATAGTTGGCAGCATTGAAAAGCGAAGAAAACACAAAAACAAAAATGGAAAAACTAGAAAAAATAACTAGAAAAACATAAACATGGTTTCACTTTCAAAGCGATTAGCCACGGGATGCGCCTTGAATTTGTGCGGAAAATCGTATTAACAATAGCAACAACAAACATCAATAATAATAACAGCAACAACAACTGCAACAACAAAAACACTCATATCCATTGATAAGAATAACAACAACAACAACAACAACACAAAACATTTTGAATTGTCTCTGTCATCTGTGGCACTTGAAGATGAACAAACCTTCGAGGCCATTTGACACCATTCAAGATTTCAAAAATCGAAACACCAGGCGGGACAAAGGACCTACCGCAGTGAGGGAGGGAGATAGACCGAGAGGGAGAGAGAGAGAGAGAGTGGGAAGAAGGGAAGGGAGGGAGGAAGGGACCTGACCATAAACTATTCCAAAATTTTCATTTTACAGTGGCAGACGTGAAACTCATTTGGTTACCACTTGAATTTTTATTTCTTTTCCCCATTCTCCTTCATGGCTGACCATTATTACCCTCACTCCCTGTAGATCGAAATAAAATGTGTAGAATTACATTTACTATGTATATGTATACTATGATGATATTTTAGTAAGTAATTCCAACCAAAGTCAAAGAAACCTAAATCAATCGTTTAAAAGATTTTGCAAAGTATTTGGAATCTTATCTTTCAAATGGTATATCAAATTCAAAACCGAAATTGAAACTTCCCTCCAAATTAATAATTTTGTTGTTATTCAATATACGATTAGGTAGAATAATTAAGAGTTTTGTTCCTTTTATTTAATTGAGTATTCATTCTAGTCTGATCTAAAACTGCTCTCTGATTCAGTTCGAAAACACTAATAATCTTTACCGTTTAAAGTTAATATAAATCTAAACAATACTTTATAAAGTGGAAATACCGTAATTCTTTTTACATTTTACTTTATTAAGATCCAAGTGAATTTTAAACTGTTTTTTGTTTTTTATATTTGAAAATGTAAATTTACAATGTTAGTATACAAAAAAAGTGAAAGATCATAAAAAATATGAAAGTTACATTGTCAGTAGATTGTCAGTAAGATTTATCCGCCCATGAATTATTAGTTTAAACAAATTGTTGACAAAAGTCCGAGTTTAGTACTTCTTGAGCACCCCTCGCTTGTGTACATACATATCACACTTGTCAATTAAACCTACGAGTGTTAGTTTTCAGCATTTAGCACTTGATTCGTCCAACTGAATGCTTAACCTTTGTTTAGTTTATCATTATTATAGATTATTATATGTATATACATACATTCATATGTTTTGAGGAATGCTTAAATGTATTTGATAAAACTTATTTAACTTTAATTCTTACTCACAGTTGTATATAACAATCGTGTTTCCTTACATGCACCTATCTGTTGGCATTTTGACCGGAAAAGAGTCATTCGGAAATGATGAATATATATAATTTGATAACGTATAATTTTGATAACAAAAAAAGTAGGGGAATGGTGAGAAAAAAGGGGCTTAAGAATGTCATAAGGAAAGGCATGAACAATTTGAATTGTGCTCTTTATCAAAGTAAACCAACAAGAAAAAGGCGAGGGCTGACTTTACGGAAAGGTGCCAAATTTCGCTATACGAAATGGCAAGTTGTTAATTAACTCCATCAACCTGGCACTTACTTCACCTAACTTTCCATTATAAAACGAAATTGGTTTAGAATTTGAAAATTTGCATTTGCTTATGTAATGTATTTAATGTGCTTTAAGCAAGTGAAATGAAATGCTCTTATCTAATTTTTTAACAATCCAGGCCACAGAATTGGCTCTAGGCTGTTTCCTCAAAAATCAATTGTTAATTTGTGATGGATTGTCAAAAGTATTTCTCCTAACCACCTGAATTGATTAAAATTACAAATTTAAGCTCGAAAAATTTGCATTTACATCAGTGCCGGATTAGAAAATGTCACGGGTTTCGCGCCTGTCAAATGGGTTTTTTATCCCTTGCGTAACTTGTCAAATTTTAAACGATTTTCAAAAGATATTAGATATTTCTTATGACTTTCACCTAGACCTACTCCAAGAAACACATTTCAATACTTTGTTTTATCGGTTCCGAATCGATCTTTACTCGCTAATCAGTTGACACCTTCACAAAGTCATTCAACTACAGTAAGACCTCGATGTAACTAATCTGAGGAGATTCTGAATTATGGCTATAGATACTTAAAAGTACTTATTGCCAACAAGACAATTCATTTTAAAGCGGTTCCTTATATAGGAGGTTTGACTGTATTTGACTAGTTTAGATTTCATTTTCTGTATCTATTTTTAAGCCAAGGTACTCATTACGTATTTGCTTCTGTGAAAACAATTATTTCAATTCAAAGGGAAATCAGAGAGTGAAGAAAAACAAATATGCACAGTGTCAGATAGGTGCCAAGAGCGGGGAGCGGGGAGCGCGAACCAGCAAAGGAGTGAGGGGGGGATATTGACTGTGACATGCTGAATGTGTTGATGCATTTATGCCGATCTTCCGGTGGTGGCTTCTTTGGGTTTGTGTGTTGAGAATGTCCTCCTCGTAACTCGTCAATTGCTGCCACTTCATAAATATCGCAAAAAAAGACCGACTAATTTTATATACATATATGTACATGCATATATAGTACATCAGATCAAACGTTTTTCCTAAAACAACAACCACAACACTCACTATATTGTTTTTATTAAATTTTTTTGGGAAATTTATTGGCACAAAACAAAAAAAAAAAAAAAACTTTTCAATTTTGATTGATCAAAAAAAAAAAAAAATTTTAATAAAATTATTAGAAAAAAACTTTAAATTAAAAAAAAATGTACATCAATTGCTCTTTTTGCTGTTTAATATATTAATTATAGATACGTTATTTGATAGGGCGAGGTAGGAGGGAGGGGGGAATTACAGCATCAAGGCGGCCAACATGCTGGCAACCAACAAACTGATCTGAACCACAAAAATGGAGCTGCTGTCACGTGCCAATGGAATTAACGTATCATTGTAGGGAAGGAAGTTGCAGCCACGCCCCTCGCATGTATAACAATTGCCATCCTTGACGCACTGCTTATTGGCCTGAGCAGTTGTCAAGCATCCACGTTGGAATGAACCACTGACCGTGCGATTGCTATTACGGATATAGCATTTATCGCCGATCTTATAGGTGGGGCAAATGGTCGATTGGGCATACACTTGGGTGGCGCACAATGAGTCGGTCGAATTGCCCGAACACTGGAGACACTGGGCCCGAGAAGTGGGGAACACCTGGCGATTGCATCCCTCCAGGAAATTGCAAGTGACACATTCCAATTCATTGTGGCAGGCATTCAATGTGGCATTGTCCAAATCGCTGGCACATCCACGAATGGTGTATCCATCTGGGAAAACAAGAAAAAACAAAAGATCAAAACAAGTCACATTGAAGACTTCAATACAAAGTGGATCATTTTCCATTTTCACCAGACTAATTTTTAAATTTGTATAAAACTATCAGATTCTATTAAACTAAAGTTCTTAATTAGACTAACTAAATTTTAAGATTATTTTTGTAAAAAATCCATTTCTTTGATAAATTTCTAAACAGTTTGATTCAATTAAAATTGCATTTTTAGTTTTTAACAATTTTTAAAGAGACTTTCAATAGTTATGGATTGTAGTAAAATTTTATTAAAAACGACAGACAAAAAATAACATTTCTCGTTTTCAAAAACTATTAAAGGATAAAAAAATGTCCAAATAGGATTGCCATTAGCTTTCTTATTAAGGTTTTTAAATTCTATTTTCCTATTGCCATGTAAATATAAATTATTGTACAAAATCTTTCCTTATTTAAACTAATATCTCAGGTAGCTTTAATATTAGAGTTTTCAAAATAAACAATTTTGTTTTTAGCTTTGCAATCTTTACTTCGAGGCATTGCTGGGAGCTAATTCTTAAATTATTTTTTTTAATTTATAATTTATATATATATATATATATGTATATGTACTTACTCTGCACACGTACATAACACACCGAGCTGGAATTAGTGCATTCTTTAGCCAATATATTTAAAGGATCCGTGGCGCAACGTTCTTCAGTCTTTGAATTGCACTGAACACAACTGTCTATAATACGAGAGAAAGAGAGAGGGGAAGAAAGAGAGAGAGAGATAGAAAGGACAATCAGAGATGTAGATAAAACAAAATTAGAAGTGTGTGAGAGAGACGAAATTTTTTCAGTCTATATTGTATATTGAGTCATAGTTTTTGTGGAAGCTGATAAGACCAAAAGTTTTCATGCTTTCAACTCTTTACTCATACTAGTTTAATCGATACTTATCAACTGATATCCCCTATCTGGTTAGCAAGCCGAGCGATTATTTCAACATACCATTTAACCAAAAAATAAGAGTATACCTATATTATATAGGTATATATATGAAATTTCACTAGTTTTTGTCCAATTAAATTCAAATTTTCATAATGTTTAGCTATAACCCTTCTATCCAGTGGGTACAGTTTATGTTTAATACATATATGATTTAATATAAATATTTGTAGAAAAATTGTCGAGGCCACGGTTACACATTGAACAAGTTCTTAGTATGCGGCAATATTTTTTCAATTTTTATGCCACATGGGTTATCTTATCTATGCATAGCAGGTACTCTTTGTACTTATATAATATAACCACTTCTTTTAAGCAAACACCATTAAAAAATATGTAAAATTCAAATTAAACATTACCACAATTGATATAGGCAAAAAAGGCAAAAAGAGCCAACACCGACAAAATTGTTTTCATTTTTAATGATTTGTTAAAAGTTATATCTTGTAAGTTAACAAATTTCTTAAAAAGAAACTCCTACTCGAACAATAGTTAATTATATACTGACTGGAATTGTTGAAATTAAGCTTTGGACATAACTGTGCACACATATAGAAACGTATAGAAACGTCATACTGAACAAACAATAGATAAGAATACATCTACATATATAATATGTGTATATGTATATAGAGGCAGGTGTATATTAGTTAGATGGCTACATACATAGCTTTATTTTTAACTGTTGCCGAGTGATTGGTATTTGTAATTGAGACCAGATAACAGACATGAAATTAAATAAAAATATACAAATACATATGTTTAGATTATGTGTTTAAAATATGATAATTGACTGGAACAGCTAGAACGAAATGGGAGATAGAAAATTAAAACTTGGCGCTCAAAAGTCATTTACAATTTCCTAAGCGAACGTCTATCGATATTCATCGTTTAGGCCCACATATTTGCAACAGTATGGCAACACTATTAGCTCACTGCTGCCAAAATCGACATGTGTAAACACTATCACTTTGTAATCCATCAATCCTACAGACTAACAATTACGATAATTTAGTTTCCATTTATATATATATGCTCTGGACTCCTGACGTTATATGTATATGATTGATTTACTGGACCTGGATCTCATCAGATTATCACCCTAGTGCCATATAATAATGACTCTGTGCATCAGTGACTATTGGCAGCAACGACACTTTCATGTTCTTCCGCCACCAGAACCCGGCTGGATTACAATCAAAAGCCACGACACTGTCACTGATGGAGGTCATGGTAAACAGAAACGACGGCTCAAGCTTCAAATGGATGCCATCACGGGAAACTATTGGCTCAAGGAGCTACAGCAACAACGTGTATTGGCCCAAAGGTTAATAATGGACAATGGTGTCGATGTGATTTGGTTGGAATTGCATCCACCCGGAAAGGATACCATTGATTATAAATGGGCTGATATGCTAGCCTTAACCATTTGGGAGCATATCGAGGTGGAGCATATGATGTCCTGGCTATCGACCCTAGGCGGTGGATTTTCCGCTTTAGGTGAACAATTTGAAAGATGTGTGAGTAAATGTCTCCTCCCTCTCTCTCACCCTCTTATTGCTCTCTCAACGCCACTTAATTTATCCCATTTATCTGTATATTTCCTTTGATCTTACTGAACTTACATTAGTCTCGTTGACCATATACTCATCCAGCAGTTTATATATGTAGCAGGAGCCTTGGAGCCGGCTTGTTAATATTTTTTTGAGTAGATAATATTATACATATTTACTATTCCATCAATTACTAGATGTTTTCTTTTATATATGAATCTTCTGTTTCCCTTTCTAATTTCTCTCTCTCTCTCTCCATTCATCCAGGCTGAAACTGCTGGCAAAATCTCGTTAAAGCAACTTAATATTGGCCTTCGTCTGGGCGATCCTTTCCTGCAGGCGCGGTGTAAACTATACTACAGCATATCCCTAATCCAGCGTGGAAAACTGCGTCAGGCCAAGCACTTGATACGCAGTCAGTATCAATTTGCCAAGGCCAATGAGGAGGCGGATCGACGCCTATTACGTATGTGTCGTGGTATTTGGTTGCGTCTGCAATTTGAATACCATGAGAGATCCAAATTGGCTGAACAAAAAGGCATTTCATAGTACCATACCATACAAACAAACAAACAAAAAAAATGGAAAGGAAATGAGTTTTCAGTTATTGCAGATCAAATGTGTTTTGTATTCAATAGTATGTATATTTATTTCGTTAATATTTTGTAATGTGTATACGTAAAAAAAATGCATTTACATTTTTAAAAAATGGAGAGGGGGGACTCTGGTGGGTGATAATTGAATAATCCTTTTTGCGCATTAAGAATATAATATAAAAAGAGAATAACTTAAAGAGTATAAAGTAAAAAAATATAGAAGGGAGAAAACAAACATAAGGTGACAGGAGATGAGGGAAAAAAAATGGCAGAAAAGAACATAAGCAAAACAAAAATTAAACTACGTTCTTTTCTTTTTTTTCATTACACTTTTTTTTTGTTTTTTGTTTTGTTGTAAAGTTGTTTGCATGCTTAGCGGTTTATTATTGTTGTTGTTGTTGCTGCTGTTGTTGTTTTTATTGTAAAGCTTTTCCCATTTTCTTTTATGGTTTATTGGGCCAAAGTGCCCATGGGATCCCAGGCGGGCAATACAATGGGATCCATATCAAAGACACGCAAAACATCCTCCGGTACATATTTCTTATCAACGACGACCTCGAAGCCAAACTCTCTAAACCAATCGGCGCACATAACCAAATAGCCCTTCTCGCCGCGATCCTCACCCCAGGAGTTTTCCACACGCAATTTCTGGGCAGTGCCGTTTTTCTGCAATAAAAACAAAAACGATGTGTTTTTCCTCATTTTCATTCACTACAATTTTTACTCACATCCACTGAGACAGCTGTAAAGACCATGGCATGCGTCATTGCGGATTCACCATAGATGAGACGATCGGCCTTAGACAATGTAGTTTGTATATCAATATCAAAGACCAGCTTAAAATCATGTCTATACGATAGAGGTTTTGAAAAAAAAAAAAAAGGAAAAGATAGAGAGGAAAGAGGCGTATGGTTAGCAAATTCAAATTTGACAAATTAAATAAGAAATTTTATCGCATCTTCTCTTACACATCCATATCTTCGATGCCCTGCTTAGAGGCAAAACGTTTGCTAACCTCACAGCCAAACCAGACGGGCTCACCGGCCTTTAGGGATTTCGTCACCATGGCCAAGAGTAATTCAACCGATTGATTATTATAAAGCACTGGTCGACCGCCAACAACATTGCCAAGACAGTCCACAGTGTAGGCCTGATCGTAGCTACTTGTCGGACGGGGATCAGTGACGAGGCACACTTTATCCTCCACATTGAAATGCGGTTTCACATAACGCTCATAGAATTCCAGCGAGCTAACTGGTCCAATTGATTGGTAATTCTTGCTCTTATCATAATATTCCCAGGTGAAGGTTTCAGCCGGTATGCCCAGACAAATGCCAACAACTTTATAAATTTCCGACATTTGCTCTTGTATCAAATTGGTAATTTCCTCATCGGTTGGTTTCTTTTCCATTAGGACACGCAGGTGGCGGGCATATTCCCGAAGCTAGAAAATAAATTAACATTTATGTTAATTTTTTTGTTTGATGGAATTGAATTGAATTTTGTCGTTTTGGTTCAACTCACCTTACTCTTCAATATGGCATTCATTCGTATGCTGGACTCACAGCTAAAGCTCTCCGGGAAACATTTCTTTGGCATTAGACCATGTTTGGCTATCAAATTGACAAGCATGTCCCATTGACCTCCATCTGATGTGGGATCGAGCAATAGGAATGATACCAAACGACCATCGACGTTCTCGCCACGTTGCGCCGTTTTAACAATGTTATTTAGAAAATAATTACAACGTTCAATTTTATCCCAATAGAAGAGGAACGACTGCGAGAATTCAAATTCATCCAAATTGTAATTCTTCATGAACGGCAATCGTATGCAATTTAATGCCGCAAATAGCCAACAGCGACCCGAGCTACGTTGATTCGTCACCGGTTTCCCTTCCGTTTCCACTTTGTAGTTGAACACATGATTCGTTGTCTCCAGGGTTTTACGTGACAGGCAAACATCAAATGGATCGACACGGGAGCAAACATTTTGGGCTAATATATTTTTCGGTTCCTGATAGAAATTCTTTCGCCATTTGCCCAAAAGATCTTTCGTGATGGCGCTATTGGAGGTGCTTAGGTTAAGGCCATTGCCGCCACCACCGCCATTGCCGCTGGTGGTGCCGCCTTTGGTATTGGTGTTGATGTTGCTGTTGTTGCAGGCATCGGTTGCACTTGTATTGTCATCAGCTGCTGCTGCAAGTAAAGGATTGGAAGGGGAATCGGGACGTAACGGACCCGCTATTGAATGTACTTGGGTTTGATTTTGTGGCGAATTATGATCTAGCATCTTGATAGTTTTGCTGCTGCTGCTTCTGCTTCTCAAGTGGATCTTGAATTTTTGATAATTGATAATTTGCGTTTTTTCTTGATTTCGCTTTGCCGCCGCCACAAGGCTTAGAGATCGCCTGAAAGTGGCCAAATTAACTGCAAAGCCACAACCGGAGAGAACCAACAAACAAAAATTTATATGTATTTATATATAAAAACTATATAATAATGCATGTGTATGTTTTAATTTGAAAAAGAACAAAAAAACCAAAAATAATTAACCTGAATACATATCTGTTCTGTTTATGTTTTGGTTTTAAATACATAAATTTCATAATTTCATCCCATACATTTAAAAACAAAACAACAAATTAAAAAAAAGACAACACAGCATGAAAGGAATGCCTAAGCCTACTCAAAAACCAGGACCAGGATTAGGTGACGTCAGAACTTCTCCAAATCCGGCCCTGCTTAAACGATCCACCAGTTGTACAACTTTTTTTTTTGACTAAAGAACCAAAAATATTCTCAATCCTTGCAAATTTATCAAGTGATCTCTATATGCTAGATAAGTTTATGACAAATGAAATCTCAAATAAAATTTTTCAAAATAACATAAGAACCAGGTTTATATTAATTTTTCATAAATAAATATTAATATTAAACATTGTAGTTATCAAAAAACAAGACAAAAAACTAAAATACCTTAGTTTTTAGAATGTTTTGAACAATGTCTCGTTCTCATAGAAAATTCTCTAATAAACATTAATTTTATTCAAAGTTAATAAATCATATAATTTGTTAAAAATATTGACTTTTCGTTATAAACCTTTTTTGTTCTTTACATTTCACTTGAGAAGTGAAAACAATAAATTACTCACAACAGTAAAGAAATAAATTTCAAAATTAGAACAAGTCTAAATTATTGGTGCTAAAACTGTTATTAGCGAGACACTGAGACTGACTAATTAAAGATGATTTCATCATCATCATCTCCTTATGCCCTACTGTCATTTTACAATGTTTTAAAGTTAATTTTTTAGTTAAAAATATACAGTGAATTCCAATTATAATGGTCATTATATAATGATACTTTAACATGACCATTTTAACATGTTTTATAGAATCAAATCTATTCTGGGCTAAATTCGAAAATGTTTTCCAAATGAGTTTACCTTGAAGCTAATTTAACCTTGATCCTCTATAAGTAAATAGTCATTATTTACGGTCCCTGATTGCTACTAATATTCGTTCTAAACCACTTTGTATGAAAATCAACCAAATCATTTTGTATATATCGTTAAAATCGGTAAATCAATATGACTAATAAGCGTTACGTACTATTAAAACCACAAAAACTAGTAATTTTTTTTTAAATGTAAAATTTTAGTTTAAATGTTTTTATATATTTTTTGTCAAGCCAATTTGTCATACATATGTATTTGACTTTTTGATGTGGGAGTGTTTTCATTTTATTCCTTTTTTTTTGCTTTGTATTCGTTTATGATGAGTAAGTAGTAACTTAAAGCATGTAACTGTAGTTTGTAACTTAATTTAAAAAGTATATATACATATGTACATACACATATCTTAACGAGAAGGGGAAAAACAGTCGCCTATTAAAAATTGAGAAATTGAAAAGCGTCAACAGCTGCCGGCCATTAACATTTTCCTGCATGTGTGTATGTCCCTCTCTCTTTCTGTATGTGTGTGTGTGTGTCCGCATATATTCGTATGTATTGTACTTTGGATTTTGTGCGTCTTGCTATTTGAAATTGCTTTGTTAATTTAACCCAACCAGACTCGGCACTAATAAGAGTTTTTTTTTGTTTTGTTGTTGTTGTGTGAAATTTTCTTTTGTTTGCTCTCTGATTGGAAGAGTGTGAAGGGGATTGGTGGTAGGGGGAGGTTTTTGCTGCTGTCTGATAAGAAATACACATACTATTATTTTATGGTACAATTTAAGAAAGCGAAAAACAAATTAACTATCTGCTAGAATCAAGAGTGAGAGACGCCCATACAGGCGACGGCGCGGATTGCGAAGAAGACGACTTATCTTTACAGTTATAATCTGTTAGAATAAGAGTGAAAGAGAAAATGGAATAAAACCAGTTTAACGGGACTCATGCGGTTGTTTTTAGGATTGACAAGGGGGTTTAGGGGGCGGCAGCGGGAGATGAGATTTTTTTTTTTTTTGCTTAAAAATGCCGTTTTCAAAAAACTTTCGCCTAAAGCCGGCGAACTCACACACAAGAAGAAAAAAACAAAAAAATCTAAACAAACCGTAACGGGAAGAAAAAGGGTTAAAAACCCGTTTGACAACTTTTTGTTTGACTGTTTGTGGCTGTTGTGGGTACGCAGATGTGTTTGTGTGTTGTGTGTGTGTTGGTAAGTTTGCTTAAAAGAGAGATAAAGCAAAAAATAAAACGAAAAAAACAAACTAAAATTTGGGTGAAATTTTACTTTCATTACGGCGTCTATATTTGATCGTTTTGTTGCTACGGAAAAAACACACACACATTCGCATTCATACACGCGTATATGTATACATATGTATATACACTCTTAAATGCACTTGAACAAAGTGACGGGGGCGGGGTATCAGTCCCCCACCCCCACACACACAAAGAACGGCAAAATGCAGCTACACATCATATTATAGTTCTTCTTTATTATTTTTCAATTAGTTATGCTCCTTTCCCTACTTACACATGCTGAATTTTTTTCTCACTTGGAACTACTAAAAATTTACTTTTCACTTAAATTTTGTTGTCTTTGTATGTGGGCGATCGTAATTGTGTTTGTATACAAATACAAGCAACTTTTACCGACCGCTTATTTAAATGCACAATAAATTCGCCCAGCCCCCAATTGCCAATTCGCCCAGTAAGTTGCCAATTCGCCCAAAAATGAAAATTCGCCGCAACAATTTCGGCTGTAACAAAACGAATATTCGCCGTAAATTGTATAATCGCCTTAAAAAGTGAATATTTTCGCTCCGCCAAATTGGATCTTTTCGCCGAACCAATTCGCTTCGCCGATTATTCGCTCCGATAATGTCGATAACGATAGCATGAGCTTAACAGTAACGTTCAGTGTGGGATAATGTCTAATGGTGGCAGCTGATTAACAGTGTTGCTAAAGTCACAAACAAAAAGAAAAAATTAATAATAACAAAGCGCTGATAAATAATTTCCCGCAGAAGTGTCTAGCAATTCGCAAACACGGCTGGAGCTGTGGTGAACAGATTATAGAGATATACTATATATACATATACAAAGCACCAACGACTACGCGTCATTCTCATTGTTTAGTGTTATTTTTCTTTCTTTGTGTCGGCCATTTTGATTAAAAATGGTTCGAAAAATATATTTTCTATTTTTGATGGTCGTATCCCTCACCATGTACGAAGCAAAGGACCATTTGCTGTCGGACGACTTTATTGATTTGGTGCGCGGAAAAGCAAAGACATGGACTGTAAGTTTAAGCTGTATTAGATGCAGCTGCCTTTATAAGTAATTTACTTAATTCCCAAATTGGCCATGTTTTCTTGCAGGTTGGACGAAATTTCCATGAATCTGTATCAGAGAAATATATACGGGGCCTAATGGGCGTCCATCCTGATGCTGATAAGTTTGCTTTACCCGATAAAACAGAGGTTCTTGGCAATATCGTAGAAATCTCTGACTCCGATATACCCACAGAGTTTGATGCCCGTGAAAAATGGGCCAATTGCCCAACCATTGGAGAGATCAGAGATCAGGGTTCATGCGGTTCATGTTGGGCCTTTGGAGCCGTTGAGGCCATGTCGGATCGCGTAAGTGCGCCACCTTACTCGCTATTTGCTTATACCTTTACCTCTCCCTCTATAGTTGATTAGATGAGTTGCTTATCTTGCCAGTTGTTGTTGACATTCATATCGATTTCGAACTGCCTTTAAAATTGCGTCGTCTCTTTTTTTTTATTCGCACAGGTTTGCATTCATTCCCAAGGCAAGGTGAATTTCCATCTCTCGGCAGATGATTTGGTCTCATGCTGTCACACCTGCGGCTTTGGTTGCAATGGCGGATTTCCAGGAGCCGCTTGGAGCTATTGGACACGCAAAGGTATCGTCAGTGGTGGCAACTATGGATCCCAACAGGTGAGCACTGATGGGAAGAGATAATCATTGCCATCATAAATATACATATGTACATATATTACTCATTTGTGCCCAGGGTTGCCGCCCCTATGAGGTTGAACCATGCGAGCATCACGTAAATGGCACACGCCCACCATGCACCGGCGGCAGTACGCCCCGTTGCCAGCATTTGTGCGAGCCTAGCTATAAGGTGGACTATAAAAAAGATAAAAACTTTGGTTCCAAATCCTATTCGATCAAAAATAATGTACTGGACATACAGAACGAGATTTTGAACAATGGACCCGTGGAAGGAGCCTTTACCGTCTATGAAGATTTAATTTTATACAAGAGCGGTGTCTATCAACATGTCCATGGCAAGGAGCTGGGAGGTCATGCCATACGCATTCTGGGCTGGGGAGTCTGGGGTGATGCAAAAATTCCCTACTGGCTAATTGCAAACTCGTGGAACACCGATTGGGGTGATAATGGATTCTTCCGCATTCTGCGCGGCGAGGATCATTGTGGCATTGAAAGCTCTATATCGGCTGGTTTGCCAAAACTATAGACAAAGAAACATTCAAATACCAATAGCACATATATACTTTAATATTATTCATAAACAACAAAAAAAAAGAGAAAAGAATACCTCTTACGACATATGTATGTATGTACATACCTAGAGCAAATTAGTTAAATTAAATCGATAAATAAACTCTGACACAATGTAAACAAACCACAATATTTTAAAAAATAAAAAAAGACGCAACCTTTTTGTTATATTTATACTTAAACTTGCCTTTCGATTCTGGGATAGTTTTATGTGAAAACATTTGAGTAGTTAAATGAATTTCATTTTGAACGATCCCCAAAAGAAAATTGCATGATAATTTTGTTCACCTTAGCATTTGCTTTTTTATTTATTTTAATTTTTATTAGTTTTTTCATTTTGTAACATCAAATAGAACATTTTGGTATTTTCCAAGAACCTTTTTTTCATTTATTTATTTATTTATTTTTTTTGCTTGAATAATTAACTGTATTATGCATATGTATATATACTTTTTTCTATTGCATTTCTATGCAAATAATGTATTCAAAACATCCCTTGGCAGAACTAAAATAATTAGCAGTAAGAATTATTCTTACCGGTTATGAAATGTATAGAAGCTAATTTTGGCGCCACTTGCAAAAAGTTTGTAAAACAAACACAAAAATGTTGCTCAAAAGTCACTTAATAAAATAAATAAATTGATATTTAATGCTTACTGTATTAAGCACTTCTATTCTGATCTAATGAAAATCGATCACACATAAATTATTTGTTTTTAAAAATTGTTTCTTTTTTTATTTTTTGTTTTTTTTTTCTGTTGGTTTTTATATAAACTTATATGTACATATATGTAAAATTTTACGTTTTTATTGTTGTGTATTGTATATATGTATATGTAGATAGATATAGATATAAATTATATAAAATACATGGATAGGTATTATTATTAATAAACGTTGAGTTCTTCTTTTCTCGAATTGCTAGGTATACAATAGAAATGTAAGTGATCATCAGTATATTATTTATAATTCTTTTTGGAAACAAACAAAATAATTGATTTCTTTTTAAATATTTACATAGAATATGTGACTTGATATTAGCTGCATACATCTCTCCAATATAAACTATTAAAACTATTAAAATTGGCATAACGTATGCTCCTCTGCGCTATCCTCATCATCTGCAAACCATTTTCGCATCATTTCCTTTAATATATATAGAGATATGTACATTATATATAATGAATGAATTGCGTGGGGTTGGTGGGTGGTGGGCGCAGTCGCAAATACATCAATACATAGTTATATATGTATGTATAGCTAGTATATAGAAGTTAACACGATTTTGTAACTATTAAACCTACGTCTATGATATTTCTCTAGCATGTCTAAGGGACCAGTCGAAGATGTTACTGTTATACAATCAAACAAAGAAAAAAAAAAAAAGAAATGGAAAAAATATTAACACACACACACACACACACAACATTCATAATACATATAGTAGCGTTATAGTAATTAATTTCAAATTTCGCCTATACACATAATATATATGTACATATGTATATAGGTGATGGTGGTCTCAATCATTCGTGCATTCGGTTCCTGAACTCATTTTCCGTCTCCAATCTCGATATCTCTCTCGTTTCCTTCAATAGGGCCGTCCATTGGTTGTGTTACCATAATATGATGGACGATCGGGCAGTTTGGGTGGAGCATTCATACCCGGTCGGCTATAACAAAATTTGTACATTCAATTAATATTTGATTCAAGGCAACTCTTTTTCTCAAGAGACTCAATAGAAACTAAAGTGCCAAAATTAAATTAAATATATATATGTGTGAGTGAGAGATTGAATAACATAAGCGAGAATATTATCATTTTAATTATTATTTAAATAGGGATATATTCAACTCACCAGCAAAGACAGCCAACTTGTAATCAGTAATTAGTTCTTTGAGTATACATATATGTTACATTTTGAAAGAGACAAAACAGTGAGCGGAATTGGGGCGTTGGGGAAAAGCGAGAAAGACAGACACAAAGGGAGGCAAGAGAAAGAGATAGCGAGCAAACCAAACACCAACGTTGCGATGATCGTATGGATGTGTGGTGAATTTAGTTGAGTTGAGGTGAAAGAATGGCAATCCGTTCAGTCAGACTTTATTGCAAAGATCCATGAAACTTCTCTAACTTCTAAAAATATTTCCCACAGTAGGCGAACCCGGAGGATAGTACAGGAAGGGTATAAAATAACAAGAGTCAAGCACTTTATTTTCTTTCTTTAATATATATATATATATATTGTTTTTTTTTTTTTTTTTGTTTTATTTATAACACACTGTCGTGTTTTGTTTTATTTTTGCTTTCTTTCTCATACTAGTTGTTTTGACATGCGTTTTTGTTTTAATACCTTTGTTTTTGTTTTGCAGCGCTTTCAATTATCATGTTTTGTATATATAGCATTTTAATACTCTCTCTTTTTCACTTCTAACGATTTCCTTATTCTTTCTGTTTTCTTTTTGGTTTTCTTTCAATAAACATAGTTTTTGGTGCTACATGTTGTGTGGCTTTAAGAAGGACGAGGAGGGGGAGATTTTTAAAGTTTCGCATATGCATAAATATATATGTAGTATATATATATATATATATATATATATGTATAATATTTATTTGATTTCTCATTATCATAACACGACAAAGACAAGACAAATGTGCTTGAAAAAATTCCATTTTGTTTTTTTTTTCCTTCTGGTTTGGGATAGCTTTTTGTTTTGATAGATTAAATAATTAGTTAGTTACTTATTTTTTTTTCCACTTTTTAGCATAACGCATATGTTTATACTTTTTTTTTTCTTTGGTATTTACTTTGAATATGAAATATATTTGCATAATCAGGATATTAATGCTTTTACATATATGTATATATCAACACGAGGATTCAGATTGGGAATAGTGGGGGAGGGGTCAAGGAGCTGGGATGTAATTTTAAAAATCAGATATTCCTTGTTTCCGCTATTGCTATTTGTTTCATTCATTTCTTTGCTTATACACGCACATTCCGCATACGAAGTACATATGTATATAAATTTAAATTTAAATGCAAATAAAATACTAAAAAAAAAAAAACAGGAAGTAACATACATCCGCTGTACATGCATAGACATCGCAACCTGTACATACATACATGCTTATAAATATATATATTTTGGACACGGATAGAAAACTGCAAAATTTAATTTGAATTTCTATTAACGAGCAGTTAATAGGGACCGTTGTGCAGCGTTGCCATATTTCGAATAGTATTACCACCACGTTGGTATTTCTCAATGCAACCCTGAATGTGGGCGGTTACATTCGAGAAGTTTGAATCAAAAAAATGCAGTTTCCGAATGACTATCCAAATATGTATTCGTATGTATTTTCGTACATCGGTATGGTAAGCGATCTATAGTCATTAATTTTTTTTAGTTGCATCCACAAAAATTGCTCTAATATGTATCAACATTTCATGCTCATTTGCATTATTATTTATGGGTTACACACTTTGTGCTGATTTCAAATATTTGCATATGTATATGTATATGCTGCATGTACATTTTATGTTATGTTATGTTAAGAAACGGTATGTAATTCTTTTGGTTTGTCTCTTTTTCGCTTGTAATTTGTTTATAACTCTTGCACTAAAATCTATACTCATAATTTTCATCATCTGCTTAAACTTTCTTCCTTTTTTGTTTTTTGTTTTTGGTTTTCGTTTAGCGCATAAAACAATTATTAATGCTTTAATAAAAACTACACAAAAATACATTTTGCAACAATTACATTAATTATATAAGTGGGATATATTTTCAGTAAACTTGCATATTTTGATAGATACCGAAATAAGTCCCCTAATAAATACATACATAATAATACCCTACATGTTCGATTTTGCATCATAGAATGTATAATTAACAACTTTTCTTCTTTTTTTTTTTGTTTTGTTTCTTTCATAATATTATTTATAATAATTATATATATATATATATATATATTTATAGGTTTTTCTTGTATTTATATATGTATATATGTATGTATGTCATGTGTTTGGTGTGTTTTTCTTATTTGGTTTGATAGAGAAATTTACTTTGGTTTTTGTAATTGTTATTGTTGTTGTTGTTTTGTCTGTTATTCAATATAATTAATGAACTGAGTTGTACAGAACTCACTAAGTAAGTGTGATAAATGCTTTAAAAAGGAATGCAATATATACATATATGTATGTATGTATGTATATATATGAATATGTGTAAGTACATTTTTCTACAAGTTCTTGTTAAAGAAAATCTCAATAGATCGTTAACGAAAATCTTATATAGAATCGTTGGTTATACAAATTGAACAACTTTTTACGATTATTCAGAAATAAATGATATACGATTTTTGCTATTAATTCAGCTAAATTGATTATAATGCACATACACATATACATAGATAAATATCTGTTCATATATCATATATATACACATATATGTATCAATGGAATTACAAGTTGAAGGAAACATTGAAACAAACGAAATAAATAAATAAATTTAACAAACAAACAGAAAAAAAGGCAACACATAAATATAAGCAAAACAGAACAAAATGTATTAAAAATGTATACATTATATTTGAATAATTTTGTTTAAAACAATTTTGCACAACGAATTGACGAAATTCAAATTGAAAAAGACAAAAATTAACAGCAGCTTGCTTTAAATGAGATAGACAGAGACAGTGAGAAAGAAAGAGAGAGAGAGAGAGCGAGTGTTAGTTAGTAAATGGGGTTTTTCTCTCCCTCTCTCTCTCCCTCTCTCTTGCTCTATATCTCTTTCTCTCTCTGTATCTCTGTTGTTATTGTTGTATGTTGCTTGTTAGTTGCCATTGCACATTTCTTCGCGAAATTCTTCATCATAAATTTCTGCATCATCATCATCATCGTATATATGTATATAAGAATAAGTCTCTCTCTGTTTGTGTGTGTGTGTGTGTGTGTTTTGTTTGTTTACTTGAATCGTGTGGCAAAGACATTGGATAGCTCATTGATGGCCGCCTGGCCGACAGCTTGATTCACTTGTCCCCGCATGCTCTCCGGTATATAACGATTGGCACCAGCTTGCTGGGTAATTGCCCCGCCGACGGCTCCAGTGACACGACTTGAAAATTTAGCAAAATATTTGATATTCGTTGTTGATATTGATAGTCAATATTCGCATTCTCAATTGGATTGGATTGATTAAACTAATGAACCAAACAGTTATCGATACGCTTGAAACCCCTTTTCATTTGCTGTCTTTTGCTGTTTGTTGTTGTTGTTATTGTTATTGTCCTTCTTGTTTCACTGTTGGTTCTGAAGGTTGGTTTTATTTATTTCTTTAGTTTTAGCACACAAAACACACACAAAAATAATGACAACAACAACAACATTTATAAATTATGCAATAAATAAACAAACAAACAAACACAAGTCGAAAACAAAATCAAAAGCAAAATGTTAAACATTAATTAGGGGGAATTATGAATTAATTATGCATATATGTATATGTAAATTTGTTGTGTAATATTTGCGCAGCAAAGTATGCTATGATTCTGTTGTTTTGTTTGGTGTCCCCTTCTTACCCAACCAATACATGTACACACACACGCTTAATCAGTATTATGTGCGTGTGTGTGTGTTTATATATCAAGCATTTTGGTTAGAATTCGATACTTTCTTCGTATATGGCAACAACAGTACACACTCACACAAAGCGAATGTTTTCTTCTGTTTAGCTTTAAATTTAATGGATTTAACCAAAATAGACCTTTGAATCTTTCTTTAGCCAATGATAGTTCTAAAAATGTAGAAACAGTAAACTGTTGCCCCCAAAAGCAAGCGAATTTTCAAAATTGCTAATTGAGACCTTTTCAAAATAGATTCTAGAACTGAAAATTGTTTCGCATGATCAACATTCTACTAGTAGACAAATTCTGAGCTTTCTTAATACTCAAAGACATTTTTTACAGACCTTTTGCATACTTTAGGGGGCAACTAATGCTTTGGGCTTAAAAGCTAAACTAAAAAAACGAACTGTCAGTAAATTAGCTTTTTGTTTTTCGTTTTGGTTTTTTTTTTTATTATGTTATGTTGTGTGTATTTTTTGGTGGTTTTTGGTGATTGATTCAGTCTGACTGTCAATTTGCTGACTTGATATCAGGATAATTATATTGAATTTTTTTTAAATTTTTATATGTATATATATGTATGTATATGTATGAATGTATATGTATAGGTATTTATGAGTTTGTGTATGTGTGTGTGTGTGTGTGTGTATATATATTTGCTTCTTAGCTTTCTTCTTCTACATTTCATGAGTTTTAGTTTTAAGTTTTTTTTTTAAGTTTTTCTATTTATTTTTAACGACAACAACAACAGCACATAAAAGGTACTTTTAGTTAACTTAAGCATATATTTTTCATTATATTCATATCGATTTACTTGCGATCATCATCATCATTATATGCACATATCAATAATTCAATAAACTCATTGAGCATGTCTCTAGCCAAAAAAAAAAAAAAAAAAAAATGAAAAAAAGAAAACAATAAACGCAACTTTTATGCTTTTTTTTGGTTAATTTCAATTGGAATTTAAGAAGATATATGTATATATATATGCTTGTATGTGTATGTGTGTAGTATATATGTACTCTTCTATATAGTAATTTGTATTTATATGGAATGCATTTTATGTTGCTATTGCTGCCTTTAAATATTATTTTTCTCTCTCTCTCACAAGCAAACATTTACAATTAACTAACTTTAGCCAAAAGAAAAATGAAATGAAACCAAAACAAACAACCTAAATAGATATATTTTTATATGGTATGTATATACGATTTAAGAGCTGCTGCAGTTTGTTTATATATGTATATATAATAATAATATATTTTTCTTCATATTTAAGTTAATGATATACTATATAAATTACAATAATCATAATTATAATAATAATAATGAAACGCATAATGATTATAATACATACATTTTAGTTAAGATATTGTTGTTTATTGATTTTTCTATTTTTTTCTTTCTTTCCTTCTTTCTTTTTATCGTTGTCGAGAGAGCTGAGTAATGTTAGAGGTGTGTGTGTGTGTGTGTGTGTGTGTGTATGTATGTATATGGGTGTAACTCTGTGTGTGTGTGTGTGTGTTTGACAGTTTTGAATTTCTATCAAGTTCTGTGGTTTCTTTTTCCTTTTTTCTTTTGGTTAAAGCAAGAGCAATGTTTTAGTTAATACAGTTAATTTAGTTAGTTAGTTAAGAGTAAATGCCTCGGCTGTGGGGCTGTTGGCTAGGGCATGAGGCGGCTGACTCTGACACAATTTAGCGACGTCTGTGAGATTATAATGCAGATTATATATATACATTTACATATATATATATATTGAGATAAATAATGTTATATTTGATTTTTTTTTTCGTGAAAATCGAGAAGTAGAAGAAGAAGAAAAAGAGAAGAAACAAAAATATTTAATTGTTAGATTGAACTAATTAATTTGTCAATTGTTTTTGTTGTAGTGGAGCGAGCAATGTTTTGGGGAAAAAGTAAACTCAAATTTCAAAACTAAAGAAAGTTTCTAAAAAACGAAATAAAATAAAGAGAAAATGAATCTGCTTCAGTCAATCTGTTTTAGTTCTCAACTCGTTTGAAAATGAAGACCCTCTTGAAAGGGAAATATGTAGCAGGTCTTGGTCATATATAAAAATAAAATTGTTCAAAAACTAAAGTAAACTTAACCTCAAAATTATTATGCTACGAATTCTTAATGTCTTAGGGGCAAAGGGTACTAGCTGAAATGTTACCCCTTAAAGTATGCAATAATCATAGAGTTTTAAAAATATAGAACTTTTGGCAAGTCCTGCAGTTAAAAAAAATTCTTTTTTGCACTTTCTACCCATTTAAAAATTATTTCTTTTGTTTTGCATACTTTTAGGCGTAACAATTTCCTTCATTCCATAGCTCCAGATCAGCCAATTAAGGTTATTATTTATGGTAAAGTCAATCAAAAGCAATATTTCACTTTCAATTGGAACAAATTATATGCACAAACAACAAAACGAAACATAACGTCAAATAAAGTAATAAACACAAGACAAAACATAAAATCAAACACCAAAGCAAAGGATAAGCTAAAGATATTGTTGTTGTTGTAAATGTTTTTGTTTTTTTTGGCATTGCCGCTGTATATATATAATATATGTATTTATATGTAGGCATTGTAAAAAAGAGGTCCCAACCCATCGATAAAAGCATTAACAAAATAACAAGAAATTATGCAATAATCAATTATCTATAACTGAACAATATTTTATGCGTATAATAAAAATATTCAAATAAATATGCATAATTTTTTAGGGCGTTCGGTTGTTTAACTTTGCCCCTTTAAGTATGCAATAGGCAGCAAATAAATTTATAACTTTAAAACTGAAAAACCTTTTTGATTTTTTATCCACAAGACATTTCAAAGTGTCTTCAAAAAGTGAGTTTTTCGACTGGTTATTGCATACTTTGCTGGGCAAATCTACTTCAATCAGTATAATGGGAAAGAATCTTGGATTTCTGTTACCGTTTCTTGTTGTTAGCTTCAAAGAAAACTCCATGTATAGTATTCGATAACATATATGTAGAATATATAATTCGATTCCATTCATTTAATTTCTCACCGGAAAATATGCACAACCAAACGGGTTGAACTCTGAATGAAGACTAAGACTATCGAAGCCCAAAAATAGAATCCAAGTCACTTGAATCATCACCTCAAGGCAAATTGTTATAAATCTTGTAATTCCTTTTCGAAGATTGAATTGAATTTGCTGTCTGTTACCGAAATAAATTTATTCCCTTGACTTGGTGAGACAACAAAAGGAACAACGAACGCCCCAATCTATGCATATTTATCGTACGCATATATTGTTTGGTTTTCTTTAAGCCAACATAAAACAAAAGAAGAGTATAAAAGGTAACTAAGGACTCTCTATACATAGATGTATATAGGCGCTTAATAATGACTTTGAGAATGGTTTCAATTAGGTGAATTCAAAAAGTTTGCACTTACGAGGGCAGCAGTGGGGGTGGCAGAGCACCACCTGGTCGACCGCCAGGTAGTGGTGGTGCTCCGCCTCCAGGACGACTTGGGATTGCTGGTGCTGGGCGACCAGTTGCCGGTGGCAATGGTGGATTTCGTCCACCCAAAGAGCCCTAAAAGGTCACACACACAAAATAAAAGGCATTTAGAAGAAATGTTTATCTTAAAGGATCTTTACTAAAAATGATTTACCTGTGCGGTGGGTGCTGGTTTACGTGGTCCACCGGGACTTGGTGGCGATAGACGTGGATTATCCAAGCCACTTGGTAGCCAATCGTTCTTTACCGGCGGTGGCAATGGTGACGAAACAGTTGCCATGGAAACGTCACCTATAAACAGAAGATTATCCATGTTTCAATTGATACGATGATATCCGTTTTATTGTATTTAGTATATATATATATATATATATTTAAATCTTGTGAGGAATATTATAAATCATAATAATATCCCACACAACAAACCAACAGCGAGGCAATACAAAGGTGTGAATAACGCACCAGATACAAGATATAGCCAAGACACGAACCAGATGTACGATATACGATACAAGACATAGCCGAGACACGAACCAGATGTACGATATACGACCAATATTGGCACTGGTCGATCGAACCAGTGCAACGCAAATAAGTTACGATCAAATGCAATGGATCGAACCACACGCAACCGCGAGCAATTTCGTACAAGCGGGAAGATGCGTGGGAAGCATAATGTGAGAAGTTGGAAATTACACGACATACGATACGGCTACGATCAAACACGACCGATCGGACCGCACGCAACCGCGAGAGATTTCGTACAAGCGGGAAGATGCGTGGGAAGCAGAATGCAAAAAAACCAATATGCATACATACGACGGGCAACCAGGTCCAACATGGCTCGATCGAACCTGTGACGTACGATCGAGCATGATAATCGAGCCGCATGCGACCGATGGCAAATTTCGTACAAGCGGGAAGATGCGTGGGAGGCATAATGTATAAAAATCGGCTATGTAAGAGCAAATAAGGGCAAGCGAGAAAGGGCATTGGCCCAGTGAGACAATTTAAGAGCACAGAGAGGCCACAATAGAAATGCATGCATTGACGTACAATGCATGTACAAGCATACACTCACAATACATGTATGCTATGCGTGTATGACCGCGAGAGGGAGTACCGGTGGCCTATGGGTGCTCTCTGCCTACGTCACACACAAGAGATCAAAGCAGTGAGAGCATGAACTGCCGAAATTATGAGAACAAAGTGAGGGCCAAGCAAGCCCACGAGACGGGTGCGGGGCATGTATGCATGTATGAAACGATAATGGTTTGTGGATTGGATAGGGGAATATGCGAACCGAAGGGGGAGGGATGAACAATGGGGAAGCCCTCATATCTGATAGATACGATATGCGGATGAATGTGCATTGTATGGGAAATTAAACGATTTCATATGTTAATTTAATCAATATGATTATCGTTAAACAATAGCTTAAGTTAATATAATTGTCATATATATGTATGTAAATATAATAAGGAGAGAATATGTGTGAAATTGGGTATGACAAGTGGATCAAAGGGAGCGACGGGCAAAGGCAGCGATGAAAGCAGAGAAAGCCAACGGGATACGATGGGCGGCCAATAGAAAGGCGACGCCAGCATAAAAAAGGGATGCAAGTCAATATGTACAAATAAGAAAGACAGGGACAAGGAATAAATGGGCGCGCAGCCACAAAGAAAGTGGACATATGCGCCAAAGATTTACGGGACTTTCACCACGCATAGCAACAAGGGAATGCGTGGGTGAAAGCAGAGGGCTGATGGAAATGTACCAGCTGTATAGCGGTACCACACCAATGTGTTCCTGAGGCCATGGGAACTGCCTATATAAAGGCAACATGAAGTCATCAAATCATCAAGTCATCAAGTAGTGATCAAGTAACAAGTAATTAAGGCCTTACGAGTAACCTTAAGAACTTATCAAGGAAACAGAAGGAGCAAAGTAAAAACAAGGAACTATACAGGCCTTACGAGTAACCTGTACAGTTCATTTCGACAGCAACAAATCCTTAAATAAGGATAGTAAACACCGTACCCAAGCTAGAGCGAGTGGACGAGAAGCCAAGCATCTCCAGGAGTATCCAAAGTTAATGGTAGGCACGAGGATATATCCTACTGCCGAAATTCCAGGATCTATATATCCTGACGAATACCAATAATTGAGGAACATCCTGCCAAAGTCATAAAGCAAGAGCCATCTCAACGAGCATAGCGAAAGGGTGCAGAGGTGTGGAGCACAACTCAAGCATATGATACAGACCGAAACAATAATCGGCAACAGAAGCAAGAGGAAGGCAGGAAGCGACGACGAGGGATTCAAAGTAACTCACCAACGCTGTCCAAGTCCAGACCTACCGCAGAGAAACTTGTCATAGCCAATCAAGCCCATAACGATCGCAAATAAACGTATTATAAAAAAATCAAATCAATAAACAAAGCTGTTCTAATTTCACCGGGGCACAAAATAAATTTTGTTGTGCCGAACCTAGCCCGAGAGATATTATAAATATCCCGAAGGACGAGAAAGGATCGTTACAACTGGCGCCCAACGTGCTATACTGGTGAAATTTAGAAATAAAAATACAGTTTATAAATCATAAAAAGATCAAAATGGGAAAAGGATGGATTTACCACATGAAGAAGGAGGATTTGGTACAGACAGGCCAAAGGATCGGGACCGAGATAACCGGCACAGTGGAGGAAATGAGGAAACAGCTAGGCGAGTGGGTAGAAAGGAATGAAACGGACCCAGACTGGAAGGAGGAAATAAATAGATTGGAAACAAAGTACTCGAAAAATATAAAAATGAAAACAATAGCAAGCACACATCAGCCAATTGAAGCAACAAGTATGCGAGGAAGAGGATGGCATGAAAATTGATGAGCAATGAGTATGGACGACTCTAATGACATGGCGGCGAGAAATCTGCACAGACCGGCCGGCTGAACAGAGAACTCAAAAACATGAAATTAGAGCTGAAAATCTCAAAGTACATCGTATCGAAAAACTAGCAAAGTCACAAACCGCATCTCAGAGTAAGAGGAAGATATAATAAGTAGGGTAAATAGATGAAAGACACTGATAAAAAAAAAAAAAGATGCGGAACGGGCCAAGAAAAAAAAAGGAACAAACAGTGAAAAGATGCCCTAATCCGACAACATTTAAGAAAAGATACTCAGTAATCGCCAACATTAGAAGATGCCAATTGGCCAATAAAAGATGCGAGCTGAGTCCCAAAAAAAAAAAAAAGGCACAAAACAAGCACAAGACAAGCCAAAAACCAAAGAAAAACACAAAATAAGCAAAACGCACAAAACAAGCAAAAGACAAGCCAAAACCAAAGAAAAAAAAAACACAAAACACAGGCCAAAGCTACAAATGCAAACATATAAAATGCACAAATTCGCAGATGGAAAAAATTAACATGCATGAAACAAACACAAGGTACAAGGGACAGGGGAGGGCAAATCACTCCCGAAGAAGGGGGGGAGTGTGAGGAATATTATAAATCATAATAATATCCCACACAACAAACCAACAGCGAGGCAATACAAAGGTGTGAATAACGCACCAGATACAAGATATAGCCAAGACACGAACCAGATGTACGATATACGATACAAGACATAGCCGAGACACGAACCAGATGTACGATATACGACCAATATTGGCACTGGTCGATCGAACCAGTGCAACGCAAATAAGTTACGATCAAATGCAATGGATCGAACCACACGCAACCGCGAGCAATTTCGTACAAGCGGGAAGATGCGTGGGAAGCATAATGTGAGAAGTTGGAAATTACACGACATACGATACGGCTACGATCAAACACGACCGATCGGACCGCACGCAACCGCGAGAGATTTCGTACAAGCGGGAAGATGCGTGGGAAGCAGAATGCAAAAAAACCAATATGCATACATACGACGGGCAACCAGGTCCAACATGGCTCGATCGAACCTGTGACGTACGATCGAGCATGATAATCGAGCCGCATGCGACCGATGGCAAATTTCGTACAAGCGGGAAGATGCGTGGGAGGCATAATGTATAAAAATCGGCTATGTAAGAGCAAATAAGGGCAAGCGAGAAAGGGCATTGGCCCAGTGAGACAATTTAAGAGCACAGAGAGGCCACAATAGAAATGCATGCATTGACGTACAATGCATGTACAAGCATACACTCACAATACATGTATGCTATGCGTGTATGACCGCGAGAGGGAGTACCGGTGGCCTATGGGTGCTCTCTGCCTACGTCACACACAAGAGATCAAAGCAGTGAGAGCATGAACTGCCGAAATTATGAGAACAAAGTGAGGGCCAAGCAAGCCCACGAGACGGGTGCGGGGCATGTATGCATGTATGAAACGATAATGGTTTGTGGATTGGATAGGGGAATATGCGAACCGAAGGGGGAGGGATGAACAATGGGGAAGCCCTCATATCTGATAGATACGATATGCGGATGAATGTGCATTGTATGGGAAATTAAACGATTTCATATGTTAATTTAATCAATATGATTATCGTTAAACAATAGCTTAAGTTAATATAATTGTCATATATATGTATGTAAATATAATAAGGAGAGAATATGTGTGAAATTGGGTATGACAAGTGGATCAAAGGGAGCGACGGGCAAAGGCAGCGATGAAAGCAGAGAAAGCCAACGGGATACGATGGGCGGCCAATAGAAAGGCGACGCCAGCATAAAAAAGGGATGCAAGTCAATATGTACAAATAAGAAAGACAGGGACAAGGAATAAATGGGCGCGCAGCCACAAAGAAAGTGGACATATGCGCCAAAGATTTACGGGACTTTCACCACGCATAGCAACAAGGGAATGCGTGGGTGAAAGCAGAGGGCTGATGGAAATGTACCAGCTGTATAGCGGTACCACACCAATGTGTTCCTGAGGCCATGGGAACTGCCTATATAAAGGCAACATGAAGTCATCAAATCATCAAGTCATCAAGTAGTGATCAAGTAACAAGTAATTAAGGCCTTACGAGTAACCTTAAGAACTTATCAAGGAAACAGAAGGAGCAAAGTAAAAACAAGGAACTATACAGGCCTTACGAGTAACCTGTACAGTTCATTTCGACAGCAACAAATCCTTAAATAAGGATAGTAAACACCGTACCCAAGCTAGAGCGAGTGGACGAGAAGCCAAGCATCTCCAGGAGTATCCAAAGTTAATGGTAGGCACGAGGATATATCCTACTGCCGAAATTCCAGGATCTATATATCCTGACGAATACCAATAATTGAGGAACATCCTGCCAAAGTCATAAAAGCAAGAGCCATCTCAACGAGCATAGCGAAAGGGTGCAGAGGTGTGGAGCACAACTCAAGCATATGATACAGACCGAAACAATAATCGGCAACAGAAGCAAGAGGAAGGCAGGAAGCGACGACGAGGGATTCAAAGTAACTCACCAACGCTGTCCAAGTCCAGACCTACCGCAGAGAAACTTGTCATAGCCAATCAAGCCCATAACGATCGCAAATAAACGTATTATAAAAAAAATCAAATCAATAAACAAAGCTGTTCTAATTTCACCGGGGCACAAAATAAATTTTGTTGTGCCGAACCTAGCCCGAGAGATATTATAAATATCCCGAAGGACGAGAAAGGATCGTTACAATCTCATATATAATAATCGATCTTGGGCCTTTCATATTAACGATAACCGAAGGTATATGGATGTATATAATCTTAACAAAAGGGATAAGGCATAAATATTAAGAGTGTGAATAATTTTCTACACAATCTCATTAAACAAAATGGGATAATAAGAAACCAAATGACAACAAGGGCTAAAATGTCTTACCAATAATTTGCAAAGCATCTTTGCAGGCACGGTACATGCGCAACATTTCCTCACGCCGCGTTGCTGATTCGGCGGATTCTTCCATCATTTGTGCCTAACAAAGAAAGAAGTCAAAAAATGGCATTAAAATTGAATCTCTTACATTAAGTGTAGGATACTTGCCTGATCACCAGAGGCATATAGATGGGCCAATAGCTCGCCATTGATGAAATCCTTGGCATTGTTTATGATCAGCATCATAATGGCCTTCGGCACCATGTCCCGTGTGGTCTTTGTGACGATTTTCATGTAGGAGTCAACCAGATTGCGTATTGTCTCCACTTGTCGCTCCAATTGGGGATCCGACGAGCTTTCCTCACTGGCCGTCTATATATATTGATATTTGTGATATTTGTGTTTTGGTTGAGGATTTCATTTTGATTTTTTGGTTATTTTTTTTTTAAAAGGTTTAAAAGGTTTTCATTGTCATTGGTAGTAAGTTATTTTGATTTTTTGGTCTCAATTAGTTTGTATTAATTGTTATTATTGTTGTTTTCTGTTGTTATTGTTGCTGCTCAGAGTGAAGTTCAGGAGTTATAGAAAAGAACTTCTGTCAAACGATTCGCCTATACTTATATCATTGCAAAGTTTTTCAAATAAATCAAAATCATTCTTTGGAACAATCAAAAGTCTGTCATTCTTTCGATGGCTATAAAGTTCTTTTCTAGTCCTGCAAGGATATATACACATAAAAGCAAGAAACTTATAACTGCAAAAAATGTCAAATCTATAACTTGTAGTCGATCTCTTTTACAACAATAACAATAGAGCAACAATTTGACTTGTTTCTTTTTTTTTTTTTTTGGTTTATTATGTTAGTAAACAAATCTTTGTACAGTTCTGTTAAAAAAAAAAACGTCACACACAAACCGAAAAGAAAAACGCAGAAAAAACAATAAACAGCAACAAACAATAAATAATTAAGCTTACATTTATCAACTAGCAAACAAAAGAAAACATAAGTTAAACATAAAAAGCATATATATACAAAAAATTGTAATTTTTGTTTTAATAATAATAAATTAATTATATTGAAACTGTTAATATATATAAATGTCATACACAAATGGTGAAACGTAAAAGAAAAGTTATGAGTAGAAGAAAAATTCAAAAATTATGCAATAATGATAAAAGCTTAAAAGAACAGACGTCTTTGAGTTTTTTTTTTTTAATTTCACATTTAAAAAAGCCAGCAATATTTATTTTCTTCTTTTACAAAACTTTAATAGGTAGACAAAATTTCAAGACGGAAAACACAATGGCCAAATTTGTACCTATATTTTTTTTAAGCAATATTTTTTAAAATATTTTTTATTTTTTGAAATATTTCCAAATATACATATCTATTAAAATCGATAAAAATAATCAAATTTGAATAAAGATGCTTCTGCAAATAGTTTCTTACCCACTAACGGGAGAAATTATATTCAGAATCATCTTTAGAAAGATCTTAATTTCATTATATTATCTTTTACAGAATGTTTAAAACAGCATTTAATATTGCTGAAGAGTCTAGATTATATTTAAATATATAGTAAATACAATTGCTGGCCTTACAAGTATGAAATACACCGAATATATACATATATGAACAATCAGACACTACAATGTGGTGTCTAAAATCAATCATATATGTAAATATGTATACATATATTTAATTAAAGTTTAAGTGAAGACAAAATGGGTCTGAATAACAATTTGGCTTGAAAGTTTTTTACAGTTTACAACTGTTTTTGGTTAGTTTAAGAAAAAGAGCATCAAAAACCAACAAACAACGAACAAAAGGAAAAAAAAACCCAAAAAGTATTAAGTGATAATGTTAAGAACTCTATTAAAAAAAAAAAGAAATAAAACTTAGTTTTAAATGCAAAATTGGTTTTCTTTGTAATTTTTAACATACTTTTTGCTGTATAGACGATTGATCAGTTATCGATTTATCATTGATTTTTCCACATAAACAAATATATATTTCAGTTTTTTTTTTGTTTGTTTGTTACGGGTTTTCGAATTAAATTCGAGATCATTTTTTTTTTTTGGTTTGATACGTGTTTTGGACGGGAAAAATAGAAGAAAAATAATTGATAAAAAATATTGTTTAAATAAAAATACAATATGTATTATAATACATAAGTAATAGTAGCAGCAGCAGCAGTAAAAAAACGTTTTTATATGTTTTTTCTTTAGAAAATATAATTAAGAAACTTGAAACACAACAAAATAAAATTTAACTAATTAAAAGCAAGCCCAAGTAAAATAATTTGAAGAATAAGAAGAAATTATAAATCAGTTTAAAATATATATATATATCATGATGTCTTTACCAATTTTTGCTTCAGCCCCACATTGACATAAAATTTTGTAAAACGAAAAACCAAAATGGCAAATAAATTTGATGTAAATATATTTATAATAATGTTCAAATGATGTAAGACGAATAAACGATTCTATATAACTACTACATAGAAGAAAATAAAAATGAAAGCAAAAACCATAAAATAAAAAAAAATTAAAACAAAAAAGAATACAAAACCAAAGCCAATCAGAAAAAAAAAAAACAACAACTGGATATGCAACACAAACCTCTTGTCCTTCCTGCATGATGAGATTGATTACACAATTCAATTAGGAATTATGCATAACGATCGATTGAGGCGATAAATACAATGTGATATATAATATATATATATATTGATCACATATTAGTCGACGGGCAACAAAAAAAGAAGAATACAAAGAGACATACAAAGAGAGATATATCACATTATCAAAGAACATATATGTATATAGATCACAGAAGCTAACTTTGGTTAGACCAAAGTTGATAGTTCAATTCTATATAATTATTATAGTAAAATCTATTGACAGACGGACGCATTTTATCGCATGAAATCTTGTTCAAAATTAGAATATTTAAAGAATTGTATAAAAATCTGTTAAAAGTTTATCAATTAACATCATTAATTACAATTTTAATACAATCCTAACCACAATTCGTATGTTTTTTGTGATTTTAAATACCGTGTAACAAAAAAAAACGACAGTAAAAAGGGATAGACGCATGAATTCATAACCTTTGACGTGGGAGAAAATGAGACAGAAATCATTACAGTGTTTCAATAAAAGAGACAGAGAGTGAGTGAGAATAAAAGAGTGTATCAAATTTGTTCAAACATTTTTCCACAAAACCTTGTCAAAGATATTGTTAAAAAATATTCATTTCTCTTTGGATAGGAAAATTGGGTTAGGATTGTATATATAGCAATATATAAAGAAGTTACCCCCTGAAGTATGCAGTAGACAGTTAAATAAACTAACAATAGAGTACTTTGAAGAAGTTTTGTTACCAAAAATTGTTTACAGATAAATTTTAGCCTTGAAATTTGCCAAAAGTTCAACTCTCATTGCATACTTTAGGGAGTCTGTTTGCCTACACATTCATTTATTTTCATCTGACGATAGTTAGTATTGCATATGGTTAAATTTACATAGTAATACTCTCTAGATAGTTAGAATATACATGTAGTTCATTTGGAATATGCATAAAGCAAAACAATTAGCCGAATTACAACAGGTGGCAGCAATGCACACAGATGATGGATTTAATGATGACATACAATGATGATCTCAGACCGGCGGCATACATATAGAGACACACATAGACCGATGGATGGATGATCATGCAGCTATTTTAATATCAAATTCGATATGTAGATGAGAACATATTTGTTTTTTTCTTAGTCCTAATGAACCTAGCTTAAAACTAAGCTAACTAAAAAATACTTTAGCATATGCATATGGTAAACCATATAAATATTTGGTATGGTATGTAAATAGCAAGGGAAATGGGCCATTAAGTTGGTTTTGGTTAATTAAGTATATAATTTTATTTTGTATTGATTGTCGGTATGTGAAAGAATACGCACCTCGTCACCATTTTCCTGAGCCTCCTGCTTTTCAGGATAGACACCAGCGCGTAGGAATGAGGCCTTCCACGATTCCACATCTTCGACCGTCTCGCAGGATAATTCCAGTTGTTTGTAATCCTATACATTGATCATCACCACGTTTCGAGTGTATATTGATTGTATATTGTATATATATATAGAGAGAGAGAGGAGGAGAGAGTAGAGAAGAGAAGCGTCCAAGCGCATAGAGAGAACAAATGGATAGGTATTTTTCGTCAAGCATATTGGTAATAGGGAACAACAGCGCATATAACGATTACGATTGATTACTTGGGCAGGTTTTAGCTTTCTATAATATAGTATATATATATGTATATATATACACTTATATGTACATATACATATTAAATCATATTTATATGTATATATATATATATATATATATATACATCTTGAGGTGTTCGTGGTGATGGTAGTAGTAGTTGTAGTTGTAGTTAATTATTGGGCAGCTGACGTGTCTTGGACCAAAAGGTTAGTTAGTAGTTCTTGGTAGTGTATTTTGGCATGCGCTTATCACATGTCACAAATCAAAATTAAATAAAGGAGTTCACTTTTTGAATCATTCGTTTCGGAAAACTCCTTTACATTTGATTTGACTTTAAATGTTGATAAAAACATAGTAATTTTTATCTTATACAAAAAAATTAATTATATAATTTGCCCAACTATTTGGAACTTAAGAATCAAATTGGAGGAATGTAGTATATATATCTTTTCTTTTTTTTTTTTTTTTTTTTTTTTTGTTTTCAATGCAAATATATATATCTTTATGTATATATACACATACTTACATATATATACATATGTAGCCATGTATATAAATATATATATGTATATATATACATAAATTACGTTAAACAGAATGTAAATTTTTTTGTTTCGTTTGAGTTCAATTAAATGTAAATGGAATTTTGGAATTTCCTTTTCTCAAATTTGTCTTTTGTTGGTTTTTTTTCTTCTTTTTTCTGTTTTGCTTCTGTTTTCAAGTTTTTTTTTCATAGTTTTTTGTTCATTTTTTTGTATGCTAACAAAAATTACTAACCTTATAAACATTACGTCCATCGGGACTGAATAAAGCAAATGTAACACGTCTAGACATTGACATAAAGCCCTGCTCAATATCTCGTAATTTCAAACCATCCAACGGCAACATGAATTTCTTTTCCTTCTCATCCTCGTCCTTGTACCAGGAGATGCTCTCCGATGTAAGCACAAACCAATAAGGTCGCGATCCGCCTGTTAATTAGTAATAACCGAAAAAAATGGAAACGCACAAGGAACCACAAATAAACCAAAAAAGAAAAGAAAACGAAAGAAAAAAGAGAGAAGAAGAATAATAATGATAGAGAGCAAATATTTAGCATACAAATTTTAAATAAAGCACATATACATATATATATATATATATATATATATACGATTAGAATAAAGTGCTATACATTGTATATGATAAAAAAATCAATCCATCAATCGATCAATGATCAATGACAGATTGAACATTAAAGTGGCTGAGTGACAAACAAACAAACACACAAACAAACAACAAACAAAACAACTTTTCGATGAAACAACTGAGAAGACAAATGCATTTTATGATGCTTAGAAAAATCTTTGTAAATTTTATAAATACAAACCAAGAAGGCGTGGCAAAAATCTCAGCAAAGCTTTTTTTCATCAAAATTATCAAAAACAAAACCAAAAGAAAAAAAAAAAAAAAAACAAAATACAATACTAATCAAAGTTTAAAAAAGAAAAAAATATGAAAAACTAAACAAATTGATTAATTATTGTGCAAATATAGTTAAAGATAATCAAGTGATTTAATTTCTAAAAAGTCAAAGCATAAATATTGAAAGTAAAACTATAAACTGTGAAAGAACTTTCTCTCTCGTTCTCTTTCTTTTTGTGTATGAGAATGAGAAGGAGCCAACTAAAAAAATAGCAAATAGTTTCAGAGTTTTTCCAATGAGTATAAATGAGGACTTTGATAAAGTTAGTCACACATTCGAAGGCTAAACAAAAGTCAGACTATGTATGTAAATATGTATATCTAATTAAACATTTAAAAACCTCTACATACGTTAAACATTTTCTTTGTTGTTGTTTTTTTGCTTTGCCCGTTATTACATACCTTTCATAATGCCCAAATTCTGTATGACCATGTGTCCTTTGCGTATGACTTGATTACCAAGTTGCCGTGTGCCTGTCTTGTTTGCATTCTCAGATTTATTCTGAGCACTAACGAAAAAGAGAAGATTGTTTAAATCATAGGATAATGGGGGCTACTAAGTCAATAAACATACTTGGCAAAACCAATAAAATCTTCATGATTGGTATTCATGTAGGCCAATTCAAAATCAATAAGCAGAAGAATCTGTTCCTTGCAGCTCTGTTCACGCTGACGCACATGGGTGGCAATAATGCGTTCAGTTTCCTCACGCAAACGTGGATAGCGGCTCATCTGGAATCGAAAAGATAGATTAATGTTATATATGTACATATTTAATTAATTGATGTGTTAAGACTAACCTTATCAGTGCACATGCGCACCACAACAGACAATTCCTGTACGACTAGATCGACACACTTGATAACCGGCTCCTTGAGCAGAGCAATCTGTCGTTTCACAATCGCCTCGAATGCCATGTCCGGAGTGAAGAGACCAACACGAATACCATGAATGTTACGAATGGCAAATGAGATCTCTCGTCGCAATTCCTTCTCATCGCAAGCCATTTTGACAATCTCAAAGCGCAAACTAGTCAACACAACAAAAGGATGTGATGAGAGACAATGATTAATCACTTACTTTTTAACTTACCGCTCATGGAATATACGATTTATCTTAGCGCCACCGGATAGCTCATTTGTATTGACCAAAGCAGAGCCACTGCCTTCAATGGTTCGCTCAAAGTCCGATTGAAGTTGCTGGATCATTCTAAGCAATAGACAGACAATTCAATTATTAAGTGATTATAGATTATTTATATGTAGATTGGACTTACTGTAGCATGGCCTTTGTTTTAATGCTGGCATCGCCTGGCTGAAAGTGCTTAAATTCCTCGACTTCTTTCTCCAACGTTAACATTTGTTTTTGCAATTTATCCCGCAGGCCGGGCAATGTATCGCGTATGTGATTGGTCAACTGTTGATTGAGAACACGCTGCAAATATGGTGTGCCCAAACGATCGGCCATATGGCGATAGGATGGGTGGCTAAGGAAGAATTTGCGCTCAGCGGAAAGTGCCATATGGATGTCCTTGCGACCCTCGATATCCTTTTGCGAACGATTGACAACACCAATATAGCCACGACGGAGCGGTAGCAATTTATTTTCAAGAATATCTCGAGCATCGGTGCCCTCGTCCATGAGATCGAGCTTGGTTATCACGCCAATTGTGCGTACACCCTGCGGATCGACCTCTTTGGCCAGCTTGAGGGCATCCGAATTGGCCAAATCGGTATTGGCCGGTGTCACAGCCAATATCAGGCATGTCTCCTTGCGTATGAATTGGAATATCATTTGCTTAATCTGCTGCTCAATGTCCGCTGGCTGATCACCAATGGCCACCTTAGTTAGACCAGGCAAATCGATTAACGTCAAATTCAGCACATGTGGCGAATAGACGCGCAAATTAATCGGAATGTTTGAAATGCCCTTATTACTACCGGTCACACGATCTGTCTCATCTTCAATTTCCTTTCGTATCTCATCGAAGCTTGTGAACTTTTTACCCTTGCAATGTAAAAACTCGCCATATTCTGCAAAACGCAAATATCAAACACAATTAATATACATATAAGATAGATATACATATTATAGTCTATGTGCATTATTTCTCACCGGTGATGCCATTGATCAATTGTAAGATCAAAGGTCGACGAGTAACAATACCAGAACCACGAGGAAGGAAATCTCTGTGAATGAATAAACATTATCAGAATTAATTCAATTGATTCATCACACACGAAAATGCATAAAAAATAATTTTAAAACTTATAAAAAAGGGAAGACAAAGACTGTAGTTTTAGGAGTTTATTGGTATAACTTTATAAATGGTTTATTAAGCAATTAATCGAGAGCTAGATCACAAAACTTGTATTACCTAACTATTAATATCTATTAGAACAGTTAACACATATATTTAGTATAAAGTGGAATCCTAAGAACATTTAAAAAAAAAAGCATTAAATTAACAAATTACCTTGCTGAAAATTACTAATCAATGAACATAAGCAAGATTTATTTAAATTAAATAAAATAATAATAAAAAAAACTTATCTCAGAAAATTTAGTAAATTTCTCTATAAATTTATTTGATATCAACAATGAACTTATCAAAAATAAACAATAACAAGGCGCGATGCTTAGTTTGTTAAGGGGCTTAATTCTCATATCGCCAAATGTGGATATTATAATATTCCAAACTTTTTTTTAACTCTTTTCGTTTAGTTTGGTTTTAATTCCCAACTGGTTAACGATATAAAATTGCTTTGATAAGTCTGCTAAGTCCTCTCTTATTCTTATGATTTAAAATCTTATAAATCCATAAGGTTCATGGACTAGAATTCAGTTTGATTAATCAACAATAAACTTTAGGCAATATTTTGTTAAAAATCGAATCTTTGAAAATAAATTAAATTGAAAGTCTTTTTTACGCATTGCAAAGAAAATCTTTCGAAATAAAGTCAATCCCATATACAAAATTTTTTTTAATGCGAATATAAGCTCGACATTTATCAATGTTAGATATAAGTATGAAGATATCTATAAATATGTATAAGTATTTGTGTGTATATCTTTCATTAAGGAGAAGAAGAAGAAGAAAAAGAGTGTTGCCTAATTTCTTGTGTTTTTCTTTGTTTAATGTCAAGCCGCAAGAGTTTTAATTAAAATTTATTGGCATAGCAAGATACAAACGGAGAGAGTGAGAGAGAAAGAGTGAAAAGAGTAAAGTAAAAGTTCAGAGTTCAATTACAGATAGCAAGAAATTAACATTAGTCATTTTCCTTTTGTTTTTATGTATGTATGTGTATTGTATGTATGCATTTTGTTGATAAGGAGAAGAACGTAAAATGCCATGATATGATAAAATTCCAATAGTTTAAGGCTCTATAATTTTAATGACTCATTTTAACACGAAATTATCTAAATATTGTTTATATTAGTTAGTTTTCCCTTTCATTCCCATTCCCACCCCCCAAAAACCTAGTTAATTATGTCAGTTAGCGAGATCTATTGACCTGTTCAATGGAAAACACCTGGCTGACTTAACTTATCGATATCAATGAGCAATAATCTCAGATATGGTCTGATGATGAATCATTTAATGGAGTGGAAGTTGAGAGGGGTGGAGGGGTGAGGGGGGAATTACACAAAACTCATTTATATACATATGTAAAGACCTAAGAAAGAAGAATGTATTAGAAAAATTGAAATATGTGGGTGGTTTTTAGTTGGCTTTTGGTTTGCTTTAAGTCGTCTACTGATTATTTTGTTTGGCAGAATGCTCTTATCTTATCAAAGACTATATATGTACATATATATACATACATACACTACACATAATAATTATTACCAAACATAATTATTTATGTACATGTATCTGTGTGTGTGTCTCAGTATTTGTTTGTTTGTTTGTCTGTCAACACTTTGTAGAAAGTGATAATATATGAAATCTTTATATATATACTATATATATACATATCCACAAGTCGGGATAAAAATAAAGTCAAACAATATAAAATTTAATCAACAAGCAAGTTGTTTTATGTGTCTCTCTCTTTCTCTCTCTCTCTTTCTCTACAGTTCAATGGTTTTGTTGTTTATCTGAATTAATTCTATTTCACTTATATTCATATTTTATTCAAGTAAAGGTCAAAAAACTATTTAAGTGACATTTTCATAGAATTTTATAAATCATGAATCATTTTTAAGCCAATTAACTAAATGATTTGTAAATAATTTTTAATCAAAACCAAAAATTTCCTACTCCTACATTAATTACTACTGGGAGTGTTAATTAATCAAGTTTAATGTAACTTTAATGAGAACTCATACAGTAAGAGATTCTTAAAAAGCCTCTATATCAGTCTAAATGTATTAGTGTTGGATTACTCATGAGTGCCTGAACAAACAAGAGTTGATCACTAAACTGAGTAACTGAACATGATCCCTTTCAATTCTTTTTCTTTGTTCACTAACTAAAAATCACATATTTTTTATTATTTATAATAATAAACATTGATGTAATTATCAAAATAAAATTCAGAATGCTTGAGAAGTAAAGTATGCTAAAACAAAGATTTATAAACATTTCAACAAATCTTCATGGCAATTGGAATAAAAAAGTTAGCCAAGAGGTGCAACAAAGTGCTTACGAGTCAAGGACATTTGTTTTGCAATTAAACACTGACTGGCTAATGCAGGGTATACCAAAATCGATACTTTTCATCAAGAGTGAACTTCCATGAACAATGTCAGAACATTGTTGGCATTTGATATTCATTCTGTGATCAAGACAAACCAATATTTGTATATACATATACATATATAGTACACTTAGAGTATATAATGGGAAATGCTTCAATTCAATTTGGAGGTCATAGAAATGTGTTTTGTTGTTGTTGTTTTGTTTCAATCATTTAATATTATGTGTGTCATTTGTTAATATTCATTATTTGATGGGTTTTTTCGGTTTTAGAGTTTATCAGCAACAAATGAGAGAGTATGTATATTCTTATGAGCAAAATGAATTCATTTTTATCTAATTCTCTTTGCAGCACAATGTGATTTTCAGGGTATGCAAAAAGTCGATGACCTACAAAATGTTTATATTGTTTCTGCCAATTAATATATTTACGCTTTACTAATTGACTTTGATATATTTAATTTAGAGACGGGAAATATAAATCTGTTAGGTGTTAGTTAATGTATAAAATGCAATTTACAAATAAAGCACGGACAAACTATTGTTTATGTGAAAGAGAGCATATACATATCTATGTATGTATGTTTTAATATAAATGTATGTACATATGTACATATATAGATGCATGTATGTATCTATGTATGTATGCGCCTGCTCGAAGCGAATGTGCCATGAACTTTTGACATTTTATACAGTGACAAAAGCAAAAGCAACCTGTGTTTAGACGAGAACTGAGAACTGAGACCTGAGCTGAGCTGAACTGAGCTGAGAGATGTATATTTTAGGAGACAAGGTTAAGAGAGTGTGTGTCTGTGTCTGTGTGTGCGTGTGTGTGAGTTAGGGGTCGTGCCTGAGTTTTATGTCAGACTTTCTTTGTAAACAAACAATTAACATTTAACGTAAAGCTAAACCCCCAGCGATATGGCAAATTTAGGATCTCAAAAGACAGTAAAATTTTCTTCATGTTTTCCCCTCTAAAATTAACGCATTTCTTTCAGTTTTCTTCTTATACCGTTTTAACTAATCTTATCATTTGAATGAATTAGCAATAATTTTCCATTTTGGAGCATTTTATAAATTAATGTAGAAACACAACTTTCTTAGACTTAACTTAAAATAGAGGTGCTCCTCCTAATTTAAAAAAAAGTACGTTATAATTAGTGTTGTCACAATTTTTTTAGCTAAACAAATTAAGCTAGAAGCCAAACTTCTCCATTTTAAGACAAACTTTAAATAAGTCTTGAACAATTTTTTTTTAGCATGTAACAAATTATTATAATTGACTTGAGCTTATTTAAGTATCTTTATATTGCCATTTTATATACATATTGACTTGAATTTTTCTTATTATTAGTTCTGTTATACAAATCTAATGCTACAAGAAAACACAATACAAAAGTGCGGTATAAAAAAATATCCAATCGGTTTAGGATACATTCTTATGAAACAGGCAGTTCTTATTGGAAACATTGACATTCTGGCTTTTGTTTTCCTTTCCATGGATGGATTTAGTAAATATTTTCGAAGGATGTCCGATAAAAAATATTATGATTTCGGTTTGGAAAATTTATTTTGTTATATTAAAAATTTATGAAAATTATGAAAAATTCACTAATTTTGGGTATAAAGAGATAAAAAAGTAAACAATCTTTTACAAATATTGACATTTCGACTCCCTTCCTGGATCCTACCATGGTCAAACAGTATCATTTCGGAATGAACTAGAAATAGTTTGCAATATTAATTTCAAAATAAAGCTCCTTTAACTTTAATAATTGAAGCAATGATTAAAATAAGAATTTCTAATGAGAATTTAGCAAGTTTAAAACTATTTGGCACTAATAAAAGAAAAGATGTTCCATAACCATGAATTTAACTCATATTGTTAGTGCAGCATTTTTTTCTCTCTTTCTCCCCTTCCCCTTCCGTTTTTTCTTTTAATTAGCGGCAATCTGACATTGATAACAGAGTGGTTGGTTGGTTGGCTGCTGCTGAATTGACAGCAAAATTGGCAAAAAGAAAAACTAGGTCATTAACACACACACACAGCTAACACGGATCCATCCACTTATATGTATGTATAGAAATATGCTTGTATGTATGTGTAAAATCCAGCGCATGCGAAATATCCAACAATTGACTTGAGACAATTTTATATAAGCCAACACAAAAACAAAAAATGCATTTATTGTTGACCTAAAACTAAGTAATAAAATTAACAGAATATTTCAATGATTTTGCAAAAATGTCCTTTTAGACAAAACTGCAACCAAAAACAAATTTTTATGTAAGTTGGCAAGGGCTTTTTCTATTATCCTGCAAAAAGGATAGGGCAACGTTATATAATATTTCAGCATTTTTACATGCAACATTCATTAAAAAGAAGGAAAAAAATGAATGTAGGCTAACATTGCATAAATGTTAAAGTGTGTGTGTGTGTGTGTGTGTGTGTGGGCGAGGAAGAGTGAAAGAGACGGCCAGGGAGAGAGAGAGGAAGTGAGAGATGGAAAAGCACAACATGTGCATTGATTTTTTCCCTATCGCAAGTGTTTTTTGTTGTTTTTTTCCTTTTTTTTGGGGCGTAAGCATTTGTGGGTTATTGTTGTAGTACCATTCGTAGTGACAATGCTGGGCCTGGAGGGGAATGGAGGTGGTTGGTAGGGAGTCGGTGACAAGCTAGAGAAACAGGCAAAGAGCACCGCGCACCGACCGATAGAAAAAAATTGAGAGAGACCACGGACGATGGCAGGCACCAAGCAAACTAAGAGAGAGAGAGCAACACAACAGTAGCTGCCAAAAGAAAAAAACATTTTAACTGTTATTTGATCGAAAATGTTGCTTGCCAAACATTAGTTAGTTAAATTAAAAGCTTTAATGCAACTAAATTCGAAAGAAAAATGCTTAATATTGACCAAACCTCTACTTAAAGGGGAGGGTGGCAAGGGGTCCTGATAAATATGAAATATCTAAAAATAAATACATCATATCATCAGCAACAAACCAAAGACAAACAATAAGAAAACAAAATTTTTTTAGTAAAATTCTTTTGGAATTATTAATCAAATGGATATAAACACTTAAATTAGGAGGCGCACTTAACATGTAGGGACGGCAGTGTGAAAATGTAAAGTGGTTGTTACATATGTATGTAGCTTTTACTCCCACTCTCTCTCCCTCTCTCTCTCTCTCTCTCTCTCTCTCTCTCTCTCTCTCTGTGTTGTGTTAGGGGCTGTGAGATGTGGTGTTATGAAGAAGAAAGTGGAGAAGTGGGCGTTCAGAAGCGGCAATTATTGATGGTCGGTTATTTTTGGTCTGCTCCTTGCCACTGACCAACACTGAAACGCAACAACAACAAGAAGAACAACAGTAACGGAAAGCCAGTTCATTGATTATTCACCAAAAACGAACCACACACACACATATATAACAAGAGAAAGAAAGAACAGAGAGTATGAGAGAGAGATGGTGGTAGGGGGCAAACTCTCACTCTCAGCAGAATAAAGAAAAGAACACAAATGAAAAAAAATATACACATATAAGCAAAAGGAAAAAGGAAATTATTGGATTTTCCTATTGTGTATTTATCAATTTTACTTACTTGCCAACAAAATTCTCCAGCACCGAACTTTTTCCTGCAGATTGACCACCTACTACGGCAATTTGTGGCAAATCCAATTGCATGTGCACGCCCAATGATGTGAAGGCATCTTGAAGCTTATTAACAATAGGTATCAAGTTATCCATGATGAATAATGCGATGAGACTAGCTGCTGCTCCTGCTCCTGCTGATAATAGTAGTTGGTTGGCTTTCCTTTTTTTTTGTGGTGTAGAGAGAAGGAGAAGTTGTAGGTGGTAGTAGGTAGTAGTAGGTTGTGGGGGGGGTGGTAGTTAGGAGACGACAGAGATTAACAGTCAATTGTGCTCCTGCGGCGCTAAGCTACGCCTACACGCCTGTCTCTGTCGCTGCCTTTTTGTTTGATTATTTGTTGTTATTTTTATTGGTATTTTATTTATTTTTTGTTGTTTAAATATTGCGTGTTTTTTCCGAAATTTGTTCGTTTTGTTTTTTTTAGCGCACTTGCCTTTTCGCCTGCGGCTTTTGTTACGTTTTTGGCTTATCAAAATTGATATTGTGTGTGAATGAGAATCAGAGTTACCGTACGAATATCTCTCTTTCTCACTCTCTCTCGCGCGGTCGCAGTCGCAGTAGGGCAAAGAGAGCAGCACTCTTCTACTCTCTTTAAAATAGTTGTTGCTATTTTGTATTAAGAGGGGAGGAAAAAAAATATATTGTATATATATGTATGTGTGTAGAGAAATTAACTAAGTAAGCGGCGCGTTAACAACAAACTTCTAAACAAAAAAAAAAAAATTGTGTTTTCTTATGGGAATTATTACACACACACACACATTATATATATACATATAGAAAAAAACGAACGCCACACGCACACTCACTCACTCATACACACACACACATACACGAGCTTCTGCTGCGTTTCCGATGATGATGATGATGATGATGATGATGATGACGAAGACGAAGACGAAGAAGAGACAAAACGGAGTGTCACTTAATTGTTTTTTTGTTGTATTTTTTTCCTTTTTGTTTTAACACTTGAAATTTTATCTTCCTTTTGCCAAATAAACATCAATTTAAAATCAAAAAATATCGTATGAAATTTTTGTACAAGTTCCAACTGAAAAAAGGTAATACTTTTCAAACTCAAGGTTGAAAACAAAAAACAACTAGCACGCACACGCACAGGCACACACGCTTACAAGAGGATAGAATTTTAATTTCCCGAATTATTAAACTTATTTCCAGTTAAACAAAAATTACTAACTACTAATTCTATTGTCGCTCTCTCTCTCAATTTGCAACAACGAATTAGAGGTTCTCGATATGTGTATCGATAGAGTATGAATTATCGATTAACAGTTTTTCACTTACCAACTCTGGCTAAGAAGCTTGTGAATATCGGAGTGAAATGAGTATGTAGTTCGCTGGTCACACTGAATTGGCTTATTGTTATCGATTATTATCAAAGTGCCATTTACGAATTATCAAAGATATTTAGGAAACATACTAAAAAAGATTTCACGAAATTGAAATATAATCCTTCGAAGGATATGCCTTTCATTCTATAAAATAGTTTGCTTTTTTTCTGTTGCTTTTTTTATCGAAAATCTAGCGGATTATTTAGCGGGCTGCAGAGAAAAAACCAATCTGGTAACACTGGCAACGGCTGTCACATTTTTTTGACAAGCGGAAGTGACCTGCTAACCACCGAATGACAGCAGAGTTCTTTTCGTTTGAAGATTTCTAAGCGAAAGTCGTGTTTTCTGTGCATCTCGCGTTTCGTGTCAAAAACCTAAGACTTAAAGTGAGTTGAGACAAAGATAAATGCAATAAACAATGCTAAAATGTTAGACAAATCAATTAAACATCGAATACGATGAAAAAATTCTATGATTATTGAGATTTATTAAGATTTAAAAGCATTGTCACTGTACATTTTTTTTTTTTTTTTTTTTTATTGTGTGCATTATTTGATAAATGATTTCTCCGTTTATAATTGCAGCATGCGTTACGTGGCTGCATACTTGTTGGCTGTTCTCGGCGGTAAGGAAACCCCTGCCAATGGAGATCTGGAGAAAATCCTGAGCTCTGTGGGTATTGAGGTCGATTCCGAGCGTCTGACCAAGGTTATCAAGGAGCTCAGTGGCAAGAGCATCGATGACCTGATCAAGGAGGGTCGCGAGAAACTGTCCTCCATGCCTGTGGGTGGTGGCGCCGCTGCTGCTGCTCCAGCTGGCGGTGCTCCAGCTGCTGCTGCCGGTGGTGACAAGAAGGAGGCCAAGAAGGAGGAGAAGAAGGAAGAGTCTGAGTCCGAGGACGATGACATGGGCTTCGCTCTCTTCGAATAAGCCGACCCCAAAAACTACTACAAAAAGTGCTTAAACACACGCAGCGCAGTTTATAACTTTGCTCAAAGGTATGTTTTGATTCCAATTGCTTGGAGGAGGAGAGTCTAATGGCCAATTTGTTTGTTTTGTGATGAGCTATAACTTTCACCATCTTTCGACTGATAATAAACGTTGATGCTCTATAAGTTTTTACCCTGATTTACTTCAATTGGCCGTTAACAGAAGATTTAACCCCCCACTAGACAAGATTTGTTTCCCTTGTAATTAACACGTTTTTTCATTTTTTCTTTCTATTGCAGAGAACCAGCCATTTGTATGCTATAACTTAACATCTGCACAGTGGCACGGAAATCCTTTGAAATGTCGTTTCAAAATTTATTTTTACATCCAACGACAAAAATATAAGAAAAACAAAAAAAAAAACAACAAAAAGTTCAAACATTTATTTCTATGAAATAAAAATCTGCAGTGTTTACACTTTGTATTCCACCAAAGTTTACATATTATGGGTAGAATTTATATATATAATATATGGATATATATCTTTTTTTTTTCGAAGATGAACACTTAAAGTTGTATATACATTTTTTTTTTTCATTTAGTTTATTAATAAATCAACTGTGATTCTTAACTTTAATCCTACAAAAAGCCATCCAAAAGTACATCATGAAAGAACCATTCCGCAGGCTCTGCATAAAAGAACACGTGGTTTTCAGAATAGCTTTTAGCAGTTTTTTTCCCCCGTACATTCCCATTCTACGCTAAGAGAGGGGGCGAGAGAACGAAAGAAATGAATTCTCATTTGGATACAGTATGTCTTTTAGTTGGCATGAAATTGTTTAATTGAAAAGGTTTATTTTCCATTCTTTGGGTGGTTTAACAATTAAATAGACTATCTATGGTTATACTTATACCCCATTATCAATTGGGTATATATTTTTAAAATAAAACCTAGAGGATAAAAACTTTAACAAACACTTGGACTACAATCAATGGCCAAAAAAAAGGAAGCTTCTTTAGGGCTTCTCTCCCTCCTCGACGATGTAATCCTCTTGAGTATAACGTAATCGCTGTTCGTGTGAAAGAATTTTAAGGTTATCAAAGTCGCTGGAGGATGTACCGTTGTTCAGTGGCCAATCATCCTGCTGTCGTCTGTATTTTTTGCGTTCCGGTGTCGATTTTAGTTGGCGACGTTTAGCCAGGAAAACTTCAAATTCACCGACATTTTGTGGTGGCTTTGGACTAATGGAGCTGCTGGGGCAAGCAGCAGATGCAGGCGTGGTGCTTTGTAGTTGCTGCTCCTGATGGTGATGCTGTTCCCAGGCCTGTTTGGATTTACGCATTTTAGTTAGAATTTTGTCCATAATCAGGCGATGATCGAGTCCCAAGACATCGTGTCGCATTTCAGGCATGACTCTCTCAGAGAGCTGTGTTGGTGTCTCTGCCTCTTGACCATAGAATTCTCGACGTAATGTCTGGGCTACATCGTACTTAGGATTTTGTTCCTCCTCCACATTGTCATCTCCTGCTCTACGGGACAGATTTAGAGTACGTAAAATGGCTTCCACTTGATCGAGATTAGTGCCCGTTTTATCGTGTACAAATTTAATCCTTGGCACTTCACCCATGAGACGCAGTTGGGAGAGTTCATGTCTCAGTTGACCGCTGCAACGTTGGAGATCTTTCTCGATCTCGGTATCACCAGCCAGCCAATAGACATTGATGCACGAGAAATCGGGTGAGATTTTCACACGTGTCACTTGCAGACTGCGTCCCAAAATCGTTTCTGAAACTTGTCCCGAGGCCAGGAGATCAGTTATATGTGTCATAAATAGCTTATTGAGGACGGCCATGCGGCGTGTATTGTGCTTGGAGCCGGGCGACAAGTTTGTGCTGCTTTTCCCAAACTGAGATGACTGAAAGGCCACGCTGGGTGGTTGATAGTCACTGCTGGAACTGGCTTCATGTCCAGGATACCAACGTTTCTTACTGCCAGTTAGGCGATTGCCGAATAGTTTTCCCAATATCTTGCTTTGTCGTGTTGCATTGCTGCCACCACCACCGCCCTTACTACGTTGTGGTTGTACAATAGCAGAGATTTGTTGTAAAATCAATTGACGATTGCGTAACATTTGATATTGTTTATATTAAGTATTTGTAAATTCTATTATTTTTGTTATGTTAATAGAGATGGTAAAACATTCGATAGTTTTGATACAAACAATTCGATAGACAGTATCGAAAACGATTTATATGTTATCATTGCTACGCCCACCAGGTGGTTATCGACCTATCGATGTCTTTGTCCAGCACTGATTCGTATTAGAAATTCCCTTGTATTGTTATTTGTCTTTGTAAAAGAAAAAATAGAGTCCCTAACGTACCAACACTAGCCCAGCAATATGAAGAAGAAGGTACGAACCGAAACCATTTTCCTAGCGATTGTCCCTCATTTTTATTGTTATCATCCTCATGAGCTTAGGTACTACTGATGGGCAAAAGTGGCTCTGGAAAGACCAGCATGCGCTCCATTATATTTGCCAATTACATTGCCCGGGACACAACACGCCTTGGAGCAACAAGTATAATGTACCCCAAACCACATAATTCACATACTTATCTGATAATCTCTCATCTCTCTCTGGCAGTTGATGTCGAGCATTCACATGTCCGCTTCTTGGGCAATCTTGTTTTAAATCTCTGGGATTGCGGTGGCCAGGAAGGATTCATGAAACAATATTTTGGACAGCAACGTGACAATATCTTTCGTAATGTTGAAGTTCTTATCTATGTCTTCGATGTGGAAAGCCAGGAAATGGAACGTGATATACATTATTATCAAAGTTGCCTGGAGGCATTGCTTCAGAACTCGCAAGATGCGAAAATCTTTTGTTTGGTACACAAAATGGATCTGGTGCCGGAAGAGCATCGTGATAATGTGTTTAAGCAACGGGAAAACGATCTCATAAGTCTATCCAAACCGGCTGGTGTTACATGCTTTCGTACTAGCATCTGGGATGAAACATTATACAAGTCTGTAGATTAACCATCACTCCCAAGCCAATCCAATTTATCAATTTGCTATTGCATCATTCCTTTTCCAGAGCCTGGTCTTCCATTGTAACCATGCTGATACCAAATGTAGCCGCTTTAGAGAATTCGGTAACACACTTTGCCAATGTGATTGAGGCCGATGAGGTCTTACTCTTCGAAAAGGCCACCTTTCTGGTCATATCGCATTGCCAGAGCAAAAAGAATCGGGACTCGCATCGCTTCGAAAAGGTGTCCAACATTATTAAACAATTCAAATTGAGCTGTTCCAAACTCGGTGCTAAATTCCAGTCCACCGAGGTGCGTAATAGTGCATTTGCCGCCTTCATTGATACCTTTACAAGCAATACCTATGTAATGGTTGTCATGTCCGATCCCACTTTGCCCTCGGAGGCAACTTTAGTTAACATTAGGAATGCCCGTAAATATTTCGAAGAATTGGAGAATCCAAATCATAATCACAAGTATCAATATTGAAATTGTTTACCGTTATGCCATTTCCTTTTTCCAAAATAATCTTTCACCCTTTTTCCTCCTCTTTTTTTTGCTTTCTTTGTTAATGTTTGTTGTCTTAGATTTGTAAGCAGAAACAAACAAAAAAAAACAAAACAAAAATGTCAAATATATTTTTAGCTCTTAAGATTATTTTTGTATATTATATAAAGTAAATAAAATAAAACAAAAAGACCATTAAATATATAATTGGGATATTTGATTGTAATTATTTTTGTCGGCAAATGTAATTGCTAATTTTCGTATTTAAGTCATTTCCTTCAATTTTTTTTCTGAAATTCGTGATTGTAGTTCTAGTTTCTGAGCCTCCTGCAAAATTTTCCAAATTTGTCCTCTGTAGTTAGCCATAAGCCTTGACCTTATCAAGTAGCTTTAAAATAGGTTTTTCTTTTAATATGGTAAATCAAATGTAATTGATTTTAGAGTAAATCAAGTTTAACTTTATAAAATCTCATTTTAAAATTGCCAATCATAAAGGTTTATATTTCTATTCCAGCTCAACTTCTTTACAACAAAAAAATTTGGTAAATTAGACTCCACATTAGTTTTTTTTTATAGTGTAATTAAACTTTGTAAAACTTGTTTCGTCCTATCTGAAACATTCTCCTATCCATTTATTAACAAACTTTATTTCTTTTCATTTCAAATCTTTTTTTTTAACTGTTCTTTAGCATCAACTTTTCTCTAATATTTTTAAATATAAAAAAAATTGTCTCCAAATTTATTTAGCCAAATACGAAGAAGAAACCCTTAAATTTAACTCAAACGAAGCGATAAAAGAAGAAATTTTGATGTTTGGAAAAATTGCATTATTAGTTTTCATTATTTTAATGAAAATTATTTTCAACTTTCAGTGTTTTTCCCCTTTTGTTTTATTGTTAATGTTTAAAATAGAATAAAAATATATTAGCATTTCATTTTGTTTGCGTTTTTATTTTATACATAAAATTAACTTTTATTTGCATCATAACATATTTTAAGATTTTGCCTTATCAATTGTATTTTGTTTTTATATACTTTTGTTTTGTTTTTATTTATTTTTTTTGAGTTTGTTTTTTTTCTCTTTATAATTATAAGTTTCTTAAACTTAAGTGTTATATATATATATATATATATGTATCTATATAATCTGCAAAATTGCTGTTGTTTTTTTGTGTTTAATACATAATACTTGCTTTTTGATTGAAATGTTTAACACATTTCACATGATTATTTCTTGTTTTTTATTATTTTATTTTGTTTTGTTTTTACAAGACGCACCAGCGGCCATTTCAAAAAAAAAGATGTGAAAAATAACAAACAAAAAATTGAAAACCCAAAAAATTAGGAAAAAAAAACAACCTCAGTTTGTTTTATTTAATAGCAAGCTACTACTTAAGATTCTTGGCGTGTGTAAATATATAGATTCTATACATATATTTTTTTTGTTCTTTACAACTGCATTTTGTTTAAAAATATATATATATATATATATATATATATATATGTTTGTGGTATGATTTTTTTTTATAGACTTTGACTGGGTTTTTCTTTTATGTTTTTTGTTTTGTTTAACTATTGTAACAATTTTTGAGTTTAGATTATTATAAATTACAATTTGTTGTTTTAATTTGTTTTTAGTTTTCAGTTTTTGTTTTGTGTGTGTAAAATAAGCGCTTAAATCGCTTTAAGTTGTTGTTGTTGTCGTTTTGTTTATTGCTCGGTTGATGTTAATATTTGTTTTTTGTTTTTTAAATTAATGTATATGGCTCACTATTTATTTTCAATGTATACGAGGTATTTGATTTGTTGTTGTTGTTTTCTTTTTTTAAATAATCATTGCGCATTGCTTTTGCATTTCGTTTTTGTGTGTTTTATTTGTTTTTGTTTTTTTTTTTTGTTAGTTCTCAGAGATCATAACGAAAATATATAGTTTATGCGATAGACGACAGACATGGACACATATAAACATAGATGTATAGACAATTTATTTATAGAAGCTTCACACACACTCACACACACACACACTCACACATAAACAGAAAGCAATTTTTTAATTTAGCGCGCATTTACAAATTATGGCAACTTATGAAGAGACAAAAAATAAAAAAAATAATGTTATTTTTCGACTTAACAGAAAAACTAAAATACTATGACACATTAAAAAAAATTTATTTATAGTCTCAAATTACATGGGAGGGTTGTTGTTGTTAATTTAAAAATTAAGAATTATAAATGCTATATATACACATAGATTTATGTATGTATATATTTTTAAAAAATATTCTTTCGAATTGCCGCAAGCAATTAAAAAAAAAAGAAAAGAAGTCTTTACTCCCCTCCCCTCTCGTCATGCTAAGCAATTAGAGATTACATAATTATTAATATTAAAATTAAACTTAAATTTTAAATCAAAATTTAACCCTGCAGATCGTGGACTATCTACATGCTCAAAAATATTACAAAGAACTTTTTAAAAAGTTTAGAAAGTTATTTTATGTGTTTCGGTTGATAAAGTTGGCAAATGCAAGTTAAAATATTTTTAAATAACTTGTTTTGCATTCAAATCTTTATTTCGGATAAGCGAGAACCGGATAACCGAAGTTAGTATTTAGTTTTTCCTTGCCTACTCCTCTAGAATTTTTAACAGGTCAATAAATAAATTTTAGAATTTTTAAGAATCTTATAATATTAATTTCTTGATTGAGTTAAAAAATTAAATATATCTGATTGAGTTATTTATTTGTTACGAAGTTTATTCGGATGTGTGTGTGTGTGTGTGTGTGCCTTGTGTGAAGAACAAATCTATAGAACAAATATTGTAGTCACTCAATCATTTGTTCACTCACTTGTTCAGTTGAATCACTAACTAACTCACTTATTCAATTGACTCACTGACCTCTTGAATGCTTGTGTAAAGGACATACTAAAGTCGAAAGTTAGAGCTTAGCTTGCATCTACTAATCCATTCAATTCTTTTAAATCAATTCAATCACAATCAATTCAATTATTTCAAAGTAAAGAAATCAATTTATCAGTAGCAGTTTTCCAGCTTATGTTTTAATTAAAACTAAACTCGAAAACGCAGAAGGAAAATTAAGGAAAATCAATTTTCTATGAATCATTGTTCTAAGACTTCAGTTCAAGAACTTATCTAAACTAAGCTACATTAAATTTAGTATGAAACTGGTTCAAAATTTTGAATAATGTAGTAAAATTGTTTTGTAATGCGGGAACTGAATAAGTCAGTGAACAAGTGAGTCACTGATCTAGAATGTCAATGAGCAAGTGAGTCAGTAACTAAGTGAACAAGTAAGTAATGTTCTAGTGGGTCATTGAGTAACAGGTGTTAAATTTTATTCACTCACTAACACTAAAATTAATCATTAATGAGGAGAAAACTTTTTGTGGTTGATGGACACATAAAGAAGAATATATGTATATTTAAGCAATTTATGATTTATAATTAGTACACACCCACACACACATACACACATTGCACAATATATTAAAGAATAAAGATAGAAGAGACCCAGAAGTAGAGGGAGATATTTTTGGGGTCAGTTTTGACATTTTGTTCTGCAAGGCTTAAAAGAAATATCTTTATAATATATATATATTTAAAATTAATGACTTTTGCAGACGAGAACAAATGTTATAATATTAAATTAAATTAAGTCGAAATTGTAATTTATAGGTATATTCGTATATATATCCCTATATAACCCTTACAAAACTTAACTTAATTTGTTCGCTCAATTTATAAGTTTTGTTTCACATGTTTTTGGAAAAAAAATATATAATATATAATATATAATAATATATTATATATATATAATAAATGAAAAGTTTTTTAATGTTTTTGTAATACTAAAATCTTAAAAGCGAATATATGTATATATATATATATATATATATAAAAAATTAAGTAATAATTAATGAATAATAAGGTGGGATTGGGATCGGGCTTGTGTGTGTATGAAAATGTGTGTGTGTGTGTGTAGTGGAGGGAGGCAAAGAGTATTATTTTTCTTCTTTTTTTTTTGTAGTTTGCTTTAAAAGCTCAAAAACAAAAGTAAAAGTCTTTGAATGTTTAAAGAATGAGGAGGAGGCGAAGGAAAAGGGGTATCAGTTTGGACCTACACTATTTCTACTTGTCCGTAGATTTGAAATAAATTTTGGCTCACTCTCGATTCACATGATTTTTGCATTGTTTTTCGTGTTGTTGTTGTTGTTGTTGTTGTTGTTGTTGTTATTGTTGGTAATGTTGTCCAAAGTGGTTAGATTATATGCGCCTGCTGCTGTTCGCTCAATTTGAATGCCGCCGCATCGCTGAGCAAATGGAAAGGTACTCCAGCCGCTGTTGTGGCCATATCCAAGGCAGGTGAGTTGGCTGCCGCCGTTGCAGCAGCTGCTGTACTCGAATTTGTCAGCCTTTTCAGCTGTATGGCATCCAAGGGTAAATGGTGGGTGGAGGTGGTTGTTGTTGTGGAGGTGCTACTGCTGCTGTTAGTGGTTGTTGTGGCATTCGGGCCACTGCCGCCTCCCAAAGGCGACATCATATTGCCAACTGTTGCATTTGTTGTTGAGATTGTGCCAATTACGCCCACACCACCACCGCCTCCGCCTGCGTGGGAGGCACCACGTCCACGCTTTCGTTTAGGCAATATACCCTTACGGGCCATATAGAAGCGGATGGTGGATACGGGAATATTGAACATATTGCTAACCGTTTGAAATGTTTCACCCTTTGATACACATTTTGCTGCCTGGGCTAGCGAGGCTTCGGATCGGCGTACACGTTTGTATGATGTAAAACCATCGATGGAGGTATGCAAAAGTCCTCCGTTGCCACCGCCTCCTCCTCCACTCCCTGATGTATTCGCCGAAGTATCTAGATCGGTGTCAATGCTAAAAGATAAACCGCCAACGCTGCCCGCTCCACCAGCAAAACTGCTATCATTGTCCTCATCATGGGCAGCCACATAATTGTGATCATCTTCAATGGTGGAATCCAGGTGGTGTTGTTGTTGCTGTTGTTGTTGCTGCTGTTGCAAATGCAATTGTTGTTGTTGCTGCTGTAACTGTTGTTGTTGTTGTTGCTGCTGCAGCGGAGATCTAAATAGAAAACGAGAAAACGATTAGAAATCAATGTAATGTAACGACATTAGCCAAATCTCTCCTAAAATGAGACCAGACATTGCATGCTCAAGGGAAAACCCCCCTTTAAAGGAGTTGGCAGAATGTGGGAAATTACAATTCAAAAATGATAAGCATTGAAATCCTGCGACTTTGTTTGCTATATGTTTTCAGAATCAACTAAAGCCAGCTTTCTATAATCCATCCAATTTGGAAAAAGTCTAAAAGTGATCAAAAATAAATTAACACAAATCAATCAATAAATCGTTTTGTTGGTTAACAAATCATTGTTTTCATAATTTATTAAAGGAAGACTCTTAAATGACACTTTCATATGGTCAAAATCTGATTTTTATAAGCTACAATTAAAAAATGTATTATATGACTCGACAAGCATTCGGAACTGATTATAAAAAAGGGATAGGAGTCATTTATGATCATGAAATGAGCTCATAAATGAGAAAGAGGTATCGAAGAAGATTCGATCAAAGGAATCTTTGATGGCTACTTTCAAGCATTTTAAGAAATTTCTGATCACAAAATGAATCTTTTGAGTATCCTCTTCCTGATTGAATCTTAAAAGATTTCTTTGTAAAGAAAAACTTCTACCTTAGCTACGACTACTTTTGATTAGTTGCTTTTTTTTTTTAACTATAACCGTGTCTGACTAGTTTTGGAACCATATATTACTCATTTTTGAGTCATAACTTGATAAATCTATTTCATCTACTAAAAGACTCAAAATAGACTCATCAAGGTGTCTGCTGTTGAAATGAAAAGGTTTGGGTTAATCAATCGATTATCATTCGAATCATTCTCTAATTTCTAACATATTGGACTGTAATGTTTTGTCGACTTTCCAAAAATTGAATTGCTTATCGCATCTTGCATCTCTTTTGAACTTATGTATATACAAACCTCGACTGTTGCAGCAACAGTTGCTGCTGGGCATTGATCTTGTTATTATTGGCCATGGCATAATCGTCATAGTGTTCACTATAGGCATTCCAATTGTTGGACGCCTCGTCAGCGGAATCGTCTTCGGTTGGGGCATTTGAATTGTTGGAAGCGGTTAGTGAGGCGGCAACAACATTAGCAACCAGTTGTTGTTGTTGCTGAAGCAATTGCAATGTGTTGCTGCCATTTGTCTGTTGCTGGTGTTGTTGTTGTTGCTGGCGTTGCCGTTGTTCTTTTTGCTGCTGCAGTAGCAACTGATGCTGCTGTTGTTGCTGTTGTTTGATTGACAATGCCGTTGTGCTTGTTGTTGTTGTCGATGTTGTTGAATTTGTGGCGGTATCATCGGTTTCAGCGCTATTTAAACTACATGCCACAGCCATTGGCGTGGCAACTAACTCCGATTGCGATTGCGCCTGGACAATGGCCGCCGCTGCCGCCACAGCCGATGAGGCTGCTGCTGCCTCCTGCCGCATTTGTTGCAACTGTTTGTAATTGATTGCCGCCTCGCTGCCATAGAGGCCACGTATGCGCAATTGTTCGGCACATCGCAGCAGTTGACCCAAACCAGCCTGGGTGACATTCACCTCGCCCTTGTACATAAAATCGACCAGTGCCTGAATTTCCCATAATTTGATTTCGCTGGGCAATATGATCACCGGATGCTTGCAGGGATTCTCGGCCAATATCGCCTCGAAATATGTTGAGCAGGCGGCCAATACAAGACGATGACAGTGCACCTGATGTCCCTCACAGGCCAGGGTCACATCGACGAAACGCTGGCCAGCCAATAGCTGGGGAAATGCAGCCCCAATGCTACCTAAATGGCTGTTCCACCGCACGCAAAACTCTTGGGTCGTTGCGGCGCTCATATCGCAGTCGTCGTCGTCGTCTCCGGGTCCGGGTCCGGCTATGGGTCCGTGTCCGTGTCCTCCTTGACGTGGTCGGCACCCTAAATCGCCGTATTGCGTGACGTATTTCGTTGCCCTGCAAAGGAAAGATGAATAAATAAGAAACTTTCATTAGCTTCAACTTTTTTTAATTAAAGATGCATATGTACATATATAATAAATATCAAGCACATATCTAATCTGATCGCCCGATCTCAAGTGTCAACAACAAAATTTAACAACGTTGTTGACACTTTTTGTCGACCAATTGGAAAATATAATGATCGATTCGACACATATGTATATAAGGTTTCGTTCAAAACCTTTTAAGAATTGATAATGATTTTAATGCTGATTATGAATATAATGCCCCTAGGGCTATGTGAAACTTTAAAAGGATTATCTTATAGAATCGTTGAACAACTAAATATCTGGCGAAAAACAATTTTGAGGATCGGCAAAGACGACAAATGTCACACCAAAATCATAAAGGGAAAAGGGAACATTTTTGATAATTTTTTTAAAAAAATATTTTAAAAAAATTTTTAAGCACCGGGTCTCCTAGACCTAGGGCCCACTTCTTCAAATTCAGTTCTGTTGGTAGCAATCTTTTACACGAATTAAAGGCATTTATCTTTTTCTTAAAGGATCTTTTTTTCAACGAAATGTCTTAAGGGGAGTCCCACTGACAATTGAAGTTTTCGAATGGTTAAAAACAAAAATCTATTAATTGTAATATTTTTAAATTAGCAGCTGCTTGCAAATAGGATTGCTAGGTGGCGGATATGTACATATGTATGTATGTATATGTATATATTTTTTTTTTCTATATGTATGCTTTATGTAGGCCCAATTCACTAGAGATGTTTCGTCTAGATCGGCGATTAACGTCTTAAAAGATTGCATGACCATTTCAAGGACGCATGCTTTGGCGTGTCCTCCTTCTTTCTCTCTCTTTCGCTGACTCCCTCACTCACACATTTATACACTTTAATGCAAGTAATTCTGTATATATTTTAAACAATTTACATATATACATAGTTACCCCTTATTGTTAATAAATTTTAAGAGAAATAAAATAAAATCACTGCGTTTATTTGTTGATGCTCTCTCCGCCGTTCCTTTAGTTTTGTGTGGGTTTGCGTGTGTGTGTGTGTGTTGTAAGTAATTCCAGTTTGCTAAGTTTGTTTTATTTCTTAATAAAATGTTTCTTCTTCTTTTGTTATATGCGCAAAAATGTGGCGCGTACGTACTGTAAATGTATGTGTGGCTGTATGTGTGTGTGTATCTCCTTTTTGCAACCAAAATGTGACGCAAATACGAAAAATAAAACAACAACAAATAATTATTTAATTTTTACATTCTCCTTCCGAATTTTTCTGCTGCTTTTTCTCTTTTGTGTGTCTTGTTCCTTTTCTCTCTCTTTCGCATTAAACAAACGCTAAAAGACAAAGAATATTTATGCAAAAAGTAAAATAATAAAAGAAAATAGCAGCAGCAGCAACAACAACAACAACAAACGCTTGCTGAAGCAGCAGCAGCAACAACACGCAAAAGCATCAAGAAGAAGACAAAGAACAAGACAACGCAGGCGGCAGGCATCACAAGCTAAATGGTCATGAGTGACGGTGTTGGGGGGAGAGAGACAGAGGTGGGGGATGCATGGGGAGCACAAAATGTGCTGCCAGAGCACAGAAATTTTAAGCAAAAGTAACAACAAGAGCGGCAGTACCAACAGTAGGAAGCAGCAGCAGCCAAGGCAAAGCAAGGAAAACAGCAACAAAAAAAAACAAAAAATGCACAAACACAGACGAGAGTGGTGGAGAGGACAGCATAAGAGAGAGAGAGAGCCTAAAATGCGCGCGCACCATCCGTTTTTGTTCGGCAAGGAAGCATTGGCCGAAAGGTTGGCACAGTGGTATTAAACGAAAACTAAAATAAAAACAAACTTTGAACCATTTAATTTATGTCTCTTTACTTATTTCTACATCACATTAATGTATTAAAACTAAGAAAGATTAGTTTTGTAAAAACTTAGGACCCACGGTGCAGAACTATAAACCACAGCATGAACAAAAAACAAAAGCAAAAATAAAGCGAGAGAGAGAGCCAAAGCGTGATCGTAAGAGAGAGAAATGCGAATAGGACAAGAAATGTCCCAATTGGAGATTCGGTTGGGTCGGCTGACCGTTACAATTTGAATTATCCTTTGGTCTTAAAAGAGAGAGAGAGGGAGAGAGAGAGAGAGAGAGAGAGAGAGAGAAAAAGCAAAAACAAAACAAAACAAATAAATAGCATAGCGAGGGAGAAATAAAAATATAAAGCAAAAAAGGAAACAAAAGACAACACAGAGTGCAACAACAAAGAGAAAAGACCGACCGACCGACTGTAACACAAAAATAGCATTAAAAAAAAACATTTTTGTTTTTTTTTCCATGCAACCAATAATATGCAGCAAGGTAAAAGCGGCGGTACAGCAGAAGAAAAGGAAACGAACGAGCAGGAGAAATACAGTGGCTGTGTGTTTGTGTAAAGGAGATGGAGGAACGGGGGGCTGCAGCGATGTTGATACATATACATAATGTACATCATATATGTACATACATATGTACCTATATATTTTCTGCAAAAATTGCTTTAACAATTTTTTTGATGCTATAAATAATTGGGGGTTGGAAATATGCTTCGATTTTAGAGTTACCACATGTACAAATAAAATACATACATATGTGTGCATGAAAGTGTGTTTATATAAAAAAGATCCCATCTAGATAAACCGACAATGACAAAAACAAAAATTTACTTCCAAAGATAACTTGCAAATCATAATGGATTGCAAAGTCGGTGCATTTTTAAACACTTTGTTGCCAATTTAAGCCAAAACGTCAACTTATTTATTTGAATGACTACAATTAGTAATAGGAATTTGAGGGGGGAAAAATAAAGAGACTGTTTTGTTCTGATGACGATAAATGCATCTTTCCAGCCCGAAATTTCTTTTAGCTTTAGAGCATTGCATACTTCTCGGCCATGCCAACTTAAAATCAAAAGGATATAAGGCAAAATTACTATATGATTAGACCAACATATGTACAAACATATGTAAAAATTTCTTCTACACCCTGAACTTCTCTCTCTATTTTTTTCTCAGACCCATCCGTTACAAAATTTTAAATCAGCATTTGTGGTAGAGCATTTGTAAAACGGGGAAGAGGATATTCAGCTGGAAAAACAAATACACGAATGAAAACGAAAGGAAACGACAAAAGCAAAAATGCAATCCAATAAGAACAAAAAACAACAACAACGCTGCAGGAGAGCACATCACAGTGAGAGAGTGAGAGAGAAATAGCGAGAGCGAAGCCAGAGAGCGAAAATGAAGTAAAAGGAAACAAACACAAAAAGGAGAAACAGACGCAGAAGCAGCGGCAGACACAGCAGCAGAGTTGCTTTATTTTATACAAATATACATACATATATATATATATATATATATGTGTGTGTGTGCGCGTCTCTGTGTGCAAAAAATAAATCAGAAAAAAACCCAACTTAAATAAATAAGAAACCGACGCTACTAAGAGAATTGAAATACAATAAATATGCGAAATATCGGATTGTCGGGGGTTGAAATATTATTTGAATATCAAATAGTTTAAACAAAAGGATAAGCACGCCTACGTAGACATCTATGTGTGTGCACATGTATTACCTTTATGCTTTTTAATATGTTTGCTATTGTCAGGGCTTTTAAATGCTGCTGCTGTAGCGTCGCGCCCCCTTCTCCGTCACCTTCTGGCTGGCCAGCGCGCTCCTCTCCTCCGTGGCGTTGGTCCTTTTCCTCTGCCCTCCCTTGTCAACGCACTATCCACAGCAACGTCGTCGGCGACGTTGAAGTTCGTTTTTTTGTTGTTTAACAAAACACACACAGCACACACACATCGGCTTTAGCTTTTATATATGTTGTAAGCTATCGATTTTTCGCACAATAAAACACACTTTAAATGTTTAAAATCCGATTCAATTTTAAATACAGCGCGGTTTTTTGTTGTCCTCTTTCTCTGAAAATCACAGGAAAAAAAAACAAACCAAAAAAAAAAACACTCACATCTGAGGGTAAACTAAAACGCTGGCTTTGCTTTTGTTTGCTGAACTCGCGGCTTGCCTCTTTTTTCCTGTTTCTTTCTTTTCTCCTTTTTTTTCTTCTCGCTTATTTCAATAAACAATAGAACAAATAAAATTGCCCATTAGACTAAATCATTCAATTTGCGTGCTTCTCACATCACGGCTTGCTTTTTGCAAGTTTTCTTAAATATATATATGTACTATTGACAATTGTTATTAATGCAATTCATTGGCTTTTCGTTTTCCTTTCATTCGGTTTTGCTCGTTTTGCTTTTTCTGTAGGTTTTATTTCAAAAATTTTAAATCGTACAATTGAAAGAATAATTTTACAATATGAGTGCTGCCAACTTCATTTAGGGATAGCGAATTTTTTTTAAAAACGCGTTAGTATTTCTTGAGCAAGCGCTAGGCTATTACTCATTATTGCGTGAGCGAAAGTAACGGTTAACTCTGGTTAAATTAAATTCAAAATGCAGATCTAATTTAGAATCTTGAGCAAAAGCTAATTATTTAACTATAATCTACGCATACATTTGATTTTATAGTAAACAGTTTTACGTATTTGATAAACAATATTTTTTGAAATTTATTTTTAGTATTTACTTTGGGAAATTACTTGACAATAATATCGATAATTTTGTGCAACAAGCAAAAGGTTTTATTAGGTAGGACAAGTCTTTCATTAACCATAAATTGAATCTGAAGCTTGCCAAATTGAATGACAACTTCAAATTCATTCAGTTAATCACGAATACAAGAAATACTAAAAACATAATCGTATTGGAATTCGAATTAAAACTAAATATTTGTATATATATATATTTCTTTTTAAACTAATATAAAATTAGACAAATTAAAATAAATCATAACCATAGAGATGTATAAATATATTTAAGGTATTTTCTGGTAATGAGCAAAAATTTAGTATTTTTGAAATTTACCATCAACGGTTACACTATGCAACAACAGTATTTTTAGTATTTTTGTCACACTTAAAAACAAAATAAAGAAATCGTGTCGGAACTAGCCAAACATTTTTCGGATCTAGCAAAACAAACACAAATATATATACATTTATATATATATATATCTATATATATATTGTGCATGATAGATATCCCAAAAATTGTGTGTATGTGACATTTCGGGGGAACAAAGAAATTTTTGGGACAAAAGGAAAGGAGTGGCCCCCAAGCTGCAGCAGGAAGTGTTGGCAAAGTGCTGGTGGTGGAGATGGGTGACTATGACATCGATATCGATTTGGATTTCGTACAATTGAGCCGGCAGCAATTGCTGCAACGCTACACAAATGCAGTACGACAACTGAGACGAATTGCCGAAATTAACTATGGAGTGCGACCACTGAGCTTCGACAACTATGTGATCCATCAATATTTCCGCCAACACACGCAGCTGAATAGCGGCGGTGGTGTTGGCAGCGGGAGAGGCAGCGGTGTATCCAGTCCCATGATGGCCTATTTGAGATTGCAGGTGCTACATCATTTTCTGGATCGTCGCCGACAAATTCTATGCTGGTTATTTTATCTAACATTGATGTCCCTGTGTGTGGTGGCCTATCGGTATGAGACATCTAGCCGATCGGAGGACCGTGTTGTCCCATCTATGGTCTATCCGGGAATGAGAATGTGGCGTCGCATGACAATGCCGTTAATACAACGCTTTCCCCGACTCACCGAGCTCTACGATGAGTCCTGTCTGATGGGTAATCCATTCTTTCAGGTGGAGGATCTCAATTGTGGACCCTGCGCCAATGTGGAGAGCGTATGGTTTAAAGAGAATGAAAGTGATGGCGTTCCGCCGTCACCGGATGCCGATCATTTGCCCTTTGCCTTCCGAAGTCAACAGAATGCCATCGATCTAAGTGATTTCTATAATATATATGCCAATAACCATAAGATCTTCCAACGCGATGCCTATCGTGTACATTCCACCAATAAAGGTGTACATAATCTAGAGGATCTCTTTGGTCAGTTCAATACCAGTGGCTGGTCACAGCAGGCCCATAATTTATGGCGTTGCAATCGAATGCTGCCTGCCCGTTTATTACGTCCCTTTTTCGCTCGTCCCACACAATTGCCCAGCATGGGCGTGGCCCTGGAGCGATATGTGACCATTGATACGGCACTGGCGCCATCATATACCCTACCCGAAACGGAATGTCCCAATGTCTATGTCCATCAGGCGGTCGGTTCACGTTTCATCATCTTACGGCCGACCAGTGAATGTCGTCATCGTTGCCGTACTCTATCCATGCGTTTGCCGCCATCATTTGTCCGTAAGTAAATTTCGGAAATCATTTCGTTTATCTTTCTATGCAATATGGCCTACAAAATCATTTTTTTTCTCATTGCAGTCAGCTATAATTGGTTGTATTGGAAACCGATCTCAGCCCCAGATCCCATATCCGAAAATCTATCAATCAGTCTGATTGGCTCCTATTGCTAAGGAGCAAAGAAAAACTGAAATCGAAAACGTAAAAATGCAGAAACTGAAAAACAAATTGCTCACTTTTAAGTTTCTTAGATACAAATAACACACAAATTTATACACACCTTATATATATACATATATATGCCTTAGGGGTCGGTATATATGTATACATTTGATCATGCCAAAATTTAATCTAACGAATTTCTTTTTTTTTTTTGTTTTCCCTTTCTGTTTTTGCCCTTGAGACAAAAAGCTTTCCAAAATTTTAAGAAATTACCAAGTAATAATCCATTTAAAATGGTCAACACATACTATATACATACATATATATATATATATTTTCTGATTTACGATTTTATTATAGTTTTTAAGCTGTACTTTTTTTTTGTTCCCGCTCCTAAATGCATCTCAAAAAAAAAATTGGATGGGGCGCTAAAATCCTTTTGAGACAAATCACAAAACTAAATTCAAAATAGTCATGATATATTAAGCTCAAAATTTACAATTTAATAACTATGATCTCAAAATTTGTTAAAGATTCTGAAAGATTATACCATATATAATACTATTTACTAGAACAATCTTGTTAAAAACATGAAAGTATTTGCACAAATTGTGAGGAACTATAAAATGATAACACGAATATGTATATATGTACTATATCTGGATATTCCTCTCAATTTTGTACAGAGGTTTTTATTAAGAGAGAAAGAGAGAGAGGATTTTTCTAGTTGATAGAATCTTTAAGTATAATCTATTTGAAAATTGTTAAAATTGAATATTTGTTACAATGACTAGTCTGAAAACTAAAGAATACAACAAAATATTAATATGATTTTCAATCCTGAAGAGATCAAGCCCCCCCCTAGCAAACCGAAAGGCCCTTACCCCTCTTCCAAAAAAAAACAAGAGAGAGAAAAGAAAGAACCTATGCGAGAGGTCAAATCGACAATTGTGATAGATACATATAGTTAAGGGGAAAATACCCCTCAAAAAATGACTATATATAATATATATTCTGACCAAAAAAAAAAAAAAACGTATAGACTTTGTATAATTCTCAATCTCTTTGCTTTTTCATTAACTTTATATCGCAATGATCTTTAATTTCGATTTGTGTTCTATAACCATTTTGCATTTACACACACATATGTATGTATGTATGTATATATTTATATATATGTATATATCGGTCGATATACGATATTCAGTTTTAAGTTAACAACAATGAGAAATGTATTGTAAATATTCATTGCCAGTTTTTGAGTTTTGACAAAACACACAACATTAAAGTTTTATTAACATAAATTTAAAGTGTTTGGATTTACTGCGGATGCTTTGGCATCGCAGTCTATTTGGCATCTCCTTGACGCTTTCTAAGAGCATCAAAATAGGAACCAGTCATTAGATCTTTTTGCTCAATTTCAAATGTTTTGGTTAATTCATCAGCTATTATTTGACCCTCTTCTAGGGTCTGTTCGGGTCTCAGGCATACTTCGAATTCCATGTAATAACCCAAATCCTTCACATTATCCAAATGAATGCGGGTCTGTTCATGGATAAATAGAAGTCTCTCTTTGGCCAGCACTCCAAGTGTTCCATTCGATTGGGCGAGTATCTTCTCCAGCACGGCTGGTTCATCCACTTCGATTTTATTAAATTTGGAGAGTTTGGGTCCCGCCACATCGGGTCGATCGTAGAAAACCAATTGGGACCGAGACGGCGCCTGTAGGTAACGCAATTTGAGGCGTCCACCCTGTGGCGAATTGAAAAAAACATCGCGCTGCACAATCATGGTACCCTGTTTGTCACCCGTCAATTTGCGTGCAATGTCCAGGCGTTTTTCGAAATCCTCCGAGCCGCCAGGAATGCGGGCCTTAATCTCAACATTACGCTGATCCGCTGGCACAGCTCCCGCTCCCAGTTGGATTCCCGGCTCGCACATGGTGGTTAAACTTCTGATGAAATTGCTGTAGCTTTCGATAAATTTCGAATACAATCGCGCCATTCGAATGCTTCCACCAAAGATGCCAGAAAGTAATGAAATGTTTCACGATAAGTGTGACCAGATAAACTAAATTTGTATTTTGAACGCAACAAGAGAAATGTAAAACAAAATAAATTAATTATCTCATTTGTAATTAATATTTCTTAATTATTAATTAACAATTTTTTGAGGAAAAATTATGATTAAGTGGATAAATTGGAAGCGAAACCAAATTAGTTTAATAACATGAAAAGTAATATATTAAAAAGGATTTCAATATTACATTAGATACTATTAGACAAAGATTTAATAACAATAACAAATTTATTTTATTAATACTGGAATAAAATGTCTTAGAAAAAACTTTTTTTTTACAGATTTCCCAGGCGCTTATTTCAAAATGTATAAAGACTTATGTTTGTTTATATATATTTTTTAACTAATTTACTTGACTTGAATTCTTGCAAATGTCTTGATTCCCACACACGAATTAAAAATGTATTTGATTTCGCCTGATAAGTGGATAATTGTAGGAAAAGTATACACATTATTTTTCTGTATAGTTGAACTATACTATATAAAAATGCAGTCAATCATTATAGAGATCAATAATGAGAAGAAGAAGAAACAGTATTTTATTCTTTTGCAACATTTTAGTAATCATTAACCATTTAACATAAGTTGATATGCTTATTTGATATACACATCTCTAAATCGCCACTCAACAACACTTTTTATTAGTCCGCATTTTGCAACACTAAAAGTACGCGCGCAAATTTAAAATCAACAATCAAAATGCTTCCAATTGGATATGTAAACTTGACACTTTAAGAGTGTGGCAAAAACAACATTTCAAATGCAAATTTGACTCGCATAAAAAAAGGGAGTATAATGCAATCAAAATAGTTAAGACATTTGAAATTCTTGTATTACTACTAAGGAGGGTATTAAATATCTTTTTTGCATAGTTGACACTCGAAATAAATTTAATGAACATACATTTGTATGTATGTATGTATTTGGCACAAATTCGTTGCATGTGTTAGTGTATGTGTGTGTGTACATATAAATCATTACTAAGCCAATATTTATGGGTATTCAATAGCAATACCCGTTCGATTCTCAGGTTTCCAGTTAAATCTAACTGTACAAGCAGACAACATAAAATTATACCCACACACACACATATGTACATAAATACCTACATACATATAGCTATGCTAGCTGCCCGCACAAAATATCTAGCATAAGTATGTATGTATATGAATATCTACATAAATTTAGATGTATTGTATGTATGTACATATGTACATATGTATGATTCGTAGACACACAAAACTGGCATAGTCTCCTGGCCAGGCCCTGCTCCATGGAAGCCCGCCATTGTAGTGTACATGTACACGCACATACATACAAAAATGGTTAGGTAGATGGCAAGAAGAGTAGAGTAGAGAGGAGTGTGTAGAGAGAGAGAGAGAGAGAGAGAGAGGTCAGAGACAGAGACCATCGTCAGGAGGGGAGGCAGCAGCAAAATGGTGATGACGACGACGTCGACGACGATGCGACGCGCAACGACTTTGGCATTCTGTATATATGTACATACATACATACATATGTATGTATGTACGTGTGGTGTGTGTCTGTTTGGAACCTTAGGACAGCGATATCGTGGTATCCAAAGGGGTGTGGGTGTTAGCGGTGGCGAGCGGCGGGTGGCCGATTTGCCCTACCCAACTTTCAATGCAAAAGCATGGGCGGTAATATGCTCGTTTTTAACTTCGTGTTTCTTCTGCTGCTGTTGTTGTTGTAGTTGTTTTGTTGAAGGGGGAGCAGCGCGGTTCGGTTCGGCACAAATCGGTTTTTTGTTTTTTTTTTTTTTTTTTTTTCGTTTTTGGAATACCATACCCTATGGCCCCAAGGGCTACTGGGTCATGCCAGACTATTCGACAATTGGTTAACTCTTAAAGTGAATTTTTAAACAAAGGCCTTTTAAAATCACAAGATTATGTTGGCCGCTAGATGGCGACACACAGTGGTGTGAGTGAGATGGCATAACGTGCGGGTTGCAGGGTATCGAAAAGTCGTGACCCTGTCCCAATGCATATAATTTTTTGGTGTTGTTGTTTTGTTTTTGGGCAAAGTAAATTTATTTTTAATTTGCCTGCCATTTTTTGTTTTGTTTTGTGTTCTTTTTTGTCTTGGTCTTCTTTCTCTTGTTCTTCTACTCTTTACCATTTCCCACCCGCGCCTTTTCAAATTTTCCCTTGTTTCTTTTTCATTTTTTGTTCGTTCCTTTTTGAGGGCACATTGATTTTGGCTAAATTGAAGGGTATAAAGAGAGGCTAACGGAAGAGAATGAGAGAGAGAGAGAGAGAGAGACAGTGAAAGAGAGTGGGTAAGTAGCATATATGTATTTTGGGGGGATGGGGGCAAAAATTGCCGTTTTCTTAGGGGTGGAAACGAAGTAAAAGATATTTTGTGTATGTACCCATATAAGAATGTTCGTGTTTTACAAATTTTTATTTAACAAATGAAATTGAAGATCTTTAAAGGATCAAATGAGCATATGGAAAGGCTTAACTGAGATGATCATGAATCTTAATAATAAATATATCAGATCTACGGCAGAAAGCTTTATCCTTTACTAATCTTTGGTAACAAGAACTGCTATGTTAATCCCAGATCTAAGATCTAAATCTATATACCTACATATCAGTTTGATTGACTGGACATTAACTTCCCCAACTCAAACATAGTTTTTAGGGAAAATGGATTATATTAGTATTACGTCTCGAATTTCTCATGTAGAACTCTGCCCCAGTTCCTCCTCTCCTTAGATCCTCCACTGTGTCTCGATGTCTTTGCGATCATAATTCTATATATTTGGTCTTTGTCCGACAACCTTTCTAGATCTATGGCCACTTCCATAGAAATTTTAGCTGTACTCCGTTTCGAAATTTATTATATTATATATTGTTAAGCATTTTGACGGGTTCTAAAAAACATTTTAATCACTTTTTGTCTTGATATTTGTCTTTTAGACCAAAGTTAAGATGTCCTACCAAAACTCTAACTACAATTAGTCAAGATCAATATCATCGACTTTTATCATGATATTTAAAACAAAAGTAATAACTTTTTATTCAAAGATGTTGCTAAAGGAATTTCAATTTCAAACCCTTACAAGTTCTTTCTTTTCATCGTAAAAAATGCAAGGAATTTTCCTAAATATCACTTAGATAAAAGGGACTAAGCTTTAGTAAGATGGATTATTTTGTAAAATGTGAAAAGAAAATATCTAAAACTGGTAATCTATGAGATTTTATGACTGTCATTCCATTTGGATCTGTCATCTTGATCTCTCATTCTAATCCGCCTTTTCCCTTTCTTTCATTTGGATTTGTCATCTTGTTTTGTTAATCATTTTGAATACATTTTTGAATTAAACCTTTTCAGAAACGAATTAAAATAGGTCCATTATTATTCGCTAAATGCTAATTTTATTATAAATTTCGTTAACAAAACTCTTTTTTTTTTTTAAATTCTTAAAACCTTTAACTGCTGCCATAGATGGTCTTTCATAATTTTTTTAAATTAGATATTATTTTTATATAAATAAATAAGTGAAACCTGAAGCCCCAACTTCCTAATGTTTCAAATAATAATCTATGTAGGAAGGTACACAACTTTATATACATACACACATACATTTGTATCTATGTATGTATGTATGCAGAAAGATGCTTCTATATACATACATACATACAATAATGTCTATGTATATGTGTATGTATATGTTTAAAGCTTTTTTCGGAGCTAGCGAGTGGAAAAGCAACAATAAGAAAAAAAAACAGCGTTTCCCAAAGCAACACACACACAGACTCAGCTAGTAAGATATATGTATGTATGTATGTAGCTAAAAGAGGGATACAGCGGATAGAGGGGGGCAGACGGACTAGCGCGTGGTCTGAAGGAAGGCGGTAAGGGGGGATGTAAGGCAGAAGAAAAAGCAGATACGAAAATTTAATGCAGTTTTCTCAATTTTCTATGTGGAATTCTACGTTGCTGCCAACGTTTACTGCAGCAGCAGCAGCGACAACAACAACAACAACAACGACGACGACGACGACCTTCGCTGCATTGTTGTTGTTGCTGGTGTTATGGCCCTCAGTTTGGTGGCCGATGTCTGATAGATATAGATACATACATACATATATGTATGTACATATATGTATACATATAGATGTATGTATCTATGAATGTATGGGTGCAATTTTTGTGTATGTATCTGTTTATATGGCCTGTAACAGTATCTCATTCTCTCCCACCATCTTAGGTAAGCCCTATCTCTCTCTTACTCGCACTCTCCCTCTCTTTCTCTATCAGTCGCTGTCTCTGTCTCTCGGAATATAACCAGCTGTGACTTTAACTTGCATCTATATACATATGTATGTATGTATGTATGTACGTACGTACATATCTGTATCTGTATATGTACGTATTTTTTTTTTTTGAGAGATACTTTGACCTTTTTTCTCATCAGGCAGACTTTTGAGCTGGAGATCATTGCAGATTATGCCACACAAGGCACGTAAGAAGATATTTGTATGTATCTGTGTGTGTGTGTCTGTGTAAATGTATTTGTATCTATAAGATACATCAAATGTATCTTTATTTATTAATTTCCGTTTTTCTCTGTCATCTCTCTTCTGAACTGTCTGTCCCTCTGTCCATTTATGACTTCATTTTTTTGTCTTTGAACTTTTTTTTTTTCTTTTTTTTTTGGTTTGTTTGTTTTCTTCTTTACTTAATACGTTTTGTGTTTTGTGTTTTGCTTTTTGCCTGTTTCTATGGCAGCAATTTCGTGGTGAAGAAAGAACAACAACAAAAACATAATTTTTGTGGAAAAAGAAGGGCGAGAAAGAGAGAACAAAAAACCAGAGAGAGAGAGAGAGAGAGAGATTAAGTAGATATAGGGAGGAAAAGCGCTTGAGGAAAGGGCAGAACAGGGCAGGGCAACAACAAGTGGAAGCCAAAAATCTGCTCCCTATTCTTTTTCCATCTCTATCTCCCTTTCTCGCTCTCTCTCTCTCTCTCTCTCTCTTCCCTTCTCGCCTCTGGAACCTTCACAACCCTTGGCCAAGTCTGAAACTGATAAGTTTCGGGTCCAGATTGGTTCAACGGACTCTCCCTTTAGCTATATCCACACACACACACACACACACACACACTCATATATATATATATATACTATATATATGTATATATCCACATAAAGAATGTACATATATATTGTGTTTTTTTTTTCGTTTCTTGGCATCATATCAAATATTCAAAAATGGCAAATTGCCACGAATTTCTTATGCCCTGAAATAAGATAGATAAAAGCTATACTTATCAAATTTGCAAGAATCTACTTATATATCAGATATTGAGATCTTTTAAATTTTCAGATACATATTTTAAATCTATAACTTTCTTATCTAAAGTAATTAAGAAAAGAACTGCAAGAACCTTTTTGATAATATTCATTTTCAAAATTATGAAAATCCAAAGAAAATGTATGTATGTATATATTAAATCTAGGCTTATCCTTTTACTGTAACCATCTTTCCCATTCCATATTATTCTATGTATATAAAATATAAAATTTTGTTTCATTTTAAAAAATGTTTCCAGGTTTAGTCATCTACATATGTATGTAAGTATGTACTACTTATATATGTATGTACATATGTGATTCATTGAAAGTAGAGTTAGATGAATCATATTAATTTTTTGAGTACTTATTTTACTTGCCTATTTTAATGACATCTGACACATTCCTTGAATAAAATTGTTTAAAAATTTTGGAAATACTTGTGAATAGTTGAAATTATTTCAATAATAAATTTAAGAAAAAATGAATGTAAATTAAAATATTTATACCATTTTTAACAGTTGTTCGACTTTTCGATAACATCTTTCAAAGTTTGTTTCATAAACTTTTAGTAAATAAGTTAAGTTAAGTAAGTTCTTTAAGCTTTAATCCACACATACATATGTATGTATCTTAAAAATTTCCTTTTCTGATCGCAGAAGACAATGTGTTTAAAAAATTATTTCACTACTTTAAGATTAAAAAGGTCTACAGAGTTTTTATAGTGTTGTTCTATCTATCTTTCCATTTAATAAATAAGAGGAAAAAATTCATTCAAAATTTCTAAAAAAAAAAAACTTATATTAAATTTCTTCTTTTTTTTGGAAAGTTCAGCTGAATTACCTTGTAGCATGAGAATTCGAATTACAAAAATATTTACAGTGGATCAAAAGTTGATTTGAAACACTTCAGACTTACAAGAGGAATTTGAAGTAGACAAGTCTTTGATTTTGATCAAATTTGAATATTTTATACTGTTCTATATTTTCCTAAAAAATCGCGTTCGAAACTATATCATTGGTAATATATAGTAAATAGATATTAACTTTATTTCCTTAAGATATGAAGCCTTTTTGGAATATTTCAAATATTTTTTAACTTTAACTTAATTTTTAACTTTGGTATCTGTTTTGTAATTTTAAAGAGTATTATGTACTTGATTATTGAGGACTGCGAAATTCAGGAATCTATATTTGTATTTTAAACATTACGCAGTAAAGTTTAAAAAAGAAAGTCAAAACAAATTAAGAACTAAAAGCAAGACGTCATTTATTTCGTTTGGATTTTCAGCTTACCGTAAAATATATACACACATACATATATAAACACATATGTATATATATACATAGATAACCTACCTGCTCAAATGGGAATTATTGATCCACAGTCCCTGTAAGCTTCTTACCTGAGTTTATTGTCTAATTATGGCTACCTGTTGGCAATTGAGCAATAGATTAAGCATAAATATAAATACATATAAAATATGTTCATATATAGAGGTTCTTTAAGCGTTAAATATATACATATATATAGGTATATTCCTCCTTGAAATCACGTATTTCTTTCACCCCTATTTTATACAAATACATATATAGAGAAATGAAACTATAAAAAGAAAATTTAATTTACATTTATAGTTTTGTTAATTTTGCTTTACATTTTGCCCACTATTTTGTTTTTGTTTTGCTTTTTTTGCTTTACTTGAATATATGTATATATGTACATATGGATGTATGGAGGAATATGTGTGTATGTATAATCATTATATAGGCGAATTCCCGGAGCGTAGCTACAACTTCTTCTTCTTCCTTCTCTTGCTGTCCGAGCGCTCCATTCGCTTTGCCTCATAAATAAATATGAAATATCCGCCATACAGTCAAGTCTATATGTATGTATATATAAATGTGGGAGGGGGAAGATACATATATCATATACATATATGTGTGTATATACACCATACTTATGCATGTCTTATATACACACATACATACATATATACATATAAGTATGTATGTAGATAAAATCATTTGTTTCCCACTGCCGAAAAGCCAAGAAAATGTGCAAAAATTGTAAATAACAAAGACAATGAATGCGAAATGAGAAAACAAAAGAGTTTTTATTTCGTTTTTTTTAACATTTGCATATTTATTTATTTACTTATCTACTATAAACACGTATAAAATAAAGTTTAAATCTATAGATTTGAGACACGTTAATCATTAGTTAAAGAAAATATTAAAATTTCGATTCTGTGTTTTTTTATAGCTTTGCAGAGGGAAAACTTGTCAATGGGAGGGAAAATTTGACAATTTAGAGGGAAAAAGCGTTCGAAAATATTGCATTTTTATTAATTTAATGAGAGAACTATCACTTTGGGTGGATAGTTTGTCCTTATTTACAACCCAATCGATCCGGCACTGACAAATTAATACAATTTTGTTGTTCAAAAACTTAGGATTGATTTAAATCTATATCTAATATGCTATCAGTTCCATTTTTCTCGCTGAGTCATTAAATAATCTTTTACCCTTAGCTTGAACATTTGCCAATTTAAGAGATATAGAAATTAAAGCATATATTGCAGTCGTTTCCAAAAAAAGAAAAATAAAAGTTGATCTAGCTTTTTCTTTTGTTTTTTTTTCGTTCGATGCAGTTTGCAATTGGCTTAATTTTTTGTTTATTTATTGGCATGTGTGTTTGTATGCATATGTATCTACAAATATACATACATATGTATGTATGTATATGTATCTTTATCTCACTTACACGCCCAGAAAGAAATCATCATGATGACAGACTAATGTTTGTTTAAAACTCAAAATATGCGCATGGAAATTCATAATTGATGAATCACGCCAACAACAATAAAAAGGGCATGTCGTAACAACAAAATGAATTATACATACAAATGTAATTCATATATATACATATATGTACATTGTAAATGCATATGTAGATATGAGTTTTTAACAATATATCATGGAATATTTAACAACATTTGCCCCTCCCCCCCTTAAACTATCAACTAACAATCTGAAGATGATTCAATGTGAGTTTTAGCTCATTTCGAGGAACTGGGACTTTATACCGAGTTATTTTTCAAAATGTTTTCGAAAAAGCATCTCAAATATAAATAAAATCTGATCTCAAATCAATATTTATTAATTTTTAAAGTTTGTAACAAGAATATTTCGTTTCATTTGGGACAGAAGGAAGCGTGGTTCTCCATAGATAAGACTTTATAGATTTACCTAAATAATCAAGACTATATACATACATACATATATTAGCTTTAAACCATTCGAAATGCATCTTTTACATGTTTTGGGTTCTGTATACGCCGTTATTTGGATTCTAAATTGTCTATTCCATTCATTTCAAACATTTTCTTAAAGATTTTATATATACATATTTTTGGTTTAAATTGTTATAAAGTGATCCGTAATTGAGGAAATTATGAAATTTACCTAAGAGTCGGAACCCCCTGCAAAAACAAGTTTTGATTCATTTATTCGATATGAATTTGGCTTCAATTGAGAGGGATAATTACAGAACTGAAAGATCTGCCAATATTCAAGGGAATTCTATTAAACCTTTCAGGCTGGAATTAAAATGAGTCCACACCAGGCAACGCGGGGCTTTGAAGGGTTAACCTCATGTACACACACACAAGCAAAGGCCCATTTATGTATGTATGTACATACATACATTCAAACAATTGACACAAAACTTCCAAACTAAATGGCGGGAAATTGCTGATCGAATTTCCGAATAGACTCTGGGCACATTCCCAAAAGTTCTTACAGTTGACATTGATAACACACACACACACATACAACGCTGGCACACAGACAGGTACATGTATTTACAGATGCGTACCTGTGCTATTGTGCTTTTGGCTCTCTCTTTCTCTCTCTCTCTCGCACTCTCTGCCACTATCTATCTAGCATGCGGAAGTGTTAGTTAGCATGGGAAATTTTGCGGCTGGCGCCAAATGTGTGCAATAATATATGTACATATGTATGTATGTATCTACATACATACATATGTATGTACATACATCACAAATTTATGTATGTATATATAAATGTTTAGAAACAAAAAACAGACGCTTGGGCACTTAAAAAATTCGCGCCGTTGTCAATGACAACATTTTTATGTATGGGCATCGTCAATATTGTAAAAACTAAGCAAAGAAAGTCTAACACTAGAGGGCGATGAGTTGACAAAAAGAGGAGTGAATGGTTGGTGGCAAAGAGCGGGGGAAAGGCAGGGCAGCTAATGCCAAATGATAGCGGGAACGGGGCTCAGCCGAATGCATCGAGAATGATAAACACAACCAAACGAACATACGAAGTGGCCCCAAAAAGAATAAAAACCGACGACGACGCCAGCGTTCCTTAACCCCCTTTCACCACTGCGCCATGCGGCACGCCGCCTGCCACCCTCCCCACCCCCCGTTTTTGCGCTGCCACTTTTATCTTCGTCATTATTGCAGACAGCTCGACTCGGCCTTTTTCGGGGGTCTCAAACGATGACGATGATGAACGGATGGCAAAATGGATCCCAGTTAGACATTTATTTCTTATGCCCTGCCCAAAAACTCAAGGTCACTAAGGAATCAAACAAAAAGAAAAAACATTAATTTAGTCAATCATTATAGATAAATTCAAACAAAAAGTAGCGTTTCTTTTTAACTATACAATAATCAACGAAATGAGGAAATTTGATAAAAATCTCTTTAAATATGAATCTGCAAAGTCAAAACATGATAAAAGCATTTCCATTATTTGATGTAGGATATACACCCGAGTCGGTATAGCTTTACTCATTTATTTCTATTTATAGGTTATGCAAGTTCTCCGATTACAATTTATTTTTAAGTGATAAATTTTTCTTGAAGGATCAGCTGTTGATATGCTCTACAAATTCCCTTATAGTGTGCATTTGGCGCTTTAATATTGATAATAACAACAATGAAACAAAAACAGCAACAAACCGTACAACACTTAATATAGGAGCGAGATGGCAAGTGAGAGTAAGTGAGATAAAGGAACGTGAGCGAAAGAGAGAGCAAAAGAGAGCAAGCACACCTGAAAGTCATAACGGGTTGCGTTGCTTAGGCATAGCGAGAAATGAAAAGAAAAGACAGAAGAAGAAAGAGAGAAAAAACGCCATTAAGAAGGAGAATAACAGGCAAAATGATGAAGAAGAAGAAGAAAAGCAAAAAAAAAACGCACGTAAAGAATACTAAAATCGCAAGCAAATAAGAACAAGCGTACACACACATAAAAAAAGAGAAAAAAACAACAACAACAACAAAAAGTACAAGGCAAACACGAAGCAATGAAGCAAAGCGAACACACAAAACAACAACAAGAACAACAAAACAAGTTAAATTTACAACCAAAAAAACAAAAGCAAAGCAGTGTGAATGAGTAAGAGAAAAGAGAACGAGGGAGATAGGCTGATCGAAAGATAAGGAAGAGGCGAAAAAGAGATGGAAATAGAAGTAGAGGTGAGGTCGAGAATCGGAGGAGCACATGCACAATTATTCACGCGACCCAAACCCCAATACAACCATTCATACATATACACACACACGTACATACATACATATGTATATGTATGTACATACATATGTATGTATAAAGATATCAATAACAAAAATTAAAACAGAGAGGCAAAAAAAAAAACCGCTGGTCGTTCGGTTGGTCAGCACGGTTTTTGGCGGGGGCGAGAAACAAAAAATTTTGTTTTTTTTGCTATCTTTCTCTCTGTTGCATACACTCATACACACACACACACACATTCGAATCGAATGCTTGGCCTTGCGCAACGTGCTCGCTTACTCATACTCGAATCACCGACTCGCCGCCGCTTCCCCATCACCGCCCCCGTTCCCCTCCCCGCCCACGACCCCGTCGACAATGCCGTTGACGATGCTGACACCCAGCCAAACCAAAAGCGAACCAACCACCCACCCATCCACCCACCCCTGCCCTATCCTATGCGCTGCTCTTTAATCTCCAGAGTCACCAGACTCGAGAGCGGAGCGGTGTGCGGCTCGTCGCGACGTTCGTTTCGGTCGTCTTCTCGTCCGAAAGGCAGGCCCCGTTTCGTGTTGAAACAGCCCAGGCACAACAAGTTTTTCAACAGAAGCAGCAGCGGCGACGCAGCCGGCATATACACTCACTCACACACACACACAACACATGCACAAAATACCAAAAATAACGCTACGTACACACATACAAACATATCGACAAGAAATATGTGTGTTTGTATCTAACTGTTAACCCATTGAGGTCTCCAAAGTTAAGCTTGCAAACAAAATGTCTAAAATTTAATCAAAACCGTTTACTAGCTCATCCGTCTAACGGTTCCATAAAATTTCCATTTCTCTCTCAAAAAAAAACTTTCCATTCAGAAATATGTAAATGTATGCACACATACGATAAGCACTTGAATATCGTAATCAGCTGATCAGCATATGATTTTTGCATAGAAAAAAGATCAATTTACAACTAAAAAAATGTTCTCTTAAAAATTGGAAAGTTGTATTTTCAATATTCAAGTCATAAATAATTCAAATAAAAATTTAATTGGAAAAGCCATCGAGGGTTAATACTTTTATTTAAAAGCGCATGGCAACATAACCTAAAAATTAGCCGTATTTACTACAAGAACTAGAAAATTTCTAGATACTTTTACATATGTATGTATGTACTCGCATACACACACAAGTAATTAAAACTATTGTTTAAATTAAATTAATTATTAATTAGTTGCCATCAAAGGGTTAACAAAAGAAAAAAAACACTCTTACACATTAAGCGAAAAAAACAACAGCAAAATGTTAAGAAATTCATCATCGAAAAAATGTTTTTTTTTATATGTATGTATGTACTATGTACATACATATATAGATATACATACATACATATGTACATACATATGTATGTGTGTAAGCACTATATATTTCAAGAAAAGTAACAACAACAAAAGGCCACAACTTTATACGACTCGCTTATCTCTTTGCCCCTCTTGCCAACACTCATGCTACACTCTCTCTCTGTCGTCTCTTTTACTTTTTGTGTGTGTGACTCTCTCTCTCTCACACTCTCTTGGTCTCCCTGTTACTTTTCGCACGCTATACGTAGTATCTGGTGTAGTTGTTGTTATTGTTTTTGCCTTCTTTTTTGTTAATTCATTATTGAGGCCAATTGAATTGGTGTGTGTATGTGTGTGTGTGTGTGTGTGTGCGTCTAGCTAGGCGGCTTGCTTGAATGAGTGACGAACTGACTGACTGACAGATGGACAAACCGACGTTCCAACAATAATAATAACAACAACAACACCGTCTGTCAGTCAGTCAGTTTGCCTTGGTTTTTGCTGCTGCCCGCTGCCCGCTGCTGCTGCCGCAACGACTGCGACGACCGGCTGGTAAGGGGGCCTCGGCAAGAGACTACGACTACACGTTTAAATATGCGCAACCGAGGCGGGCCGATGGCAAACGAGCGAACGAAACATACGAACACAAGAAGAAAAACAAAAACCAAACCAAAAAAAAAACAGAAACAACAAACACCGCAACAACACAGACACACACACTTACACAGTTATAGACACCAGAGCTCTGCAGCCGTCATTTTGGGTTATGCGTGTGTGTGTGTGTATGTGTGCCTATGTGTGAGAGCAATTTGAAAGAAGAAGAAGCAGCAGCAGCAGACACCAAGTTTTTTGATGACGTCGTTGGCTATGGCAAAGTCTAACTGTTCGCGCTATTTGCTGTCTCGCCTTGCCCTCGCCTTTGTGGGGCCATTTACCCACCCCCACCGACAAATTCACGAAACCCAGCAACATGCCTCCACCTGACACCCCTCTACACAGCTTTCCCTTCTAAACACCCCCCAAAACCCCCACACAATTTCGACTACGCTAAACGTTTCGTTTTTCTTTATGATTTTTCTTTCTTATGTACATCCATATGTATGTATTCGTGTGTGTGTGTGTGTATACATATTTACATACATACATACATATATATTTCGCGTCTTTTTATCGACGTTGCCCGATACTATTTTGTTTTGTTGTATATTGCATGGGTCAGAAGTTCGTGGTGCCGGCCTTTTTGACATTTCGCATGCGCTACACTCAATTGCATTTGTGTGTATGTGTATGTATGTACATACCTGCTACAGGTGTATCAACAGTTGTTTATAATTGTAATTTACTAATGCAGATCTGAAAATGGGGAAAACCATAGACAAAGATCTTAATATATGATGAGAATTTGATTTCTTAATGTTAAGGATCATTTAAAAGAACAGAATTTAAGAAATATGAGGTTGCCTTGTGTAAGAGCTGTATTAAAAGTAATATAAAAGTGTGGCAATACTTTTATGACTCACTTTATCAGAGACGGATCTAGAGGTGATTCACAATGTCCTTCCTTACACTGTGTGCATCTTTTATAATATATGTACAATATAGCTGAGGTGAACAGGAAATTCTTTTCTTTACTATTTTAAAGATAATTTTAAAAGAATTCATGTACATATTAGATCTTTTTGATAGATTTTAAAATTTAACTCTAAAATTATGAAACTATAAATAAAATGTAGAGCAAATAACTAAATTGTTATATCTAGAGTTAATATATGTACGTACATACACACATACATAGTTTTATTGATGGTTTACAATTACATACATACATATGTACATATGTATGTATGTACATGTATATTTTATACTAATTAATAATATTAATGGCTTGTCTCAATGGGTTATTACTATTGTTGTTATCATATACATTGAATCATCAAATTTACTTATTGTCCAAGGACAGATTGTAAATACAAATAAAAAAACAAAAACATAAACATTGTTATCAATTTTTTATTAAAACATCAGATAATCGAGGCCAATAAAACTTACATATGTACATATGTTTGAATGATGTATATACATATACATATGTACATACATAGATATGTATACATTTTTATGTACATACATATAGTAGATTTGTAGTTTTATTTCTACATCATTAAGACAATTTTTAGAAATTGATTCTTTGTTAAGATACATACATATGTACATACATGTGTACATACATACATACATACATATGTACATATATCTTTTAAACAGAAATATTCCTAACCATTTAATATGCCTTAAAATTATGATGTAGCGATACACTCTGAGACTTTTCTATGCCAAAATGATGAAAATGCTGAAATATTGTGAGGGAAGAAAGAGACGAGAAGCGAGAAAAGTGGAGAGTAAGGAGATTTACGAGACCAGGTGGATGCGTACGTTTGTTGAAGTTAAGTACGCAGCTGTTATTAATCGAAGGACAAACCCAACAAACACACACACTTACATACACAAACACACACACACACACATATGCACTCAAATGACGCGCTTTTCATTGCATTTTTTCAGTTGTTTTTTGTTCAATGACAAATATGTACATATACATACATATGTACATATGTATGTATATGTATTTATGTATGTATGCATGTATCTATATGTATATGAAAACTTACACACACACCCATACATACATACATACATACATACTTATTCATGTGAAAATGAGCAATACAAAGGGAAAGGAATGTTAGCCAGCTGCTAGGGGAGGGAAAGCGATTGTGAGCGGTCGAAAGAGAAGAAGACTCATGGAGAAGTAAGGAGAGAGAGAGAGAGAGAGGAATAGAGCAAACGAATGAAAGTGCATAAGCAATGGAGCAAGTGGGTCTAGGTGTGTGTGTGTGTGTGTGTGTGAGTGCGTGGCAGCTTGGTAAGCACGTCTTATTGCCTTTTCTTTTCTTCTCCTGGGTGAACACACACTCTTTTTTCTTTTTTAGTTTTCTTGTAACCTCTTTCTACCTTTTTCCTTTCGATATTTGCATAGATTACAATGGACGAGAAGAATGCAAATGATAAGCCAAAGATATGATTAAGTGATAATAAAGCGTCCAGCCAACAAATCGTTATAAAAGAGATAAGTTAGGCGCTCTTCCGTCACTTTACGTTAACTTTACAAGATACTTTGGAAAATGTTTGCCACGATTAACCCCAAATGGCTAGAAAACACTCTTAGAAAGGGAAATGCAAACGGATATCCGGTCACCGGATGTCCCTAAGTCTCAGGTACATACATACATACATACATATGTACATATGTATGTCTCACAATTTGAATCGAAATTGGCTTCTCATTGTTTTCTGTTCAATTTTTGAATGTGAAAAAAACAGAAAACTTGAATTTCCCTAGAACATCGATATCTACATATCTATGTACATATGTATCTATATGACCTTTTTCATAATTTTTTGGTTCTTAGATAGCATGCCATCTTGTTAGAAGAACATACAAACATACATAGATCATTTTGATATCAGTAAATCCATATTATCCTATCGTAAATCAAAACAAATATGAAAATATCTTTTTGGGAAATATTAATGCTTTCTATAGTATTGATCTTTTAGATAAAATATATTGATAAATCATTTTCCAGACAGTATTAACTATTCAAGGCAAAAGGATTGCTTTCGATTTCATGATGAACAAGTCACAGAACGAGAAAGTTCTTCTTGTGGGCGCAGAATTCTATCATTAAATGTGGTATTTACTTAAAGTTTAGTGGAAACTTCGTTCTATTCTTCATCCCTCCAATGGATGGATGGAATGTATGTATATATGTATGTACATATCGTTTTAACTTTGCCAAATCGAAGCATTGGCATGACCATATACATTACCACGCCCACATTCCCTTCGCCCCCGCCACCACATTTACCCTCACACCATCATATTATGATGATGATGATGGCAAAAACGAACACCAACAGAAACACACGCACATATACATACATAAGTATATATATATAGAGAGAGAGAGAGAGAAACAGCAAGACTAGCCTCCATGCACATGTGTTTAGCCATGTTTACATAGCAAAGCACTCACGAAACGGGGCCTCACTTTCGTCGTTCGCTTTTTTCGCTGCTCGTCGTTTCCATCGCATTGATGATGACGATGACTACCACGACGGAGACGGAGACGGCGGCGTCAACGTTATCTATGGAGTGCGTGCATACCAACACCATTGCATACAATTGTGTGTGTGTGTACGGGTTGGACTTTTTTGTCTGGGTTTTACATAAACTTTGCCGAGGGGAAAGTACCGCTAAATATATATATGTATACATATATACGCTGAGCTGACTAATTAGCAACAAAATCGTTGGTTAAATTTAGCCTAAAACTGAAAAAAGCTTGGCTTAAAGAGAACTGCGATTAGTGAGCGATGAACCTCTGTGTGTGTGTGTGTGTATCTGTGTGTTTGTGTATGCGTGGGCCCAGGTAGCTCTTAGATTTGGAACCCTAAGCTAATTAAATTTGTGTGGTTTTTTTTTTTTTTTTTTGGAAAATGCTCAATCGGGTCGACCTTTTTTCTGCTGCGCAGCAGACACAAACACACACACATACATACATACAAACACAGATGATTTTTCGTCGTCATCGTCGTCGTAGTTGTATACGAAGTTTCAACTTCGTACTCGTGCCTGGTGGTACTCTGTATTGGCTTGGCCCGCTGCCTGAAACGGGGCCTTTCTTGAGTTGAGCACACAAATACAGGCAGAGGCAGGCTAACGCGAAATAACGAAAACTTCTTGCATTCTCACATGCCGAGGAGTAAGGGAGATAGCTAGAGATGAAAAAGAGTGTGAGAGATGGAGGTTTGATGAATACAAGGGTGGGAGGAAGAGAGTGCTAAGCCTTGTAGCAAATGTTTTGAGCCAAGGCGAAAGCGAGGGCGAGGGCGAGGGCGAGGGCGATGTCGAGGTTAGGCATGGCATGGCGTGGCAGAGTGCTTGCCAAAAATAGAGACGCCTCCGCGTGCTCTTTCTCTCTCTTTCCCTGTCTCTGTCTCTCTCTTACTATACACGATGACTCTAACCCACGCTGCAAAAGTGGCCACAGTTAGCGTCCGACCAAATGACGAAATGACAGAACGACAGAATCCGACGCAGCACAGCACTAGCCCTCTATATGTATGTATGTTCATTCACATAGAATGAAAGCTTACCTTATGCACCGTGGGTCATGTTATTAAAACTGCATTAACAATTTAATTTAAAGCATAGATTGACTAACTGTTGTTTCACGCACACACACACACACAAAAGGTTTATACATAATTGATCGTCAATCCTAACTTAACTGCCCACTTTGATCCTTTTTTTAACACAAAGGACTTTCTATTAACTTCAATCCAAATTCTCGCCACACTGTTCCATCATAGTACATTAGCAGAAGAAGTTAGTTGCAGTAGTATTGGTAGTAGTAGATGTTACCAACGAACAAGAAGAAGAAGAAGCAGCAGTAGAGAAGAAGGCAAAGTGCACAAGGGGGTTGCACGGTGTGTGGTAGTGGTTGTAGCATATTTTGTACATACATATGTATGTGTGTATACAACAGCAACAGCAGCAACAACAACAACAGCAGGAAAAACAAAAACAAAAATTCATTTTTCGTTGCAATGGAAGAGAGAGAGACTGCAACACCAACGGTAGCAGCGTTGTTGTTGTTGTCGGCTTCTGCTCTTACTCTTCTCTATATACACACACACACACATATATGTATATGTACATATATTTTACTTTTCTTTTTGCTTTGCATCCGCGAACACACACACACAGGCAGACCCACACATATATGTATATGCGTTTAAGCTGCTGCGCTGTCGCGTCGCCGTTGCTATTTTACCTCTGTGTGTGTGTCGGTCACACATTATACCCTTGCAATAAGGGTATATAAATTTTAATCAGAAGCCTCTCCAATCATATAAAGGATATACATATACATAAATATTTTTTGATTAGCACATGAGGCGAGTCCTTCTCGATCGATGCGAACTGCTCCTAGACCGTTAAAGTTATAGGGCTAAAATTTTGCTTCTATATACAGCACGGGTTATATATCGCTATATCATTGAGATATCGAGATTTCAATATTTTCTTTTTACCTGTTAACGACTGTGCCAACTTTTTAGATATAGAGTAACAATACCTGTGTATGTAAGTGTATGCAAACTTCGGCGCGGTCGCGGCTTCCCAGCCCTCTGGTTTTTCAGTTGGCTCCGAACATCGAACATGTGAGTCGAACAACCGAATCGAGCTCGAACATGTGTGTCGAACAACCGAATCGAACATTGTGTATTTGAATTTGAAACGCGTCGGACGTGTGTTTTTTGCAGCGCGGCAACGAAATTAAGAGCAAAAGCAGAATACAAAAATATTAACAATATAATCTTAAAAAAAAAAACACCAATCGAAATAATAACAAAACGTCACAAGTATTTGTTAATCTTTTTCACCCCACCCCCCCGCGAAATTGTTGTTGTTAATTTTTTTTTTTTACCAATTATAAATTCATTTTCGCGTCGCATTGATAAAATCGGGAGAGCAAGAAAAAAAGAAAAGATAAACGAAAAAAACATGGTGCAACAACAATCCAAAAAGAAGAAAAATAAAAATAATTTTTTTTTGCAAATAGAGTGAGAGAATATATTGTTTGTGTAAGTGTTATACAGAATTTGCAATGAGCAAAAATAACAAAAAATATTTAAAGAAGAAGAAATGAAGGAAAAAACAAAAAATAAAAGTTATCAATACACACACACTCGTACTCACACATACCAATAAAGAAAACAAAAAAAAAAAAAAAAACCCAAAACAACAACACGTTTTAGACGTAGTGTATGTGTGTGTGTGTGTGCAAGCGCGCGCGCCAGCGTTGCCATATCTGTGTCAAAACATAGAGAGCGCGAGTGAGAAAGCAATAAAGAGCGAGCGCTAGCGCACAAAAAAAAATAAATGCATGCCGGCCACTCTCTCTCCCTCTCTCGCTCTTTGTCTCTTCTTACAATGTTTTGAATTAAAAACCGTTATCAGAATTTTGTGTGTGTTTTTACTTTACTCAGTTCTCTTTTTAATTCTCTTTCTCCCTCCCCTGCACTCCTTGTCCACAAATAGCAATATGAACTGAGAAGTGTATAAAAACATAAAAATATCTAAAAGACAAAAGAATAACGTGAAAATATAAAAGTAAAAGAATTTCCAAAACGTAAAGGAAAAACAACAAAAAAAAAAAGGAAAACAAACTTATCAAGGAAAACCCCCCCTTCAGTTGGGGCAAAACAATTGGGGAAAAATCAACACGGAAACAAAGGGGAAAAACAAAAATAAAGATCATCATAATTACTACCACTACTACTACGACTTAGTATGTCCAGTAGCGCCGAAATGGATGTACTGATCACTAGTGTTATAGATGCCAATGGACAGGCGTTGCCTCTCCATGGCACCAGTATTGGCGCCCCATTGGGGCCACCCGTCAAACAGGAGCGTGCCGATGAGTCGGAAATTCGCGAATTGGCGGCCAAAATGAAAGAGCAGCAAAAGCAACAGGCAGCCCAACAGGCTAGCCGTCAGGCCATGCATTCGAATGGTGCTGCACCCGGTGGGGGTGCACCAGGGGGCGGTGGGAGTATGCAGCCACCCCTCACAAATGGCAATGGGCAGGCCAATATTATGAGCTATCTCACACGTCATCAAAAGCTACCAAATGGCAATACACAAGTCGTACCCGCCATGTCGGCATCGAATGGCCGTACATCGAGTGGAGCAAATGGAGTCATTGCCGATGATAAAAAGGGCAGCGGCGGACCATGCGATGAGGAATCAATCAAGGGACATTTCGGATGGGCACAATTCGGCAAGGTCTTCATACCATACATATTCCGGCAATCGGAGAAATATTGCTCAGTTCGTATGATTGAGTTGAAGTTACTTGGAAAATATTTAAATTGCCTGCATCCGGATATCTATTCAAGTTGCACATGCGTCCGTAGCTATTATATTACGGATGCGGAGGCTCGTCTCTTCATTGAGATCAATCATAAGCATTGTGATGGTGAATTCGGCCGTGATATATTCACCCAAAAGGATTTGGTTGTACGCCTAAGCGATGCCTCGAAATTCTATCAATTTCTCGATATCTGTTATCGCAAATTGGTGTCGGGCAGCAAGACACCATCGGAGAAATGCGGCTTCATACGCATCAATAAGGAATCTGTGGTACCCTATACCGTACGAAATAATCAGCAAGTTGTCCCGCTATTCTATTTCGAAGGTGAAACCGAGAATCTAAAGACCAAAGCAGAACTTCTCAATGGCTGGGATTTGGCATATTTGAAATTCTGTTGCAAAGTTCAAGGCATACGCAACGAACTCTTCTCCAGCGAGAATGTGGCTGTCATATCGTTAACCGATATCAAAAGTTATTTTCCAAATGGCACGGAATTCGAGGACTATTGGCCCAGTAAAGTTGTTGATTCGAATCTTCTGATTGGCAATCGAGCGAATGTCAATAATTCGGTCAATTGGACACGACAGCCATCGGCTCCGCCACCGAAAGTTAGCAGTGGAGGTGGTGGCGGCGGGAACTCTATTAGTGGCAATGGTGGCAACTCTACCGGCCCATCGGGCAATGTAGCCAATTCGAGTGGCGGTGCCAGTCAAAAGACACAACATTCGGTAACAGCTGCCCTAATGAAACAACGTGCCGCTGCTGCCGCCGCTGCCAGTGCTGCCGCGAATGGTGGCGTCTCGAATGCCAGCAGTTTTGGTCCCGCCGCAGCGGCAGCAGCCGTATTCAACTCACAAGCCGTGGCGGCTGCTGCATCGGCGGCGATGTTGCAACAATCGCAGGGCAATAATCGCATGATCACCCAGGCCACAGTTCAAGCACTGGCCAATAGTGGTTGGATGTCGGGTGCACCAAATAATCTTCAGCTACATGCCCAAATGATGGTAAGTTATCAAACAAAATTCATACATAGATGTTTCTTAATGACAGACAAATTAATAAAGAATAGAGAGTTAGTTTATTCCCAACTAAAATCGTGACTTACCTACCTGACCTGACCTAACGAGTCACAATTGATGATCCACCGATTTTTTTTTTTTTTTTTGGTGTGCTTAGATTCAATTAATGAATGAACAGTAATCATTGGTGTTGTTCATTTTTCCGAACGTGCATTGAAAATATTGTAAATGTAATTAAATTAATGTTGCCTAACGGTGTTAATTGCAGCTGTTAAGAATAAAAATAAAATATGTTAACAGATATAACAATACATTTGTTATCCAGTCACGTGCTCATCTCTAGCGTATTTACAATTTTTGAGTGGGTGAAAGAGAGAGATAGAGAGAGCGGTTCCCATATATTAACAGAATGTTAGCTGAATGTGTGTGTATAGGCGAGTGTGTGTGTGTGTGTGTGTGTTCAGTGATTCGCAGCTTAGTGGTTTACTTTATGCTATTTATTTTTATAATTAATCCATTATAATATTATTATATTAGTTAAATTAGTGTGTAGATAATTCAAAAACGATTTAGTCGATATTCGCCTTGGATGTCAGCAACTTGTTTGATAGAGCTCGACTAGATTTGGGGCTAAATTATGTGTGGTGAGGGGGGCTAAGTAGTCACAACGACTAACGTTTACCCTGCAATAGGTTAAATAAGTTATTTAAATATATATAAAACATGGATTCCATTCCCCCTTCTCTACTCTCTTCCGCATGTCAGCATAGTAAACGGTTTGGCTAACTTTATTTCGATTTTGAAGCTAGGTATTGACTCTTAATTCATTCCATAGACCTTTCTTACACTTGTTGAACTCGCTTCTTATTTCTTGGCCGCCTTTCCTGAGGAAGGGTATACAAATGGCAATTGGAAGTCATTTTAAATAATGGTTATATCTATATCTACAATTAAATGTTTAATAATTTCGAAAATTAAAGGATTTACTATTTCAAATAATTGTTAGTAAAAGGTTCTTTGGTAAGTTGTTGCTTCATTATATTACCAACAAGCTGGTCAAGAGTTTTCCTCTATTGAGCCAACAAAAAAAAAAAACATGATAAAACATATCAAATTTCAATTCCATTTCGTGGACATTTTTGGCTTTTATACTTTTGTTCAACAGATGCGATCCTATAGAATTGAAATAAAACTTCATAAGGAGCCAAGAACCAAAAATTTTGAGGAATAATGTATCTCTGATTTGTGTGCGTGTTTGTGGTTTGCTTTGTTGTTTTAACGCCCCCCCCCCAAAAATAACTCATTGGCACCGCAAATCCGCTACTGGTGGTAATAGTTAATGTATTGCTAAGCAGATATGTTTTTTTTTCTTCACGGTTTGGCAACAGCAGCAGCAAGAGAAACTAGGTCATTCATGCATACATAGATACACAGATAGAGATAGTCATTGCTGTTGCTCTCTCTCTCGCTCTAGCTCTACATCTTCTCCTTCTTGGCTCTCCTTCTCTCACTCTTTTTCTATTTGGCTATCTCTTTTTGTCTTGCTATCTGTTATAGCCATTATACATACAAACATACATAGATGCAAAATGTTTGCGGCAACGACAACCTGTTGTTGCTGTTGTCGGTTGTACCCGTTTGTTCATATATATACATATATATATACATACATATATATTTTAGTGTTTTCTAAACCGCTTTTTCTTTTCCTTCTTTTCTTTTTTACTCCTCCTCCTCCTCCTTTTACCACTACTACTACTAATTCTACTTCTTCCCTAGCAGAGGGCAAGTTAGAAGTTTGCAACTCACGTAAAAAATATGTCGCGGGGTGGGCGGAAGTAGGAGGGGCTAAAGCATCATCTGCGACTACATCGAATTTTTTTATTTTATTATCGTGGGCATCAATAATTATCATGTTTATTACATATTAGTCATCCCATCCATCAGTCCTTAATTCTTTTGTTTCATATGTATATAAATACATAAACCAAATATAGGCCAGATAAAACATTTATATATTACATACCTCATAATATTATATATTACACCCCCAAAATCGAACATTATGTTTTTTTCTTAACTTTTTCTCTCAAAAGTACCAAATTTCTTGCCCAAATCGAAGTTGTGCCTCTGCAATTAGTCAAATTTTGATAACAAAGCAGGATTTTTTCTTGAAACCTGTATTTGGTAAAAATGGATATCAAATAACTAATTCAAATTGTTTTTTTTTTCGAAATTCGATAGAATATAAATTTGTTTTATACAATGAAACCTCAATATGACGAACTTTCGTATGACGAAAAACTCAAAATAACGAATTTAGGGTATAAATCAATAGATATAATAAAGTCTTTTGTAAATCTCCTCAGCTTGTTTGTTATATCGAGATTTTACTGTACGCTAATTATCGAAGATTTAGTTGTTGTAAAGAAATTCCTCTCTAGGCTTGTCGTTAGGCCGTAACCAGAGAACAGATTGACTTTAACCCATTTATCACCTCTCTTCTTCCCCCTCTTCAGGTACAACAGAGCCATGCGAATGCAGCCGCCGCCGGCAATCGAATGGGCAGCTATCGTGAACACATGAACAACCTTATGATGAGCAATAGCAATCGGCAAGGTTATTCCGCCTATAACAATCCTGCGATCTCAATGTCCTCCGTGAATAGCCACGGCGGGGGAGGCGGTGGCAATGCGCCGCCTCCATTGGTCCGTTCGGCAGCTGGACAAAATGCCAATCACATGTAAGTCTTAAACATATATACATATATACATTTTGTTGTTTGTTTCTTTGCAAATCCCAAAAAAAAAAAAAAATTCTGAACTTTTATCATTCATTTTTTTTGTTGTTCTTATAAATTATCAATATTTTGAATCTACTTTTTTCTATTTACTGCAACAAATGAAAGCTATTTGATTTTGCTTCTATCATCTATATGCATATGTATTTACATATATGTATTATATATGTATGTGTATATACATATCTACATATATAATTTATTTATACCATACAATATTTAATTATAATGCGCAGAAATTGTGTTTTTCAAATTTTGTTGTAATTCTTTTTTTTTTTTTTTGTTTTTAATACATATATATAATATATACTATATATATATATATATGAATATACATATGTATATCTATATATAAAAGTACATATGTATATACCTTTCTATTATTTGAATTTTCTGCCATAAGGGATATGTGAACAAAAAGTATTTTATTTAAACAAAATCATAAAATATATATATTTTTTAATGCTCTTCTTTTACTTATGCACCAAATTAATATATATATAAATATATATATTTATTTTTTTAATTTTTTAATTGAATATTATTTTTGTTAGTTTTTTGTATCAAAAAAATTATAAATAATAATAAAAAAAAAATCCAATCTCGATATCGGCGTTTGTGCACGCATTTTATTTCATTTGTTTATACTATATAAAATTATGATAAATTTTACTCCCCACCCCAAAAAAATTACAAAAAATGAAAATGTCTTTCCATGTTTTACTCCCTTATCGTTGTTGTAGTCGTTACAAAAAAAAGAAGAAGAAAAACCAAGCCATTTTTTTCATACACACAAACATTTACACCACAAATATATATTTTTATATAGGGCGTCCCCCCACACCCCCCTTCATGACAAATTTTTCTTTATGTTTTTCAAAATAAGCACAAAATAATATATATGTATACATACATATATTAATTAAATACACCCGATATCCTCCCCGTCCGCCCCCTTTTTAAAAATACAAAAAACACGAGCAAACAATTTACTAACAAAATTCATTTAATTATCAATTATATGATCAAGTTCAGTCCAAACTAAAAGTCTTGATGGATTTCATATTGCTCAGTTAAAATATATCGTAATTTTATATATGATAGGCATTTAGATTAGATTTGATGAATAACATAAATAGTTTACAAATAGTCAATGTCTATATATTTAACTCTATTCATATGCAATTCCAATAGTCATAGAGTATGTATATACATATATATAATTTGTACGAATTTTGTAGTCGATTATATAGTGCGATTTTTAGGCAATATCATTTATTGTATTCTAACTAGAAAGTAGATAACTATTAATTCAAAAATAGATACCGATTTTAACTAGACATAGTTCGATATTTTAAAGATACAGCATGTGGAAGATTGTTTCAAAAATTATTTTGGCAGCAGAGAAATGAAGAATCAAAAACGACTCTTTTCGAGAATTCTAAAAGTTTTGGCTTTTCTTTGTTTGTCATAGGAGTATGCCATGATCACTTTTGTCATTATCAAAAATATCTTAAGAAGGCTATTTATTTATCTATAATTGAAAAATGTTTGCATAGAGATAAATGTGACACAATTTTGATGTCAAATAACTGACAAGAATTCTAAACAAGTGTCTATCTTATGTATATCGAAACTTGCGATAAAGTCTACGATGAAATCTATTATTAAAGATTGATAATGTTAAAATGTAAAAAATGCTCTACATTCTATGTTGAACGATCGATGAATTCCAAATTAGAAGATCGATCTATGTTGAACGATCGATGAATTTTATGTTATAAGATCTATAGATGTTATGTTAAAACATCGATAAACTCAATCGAGTATATCGAAAAAGTCCCATACATTTGGCAACTCGATACATATTGCAAGATCGTTAAAAGTTTTCGATTGGGATAGGGAATCTCCTCCATTCAATAGCTAAACTTTCAATAGTCAGATATATTATACTCTTATAAAAATTCGTTAAATTGTAAAGCAAAATGTTTTAGTTAAGATATTTAATTAGTTTGAACTACATGTTTAATTAGAAATTGGACAACTAACTGTTTAGCTTTGATTGAAATGATTAAAAATATATAATAAATGAAATTAGTTTTGTTTTTCACTAACAAACATTACACGCGACTTGGTAAATATTTAATTTAATTAATTGAATTCTAATTGTTGCATTTTAGTTAATTGCATGCTCTCTGGACCCTCTTCTCTCTCTCTCTCTCACACACACAAACACACGTTCTCTTTCTCTATATTTTGCTCACCCTACTCTGTGTATCTTTCTCTTTACATGTATATCTCTCTCACTCTCTCTTTCTCTCTCTTTGTCTCTCTTTTTTGTCTGTGTAGAATATTTTGAATGTTTTTGAACTTATATATTTTTTTTTTTTTTTTTTTTTTGCTTTTTGTTTTACATACAAATTACATATTTAAAAGAAAAAAAAAGACTTACAACATATTTTGAAAAACATAAGAATCGCAAAAGAAAATTATGATTTTTCCCTTTTGGAACTTCTACTCCAGTCCCCACTCTATCCCCTCTCTCCCTCCCCACATGAACTCTTTTTTTTTTTTTTTGTTTATACATATATTTACAACTTACATATATATTTGTTTATCATATATATGGGAAATATATCTATATATAGCTGAGTAACCGACAACCACCAAAAAAAAAAAAAAAACCCTAAAAAGAGTAATTATTGAAGCGACGCCACGCCTATCACCTGCCAACCAACCCAACCACCCAACACCATCGTTACCACCCCTTTACCCCCTTCTACTACCACCCCCACCTTCGTTCACTCTCTCGCTCTCTCTCGCTCCCTGTGCCGCCTTTCTCTCTCTCTCTCTTAAAAACCAAAAAAAAAAAAGAAAAGGTTTTTGGCCTACAATTTGTGCCACAATTTCATTTCCTTCAACCGCCAACAACAACAACAACAACAACATCTATTAAAACTTTTGACACACACACACACACACACAGACACACATACACATACACAGTGAGTGAGAGCTATGTATATCCTAGATACATTATAAATATATATATCTATAAATATATATATATATATATATATATAGAAGAGAAAATTGAAACAATGAGAAAGAAAAAAAAAATGCGTGTACAACAAACAGAAATCGAATTACTATATAGACACAACTATCTGAGATGATAATGTTTATTGATGATGATGATGAAAGTAAAGGATAGAAATTTTTGTGTAGCTGATTTTTGTGTTTTCCTTTTTTTTTTTGTTTTTATTTTTTTTGGCAATGCATTTCTCTTACATTTTATAGGCCGTGTGTTTGTTTCCTCTTAGTTTCTTTTTTTTTTTGTAACATTTCTTTTTTAATTCGTGAGCGACAAAATTTTGCAAAAATTAAGCAGGCAAACGAAAACAAAATTTGAAAAACACTTTTTTTTTTAAATTATTTGGTTTTTTGTTTTGTTAAATAGAGAAAAAGAAAAAAAAAAAAATGGAGAAAAAAAAAAGTTCAAAGCGTCTCTTCTCTCAATGTTATTCCTGTATATATATGTATAATGTTTCTAGGTCAAATGTCGAGCAATCACTGGTGCAACAACAACAACAGCAACAGACACAACAACAACTACCGCAACAACAACAACAACAACAAAGAACTTATAACCCAGCACACTCAACCAATTCCTCCCCACACCACAACAACAACTCTAACAACAACAATCACCATCACCACCACCACCAACAACAACAACAACAACAGCAACAACATCATCATCACCATACACGTCCCAACAGCAACAACAACAACAACAACAGCAACAGCAACCTGAACAACAATGCAAAAAATAACAACTCTAAAAGCAACAACAACAATTCGCAAGCCGCCGCCGCAGCAGCAGCAGCAGCCGCTGCAGCAGCAGTCAATATGCATGCTCTATTAGGTGGGAGCAATCCTTTCAATTATAATTTACCCTCAACCCGTGCCGATTATACAAATTTGGCCTTATGGAATCAATTGACACCCGCCCAACGTTTGCTTTTCACACAGCAAATGAAAGGCGGCGGCGGCGGCGGCGGCGGAGGAGGAGGAGGCGGAGGCGGTGGCAACAGCAGCAACAATAATAATGCCAACAACAATAGTTTAAATCCTGCCAGCAATAATATAAATAATTGTGATTCAAAATCAAATCAAATGGGCAATTTTCCAGCATTACCCTCACTGCCATTGGATACAGATTTGATAACCATGTTGGATTATAATAATCCCAATAAAACAAAAAACTTGGCCAAAAACGTCACAAACACTGGAGTAACTAGTGGGAGTGGGAGTGGGAGTGGCGGGGGCGGGGGCGGCGGCACCTTTACTAAACCAAATGTGCCACCTTTAATACCAGATGAGGCAACTGTGGCAGCTGCTGCCGCTGCTGCAGTTGCCGCTCAACAAATGTCTAAAACAATGAAGAATAGCAACAAAACCGGAGCAGGTGCAGGAGGAGCAGGAGGAGCAGGAGGAGGAGGTGGTGGCACAACAATACCATTAAATTCCACACAAGCTTTGGAGGATTTTGAAAAGAAATTCAATATGACCGATGAGATGAGAGCTGTGATACAAAAAGTTTTAGCCAATCCCGATCTATCGACATTTATACAAACCAATAATAATAATAATACACACCACCACCAACAGCAACAGCAACAACAACAACAACAACAACAACAACATCATCATCATTTAGCATCCTCTTATATATCTCCGCCAATGTCGCCAGCAATTGGTGGTGGTGCACCTGGCAGTGGTGGTGCAACGACACTTTCATTGGCCTCTAATCCAAATGTAACCATAACACCGCAATTGCCTCCTGGACATTTTCTGCATTCACCCTCCAGTTCGTGTTCCAGTTCAAGTGCCTCAAATACAGCTGCCTCGCCCTTGGGGAGCAGTAATAGTAATAGTAATAGTAATCATAATCATAATCATAATCATAATATAAATAATAACAATAGTGGCAATGGTTTCGGCAGTGCAGGCGGTGGCAACGGCGTCGGTGGTTCAAGGCAAAAGAGTGTAATCTGTTCAACCAAGGCCAATAATTTGCCATTGGCCATACTCTCACTGGCGAATAGTGGTGGCAATAGTCGAAATTCCTCTAGCTCCTCCTCCTCTTCTAATCATCACCATCATCATCATCATCATCATCACAATCATTTACACAATCAAAAGTCCAATTCCAATTCCAATCCCAATTCCTCCTCATTTGTTGGTGGTCGTCAGTCGCTTGGTCATCATCAATTTATTGATGGTCTAACACCCACTGATGTTATTGATTTGTCATCATCCCGAAGGTCCTTGGCGGCATCGGCGGCATATTTGCAGCAACATCAGCAGGCAGCTGCCGCCCAACAGCAACAGCAGCAGCAACAGCAACAGGCAGCAGTAGTTGCCGCCCAGCAGCAACTTCGAGCCGCCGCAGTCCATCATGCCCAACAGAATGGTCGCAGCGGAAGCGGCGGAGGCGGCAGTAGTAACACCGGTGGCGGCGGTTCAAGCTCTGGCGGCGGTGGTTCCGGATCTGGTGGTGGGGCGTCCAGTGGTTCATCCTCATCGGCCGCGGCGGCAGCAGCAGCGGCCAATAGTGCGTCCATGCATTTACAGCGACATGCCGCATTGGCCCATGCAGCCGCTGCCAATGCAGCGGAAAGTGCCCAACGGTTGTGCGTCATTCCGGAAATACCCAGCAACAATATGACCCTGCATCCGTATAAGGTGCAGAAAGTGTGCGTGGATAAGCATCTGGTGCCCTGCATTAATATGAAAGCCTACAATGATTCCGAGCAACTGATGACACTCACCGAATTCCAAAAGAATTTCTTTCCCACAGTGCCTCTGGATCATTGTAAGCGGCTGATTGAGGCTTTGGGAGTGGAGCTCTATAAAGCGAATCGGTAAGTATATTGAATTGATAGTAAAAGAGAAAGGAAGAGTATTTAATTTCTAATCGTTATCTTTCTCTCTCTCAACCTCTTTGTCTCTCAGGCGACAAGTGCAAATCCTAATGGACTATGATCGTTCGTATAATGAGAATATGCCGTTAGTTCAAGTGCGTGATATTATCAAGTATATGACGCAATTAACATTCATGACACGCCATCCGGAGCAGCCGCCGGCAAAACGTACGCGCACGAGCTAGGAATTAAGCTGGGGAGCACAACATTTGCCACCAACAACAACACCAACCACAACAACACCACTAACAGCAACACCAACAGCAACAACACAAATAACTACATTAAACACTACAGGAACAGGATTAGGTATAGGAATAGGAATAGGCAGAGGAGCAGAAAATTTAGCAGCAGCAGCAGCAACATCACCAACAACAACAACAGCAGCAGCAGCAGCAGCAATTGCAGCAGGAGGTGGTATACCATCAAGAAGAAGAGCCTTTACACCGCCAACAGATATGCTATCCAGGCATCGTATAAATCTGGCGCCACCGTCAATAAGCACAGCTCAGCAACAGCAACAGCAGGAACAGCAGCGTCAGCAATTATTGTTACAGCGACAGCAGCAGGAACAACAACAACAACAACAACACTATCAACAGCAAACACACAACAACAACAGCAACACTTATGAAATGTTGTACTCCCAACATCAACACCCGCACCATCAACAACAACAACAAGAGCAACAACTGCTGCTAACAGGAGCCAGCAACAACAACACGTCGTCGGCCTCACGCCAACAACAAGAGCAACAACGTCTACTTAAAAAACGTCAGCATGCTGAACAAAATTCGACGAGCAGCAGCAGCAGCAGCAGCAACAAGAGCCAAAGCAGCACCAAATCAGCAGCCCAAAAAATGGCCGAGGCAGAACATGCCTATTTGTCGACCATGTATGGCAAGGCAGCAGCAAATATGCTAAGTCCGCCTTTAAGTGCACCACATGCTCCTCCACCAGTTGATAAACGCCAACAGCAACAGCAGCAACAACAATTGCCACCCGGTAGCAGCAATGCATTCGATTGGAATCTTGCGGCTGCCGCACAAGAGCAACATCAACGCCAAAGAAGAGCAGCAGCAGCAGCAGCCGCTGCGGCCGCCGCCACTCTAACACAACAACAGCAACCAGCTCAATTGCCACCGCCACCCGTAGCCGGCGCCTCATCATCATCATCAGCAGCGGCCGAACGTCGTCTGGTCATGCAGCGGAGGCATAGCATTTGCGCTGCCGGCCTATCGCCAGCCTCGTCGACCCATTCCTCGTTGGCCGCCTCGTCGCCAACATCGGCGGCTGCCGCCTTGGCCGCTGCCTCCTACTATGGCAGTGCGGCAGCGGCAGCGGCCGCATTTACAGCACCATATCATCATCATCATTCGCATCATGCGGCCGCAGCGCATCATCATGCGGCGGCAGCGGCAGCAGCGGCGGCGGCGGCAGCAGCAGCAGCGGCTGCCCATCATTCGCATGGCCAGCCATCGCCCACAATATATCCACCAACGCCGCCACCGTCGGCTCCATGGGTGCATCCCTGGTATGCGGGCGATGCATTCTGAGATCGGGCCCCAAACAATGCCGGACGACCGTATCGGTAGTAATAGAAAGTGGGGCTGCTGGATACGGGGGACGGTAGAGTAGCCAAAACTCACACACACACACACTCACACACACACACACACACACACACACACATGTAAATTGTTATTGTAATGATAGGAGTAACTATTTATTATTAATTCATCCCACACACCCATAAAACAAGAATGAATGAATAACAAAAAAGAAAACACACAAAACCAATACATAAGCAAGTAATATATTACATATATATATATATATATACATATATGTATATATGTGTGTGTATGGATATATCTACATATTTATTAATTTAATTATTATTATTATTATTTTTTTTTTTTGTCTAGCTTTTAAGTAGGTTAACTAAAACAATTTTCTGGGCATTATATGCCAACAAACCTATTATCTATAGAAACCCCTTATTTTTGCCCTTCCCCCTCCATTCAAACCCAAAACCAAACCAAACCAAACCCAACCCAACCCCCTGCCCTTCAGATTCAACCCATTGACTAGAAGATATATACAGAAAGTGTGTGCACGCGAGAGAGAGAGAGAGAAAGAGATATATACTTGTAATTTGTAAAAATTGTTATTATCAACTGGCCAAGAAATTGGGCCAACGAATTTGCTATATATTCGAACTGAAACGTTCTCTGATCGGAAAAGTCGTCGAGAGAGGAGAAATCTACATACTCTCACCTGTCTCCCTCTCTCTTTCTCTGTCTTGTCGCTGCCTCTTCCACGTCATATCCACATGCGAGGATATGAGTACGTAAGAAGAAGTCCTCTGACTATGCAGCTGCTAAATTTTATTTTTTGCATGGAACTGTTTTTGCATAATTCTCCAAATTGATTTTAATTCCTTTTTTAAACGAGAACTCAAAGAACTGATTACATTACAAAAAAAAAAAAAAAAAAAAAAAACAACACAAAAGAGAAAAGAAAAATAACAATAATTTCCTAAAAAAAAGAAACAACAAAACAAAAGATTAATTTACTTGGAAGGAGAAGAAAAAGTAAAAGGGGGGATAGGTCATCAGAGTTTTGTAATCAAATCATTTTCAAAAAAAAAAAATTAAATAAGAATAAAACATTCTCATCGTTATTCGACTGCGCATAGTTCTTAATGGAGAGAAAACCTTTGGTTGGGTTTTTAATTTTCTAAAAGCAAATCATAAATATATATTTGCAAATATAAAACTAAGTATATAAAAGAAAATATGTAACATAAATTATACAAGTGTAAAAGTCAATAATTCGTAAAAAAAAAAAAAAAAAAAAAACCAAGAAGAATAAGCAAGAAATTAAATTTCTTATACATAGAAAAAAAAAAATAAATGCAAAAAAATTAGCAAAAAAAAAAAAAAAAAAAAAACATGACAAACAAAAGTAAAATCCCAAAAAGAAAAGCAAAACCATATATATAATTTATTTCTCTGTCAAAATTCCAATTGAGAGAAGGTCATTTATTTCTCACCCTCCCTCTCTGTTCTCAATCTCTTTCCTGTTTTTTTTTTAACTATATTCTAAACGGAAAGTGTATAAAAACCTTAAAATAATTTTCAAAATCCTGCAAAGGAAAAAAGAAACTATGTTTAAAACATACAAAAAAACAAAAAAAAAAAAAACAAGTAACAACAAGAAAACAAGTTTATAATAATAATTATAAAATAAAAACAACATTTAAAAAGAAACACAATTAGCTTATGGTATATTAAAAAAATAAATGTATGTAAGAAACGGAAGAATCAAATATGTATGTATGTATGTATAAAATACTTGAAAAATATCCGTTTTATGGATTTGATTTTTGTTTATTATTATTTTTTTTTTTTTTGCAACGAACAAGCAACAAAACCTGTATGTATATATATATATAAATATATATATATATATGTCTTTTTCTAAAATATGTAAAAATGTTTTTCATTTCATTATTATTTTGATTTATTTATGAGTTACATAAATTTTTTTGTTTTATTTTCGATTTTTTTTTTTGACTTAAAACTAAAATATGCTAATTATATAGAGTAACTGTTAGTTCAAAACAGATCAGATCAGACGCCGTTAAAGTATTTATGTTCTTGCAACTTGTGTGCTTTTTTTTTATAATTATAATTTACCCATTTTTCTTTTGTACAAAAAAAAAAAAAAAGAATAAAAAAGAAACAAGAAAAAAAAACAGCAGCAAAATTTAAGAAAACCAATTGAAACAAATTACATAAATGAGGCAAAAATAAAACAAGAGAAAAAATAAAGAAAAACAAAATAAACTTAAGAAGAAATGTTACAAAATTTCAAAACAAAAAAATTGATTTTTTTATATTTTAGGCGGGCTAATTCATCCTGGGGGCACTACAATTGGAATTATTACTAGGTGTAACTTGTTTCTACCTGTAATTCACACCTCAGTGGAACAGCCATGATGATCTCGGAATGAACTTGGCCAAAACTTAAAAAACAAAAAAGGAATCCCTTACTGCGGCAAATAAATAAAGAAGTATGACCAACTGATGGACAACGATATGAAAAGCTATTGTAACTGAATAAAGACTTTTTTTAATAATAAGATTTGTTTCTGGCTTTGTATTTATTAACAAATTTGACGATAAAGTCAGATATGAAACGTACTATTCAGTTTCAGTGTGCCCAAAACTCAATATCGCTTGCCTATCGATATACAATTTCAGCTATCGATAATTTTACCCCTGAAGCTTTTCGAATTTGAAAAGACGAAAAGTTGCTAACGGCTCTTAAGCGATGGGTGTAATGTAAATAATATTTTACATGTATGTAGATAACAACAGAAATCACATAACTTAACAAAGCAAGAGCCGTAAAAAAGCTTTTATTTAAAACTTGAGCTAAATTTCAATTAAACGTATTTCCGATTTAAATGGATTTTCGGTTTTCTGACTTATGGATATATTTTTCACTAAAAAATCAGTTTATCGTAGGCAATTTTCTTCATTAACAGAACTTGCAAACGCAAACATATAATACATTTCGAACAAAAAATGTTTAGTATCAATAAAAAAGGTCGCCAAATAACAACGATAATATATTAGTATAAAGTTTTAAGTTTCTAAAATATGCTTTAATATAATCTTTGATAGTTTTTAAAATAAATGAAACTCTCTTCATGTTTATATTTAGGGCATGTATATAGATTACATTCGGATATTTTTATATATATCTTACATAACTTTGTCCCTCCCTAGATGGGCTTATACGATGGCTTAAGAGAGATCATAAGTTTCTAATGCAGAAGTTAAAGTAATGCAAACTAAATTTTGATCTTAGCTACTAAGTTGACCAAACTTGTTTACATGTAGTCATAAAAATAAAATATAACTTTTAAAAATAGTTTAAAATTTGACAATGTTACAGATACGCAAAGTAAAAAGTTTTTAAAAATTTTGGAGAATTTTTTAATTTAGAATTTACTACTTTGATTAGAATGTGTTCTGTTTAATGAATGAACATGGAATCAATTATTCGAGTGGCTTTAAAATCATTTTGCAGCATAGCATTTATTAATTCTTTCTATATTTGGCCAGGCCGGCACTGCATATGTGAAGTTTGTCACACTTTTCTTTCAGTGTGCCCAATAATTATCAAAATGGAAATTCTGCCCATTACTGACGTTTCGTCTGACAGGAAAGGCCAAGACCTTTTTCACTCACTTGCTTTTCATTACGAGCAGAAAACTAGCAAACTGGCTGCCAAAATAAATCAACGAATGGGAAGTCCCATTACATCCACTTCACCCCTCTTAGTTGCGGGTGGTGGATCCCAAAACCAGACGGAAGATCAAGCAATCAGCGACAACTCCATCGATGCGAGGTCAAGCCAGGGACACTTTGGATGGACGGAATTTGGCAAGGTCATCATACCATATATATTCCGGCAATCGAAGAAATATTGCCCGGTGCGTATAATTGACTCGAAGGTGTTTAGATGCTTTTTCAATTGCATTCATCCGAATATCTGCTTGAGTGCCCCTACTGTGACCAGTTTTAATATCACCGAAGCGGAGGCAAATCTCCTTAATGAGCTCAATCAGGTGCATTGTGATCAGGAATATGGTCCTGAATTATTCACCCAAAATGATTTGATTGTACACCTAAGCGATGCCATGGCTTATTATAAATTTCTTGATACTTCTTATCAGTGGTTGAGCAAAACAAGGACAACGGATCGATGCGGATTCATACAAATCAATAATGTTTCTGTTGTGCCCTACATATTGCGGAATAATACGAAAGTAGTTCCATTGTTCTACTTCGAAGGCAACGTGAATCTAGAATGCCATGCGGATCTTTTAATTGGCTGGGACTTGGCCTATATGAAATTCTGTTGCATTATCCAGGGAATAAACGAATGCTTCTTTTCGAGTGATACTTTGCTTGTCTTGCCACTGGATATCATCGCTAGATTTTTTCCCAAAGGGACTGAAATCAAGCCGTATTCGCTTAACCCTGTCAAAAAATCTGATTTTCTAATTGAAATGTCGAGTGCTAATGAAAACGAATCACTAAAACAATTTTTCCCATTTTTGTGGCATACTCACGTCGATGACTTGCAAACCCAGAACGGATCTAAGTGAGCTATTGATTTATTCAAATTGCCAACCAAATGATTTGTAATAATCTATAAGATTTGTAATTAAAAAAAAAAATGATTAATAATAAAAATATCGGCATAGAAACATTTTTAGTCTATGCCCAGCTACTGAACATCTGAGTAAACGATTTCTTTTAAAACATTTTAACTTTATGCAAATCATTCTCTTCAAAGTTAGTTTTGCTCCGATTTATTAGAAATTTTTACTCAATATACTCAATTAGTTAACCATTCGTAGAACTGTATTTTAATCTCACCTCCTTTGAATAAGTGAACAAATTCGTTGTATGCTCCAAAGTTCGAGAAATATTTATTGAACATTCTCGAAAAGTTATTATTGTTATTGTTTTCTTTGAGAGATATTAATAGATAATTCTTTGGTTTGTTCTTCAGCCAATTTTCGGTTAATGTGGTCTTAAGATAAAAACGAATGTTTGAAAAAGGGTTTCCTTATGAAAGGGATTCGATAAAGGTAATGTAAAGATCTTGGAACTTCGATGTCTGGATGGATGTCTCGCTTGGTTGGCCAACTAACCAACTATGTGCACATCTCTTCTTATGGAGTGGAGCAGAGGGCAGAGAGCAAGCAAGTTCTCCCATGTCGATTGCATGTTGGTAACAGGTTGGCGGCTTCTAGGCGAAAATGCCAACAGCAGCAGCAGCAGCAGCTGATGAAAGTATCTCTTGAATGTTAAATTCCTTACCTTTCGTTTTGGAATTTGTTTTTGTTTTTCTCCACTTGTCAGCTCCTTCATTTTTGTTCGTTTTTCTTCTTCTTCTTTTTGCCCCCTGACTGAATGGAACGGAACCGAACCGAACCGAACCAAACGCAGCTTTTACTGTGGAATGCATTTACGTTTTCCCCCTTTTCTTCTTGCTCATCTTGTTGATATTTATTTTTCTTATTTTTTTTTGTATCTTCATTTTATTATTTTTTTTTTTTATTTAATTTTTATTGTTGTTTTTCTTGTAATTGGCAATGAAAAATTCCAAGTAAGATGCAACAATGGAAAATCATCCACGAATGGAAAAACAAACAAACAATAGTTTCCTCCTCCTGTCTTTCCCGCTTATTCCCCTCAATCATCCTTACTCTTAACATATTTAACTCATTAATACTAAGACCCCAAAGTTAAAGTTGCATAAGTACTTAAATTGCAAATACCTAAGTATAAATAAAAAAAAAAAAACACACACACACACACCCAAATAATAATATTAACAAATGTGCACGGCCAGTGCATTGCATTTTGCACATTTAATTGAGAAATATTTTTTTTGTTTTGGGTACTTAAAGACGAAAATTATTTCAAAAAACACATGCACAATGTTCCGTAACTGGGCAACTTTTCGATATCTTTAATTAGGAATCAATTTGTAAAGCTGTCCATAAAATCAAATCTGAGACATCAAAGGAGAATGCATTTTACCAAATATCTTAACCAGCATCTGCAGGCTTTAAACTCAATCTATCAGATGAAAATATTAAAGCTGGGAATCGAATCAAAACTTGTCAGAGTTGTAAATTGACTTAATTTCAAAATTTCTTTACAATTGTTATAACTATTCTTTCTTTAGCCTGCATTTTTATTAATTTTCAATTGATTCCAAAAGGGTATATCTTGATTTGATACCAATTTACCACATTTTAAAGTAATACTTTTAAAATTTGTACTAAAACACATTTTCCTCTAAATCGTTTTCACTTGAATATTTTGCCAAAAATATATTAAAAGTCGAATTTCCAATCAAGATGGTCTAAAAACTAAAGCCAAACTAATACCGCCCACATAGTATGTATGTGAGGCATTGAAATCAAACTAATTTTTATCCAATTTCAATAAAAAATGTATCACTCGAAGTGAAATTTCGTTTACTTTCTTTTGTAGTTTACGGAAAATTTTTAGTATAATTTTGATTGGGTATAAATTGCAATTTTGAGGTAGAAATTTCACGTTGTTTTGCTAGATCCGCAATTTTCTAAAACGTTTTCATAGGTGTATCTGTAATATTAAAGATATTAGGGAAAACATTTTAAATGGAATCGAATGAATTTTAATATTTAAGAAGGATTTCCCCTTTAAAATGCACGATTTCTCTCTATTCACCTGGTCTTAATGAAATATTCCAGAATCACAAAGTTGGTGATCTAAAACTGAATTTCCGTCTGATCTTTTTTTATAGAATGTTATATAGTTCCCTGATCTCTTAATAAGTTTAGAAAATTTAATTGATTCAATTTAAAACAAAAAAATTATTGATCTAAAAGTTTATTTTTTATCAATGTCGAAAATGTACATTATAAGGAAGGCCACATGGAAAATTTTGAACAACTTAAAGGTCTGGAATAAGATGGCATTCAATCTAATAGAGAGACATGGCTATATATTTATAAACATTAACTCCTTGTGATGTAATGCTATGTAAATTTATTGAAATATGATTTGAGATTTTTTAACGTTTCTAACTTATTTCTCTCCCTAAAACATTGCCTTTCGAAACTTCTAAAGAATCTATCTAAGAAAATTGCTGTTATTATTGTATTGAGATCAAAGAGTTGACTTTGATAAAGGATATCAAACATATTGAAAATGTTATAGATAAAATGATCTGTATATCTGTTTCTCATCTTTGCTTTGTGTCTTCGTTTATATATAGATAGACAGACTGTCGACCCATGGACCCCGAGTCTATGTATATGTACATGATTCTATATATGTACATACAAACATACATATGATGTATGTATGTATATGTATGTGTATTTGCTTAGATCTAATGATGTTTTGCCCCTTGCACGCGTCAAGTAGAAAACGTTGTTGTTTTTATTTAATTTTTTTTCTTTTTTTTTCCTGTAAATTTATTTTTAGTTCTCGCAGCTGAAATGATGAACCTTTCGAAAGTGTTAGCCGCCAAGACATTTGCCATTTGGTAGGCTAAAGCCATCGGCAATGGGCATCGATGTGGTCATAAATGGCGGGAGGGTGGGTTCGGGGCAGAGAGAGGACCAGGAGGGCCTTAGCTAGGTCATCATGACTATGATGACGATGATGGGGAAAGAAGGGAACGACTTTTGGCGTGCGCAGAACTCAATTTGACACAAACCAAAACCCCACCCGGCGACGACGTCCGCAAACAATATGATGGGTGAGGGAGGGAGGGGGCATATGATGATAATGACGGAACGCAACGCAACGCAACAACCCCATGCGGTTGAGAGTTGATTCCATAGCAAAACTCAAATGGTGCGTCGATGAGTTTTTTTTTTTGTATATTTGTTATTTGAGTGAAAACTCTCAGCATGCCCACAACTAGGGGGGGAGGGCGCTGGTATGGTTGCCTCTTGAGTTGAGTGAAATGAAACAGCTGTTCATTTATATCCTCGGCAAGTTTGAATATCTGGTAGATCATGCAATTGAATCAATCACTTGTCAAACACTTTACATCAATTCAAATAAAATGATCAAAATGGTGATCCTTAAATGATGTACATATGTGTATATGTATAAAAAAGTTGTAAGTCAAAGCCTCCAAGTTGACTTCACAAATACTAAATTGGTTTATGCAAAAATAAATAATAAAATTAAAGAAATCAGTCTAAAATGTTTATGAAATGCAGCAAAATTGAGTAGTTTTAGTTTGTAGAATTCTTTTTTTTCACAAAACAATGGGGATATTACCCGATATTTTATGATGATGATGAATATATGATGTAAGCAGTTTCTTTAATTAATTAGTAGTTATTATATCCATTATAAATGAACTGCTCCAATATAATCTAATAATGTCAGTTGCTAATGCTTTTTGGGGTAGTCCTTCTTTATCGATGTTTCTTTATCTAATATAAAGAAGCGATGTATACATATACATATGTATGTACATACATAGAGATACTTTCATTATGATAAAATTGCATTTGCTCTCTTTCACGTACAATTGATGGCCGCATAAACTTGTCATTCACACTACTCAATTCTCTACGTTTTCGTGTATCTCTCTCTTGCTCTCTCTCTCGCGGCGCGCGGCGACGCTTTTCTCTCTGTCCCTCTCTTATACTCCACTCAACTCGGCACACACACTTTGAGCGAAATTCCAGTCAAAACAGCGGAAGCTGTCTGATTCATGCGCTTTAACAGCTGCATTCAGTGGCAACTCCAAAGGGGATAAGAACAAATGTTTGAATTGTCAGAATTGTTCAAGGATTTTTTAATAGAATATATATGGAAAACCAGGAATTTAATATCGCATTTCCATATATATATATGTATATTATTTATTGCAATTATTGCAGGCACACATATAAAAATTGATTATTGTTTCCCTTGGAACAGATTATAAATGAACAAATGTATCTGACCATTAGCAGCAGCAACAACAGTCCATGGGGTACCCTACCCCTTGAATAAAGTTTCTAACCTTGCCCATGTCTATTAACAGTGTCTCTCTCTCTCTGTCGCACTCTCGCATCTTTGTGTATCTTACTCTAGCACTCGCTCTCTTTTGTGGGGGCCTCTGTCTATCTTGCTCTCATGCTCTCACAGCAGAACGTGCGCTTGTGTGTGAGTGAGTGTGTGTGTGGTGCACTCATTCTTAAGTTACGTGTGCGCTTAGCTTCTCTCGCGCTCTCTCATGCTAACTCCGCTCACCATCTCGCTCTCTTTCTCTGTCTCTCTTATACGATTCGGGTACATTTCGGCTTACTGTTGGGTTCTCAATGAGCGCTTTTCCTTCACTTTTTTTTTGTATTTTATTTTTTCGCTTCTTCTGCCGCTGCTGCTGCTTCTTCTTCTTCTTGTTCGTTTTGCTGCTTTTAATTTTTGCCTGAGATACATTTTGAGCTAATTTTCGTATTGGTAGTTTTGTTTATACCGTTGCTTGTGTTGGCGTCATTTCGTATGCGAAAGCTAACTCAGCACGTACAACGTACAGCGAAGAAGAAGAAGAAGAATCAGAGTCAAAAGTGGATAGCAAATCGAAAAGAATTTACAGAATTTAATGAAAATATTTAACAATAAATTATTAACAACAACCAAGTAAATACATAAAAATTAATTAATTAAAAAAAAACAAAATTTTAAAATAAAAATAAACAGCAAAATAAATAAAAATACACCGGATAAAAATTAATTACAAAAAAAGGGCAGATAAATAAATCAAAATAAACCAAACTAAAATTGTGCTAACAAAAATTGTCTAAAATCGAAGAAAATGTCTATATCTTTAGATGACAAATTGCATTTGGCTTTAAGCGCGTGCCCGCCCGAGTGTTAGTGTGTGTGTGCGTGTGTGTGTGTGTGTGGGTGGTGAATGGTGAATGATGGATGGCAGCGGAGAGGAAGAAGGAGGCATAGAGTAAAAAGAAACAGCAGCAGCAACACCAACAACAACAAAATAAATAACAAAAAAAAAGAAAATGGGGTGTAATATTTAGTTAAACACTTCGTGTTTTGTTTTTATTTTTTTTTCCCCCCAACCTTACTAGCGACGGCAAATGTGGCGCCAAAAGCAAAAGCAACAACAAAAACAAAAAGAAGTGAATTATACAATTCAACGATAAACCGAAAACAAACTAAACAACAATAAACATAAGAAATATATGTATATTAATTAATATATCTAAAGGAAATATCTGTATATATATTTATACGTAAGCCGGTTTCCAGATTGTTTTTTTTTTGTATGTTTTGTTCCGTTACAAACTGTTGCTTCAACTTGTAAAATCTTCAACAAAAAAGGCAATCCCACTTCTCCTCTTCCCCAAAAAACCACTCTATATCCATTATATATCCTTCTAATAACTAAGTTAGAGAGCGACAGTTAGAGCTCTCTCTACACACCTGTGTTTATTAACCTCACCTAACCTCACCACCCAGAAAATACCAAAAAATACAAAAAAAAAAAACCCAAAAAAATTTACAATGTTGTTTATACTTGTAAATTTGCATAATAATAAAGTCAAATAAAACTGAAAAAACTAAAACACCCACAAAGAAAAGCGCGCAAAAAAGTAAAGAAAAAAACGCCAAAAAGTTCATGTAAAAGAAGGTTAATTAAAGAAAGAAAAAAAAAACACGACGCGACGGTTAAAAGTCAGTGCCAAAATTACAATTCTTGTTAACGGTTGTGCGAGTGCTTTACATTTTTTTGTTTATTTTTTTTTTTCGCGCTCTCTGTGAATAAAGCCAAGAAATAGGCAAGAAAAGGCATAAAAAAAAGAGCCAAGGAGCAAAAGTTAATGCCACATAACACACCTCTGTGTGTGTGTGAAAGAGAGAGGGTGTGTGTGATGTTTAGTGTAAAAAAATAATATCTGAAACCAAAAAAAAAAAAAAAATAAGAAAGAAGGAAGATCCTTGAGATCATATACATACATACATATGTATATATATATGTCCTCAAGCAACTAAGTGCAAATATTTTTCCAAATCTCCTAATCAACTCCCCCACCCGCAACTACAACAACAACAACAACAACAATGGATTGTGATTACTCCAAATTTCTATACAAAAGTAAGTACAAACATTTTTGTTTGCCGTCGGCAAATTACCATTAATATTTTGTCTTTATACATATATATATATCTACATATATATATAATCAAATAGTCATAACACTTGCTTTTGTTAATGGATGATTCATAGACATTTGGCTTAGCGAAAAAAAAAACACTGAAACATGGCATATCGCATAACATCGCCACAGATATCGGGTGCAGGTTGCGATCGAAAGGGGGGGTTGGGGTTCGGGGGCGGGTCTATATAATCTGTTGCTACTGCTGCTTCACGGCAAATTGTTATCAGCGACCACACTGTGTGTTTCTGTTCAACGTTCACCAAGACACTCCAACTTGATTCAATTCTGAACAACTCCGCCAGACGACGTGCGAATGAAGTAAATGCAAAAATACATATATATATATATATACCTAAATATATATGCATGTATATAACTATATAATGCAACATCTGTGTGCATCCATTCATAATGCAAGACTTACTCATCCATTGTAAACTCTGGGCTCACTCAGATTCGTTTGGTTTGGTCTTCTTTTTCATCAATGAATGAATAGTTTTTAATTCAAATTCTAGATCAAAATGTTATCAAATAAAACTTTTCTTGCTAAAACCCATTTGTTTTAAAGTTATATTAAATATCAGATCCTTTTTAACCTTTTACCGATAAATGAACGTTTGGATCGTAGATCAATTAAAAATATGTCTTCTTTTTTGTTGGAATCAAATTGGTCTTTATGAAATCAAAATCAAGTCAAGTTCTGTTCAATGTATATAGTAAAATCATGTAAGCATATGCTAATAATTAATTCAACTAGCTATTCAGCTGATGTAAAAGTCTGTTCAGCTTATTAAATAAACTTTTCAGCTACTTTTTGACTGATTGGATAGGGTTTTTAGCCAATTATCTGATTGGAACCCCATTTTAGCTACTTTTTCCAGCTAGTTTGTAGCTATTCAGATTCCGTTTAAACTACTTTTTGGCTAATTTAACTAGTTATTCAGAACCTAATTCAATTTGAAATAAAATTGATAGAAACTGCAATTTTTCCAACGAAAAAACTATTTTTATTTTAAAATTCAATAGATCATTAATGGCAAGTATTTATTTGAATTAGTTTGATAATGATAAAGTTAAACGCAAATTAAAGTCTTATTCAGAAAAGTGCTGGTAAATTGTCAATAAAATTACATTTTATTAAGAAAAGAATATAATGAAAACTAACTTCCTAGCCAGCTTACGATATAAAAAAGTGTAAAAGAAGATCTTTGAGAAAAGTCGAACTGAAAAAGCAAACAATTTGAGTTTTTCACTCAAAAGTTGAAGTGAAAATTCGATGAACTGTAAAAAGCTTAGTAACTTTTATCAAAATTTCAATACATTATCTATGTCTACTATAAAATCTTTTAACTAAACAAATGAGATTTCAATCACTTGAAAATATTGTAAACTACAAAATCCATCTAACTGATAAATGGTATTGAATGAAATCAGCATAAATCCAGTCTAATCAAGTCAATTTGAATTCAATGCTTGACGAATATCAATTTCCAGGCAATATACATATAGATAGATAATATATATGTATGTATGTACACATATGTATGTACATATATGATATATGAGATCCACTCTTGGGCCTTATTTTTTGATCGAGACGTTGACCGTCTGGAAAGTGTGCTTAAATTTTATAACTTCGATCACATAATTGTCAATGGGCAAAGATCTACAATTACAATTTATAAGAGGGTAAAATTCGAAATGACTGAAAGAGAATTGTTAAATTGAGACTGAAGGAGAAGAAGGTTGAGGGGTGGGGTGAAGAGGATTGGCCTGTTATATGGGAATTGTGAAATCGTTTAATCGAATGGGAAACTTTGCAATACAAATGAATATAGGTACATATAATGTAGGGTGTGGTGTGTGTGTGTGTTTAGTCAGGTGATGGTGGAGGGAAGGAGGGGTGGTGGCAAAATATCTGGGGAAACCCCGCAAGTACGAGAGTGTAAGGCAGTCAAGCGAATTATTGCAGTTGCCAAGATATTGCAGAATCGTTGTCAAAGAACACACGCACAACCCACACAACGTACATACACCAACACACACACATACACCCACACACATGCTTGGCTTTAGGGTCTTAAGTTACTATATATTGTCCATTGAAGACATTTCATTGGACTTGGCCTGCTAACCCCAAAAAAATTCAACCAAACTTGAGGATCACACAAAAGTTTTTCATTCTCTATCTCTAAGATATCCAAGGATAAGCGAAATAAGTTTATTAGCATTTGATTTGAGGTTTATGGTCCAACAATTTGTACAACTTTTCGACAGTTTTTTAATTTTGAACTTACCAATACCAATTATTTTTTAGAATTTCTATATGCTATGTTCAATAAAAAAAGATTTTAATCTAATTTTTCAAGTTTTATTTCATGGTTAATAAGGCCACAATAGCTTGTGATTTCTGATATGGCTATAACCAAAATGGGTTTTAAATGCTTTTGGTTCTACAAAACTCTTTGGCCCTTTTTCGAGTTCAATAAAATTTCAAACAAAAGTCAAAACTATGATTATTGTCCCATATTAAAGAACTTAAGAACTTTGCCTTGGATTTTCCAACATGTAACAAATATTGGTTTTAAATGAATTTTGATACATTTTTTCGTTCTTAGAGTTATTTGGACTCAAAAATGGAATACGTTTTTAAAATTAAATTTATGAATTCGGAAAAGATTTGTTCAGTTATGATCAAATTTCTAGCCGAATAGTTAATAGGCACACAATTTGGCATAAGAGTAGTGTACACTAATAGATAGTTAGACACTAAATGTGCAGTAACTAGTATTAGACTAAGAGTAAGGAGGCTAAGAAGAGTGAGAAAAAGGGCCAAGACGGTGCCACTTGGTGTGTGGGGGGAGGTAAACCTAATTAGACTCTCGAGTAATGTGCAACACACAGAAAAGACGACGATGAAGACGAAGAAAGCAAAGGGTCCGAGGGGTGGTGGAGGGGGTGGCTGATTGGAGACGTCAAAAAAAAAGAGGAAAAACCCACCTTCTGGTGGTCCCTGGTGGGGATTGGTTCGGAAATTTGATGACGGCGTAAACAAATGCATTGGCAATTTATTTTCCAGGCAACATCATAAAATTTCAAATCGATTAACGGTGCCGAGTCAAGTGTTCTTGTTTCACCCTCTTCTTCTTCCACCCACCACATCTATTCACCCACTTACTTACCCCTACCACCCACCCAACCACCACTAACATGTGTGTGTAAGTGTGTGTGTGTGCTTGCGCCTCTCCCCTCTGGTTTCATCGGTCTAGCGAAATTAATTACATGCAACCGAAAACCTAATGAATAACAAATACATACTGACAAATCAACATAGGGACATTGCATCAGGTTACACTTAATATATAAATAAATACACAAATTAGAAGAAAAACTTTAATAATAAATATACATGCATACATACATACATATTTGTAGGTAGTTCTTGTTCTATGTAATTCGATTCCCATGAGTCTCATATCAAATTAAAATAAATTCCCAGCATGTCATAGGAACTAAGCGAATCTTGATCTCATCTCAACGACAAAAAGAACAAGAAAAAGAAGAAAAACAAAACAGTTTCGATTAATAATCATTTCAATATTATTGCAACTTGATATTAAATATTAAATATAGTTAGGCAGAAAATGTAGTTTTCTATTTGGCTCTAAAAAAAAGTGCGGCTAAATTTCATAAACTTTCCGCTATAGAAAAACTATGATAAATTTCATGACACATCCTGAATACTCCCAAACAAAATAATCCTTTAAAAGGCAAAGCTTCTTATTATAAAAAAAATTTTAATCGGAATTTCATGGGTTTTGTTAAGGAGTTCAAAAAATTAAGAACTATAAATAAACCTAACTAACTAATTGTCTATTCAAAAACACTTTCACAATTGTTATCAGGTTAAGGATTTATTCACAATTTGTTTCAAATGTTAATTCAAGTCCAACTCTTATCACATTTGGCCAGAAAATCCTTTTCTTATCAACTTTCATTTACTAATAAAACAATGATAAAATTCCAATCATTAAAAGTTGAAAAGTTTTTTAAATTACAAATTAGTTAGTGAATAAGTATTGAATAAAACTATTAATATTTAGAGTATTTAAAGTTTTTGAACTGTTAAAAATTGTGACTACACTGAATATTTGTTTGCTTTTCAATGATTCGAATATTGAATCATTCGGTTATTACGGTTTTCATTTAGATACGAATACTCTTTGACGTATACTCAGAGCAATGAGACTTAACAATTATGTATATTCATTCATATAAACATTCATTTCATGGTATACACTCACTCAAATCATTCTCTAATTTATCCGAATGTATTCTTCCTACCATTTGTATTCATATGTCTAAAGTAGTACGGACTTTTTGAGAATTTTAGCTTTTTTCGAAAGTTGGAAAAGTGCTTAACATAAATATTATATTTTTGTATTTTGAATAGTCAGCTTCAGCTTTGTTATAGAATAATGTTTAAACCGAAATTAAATAAATTTAAAGCCCATTATATATACATAGTCCCTCATCGAAAGTCGATTTAAATTTAAAATGTTTTGGAAAAGAAAATCCTGTCAGTTTTCAGCCTCTCTCTCCTGATTTTGATGCACTTTGTTGTTGTTGTTGTTTTGCATAACTCAATGAATAATTTAAACAAATGTAAAATCAAATAGACGATAAAATAAAGAATGTAGTCTACAAAGACTTTTAATGCAATAAATGTAACCCAAAAGTAGGCAATAGAAAATGTGGTACACTTGTAAAGTTTTAATTGCAAACTAAACACACATAGAAGAGGGAAGGATGCTTGAAATGGGGTGCGGAAGGGGGTCTACCTTTGATCATAAAGTTAAATGTTAAATGTTGTGTGAAATAATCAACTAAGAAAATTAAATAAAATACAAAGAGAAATATAAGAAAATATTTGCCGGCCGCCGGAAGACATCCAAAGCCGACATCTACACAGCATATGTGTGTGTGTGTGTGTGTGTGTGTGTGTGTGTAAAGGAGTAGGAGGTAGGGGACAGAAGAAGTAGTGGCCGTTGGAGTGCAGTGCAATGTATGTACATACATATATATATATATATATGTATATAGTGCTCTGTTGTGGTGTGGCATGGGTTACTATAATGCTGAATATAAGGGAAGATGGAGCGGTTGACTCTTGTCGGACGACGACAACGACGACGACAACGGCGGCTCTGGGACTATGGCGGCAAAAATAGCCAAAGCCAACATGGCGGATGTTGCATGGAATTTATTTTTACTTTAAAGTCAAGAATTTCTCAAATTCCTGAACGTTGAAAAATGTTGAAAACGACAGAAAACAAAAAAAAAAAATACTATTGTGTGTGTGTGTGTATCTATATATATATATATATATATATAATGCATGTGTGTGTGTGTGTGTGTGTGTGTGTGGAGTATGGAGCTGGAAAGGGAGCCAACTTAAATGACAGAAACAGCTGATAATGGTAGCCAAGAATAATGGAAGATAGAGTGCAAGTCAAAAGGTACAGAGGGGCGAAGAGAGGGAGTAGACAGAAAATACCTTGGTCTAACCTCTAGATAGCAGATCAATTTCCTCTTACAATCCTTCACCACGTTGATTGCGGCAACTAAAACCCGCTCCAACTGTGCATTCAGGCATAAAAAATTGATCTCGAACAATTGGTAACCATCATCAAGTCACAGTCATATACACACACACACACACACACACCCACACACCAACAATTGACACATTTATGTCAAGTCATTGTGCATGGATTTAAAACAAGACAATAAGTAAGGGTGGTAGGGGTAGAATTTACTTTAAGGTCAAATGTACTACACGTCATCACCTAGTGGACACACTCTGAGTATAGCAATTTGGACATCTAGTTCATCCAGCTGTTGTCCTTCTCGTCGATGCAATTTGCATATCCTGAGAACTAAACCATCGATTGGCAAAAGTTTAATACATATGTACATTATTTAGTATAAAACCAATTCAATTCAATGTGGAAAATTTGAACCTACAACCCACATTACATTTTTCTAAGAGCTCTAGCTTAAGGTTTTTACTTAGATAGTTATCTACCATGCTAATCAAATGATTAAATGATGTTGATTACTTATATAAATCATTTAGCTGAATACAATTGATTTAAAAGAGGTTTTTAGGTATTTTAAATATTCCATCCATAATTCAAGATGGGTTCGAAACAAATTCATCTAAAGCGATTTGCTTCACTTTAATAAAAAATAATCGATAAATACTCTGCTCTAATCATATCAGTTTACACATCATAAATTTTTGTATTTAATTATTTACAATGTTAGCTAGTTCTAATAACAGAATGAAGTAACTTACTAAGAGTAATCTACTTTATTTATTAAACTTATGTTAATAGATTAAAAATAAAACGTCTACGATTAGATTATGAAACTTTGTCGATTATTAAACAGCTATTGAAACAGTCAAAAAACAAGTAATTCTCCAACTATTCGATTCGATTCACTTTTCTTTCGATATTTTTGATGAAATTTAATTTCAAGAAATAAAACACAAAGTTATCGATTTGGTTTTCAAAAATAAACTCCTTTTGCTAATGTTTTGTTTAACTGTGAAATTGTCTAACTTTTTGGCCATATTCTCGATAAATAATTGGTCTATTGGTCGTTTCGTTCTGTCTTCTTGTATCGATATTTTTTGCTGAAAATTAAACCAAATGATTGAATTCTAAAAATAAACACAAAAGGCATTTCTGAAAATTTTTATCGATAGACATTAATTGCTGTAACTTTTCTTTCTCTTAAGTTTATGGCATCTTATAGATCTTATATATATTTATATTTGGTGGAATATGTTAAAATCATTTAACTGACCCATATAATTAAATCTAGCATACGTATGTATGTATATTAACTTTAGTTGTACAGTTGTGCTTGCACATGTTTCCTTATATTTATCTCACTCCCGCTCTCTCTGTCTCTCTATCTCTATATCTTCCTCTATCTCTTTGTTGTTCTTTTTTATGTTTTGTTGCTGTTGTGCTGTCTCTGTCTGTCTATCTGTCTGTCTGTCTGTCTGTTTGTGAAGATGCTTGACTGCTGTTACTTGTTTTTATCTTACTTGTTACAAAATCAATTTTCCACAAATTAATGAGAGTCGCATTTTTTTCCCTGCTGCTCTTTTCTTTTGCGAATCAGCAACCCCAAACTCCTCTAACTCTCCGACGATGCGACGACCCATCCACATGGCCCCATCCCCTGTGGGTCTGGTTAGTCTATGGAATTGTTAATACCCTGTAGACAAACCTGTCGCAAAATAAAAATTTATCTATTCATTGCTAACTTAATGGTAGTTTCTTCCCTTTTCGAGGGTATCCTTCATGCTTATGCTATGGCATTTGGGTTTTTTGGGGGGGATTTCTCAAAAAGGATTCTTCCCATACAAAATTGTTTCTGTATTTCTGTTTGGATCGCTTCGGTTTTGTTTCGTATTCCTTAGCTCAGTCGCTTGGGTCTTTTTCTTTTTCTCAGTTAAGTTTCTTCCTTATTTTTTTCTTCTTTTTTTTTTTTGTTTTCTGCACAAGATAAAAATATTTTTTAATGTTTTCTTGAGCACAGAAAATAATTTAAGGAATGTCACGTTGTAGCAGCCAGCGTTCTTTGAGAAGACGAAGACCACGACGACGTCGTCGACGATTCGCTCGATGTTCTCGTGAGCATAGCTCCTTGTATGCATTGCGCATTTTATTTTGGTTCTCCTGGGCTCCGGCTCCGACTCCAACTCCATCTCCATCTCCATCGCCAACCGTCGAACCGTCCAACCATTGCCATTGCCACTGCCATCTCTCTCTACGCTGGTATGGGATAAAGAATTTCTTATATAGCAACAACTGCTGCATAGCATTCATACATCCGTCTGTCTGTCTACCATCTGACTCCATCTACCCATCCGCATCTTGCTTTTGCTCTTGCTCTTGCTCTTGCTCTCTGTCTCTTCGGTCTCTCTCTATGCATATCCATAAGATTGTTGCAACTGTTTTGCCTGGGAACACGGCAAAATAAGGCGGCAAAGAGCGGAAACAAAATGCCCAGAACAGTGGGCAAAGGGGGGGAGGGGGCCAGCGACGATAAACGTTGCTGTTTTTTTTTTGTTTTATTTCTGTTTTGGTTTCGTTTGAAAAAATTTTTTACTTAACCCCTTATCGCACTCTCTTGCCGGCTATCCCGCCGAAAAAAAGAAACAAAAACCTAAAAGCCGCCGCTGCCGCCAAACGGTGTTGGGGCTGACCGTCGCCGCGTCTTAAATTTAAAGCTTTTTGTCTGTTTATAGAAATACTTTCGAATATGCCGACGCACTAACCAACACCAACAACAACAACAAGAACAACATCAGCAAAAAACCATATTATAGAAACAATGTCAATGCGTCGTTTCTTAATGAGGCAAAGATGTGACTTCTTGGCGTCGGCGAATTGGTCAAAGGTCGAAAGAGGTTCCCATTCAGGAGAGAAGGAAATTCTCTAATCTGCAATCAGTGTCCATCATTTGTTAATCACATTATCGATCGATCAAAAGGTGGTTCATTAATTAATTAAATGTTTCCACCATAAAAAAAAACTATCTAACCTTTAACGAAATAAAAAAACAGAAAACAGAGGTAGAAAGACAGAGAGAGAGAGACAGATAGAGAGAGAGAAAGAATAGTTTACCTGTTGCTTTATTGACGCCTGAAAGGATTGAAATATATATGTGCCTAGCTGAACTAAAGTCTCTCTCCTTATAGACAATTTGAAATGAAAACTTCTTAAGTATCGCTTTAAATCGAAATTTAATGTATGAAGAAGAGCTTTAATGTGGTTCACTTCGAGCTCTACTCCATATCCTTACTCCAATCTTATTTACAAAGGCATAGTGGTAGAGAGAGAGAGAGAGAGAGAGTGAAGAGAGTAGAGTAAAAAGATTCACAAGAAAGTAACAAATCTTTAAAGGTTTCACTTCTACCATGCTTAAGTTGCCTATATATTCTAATGTTTTTACGATTTTTTAATCCATTTATATAAAGATTTGAAAGTTAAAACATATGACTTCAAACACAAAATGCGGTTTTTGGGATTGAACTTGATAAAACGATCCTTTTCATCATCATAGACTATAACAGATTTTTTTTATTAAAACTAATACCAATTGGGTAAAAGAATATATATGTACCGAAATATCGGTTTGACCCTGTATCAATATCTTTGAATCTCTAAGAGCTAAAACAATTAAATTCCCTTTTGTAAAGGGAAAAAGTCGGTTTAGCTTGGCTTTTTTTTTAGACAATTCGGGAATCAGATAATCTTAGTCGATGTCAAAAATCGAAAATCACAAATATTGCTTATTTTTGGGTTACTACCTACTAATAAATTCTAGGAAAATTGAATCATTTGAAGTTTTCTTAGATTTTCTAAAGGATGTTTAAATTTACAAAATTTTAAAATAAGAAAAAAAGTTGAAAATTGAATTTCTAATTGTTAGATCTAAAGCAATTTAATTTTACAAAAAAATCTATGTACATATATTGGCCTTATTTTATTTTAGGGGAAGAAGTCGTCAGATAATGTCAGTTGATTTTAATAAATAAGAACTAGAATCGAAATTCACAAAACGATCAAGAAAAATATTCATAATTTTTTGGATTCTAAAAAAAAAATTGATTTATTTCTAGTTATCTCATGTTTTCTTTACAAAACTGAAAATTGAGACCAAGATCTTGGAATCTATTAAAGCTAAAGCAATTAAATGTTGTCCCAATCTCTTGAAGAAGTTATAAGATATTCGACTGAACAAAATAAACTTGCCGGTATCGATAAAAAAGACAAATAAAGTATTTCATTATTTAATCTTTCAATACATTCAATTCAACTTGGATCATAATACATATTATTATGCTAGTTAACTCTATTAATGCCCCCCCCGGTTCTTACTTACACATTTTCCGGTGGTTAGCCAAAAAAAAAAAAAAAACGGAAAAAGAAAATAGTCTTGACTTGGAGGAGCTCATCTTTATGACGAAGAAGCCGTGCCCCTTCTCATTGAGTGCACGGCATTGAGGGTTCTTAAGAAATAATTGTGGCCTGTGTGTGTGTGTGTGTGTGTGTGTGCAACTTTTCATTGTTGTAGCACAATTTTCGCATTTTCATTTTCATTTCCATTTGGAGTTGGTATTGTTGTTGGTTTTTGCTCGTATTTCGTCAACCGAAATGAAATGAAGTCTACCCCGGTCCCCACTCACCCCTCCCCATACATATAGACAACATTTGCAGCGGGTTGCAATTGCAACTGCAACATCAAAAAAAAAAAAAAAAGCAACGGTAACTGCAAAAGCTTGCGCTTGCTCGTTGTTTTGTTGCGCAATTTGCGCAACCGTAACAGATGTTGCTTGGTTTTTCTATACTTTAGGTTTACCTTTTTTTTTTTTGTTGTTGTTGTTATTATTGCTCTTTATACAACAACAATCATTTGTTGCATTTAACAATTTTTTTTTTTTTCCAATATTTATGTCTTTATGAAAAGTGTTTCAAAATTTGTAGTTTTGCCTTCGTTTTGGTTATGATTTTCGTATGTTTTTTTTTATGTAGGAGGTGTTGCAAGCAACAAGCAGCAGAGGCAGCAGCATAATGCAACACACCAGCAAAGACAGTGGTAAGGTGAAGGGGAAAGAGAGGGAATGAGCAAAATGCATGGGCATGATTAGTCAGCGATGAGCACCCACTCAAGACCGCTTACACGTGGAAAATGAAGAGGGGCGAGAAGTAAGAAGAAGGGGGACTACATATGTAGCAACATGTGTTTTTTTGCCCCCTCCCCGCAAAGAGAGAGCGAGAGAGAGAGAGAGGGCGAGAGGGAGGGCGAGAGAGCAATACTAACTATAAGCCAGCCCATGGTCTAAAACTCAACTTGAAATGCAATTTTTCTGCTGCTCTCGGCAGCTTTTTTCAAAGAGTCAGCGTTATTTTTGTTACAGTTGGTTTTTCACTTGGTTTATGGCCATAACTCACTGCTCTCCCCCACTAACACCACCCCACACCCGGCACACCCCTCCACTTACTCTATTGATATGTCACCCTTTCTTTCATTATGCCTCAGCATGTAATGTCCGAAGAAAATGATTCATGACGTTTAGAATTTGCCTGTCTCAAGGAACACAAATCGCCTCGTTGTCGGTGGTGCTTAGTGGTGGGTGGAGACGGGCGGGTGGGTGCACAATTTGATGACAACCTATATGCATACTATGTGACTTTTCACCAATTCATTCTCGGGGAATGAAATAAATCGCGAGTTCTTTGCTAAATTATCACGGTGACATGTCTTCGAGACGTGCACAAATGACAACATGTTTTTCGCTCAGCCCCCAAAAATCAAATTTGATTTGCAACTAAAAACGAAAAACCATTAACAATTCTCTGCCTTTGGTTTACCCACTGACACTCTCTCAAAAACTGTCTCAAAGAAAAACAATGTGAACCGATTGGGAAATAAAACTCTAGATGGTATTAGGGATTATCTAGAATTAAAGAATCATAGAAAGAAAAACCCGACCTAAAGTAAAAATATCTGGGCCCCATAAAAATCTATAACTATATATCCTTTATTTACACCATATAAAAGAAAATAACTCCACAATCTAATGAAAACCTTTAAAACTGTGAATGATAACAAAAATATTTGCTATTTTGAAAATAATTATATAATAAACAATATTTTCTTAGGTTGGGAGAATGAATTAATAAAATGTTAAGACTAGCATAACTTTTAAAGCAATTTTGAGAGCCACAAAACATATATTTTTACATATTTTGAAGACATACACAAATATTTGGGAATTGTTTAAATCCTTTAAAGAAAAAGGAGAAAAATGCAACAAATATTTCACACATTTGGTGAACTTCGCCCTCTAAAGTATGCAATGGGTGGTCCGAAAATTACAATTTTTGTAACGAATAAAGAAAAAAAAAATAAATAATTACCTCAAAAAAAAAAAAAAAACAACAACAAATACAAGCCATAAAAAAGTGGTAACAAACTGTTAAAAACTATGAATACTTTTCCAGCCTATTGCATACTTAAGGGGGAAAAGTTCCTACATTTCGCATAAATTCTACGATTTAATCATTGCTTAAGTGATTAGAAGTTAGATTATTCCAGTTGTAAATCTTTTAGATTTTTATTTGTTCTAAAACAGATTTAAAAGTTTACTTAAAAATATTTGAGTTTAGGTAATTCGAATGGCAAATAAGTTATCAAACGTGTGATCTAACTCGCCAGGAAGTTCTCAATTTATAGTTCTCTTTGCCAGAAAATTTTGGATTTTTTTTTGGATTTTACCAATAGACTGAATATTTGATTGGTTGGCCAAATATCTGAATTGCCCTTTAAAATGCTGCCATAAATGCGTTGAATATTGATAGCAAATATTCTTGACCCAAAACGTGTGTGCGTGTCCATTTTGGCCTCTGTGATGTACTTACCAATTGCGCCTACTACCTATTATTATTCTTATTATTATGCTAAATTTTTGCACTTATCAATTAAATGAGCATTTCACAAATTCGCACCTTGTGATGGAGAAGGATATATGGAGTAATGTTGTATGTGTGTGTGTGTGTGTCTATTCTAGCATTGTCAGTCTGTCAGTCAGTCAGTCATTCACTCACTAGAACGTGTTCAACGTGCTCATTTGTTTGGCGATGATGTGTAATGTCAAGAGTGTCATAAGCAACTTAACTTCAGAATTGAAATATAAATACAAACGAGCATATAATATACATACATACGTCTGTACATATGTATGTATGTATATACAGTTATACAAACCAAAGTATATATGAAATATGAAAGGTATTTTTCAATAATAAATAAATATATTTCTGCACTTGAATGCTCCATTGAGAGAAATGCGAAACACATGGGACCACAGACCCATCATCATCATCATCATCATCATCATCACAATCATTATCGTCATCATCAAATTCGACCACAACAATAATCTATATGGACATGAAGGAGAGGCTGCACTTGCTCCCGTCCGGGGTTCATTTGACCAAATTAATTATGAAGTTAATTACGAATGCAAGTGAAATTCCACAAAAAATAATATATTGCAGAACAGAATGCGAAATGCAAGAAAAAAAAAAAAAGAAACAACAACAACAACGAGAAATGCATATATCAACATATGTATTTATACACACACATATATACAAATACATATGCATATATATATAAGTACATATATAATTGGATTTCCATTTTTTTTACCTTACCTGCATTTCCTTTCAAGCATTTAAAACCATTTTGTCAATAAAAGGTTAAAACCTATAGATCGAAGATCTATTCAAATCTATTCCTGATCAAAAGTTCAAATTCTTTAGCATTATTTCATAAATTAAGTTATCGATCAACAATTCAAATGAATCGTTTAAAGAAAACTAAAAATCGTTTATTTCACTCTAAGGAATTGTAATATCTTCAAAACTATTTAGTTTGATATTCCATTTATCGATTTATCTAGTTAAAAACATTGATGTTTGCAGAGAGCTTTGAAAAATGATAAATCGACTATTCAGTTTCACATATTTATCGATATATGTTGTTGTATTGCAACCTTTTGTATGTCGGTTCGATATGTTATCGTATTTAGTTTTGGAAATATAGATATCAAGGTTGTTCGCAATGGAATAATGGATAATTCAACTCTGTGTTTAGTTTTACATATTTATTTATCAGACTACAAAACATATAGGCGATATCTGAAGGAGGATAAGTGATGTATTTAATTTTTAATATTTATCGATATATTAAACATATCGAGGATATCTCCAAAGGGTTATCGATTTAATAAATAATATCAAGGATATCCGCAAAAAGATAATTCGACTCTTTATTTAGTTTAAGAGATTAATCGATATATTTAACATGTTTATGAATTTTTAAAATATATTAAAGATATCGATACTGAAGTGTATATTCAAGCTGAATCTGTTTGATACTCATCAGAGCAAATCCGTCATTGAAACATTTTCCGATTTCTCAGTTGCAGTTGAAAATTGGAATTCAAACAAAATTGTTAATTAACATGTGTGCGTGTGGGTGAACATGTGCATACACACACACACACACAGAGAGAGACAGAGAAAGAGAGAGAGATACAGATATTTGGACAAGTGTATGGGTGTCTGTTGGTCCATCCCAATCCTGTCAAGAGTTGGAGTTGAATGCAGTTGGAAAGCTGGACATTTAAATTAACAACAATGAGAGGCCTCTCTCTACTGCCCGCTGCCTGTTTGATTGCTGCCCAAAGAGGACCAAGAGGACCCAACAAACAAACAAAAAAAGAAACACAAAAAACCAAAAAACAAAAAATGTACTCGTCCGCACCAAAAATTTCGCAACCGAATTCAAATATCAAAGAACAGACTGTTTGATGGGGAAGTCAAGCTGGGTGTGAGTGACTGAATGAATGCGCATAAGTGTGTGTGTGTGTGTGTGTGCGTGTGTGTGAATGTGGGTGAATGATGGGTGTGTTGGGTGGCTTGTATGAATGTCCTGCAATGTGCAATGCATTTTGGTTAGATCGATGGAAGGCCAAAATCGGAATAATTCAAACAATATTTAGCTTCTACTTTGGTTTTATTTTGTTGTTGGTTTTTATTGTTGTTGGCGTTTTTTTTTTCTCGTTTTCTTTCTTTTTAATTCAACCGTGGAGTAGTAAGGAATGTTGGAAATATTTTTGTTTATAACGAAATGCCCCAAAGAATGGAATTTTTTTTCCTTAGCTCTCGCTTACACTGCTCCTGTCTTTGTCTTTCTCTCTCTCTCTCTCTCTCTCTCTCTCTCTCTCTCTCTCTCACTCTCACTCCGTTGTATCGTCTCTTTCTCTCACCCACACACAATGTTTCTATCTGTCTGTCTGCCTCTGGATGTGTGTGTGTGTGTGTGTGTGTGTGTGAGAGATTTTCCGAAATGGAAATGCTCTACCGACAAATAGTCGGTCCATGTCCGTGTCTATGTCCATCTCCATGTCCATCCTTCGCCTGGTTGACTGACTAAATGCTTGGCTGAATGACTAACTGAATGACTGCCACCCAAACCCATACCCCGAACCCCGAACTCCAGACCTTCAATTCGGCCACGTTGAATCTCTGGATGTATGAGCCATGACACAGAATGGAATTTTGATTGTGTATATTGCATGTGTACACCCATCCACATCCACATCCACATCCAGAACCATCTCCATTTCCTACCTCAATTCCTCCATCTCATCTCATTTCATCAGTTCAGTTGCAAAGTCAACCACTGACCAAACCAAACCAAACCAATCCCAGAGAGCAACTGCAAAAGTCCTGCCTGAGTTGGTATTCAGAAATTGGTAGAGCTGGAAAGTACAATACACCCCGTTACCCCCCTCCATCCTTTAGGGGCTAGCCCTGTGCATTGGGCTCCTGGGGATTGTGCCGAAACGGTAAAATTAATGCTGCACATATTTCCCATATTCGGCTTATGCGTCATTCTTGCACTACAAAAGTAAGCACTATAGGCAGACAACATGCAGTTAGAAATCGTTGTAGCCAAAAGTTGAAAGAAAATCTGATGATGATGCTATCCTGTTAGCATGTTATGCTCGAAATATCCTTGGATATGGATCGGTATACATACATACATATATAATGCAATGAAATTTGATTGGTAAGAGTATTGCAATTTCGTTTTAAACTGAATGCATCGAATGCAGATTCCGTTTATACATATTTTTACTTGCTACTTTTATTTTCACAATTTTCCTCTTTTTCCTCGTTTTTTTTTCACATTGTATCCATGTTGGCCAAAATGAATGGACAGAGATGGACAGAGCATCAGATTTGCTCGCCGCCAGTTTTTACCAACTACATTTTGATTTGTGCTCACAGACACAGGCCCACATTTTGATATCATTGTTATCAACTAAAGAGAAAATGAAAACGAAGAAATGTTCATCATTTTATTCATACATATGCACATAAACCATATAAGCCCTTAATAAACATTCAACAGTTCGTCAAGAAGGGAAATAAATAAAGAAAAAACCTCAACTTTCCCAACCATGGGAAAGTTGTTTATTATTAACTTTAGTTGTCGTCAAATATAAATAATTGGCGAATAATTCAAAAAACTTTGACTTATTTGTGAACTTCTTTAACATCATAAAAGATTGGCAGCTGAAAGCTAACTACATATGTCAAAACGCATTCAATGCTTAAACTGGTTGAGAACTATAACTAAAATTAAGTGAATCAACGAAAAGACTTTATTTATATTCTTATCCACTCAAAAGTTATTATTAGTAAGATATATAGAGATAAATAACTAAAAATGAAAACTAATCATTATACAGAATGAGAATTCTAAATTTCCAATCTGAAATTGGACTCACTTCGAAAAAAAATTACAATGTTATCACTTTATTTACTTTATACTGAATCAAAAAGAAGTTAAATCGTAACCAAATTCATGTCAAATTACTTTGATTGTAAAATACAATTAGTCAATACTTAACCCGGAAATCGGATCTCAGATTCCAGATAACCGTAATTCCTTAGAATTCAAATGCAACTTTGCTGATAAGCTAAATTTTTACATCTGCAGTAGATGATAATATAAAAATATATTGGATAATCGGTTTTGTAGATTATCGACTCTGTTCTTAGTGCCGACAATCGACACTTGAGAAAACATTGGAAGTCATATAATTGGACTTTCGATTAATCGGTTCTTTTGTGAATTATCGACTCTATTCTTAGTGTGGTCGATAGTCCGCAGAAAACATTGGAATTCAAATAATTGGACTTTTGGTTTTGGTCTTTTTGTGAAATGGTTTTTAAACTGTTTGATAGTTAAATTTTGCTTAAACGTATCTACAAACTTTTTGTTAGAAGAATCTTCTGTTAATTGATACAGGGAAATATTTGTAATTTTCATATAGGTTTATAGGAACGATCTGTCAATCAAAAAAAAAAAAAAAAAGAAGCCAAAGGTCTTCCTTGATATTGTTATGGGTCAAACTATTAAGACTTTCGTTTTAGGCTAACTACAAATGCAAAATATGTATGTGTATATATGCACACATTCACAATTGCCTGGAATAGGCCTAACTAAACGTGGGTGTATCTAGAGAGATATACTGAACAAGAGAAAGGGAGATAGAGAGAGAGAGGCGCCAGATTATGGCTCAGTTTTTGCCTTATTTCATTAATGGTAATGGAACCATTTAGTTATGTTTCGCCATGGTGCTGCAGGGGATTGTAGATTCGCCCACGGTCGTTCTCTACTATAAAGCACTAAACACACACACACACACACACACACACACACACACACACCCAGTCAATCCAACGCATCTGTAACTGTATCTTCCTCTCTATCCCTCTCTATATCTCACTCTGTCTCTCGAGTCTCTGGTCTCTGGTCTCTGTATGCATATAATTTTATGTATCTACTTTAAATCTCTGAAAAGAAGGAAAAAAAATACGAGCAAAATAAAATAAAGTGTATCTATGTATCTATTATTTGCCCGACCGCCGACCGCTTGCGACGACGCAGCGCAGCGATTTGATTTTCCTTTATTTTTAGACGCACAGAAAGCGTCTTCCTCTTCTAATTTGGCGGCGGTCCAAACAAAATTCAAGATTTTTGCAAAAATAATAGTAATAACAACACACACACACACACACACACACACACACACACACACACATACAGAGACATACATACGCACAACAAACAGGCAGGGCAAACGATTCCATGTGAGAGATCTCTCCACAGCTGTACGTAGGTCTATATATGTATATATATATTTTTACGATTCCTACGCCTATATATACATATATATTTGTTTTTACATATATATTTGTACTCAAATTATCTGGCCGAAATTTTTTGAAAATTTTCTTCACTTGTTTATTTATTTGAAACTCAAATTCAGGTTGCAATTGAAGCGCCAAATTATAGTAAGAATTAGGCGGTTTAAGGTACACATATGTACAAGGTATTTACGATAAAAATGTACACCAATACACCCACACGCATACACACTAACGCACACTCAGATGTTGTACACAGAACATTCAAATCGATGGATAGATTGACTTTATGTTAAATGTGCTATAAATATTTAACAGAGCCCAACAATAATTTCCAGACCTAAGAACTTCAAGGTCCTGGAATAGCTCTGTTTAATCAGATATTTCAATTGATATACATACATATGTGCATGTACATTTGTTCTTCTTGATTTATTTTTAAGTATTAATTAAATTTTGGCCTACTTGGGACTATCTCGTGGACCATTGTTATCAATCTGAAAAAATGACAATAGATGAGTGAAAAAAAATGGCGACGAATAGATGAAATTGATTTTTGAGTTGATTCAATGGTCCAATAAAATGTGTCAGATTTGTTCTTCTGTTTCATTCACTCTCAGGATCTCAGAATTAGATTATAGCTTTGTATTCTTCAATCCATGAATAATTCCTTTTATTTTATATATTAAGAGTTCTGGACCCTGGAAAAATATTTATTTCAAATTTTTCAAAGTTTTTCAAAGAAGAATTAACAATCTCTCTCGATCTCTAAAGATCCTGAGATATAAATGTTTTTGGGTTTTTTTTAAATATATAAATAAAGTAGCAGGGCAAATTTTACACTCGACTTTTTCTAAATCCGACCCTGTTAAAAACAGTCGACAGTCAACAAAAAAATTCTTAAGCAAATCTTGTTTTTTTTCTTTAGCACTTTGTACTTTTTTAATTTTTGAGGAAAACCTTTTTTATATATATTTATAATATTTGTAATCAATAATATCCGTATAACACAATAAAGTTTGAAGTATTTTTCTAAAATACTTTATAGTCTAACACGTAAATAATTTGTATTAAATCTTAAAAAAGGTAATAAACTTTGATACTTTGAGTTTTCTTTTACTTTATTGATATGTTTGTGTTCCTATCTCTAATTCTCCGTATATCCCGTTTAGTTGGTTAGTGGGTAATTAGGTTTAGTAAATTTTTACTAGATTTTTTCCGTTTGTTATGCATATCATTCCATCAGTTACGTCTTCTTAGCTAGATCTCTATGTTATCTGTAGTTTACTGATCACATAGCTCTTGCCAACCAAATCAAACCGAACCAACTTTGTATGTGGACTCTGGTTATCGGACTATATATGTACATATATATAGCATGAATGTAGATACGTAGACTAGTCATCCGTGAAACAAAAAAAAAAAATAAATAAACATCACTCAACTTGTTGGCGGTTAAGTCATATAAAACTTATAAATGTACATTTTGACTCTTGTGGGTATTATATGCCTAAATGTATTTGTGTGGCTTGGCCAAACTGTGTTATCTTCCAGGCCAGCTAATCTACTTGCTTGCCAGCTCGTTCTTAACTCTCCAATCAAAAAAAAAAAAAAAAAAAACAAAATAAAACATAAAAGAAAAGAACAATTCATCTAGAAATATTTCATTTTAGCTTTTTGGTTTTTGTTAGTTGTTTGTTTTTTGTTTTAGGCACTTTATGGCGTGTGCTTATCATCGGCCGGCACACTATACGCTTATTCACATCAATATATACACGATCTCTTTATATATGTAGACGCACACACAGCTCGTTTATGGTTGATATAGATGCACCGAATCGAACCCGAAAACCGCCATTCCATTTTAATTATTTAGCACATCGGTTTACATTGCAGCATGGCAGCCCAACAGTAACCCGGGAATTGCATACACTTGAGGAAAAACTCAGAGATTCCCTGGAAACCAAAAAGAAAAAAAGGGCCAATGAGTATGCCAGTCGGTCTCTCAGTAAAACTCACCTGGCAGCAATCGCAGCATTGTGAAAATAGATAGGTCCAAATGTAGAAACATGCACCAATGGATGCCACAAAGAATGAGATTAATAAGAATATAATTAGCCAAAGAAGAAACCACAGTGGATTGCCCATGTCTAAAGATGGTTAGCAAACTAATATTTTTTGGTTATTATCAAACTGTATAAATTTATTTATTTATTTTTATTTTTCTTTTAATTTTGTATTAGCAACGACGACGACTTTCGTCTACGAATGCTCGTCAACAATTGATAGAAATTTCCGACTTATACCCCAACAATGATTAGACATACATGAACGTAATAAGCATACGCTACTCCGTTATCATATTGTCAATCGGTCAATTTTTCTATACACCCTTGAATCGGGTACTCAACTAAAGGTATATTGACTTAAAATGATCAACGGAAGTTCAAACTCAATCGAAGAGAAATACATATGTAATCAAACCTCATACAGTGCCCATCATATAAATAGGGACAAGCAGCTTAAATATTTGTCAATAAAAGAAAAATGGAAATAAGTGTGTCAAGCTCTATGACTACCAATTGGTAAAATTCCTTGTTGTCCTTATTCCTGTAAAAGTCAGAGAGTTCGCCCTTGCACTCTTTACACCTCTATGGTCGAAATAATAAGTATATCAACTTTATTTTGATGCGAATTAATATATTTTTTAATTTTAAAATATATTAATGTACTTTCAATAAGAAAAATTCGTCTATACAGTTTGGGACAACTTGTAAAATTGGAATTACGCTAGGGGAAAACTTTCTTTGATGTACTTATGAATTTGCCTATAGGTGTAAAATATTATCAATTTATGTTGATGATTGTTGACTTTAAAAACGCATAAAATGGACTAGGACAAACAATTGAACGACTATTTCTTAAAACTGGATATATACGGACTGGGAAAATCTAGGATAGGATAATAGAGGGGTAAGGGAAATTGGTCTTTGGTTTTTTTTTTCTTTTGTTTTTGATTTGACTAAAATGTGATATTAATTTTTAGAATGAGTGTATTGAAAAAATCAATGCTTCATTCTCCACATTCTCTCCCCGTCTATGACTAGTCATTCAAAATATATATATATATATATATATGTCTAAATATATGTATATTTGTAAATAAATAAAATGAATGCCCAACAAATGGCCAATGCCGAGGAGGCCCTTTCGAAGGCCGTTAGTGTTCCAAGTTTTGTGGAACATGAGAAGAAAATACATACAACAAAGGATCTAAATACTTGGGTACGTTCTCGGGCCTATTACGATGTGGTGGCATATATAAGTAATACCAGTGTTGCCATTCAAGGACAAACGATGCGTGATAAATATCCCATAAGCGAACAAATGCAAAAGCTATGCAACATATTCAATCGACTCGAACATCTGGTAAATGAGAATCTGCCGCCTGGCTGGCAATTGAAGAATCTCCGAACCCAAATGCCACCGGCCCAATCGACACGTCAGAGTTGCATACGATCGTATCGGGCCTGGATGCGGCACATGTATCATAATGCCTTCTTCCTACTCGACAAGGCTCTCAATCCAAAGTGTAAATTTCTTAATGAACTGGGTTATTACTTTTCGCAAGCCTTTGGTAGTACCACTTGCCTGGACTATGGTCCGGGTAATGAGTTAATGTTTATATTTTTCCTATGTGCCCTCTTCAAGGCTGGCATTCTGGAGGCCCAGGATACTGTGGCAGCGGCCCTTATGCTCTATGAACGTTATACACAGCTAGTGCGTCGTTTGATTGTCACTTATTTGCTGCCCACAAGTGTTACACGAAAACATTATAGCGTGGTCGATTACTATGCTCTGGAATATCTCTGGGGTGCTGCACAATTATCCATCGACGGACCCTTTGATCCTCTGTCGAGTGAGAATCCTGATGTTGTTAAACAATTTCGTGATGATTACATGCTAATATCTGGCATTGATTTCTTACAAAAACATCGTGGATGTCTACGTGAGAATGCCTATCAATTGTGGTGTATACTATCCGTATCCAAGTGGACAGATGTCTACGATGGCATCTTGAGTAGTTATATCAAAGAGATTCTTGGATCATTTACAACGGTTAGCAATTGTGTGTTCAGTGAACTAATGTCATTCGATTTTGTGCCAACGGGCACTATTATAACCCATGCGATTCTCGGACAACCAACTAAATCTGCTAAAAGCCATGCCTCAGGCCAGGATGACCAAAAAGAAGGACATGCCAAAGAAGATCAAGCATCATCTGTAGGCGCTTCAGCCTTAGAGGAATTGAAGCCACCAGTGGAATTATACATTGCCCCAAAAGCCGAACAGATGGTGGTCTATGACAATCAAACGGCCAATGGAATTGATTATACCAACGATTTCCATGCTCATCCGTTTTGTATGCCACGCGGTGCGCTGCGCAAGGGAATGCATAGTAACGTCGATATGCAGTCTTCCACCCAGGGTCAGGGTGGTGCTGCGACTGCAACCAATTCAATTATCGATACTTCGATCAGTGTAACGGGCGCTGCAGCAGCTGGATTTGCATCATCAATGGCAATTGGATTAGGTGCAGCAGACCGGGCGACTACCACGACTACCACCAGCTATTTGAAAGATGTTCCATCCTCGGGTTTACATTTTGGCGATCGTCTGAGTATTGACAGTGCTGGATCGTCATCCTCTGAAGAAACAGGACCGACCGAAATAGAACAAGAAAGTTCAAACGATAGTTCACAATCATAATATCTCTTTCCTCCCTCCCAATCATCTATGTGTATGTGCATATACATACATATATGTATGTACGGCCAATGTATGTTTAGTTTGCTTTATATTAAATTATATATATGTTTATACAAATACAAGAGAAAACACCCGGAGCAGCATCAAAACATATAAGTTGTCTACCATCGCATCTCAGGCCCAACCCAACCCCATCTCCCCATACTTTCTCCCTCTCTGCCTCTGCCCCCTCATCGTCATCATCATCATCACCATCACCATCATCATCTGTGGTTTATGTTTGCTTGTCCGATTGTGCGACAACAAATGATTCAGTTGGTCTTTAACTGGAACTTATTAATTTCTATACAAATACATTGTACATATAAATGTGTGTGTGTGTGTGTGCACACCAACAGCTTGTCGCACGCTACTTGCTGTGCTTTTATGAGGTTTTTTTTTATGACGGAAATAATAGGGTATGATGAATCAACTAGTTAGGTTAACTCGACACGATGAAAACATGTGTTCTTACATTTAGATTTTCTTTTCATTGATAAAGTTATTGGATTTGTTGGAAAATCCCTTTGTTGACAAGTTTACTTTTGATAGACACCTTTTCTAAATTAGTCAATCATTGGGCTTTTAGGTTATTGGATAGGTAAACTCCAACAGGATTGCCGTTTTCTTATTCGCTAGACTGCACTGCTTTATTGCACTGCTTGGACTGAATTTTTGGGAAAAAAATACGTCGTAACACTGAAACGTAAATGAAACGTTGAACAAAAGTTGGCCTATTTTCTTAGGCTTAGAAATATTTGAGTCAAACTTCTGTTGGACTTCAATCATTTACCAAGAGACAAAAATGAAAGGTTATTTAAAACAGACAATCACAAGTAATAGCTAGACAAATACAATTCTCTCTACACAGGTTCGCCAAAACGTTTAAAAACTTAAACTAATTCAACTATGACTAAACACTATTTTGTTTTTTAAAAATATCCACTTGACAGCTGATGAAGAACAATGAATCAAGTTGTTGTTAGAGTCCAGTGTTAGGCAATTGTTTTTATTGGTCTACCAGTGTTGGGTGAAGTAATGTAAATCGTGGTATGCATTCCTTTGGCTCATTTTTGCTATTTTGAGAGGTAAACCAAATTCGTTTCCCTTTATTATGCTCCCTTCTAGTTCACTGGTCTTTTCGTTAATTTTTTTTGTTGGCTGCCTTTCATGCAAAATGTTGACTTCATGAAGAACAGCACATCATTGTTATGGCAGCTGATATGTATGTTCATACATATGTACATACATCCATCACAGATACACACATGTATAACATGTAGGATATATGTATGTTTTTATATGTACATACATACATATATTTGTAGGATGTGCGTTTCGTTCTGTATGTAGGGGGAGAAAAAAAAGTACTTATAGGCTTACAAAAAACAAATAACTACGTTTGTAACCGAATCACCATGATTCGCATATGTACATATGTATGTAATTTGCTGAGTGGATAAAGTTGTGAAGCTGTGGAAATTGTCATCAAATGTTAATCAAATTTCATGAAATGGCACAATTTATGTATACATACATATGTACAGTGAACCCTCTTTGGAGGCGGATCAAACGATCGTCGTTCAAGAGGAACGAAATTGTTATGAAAAGTCATGCCACTTTACTATTTTGTTTTTTTCGGTGTAAAAGAAGTTTAAATGAACCTTAATAACGCATAGTTCTAACATGGTAACATTTTAAACCTTTTCCACTTGAAGAATTAAAAGAAGTTGGTCATTAGGTGCGCTATAGTGATCTAGATAGACATCAATTCGAAATATATGTTTTAATTGATGCATGGTATACGAAAGTCGATACGACAATTTTAAGTGACTTTTAGCATTAAATTATAGGAAAATTACCAATGAGAAAATAACGATGGGAAAAATAAACTATTAACAGATAAAAATTAATAATAAATGTAACAAATAAGTTTATATATGTACTTTAAAAATGGACATTAAATTGAAATTCAATTTGATAATTTCAAATTTAAAATAAAGATTTTTGTAATGCTAATTTATTTATTGCTTGGTAGATACAATAAAAAATAAACTTTTCAAATGATTTCAAAGATATTCTCATAGAATTAAACTCGAAATGTATTTGTTTTCTAATTTGTTGTTGTTGTTGTCCCCCACCAATTGAACGACCAATCGACCAACATTTCCCCATACAAAACTTGGCTAAATCAAAAGCACGCCGACAGCAAAAAGCAACAACAGCAGCAACAGCAATTGGCTACCGCTTGGTCTGGTCTCTTCTGTTGTCAGTGGCGAACACTCATGGTGGAAATATTTCAAAAATTTCTGTTAACTAACAGAGCTTGCTGCTGTTAGGAGATCGATCGCATTTTTAGCCTAGTCTTTGGTGTGGGGAATGTATACAGAGAGATGTAAAGCTCCAGCTCTCTCGCTTCCTCTCTCTTTGCCACTCTCTCTCTCTCTCTCACCCAGCTGACACACACACAGATACAGATGCAGAGACAGCGAAAGATTGTGAGAGAGAGAGAGCATGGAGAGAGGGGAAAATTTAACAGATCAATGGCAGGGGCATAAAAGCTGCTGGAGTGGTGGTAGGGGAGGGTCAGGTTATGAAAGAAAAACTTGTTCCCTCCATCTAACAATAAGCGCGACAAGATCAGACGCTTTGGCCGCCCATTTCCTTCATCATTATCATCGTCATTATCATCAGTTGGTCAGTCCAAAACTTGAATATATTTACATACATATGTATGTATGTATCTTTGTGTGGATATTCTGACCCGATGCATTTACTTTTACTCCTTCACTCCACCTGCAGTAACTGCATACATACATACAGCTGACGACAAAGTCTTTGGAGTCTGGCGACAAAAAAGAAAAAAAAAGCTTTTGCTGCAATAGTCTCAGATACGTATATGTATGTATGTATCTATATACACACACACATATGTACCTACTATTACTTGTTTAACATGCTTGCCACTCTCGTACACACACATACACCCACACACACACACACCAGAGTGACAAACAGACATCTGTCTTTCTGTCTGTCTGTCTCCTTCCTCCCCCCCTTTTGAGTGTCTTTCTGTCCAGTCTGTCCTCCACCTATACCATTAACTCTATTGTATTACTAAAACAACAAAAACGAATCAAGAATAAAACACAAAACAGAGAGAAAAAAAAAACGATTGCCACTTTATTATCATTTATTCCGGTAACATTTGTCATCAAAATTTACCCAATTCATTAATGATTAATTTAATTAACGTATGTATATATGTACATATGTGTATGTGTGTGTGTCAGTGTGTGCATCAAGTGTGGCTTAATCAAGTGTATTAACTGACCTTTTAGCAAATTATAGCCACTATATACAGTTTATGCATATCCTTAATATGACATATACAATGATCAATAATCTTAATATTCTATAATTCCTTAATGAAATATATAAAGGTGAATGGTTTGCATTTAAAAACATATACTTACATATATAGAGAGGCAATTAACTGTAGACTTTTAAACTTTGTGTTTTCAATCATTTCACAATGTTGCAAAATTATCCAATTATTCAAAATTTAAAGTCAATAAGAGAAACCCCTAGTTAAACCATCACTTATGCAAATTATTTAAATCCAAAGGTTTTCTATATGTATGTACATATGTAAGGTATAGTGACTTATGATCATTATTATATGTATTTATTATAGACATTATTTTATATAGACATGTATAAAAATCAAACTTAAACATCAGGATTTATGCGTTTCCATATTATAATATTATAAAAGAAAATCTAGAGGGGGCGTTGAAACAAACTACTACATACTAAAATTACTAATTGCATCCTATACAAAAGTATCATTTTGATATAGTATATCAATCTCATATGATAAATGATCGATCGTTTCTATGGGGGGTATCAAATATGTATATTGTTAACTGGATAAATTGACTTGCCACTATATTTGGGATCTATTGCGCCTATTGATCAGATGTTTTTCTTCATTTAGAGAATTATGAATACGAACCAGTTCGCGAAATCTGGAGAACGGAAAGAAAAAAACCCGAATACATTTATTTGATTATGCATCAGCTGTTCTTCCCCACCCAAACGCAGGAAACTAGAATTGAACCAGTTCCACAAAATCTCGAAATAATTTTATCTTCTCTTTCGCTTTCGCCCTATCTCTCTCTTTCTCTCTGTCTCTTCGCTGCTGCTGCTGCTGCTGCTTGGGTGGATACAACAGGTACAGGTTGTACGATAGCGCTCCGCCATGGCGCGGTACTGAGTACTTTGCTTTTTGTTGTTTTTTTCATAACACACACACACTCACACACATACACATGTATGTTCTTGTGATTGTGTGTATTGGTTCTTCTATGTTCACCACAACAAGTGAGCGAAATCGAGCGCAAAGTAAATGAGCGGCTGCGCTGTATTAGTCACACACACGTATCAAGGAAAAAAAAAAAACCAGAGGGCCCGGGACAAGTTCTACCGCACCGAAGATTGTATACCCTTATAAGTTGGTTTACCCTCTCCTCACATACGGGCCAGGCGTCTAAGCGGATAAACATATTCGTGAAAAAGTCGAATTTCCACTAAAGAATAGCCTATAAACTCAAGTTGTATGACCCGATTTTGAATAAATTTGCCAGAATTATACATACATATGTGTATTTACATACATGTGCGTAAGTTAATGACCTAATTTTGAGATAGTCTCAAAGGGATTTAAAAAGTAATTCTGACCCAAATTATTTATCCACCGATCATTCCTTTTGGATATAGTAGTCCGATCTTTATGAAATTAGGCACACTCGATTGTTGCCACATGCAAAGGAGTTTTACCTTGATTTAGACGGACAAACACTGATAAAGAATACCAATGTACATATGTACTTTATATGGTCAGGGATGCTTCCTTCTGATCATTTCACACTTCTAAAATGAAATGATTATACTCATTTTGTTAGGGTATAAAAATACTGAGCGCAAGAAGAATGGAGAGAGACCGAGAGAGCGAGCATGCGGCTGTGTTTGGGGCTTGATCGCTTCTGCACATGTATGTATGCATGCAGTCTCTCTGTGTGTGTGTGTGTGTGTTAGACCAGTCAAACAGGCAACAGAGGCAAGACCAGACCTGGCCAACCCAGCTACTAGCTACTGGCTCGTTCGTTCGTTTTTGTATTGATTCAGATTCAGTCGATGAGTTTCTCTCGCTTCTGCGCGTTGCGTGTTTCGCAGTGTTTCCGCGATTTTTTCGTTGTCGTCATAAGCGTTCGTTTCACCGCCCGTCACCGCCACCGCCACCGCCCCTCGTTACCATTGCCACCGCCGCTTTGCAATATAGTGTGTGCGCCCTGTGTTTCTTCATCTTTCTCTCTCTCTCTCTCTCTCTCTGTCACTGTTTGTGTGTGTGTTAGTGTGCTTTTATTTTATTTTAATTTACTTTTTTTTGTTTGTTAATTTTTTGTTTTTGGTGTGTTCTGCTTAAGTTGCTAAATACATACATACATAGATATTATATGTATGTACATACATATACACATTTATCCCCCTTCCACCCCTCTGTTTCTACGCTGGCGCTTTCTGCATATAAACGCATAAGTGTGTGCTGTATGTGTGTGTGTGTGTGTGTGTGTGTGTATGTAGAGTTTGTTTACTTGCAAGAAACATGAAGAACAATTTATCCAAAGTAAGCTAAAATTTTTTAGGAATACCTCTGCAAAGGGAAAGAAAAAGACCCAAAAAAAAAAACACCAATGCAATTCAACACTAAAAAAAGAAAGAAAAACCAAAAATATATTTCATTCAATAAAAGAAAAAGTGGACAATAAAAGGCAACTAAAAAAAAAAAGAACGCCAGAATTTAAGCAGAAAGTCTAGAAGAATTAGCAAATCGCTTGGCGCTCTCTGCTGACTTGCTGCGCCTTTTTTCTACTGAAAAGCCAGAACCACACACACACACACACACACAGGCACACACATATACAGTCCCCACCACGACACGCACATAGAAAGCTGCTCACACACACACAGATACAGATGCATACATACATAACGCGCAAACGTTGACGGAAATCTGAGAGAACGAAGAAGGGGAAACGACGACGATCTTCAACAATCTCAATCCGCAAAACTTCATTGCAGCTTTTATTTCTTTTTTTTTTGTTTTTTTTTTTCTGTTAACCCCCACCGATTTACCATTACCCCCAACATTCACACACACACACAAACTGCCCAAAAGGGGGGAATTCAAAGTGTCAGTGAAGTGCAAAATCAATAATAATAATCATATCAATTCAATTTCAAAAGAAAAGCAAAGGAAAATCAAGTTAAAAATACACACAAAAAAAAAAAAAAAAAATAATAAAAAAATAAGAGAAGCAAAAGGGGAAAAAAGAAGCAAAAGCAAAAGTGTTTAAAAACACTTTCGAGGCGTGTGTTATCACACACACAACAGTGAGTTGTTGTTGTTGTTGTTCATGATAATAAATACACAATCATCAGAATCGCAATCACAAAACAAAAAAAAAGAAAAAAGGGGAAAAAAAAAAGAAAAAGTGTCGCCGGCGACACTCAACAGTGACATCATCAGCAACAGCAACACACACACACACACACACACAGACCAATCATCATCGACAACATCCTTTATCTAAGGAACACCACCAGCAGCACCACCAACCCACCAACTGATTATAAACGGGCTGCATGAAAAACATTACCAGCTCAAGCACTTGCAGCACTGGCCTGCTGCAATTGCAGAACAATCTCAGCAGCAGCGAATTGGACGTTGTTGGCAAACCAGAGACGACGGCAGGTGCGTTTCTTCTTCTTCTTGTACTTGTTCTTCTTCTCCATCATTATCAACATCTTCTGCAAAAAGATCTTCCCTCGTTTTTCTCTTGTTGTTATGTTTTCCACCAATCATCATCATCATCATCATCATCGTTGCGTTGTTGGCCCCCTTCGTTTTTTTTGTGCCTCGAAGATGGCTCGCGACCACCTAGGGGTTTTTTTTCCTTTCTTTTTTTGCATTTATAATCATTAATGATGAATCATTGCTATCTTTAAGAGTCGTAGGTACACACACACACACACAGACAGAGAGATAGAGAGCTGAGAGAAGGAGGGAACACATTGCTTATCGAGAGGGCAATCCTTGACCGCGAATCCATATTAACAATAGAGTTTTCATAAGGTCATGTCATGTCTTACTCTCCCTTAGACAATAAAAATGTCACCTGAATGTTTTTTTTTAAATATTTAATATTTAAATTCTGCAATATACATACATATATACATGTATGTATGAATCTTATATTGAAACTTGCTAAATCATAAATATCTAAAAGACTTTATAGCCAAATTCAATGCAAATTCATTCATTGCCAAGTAATTAAAGTCATTTTAAAAATCTCATTGACATTTTAGTTCTAATTTAGTTATTTTCAGATATCGATAATTATTATTCAGATATTCCACTATATTCTGCTCATGAGTGAGAATTGTTCTCTAAACTAAGCAACTGAAGCGATTCTTTTCCAATTCTCTTATTCTGCTCACGTGATATTTGTTTTTGCTTATTATTAAAATTATTTGAAAATGTCGATCAATAATGCTTCTGATATGTTATTATAAATAAAATACTCAGAAGGCTTATGCTGATTAACTGAACAAGTAAGCGAGTGAATAAAATGAGTGAGTTGATTCACTTTGATAAAAAAATATCTATTCAACTTGATTAGTAAAATTAGCAATGACCATATTAATATTCTAACATAATAATTAAATAAAATGAATATGTAATTTTTTCTTTTATTCATTTAAACTGAGATTAATAAAAACTATTATGGCAATAACTTAAGTAAAGATTTTTTCTGATTTCAAATCTCATTCATTAAAAAATTCTGTAGTATCCTTGGGATACTTTTTTTTAACTTAATCTCAAAGCCTTTCGTTTTGAAATGGTCATCTAAGTCAATCTAATTAGATGATTTTCTTTTATTTCTCCACTTTTTAAGGTACCAAGTCTATGTCCCAAACACATGACAAACTAGAAAATTAATAACTACCTAGAGTTGAGCCTTCTCTTTCTCTCTCTCTCTCGCTGTTTCTTTCTTTTGACAAGTCATTCAATTAAATTTATATATGTAGTACCTACAAACATCAAATGTTACTACTATTAAAAAGTGCAAATGTTTCTTTTTATGTTTAATAAATAATGTTTTCTTAAATGTTTCGATGCCTTTCTTTCGTTACTCTCTAAACGATTATGTTAATCTTTGGTAATTAAAGAACAATTAATAGTTTTTTCTTTAATTTGTGTAAAGGTTTAGTTTAAAGTTTTTTTTTTGGTTTCTGGGTTTGGTTTGGTTTGTTCTACAATGATTTTTGTTTTTTTTATGTAAGGCTTAAAACTAGGGGATTTCCCCCTTAGGCCAAACAAAAAATGCATTTAGATCAATATCGGCCAAGAGTTCAAATAAGGTCTTAATGGTTTAACAACAACAGCAGAGGTTTCTTTTTTTTGAATGCTTTGTTGTTGTTGTTGTTGTTGTTGATGGACGGATTGTCTCTTGGTTGTCCTCTTTCTCCTTCTTGTTGCTCTCTATATCCTTTGATCCATAGTTTGATTTGTTGTTCTCTTGCAATCTCTCTCTCTCTCTTGTCCTCAGGGCAAGTCGTTGCTTCTCCTTTTCATTTATGTATGGTCTCTCTCTCTCTCTCTGTTATTTGATGGTACACGCGCGTTCTACGACAATAAAAGTCAACAACAAACAACAAAGTCTTGATATTGTTGTCGTTGTTGTTGTTGTTGTTGTTGGTATTGTCGATGGATGGTGACAAAGACGCGAATGCGCGATATGTTTATGTTGGACTTCTTATACAGGTTTCAGCTAAGTGTCTCTTTGTATCTGTGTGTGTGTGTGTGTGTGTCTATTCAAGCGAGACGCACACATACAGAGAGAGATAGAGAGAGAGAGAGTGAGAGAGACAGTCTAGATTTACATGTGTTTGTGTCAGTAGGTGTTTTTCCAGAAGAAGCAGCAGAAGGTGGGGTTCACAGAACCCTGTCCCATCATCATCATCATCATTGTCATAGTGTCTTGCGCAATATCTTTTTCTTTTCCCCATATGTGTGTATGTGCGTGTGTATGTGCATGTGTGTGTGTCTTTTACTTTGGCGCCCAAAATCGTTTTTCAATCTCTCCCAAATATCGTTGGCTCTTGTCGTCGTTGTCGTTGTCGATTTCGCTCTGTTATCGCGCTGTTATGCAAATTAGAGACCGACCCATTGGACGAGGATAAGGATGAGGAGGAGATGGAGATGGAGGAGGGGATTGAGAAGGGGGGCCCCCACAGAGTTAGCAGTTAGCAGCAATCGGTCCACAGACAAAACAGTCCCATGGTTTAGAGTCGGATCAGGTCTCTCTCTCTCTATTTCTCTCTCTCTCTCTTTCTGTCTCTGTATCTCTCGCTGTTGGCCAAGTCAGCAATAGCGCTTCAACACATTCGACTTCTTTGACTTGGACGTGTGTGGATTTCTAGCAGGCGAAACAAAAAGTTGTCCTACCAGTTTTTTTTTTCTTCTTGTTTTCTGTTTCTTTTCTTCTTTTCTTGTATTTTTGTGTTTCTTCTGCTGGTGCTGCTGGTTTTTGGGGCCAATCTTTTTATTTATATATATATGCACATACATATGTATGTACATTCATATACACATATACATACATACATATATATGTACATATATCTATGTGGATATGTTTTCGATTAACTGGCTTTGGGCCTAGTTTTGAATTTGCTTTTGTCTTTTTGGTTTGAGTTTTATATTACGCAATATTGGGGATCTGTTCTACACACTTACCCACACACACACGCACACTCAAACATTATGTAGGTGTGTCTGTTTGCATTCGCATTTCCTTTTTCCTTCTCACTCTAAGTCACAACAACTAGTTAGTTAGTAAGTATTGACTTAACGGTAGCCAGCAGTCATCTCCTCCTTCACCTTTATTTAACCCCACCCCCTGCCCCTTCTCCTCCTACATCTCAAGTGCCATAAACCAGTTTCATGCTTGTCCCTAAGAATATTCACTTCCTTTTGGATTTCCCCTTTTCTATCAGCACAAATGATGAAATATTAAATAACAAATGAAACGAAATAAATTATTCCATCCATCTATTGCTTATAGCAGCTAATTTTCAATTAGTTCAACCATTCTTTATATGTACATATATATATATATATATATATATATATATATAGTTTCTTTTTTTTATATAAATAATTCACTATCGACAACACAGAAAATGTCTTTCATAAGAAATACACACATACATATACATACATATGTATGTATTAAGGAAATATGCTTCCGTAATCAAAAAAAAAAAAGAAAAAAAAACAAAATAAAAATTTTGAACTAACCAATTCCTAGAAATCTATCGTATGACTCGTATATCTCAGAAATGAGATGCTGCTGACCAAGAATTGACTTTTGAGCAAATCTTCTACATGTATGTATCTATATGCTTATGTGTGTGTGTGTGTGTGTTATTTCCCACTAAATCAAAGTTAGATAATGAGCCATAACAAAAAAAGCAAAAACACAAAATTTAATTTTATAAATAAAAAGCTTTATAAAGTACATATCTTACTAACAATTTCTATGTATAGAAGATTTTTGCCTGCAATAATTTTGATTTCTTTAAATTTACAAACAATTTAATTATAAATCAAAATGTTAACTTATGTACATATACATAACTAAACATTTTTTTTTCTGCAGTGGAATATGTTTCAATAATGGATAAAAAGCAAAAAGAATATTTAATTAATTACTTTTCCATACATAATTAATTTTCATCAACTTTTTGACACAATTTAAAGTAGGAAATAAATTTTAAAGCAATTGTAAATGTATGAAAACATTGAAATTATAGTTTTTAAATTGTTTTGGCCTATTATTTTTAGTATTCATAATTAGAAAACTGTTAAAAATTAAACGAATTGAAGAAAATTGGATAGCCAAGAAAAAGTAAGAAAAAGTCAAATGAAACCCAAAAATCAATTTAAAAATCCAAAAATCTAAGCCATATTTTAGAAATAACATGAATATACATATGTATTAATAAATAAGCCTAAATTATTTGTTTTGTTTTTGGAATTAAATGATTTTAAAAACATATTGAAATATACATATGTAACTATCCGTGTAATCTACATACATCCTCCTCCCCCTGCGCTCTCTTGAATATTCTGAAAAAGATATAGATTTTGATAGATATCTCAATTCGATTGTTAAATTGAAACTTTATTGAAACACTTTTCACTTGCCGAGAAAGTGAGAGATCAGCCTCTAACCTAATACAGAGATTAAATAGATATGTATCTAAAAAAAAACCAACAATTTGTTGTAAAGTAATTCGATTTAACGTTCAGATTAGACATAATATACTTAGCATAATGAGTTGAAATTTTCTGGCCATTGCAGAGATCTTTCGAGTCGAGTGTCGATGAACCCCCGCTATACCCTTCCGCCTTTCCCCACTTACTCCCTTTCCAATGAAAAAGAAACAAAAACATGAATGAAGTTTTGTAGAAATTTTTTTGGATTACCATATTAGATAAGATTAGCCCTACCAATTGATGGTTGGATAAATTTGGGGGAGGGGTTGGTGGGGTAGATGGATTTTCTCTGATTTTTGTTTTCTTTTTGTTATTGTTGTTGTTGCTGTTGTTATGTGTGTTTGATTTCTCGTCGCCCGCTACTTTTATTTTATTTTTTGTTATTTGTTTTTGTTTTTGTGCACTCATTTAGCCGGGTTTGCCATTCTGTGGTACGTGACTTGCTTCGCACTTCCTGTTCTCGCACATCCTCTCTCTCTCCCTCTTTCTCTCTCTCTCTCGCTCTCTCTTTAACTCTTCTCGTTCACGCCTCTCTCTCTCTGTCACTCTCGTGATTATTTGGTTGGAAAAATTGTTGCCAATTATTTAAAAAGTGTTTGTGTGTGTTTAACTTTGTGTGTGTGTGCAACCAGAAGCAATGTTGGACGGGGTCGATCGGTCTGTTGGTCGGCACCGACACCATCTAAAGGTAGAAAGAAGCAGACAAATACTAAAAAAACAACAAAATAAACAAATAATAAATACTTATTCACGCATAGCTCAAAAGCAAACATTTTGGGCAATACAGAAGGAAGGAGACAAAATGCAAATGACGATGACGATGATGATAATGATAATGATGATGATGATGATGATGAAGGCGACACAGACAGACAAATGTCTAGTGTGTGTTGAGCTCCCCGTTGGTCCAAAGTGAAATCAATGTGTTTTGTGTGCGCCCTAAAACTACATACTTACTTATAATATATGTACCTACAAATACTTATATATGCATATGTATATATGCATGAAAGAAACTCGGCACGGGGACCGGGTATATCTACTCTGAGACGACCAACGACCGCTGACGACGACGTCCACGATAGAGCACTGCGTTGTCGTAGTTGTCATTGCATGTGTGTTTGTAGTGGTATCTATGAATGTATGTACTTAGTTAGGCACCTGTATGAGTCATTGATTTAATTTTAAATGCTATTTGAGAACGACACACACACACACACACACACACACAGTCTCAGAGTCGCTCACACACCCATGCAAAAGGCGAGGCAAAAGTCAAACGTTGTTGTTGTTTTTGTTGTTGATAGTAGTAAATTTACTAAAAGTTACCATCTAGCCACTACCTAGTTTTGTTGTTATACCATACACCCATAGGGTGAAATGGTATATTAAAGTCGCTAAAATGTATGTAACAGGCAGAAGGAAGCTTTTCCGACCCCATAAAGTATATATATTCTTGATCAGCATCAACAGCCGAGACGATCTAGCCATGTCCGTCTGTCCGTCCGTCCGTCCGTCCGTCCGTCCGTCTGTCCGTCCGTCCGTCCGTCCGTCCGTCCGTCCGTCCGTCCGTCCGTCCGTCTGTATGAACGCCTAGATCTCGGAGACTATAAGAGCTAGAGCCACCAAATTTGGTATGTAGACTCGTGTCATATGTACGCTTATCGAGTTTGTTTCAAATGTTTGCCACGCCCCCTACCGCCCCCGCAAATGATATAAAACCGATTTTCTTAAACACCATAGCAAGTAGAGACACAAAATTTGGTATGTATATTTGCTTAGTAAACGCGCACATTTTGTATTTGTAAAAATTTTGCCACGCCCCCTACCGCCCCCGCAAATGATATAAAACCGATTTTCTTAAACACCATAGCAAGTAGAGACACAAAATTTGGTATGTATATTTGCTTAGTAAACGCGCACATTTTGTATTTGTAAAAATTTTGCCACGCCCCCTACCGCCCCCGCAAATTAAATAAAACCGATTTCCTCAAAAACTATTTTAGCTAGAGATACCATAGTTGGTATAAATATTTGCTTAGTAATTGCGCACGGTTTTGATGTGTAAAGATTTTGCCACGCCCCCCTCCGCCCCCCGTAATTTGAAAAAACTCGATTATCTCCCGTAATTTTCTACCTTGTGCAATCAAATTTAGCACACTTAAATTTGATACTAATATCAAGCAAAATACCAAATTTGATCAAAATCGGAATAAAAATAGTCAAGTTATGCATATAAACGTTTTTCCATATGGCCGGAAGTGGCCGTTGGCTGGTGGGGGCGCTAGGGTGCTCGAATGCTTGAGTGAGCGAAATACTAAGATATGCTTCTAAAAAGCATGCAAACAGATTTTTTTAAAAATACGAAAATGCATTGGTTATTATAAATTTAAAATATTTGTTTTACTGGTGTATGGTATATCCAAGTCGGCGAGACGACTTACTTACTTCATTTTTTTTTTTTTTTGGTGTGTAGATTGTAGATTCTAGATTTATTATCATACCACCTATCTCAACCGCGAACCACCTTCATACCCTCAATACCAGCTCCCTTCAGGCCCCTCCCCTTCATTTGAAACTTTGAAATTAGTTTGCAACTTATTAGACTTGTTGTTTATATTAATTACAAATGTGTTTGGTTACGATAAAAAATTCAAGAATTTGCTAAACAGGTGGAAAACTAATTGAGAAAACATTTAAGGAAATTTGTTAGGCCCTTTTTCCCATTACATTTTTAACGAGAATGGTGAAAAAGGGAAGAGTAGTTATTCTAATTAAAGCACGAAAAGTCATTGAATGAATAGTACTGAATAGTGAAGAGTTTTCCAATGAAACTATGAATAGGAATTTCATATCAATTGAAACAAACATTTGTTTTTTTTTTGACGTTTTCTTACAGTTCATTAAATATTAGGAATGAACTTATTTTATATAGAAAACTTCGACTCATCGAATTGTTGTGTACATATGTAACATAGATATATATATTTTATTTATACACAGATAGATACTTAAACAGATAGATATTTAGATAGCTTGTTGTACTAATTATGTAGAAAGATGCCCCCAAAGTATACCAAAATAGAGTTGGAGGCATACGAAAATATATAAATTTGGTAAAAACAATGAATATTTTTATCCAGTATATTGCATACATTAAGGGGCAAAGTTCCCCTGTGTCTTAATAAAGAATTAAATAATGAATTGAAGATCGAAACTGTTTAGATCCATCTTTATTCCATGTTTGGAAATCACCTATAATGCCTAGAACTAAAGTGTCTAAAACCCAGAGGAGACTGTGGTTCATCCACAAAGATTAATCACAAAAACATATTGCTCTTTCTTTTTAATTATCTTATTTTTAAAGCCAAACAAAGTTCAAACCAAAGATTCGAAGATAACAATATTTTTGAAAATAAGTCAATTTATCATTAGACTTCTAAAGATTTAAGATTTAACTTAGACTAACTATAAAGAAACTAAACGCGAAGAACAGAAGAAAAATATTTTTTTTTAAATGTCTTTCAACACATTGCAAAATGATTTTTGGCACGTGACGCACGATGGCTAGATAAAACATGTGATAGTACCACGTTTCAAAACAAAATGAGTGTCCATCTTACACACACACACACACACACACATACGTAAACATTCGACTGACTGACTAATCTAATTCGTTTTAGCTATAAAAATCTATTGCTTATTGACTTAAAAACTACAAAATGAATGATGATTAATTGACAGACTCAAATAATGGTTGAATTTCTCAAGTGACCCTCGGCTGGCATTTGCTTTTCTCTTTAGCCACCGCAATGAATCTCTGTTCACGTCAAAATGGAATCGCAACTGGTTAACGCCCAGAACATCTCTTTAACATTTGAAAAGTAGTCCACATACATACAGTAGCCACCAGTCAAATGGTCAAACAGTTTTTCCGCCATCTCCATCCTCTCTCTCTCTCCCTGTCTCCTTCTCTATGCACTTACCAAAAGTGTCAGTTTCCCCCCCAACCCCACTTCTAAACCCCTCTCAACCAAAGCAAAGCAAACCAAACACTCAATACCACTTCACCTCTCACTCCACCCATAGATTTTGGCAAATGAAGTTAACTTATATTTTTGCAGTTGTTGTGTTTGGAGCCCACCGCTCGCTGGCTCACTCGCTGGCTTTACCAGCTGCCCATTAAAAACGCAACAAAAACAAAAAAAAACTAAACTAAAAAAATAAACGGAAACCAGTTCCAATTGCCGCCGCTCCTTCGACTGACTCCCAAAAGCCTCTGCTGGTGCTCCACAGGGCAGCGGGCTCAGCATCCGACTAAATCTGTTAACCGGTTTACTGCCTCGCCGAGAACTGTTATACATAAACGTATGTGCGACTTTTTTTTTTGCTATTGCTATTGCTGTCTTTTTTCTGTGTGTGTGTGTGTGTGTGTGTGTGTGTTTTTTCCATCTGGCAGCGAAACCAATTAAGCACATTCGCAAATGTTGTTACTGCTGATCGCCAAAACCATCGAAGATCGTGGCTACCCGAGGCAAAAGGAAAGTCTAAGTCTCTTAGACTAAGACACAACAACACATGTGTTCGTAGTCAAGTAGATAAGAGGGGGGGGAAGTGGTTAAAAGGGGGCAGAATACAAACACAAATAGATACCCTTTCACCAACAACAACAAAACCAGCTTGCACTTTGTCGAGGGAGGGGTAGAAGTAGAAGTAGAGCTGCTTCTTCGCTTTTTGCATTACTTCCGGTACAAACTTTGCTGTCAGAAGTAAATGAGAATTATGACATGATCCACAAATTGAAATATGGGATGGGATGGAATGAAAATGGAATGGAAGGGGATGGGCTAAAGTGAAGTTTCATTATCTTTTCATTTAGCAATTGCATATATGTAAGGACATACATATGTATGATCATAAAAAGTAACTATAAGACAGATTTATTGATCGTGAACAAGATATTTAAATGGTATATAAAATGAGAAACAAAATGACAAAAATCAATAAGAAAATAAGGCGAAAAACTTTAAAAAACATTTCAAATCACTAAATCTTCAAAATTCACACTCTGTTGTATCAGGAAAAAAAGGATAAAATGAGCTGGCATATCCTTAGGGTAAGAACAAGAATGATATTCTGCCTTTTAAAGTGCTAGTCTATATTCTCAATAACCAGGATCAATTTCCCAAATTGAACCCCATTCTAAAATCTAATCCGTAGAGCATTAATCAACCATCTTTGGGAATATCTAAGACTATTTTAAATAAATCTTCATATATTCTTATATCTTTTTTATACTCAAAATGTTTGTGACATTTGCGATACATTTTTATTAATATAGATCTGGTATGGTAGCTTGATTATAATGAATACCTGTCGCAGTATTTCTTTGATAATAAATCGTGATTATGTGATTTAGTTTTATTAGCTCATTAAATTTGCCATTTAAAACTAAGGCCAGGTAAGAAGCATTTATCCTTGAAATTAGATTTTGCAAAAAGAACATAAACTTTGCCACAAAACTTAACTTGTTCCTCTTGTTTTTATTTATTTACAAATTAGTTAAATCAAATCTGTATTCAATTTGATGAATCAGACGATATTGATATTGGAATATGGTTAGATTTGAAATTATTCAAATTGATATTGATCCTCTATGAAATTATGAAGTATTCAAGAAGGAAATTGCAAAAAGTTTTGAGTGATTCCTAATGTCAGCTTAGCATATACTTAAAGGATGGTTTCCAACTTGATCCTAATATATGTCTGTATGCATGTATAAAAAATATGGTAATAGCATTGCATTATAAATAAATCTTCGTTCTGCATCTGGACACACTTATTGAGGCTGCTTTCTGTTGCCTAGTTGATTGATGATGAACTATCAACACACACTTACAAACACACACACACACACACACTCAAATACAGAGATATGTCTACAATAGGGTGGCAAATATGCAAAAAAGTATACGCACATGAATATGAATCAATGTCTTGGGCTTATTCGAGATGCCAACTTCAAAATACTCTATACGAATGACTAATGTAATCTTGAGATATTTTTGCTATATTTTTGATTTTTAATTTTTGTCATAGCTAATATGCTCTGTGGTATTTGAAAGAGTATGAGAAACAGAGCATTTACTGCCTGGCAAACAATATTTCTTTCTCTGGTATTAGATGAATTTCAAAGGCCAAGGACAATGCTTTGAGTCATAGAGGACATCCCTATGGAATTACATACACACACACACACTCACACGCACACGCAGAAAGAGAGACTCGAAATCAAAGAGTTAAGTGAAACGGTATTGCACCCTTTCTCTATTTACCTCCCTCCCTCCCTCTTTCACTCTCTCACCATCACTCCAAAAAAAGAAGAAAAAACGTAGGCATTTCCATTTTGCCTTAAAGTCACGCATTGCGTCAAAGGATCGCATGTCCTGGCACTAGAAAAATATGTAATAGAAAAAAAAAAGAAAACAAGTTTTAATTAAACAAAATTTGTTTAGTTCTTCAGTTGGCAAAAAGGGTCTAAAAAAAAGTCCTTTGATTTTTAATTAAATTTAAAAACAAATAAAATGTGTAAGGACATGATGGGAGAATTTTCCAAATGTATATTCAGCTTGGAATAGTTTATATTGTTTCTGCAAGTGTATGAATTATATACAAACATACATATAATATTAATATGAGAGGAACTTTGCCTATACAATAGGCGCGCCTTTCGTCAGGCTTCTTACACACACACACACACAGGGATATATGTATAAATATGTATGTGTATATACGTGCCTGGGCAGCAAAGTATGCCATGCCCAACGAAATATTTACGATACATATTTTGATAACTCGCGCACACCATGGAATGTCAATTGTGTATGCAAGAGGCCGTCCACCCAAACCCGAACCCAAACCCAAACCCAAACCCAAACTCGTATCCGAACTCGAACCACGGGCTTATGGACCTACGGACTAACAACTGGGGGTAGTGCCACACTGACACAATGGGGAGGGAGTGCATGTGTGTGTGTGTGTGTGTCTTGGTGTGCGTTTAGTGTAGGTTAGGGTGAAACTTGTGCTTTGGTTAAAAAACCTTGGCACATTGCAGGACACTTACCGTACGTTATGGTACGCTTGATGCAACTCAAGCGTTGCTTTTTTCTATGCTCTTTGCAGATTTTTACAGTAGTAATTCGTTGAAGAGGACAACATTATAATAATCTAACTACGAAAGGACGAATCCACAAATTTATAAATTATCCAGCTTATATTTGTCTCTTTGTTTTTCTGTTTCTCTAAGTTTTAATTGGTATTTAAGTTATATTTATCGTAGGCAGACTTGATGAGCAACTATACCATATAGAAATCATTTGGAAACCAACCAAGAGAAAGATAGAGGCAGAGGGAAAGAGACAGAGCACTACTCCATTTAAGATTGAAATTCATAATATAGAAAAACACAAAGGATAAAAAGCAGTGGCTCATTAATTTTAATCAGGCATTTTGCTAATTTCCCCCCTGAAATATCCCTCTCTAATTGGCATAGCCTTCTTCTTTCTCTTTCAATTATAGTTGTTTTTTTTCTTTTTTTTGGCTAATTTTCTTTATGGAAAGGCCAAAAGTAACCAAGTTTATTGTCTCCTAATGAAGTTGGTCTATAAATGAAATTTATTTCGCTTTCCTTACACATAACACATAAAATAGATGAAAGTAGTAAAGTAATAAAGGAAATTAGTCGCGTTTCTATTAAGCTAATGAGCCTTTGGCTTGCTCCTTTTGAATGATCTTTCTCCAAACCAATCTCTCATTTGTTTTAATGATCTTGACGATCTCTACCTCTCTCTTTCTCTCCTTTTCTCAAAGATTTCATGATTCTTTTTGAATGATTGCCAATTTCTTATGTAATAAACTGCATAGAGATGAAATGTTCTATGGGTTAGTGTACGATTAGGTTTCACTGTTGGTGTAACCCACGCCTTGGCGTTGCTCTTAGAGGGGCATACTGATCCTGATCCTGGCAAGCGGCGGCACAGCTGTTCATAGTCACACCGTCGAACCGTGAATAAAAAGGGAAAAACGAAAAAACACATACACCGCATACCATAAATTCCAATTGTAAGGGTAGGAAATACATTTATAGCTGGGGAACAAGGATATGTCGCACACAAACAAACACACACACACACACATACTGTGCTAGCCATTCATAGACGGCAAATGCATTCCCTTATTAATTCATCCTTCATAGAGAAGCAGCTGTAAATCGATCTAGTGTTAAAGCTGTGAGTTTTCCCAAACATAATAAATTCTTCAAGCCTAGGAGATGTTAGAATTTTTGTGAGTTTTTCTAATTGGAAATTACAATGAACCGGAAATGTTGCAGCGTTTTCGATGTACATACATATACATACATACATATGTGTGTGTGAGTGCGTTGATTGTAAGATTATGAAAAATGGCACAGAGTCACCCCTAAATATTGAGTAGCAACCCCTGCTCTCTACCCTATATATACATATATGTATATATATTATACATGTACATATATATGGATTGCAATATGCATTAGATAGTTACCCAGTTAAACCCTCAACTCAATTTCTGAACTCGGGGGGCGGCATCGGCCAAATATTCTGCAATTTATGTGTACAGTAGTGTTGGCATTAGCCGCAAAAAAGAAATCCTTTACCAAATGGCCAACAACAGGTGACAAAAGTCTTCAAATCGAAGCCTAAAACTGAACTTAGTCGAACTGAACTTGTATTCTATTCTAAATATATTCTTATCCTTGATTCTTATAGTTGTTAAGGATATACCAATACTAAATAAATTATGAGAAGAAGCTATAACTGGAATAACATATTATAGAAAAAACCCTACTTAAGCTAGGAATTTAATTAAAATACAAATATTTTTAACATTTTAGTCAATCTAATTGGGTTTGGCAAAGAAACTTAAGCCTTTTGGAATTTTTTTGTACCTTTTTTAAAAATTGAATATTAATTCGAAAAACGAATGTGAATTGAATCTTTTTTATAAAAATAACCTAATCTGTCTAGATTTCGATCTCCTTCAAATATATCAAAAGAGGTAATAAAGAATTATTTTTCATAAAGTTGAATTCAAATACAAAAACAAAAATTTGTTTTGAGAGTTACTTTTTGAATTACTTGAAACGTAAAAAAGAATTTTAGTTTTTGCAAAAATTTCAAAAGGTATAGAGAAAACTGTTTAGAGATTTAGAAAAGAAAAAACTAATCAAAATATTCTCAAACAACCGATTTTATTTCCCTGAGTGTCTCAAGTTTCGGTAATAAAAACTTGATTTTAGTTCTTTTCTTTTCTTTGATTAGTTAAAACTTGAAATGAAATCAATATCATTATCATGAGTTTGATTGGATTTGTAAACTTTTTGTTTTTCGTATAAGATTTACGACATTTGTCCAAAAAGGAATCTATCCAGTTACAATGATCATGTTGCCATTAAAGTTGCAATCAATTTGGACTTTGAATTGAACTTTTGAAGAGACACAGATAGATAGAAAGAGATTCAGAGAGAGAGAGAGAGAGAGACAGAGAGATTTACGCCTTTTGAATGCAAATTAAATTTTACATTAACTTAAAGATTGAGCTTGATTTGCATGGGCAAATGGTTGAGGGGGGGCAGCGAGCAGGGGGGGGGGAAAGTTGAGGTTCTATCCGCTTTCCACTGAATATACATATTTCTTAAAATTACATTCTTTTGCCTCTGCCAGTGCCTGTGCCGCCTCCACCGGCATTGCTTTTGCTGCTGCCGTTCTTGGAATTTCCCTTCTTTTCGTGTACTATAAATGACGCACACAGTCTCTCAGTCTCTGTCTCAGCCTCAGTCTCTGTCTCTGTCTCTGTCACAGTTGGCGTCGACGTTGGCGTCGACATTTCGGCCTTCCCTTAATTGTGTGTGCACTGCATCCTGTGTTGAGAACAACCAAGAGAAACAGCCATCCAGCCAGCCATCATCCCCTGAAAATCCAAAAACAAAAACCAAATACAAAAACGACACAAGACAACAAAAAAAAAAAAAAAAAAAGAAAAAAAAATTAGTGGAAAATAAAAGGCATTTTCAGTTTCAACTGCGCGTTCCTATCAAACAGACGCGCGCGTTAGCGTTTTCCACTTGGTTTTTATTGTTGTGCTTCCTTTTTTGGTTTCGTTTTTTTTCGCTTGCTTTCGGTTTGGTCACAAAAACTCGGTTAATCGGTTTTGATGACAAACACGACAATGATAATGATGCCAACGACTACGCCGACGAACATGAGGATAATCATCATGATGATGTTGATATTGTGAAAAAAAAGCAAGAGCAAAAAAGGATAATTGCAAATAAAAGAGTTGAAAACAAATAGTAAACGAAGCTTTTGATGCTAATAATAATAAAAGAGTTTCCAGTGTTCACAAAGAAGAATATCTATTCGGCAAATCAGTGTTGAAAAGGCTTCAGATCAAGAAGATAAAGTGTTGCAAAAGCCTTAAGTAGTTTTTTTGTGTGTGTGTGTGTGTGTTTGTGTTTGATTGTGTTTTGTCTCTTGATTTCTTCTTTGGTGAAATTTTCAATTCTATCAAAATTTATTTAAAAAACGATTTCGACAACGGCTCGAAGGTGGCGCCGTTCTCTAAACATTTGGATTCCCTTGAGGAATTCAAAACATTATCGGGTGAGTTTAGTTTTACCTGCCTAATAGACCCAGACAGACTGACCGTCTGTCTGTCAAATGATAAGCAAACCATTCTAATGGTTCTTCGACCTTTCTACTTGCGCGCGCGTGTGTGTGTGTGTGTGTGTGTGTGTGTGTAAACTGATAGGCTCAGAGGGTCTATTGAATAACATTTCGTTTTCTGTTTCTGTTTCTGTCAAACATTATTAAGTCACTTTTTATAGTTAAACGTTGATTGCATACATATACCCAAAGAATGAATATCTTTGAGTAGCTGGAAATTACCGTTAGCGATCATTAAAAATACTTTCTTGTGTCCCCATAGATAAATGCATTGTGTTTTTGACTCAATTGCACGTTGCCATCAAACAAAAAAAACAAAAAAAAAACATAAAATCCAAGTTGAATTCCAATCAAAGTATAAAAATATTCCAATCTCATAATTTTACTCATAATCAATGGTTACATTCTCTTTCTCAACTTTTGAATTTTCCCATTAAGAAATTTTTGCAATTTGATTGCCTTTCCAATGGCATTAAGAGCGTGAAGAGTTGGAATTTTATTTGTAATTTATAAATTATTTACTTAGAAAATGAATGACAAAGGCATTGTTATAATATTTTAAGGAAAGCAACAATTAAATCTCTAAAACTCTAATTCAAATTGGATGATTTCATATAAAAATTCCTTAATTTAAACGTTTATTTTTAAACTAGAAAGAATTCACTTAAATTGCATTTCGATACGATTCTTTCTAAAATTATAAGCATAATGGGTATAACTATCTTTTTTAACTGATGATGAAATGAAAATAAGGAAACTTTTGAAAGAAAATTAAACCATGTTATCTTTCTAAGGGAAAATAATTCTTGAAAATTACTTAAATCAAAGTGAAAATCTTTTCCTATTTTTCCTTAAACTATTCTATCTATGTTTTCCTTAATCGAAATGTGTTTCTTTACTGTGGACATAATAATTATCAGTTAGAATTAGTTTAAAAATGGTTTTAAGGCTCAATAATAATATTTTAGTCGTATTGTTTAGTCTTCAACTATCTGTCTCTCTCTCTCTCTCTCTCTCTTTCTCTCTCTTAATCTTCCTATATCTATTTATTTTTTTAAACGTAATTACTTCAATCAAAGTTTTTGATGTAAATGTAATATTGGATTGTTTTGAATGATGGATGATGTATTAATCGCTTAGCCTGAATTACACTTGAGCATACCACACACACACACGCACACACACCCAAACATAATTTGGCTGATGATTATCAATCAACAAATATGTAGGTGCCACCTGTACATACCTCTTGGGTAAAGGGAGCAAAGCCATAATCAAGCAGTCCTCCTCAATCCTCATGCCGGAAAAGCCGGCTTTCGCGTTCCATTCCCCTCTATGTATATGTAGATTCACTATGTATGTACATACATATGTAGATATGTCGACACATTGTTAAATATATGAAATGAAAAACGTACTTAAGTGCGTGCTGAAGCGCTTTTCATCCGAAACTGGCAGTCAGATAGCAGTTAGCAGGCGGCAGCCACACGCAAATTCATAATACATATCAACACCCTTGTCCCTGTCTCATTCAACCGGTCCGACTCGGTGTTTGTCTTTGTTTTTGCTGTTGCTTCAGTTTAATGAGGGTGGGAAAGTGCGATTTGTGAGGGGCAAGGGGAGGCAGCCTAAAGACCAAAATTTTGAAATTGTCAATTCTAATATTCATCTCGCTTTCTCTCTCATATTTTTTGCAGTTGGACCCGGCACCATACCATCTCCGTGGACACCAGTGAATGCCGGTCCTCCGGGTCCTCTGGGATCGGCAGACACAAATGGCAGCATGGTGGATAGTAAAAATTTGGATGTCGGCGATATGAGCGATGTAAGTATTCAATTAGATCGTTAACGAAAACTGAAATTAACCATCTAACATATTTGCGAAATTGAACAACATTTGCTCCCAAAAGTATGCAATAAATAGTGCATAATTTTGTGCTGTTGGACTCAACAAAAATCAATTGATGTAAATTTTTGGATTTGAATAATGTTTCGATTAGATTTAATCTGGGCAAAGCGTAACGAAGTGAAAATAATTGTAATCGTTTTGTCTTTGCTCTCTTTCTCTCCCAATCTCTCTCAATAGGATGAAAAAGATTTATCATCTGCCGATGCCGAGGGTGTCTGGAGTCCAGACATCGAACAAAGCTTTCAAGAGGCCCTCTCAATATATCCACCATGTGGACGCAGAAAAATCATATTATCCGATGAGGGTAAAATGTATGGTAAGTATTATTTGATAGTTGGACTAGCTACATACACATGTACATATATATATATGTACATATATATTGTGGGTATACCTAACTGTTACATACATATATATACATATATAGACGAAAGTTGCACGATAAAAGTTACCGCAGAAAACACACACACGAAACAAATAACAAAACAGGAATTTTGCGGTTGCTTTTTTTCTTCTCTTTTTTTTGGTATGTTGTATCCTATCCTTCACATACATATACATCTTTCTCTGTGTGTGTGTGTTTTGCGGCAAGGAAGAAAACATAAATTCCGTACTTTGAACCTTGAGCCTGAGCCTGCCCTCCCCACCAATTCCCCCACCAACTGTGACTCTTTCAGTGAAAGCTCTGTGTTTAGTGTTACGAGAAAGCGGGAAACGGTGTTTAGATTGAAATCCTTGTTGGGTGCTCAAAGTAAAGAAGGAGGGTTGGTAATGGCAACAGGCAGCAGGCAGCAGGCGTTGAAAACTTTGACACGGTGTAACTGACATGGATGTTTTGTATGTATGTATGTATGTATGTAACCCACCTAAAAATTCAGTTGACAACTAAAACTCTGAACTCTGTGGTTCGTATATACATATAATAAAACTCTTTTGCCCAAAAGCAACAAACGAAACGAAAAAGCGACACAAAATTAAAAGCAAGGACATGCGACACGCCGACTTTTTTGTCTTCGTCTTCGTCTTTTGTATCTGTGTTATTTCTCCTGTCCTTGCTGTTCATCATCATCATCATCATCATCCTTGCCATGCCGCACCCAAAAAAAATCCTGGAATTACAATGTTTCTGTCTACCTTCTGTTTTGCTTCGTCTTCGTCTTTTCTTTCTCGACACTTGTATTTCATGAGGAAAAAAAGAGTCAAACAGGAAAATAAAGGTAGATAATCTTCTTTTTCTTTTTTTGGTTTTTGGATTTAGGCAAAGAACAAATTACAAAGAATGAATTGTTTTACATTTTGCTAGAGATACATCTTTGATTGGAGAACCAAGACTATGAAGATTGTGAGTAAGAGACATTAACATTAACATCAAAGGAATTAAAGAAAGAAGAACTAGAACTAAAGATCTCAATTTTTTCAGAGCCAAGATAAGCAGCTGTCTTTTATCAACTTCCTCTCTTAGTTAATTGCTCTTAATAACAAGAATCTGGTTTGCAAAATTTTAACTTTTAAATGTCCTTTTCAATTTTCTTCCCAATAAATCATACAAAAATTATTTTATTTCGAGAACGAAAATCAGAAATAAATACCACTAAAAACCTGCAAAAAGAGGTCTAAAAGATTTATTTGTTTTCAATTTTTCAATTTACATTAAATTAAATGCACATAAGTTAGTTAAAAACAACAATAGTTTAGCTTTGTTTATCAATTGCTTTTCTTCCAAAAAAATAAAAACACAAATGATCAAGGTTGTTTTTTTTACTTTAGGCCATATTGAGCAAATCCGTCTTAAAAAAATGAATGGCAAGATAAAGAGTTACCTTCCAAGACTTCCACAGAGACATTTTTTGGTCTATAAGTTCTAAGTGATTTTGAATTGATCTTAAATAGGAATTTGTTCTGATGTTTCGTCGTCGAATCGTTAACAAATCTTGTAAACTTATCGATTGTCTGATCTTTGAATCATTTATCAGTAACTAAATGACCATATCCTATTATTAAGAAAAGAAAAATTTAAGAATTCCATATAAGCCAAAACCATTTCAAAAATGTATTTAAAATAAAAACTGTTAAAAGAGAGAGATTGTGCAAGGTTCAGGTGTATTGCCTCTATGTAGTAAATGTAAAAAAAAGGACTCTTAGAAGGCGACAGTTTCGAATCAAATTTAAGTTCTAGACGATTAAAGGAAATGTAAATAGTTTAATGCAATCAATGGAAATACAAATCGAAAGTTTATAAATATATGTATAGATTGTTATTCCTTTCCGATTGAATAGTCCTTGCTCTTCATTGAATGGCAAGCCTTTTGAGAGAAGTCTTTGAGATTATTGAAATTCCATTTTGTAAATAGGTAGCACAGGGAGATAATGGATTTACAAATGGAGAATTTTGCATTGGCAAAGTCACGTTTATACGTTTTCCACCTACCTAGACCAACCTGTCAACCAACCAACCAACCAACCAACCAACCAACCTACCTAAAGGTACATGCATACGTGCCTCTCTAAAGGTGGGTCACCGTTTTGCTTCTCTTATTGTCATCATACGCCGTGTTGTTGTTGTTGTTGGTGTTGGTGTTGTCGTCTGCCTTGGTCCTGCGTGCTTTATTTGAGATGTCTACAACACACGCATAAACAACAAGTTTTTGTAATTTATGTCCCAAGGGGATATTGTTTTCATTTTATGCTGGTGAGAATCATCCATTCAGCCAGCCCAACCCGTACGGACAGACACACACACACACACACACACACACAAAAGTTAGTGTACAGACAAGGACTCCAAATTCTAGCTAGACTGAGCCCCTCTTTCAATTTTTTTTTTCCTTCCTTTTGGGAGGCCACCCATGGCCTGTGTCCATAGTCATGTCCATAGCCATGTCCGTGTCCGTGTCCGTGTCCGTATCCATGTCCGTGTTCTCGTCTATTATGTTGTTGCATGCATATTCCCTATATAAGAACAGGGCGTAGTCAGTGTCAGCTTCTTATCTAAGAGGGGGAGGCGAAGGAGGAAGGCTACATAACATTATTTTTGCAATTAACAACTTGAGCAAACATTTCTTAGTCTTCTCAGTCATCACGACACAAAAATCAAAAGTCACATCAAGAACTTGTATTCACTTCGAAAGGGCTTCCATTTGGTGACTAGAAATTGAGTAATACTAAATTATTACATCGAATTTTCACTTGCTATGAATTTCTTGGAAACGTTTCAAATTCCTTAATTTAAAGGCTTTCCTGACTAAGCCCATGTTTGCATGTTTTGGGTTTCCAGCAAGTAATTAATTTTCACTTTTTTCATGGTTCTACCTAGTTCTTAGGAGACTTTTTTGTTTTTGACATCGACACCGAACGACCAACTGGACATAAAGTCACAGGAGTGGAAGGACAATTCTTGATTGTTGTTTTGTTGTTGTTGTTGTTTGTTCGTTTGTTTGGTTGCTTGCTTGGTTGGTGACCCAAATCATTTAAATATTGAAAAAATTTTGCATCTTTTTGGTTTAGCTTGTTGAAATATTTTGATCAATAAACATTCTTTGGGCCGAAGTGAAAGTTCACTCTGTGAAAAAAAGAAAACCCTGCACCAAAAAATTCAAAATAAAAATCACACAAAAACTATCTGCAGAATAACACAAAAGACTGACTAAAAGTAGGCGGCAGGACCACTAAAAGCAGGATATTGGCCACGAAAAATCGCTGGTTGGTGGTCGGTTGGGGCGGTTGCTAGACTACATAGTTGTGTGCATATGTGTGTGTGAGTGTGTGTGTGTGTGTGGAGTCGATGGTGTTATGTGTGAAAAATATAACCATTGTCTGGTTGTTAACTCTTCAAATATTTACATAGTCAGCGGCGGCATCGATAGCGTTGGGCCAAAAGGGGCGGGCGGAGAACAAACTGGCGGCTACCCGTTATTATGACACATGACACAAAGTCCACACAGCGGGATGGACATGGGGGGGGGCTGTGAAATTTGTGGCCTACAACTTGCTGCTGCTGTTGGCCACCACAAATATGCCCCACGATTATGATGATAGAAGTTGATAATGAATATTTGGCTAATGATGGTGGGTGGCTGATTTATAGATTTTTAAGCCAGCTAACATGCAGTTTTATATAATTTTCAGCAGGATAAAGATTGCCATAACCTAAGCTCAACAAAGGTTATACATATAAATCAATTTAAATATCGAAATATGCCTATGGAAAATTTACATTCCCATTTGTGGCCATTAAGCTGAAACTCAACAAAAAAGTGGCTAATAAACGATATCTTTAAAATCCTGTTTGACTGATATCAACTAACTAACTAACTTTATTCTTAAAAATCTTCAAGAAAATATGAGGGGCAACTAACTTTATAATCCTCAGTATTTCAGATTTGTAAATGGATTTTCTATAACAAATGCAATGAAAATAAATTTTTTAGCTCTCTAATCACAGATATTTTTTTTAGAACTCTAAAAATATATATTAATTTGTAAATTTAAACTAAAGAGATCCATATTCTCACCTTCACAGAATAATAAAAAGTATAAGTGATATCTATATAAAGCTAGGCATTTGGCCACTAGGTGGCGCCACATTTGGATATTAAGGTAGTTTAATAGTGGTGGATAAATAAAATTCAGTGAGTTAGTGAACATGTTCAACTAAACTTGTTTCTTTTTGACTAACTCCCGAAACTCAGCAACTCACTGATTCACTTGACTCAGTTGTTCACTGACTCACTTGTTCACTTGTTCACTTGTTTTTCTCACACTAAGTCTAGATAAGTAGTGTGATATAATAATGCCAGTACTCAGTGAGCCAACTGAACAAGTGAATCAGTGAGTGAGCAACTGACTGAGTGAGTAAATGAACTTGTTCACTCATTAACAAGTGAGTCATTCAACTCGTTCATTGAAACGAGTCGTTTAAATTGTTAAACTTAACAAACTTTAGATATCTTTAAATATAGATATATATAAGGTTCTAAGGAATATAATTTTCAAAAATTTTAAAGTTAAGTTTCGTATGTTCTTTGAAGTAAATCACTCTCTCAAACTATCCCTTATGATAGTTTGAAACGTAAAGACAGACGGTGTGCTCTTTTGTCTTGTCTCTCTAAGTTTGATCTCTCGTTTAACGTCTCAAGTGAAATATATGACGATAAAACTTGACGCCTTAATTGACTGATTAACCTTTGACGCACCCCGTTTATACATTTATGTCTATGTATTTGTCTGTGTGTAGATACATATATGTATGTTTGTATGTATGTACTATGCTACTGTCTGCTTTTATAATGTTTTCATATTCTTTGATTTTTATGATATCTGCATGTTGTATATCTATATACATATGTATATATATATACATTCATATTCAATTAAGTTGCACCTTCAATTGAAGATTGAACTTAAGGTCAATATATATGTGGATTTTGCGGTCAGTTGAATTGCATTTTCAATACGATTCGAAATTATGTAATATGCATTATGTTTGAAGAAATTGCCATAAATTATATTCATTCGAGTTTTATTTGACATTCAAGTGAAAGGCAAAATGCATTTTCATTTTGTTTATACATTATACAAAATTTAGGAGAACTTGTAATGAGAACGAGTATCAAACTAACAGATATGTTTGGATTATGAATTTATAAGTATCTAGCACCAAAACAATCTTTGTAATGGAGATTTTCAAATTGAGGATACACATTAATTTTGAATTCAAAAGTATGCAATTTATCTAAACATCTTCTATTTCTTTTAAATCACTTTCTCTTTCGCACTTTGTTGCCCATCTATCTCTATCTTTCTCTCTGTCTTTCTGTATGTATTTATGTATATGATGTCTTTTTGGGCGTCTTGCTCTCCCATATCCTATATCCATCTCCATTTAACTTCAATTAGAGGGTGGAGTTACCGGGTGGTTGAGCTTTAGCAATATGCGTGTCCGCCCGTTCGTCTGTCCGTCCATCCGTTTGTCTCTCCGTCTGTTTGGCTGGGGATTTGAGTCGCTGAAAATATTTTATTCGGTTAGAACTGAAACTATGCCAAGAATGTAATTAGTGAACGCATAAACGTACGTACAATATACAAAAGCACACACACACCCATCCAGACACACACACACACACACACACACACACACACACAGAGGCACACAGATACAAAAAGGATGCCCCGTGGCTGATAATGGCGAAGGCAAACTTAAGGCCATGAATTGAAAGGATAGAAAAGGGATGGCGAAGGGGGTGAAGGAGTAAGGGTAAAACGGAAGGGGAAGAGCAGGCTTGGTATGGAATGGCACTGGGATGAGTCAAAGATGGGTCGATGGCAAGGCTAACATTTGCCTTGCACGTGAAATTGTCGTCGTTTTCGTTGTCGTCGTCGTGATAAAACCCAGGAGATTAAATTTTAACACAATTGAAGAAAATTTCCAGCGAACTACAATTACTTGCATAAATTCAAAGCGGAATGCTTTAATGCTTAAAATAGTCGCGGAACAACAAATCTATTTGTATTAATAGAATTTTTGTATCCAAATGGAATTTTGCATAATTTTCTGTCATAAGAATTGTTTATAAAACGATCAAAACAATACAAAATCAATTTCAAAAGTTTTTATCCTACTTTATTTACTACTCTTAAACAGGTTGAGAATTACAATTGCTAGAAATTCTTTGAAAGAAATCCCTTCTATTGCTATTTTTTGTCTTATTGCTAATTGATTTCTTTGTCTTTGTTTTTTTTTTGTTCTTTCAGGCCGAAATGAGCTAATTGCACGCTATATCAAACTGCGTACGGGTAAGACGAGAACCCGTAAACAAGTCAGTTCTCACATCCAAGTGCTAGCCCGACGGAAACTGCGTGAAATCCAAGCGAAAATCAAAGTCGTAAGTCGAATTTTCATCATATATCATCACGCGTAACCCCCTCCCTTCCTCTATACATTGTCAAATGTGTAATATGAGAATTCCTCGACTTATGGATCTTGAATATATATACATATAAGGCTCTATGGTAATGAAGATACAATTTTAGATGAGGAGTTTTTAATTAAAAATGGCGATTCTCATAGAGCATGAAAAGCAAGGCAGGAAGATTTTAGTCGGAGTTGCAAGTTGGGGCTCTTTTATTTTCTCTCTGTCTCTTGCCCCCATTCTCTCTCTCTCTCTCTCTCTCTATCTTAAGCTTTCTTGAGATATTCTAGCAGGCCTCTAGATTGTTAGAGATGAGCTTATCCATGACACCATCAACACAAAAAGAAAAAAAGAAAAACAACCAGCCCACAAAACATTCGTGTCCATTCGTGTCCCTTAAACAACTTTATTCCAGGAACCGAACGGTGTCTCCTTGCATTTACTTAACGAGAAAGAGCAGACACTACAGGCAATGAGCACAATGACCAGTTCACAGATTGTCTCCGCTCAGGCGGCAAATAATTTGGCGTTGGCTGCATCGGCATTATCAGCGGTGGGTGCCCATCATCACCACCACCACCATCACCATCATCAGCAGCCGCAGCAGCAGCAGCAGCAGGCTCACCACCACCACCAACAACATCACCAGCAACTGCAGCAGCACCACCAACAACACCATCCCCACCATTTCCTCCACCACCAACAGCAGCAACAACACCAACAACAGCAACAGCAACATCAACAGTCGCACCATCATTCAAAGCATTTACCACCACCACCACCACATCCTGCCCATCTTCATCATCATCACCAACAACAACAACAGGTGGATGTGGTTGCTGTCGCCGCAGCTGCAGCCGCCGCCGCCGCCGCTGCAGCAGCAACAGTATCCGTTGCCGAGGCATCACCGACAGCAGCAACATCGCTGTCATCTACAACATCACCAATACGACACGCCCATTCCCATCACAATTTGCCGCACCACCCACTCTCACATCCACACCCACCGCCACATTTGCATCCGCATCCGCATCATCATCATCACCACCATGCGGCAGCTGTGGCAGCTGTTTATCATCTCCAACAACAACAACAAGCCAGTGGCTCAACTGCAGCAGATACATCGACTTCTACATCAACGTCACCGATTACAGTCCAACTGGGTCCAGCAGCAACAGCACCACCAGCAGCACCACCACCACCACCGCCGCCGCCGTTACACCACCCGCCGTTGTATCCGGGCGTAAGCTAATGTTTTAAATTTCCCCACTGATCGTCTATACGCCAATCAATCATCATCATCATCTATTCCACTGCAAAAATACTAAAACATAACCCAAAAAAAAAAAAAAAAATCGACATCGATAAGTGCCCAGCAAAATGGAAACGATAACTCATGCTATCCTCTATATAATCTTATTTACCTTATCTGTATTTGTACATTTCATTGTCAACTGCAACGTTGTGCTAATTCCTTAATTAAGCTGGAAACCTGATTATTAGCTCACCGTCCTGCATAGGCCTGCAGTTATCGATAAGTTATCGATAACTAGTGTGTAGAGACATTTTTGATGATTCATATTTGGGAGACTTCATCGCTAAGCATCGCTCATCCGCACACCACATGCATTGCATTTGTCTTCTTTGTTGTATGTTTTGTTTTGTGTGTGATCACCCACTCAACCACTGAACCACGCAGTCATTACACCGCACCACACAAAAGCATCATCAGTTAGTTAGATCGCTCGCTCTTGCCCTCTTGCTCGCTCGCTCGCTGACTGGTTGGCTCTCTCTATCTTGCTCTCTCTCTCTGTTTTTCTTAGCTACAGCTATCTCTGTCTCTTCCTCCCACTCTCTTTCACTGTATCTTCCTAACTCCCTCTATCTCTATATGTGTGTGTGTGATAATAGCTCTAACTTCATTAAATATCATCGGTACGTTCTCTCCTTTTTGCTCTCTCTCTCTCTCCCTCTCTATTTCTATCGCTCCATGCCTCTGACTTAATCTTTGCCTTACCACCAACCCACCTGGGCTTGTCATCCTGTATTTATATATATGTGTGTGTGTCTGTGTCTCTGTGTGTATTTTTAATTGTCTCTCATATTTTATGTATGTATGTATGTATGTGTCTCTACCCAGCGCCCGCCAGCTCGACCCACACTGAAAATCTCCTTCTCGGCCCCCGAACAAAAATCCCCCTTTAGACATGGCCACCAGTGCGCCCAGCCACCGCTCGCTTGCTCATTGAAATCGACTCCTTGCTTTTTAAAATGCAACTAAAAAATTAAAAAAAAATAATAAAAAAAGAAGAAAAAAAAACAAAAAGAAAAAAAAATTTTTTTTCCTATAAAAAAAAAATTTTTTTTTCTAAAATAAAAATTTTGTTTTTTGTGGGGTTTTGGTAGTTGACGTACAAACAACAGTTTGTTTACGTAATTTTTGTATCCTTTGTATGTAATACTCGCCAAGTAAAGCTCTCGCCAGCCATTTGATCAATTCATCCTGTGTAACAAAAACAACAAAATATCATTCTAATTTAAAAATAAAAAAAAAAAAAAAAACACTCGCGTCAAAAAAAAAAAACCCAAACTAACTTATATGTTTGTTTTCTTCTCTTTGTTTTAGCAATTTTGGCAACCGGGATTACAGCCGAGCACGTCACAAGAGTAAGTTGACAAATCCCTCTAGAACATAAATGAAAACATACGCATTTGCATTGACCACAATAGTTTCTATGATTACAGCATTAAGCCGTTCGCCCAGCCACCATATGCAGCCGGGAAACCCTCAACAGCGGTATCGGGTGATATCGATGCTGGTCTTCCGGCCGCACAATTGCCATGGGAGGGTAGGGCCATTGCCACGCACAAATTCCGTTTGCTAGAGTTTATGGCATTCATGGAAATCCAAAGAGATGATATGGTAAGAAGCTCTTAAACCAAACCTCAATTTTTGAAACTTACACTCTTTTTACATTTTCAGTATAACCGTCACCTATTTGTACAATTGGGCGGCAAGCCATCCTTCTCCGATCCACTTTTAGAGGTATATATATGACTATATATATTATTTCTTTCACTGTATACTTTATACATATTTTATTTTTGATTTACAGACAGTTGATATACGACAGATATTCGATAAATTTCCGGAAAAATCCGGTGGTCTCAAAGATCTCTATGAAAAAGGTCCGCAAAATGCATTCTATTTGGTTAAATGTTGGGCGGATCTCAATACAGATATAACGACTGGCAGCGAATCGGGGGATTTCTATGGTGTAACCAGCCAGTAAGTGAAATTAAATAAACAAATTGATATTGAAATTTCTTGTATTTATAATTAAATTTCTTAACTTAGATATGAAAGCAATGAGAATATTGAACTTGTCTGCTCGACAATCGTTTGCTCCTTTGGCAAACAGGTGGTAGAGAAAGTGGAGAGTGAATATTCACGTTTAGAGAACAATCGCTATGTATATCGCATACAGCGTTCACCTATGTGCGAATATATGATTAATTTCATACAAAAGCTAAAGAATTTACCTGAACGCTATATGATGAACAGTGTACTTGAGAATTTTACAATATTGCAAGTAAGTACAATGAAAAAGAAACAAAAAACCTATCGATCTTTGCTAGAGAATAATTCATATTTATCCCGTTTATCTAGGTAATGCGAGCGCGTGAAACGGAAGAGACACTGCTATGCATAGCGTATGTGTTCGAGGTGGCGGCCCAGAATAGTGGTACCACGCATCATATCTATCGCCTTATAAAGGAATAGCATGAGCTGCATGAAGCAGCGCCCAATCATCTGTCCGCAAACCCCACCAATGCACAAATCAGCGAATACAACAGCAACAGCAGCAATAATAATAATAATAATAATAATAATAGCAGCAGCAGCAACAACAATAATAATAACAACAACAACACCACCACCAACAACAACAACAACAATAGTAATACAAACATCAGCATTAATACTAGAACCACCAATACTGAAGAAATCACACAAATCGATAGATCAGGAGGAGGAGGAGGAGGAGCAGCAGCCGCCGTGGCCATTATTAAACAATCGCCAACATCACCTCAGGGTTTAGCCTCAATGACAGCCCTGCAAGTGGATGAGGTGCTCTATGCTCAAACTTCTACAGAGCAAAGCTATCAACTTCAGCCCCAAGCCCATCTTGTCTCCTATGAGGAACGTCCACCACCACCACCCTACAGCAATGCAGCTGCCAATGATCAACAGCAACAGCAACAGCAACTTACCACATATGAACAGTTTCTCAAAGAGTATACACATACAAATGAAAGTTCAGCACTTAATTTAAGCGGCGGTCGTGAACACGACACAACAACAACAGGAGCAGGAGTTGGATCTGGAGCTGGAGCTGGAGCTGGAACTGGAGACGAGACAGGATCATCATCCGTAGCAGCAGCAGCAGCAGCAGATGATATCGATTCTGATCGAGAGTTGCGCATGTTGAGGCAGGTGAATGTGGCTGCTGCTGCTGCCATGGCCGTTGTGGTAGCTGGTGCCAATAATTCATCTGCTGGCGATAGGCCCCCGGAGGCTAGGGACTCATCATAAGTTAGCTTAAACAACAGAAAAAAAGTGACCTAGAACTAACAAAAAACAACCTTAATGATTAATGATTATAATATTAAGTAATTGAGGCAAACGATTTGTAATCTGTTCAAGACAATACTATATACATAGATATATATACATACAATATATATATGTGTGAAAATTCCGTCGATATGTGTGTTTGTGTGTGTGTGGATATTGTCACAAGGCTGGGTCACTTTTTGTTTGTTTCTTCTCTCACTTTTCGTTTGGTTTTTTATTTATTTTTTTTGTTTGGCATTCAATTCTAAATCGAAAATTACGTTCAGGGTGGAAAAAAGTTGCTTTGCGGATGTTTTGTATAAACAAAAAAAAAAAAAAAATATATATATATATATCAACAAAAACGGAATGAAAACTAAACTAAAATCCTAAATTTAAGAAACATAAAAGAAAAAGAATTCTTTACATACATTTACATCAAAAATACATTTAAATGATCTCAAAGTTACTTAAAAAATATTTTTTGTGTGTAATTTGTTTTTGAATTTTGTTTTTTCTCTTTTTCCCTGTCCCGCCCCTCCCCCACTACCACTTCCCCCGTACAACATTAAATATTTGTTGTTTGTGTGCGCTGATTTTAATAGAGATCGCAAGAAAAAAAAAAAAAAGTATCGAAAAAAGCAACAACAATAACGCCACAAGGGAAATGCATAGTAGATTTTTTTTTTTTTTTTTTTTTGCTATGTGTATTTGTCCCAATGTATGACTAATTATTTTATTATTATAATAATAATATTATTATAATTTTTTTTTTTTTTTTGTTAAATAGCTTTTAAATGATGTAAAGAATTGCTTAAGTTTTAATTTAAAAAGAAGAAAAAAACAAAAAAAAAAAAAACACACACAACATAGTAAAGAAAGAAGAAGTTTTTTTTTTAATAAGTTTTAGAAAACACGGGGAGGGCTTTTAAAATTTTGGAAATGTACATACTACAACATATATGTAGATATATATATATATATATATGTATATATATATGTGTGTGTGTGTGTTTAGTACAAGAAGAAGACTAATAGTTTTGGCAATAAATGAAAAAAAAGAGCTAGAATTTATTTTAAAAAATATTGTCCGAAAAAATCTGTTAAAGTTTATTTCTCTTTTCGCCACTTGCCACATACAAATAGATATTTATGTGTGTGTGTGTGTATCTGCATGTCTCTCTCTCTGTGTGTGTGTATATGTAAAGCAATTCATTAAAGCATGAATCGAACGATCCACCGTTATTTAAATGATTAACTATTTGATTTAAATTTCAATTACAATTAAATTTAAATTTAAAGAGAAAAAATTTATCTAAAAAATTGCTTTCACTTAGCTCGAAAAGTTGAAACACAAAAAAAGAAGAATACAATATAAATTATAATAATAAAACAAAATAAATTAATTTAAAGAAAGTAAACATTAAAAAAAAAAAAAAACGAAAACGAACTTGTATTGTAAATGTATAAATTAAAATTACAAAATTAAATGTATATGTAGATGTTAAGTCTCTTAAATACATATATATATATATATATCTACATGTATAGATATATATATATGTATATATATATACTTATAAAGATTTAAGTGAAAAATTAAGAGGAAAATTAACATATTTATAAATGTAAAGTATTTCGTTGTTGTACGACTAAAACAAATACGCATTTTTTTGTTAGTAATAATAATAATAATAATAATGTAATAATAAAATAGACAAAAATAGAACGAAAAAAAAACACACACACAAAAAATTAAAAATGAAAACACAAAAGGACCGCAACAAAAAAAAAAAAAACGAAAGTAAAGCAAAACTAGAAAGTCGAAAATCGATTATCGATTTTCGCAAAAAAATTGTACATTTTTCTCGAGAGCAACAACAATAAACTAACAAATTTTTTGGGGTATAACAAATAACAATAATAAATTTAACGAAAAAATACAATATATACATAAATGTATATACATATATATATGTAGATACATAGATATATATATATATATATATATATGTGTGTGCGGGTACATGGAAATATTTTACTAGAAGCGGTCTTTAAATTACTTAAAACCCAGAAACATGAAAAAACTGAAACGAAAGTAAATCTAATAGCTAAGCGAGAAGCAAATCAATCAACCAACAATAACAACAACTACAACAACAATACAAATACATTAATTAACAAAGCAAACAAATAAATGAATACAAAAATTGAGGAGAAAATACAAAAAAAATAAAATTGTTGAATGGAAACTGAAAAGCTAAATGGAAATAGTGCCTAACAGAGAAGCAAAAAAGTATTACAGCCATAAAGTATGGAATGAAAATTTAAGATCATGATATTGAAATCAAACGATATTCATTTTCTAATTATAACCCAAGCTTTTTTATTATTTTGTATATATTTTTTTTTGTTTCGCTTTTGCAATTTTCTTCAAGCCAAACATTTGTTGATTTTCTTCAGTTTTTTTATAATATGCAAATAAGCTAATTTTTAATATTCAAGAATGAAAGGGAGAGATTTATTTATGAAATTAAAGACCATTTTTGGAAAATTTACATACAAAACTAGGGCGTAGCCAGGGGGAGGGTAGTTCTTCCCCCAAAGAGCGTTAAATTTTATACATTTTTTAAGGAATTGAAGATAAAATTTCTTGAAATTTATTGAGTAATTCATTTAAAGAAGATGATTTAATGTATTTAACATAAATTCAGTTAATCCTGGCTATTCCTTTTGATTAAAAATCGCAACATAATTATTGCACATTTTCTTTTAAATTGGCAAGTCTGAGGTATTATAGGAAATTTCTGAATTAAATTTATTTATATTTCAGTTGAATTAGATTTGATCATTACTTATTTTTTATTGTTTATAATTTTAAAATTTTTGCTTTTGAATCTGGTTGCAGTATTAAAAAAGAAAGGAGCTTTAGTTAATAAATTTGTCGAGTTCATTTAGATATTCTATGTTAATATATAAATAATTCTCTCTCTTTCTTTTCTCTTCGTCTCGCTATTATACCTCTTGAAGTAAAGTAAAAATTTGCTACTAAATCTCATAATTCTCTTAAGAATCTGATGAATATATTTCAAATAAACACACACACACACAGAAACAGAATCCATGCAGTATAGATAAATCTAAAAAATTATAAGAAATTTAGTTTTTAAAATTGAATTAGTTTCCTTTTTTTTTTACTATGTGAGAGCTATACACACACACACACTGTTGAAAATTGCCAGCAAATCAGATTTGAGTCACAATTTTTTTTGGCGTGGGAGGGAAATTTTGGGGTTTTAGGGTAAAAAGAAAATTTTGTGAAAACTTTAAATTCAACTTCTTCTTTACTTCTTGCATAAATATGTGTGCGTATTTATTGGTTTTTTATTTATATATAATATATGTATAGTAGTTGATCAACTGATCAATTCACTAGGCTAAAAAATGTGCAAAAACAACATAGCAAAAAAAAATATATAAATTTATAAAAAAAAAAATGGATTAAGAAATTATATTTAAAAATGCCAGCAATCCCCCAATTTTATTTTTAAAACAAACAAACAAAACCAACTTAAGTTATCATTTAAATTACATTTTGGCTTTTAGAAAATTTAAATATATATTTTAACTTTTACACTTAATATTTTGTTTCGTAAGGCAGAGGATAGAAAGCAAAGCTAAGGAAAGGAAAGTTTTCGGAAAATTGTATACATATACATATGTAATTCATCGCAGGACAAGCAATAACAAATATAAAACAACAAAAACATAAAAACAAAATTCAAAACAAAAAGTGCTTAAAGAAAAACAACAACAAACAGCAACAAAAAGCGAAATGCAAGTAAAATTAGATAATAAACTGAAAACAATAAAATTGCAATTAAATTTACACAAAACGATTCTAATTGTAATTGATATATATATATGTATATGTATATATATATATATATATTGGGTTTCTTGGTCGGCAATGGATTTTGATTTTCAAGTGATTTTAAAATCAGAATTAATTGTTCATCTATTTAGACCCTCGTATATTGTATTTTGTTTTATATATATATACTTGTCATTACAAAAAAAAAAAAAAAAAAACACAAAAACAAAAAGGGTTGAGCGATAAAAACAGGAAGTTATAGTAGTAGAAAGTTGGAAGAAACATGTGAAATTTACGTAAGGAAAAATGTGTCATTTTAATTTTTACACTGAAATGCATTAATAAAAATTTTAATATATTAAAAAACAAAAAAAAAAAGGCATCAAATCTACTACAGAAAAGAAAGTTATGGCAAATGATTTTAGACCCAAATGTTTAAAAGGGTTCTTTAAAATATTTTTGGTAATAACAAAGGACTACAATAATTTCTCATTGTACCTAAACGTCGATCTTTTAGCATAAAGTCTAATTGGGGGTCAATGAGCTGAAACTTGGTGTATATATGTATGATGTATATATGATCCAATAGCTTAGAAAGTGGGAAAAATTTCGTTCTTACCAACCATGAAGAAACACATTGCGTATACGTAATTATAGAGCTCCACCGAAAGCGAATAAAGCTATATTGAAACTTATTAGCAAACATTTAAACACGGATTCTACGTTTGTTTAATATGCATTAACAAATCAATGAGATTTAGTTATGATTCACAAAAGACCAATACTGTTGGTTGATTTAGTTTTAGTCTACGCTTTTAAAAACCTATTGAAAAACAAAGTTAACAATTATTTACAGGCAAACTTTGAAATGCGATAAATAGATAGGGCTTTGATAATATTGCTAGTTTTGATGAATTTCTTATATATATACATATATGGCGGTACATATGTATGTACATATATAAACACTTTCCGTTTTGTTTCAATGACGCCAAAAAATCGACGTTGTGAAACCTGTGGAACAGTTTATTGCGGTTAAAAGAAAATCATCAAAAATAAAAGTACATTTTCATTGCATACTTATAGGGGTGTTTACTGAAAACACTCTCAAAAAGCATTCAATATATTATTCCCTATAAAACAGAACAAAGACAATTTTTCCCACTTATATACCGAGAACAGTGTCAGAATCGATTTTGGATAATCTTAATATCAGAACATGTCAAGTCTCTTTTTTTAAATTTATTTTTGATAAGATTTGAATTTATTACGTTTTCATTAGCCATAGATTATTGAATTGAAAAACAATTTGTGCTGGATTTATGTTTTGTTTTACTTTTTATATTTTATTTATATATTTTTAAACTTAAAAAAACACAAGACACGTTTTGAATGACTTTTTAAATAATACAGACACAAAACAGAAATTAAAACAAAAAAAATAAAATATTAATAAAAATCAAAAAACAAAAAATATATATAATAATGACAGAAAAGAGAACACGAATTGATTAAATACAATATAGGCAATCTACATATCTCAAATATCTATGGCCTGGTGTGTGATTTTGTCTTTTGTTTCGTAATGTATTTTCATTTCCTTTTTACAATTTTCTTGTGTGTGTGTGTCTTATGTTTATATGTATGTGTAGGTATTAAGATATAATTTTAGACTTGCCCAGGAATACATAGAAAGGATTTAGTTTAGTTTGGCCTTCTTTGCGCCAATTCTTGTAGGGAGAGTTCTCAATTTTCATATAGACACACACACACACATGCAGTTTACCCACACAATACACACACACACACACATTACACAATTCTGGCTTAAGAACAAGAATATAATTCAATTGAAAATGACATTTAAAATGTACAGTTGAAAATGAAAGATGTCATCAAACGCAGTTTTCTTTTTGTTTAGCTAATCACAGCGGTTAACTGGGTACTACTATATATCCTCAACGACGACCTCTCTCTTTCTCTATGTGAGTGTGTGTGTGAATGGGTGGGTGGGTGTACGTGTGTGTGCCTATCTATACTTCTATTTTCACTTTATGTTTATTTTTCTTTATCGCCAGAGGATTTTGTGTGCTAATTGTTGTTACTATTTACGCGTTTTCGTCGTCACCATCTAACGCCATTAGTCGTTGTCCTTGTTTGGGATTGCCTAAATTGATTGAATAACGATTGCTGCGATGTATATTGTTGTTGTTGATGTTGTTGTTTAGATATCTGGCTATGCAAAGAGCAGCCATCCAATGCACAAGAAGGCCAAATAGAGAAACATTCGGGATAGGGCCTGTTCGTCTTCATTCTGTGTGTGTCCACGATTACCAGCTGAGCGAATGAGAGGGAGGAAGCATTGATATTTGAATTAGACAGAGACAAACTATTACTAAGAGTTAAACTTACCGCCAGCTTGGCGAGCTTCAAAATTTAACGAGGATGTAAAGAAACCGAATGGAAAGGCACCAATTCCAAAAGACATGTGGAAGCCATCACCGAAACCAAAACCAGGAAAACCAGGCGCTGGTTCTGGCTCAGTACGTTGACCAGCTGGTCGCGGTGGTACCTTGTTTCTATGAAACAACAATTAAATGATTTCCGCACGCGAGATTTGTGTATTACAACTTACCGTGGATCCTCTTGGCGTGTACTATTCCGTCCATAGAGCGGAATGACTTTATCCTTATCGACGGCTGCCTTACAAACGGGACATAATTTTCGATTTGGCCGTGTCAATAGCCATTGATGGAGACAGGGCCAACAGAATAGATGGCCACACATGCTGACCACAGCATCTTTTGCTGTATCCAGACAAATATTGCACTCATATAGAGACTCCTCTTGTTCTTTATCCTTCTCATCAGTCGCCGCTGATCCTGATGCTGTTGATGTTGATCCTGATGATGATGTTCCTGCCTCTGCTGCTGATGATGATGATGATCCAGTTTCATTTGCCGATTCGTTATTAGTTATTGGGGATTCATTTAGATCCGCTTTATTACCACTAGCCAGGGCACTGCCTGTAAAGGAATATGATGTACTGGTGGCCGATGATCCAGCATTTGGCTTTTCTGTGGTGGTGGTTGTGTCTGTTGCCGTTTCCTTTCCTGTTGCACGTTGACGTAAAGTCTGTTCCGGTTCAGTTTCTATTTTGGCCCAGCCAATATTTTGAGTGTCCACAATGGGATTAACACCGCTGCCAACACTATTGGCAGCTGCACTTGATGTGGTAGGCAACTGTAGTTCCTCCATCATCCAATCTTTATGACAAAAAAAAAAGGATTCTACCCTCTTTTATTTATTTCTTTGCTTTGTGTCGTTAGGTATTTTGGGTTTTATTTGGTAGTCGATTCCTTTTTCACTTCCTCTAAGCCACGTTACACTGCAAATAATATAGAAAATGCAATTTGTTAGATGGATTTGAAATATTTGCAATAAATTATATTACATTGCTGCTTGTGTTCTCAATATGGCCATCGTGGGAACAAATGCGGCTGAAACTAATTGGCAAAAATGGGCCCTACTATGAGGTGTGGGTGGGGAATTGGAGGGGGCAAGGGATGGGTGGGTGGTGAAAACCTACAAATACAACAAAATACTTTCTTACCAACGAAACCAAAGCCAATCAATCAATATTACACTCTACGATATGCAGGATGCAGTTTTTGGACTTACCTTAAAATCCAATCATGATGTTTGTTTTAAATTTTATTATCTGATAATATCGAAAATTTATGACCAGAATCAAGAAAGAAAATAAAGCAAATTCAAGTTTATGATTTATTTTTCAAATGTAAATAAATCATTTACTTCACATGTATGTACATATATATATCTTGATCACAACTAAATACTAATATCTCTTACTTTACAACGATAAAAGTTTAAATTGACATTTAGTGAAGAATCTTGAGCTTTTTAACTTTTTTAGACGTGTTTGTTCTTTAAGTGTAGCAAAAAATCTGGAATTTTGTTTCGAACCTCAGCTGATTTTGTTTTTTGCGCCGTTATTTTCCGTCAAGCTTCAACCAGTTGGGAATCACAAGTGCGTACCATCTGATGATGACTTGAGAATTACACGCCAACAGCTGATTAGGCATTTTTCATATTAAAAACAATTGTGAATTTCAAGCGAAAATACTTTTTGCCCAGTTCCACCCTAATCCATGTGTATGGCAAGGGGTTTTCAACTGAACTGCCCCCTTCCCGCTTCCCACACAAAAAGCGAAACATCCTGGCTACGCCCTTGTGTACAGCATGTTTAGGTTTCGCTTATCTCTATCTCATTTAATGGCCATGACTTGGATTAACTATGATTAATGTAGAATAATCAAAGCAATTATGCAGTTTATCTTTAGTTCAATGGATTAATTAAATGAACGATAGAGCAATAGATAGAAAAAATACTTTTGTGATACACTGTTTGGAATTTTTTGTTTGTTTTTGTTTTTGTAGTTTTTGAATTCGTTCTCGTTTCTAACGATATAATTAACAGTATTAGATATGCAACTTTCGACACTAGACCAAATTAGTTTAAAGTCTGGATTTGAGTGTTGGGCAAAGTGAAGGCTATAATTATGTGTGTGTGTGTGTGTGTGTGTGTTGGGGGATGTGGTACACACAGTGACATACAGACATACATGTACATACAATTCAGTTTTGGAATTAGATAAACATTTGTATGTTTTGTGCATATCATGAAAAATATTTTTTTTTACTACGCTAATCATTAGACAACAAGAACGTTGAAACGCGTGATGTTTATATTATTATTCCGGTAATATCAGGTGCCGTTTTTGGAGGGGCAAAGGTATTGGGTATAGTGTGTGTTAGGGGAGGGGGAGCGGTCAGCAGGTGGTAGTGATGAACTGGTGAGACTTTGGGTGTGTGTGTGTGTGTCTGTATGGGCAGGGGGTGGTGGAATGGGAGAGCGAGGCGACATTCTTCAAGGTGGAAGACAGCTTTTAGCTGATGTGTACTTTGCCTTTTGACAGGCAATACAAAAACACACACAAATACACGTCCACATGAAATGTATATTTAATTTACACACTCACGCACACACAAACAAGTATGAAACATATGTGGTGTTTTTGTTATGGTTTTAATAGGGCAAAAATTTGCCTCAATATGTTTTGCTTTACAAAAAGCTACTGCAATTTTCTCTTACACTTTGGTTTGCAGAAATCACCGTTATATGTGTTTTTCCATGCAAAAAATAATGTCATTTACTGGTGTTTTGCGTATTTCGTTTCCTTTTTATTTTGATAGCGATGGCGATATATCAATATCGATAACGATTTTGAAGGTTCTTCTTCTTGAATTTTGCTACCCATCAAAAAATTCAGTGTTGTTAAGAGTGCCAATAATAATCGATATTTATCGATTGTATTGCTTATGCTACGTTACGTTGCGCTATACTTTACGTTACGTTAACAAGTGATTTTTCAAACAGTTAACCAACACCAGAAATACCAACCAAAAAGAAAATAAATAAATACAATCGAAAGCAACAAAAACACAACAGAATCTAGTATTATTAACATAAAGTGTTCGAGCAACAAATTGAAAGCATACAGACCCACAAAGACCGCAAATACACTCACACACACACAATGTGGCCGAAGTTCTAACAAGCAGCTGAAAGACATGCAAAGTGCATCGGAGGTTTTTTTTTTTGTTTTTTGTTTAATAAAAAAATGTTTATTATGTTAGCAACTAACATGATGAGACAACATCAGCAACAATTGCAAAGTGTATTTAACATATGAAGCAGGAAAATGTGAACAATAATGTGAGAGAACAGTGAAGAAACAATAACAAAGCGGCTTAATTAAGAATATAGCGAACAAATGCGCTATATGCATATATACATATGTATATTTACGTAGATAAAATATTACAATAAACAAAATAACAACACCACAAACAACAACAACAACAACAACAACAACAGCAGCAACAAAAGTCGAGCGAGTGCGAAAGAAAGGCAAACGGAAAGAAAGCGGCAAAAGTGAAAATTGGGCCAACAAAAACAACAACAACAAATGAAACCTCAATAATAAATACAAATCATATAAATTGTTTAAAAAACAAATATAAAATTCTGTTTCTATTTGAATTTGGTTCTTCAAATACAAAAATGGAATTCCTAACGAATTTTATAAAAAATCCTCAGACCATTTTGTGTGAGTAATATTTAAAATATTTTGAAAATTTCAAATCTCTTGAGTAAACTTTATTCCTTTTCCCTTTCCCGTTTCTTACTCTTTTTAATTATTTAAAAAAAACTCGGTTTCCTTCTTTTCGAATGTGTTTTTTTTTTAAATTCAAATGTATATACGTGTTTATATATATATGTATATAAAATATCGCCATTAGCATCGTACATCGATCTGGATTATTCACTATGGCTATATCGCTTTCTAACGCCGCTGATTGTTACATTCCTGCTGCCTTTGGTCTTTGTTGCACTCATTTACATATCATTCTTGGTGCTCTTCATCTACAAATTGCACAGGTAATAACAAAAATACAAATGTATAATATTATTATCTACTAACTAATAAACAAACACGTACAGATATAGGAGACGACAAGTTATCGAACTAGTTAGCTTTCCCTTATCATTTCTAATAAGAATTTTTAGTAGATAACATTTGTCAATAAAAAACAAAACTTTTACCATATACCAATTCAAAGTGATCATATTCAATACCCAAGTTTTTCCTATTAGAATCCGTTATCCTAGAAATTCTACTTTGAAGTTATAGATGCCTTGATCAATATATTAATGTTTCTTATTAGACTAGGTCACCTAAGAAATTCTACTTTGAGTTTAAAATGGTTTTCCCTTTAAACTCCATTATGTCGGTAATTCTAATTTGAAATACGACATTCTTGACAACAAGAAAATATTAAAATCTATTTTTAGACCAACTTTAAGCTAACCTATATATTTATGTATTCCTTTTAAATAACTGAGATTATAAATAGATACTCTAGTACTCTAACAAATAGTTAGATATATGTATACTCTAGTAAAATTGTCTTATTTTACTCAAGAAACCTCCTTGAAAATTTATATTTAGGAAGGGAAAATCTAAAAAAAGATGTTTGTTTTTGAAACCAAATGCAAACTTCTTTTAAAAAGTTTTCTAAGTAGAAATTAATTTTCACTTTGAATACATTTTTTGTAGGAATGAAAAATTTTCCAAAATTATTTTGGTCAATGTACTGGAAACACAATAACAAAAAATAAGTTGTGTACTAAACACATGAACATATGTACCTTTGTCTGTGTGTGTGTGTTTTTGTGTATGTGAAAAACTCTCGACCATGCAATTGAATTGAAAACTTCATGCTGATTGCGCAGAATTTGGGATCTAAAGTACCCAAAGTACCAACCATTTTCCACCATTTCGTTGGGTTGTCTTCTTTGTTGTTTTTATATTGGATTTTTAAAGCTCTTCATGTCGTGGTTATTGCTTGCAACAGGAGCGGATTTACAGTGTCTCAAAGTTTTGGGGCTAAAACAAAATGAAGTTGGTATAAATGAGAGTTTCAAGATGATTCTAAAATAACTCGAATCTACACTGAGCTTGATCTTAACGTTTTCGAAATTGAAATTTAATATTAAAGATTTTGTTTTTTAAGTAAATTAAATAAGTTTATAAATATAATTCTTAATAAATATTTTTATTCTTTTCAATAGCTTGAAACCTTTTTATCTTAAGTTAAGGAAACTTCTGTCAACTTTTCTTTATAGGTCCCCAAGATAGGGCCTTTGGATGTTTCGCTCCTGTTCTTGCCCAACAGCTAAGCAAATTATCGTTCTCTCCCCTTCTCACTCTCTCTCACTGTCTATCTGTGTTTTGAGGCAACTTTTACTTGGCTGACTTTGCATTTTGAAAAAAAATATATAATATACATATACATATATGTAAAGTTATATATTTATACAAATGTCGGTATATCTTTTGACCATTTTTAACCCTTTTAGTTATTAACTTTGTTCCAACTCTCTAACGAACCGGTTCTACCATGCTAATTAACTTAAAAGTGGCTAAACATTTCTTTAGTGATAGCCACTAGACCAAGTAGCTACCCTATTGGATACATTCGAAGTATCATTAGACAATTCTCATTGATTCTAAATGAATTATGGTCAAAAGGTCAGTCGACAATTTGCAATTATATAAACACACACACACAGAAAGAGAGATTGAACACATATTTAGTAAATACATTTCTAGCTAAAATGTCGTGGCCTTCGATAGTAGAAAGCTTTTGTTTTGTTTCTCAATTTTATTTCACTTCTTGCCCGATAAGCACTTCAATTCACTGTCATTTCTCGATTTATATTTATAGGGTGCATACATATACATACCCTGTGAATCTATAAGAGTACATTGGGCATATCTAAGTGCGTTTAGAAATTACACTAAAATTTATTTTATCGAATTATTGCAGGGTATTTTTGACCTACATATATACATATGTGCATTGTATATATAAAGTTTCTTATATTTCTGCTGTTATTTGTTGTTCTGATAAGCAAAAGCCTTCATGGGCTGACAGTGAGGTGGAGTGGGGAGAAGAGAAAAGTTTACTAAGCGCTTACTAATAGCTACGTATCAGTTCATGGACAAAACGACGCCATCAATGCCATCAGGCCCAATTTGTCATAAAAGTAATCACAGGAATTATAGAACCATTAAAAATTACACTTAAATTTATTTTGTTTCCATCTTTAATGTCATTCCGCCTTCTCCTGATCATAAAATAAACTCATTACAGAACTTTTTGCAAATGGGAATTAAAGATTCTTCTAAAATTTGAAACAACTAATGATTAAAGACATTTTGGATATTATTTAAAAAAAAAATTAAACTAAATTAAGCTAGCGGCCTTCCCCTTCCTCTACATGAAATTTAGACGATAATTTTTAAAATAAATAAAATCACATTTTTAAATAGCCTAAAAACTTTTGGAAATTAAAAAGAATAAAAATATTCATCTTTTTTTAAAAAAAATCATAACGTTAAAATTAAGATTTCAGTGTATATTAAAATAATACATTCCAACTTGAAATTAAAAAAATGAATTTTTTTATTATCCAAAAATTGTTTTCTAATTTAGTCTTGGAAATTTAGCTGTTTCTTGTAATTTTTTGTGTCGTTTAGAAAAATTATTAGACTATTAGTGTTGCTAACCTTTTTATATTAAAATTAATAAGCATAGCTTTAATAAGATTAATATTACTTTTGGAAATCGAAAGTTTATGGTTTGAGAATTTATTGGAAGTATTTAGCTGTTTCTTAACAATTTTTGTCTTGCTTAGAAAAACAAAAAGACGAATAGTGTGGCTAACATTTCAGTTTAGAATTAAAATACTTTCAAATGTCGCCATCAAACTAGACAAAAGAACAAAGAATATATATAGGGGAAATGCTAATGATTTAGTGTTTCTTTACTTCTGTTAAAATCAATTTGTTTTCCTTACAATTTCTGAGATAAAGTTTCATCAGCAAAAAACCAACATTTCAATGTTTCTATGACTTCTTCAAAAGAGAAAACTTTTTATCAAAAATTTCCATAGAAAATATGAAAAAATTCGATTTAATTTTTTAATGGTGCGTGGAATTTCTAAACATTATCAGCTGAGCGTATATTTTCTATTCCATTGAGTTGCCATGGCATGCAGTTTCTGTTGTCTCTCTGACGCCTCTAATTAATTGCAAAATTGATAATTGTATTTAAATTTAGTTTGGCAATGGCCATGGCAATGGCAATGACAATGCCAATGACAGGTGTTATCAGTATTTGAAATAAATCAATGAATTCACACACAACACACAGAACACAAGGTGTTTTCTGTTTTGTTTCATAGTTCTTACATATATATGTATAAACATTACTTTCGAATGGCAAGACATTCATGATCTGGTCTCATTCTCTTACCAAAAGAATAAAAGAGCAACGACACTGATAACAAAGGGCAACAGCACGCACTAATCATCACGAATCACAATCATTCCAATCAAAAAGAAAGAACAGAAAACGGTCAAACATTTGAGATGATAATATGAAAAAACGATATCGCCCTTAAGCGTCATCTTTTTTTAATTGGAGTTCAAATGGATTGCTATTAAATTTTTGTATTGTAAATAAATAAAAAAAATAAATTTAAAAAACAAAAAAAAAACTTAAAAACATTTAAGATGATGAGGTTGAAAAACGATTCAATTCGTATTTCTTTTTAATTTCATTGTAATTAAGAACAATTTTAGATATTTTATATTTGGGGCCCTTAAAAAACGACTTAAAAATATAGAAAATAGAATATTAATGATCAATTATTTGAAATTGGTATAGGAATCTGTTGGATATTTGGAATTTTAATCACTTTGAGTGACTTAAGTGACATTTTTAGTATTTCTCTTAAAACTACCTTAATTTTACTTTATTGTTTTAAATATTCTTATTAAACTAGGTATTTGTATGTTAAATGTATATTTAAGTTTTTGTGCCAAATCTCATAAAGATCGTATAACTTTATAATAAAGGTCCCAAAGGGAAAGATTAGTAACTTTTAAATATTTTGTATATTTGATATGTCCTAACAAAAGAATATTGGTAGTAAAATGGATCAGATATATATATTCTTCTTAAATAAATTGGTTTCTTCTTGATTAACCTAACAAATCTCTATCAAATTTCAATCTCAGGCAAGTTATTATGCGAGCCGTGCAATCGGATCGAAATTTTTGGCAAGTGGGTCGGAAAATTGTGGCCGCCATTTGGGATGCCCATGCCCGGATTTATCATGGCTATGAGGTGATCGGTCTGGAGAATATACCACAGGAGGGACCCGCCTTGATTGTCTACTACCATGGAGCGATCCCAATTGATATGTACTATCTAAATTCGAGGATGCTGCTGCAACGGGAACGCCTAATTTATACGATCGGTGATCGTTTCCTATTTAAATTACCCGGATGGGGCACCATTTCGGAGGCATTTCATGTCAGCCCCGGCACAGTGCAGTCATGTGTCAGCATATTGCGTGATGGCAATCTGTTGGCCATATCGCCGGGCGGTGTCTACGAGGCCCAATTTGGTGATCATTATTATGAGCTGTTGTGGCGGAATCGTGTGGGTTTCGCCAAAGTGGCCCTGGAGGCCAAAGTGCCAATAATACCCTGCTTCACGCAAAATTTGCGTGAAGGTTTCCGTCAGGTGGGCATATTTCGTACATTCTTTATGCGTTTGTACAATAAAGTCCGTATACCGGTATATCCCATCTATGGTGGATTTCCAGTTAAATTCCGAACATATTTGGGTGCGCCCATTGCCTACGATGAGAGCCTGTCGCCGCAGGATCTGCAAGTGAAGGTGAGTGAGTCTACATCAAATGGAAATGGAAATTATCAAAATGATTGATCAAATCCTCTTCTCTCTCTGTGTGTTTGTTTTTTTTTTTTTTTGTTTTAGGTTGCCACCGCCATTGAGGAACTGATCAATCGGCATCAGCGACTGCCTGGCAGTATACTGTGGGCTCTCTTGGATCGATTGCCGTCTGCCTTTAGACGGCGTAGCGATAGCCTTAATCTCAGCAACACTCAGCCCAAAAAGAAGGATCAATAGTCCAGAAATTCTTCTTCTATGTGGGAAGAATCGAAATTGTGAAATCAATGGATGGCATTAAAACGAAATAGAGAAAAACAGTAGAGAGTAGAGTAAAAAATGCAAAGAGATTCTCAGTCCATCTTCTGTTTTTTTTTTAGTCACACATGTGTGCTACTATGCAGCCATAAAGACTTTTGTTCCATGTACTTCATTATTTACATATATATCTATGCATATGTATATGTATATGTATTTGATAAATTTGAATATGTTACTTAATTCTCTTTTTTTTATATAGGTATATATATTTTTGTATCTGTCGTAATACTTCCGTTTAGTGGTTATTCCAGTTCTAGTTTCGTTCTCCCTCTCTCTCACTCACTCTTGCTAGCTTCTTTCTTAAGTGCAATATAATATATTTAACGTTTAAAATTGTTAAACTTTTTATGGCCAAACAATCCGATATGGATCTTCCTCTCGAAATTTCTTGGCCGAACAAACTGAATTGAGTTTATTTTCTTTTTGATTTCATTTATTTTTTTGTTTTTACTGCTCTAGCGTAATTTTAGCCACATTAAAACAATTAACAAATTTGTCATACTAATTGGGTTTATTTTTATTTTATTTTTTTTGTTCTTTGTCGCTTTTATTTGAACTGGTGTGAATGTGTGATGTGTGTCCATTGTGTGTGATATATATAAGTGAAACCCCCGCCCCCCGCCACACCCATTTTTACCTTGTACAATATATATTAATAGTAAATATGTATGAAGGATTTCTGTTTAAGATGCGATTTTTTAGTCTGAAAAGTGAATAAAGAAAAGTTAACATTGATTTCCCTTTGAAAAAATGAGGAAACTATACTATAAATAAATAAAAAAAAAAAAAACTAAATTTATCTAAATATATAATATGAGTTTTATTTCTATAAATATTATAAATATTTTGTTTTGCCGAATTGTTTATATTTCTTCGATTCATGGCTTAGTGTTTAATTCTTTAGAAATTGTTTTCAATTGCCAATTACAAATTACATCCTGTTTAAAAAGAGTTCGAAAATTCAATATACTGAAATACTTAATTCAAGGTTAAATCAAGAAACTGAACTCAATCTTGATATGACAACACATTAAAGCAATTGAGTAATTAACAATGAAACAATTTCAGGGTCTAATCCAGGTGTACAGCTGGGTGAAAGGTATGGTAAAAAGTTAATAAATATCAAATAATCTATTTCAAATTATCTAAAATTTAGTTTTGAATAGAGAATTACCAGATTTTTTTTTTTACATTAAAAATTGTTTAATATGCTGAATGTAAAAAAAATAAATGGAAACATTACTTATATACACAAATGTTAATTAAAAACACAAACTTAATTATATAGATTTGATGTCTACTTGACTTTGAAAAATGATGTTATACTCTTGCTACCCCTGGCCCCTTTGGCCAGAGCCTTTTCTTTGGCCGTCATGGAGTGCTCTTTGAGGGGAGCCGGCGCTACGGGAGTGGGTGGTGAACCACCGTTATCACTATCAATCAGGCCACTCTTCTTCAGCTCTGTGTTTTGGTCCTGTTCGGAGTCCGCATTCAATTTGATCTTTTTGCTTTGGGTGCCACCAGCTTGTCCTTGCTGGGATTTGCGCTTTTGTGTTGCATTTTTCTCCTCTGCCAGAGCTTGGATCTCTTTGGGTATGTCCAGATAGTGGGTTAGCATCTCATGCAGATCGATGTCCAAGTAGCGTCCCACAATATCACAAGCCATACGCAGGTAGTCCACATCACTGGAGTTATTCTCCACTTGCAATTTCTCGCTGCGCACAAAATTTTGCGATTGAGCCGCATTCTGTCCGCAATGGATTTGTTTGGCCTTGAGCACGGCCTGCACCTGGCGGGTCTTCAAGGCCAGCCAGGCCATAGTGCGTTCCGGATTGTATTTGTAAAATGTTAGATCTCCCGAGACCTTTACATCGGCAATGCATTTCAGAGCCTGGCTGGGCACAAATTTGGTGAGTAGGCGTGTAGTTGATGGATCCTCCACGGCTATAGAGTCCAGAGATATGGCTTCTGAAGATAAAATAAAGTGTAATTGGGCGAGTCAACTCATAGGGCCAGAGATAACTTACTCTGTTCACAGTGCTTCCTCAAATGATGAACTGCCAGCAGTGTGGGATCTAGGGGCATGGTAATATAGATTTTGCCATTGGAGCAAACTTCATTGTTGATTAACCAGCTCCTTCTGGGTTCGTCATATTCCAGTAATTCCATAATCTGCCCATTTGGATGGGTTATAAACAAGGACGATTGCCCTTTGCCTGGATGGTGGAAACGTTCGAGGCACAAGCGACCAGAGCCAGCATCTTCCAGTTCTAGAAGAGATTTCGAGAGAAACAGGATTTTCTTCAGAGTAGAGACCGTAGTTGTCTTTGCGATGGCATCAGGATCGGGCTTTGGTTGGCTGGAGCGTGTGGATTTTTTACTCATTATTTTAGAAAAACAAAACCAAATCAAAAGTATATAAACAACACCAAACACGCGCGTTTATTAGAGATGGTTACAATTAATCGATAGGTGCAGCCACTTATTTAAAAATCGATAGGCGTTATCGAAATTTTTTTTAACGTAACGCAATGTAAGAAGCAAATTTTAAATTACATTGGCTGAAAATGATATTTGCATTAATTGCGGAATAAAAAACAAAACACATATTTTAGTTAACTAACAATAGGTTAAGATTTCTGACATTTTGTTTCGAAAACGTAACGCAACAATTGTTAAGGGTTGCCAGACTATTAGTTGAGCTTTTCCGTTGCCTACAAATGAGCGCAGATGCCAGATATCCGTTAGCATCACGATAAAAAAAACCCCAAATATTTTTTGGTCAGTTGTTGTTGTGTGCGCTCCCACGCTAAATGCTCGCTCACGTTCTGGCTATAGACCAAAACTCTCGCTGCTCTCCCCACTCCTGCTGCTGCCCAACGAAGTTGTGTATGCCTCGAGGGTGAAGGGCGGGCCATAAACATTTGCTAAAGGAATACAATTGGTTAAATTTGTTGTTGTTTTTTTTTTTTTTAGTTTTTTTTGTATCAAAGTGAAAAACATCAACAACAGTGAATGAGAATTGAAAATGTTTAAAAGAATATAGAGTGGTGGGTAATAAAGTGTCGTCACACAGAAAGAAAATTTTCTTGGCCATTCGAGTGAGTGAGTTAGTGTGTGTGTGTGTGCCAGTGTAATGGTGAAACAAATTTTTTAATAGACTTAAGAATTTTACTATATTGTTGATTCCTGTGGTGTTTATTATTTTTTTGGGTGGATCAATTTATATAAGATTTTAAGCTCAAAACGCACAAAAGTATGCAGCTGAAAATTGCATTGTCGTTGTCGTCTGTCAAGGACAAAACAAAACGCCCTGCCATGTGAGTGTATATGTGAGACAGCAGCAACAACAAAAACAACAACAACAACGAGAGAAAGTAGCACAAAAGCAGCAGAAACAGATACGAAAACAAAACAAAAGGACAAATCACACGAGACTTGAAACGCAGAAGAGAGTGAGTGAGCCAGCGAGTCATAGAGAAAGATAGGGAGAGAGAGAGAGAGAGAGAGAGAGAGATAGCCAGAGAAAAAGAGAAGCTGCTGCAACATTTACTCTCCGCTCCGACCTGCATCCCGCTTCTACTTCAACAATCAACCTCCCTTGGAGGCCAGCCCCATATATATACACACACACACACACACGTTACACACACCACGGCACGGACATTTGGCGCCAGTCCGGACGTACAGACAGTACAAAGGAAGTGGAAGTGAAAAAGGAAGAGGAAACGAGGAAGCGAGGCAAGACTACAAAGGGAGAGCCAGAGGCAGGCAGGACCACCATGTGGTGGTTACACGCTCCGCTGCTTCTGCTCCTGCCCCTGCTGTTTCTGGTGCTGTTGCCTCAAAATGTAAGTTCAAACCCCATTCGCTTGCCCCCGTCACTCACCTCCCATCCTTTCCTTCCCGCACCCCGCCCCAAAATCACCGTCAGCGTAATATCATAAATGCTGCATGTATTTTTTCCTCGGGTTTTCCCTATTGAATGATACATTTTTGTTGGCCACACTCAAATTTAAATATAAAATAAATATTTTAAGAACCCCATCGAATAGAATTTTGCAAGAGTTCGAATATTTATAATACATATGTCAAATTTCTGATCAATATCAATAGCCAAGTCATTCTGGCCAAAAGTGTTTTTTGTGTCTTTATCTGGGTTTTTCCTCATAATTGACTTGCGTGTTGTGTTTTCAGTTCGCTCAACCTAAACTGAAGTAAATCAACAGGGTACGAATCAGTGACGGATCTTGAAATGTGAATATTAGGGGAAATTCGCCCACTAAAGTATGCAATGGATAGTCAAATAGTTTGTTTACTTACTTAAGTATGCAGTAGACAGTCATTTAGTTTGTGTTTAAACACTTTTACAACTTTTAAAATGTTCTTTAATGCAAGAAATTGTCTTTTTTTTTAGGTGTTTTATATTGCGAAGACTAAACGGGTATGGGAAAATTCAGACTCGTTTGAATCCAAATAATTAATTATTTCAAAAAATGAAACTTACAATTTCCACAGGGACCAACAATGACCTTAACCATACAAGTTTTTCCCTTGGCCTGCCCGCCCATTGTGAATAAATATATATATGTATATATAATATTAATGATTTTCTTTATTCCCTCTCTAAATGTCTAAAATGTATACATATGTACATATCTATATAGGGGTCAAAAGTCCTAAAAACTTTATCAAGATGACGACATTCTTTGGTTGTCTTCCAACATTTTCCTTTAGTCTAACTAACCTTACCCTTTGCCTTTAGACCCACTTGCATTGGGTTTTTGTTTCGCTATTGACAATGACATTTGCATTCCAATTCCAAGTAAAAACAAACAAACAGACAAAGAGACAGACTATCAGACAGACAGAGAGACAGATAGATAGATAGACAGACGAGACTAATTTCCATGTGTTTATTTATTCATTTTTTTCTTTTTTTATTGCCAGGTAACCGCTCGCTTCTGTGAGGGCGGACATATTTGCTCCCTGCCACGGGAATGCTGCACCCAGGGTTGCTGTCCACCATATCAAGGTGGTCCAAGACAATTGCCACCACCATCGGAGCATGTGCTGAATTTGTTTTTCATCAGTCATTGGTTCTTTTGGTAAGTTATGATGCAGATCGGGAATCAATTTTAAGTTGCAGATCGAAACAATTTCCGAGTTTTCTTATACATTTTTTTGTTATGAGTTGGGGTCTTGGCGCGTCATGGTCATATCGAGCTCTTGAGCTCCCATGAGGTTACCGTTCAAGGCCCTCCTAAATACGGGGGGCTCTCAACTGATTGGCATTGTATGCCACACGAGATATTATTATTGGCAGCAGCAGCAGCAGCAAAAGGTGGCCCCGGCGCCGGTTTGCGTCAAGTCACAAGTCAAGTCAAGTCGATGGGGCTTATGCAAGCCAACCCGTTCCCCCCGCCCATTGCCACCATTGCCATGTTTGCTTCCCACAAACAACAAACAGCCAATACCCAGCCAATCCCCAAAGCGGGCCAAAATGGCAATGCCAACTAATGAGGCCCTACCAATCGACCATCCGACCACCCGTTGTTCGTTGTTGCTCTTCTTGTTCACATAATCAAATCTCGAGTCGCCAAAAAGGCAGTTGGCATTTGTTTACGGCAACAGCAGGACCATCGAAACTATATAATATTTCAATTTCAATTTCAATCTCCATTTCCATTCATCTATGGGATTTTTTATTCAGTCGCGTCAACTGCAAACGGAGCAGTAAGGCCAACAATGATTTCTTTTACTATTTCTCTAAAAACTCTCTCCCTCTATCTCTCTTTCTCTCTCTCTCTTTCACTTTCTTTCCTCCAGGTGCGTTGTTGTGGCCGTCATTTTGGCCATCTTGTGTGCCTATTCGCTGTGGAAGAAGCGCCGAACCCTTTGCGGTTGGGGTTTCAATGACCATCATACACAATCCGAGGGCGATTCAGCTGGTTCCTGCTATGCTCCGCCTCAATATAGCCGTTGTAATTCATTTCATCATCCGCCACCGCCATACACAGAGGTAAGTGCCAATTTTAAGAGATTTCGAAAATGGGAACACTCCCATTTAATACACATTTCGCATGAAAGACAGTTTAAAAACTTTAATTAAATATCGTAAATCAAAAAATAGTTTTACCAAATAAGAGTGAAAGAGTTTAGAATTTTTCTTCCTTTTTATCTGCATGATAAGTGGAAAAGTCCTCAATATAGCCATGTCCTTCTCTCACGCCTTCATTTTAAAATCTACGGAGTTGAAATTCGTTATTAAAGCCTTCTATAAACCTTAGTTCTTGACTTTACCAGATCGGGCTACTATAACATATTATTTTCATTATTCTTCTAGGTTACCTCCAAGCCGGATCTGTATCCGCTCGTCTTCACCTGCAACAGTGACAATGGCAAAGGGAATGGCAGTTCCAGCTACCTTATGGTGCAATATTTTCGCAACTATATTGTACGGCCCGCTGGGTCCTTGAGTGCCGCCAGCACCGTGGACTCATTGAGTTCCAGTTTCATATGCAATGCAAATGAGGCCAATACATTGGTGCCGCCTCCGTATTCCCGGGCAGCCAGTCCGGAACTGGGCCTACATCATTATGTGACGCATGCGCCGCCTCCGCAACAGCCACCTCCCGTGGCATCAAATCAATTGATGGCCGGACAGTATGGATTACCACGTTCCGCTTCCCAATTGGTTGATAGTTCAACTAGCGCCGCACAGATGCAATCCCATGCCCAGGCCCATGCCCAGGCCCATGCACAGGCGCAGGCTCAGGCTCAGGCCCAACACTATGCCACAGTGGCTTTGGGTGGCAATGGAGTTCTTTATAGCACACGACTGCAATCCTCTCAGAGCGGCAATTTCTCGCCGGAGGAGACTGTGCGAGCGGGTATGGGAATGTCGTCGGGAATGGGTGGCTATCATCTGCAATCGCAGAGTGATCAGCATTTCCGTTACATGGCCACAAGTAGCAGCAGTCTCAGTGATATTTTCGTCAACAACAGCTGTGTGGCCGGCTTGGGTTCGACCCTAATGGACGGGGTGGCTCCGACTAGTGGAACAGCCACCCAGGCGGCATCATTGAGCAGTCTAGCTGCTGGTGGGACACCAGTCATCTATAGCAATGGCTGTATCCAGCCAAATCCTTTACACAATTTGGATACTTGCTGCCAATTAAGTAGCACAGCGGCTGCTGCTGCTGCTGCTGCTGCTGCTGCTGGAGGAGTGGGAGGGGCAATCGGCGTAGCATCTGGAACAACTGTCAGTTCGGCAGCTTCTGGTGTCAGCAGTTTGGCCAATATTGGTACACCAAGCTCACCACCTCAGGCCACCAGTCCTACGGGCGAGGTGCGAGAAATACTCGATCAGATACGTCAATTGCAGGCAGGCGTCAGTTATGAGCAGCTTTTACTCCAAGGAGGAGGAGGTGGAGGAGCAACAGCCACACCTGCCACCGGTACAAAGCCGCGTCTTCAGCACACTCTATCCACACCAGCAGCAGCCACACCAGGCGCAGCCACATCTCACAGCTCTGGATCTGTTTCCGCCTCCGTTTCAGCCAGCTCCTCGATATCGGGAAAAAGTAAAAAGTTTTATGCCCCCAAGCCGCCGAATAAAGCACTGTATATACCAATGGCCGCCCTGGTCACATCCTCGAATGGCTCTGGCTCGAGTGGTGCTCAACGTTGTGTATTAAAAAGTCCTGTCAGCAGTGTCGTCAGTGGTGCCAGTTTCTTTGTGAATCGCGGTCGTGTGGCTCGCAAGGGTTGGATCTCGCGATCGGCTCCCACAACTCCTGGCAGTGGTCTGCCGCCAAATCGTTTGGGCGATGATAGTCCATTGCTGCTCAATGAGCATGACGAGGATGTCATCGAGGATGACGATGAGGAAAATGATGATGACGATGACGACGATGATGACGATGATGCCGTTGTGTATGGTTCCTCTGAAATGGAGGAGAACGCCAGAGGAGGGGCCAGAGGCAGAGCTAAAATCAACAGTAAAAACAAGGTTCAAACTCGCAGTCGGCTGCAGGGTCAGGGACGGGGTCGTCATCATAACGAATTGGAATAGTAATAGTGAATTGAAAGTTTCATAGTATTGGATTTTCAATTTCCAATTTCGAGACAAACAACTGAACTTCAAGTTCAAAATTACAAATCAAAACTACACCAATAGAAAAAAAAATGCTCTCAAGTCCTTGGAAATATTTATGCGTATTTCACACAATTCAATGAAATTCCAATGAAATTAGAATGAAAGAAATCCATATATGTAATGAATTTTGTGTGAGAACAATTGGAATTCCTGTTCAATTCGAGCTAGAACCAGTTGCGAATTATAACAAGCTAACCAAAAGGGAATCAATTTAAAAACGAAAAAGGTTTCCATTTGCATTAAGCTGCTCATATTATAAATTAAACAAGGACTTGTGTAATAGTTTTGATCAAAGCTTATTATTTTGTGCACAAACTTTAATTCAATAAATTTCGATATAGACAGTTGGTGTAGATATAAAGTTATATGAAAATATATGAAAAGACGAATGTATATGCATATACATAAGAAGAGTTGTTTTTTTTTTTCTTAAGTGAAAGGCTTTCCGATCCAATTATGGATCGTGTTCCTATGAAAAACTTATATTCCCCGCCCCCCAAAAAAAAAAAAAGCATAGGAGTAGCCGCCTGCAAAAACAAAGAAACACACAATTTAGTCTAGAAAAACGATATAAAAATTTCATAAACTTTTCTTTTTTTTTTTCTTGTGATTTTTATGTATTGTGTTTACCTTGAATGAGAAAAAATAGGTTTATATATGGGATATAGTCAAAGAACGTTCAACTAGAAATCTTATATAAAATTGTTGCTTAGACTGGTTTCTCCTTCAACCCTGCCCCCGGTAAACAACTTTTGTTTTTGTCTTTTTAAAAACTACGTAGAAGAAAAACAATTTTATATGCATTCGGGAATTACAGACACGCAAAAATAAACAAATATGACACACAACAAAAAAAAAAAAAAAACAAAAAAAAAAGAATTGTTTAATGAGACTAAAATGCAAAGAAAACAAAACATTAATAACGATAAATAGAAAAAGCATGAGAAATGGGAAAGCAAATTTAGAGTGCAGCAGTGCCTTTTCGACTATAAATAAAAACAAAAACAAAAAATCCCTACTGAAAACAAGTAAAGAAAAAGACAAAAATACAACACAATACACAATAAAACAAATCAAAAAGAAAACAAAGACACAAACAAACAGAAATATGAATACTAGTAGAACAATAAATATACCAAACATATATTATTCGGTTTACCGAATTTAGCATACCCTTGCAGTTTGTGTTTTAAATAGCCGAACAGAAAGTATAATCATCAATTCTATCAAGCAGCTTTCAATAATGGCAATGAGTGGGGAGGAAAATTTGCCACCGATTTGAATTATTATAATATTCCTTTTAAAATTTAATTCATAGCTTCATTAGAACTTATTTTCAAAAATTGGCCCCAACTAATGTGAGAAAGTAACAGTATGGCAACTCTTTGTAGGTTCAGATAAGCAAAACTACTTTCACCTGCCTAAAAGTATGCTATATATATTTTATATTATGCCATACTTTGAATTCTAAATTCACAAGTTTAGCGATTTAGCATTTTCTGTTAATGTTGATCAAGAATATATTTTAATATAAGACTGCAAGGATAAAGCTACAATTTGAATAATCGAAACGAATCGAATCGAATAACACATTGAGAGAGCACTACAAGAAACAATCCGAAAAAAGGCAATATACAAAACAAAAACCAAAAACTTTAGTCTAACAAATTAATTTGAATTGATGAAGAAAACACAAAAGTGTAAACAACAGCAAATTGAAGTCAAAAAAAACAAAAATATATGTATATACATATATGATGATATATATTTTTAAGCGCATTTACACCAAACTCATTCAGTTTGTCTATCTTTCTTTTCGTTTTTATTTAATACACATTTACATTTTTACCTAATTAGTTGTAGCTTATTTCATATACATATAATTAATTTTAATATTAATAATAATAATAATGATGATAATAATGATTAAAAGTTTCAATAACAATTAAAAAGAAAACAAAAAAAAAAAAAAAACTTGCAAAATGTTCAAAGCGAAATGAATTGTTGTAATAGAAAACAGAAAAAAGAATTAAAAAAAAAAAAAAAAAAAAAAGGAAGCGAAGAAAAATTAAAATAAAAAATTGAAGAATATTTAAAAGAAAAATATAAATTACAAAAACAGTTTTCGTTTTCTCTTATGGAGCAATTAAATATATAACAAATATAGGTAGATAATATATGTATATTTAAGTGAATATCAGATTTTACAGCGCCTGCGCCTGGGCCACGCCTTGTTGGCCCTGATTGTTGTGCTTCAGCTTAGCCTCGAACTCCTCGTAAACACTCTTGTAATGGGGTCCCAATTCTTCGCGGACTGAATCGTACCATCTTGCCAACTTGTTGCGATTCTTAAAGGCACCGAATCCAATCGATTCTATAAGGCAAAGGCCATAAATTGATCAATGAACTAAGTTTGGCAATCGTTTTGATTTACTCACTGGGCTGATCTATCTCACAGATGGCACTGAGATCGGCATAGGATATATTATCACCCATCATGAATTTACGTGAATTCAGAAAGAGTTGCTCGAAATCGTTTAATGTGTGCTCCAATTGCTTTCCAGCCACATTTACCTAGGGAAACGAAAAAGGATATTCAATTCGATTTGGATATCGATTCTGATATTATAAGGATATTAACTTACCGCATTATCAGATGGTCGCGTCTTTTGCAGATATGGAACCAGCCATTTTTGTTGAAAATATTCTGTACATGCCACACCCATATTGGACTGATGCCAGGCTAAATACTCATCGATGCGACTACGACCCAGATGACGACGTGGATACCAATGCTCCGGCACAAGTTTCTCTCGTGCCAAATGGCGAAAGATGGCCGTATTCTCAGACAACTGATAGCCATGATCGGTTATGGCCGGCAGCTTACGGAAACGATTGACCTTGTCACGGAATTCGCCTGTTAAATGCTCACCTAGAGCAAAACGAAAGAAACGACAACATTGAGATAAGCATACATACATACATATGTATATGTATATAATACTATGATCACATCAAGATCGTCTGATCCTAAGAATCACATTTAATCGATCATCAATGGCGTGATCACAATGAAGTTGACAACAAAAACAGAAACGTGCCAAACTAAATTGAATAATTTTGTTTGTTTTCTTTTTAGGCTTATCATACAAAAACACAAGAAGTGGGCGGGTCTCAGAGACCCATATCTAAAGGTTTTGGTTTCGTTTTTCTAATCTAAATGTCATTGTCAATGTCGTCGCGAAAAGTCCATCTCTTTGTTTAACCAATATGAATTATTTAGGTGCTCATAAATCTATTTTCAATGGACAAAGTTATCATCACTTTGATATGATGTTTGACTTGTCAAAACGAAGTTCAATGATTCATCTGATTTATAATAAATACATATACTTATCTATATAGAGTTATCTGGTTTGAGCATGAAGTTGAATCATATGGCATATTTTGACAACACAATGCTTTACATTATCCCAGATGGAATCACATTTCAGTATGGAAAGATCGTCACCTGAATATATATGATTAGGTGATCATTTGAATCTTTATAATCATCATTCAATCGCCGCCTTTTTGCAGGTCCATATTTGAAATATTTATCCAGCACTATAAATTATAAGATTCTAGTCAATATTCTGTTCTATAAATGTTCAATTCTGGCTCTGATTTTTGTATTCTACATTTTTGTCTAACTTTTTCTAAATTATTCAATGAGTTTTAGTCCCAGTATAAAAAAGTTGATGAATAGCTTCAGGTCCGTCTGTTCCCACTTACTGAATTTAATGTCTATTGACATGAATTTGGCTACAATAACTTTTTATTGCCATGGCTTACACAAGTTCTTGAGTCGACCAGATCGGATCACAATAACATTTAAAACAAATTGTCGAAAAGTCTTGTTTTTGGAGCCAAAACTCAGCAAAAATTAATATTGCCACTGAGTTTTGTTTAGGCAAAAGTTTTACTTTATCCATTTTAGGGAAATTGCAAGCCTTTTTGTCTAATACAAAAATATATATACATATAGAATAAATGTATACAAGTATGAATGAAGAGCCACTCTCAGACTTGACCTTTATGGCATTGCTAGGGTCTCTTTTTCTCTTTCGTGCTCTTATAAAAAAAAAAACCAAACTAATTAAAAACCAAAAAAAAAAAAAAAACAAAACAATAACAAAACCATCTGCTAGAATCAGAAACTATAATTAAATGCATGTGCGCTGCTCATAGGATGATGATGATTTGGTTGCTAATAATGATGATGATTAGAATGATAATTAGAATAAAATTGCAGGGAAAATGTAATTGATTAGTCAGCAAGTTGATTAGATTTGCTTTTTTTTTTTTTTGTGTGTGAGAGCAATTTTTCAATTTTTTATAATTGGCTGCCACTCGAAAATGTCAAGTGAATAGGATTGTGTCCATATATATTACACTTGATAAGAACTAACAACAACTAAATTAAACAAAAATCATTGTCGAAGGTCAATTTGTCTATTTTAGTTTTCCCAGCCATTGCCTACGTGATTAAAGCCCTTAAAAACAAAAAAAAAAAAAAAAACAAAATTAAATAATTGACAAAAATATTTAAACAAGGAATTTAGAAAGAGATGAACGCATAAGCACAAAAAAGAAAAACGACCAAAAACAACAACAAACAAATACATTTTCATTATTTGCTTTTTATATTCAATCGAAATTCGGAAACGTGATAAAAACAAACTGAATTTTTAATTCATTGAAATGGAATATTTTGTGGCCATATGAGTTAATATATAAATAATAGTAAATTGTCTAGGAACTTTGAATATTACAGCTATTATCTAGTCATGAATCAGTTTGAATGTGTTTACATTCATTCGATGATTAATGCCTACTCAAAACATTTGTCAGCTATCAGAATACTTTTAGTTTTGGAATGACTCTTTTATTCATTTATTTGTTCACTTATTCAGTTTGCACCTTTGAAGTGAGTTTAAATTATATAAATTTTATCAGACTTTCAGCACAAAAAAGAGTTATTTTCGAATATTCCTTTAAGCAAGTATAAAATGAAGCTTCATCAAGTAAAATTATCATAAATTTCGAAAGGTATTGCAAACTCATCAGGAGATTCATGAGAAACTTTTTAGAGACTCATCAAATTGATTTTTGTTACATATTTAAACTTCTAAATGAAATAAAATTTCCTAAAAAACTATTTAAAATTAGTTTTAGATGCTGTTCTTTGCTTTTGTTTTTCTTGTTAGTCATTTGATATGATGAAGTGATCAAAAGTGAACTGAAAAACAAAAAAAATTGTAGTCATCGCAGTTCTCCGATTTTTACATATATAAATCAGTGTGTTTATCCAGAGTTAATTGGTTGCTTGATTGTTTTCTTCTTCTTTTCCATATTTGCTATATATTTATAGTATAGCAAGGTAAAGTTAAACAAAGGTAAAGTTGATAAAGTTCTTTCCTATATATGTGCTACTTGTTTTTTTTTCTTTTCAGGGCAACTCGGCAATATTGGCAAGCTTTTGGTTTTATTTATTTTCTTCATTCAAATTTGCACAGATAAAAGCAAGTTGTTTGCATTAGGAAAGAAAGCGAAAAAAAAAGAATTGAATACCCTTTTAACTCTGTTGAGAGGGTATATTACAGATGATAAATATGTAAAGTTAGAGACAGAAAATAGATAAAATAATGGATGAAACCAAAGAGAGATTCTTAAATTTAAAATTTACTTTTTTAATGGTAGTCCTCCTTCAGAAAGATAAAAATTAATCAAGCTATATCCTTTGGCTGTACTATATCTTTTATCCATTTGATGTTTATAGGTAATTTAAGTTCGATGCTTTTGTGCTCTACTATTTTCAGTTGGTTAATTTGAAAATGTGGACACCATTTGGCACTTGTCGCTAATTCGCTAAATAATAATAATAATAGGTATATATATGTAGGTATATATTTTTTGTTTGTCAGTTCTTTTCTGTTCGAAGCGTGCCTTAGGTGCAAGATGGTTTTAGCACCTGAGCTACCCATAAAAAAACAAAAACAAAACCAAAAAAAAAAAAACAGACGTTAATAAACTCAAAGAGTTTAAGTATATTTTCCTTTTTGCTCAGTTGAATTCAGTTTAGTTTCGTTTTCGGTTTCTGTTTTTGTCTTTTGATTTGGTCAAGGTTAACAAAAGAGACAAGATCATCATCATGTCATAAACTAAAGAAATTTATGCAAAAATGCAATTAGCTTGATACATAAATAATCTGATCATATGCATTAAAAGTGGTAACACGATCTGCGACCCTCCCTCTTTTAGCTCAGGGTTCAGCTTGGTTGCATTTCTCACTGTATCTCTATATATATATATATATATATATACTATATCTTACACATTGCATTTAACTATATCCGCATCTCTATATGCTAATACCTGCTTAACGCGAAGCTTCAAGTCAAGCTCAAAACTCTGAACCTCTCTTAAAGCTCTTCCTTATGCAGCTTGAAAACTTGATTTCTCAGTTTGGACTTTAGACTTGACCAAAATCCAACTGTATTAAAAGAAACTACAAAACAAAAAATAATAATAAAAACACACAACAATAATGTTGTAAAAAAAAAACGCATCGAGTGTTGTTAGTTTTTCTAGACAACCTTGGGCAGGTTAAAGACACGACTTTTAGGTTGCACTCCATTGGCCAAGTGCACTGAGAGAAATTGCAATTAGTGTAGATCAAACTATATATCTAGCAATCTGTAAAGTTCTCTTTAACATTTTATCTATATCTTTGAACTTATTGTTCAATCATACTAAGAATAAACATTTTTTAAATTAATTTTTTTTTTATTTCGCTTTGTGTAGATTTTTGTTTTTATTTGTTTATGTTTATTATTTTTTACGATTTTGAATCTAATCTTGTTTAAGTTATTATTCGATTGATAAATGCAATTCGGATCAAGTGGTGGGCACTTGCATACAAATGATATATAGATATAGATATATGTAGAAAATAAAGTGCAAAATTGAAAAAAAAAAACTTTTCGCTAGGAAAATTCAAGTTGTAAGTGGGGCCAAAGTGTTTTTTGTCATGCTTAAATCAAAACAAATCAGAGATAAAGCCTTTCAGATAAGGTTGAAAAGGTTTTTGAGTTGATGATCTTTTAAAATCTTTGCCAGTGAGTTGAAAATTTTGTTGAATATTTTATCCTTTAAAATTTAACTGATTTCCCTCTTAAAAGGGAGATTTTATCTATGAAACTAGTCAAATTTCGATTTCCAGGAATTTGCGTCCCCATTTCATAATTTGAAAATCTTAAAGTACTTTGCTTCTACTACTAATTATGTACATATATGTAAAATGCACTTTCCCTTTTGTTTTTTTTTTTTTTTTTGTTGTAACCAAAACTTGAAACTTGAACAATGGAATTTTTTTTTTTTTGGGTTTTCGTTTGTTTTTATGAGCGGAAAATTTTATTTTGTCAAGTTTTTGAAAATCGAAACACACACGAAACAAATGTTATGAAAGGGGACAGCTGATATTATGGAAATGCATAGAAATTCGGCTACACAAGTGAGAGTGTATGTGTTTGTGTGTGTGTGTGTGTGTGTGTCGAGGTCGGGGTCGACCTTTGGGATTGGAAATGTGTCAATGGGCACGTACTCACTCACTCACTCACGAATTATACACGAACGAATGGACTCACCTTTTAGCATTGAAATGGGTATCGCCTCAAAGGGTATTTTGGATGCCTCCAGGAATATATATAGAGCGCGACTCGATTGATTTAAAAAATCAAAATAAAATTTCAAAGGCTGTGACATTTTATTTTCCAATAGAATAACAACAACAACAAGACAACAAAAAATAATAGGCCAAAAAACCAGAAATTAAAATTTAAAAAAAATAATGCAAAAAACAGAAATACAATTCCAAGTAAATTAAATTTTCGAAATTCGAATAATTTCAAAATGAAATTTTTAAATATTTTATTGTTGATTTTATTTTGACTAGTTTCCTTTTCAGCTCGCTCGCTCGCTTGCTCGATCGCCTTCGAGTGTTGTTTGAAGACTGAGCTCAAAGCCGCATCGACTGCGACATTTTAAATGAAATTGTGCGTGTGTGTGTGTGTGTGTGTGTGCATGTAGGTGTGCACTGGGAGATGGGGGGTGGGGGTGGGGGATGGGCTTGGGGTTGGGGTTGGGGCAAATGTTGTGTATAGAAGCAGCATATGAAAAAGAAGCCGGTCGTCGTTCCGTTGCGTTGTCTGCCTTTTGCTTTTTGATTTTGTTTTTATTTTTTGCTTTTCATACCCTTTCATGTATGAGGTATGTAAGACTATATAATCTAAACAAAATAAGATCAGAAAAAAAATTTTATTTTAAATTAATATTTCATTTTATTTAAAGAAATCTAAAAGTTATTTACAGTTCCGAAAAGCTAAACGATAACTTTTTATTTGTAATGTCCATAAAAATTGAGGAAATTAAAATTTATAAATAATAGAAAACTACAATTTAATGGCTTTGTTTTCAATACGAATTCTTTGTTGTTTTAGAAATCTTTTTTGAAATAATGTTAAAATGGTAAATCTTTTTTTTAAATTGCAAAACGAATAGAAACCTGAATATTCAGATATATAACATATTTATTTTCTACTAATCGGATAAACTTTCAAAATTTTTCTAAATTATAACAAAAGTGGCTAGGAGTCTTTCATATTCTGAAATAATACATATTTTAAGGATAGGGCATTATCAATTCTCTAAAAATAATCCCAAAACATTTATAAATAAATTGCGTACATATATTGACTGCAACAAGGTTTTCCTCTCGCTAGGTGGTGACACTGTGCGATCTAGCTCATCATTTTGGTGGGAAAAATCGGCCATTGGAGAGATGAAATTGAACATTTTGAAGAATAAATCATTCTTTGATCAGATTTATAGGTAAAATATCGCTTTTGGGCAAGGAAATTTCCCTTATTTATCTAGAATATGATCTAGATTCTAGAATATATACATATATATTCTTTTCGTTTCAGACAAAAGGGTATTATGTGTTTCGTTGATTAAACTAAGTGTAACAATATTTTGTATTTTGTTTTCATTTTTCTGTTGGTATTTTTGTTTTTGTGTTGTTGTTTTTTTTGTTTTCAGTTTTGTTTTATGTTGTTTTCTTGTGTTGTTGTTGTTGTTGTTCTTGTGTGTGGGGATCGCAGAGCTTGTTTTTGCGGCGCATTTTATAGATGAGAGATTGTTGTTATTGTTGGTCGGCCGATCGGTCGGTATGCACTCTACAACAAATCGGAGATTGAGTTGGATTCAAGAGTCAGCTGGTTGACACCTAAGGGAAGTGGTGCAAGTGAGAGAGAGAGAGAGAGAGAGAGAGAGAGAGTGAGAATGAGAGTGGAGAAAAATGGGTGTGGCAGTGTTCATCTGTCTGAGATGTGAATGAATGTGAGTTATTTATCCATTTCGATCACAAAGTGCATTCAATTTAGTTATAAAATTATTTTATATATTTCTTACTTTGTAGTCAAACTGTCAAAGTTTCTAATAATTATTAATTTTCATTTATTTTTATGTTGAAATTTCATTAGAGTTTATTATGGGCATTTAAATAGATGGGATTTTTTTTTTGTTTTGTTTTGTATATTTATATGAAATAAAGAGATGTAGTCAATTTGGCTCTAAGTTAAAGTGATCAATATTATGAATAAATCAAAGTATTCTCTATTTTGATGTTCTCTCATATTCATTCAATTGTAGTTGTTCAATATGAATCAAATTCTTATTTGGACTTAAACTAAAGTATACAAAGAAGTATGTATATTAGATTTTGCTACATGAGTAGACATTATTATTGTTCTGATTAAAAAAGTATTCGTTCCACTTTTCTCCTCTTTGATTTACTGTTTCTATTCATTCCTCTCTCAGTCTCAGTCTCTTGCTCTCCCTCCCTTTCTCTGTTGGGGCTTTTTGTACTGATCTTTGTACTTGACTTGGGGGACTCTTGATTATTGGTTCTCCAATCAAATTTATACCTTATCTATTTTAGTGAGGGGGGTTGGGTCGCAAAAAAATAAGAAAGAAACAAACTCTAAATACGAGTATTTAGAAATGTCTTCATACATACTAACAGCCATTGTAGATTCATCGTTTTTGCTGTGTGTACTTACTACTAAACGTTATCTTGTTTACCAAACTGAATACCAACAACAACAAACACTTACAGTCACCTACATATGTATATGTATATCGAGTACATTCGGTCAGTGGATGGTTGTTGTTGTTGTTATTATTATTATTGCTGATAACTGGTAGAAAGACAAACGAACTAAAGATCCAATGTTCGAAACGATCGAACGAAGCAACCAAGTACGAGCGCCTTTTGTCTCTGGCCATTAACTAAATGTATCTTTAAGATGCATTTTGCCGTCATAAAGTGGTTAAACAACTTACACACACACACACACATAAATGCCTCGCGAAACGAGCAATAACAAACATATACATAGATTTAAATACATATACTTATAGAGAAAGAGAGAGAGAGCTTATGGTAGGTTAATAGATATTCCAAACAATAATAATAAGCAATTAATTTATGTTACCTCATTGACAATACATTTTAATAATTTTTGAGATTTTGTATTAATATTTTATCTATTTGTTTTGACTTAATTGATTAATTTCTTCTTATTATTAATTTGCACACAAAATGAATTCTAATTCTAATTGTTTGACTAACAAACATATTCTTACTTATACACTAGAAATTAAAATATTCACTTCCACTCAATATTTAAACAATTATGCGTCACAAAGCGATTCCATGTCGATCCATGCCAGATAGGCAGGCTCTGAATTTGTTTCCAGCTTGCAAAGGATCCCAGTCTTTGTCTAAAATATGATAGAAAAATATAATACAAAATATAAAAAAAAAAAATTAGTTAAACTCTCAAAAGAAATACACAATAACTTAGCCAAATCTATATAGTATATAGGATATAAAGATTGATTTTCCATCAAGTCTATTTATAAAGTTGAAGTCTCAATTTCCAAATTGCTGTCGCTTCACATATGATTAAATATTTACACCGATTTGATTACATTTACCAAACATTCCTAACCTATTTTGAATTTTACTTATAATATTTTTCGATAAGATTAATTAATCATATTTAAATATTTGCTTTGATAAAGAGTTGTTGTTGTAGTGGATGGAATTATGAAGCTCAAGTTCAGTTTAAGCAAATTGGAAAATCATTTTGTAAGAGATTTGATTGAATAGAAGCTAGAATAAAGTTGAAATTGTGCCAAGAGCTATGGAAATTGTTTACTTACCGTTGCATGATGATACTGTAGGCGGTTTTTTGTCCAATTAAAGGTAGTTGCTGCAATTCTCTTTGATTTCCATTGTTAAAGAGTCGAAATATGTTTGTGGAAATCTCTTTGGAATATTGGGAACTCTGCGATTTCATGGCAATGCGCAGACTCCGACGACGAGGTTGTATTGCCATATCATTGGATGTCATTATCTTTCGGTTGCGAGTAATTAAATGTGCTGTACGCCGTGAAGTTGGTCTTCTGGTGTCATCTGCTGGAAGATTCTGTTCGACGGGTGCATTGACAATGGTGGAATCCAATAAAGTTATGTCACTTATTATCGATATAGGTGCTATGCCAGTTAAATTTGCTGGGCTGCTGGTAAACATGGGAGGAGCTTCGTTTTCCAATCGCTCCTCGTTTATCGAGCAAAGGGTGGAACTGCAGTCGTAACTGAGCACTGATGAGGCCTGCCTCAGTCTTTGCTCCTGGGTGATGCTATGTAGTTGGCGTTGCAGTTCCTCATTTTTCATTTTAAGCTCTAGATAATCTGCGTATGTGGGAAATGGAATCGCATTGGATATTGAATTCGAATCATCCATTAATAGTGGCTGCTGCCTTATTCTAATGAATTCCTGTCGAGTACTGAACAAAGAATGAAAAAGTAATTTAGAATCGATGTAATGTTGGTTTAAAATCTAAACTTACTGCTCTTTCGCCTTGGGTGTTAATCCCATCTCGGAGCGTGTGCGAACTAGGGAACTTTTGAATCTCTTTGGCGGCGAACAGAAGCTGGATAAACCTTTGTTGTTGCTGTTGTTGTTGTTGATGGGTCTCGGGCGCTTTATTGCCGTCGAGCTGGGCAAGGGTCGCCGGAAATCCGTGGGCATCGTGGTCGTAGCCGCAGCGAAGCGCTGAAAGTGAAAGAAATTTGATACGGCGTAGCTTGAGAATTTGCGGTTATTGATGGTGGGTCGATTGTTGCGGTTATTGCGTTAGTTTCTATATAAACAGCTGCTCCAGAGAGATCACTATGTGCTAAGGCGTTGTGCAAAACATGTCAGTGGTTGAGTCAGTTGATAGCGTTGGCCCAGTGCAGCTGGAGCTGAATCTAACGGAGGGTGATGTGCACATCATACCGGAGGAGGAGGAGATGGATGCAAAAACGTTGGACCTTAAGGAGCTGCAGAAGGAGCAGGCAAAGGAAAAGGAAATAGTTCAGAACTCTGAGTGCTTCCTGGGGAGTAAAGAAGAGTTGGATTCTCCGCCCCAGCCAGAGATTGAGAAGCTGCAAAACGAACAAAATGAGGAGAAGCAAGCCAAACAATTGGAAAATTCCATTATAAAACAAATAGAAGAGGTCCAAAAAGAACCACTGGATGAGGGACTGGATGAAAAGCCGTTGGAAGAACAACAAATCGAGGTAATTCAAGAGGCACAGTTGGAAATATCGACGAAGGAATTGCAACAAGTGGACCCAGATGAGGGAATTGATCAAAGCCCGCTGGCAAATCCACAAAATGAGAAACAGTCGGAGGAGAGTAAACTACAAAAAGAAGAACTGCAAAGAAAACAGTTGGAAGATTTTGATAAAACACAAGCAGAAGATAAAAGTCGATTGGAAGCAGTAAAAGAAAGATTGGAAAGTCACCTGGATGAAGATTTAGATGAAGAGCAAGAAATTAGTGCCTGTGAAAATGAAAAAGAATTAAATAAATTGAAAAAAACAGAAAAAGAAGATAGACCAGAAATTGTAGAACAACCTGAAAAGGACAAGGAAGATGAAAAACCATTGGATGAAGATCAGAAGGATGACGAACAATCTGAGGATATTGATCCAAGTGAGCCCAATAATCGAGTAGATGAAGAACAAATCGATTTGCCCAACGAAACTGTGAGACAAACTTTACGGGAATTGTTAGAAACACTTTGGCCCGAACGCAAATCAACTGAATACGGTCTGGAGCGGGCCAGCGCCAAGGGTGACAACTACTTGGGCGTGGTCTGGCGCATCTGTGTGAGGCCGGAAGGCAGTCTGGTGCTCAAGTTGCCACCACAGAATAGTGTGAGGCGCAAACAGTTTTTCGCTCGTCCCTGCTTTCTACGCGAGTCGTTAGCCTATGAGAACTTTCTGCCTCTAGTGGCAGAGTTTCAAGGAGAACGAAATGTACCACTTGAGGAGCAGTTCACCCAGTATGCCCGGTGTCAGGCCTGTCGCCTAGATGAGCCCAACGAGTGCATTGTGCTGGAAGATCTGTGCCGCGCCGGTTACGATTTGCATGATCGTTTCGCCGAGCTACCCGTCGAATGTGTTCGCTTGGTGATGCGAACCTATGGCAAGCTCCATGCCACATCTCTGGCCATAAAGCAGCAATGGCCTGACCGCTTAAAGGATTGTCAGGGTCTTGTGGATATTTTCGAACAGCGGCGTGACGATCATTCGCTGGGCGTCTATTTTGAGAATCTCAAGCAGAGCGCCCTGGGCTCACTGTGCTTGGTGAAGGATCATCACTATGTGGAACGTCTGGAGGCATATTTTGGTCGTGGTACATTTTTCGAGCTGCTTTTGCCATTGATTGGTAGTAAGAATTGTGAACCGTATGCCGTGATCTGCCATGGGGACTGCTGGAACAACAATATCATGTATAGACTCAGTAAACCGGAGCAGGACAACGACGATGAAGGGGGACGACCACTCGATGTTCGTCTTATTGATTGGCAACTGATGCGCTATGCCTCACCCATTACGGATCTGGCATACTTCTTTTTCAGCTGTACATCTCGAGAATTTCGTAGAAAGTATTACAAATCCATGCTGGAGATTTACTACACAGAACTGGCCCAACAATTGACTAGGTTAGCTAAAGGAGATGCCAAAGTAAATGCATATTATCATTCGCTCTCCCTCTTTCTCTCTCTCTCTGTCTTTTCAGATTGGGTGAGTCAGCTAATGAGCTGTTCCCCTTGCAGGCATTCAATGAGCAGCTGCAATCAAAATGCGCTGTGGGTCTGCTCTTGGCCATGATGGTGTTACCAATTGTCACGATGCGTGGCCAAGATGTGCCCGATTTGCAGGCAATAAGCGAACTCATCGAAGCTGGCGGCACTACAAGCCTAAAGGGAGCTGGATTCCTCGGTTCTGGTAATGAGGATCTCTATAAGAAGCGCATGCGGGATGTCATTATGGACTGTGTGGACAATGATTACATTTAATTAGTTTCTGGTGTTGCTACTACTCTTACCTTCTGTTGTTGTTGCTCTTGCATTAGATTATTCTGATCTCTTGTGAGTTTCAGTCGCTTGGCTCCCTTGGCAAAATACAAGGTGGAATTCGTTTCAGCAAGATCGCAGGCATGGGGACTGATGCAGGCCAATAATGTAAGATATGAGCGGGCATTGAGCGATTCTGTGGATTATAGTGCACCATTCGAAATATATGTATAATGATTCAATGCAAAAACAAAAGAAAATTTACCTTGTAGCACAGTAGTTAGGATACTATCGCGATAGGGTATGACAGCATGGCCAGAGGACATGGACATTAGCACCTTGTTAATGGAGAGTAGACCCTGATTAATGTAGACACCCTCCTGGCGGGCAATGCCTTCATGGCCCGTACGCCGCACACCCTCGGAACCGGCCAGATCGACAATATTGAAGCGCACGGATTTGGAGCAATTGGGCCGCAGGATATAAATGGTGAGAATGGCATGGGAACGTGAGCTCTTCTGGTTCATATTGGTGGGTCGGACATGACGATTCTGTGTGCCCAACTTTAGCAGATGCTGCAGATCATCCTGATTGCGAATGGCCATCCGTATGCCACCATTGAATCTCTGGCCGCGCGAGCATATCTGAGTTGACTGTGTGCCAAGCAGTTCGTAGGCTTTCTCATTGTAGATTTCGATGAAGGAAGCAAACACTTGCGCTGAAATTATGCGATTTTCCTGTTCCTGCGACAGCCTATCCAATATGGCTTTGAGGCAGCGTGGAGCAATCCCCAAATGTTGTTCGTCACAGAAATCACTGTAGGCCAAGCCCATGGAGTAGCTCTTGCCGGTTCCCGTTTGGCCATAAGCCAACGCTGTGCAATCAATGCCGGCCATAACTTTGTCCACCATCGGCTGGATAAGTATATTGTAAAGGTCCCTTTGACACACTGTGGGCCCAAAGGCAAAATCGAAGCTAAAAACATTGTCACCCACAACAACTGAATTGGCACACTGTGGTGGATAATGTACAACGCTTTCATTTGAACTGAAGCGACCACTTCCACAGATTGTGGTAGGCGCCTCTTTTACTGCTATACGGACCGTACTCAATTTATTAGCGTCCATTTTAAATTTAAATGTATTTCGCGTCTAACTGTAGCCGCTAGAGATGGTACACATATTGATAGTTTTTTATTTGAATCAAAATATCGATAGCATCGATATTTCACATTTTATTCGTATTCTGGCAACTCTTTTCTATCGATTTATAAAACTTAGTGCTGCCAGACAGCCAGAACACAGAAAAACAGTTACAAATTTAAATTTCTTAAAATATAGTTCGAATTTGCAATTGAAAATAATCATACCTAATGTTAATATGGTAACATTAGGCGTTTATTGCATTATTCATTTCTTTCTCCTCCTTCTCCTCTGATGAGTTCGAGGTCGATTTTTATAGATAAACAATAATACGATCAATTCAATAAATAACTTTTATTCATTGAAAACAGATGTGGGCCGGTTAATTGTTTTTGTGTTGTATAAATAGAGTTCGTCAAAAAACCGAAATATATTATTTAAACCCAAAATGTCAAAGTCATCGATTACGTTATTATGGCTTTTCGTTCTCAGTCTGGTTATAAGCCAGCTTATGGCCAACCAGGAAACAAATCGACCAATTCAATGTGGTCCAACCGAATGTGACTGGCGGCAGAATCCCCTGTGCCGATGTGAGTCATTTTGCGTGGATTTTAGTACTCGTTGCTGGAAATTGCCAACAGGTTGCCATTGTCAACGAGGCTATGCCAGAAATGCAGAAGGATTTTGTGTGCCTTTGGCTATGTGTAGATGATAAAATCTATTTCCATATATACATATATGTATTTCATATAATACTTTGCTGGACTTCTAATGGATTTGAGTCTTGAACATATTAAACAAATTAATTATATATAATCAATTTTTGGATTTTACTTTTTTCTTACTGGGACCTGGAAAAAATTACTTTATGATATTCTTTATTTGTAATTATACTTATAATATTTGTTGATTCGAAACTCGGATGTTCTAGCTCCTTTCTCCTTATAAATTTTGTTGTTCCTCTACCACAGGTGAACTGTTTTAGCGAATTAGCGAAGAGATTAGAAATATACATTTATTTAACTCTTGAATAAAGTTAATTTATTTTCGTTTCATTTTACTGAAGCAAAGTTTTGTACTTATGTGAAATTATTTTACATAATAAATTTGATTTAAAATACATTTTCTCTTTTAGGTGCGCAGCAATCGTAGACAATTTCTGCCCGATCTGCAACAGCCACCGCCGCAGAGGGCAGCCAATCCCTCGCGTCTGGCGCGATTGCAGATAAATTGCGGAGCGGCTCGTGTGCCCGGGGTGTAGCACAGTTGTTCGCAAACTGTTTGCCCAGGCTTAACGGGAAATTTCACCAAAGGACAATGGCCACCACCAAGGATTTGGGCAAAACTTGGCCGCAGGACGATTGCCAGCAGGATGATAAGCATCAGGGAGGAGATTTTTTGTCGTGTCCTAAACATGTTTTGTTTTTTTCTCTTCTGCTTGGCAAAGGGCAACCAGCTGCATTTTATAGTCGACAACAAAAGCAAAAGGCAAAGGTGAAACAAAAGGCCCCAGCGGCAGCAGCTGTTTTTTTTTTCTTTTCGTATTTTTTTCAATTTGCACCAACAACAATAAATTATGAGCTTGAGATAAAAAAAGAAAACCAAATCCAAATTGAACTGGGCGTAAATTAAAAACAAAAACAAAACGGGCAATATTACGGAAAATAACGACCGCAGCAGAGTAACGGTATAGGAACCACCTGACGTGCAGACAACAAAAACTAAAAAGCACATCGATTCGAAATGAAACAACGCAACGACTTTGTGATACCCTATAAGATGATGGCAAGTAATTAGAATAGCAGAAAATACATATATGTAAATACAGTAAAACCTCTCTTGTTGGCATTTTCTGATTTGTCTCCTATGTATATTTGTATACCTTTTTGAGAGATAATTAAGCACAAATTTGTCAGTAATAAGGTAAGGAGAGTTTTTGACCACATTGCGTATACTCGATTGTGACTTTTTGTCACTGTAATTGTAAACGATTTATTTTTGTTTTTTGTTTCAGACAACATTGAATTTTACATTAATAAAATATGCCATCATTTATGTAATTAATTTAATTTAGTTTCTCAATGAGTTGAGTTTTTTGCTTCAATTCAATTTGTAATTTTATAAAATTTAAATACAAAAAAAAACATGTGAAAATAAACCACGATTTAATCTCTTTTTCCCTTTAATAGTTGGCTAAGGCAAACTAGAATATGTGTTGCATACTTCTCGGGGACACCAATGGACCCTTGCATTTTGGTCATTTCTGATTACGAAGTATACTGCGGACAGCAGAAAAAGCAAAACTAAGAGCAAACAATTTCTCAGGACGAGCCTGCGTGCCGAAATCAAAGATAACGACTCATCAACGGCGTCATAAAAACGTGACATCAATTTGATAGCTCGAGACACGTCGACGGAGGAGGATGAGAGGGGATTTCTGATGGGGAGTGGCATGGTGGGAGGGGGGAGGGGTTGGCGAGGCATTGGTGACCAACGTCGACGTCATCGTTCACGCGTCGCCAGGCAAAAGGTCACGGAAAAGGCAAACGGCAAACCAGCCATAACTACAACAACCACAACGCGTTAAAGAAAAAAAACAAAAAAAAAAACAGCAGCACCAACAACAACACAACGATGAGACATTCTGCATGTTGTTGTAGAGGAGTGACAAACAGACAGAGAGACCAAAACAGCAACACCAACAACATCGAAAGAAAGGAGAAAAGAAGAAGCCCCAGGCCCAGAGCCACGACACAGAGGACAACAAATATTTTCACAATAAAATTCTTATTGATGTTTATTCTTGTTGCTCTCGTTGCCGCTGCTCCCGTCACCTACTACAACTACTACTACTACTCGTATCCTGCTGCTCCTGCTACTACTGAGGCTGCTGCTCCCTTGGCCATAGCCATAAAGGCGCCAAACAGTCCAAACACTCGCAAAAAGCACACACACACACAAACACGCACACACTTATGTATATTTGGGGATGAACATTTCAGGCACAACGAACTTTCGCTTCCCTTACTCCCTTTTTGGTTTTAACTTTATATCGTTATATTATGTGTCACCTTTTTTACCTACTTCTTGCTTTGCTTTATCCCATCTTGTTGTTCGACTGTTTATCTGGCATATGCTTTACCCCCCTTTTTTCTCTTTGAAAATCTAATACTTTGAAGTCTTTGTCAGATTTTACACCACTTTTTTTTTGGTATTCGTTCAGACATCATTGCAAATATTCAAAGAGAGTAATTATTTAACCTGGATTTTTTTAAATACATTCATATGCCATATTGCGTATATTTTATGAAAGGGTATCAAAAAAAAAAATATGAAAAAATATAATGGCATGGCAGGCGACAAAATTGTCAAAACTATTTTTTTTATATAAAAAAAAATGTGGTGAACAAAAATTTGCTTTTCCACAATCTTTTTGGAAGACCCTCGTTCCAACCAAAAATTAATTCTGATCTTACAGCAATACAGCAATAAGGGGGAAACTTTGTCCCTTAATATATGCAATAGGATGGAAAAGTATTTATTGTTTTTCTCAAAAATTTATAGATTTTTCTATTGAAAAATTCCTTATACTTTGCGAAATTGAACTGCATACTTCAGGGAGAAAATTTCTCTCCTTGTTACAGGCCTAGATCTGCCAGTGAGGTAGAAATGGTTAAATTTTCTATCGTTTAATTGAATTGAGTTGATAATGTTTTCAGGTAATCTGTAGCTAAACATAAGGTGAACTTTGAAGTTGAAATTCTCATCTAGTTTTAGCCTCGAAGCAGTTGTATGAGATTACAAAAGTTTAATGATAAAATAACATGTAGTTCTCAAGAGATAACCTCTGTAACTATTTTTGCCTTAAAAATCGTTGCTTAAGTAACTTGAAGTTAGTTTGATTTAATTTTTTTACTAATTTTTTATTATGTATTTTTCGTTTGTGTGTTTGTTTCAATGTATTAAGTTGTTCGCTTATAATTATTCATTTATCAAACAGTCTTTGTTTGCCATTTATATTAAAGAAACGAGATGACAAATAATTTGTTCGCGTTGAACACATAAAACTCCATTTCGTATTTCAATAATTGATGTGCAGGCAAAACCGAAGGGAAAGGCAACAACAACAACAACATCAGTAGCAACAACGACAACAACATTATGAAAAACAAGAAGAAAAGGCCCAGGAAAATATTTTCGCTACGTTTCTTGCCATTTTTACTTTTACTTATGGCCATTTGTCTGATTAATTATTGAAACTTTCCCCATGGACGAGCATTAAAATTCATTTGATGCGTTTCTTGTCGCCTGGCCGAAAACCCGGTATTACTTGTCGTTCAACACTACCAAACTCAGTCGAACTCTCAACCCAACCCCCTTTCATTCAAGCAGATGGGTGGGGGGACTGGTAAATCGCTCAAATAAGACTGTTGACATCGGAATATTTCAAGTATTTATACAAGTTTTTGCGTTAGTTGCAGCATAAATAAATAAAAACTCGAGGATTTTCGATTTGGTTATGGGAATGGTTATGGTTTTATACGGATCGCAGAACGGTGGGTTGGGACAAGTGGAGGGGGGCTGTATGGAATTGGATGTTGGCTGGCGCCAGTTGTCGTTGGCAATGTTATCGCTCCTTGCCACACCTACCCCATCCTCTTAGGCATGCACAGAGTTGATTAATCGTCGCTCCAAATCACGTACAACAACGAATGTCGCAGGTGAAAATGTCGTCGTGGTTTGAGGGGTGGGGGTGGGGAGCAAAACAAAAAAACAGAGAAAAAACTGAACATCAGAAGGGAAAAGGAAGAATGCCCCACCAAGCTACACCGTAAACAAAATCAAAGCCCAAGAAATAATCAATTCAAGAAGAGTTTATTGGAATATGCGGGCTTATGTCTGATGCTCTTCCAGAAGGCTGATTAGAAGAATGAGCTACATGTTAGTGAATGTCCTTTGTGTGATTAAGTACTTATTAAACCACCCTCTTGTTGAATTAGAAGACTTGACAAGTTCTAAAGACGAAAAAAAAACGGGGGCAAATGGTTTATAAGCTAGTTAATAATACTTAATAGACAATATTAATTGAAAATTTAGCCAAGCTTAATTCTGTGTCTGTTTGTTTCTTTGTTTTTTCCCGTTGACGTTTCGGCCAGTGTAAATACTAAGACGTTCTGTTCGTTTGCTCTCTGCTTCTCGTACGCATTAACATAAATAAATCACTTGCCGCCATCAATCAGTCTGTTTGCATTTGCGCAAGCAGCCGCAACACCAGCTACTCCAACTTCCACAAAACTACAAAGGTTCAAATGATGCCCATATCTCGCTCTCTCTCTCTTTATCTCCATCCCCTTTATACATATACATTTCTAACCAAAATTAGTCGAACTAGTCACAATTTCTCCAACTATGAGATTCTTTGTTTGCTTTGTTGTCGCTGCTTTTATTTTATGCTTACGCGCATTTTTGTTTGATTTATTGATGTCTCGACTATTAAGCAATTAACTTTTGGGCCAACCACCTTGGCTATATGGCATTCACCCACCACACCATCCCCAAAATGGCTTTCCCTTGAGACATTTAAAGGCTTAAAGTTGACTAAACAAAAAACAAAAAAATGGAAAACAAAATGTAACCGAATGAAATACAACGTGTCAGAAGGCCACAACAAAGTTTGAGCAAACAACTTTAAGAGACCGTATCGAAAAATAAAAGTAAAACTAAAGAATGTCACAAAAAAAGGAAACCGCAAAGCAAACAAAACTTGTTAACTGGCCCAAAAGAAAACTGTATAAACTTGAGGCACACACATATTTTTGATTTAAAAATACATTACGGCATTAACAAAAGAAAAACAATTTATTTGCTGACTAGCGCCATAAATGCAATCATAAAATATATATTTTTTTGGCCAACACTTTCTCTTGGCCGGAAGTGGACAGCTATAAAATGTGTGCATTAATCGAGAACCGAAACATAACTGGAACACAACAAAACAACAACAACAATAATAGGCACCATAACAATAGCAACAACAACAACAACAAATAAACGGAAACTTTAATCATAAGCAAACTCCCCCCTTTCCCCCTCCAGAGCTCAACGACTTATGCTTATCAATTGCCCAGGAAAGTATGCTACGAAAAACACACACAATTCAAGCATTGCGTGTGTGTAAGTGTGAGTAAATGTGTGGATATGCGTGCTTGTATAAGTGTGTAGATTGGCCGATAGCCTAGCCTGAATTCATAAACAATATTCTACATGAATTGTTACGCCCTCGCTTCGTCCTCGCATTCAATTGCTGAGCCCCCCTCCCCTCTCTATCTTTCTCCCTCTCACCCAAGCAACCCGCCACCTTCGTGGGCATCACCTATTACATATCCCCTCCACATCCCCCTCCCAAAAGCCCTGTGTGCCTCATTCATTCTGTTTGACTTTTATGATAAACTTATGTATGTACTTCAAGTGCCTACGGGTGGTTTGATTAATTCATTTACTTTGCCATCGTAATATCAAGCAATTGAATTTTCAATCAAGTAGATTCAAGAAATCAAGAAGCAAAATGCAAAATTCGCAGAGTAAGGCTAAATACTTGCAATTTTATGCTGAATATATATTTCAATAAAATGACAAACATCAGAGAATGAGAAAGAGAGAAGTATAACTAACGATTTCCTAAGATTAGTCTTGGCTTAGTTAAATTCTTTGTAATATACTTGTAGATAAAGTTAACAATAGAGAACCTATTGACTAGCAAAAGTAATAATCTAAACTCGAAATACGACCTTAATATAAGACCGAAGAATTATAATTCTGATGAAAAATACTTTAAACTTCACACATTAAATCAAAAATCTCAACTCTTAGAGTTTAATTTAATGGATTAATTTTTATATAAAATGTTATGAAAAAAAAAATCAGTTTTAAAATTTCAATTTACCAAGTAAAGATTGGGTTTTGCCTTTTCTCGAAATTGTTGTTACAAATATTCATCAAAAGATGCCTTAATAATTAACCATTGAATTTAAATTGTAATTCTTTTTTCATTGCTTATTCAAACGAGTCATTCGGTTTTTGAACTCACTTTACTCGTTTAAACGAGTTCATAGACCAAACTATTTTTAGTTAGTTGTGAGTCACTCAATAAACATAGAACTCTGCCACATTACATACCTTAAGTTAGAACTTGGAACAAAAACTTAGATTTTCGAATATGAATAAGAGTTCAACTTATATATGAGTTAAACTCGAATCTATTTGTATTCGTTTGCCGTACAACTTTAGACTTAATTTAGTTATTATTAATGGTTTTTATTCAAAACAAATGTTTAAATTTTGAAGAATGAACAAAGTAATTTAAAAAAAAGATCCTCTTTTAGATTGAAAGTGAGCTTCAAGGATCGTATTTACAGAATATTCTGTGCTTAATGAGGCTCTAATATCTGTCTTGAGGAGTTTACCAAGAGACGGACTGCTCTCAATAAACCCCAATCCGATATAATGAAGAAGCAAATGGACTTCTACTCAAACTAGTAAAACAAAATGAAAAAATGCCTAATAATTCAAACCATTTAAAAATCATTTACTTAACAAAATCTGACTGCAAAATCAATTTATTATAATCTTTATTTCATTCCATTGTATTTGTGTCATATTTGGTGAATTTTTTTGTGCTTTTGGTATTTTATATGAATATATATTAAATGTAATGAATAGAGTATATATGAAATACGAGACGAATATATTACATGAGCATGGAAATAAAGTGCATAAATCTTGCGGCTTTTCACAGATTTCATTTCCTGTTTTCGCTCTCTCTCTCTCTTTCACTTTGTCTCTCGTTTTCTAGACAAGTTTGTTTTGTTTTTGGGTAGGGGTAGGGGGGGTGCCCAACCTGCATGAGGAAAACATTGAAGCTTTCCAGTCTAGTCTATGTTGTAGCAGAACCGTTTGAATCTTCTTGTACCATCTCCTCCTGCCGTCTTGCCTCCTCCTCCTCCTTCAGTTTATGTAGCAGCACTAATGGCGCTTTATTATTGGCAAAGTTACTTCGAACAGCTCCATGTTCGCCCCTAAAGCATTTGGGATGCTCCACTGCTCTATTGCTCTACTCCAGCCACTGCCATTGGCACTGCTATTGCCATTGCCATTGCCTTCACCTCACGCACACGAGTGTGCCGAGAAGGAGACGGAACTTTTCTCTGCCTTCCATTGCGGGTTAGCCAATTTATATGGAAATAGATGCGCGGCACATTTTCAATGCGGATTTTACTCATACCAGCAGAAGAAAACAGAAAAAAAAAAAGAAGAACAGACAAAAACCAAACGAAAAAGGAACGCAAAATCGATTGGCCCGGAAGTTTAACGGATTTTACTTTTATTTGTAGCTTCTTCTTCTTAGTTGCTTCTTCTCTTTCTCACTCTCTGCCATTTTTGGGCTGATGTTATCCTTACAGATTTTTTTTTTGTTCTTTGCTTAAATACAGCAAAGCCAACGCAAATTCCAAACAAAGGGCTACAAATAGTCATTAAAGTGTGACCCTGGTCAATTGCTGATGTAAAGTCCCAAAAATAGAAGGCGACCAAATCTTATTCTCCTACCCATTCCCCCTTCTTTCTCTTTTCTTTTTTTTTTTTTTAAACAAAAGTGCGTACGTGCGTTGTTTTATATTGTATGTATCTATATCTATGTGTGTGTGTGTGTAGATTGGCTGATGGTACGATGGTGATTGGTGAAGAGCAGGGGGAGGGTATATTACCTATAGCCTCCATTACCGCTATTCTTCTTTCCTTTTGCCACTGATCCGTTTCCTTCTTTCGGTAATTGGTTTTCGCATGGCTAGCAAATAGCTAAGGCAGCAACTTCTACTACCATTTTCCTCCTTCTCTCCCTTTCAGTCTCCCTCTTACTCTTTCCCTCGCCTGCTTGCCGTGGCTTTTCTATTGATAAAATCAATTACACAATCATATGCCAAGCTCAGCGGCACGCCCCACGTCACCTATAAAGTCCGACTCAGTCTAGTCCCCAATTTTCCTTCTCATACGACTACCTCAACTCCAATCCCCCCACCCCAGCGCCCCCTTCTGACACTTGCCACACGACTTTCAATCAAATCAACCGCGCCAACAATTACCCATACACGAGAAGCCACGCCTCCCACATCAAAAAAAGAAATGTACACAGAAAAAAAAAGGCGACCCACGATGAGTTGATCGATCTGCCAATAAGTGCAAATTGTCATACTTTAAAATGGGTTAACCAATTTTGAACAGTGTATAGAAGGGGACTCAGCCCAGTCCCTGCATTTAAGCGTAACAAATGAAGGTTAAATTTCCATTCGCCAGGGTTGGCAATGCTCTCTACAGAAGACCTGATATTAGGAAATAAAACGATTACTTACAAAGAAAGTCTTTCAGATTCGTTTAGATGGCCAATAAGAAGAATGCATAATACTTATTTTTTGTTTGCTCTGTTTTTGCATCTTAATTCGTTTGGGCAACCCTGGCACGGACAACCACATGAACCAATAAAAAGCAAACACATTGGCTCATTTTTTGGTTCTATTCTTTTATTTTTAGCACTCACTGTGCAGTCATTCGAGCTGCTGCTGTTGCGGCCACACAAGCGGGGGAAGGCGGTAATTGGTGGGTATGGGCGGGAGATGGGGGAATGTGGGTGTGGGCGGATGAATTGCCGCATGGGGTGCGAACATTTTAAATGAATTTTACGCTTGATTTTGGTTTCAATTTCAATTTTGTGAGCTGACTTTCCTCCGCTCCGTCGCCAGGTGCATTCCCCGAGATGATGATGATGATGATGACGATTTCAATGGCTAGGAGCTCACAAAACTTGCTGCAAATAAAAGTTCCAAGTGTTTGCCAAACGGACAGACAAATTGTGCTGGTCGTGGTGGTGGTGGTGCTGGTGGTGCTGGTGGTGGATGTGGATGTGTGTTGGGAGTTGAGGCAGGTTAGTCAGGTAGTCAGTTAGTGGCAACTTTAAATTGAGTGACATTTTGCCGCAATTTACTGTGCCGCAAACTTTGTGTGTGCGTGTGTGTGTGTGTGAGTGTAAAGATCTTAGTGTTGATTCTCAACATTTTCCTTTCTCTCTTACTTTGGAACTTCATCATCAGTCTTCCTTTTTGCACGAGGGAGCCAGAGAGAAAGAGAGAGAGAGAGAGAGAGAGCAACATCCATCAAACTCTGCAATTTGTAAGGACCTTGTTGCATGTGGCAAGTGTCGCTTGTGTGCCAAAGTGGAGTGTAGAGAGAAAGAGAAAACAAAATGAGAATTGGCAAATTGATTTTGCCAAGCAATTGTTATATAAGTACTTTTCCCATATACATATATGTACATAAATGCAACATGATGCAATATCAATTACAAACACACAAATTTGTCCACGCTAGCAAAATGCTATTCATCATAATAACATGGCCAATATTATTGCTGCAGATGAATTTGTGTCAAAGCCATCTATTTACCATAATAATAACAAAAATTCTTGGCCCAAAATATATATATTTTGCATCTATTCAATAATAATAAAAATATTAATTGAAAACAATATTGATTTAGATTGTTTATATTTTAGTCATGACTCATGGCCCCTAGAGAGGAGTCCTGTAGAAGTCCTGGAGCAACTCGAGCATCTCTAAGCGTGTTACTTGGAAGTCGCTTTAAGCCAAGATGACTCACATTCAATTTTTGTAAATTTCTTATAAAAACATAATTTGAAAAAGGATCTAACGTCCTAAGCATATCCTTCTTGTATCAGCAATGAAACTTTTGTAGTTTCAACCATTTAAAGTTCCATGGTTTTTGTCTTTGAATTGGTCGATTCAAAGACTTGGCTAACTAATACATAACAAATTTCTATTGGTGCGTGGATTTTAAACACATTTGCTGCTTCATTTCGTTTGTTGAATTTTTGTATTTATTGATTGGTTTCTGTCGTTTTAGGTGCTTTGTTTTTTTTTTTATTTGTTTGTGTTGTTGTTGCTTGAAGTCATTTGGATGGGGTTGGGTTACTTTTTTTTTTTTTTTTTTTGGTTGTCCTTGACTTTTGCCTGGCGCGCACTTTACAAATACTTTTTGGCAGCCTCGTCGCCATCAACTGACCCTTTCTCATGGCTCTCCCCTCTTACCCCACCGCCTTAGTACACCTCATCCCACCTCAAACCCCAAGTGTTTGGAAATAGTTTTCTTCTTCTTTTGCACGTTTTGGCCGAGTGACTTGGCTTTGTGTGTTTATTTCGGCTTTGTTTCCGTTTAGTTGCCTTGAAAAATGTTGCACTTCTTTTGCTTTCTTTTTGTTGTAATTTTGTAATTTTTTTTTATTTCTGTTCACTTTTTTTGTTGTTGTTAGTTTGAGTTGAGAGACCATTGTCTATTTTGGAAATTTTTATGGAAGAAGCAGACACACCAACACACACACACACAAATACACATATACACATATTTTTCGCACTCCCCCGACATGAAAATGTTTGTTATTTAGCCCTTGGACAAACAGTTTGTCGCAAAAGTCATTGACGCACTTTTCTTTCTTTCTTTCTTTTTTTTTTTTGTTATAATCTGTCCTCAAGGGACAATAAGCAAATATGATGATACATTAAGATTACAGTAACAACAACTTAACTTACAACAACCAACTTAATGAGAAAAATAAATTCTAGATTTGAAGAGAACTGAAAACTGACTGAAAAATTATTTAGAGTCTATTTAAAGTTATCTTTTGGCAACTTTATGATGATAAATTCTTAAATGCTTCGAGAGAGTAAAAAATTCATTATGTATGCTTTCACAGGTGGTGTCGTTCCCTCTCACTTGCACCGTCATGAGCAAATGGCACGAAACACTTTTCGATCGAGGTTGATTTAGGTGGTGCATTCTATTTATAACTCACTGTATAACTGTTTGGTTGGCTGCTTTTACTACTGCTGCTGCTTCTGTCTTCTGGTTCCTTTATGTGTGTGTGTGTGTGTGTGTGTTTTGGTCTTTTTCCCAAAGACATATGCCAGAAAGCAAAAGTTATATATATTTTTTAAAAGCGTTTTGCTTGAATTGCCCCATCACACACACACACACACACACACACACGTATTAAATATAAATGCTTGGTTTGTGTGTGTGTGTGTGAGCGTTGGGTGTGCTTCGAATATGAAATTTGTGGCAATAGTGAGTGTAGGTAAGTAAATACATTTTTTTTATTGTAGTAAAAAAAAAACGCCTGTCCCTTTTTTAGATAGATGTATAAAAAATTTAACATAGCTAGAAAGTGAAAAGTTTTTCGGTTTTTATTATATATATGTACCTATGTATATATATTTTTTTTGCTAAAAAATTACCTCAAAAATGTATAAATATATGCACGGTATGTGTGCGTGTGTGTTTGGTGCCCTTATTATTATTTATTCCATTTAAATTTGTATTATGTTGTTTTTGTTTTTGCTTCCTCGTTTTTGCATCCTTTCGGTGTTTTGTTTATCCACTGCTAATTATTAAGCTTATTTCGTTTTGGGCACTCGTTGCTTCTCTTCATTTTGGATGTTTTTATTTATGCATGTTTTGAAACACACACACACACAGACATACCTTCCACATGGCGTATGCGTTATTTGCCCGCAAAAGTATGCTAGAAAAAAATGTATAAACGAGCACTTTCGTTTGGCTCTGTGTTTTAGCACAGCTTTCGTGTGTGTGAGTGTTCTCATTGTCGCCTAATAAATCTGCTTGCCTGTAAATAAATGGACACACAAGGTTAATATGAATCAAATGAAACAAAAAAAAAATATATTTATATATATATATATAAATTAAAGGGCATGGTTTCTACCATTAATGCTAACCATGGGAAACGAAATCAAAGCATTTAGATTATCCCTGAAAATTACATTGGCCAAGAAAACTCGATGTCAAAACTCATTTTTCATAAAACGCCAAGCACGAGAAATTGAAGAAGTAAAATCATCAGTAGCAGCCGCAATGGAGAGAGAAAAAGAAAGATAGAGATAGAGATAGAGAGAGAAAAGAGAAGAGAAAAGATAATGTTTAGGGAATGCCTAGAATCTTGCACATTCTCCTTTATTACCATTCCCAACATTCATTTTCCATCATTCCACCAAGTTCTACTTCATATTCATGAAATGACTTTTCTGCCGGTCGCATTAAAACAAATTTGCATTATCATTTGATTTTCCTCTGACGTTGTGGAAAAGTGTAAAGCAATTTAACGGGCCATGCCTAAAAGGCATACCACACACACACACTATATAATCACCATTGAGTCTCCTCTCTATCCTCCACATGAACCCACCCCCCTCTTCTTTCTTTGGGCCATCTACTGGCACATAATACAAACTCAATTAATAAAGTTTACGGCCGCAATGAGCGGAAAAGCGATGTTGATGAGGCGCATAAAAGCGTGTAACCCTTAAGCAAAAATCTACCTCAAAGGATGGCAAACCTTTTGCCACAAAATTCTCTTGACAATCGCCTTTCCCTGTGTGTGTGTGTTTGGGTGTGTGGGTGTAATTGTTCTCGCCCCGAAGGGGACCCGCTATTGAATGGTCAAGCAAACATTGATGAGGCACTCAAAAACATGAAAAAAAAACCAAACGAAACGAAACAAAAAGAAGAAAAATGTTGAGAAACACCAAAAATTATGTAAATGAGGCGAGAAAAACAATGCAAATCCTAAATAACAATAACAATTCACGGCTGATAATCTAAGCCAGGTAACAAGCCTAAGCCCCGGATTCCCGACAAGCGCTCTCCCCCCACCCCTCATTTCAGGAATGGTGTGGGTGTTGAAATGAATTGGGAGGGAGGGGGTTTCGGCCATTCCACAAGTAACCAGACTTCCGTCACGCATTCCTAGGGCAAAAACTGTAACAGAAAAAGCTCTTCCGCATGCTTCCTACCATTTTCATTTCATTTTATTTCTTTTTTTTTTTTTTTGGTTTTGTTTTGTTGTATGTTAATGAATTTATGTATTATTATTTCTCTCTGTGTTTGTGTGTTTTTTTTTTCTCTCTTGTTGTTGTTTCTCCCCTGGCAAACTCACGGGGTCTAAATTAATTTAGCCACCAAGGAGGAAACAAAAAAAATATATATATAAAGGAAGAAATGTAGAACCCAAAATGTAAGTCGTAAAAGCCAAACATGCGCCAAACAATGCGCATACGCCATGTGGGATGTTATGGAATGTCGGCAGGACGCGCATTATCGCTCGTAAGGGGATATCAGTCTAAATCAACGACATCATTTCAGGGATACATTCAACCGGAAAGAAAATCGAATTAAAAAAACAAAAAAATTAAAACGAATCCAACCAAGTCGAACAATATTTAGTTTGGCAAAGAAATAATTGAAATATTTTATGGAATTTATGATCTCTAGAAAGGTGGTCAGATTTAGCTATAAAGCCATCAAGGTTTTAATTATCAGCAGACCTTTACCATGAAAGGAAGTGAAACAAAAAGGCATCTAAAACCCAAACTAAAGACAAAGGAAGACGATGTTCCTTTTTGTTTTTTTAAGACACCAAAGAAGCTGATTATGATTAAAATATATAATTTATATTTGTTAAAATGTAGAAAATTTAATTTGACATCCCTGGTTAAATAACTCGTTCACACCAAGACGAAAAACAAAAAAATATATAACCAAAACCCCTCAAAAAAAAAAAGAAAGGAAAACTGGTTGGAAAAAAAAGAAATACGGGCAACAAAAATGTCTCCCTTTGGACGCTGCACGAACGCAAGCTAATTACAACAACAATGGCATGCCTCATGCCCGTTTCTTATCACCCCTTCACCTCTGTCTCTGCACCTCTCTTTTCTTAAAGTATGTCCCTGCATCATACAACAACAATTCGTTGGTGCCGCTGCTGCCCACCCACATCAGCTAATTATTTAAAATGCTCACAGACATTAAAAAGCACTTTCGCCTCAAATGATAATCACAAAACGCCTGCCTGCCTGACTGACTGCCTGTTGTCCTTCTACGGTGTTGTTGTTGTTGTTGTTGCTTTTGCCGCTTTTGGTGGCTTTTTTGATAATGACGCTGATTAGTCAGCGCTTACGACAACTTTGAAATGTCTTCTTGTTTTCATTTCGTTTCGGTCTCTTGTTGGGTTTTCTTTTTCCGCATTTGGAAATTGTCAACGCGTCTAAATGGGAGCTGCTTCTTATCTACGATGACACAAGTCCCAAGCTATAAGAAGGGTGTTCGTGGTCCCGGGTGGAGGTTTGGTGGTGGAGGGCGCGGTAGTATGTAGACAAGGAGTGTTTGGGGGCATAAAACTTTAAAATCGAAACATTTGGGGAATGCCATGACGCCATTGAGTTAGTTGGCCAAAACAGATGAAAGTAGTTATGCCACAATTGATAGAGATTCAAAAGTTACACAACAAAACCGAAGCTTAAATGCTCTAAAATGTCATCTGTAAAACACAGTGAACACAGATAATTAATTTCCCTCCTTATGTTATCACAAATTTTTTTATTTTTTTAAGAACATAAAGAGGAGAGGAGAGAGGTGCTTATTCGAGAGATATCTTCCCATCATAATCTGAGATAAAACTGGCTTAATAATCCATAACTATCCCTTCCATATACTAGGAGAGAGCATTGTTATATATTTCTCTTTATATCATTAGATCTTTTGCAGAAAGATTTCGCATTGAAATAGTAAGTCTATATAATTAAATATGAAAATATTTGAATATTTCTTAATCAGTATGAAAAGTTAAGCTTTAGAGCATTTTAACTTGGCTTACAAAAATTTTTTGTTGACATGGTTAATTGGCAAGGTTTTTTAACACTTGGCTGTCTGTGGATATTATAATGTTCTTTCCATGCGACTAGAGTTTATTTTGAGAGAGAGAGAGAGAGAATATTAGAAGAAAGTCAACTGAAATTGAAAGCAATTATATAATTTTCTCACCTAACTCAGAGCAAGTGCAAATATCTGTTCATTCTTCTTCATTCATAAGCACTTACTCATCAAAAAGAAATGTATGATACCCTGTAGTGCCACAATGTAGTAGAGTATATCAAAGAGAACATTGAGCAATCGTTTTGTATTGAAATTGAAATTAACATAGGATAACATTTAGTCAGTCAAAGACATTTGTTTTTTAATTTGCAAATTCAAAATTTGAATTTATTTCATTTGTCTGCAAGTCGTTTTATATATTCATGTGTGTGTGTGCTGTGCTGTGCGTGTTTGTGTGTTTACCCATAAAATTGAATTCACAATTTATCAAATTATAATTTAAAGCATTTTACTTGCAATTAGCTCACTAGAAAATGAACACAAAAACGAACAGCATCTTTGTTTGTTATTCTAAGCTAGCCTGAAATATAAGCAAATAAGCAAATGAAATGTTTGAACAATTTTTGTGTTTTTTGTTTTTTGTTTATGCCCATCAAATAAAAATAGTCTTGAGTCCATTGGTAGGCACTTCAGGGCTATACAATGTGAATATTCAGATAGATATAATATATATCATTGTCGATGTACGTTTGTATGAAAAACCTAAGAATAACAATTTTCGCCATTGAGCGTCAATCACACAAAAAATATGGCCATAAGAAATTAGAGTAATGGAAATTTTTATTTTTCTATAGCCATTTGAAATCTGCATATATACATAAGGAAAATACTATTAAAGTTGTCACTTAATATATTAACTAAATGGCCAATGAGTCGATCAGTAGAAAAAGGAAATTTCCATAGAAATCTTAGTGCAAGAAAAGATAAAATAAACTATTTGAAAGAGGGCGAGAGAAAAGAGAGAGAGAGTGAGAAAGAGATACTAGCCAACCTGTAGGTTAAGTAAACTAAATTTGTACAATTTTGTTATATGTTTGTTACCTGTAGATATTGCCCAAAAATAAGCATTAAGTCAGAGTCACATAGTTAGCTGGAGACACTCGTCATTCTAAGTAATTACATTTTTCTAAATCGTGGCAATTCTAAGCAACTTTTGGGCACGCAATAGGCCCCAATAAAGACCTACGTAAACATATACATATATATATATATATATATATATATGTGTGTGAGTATTATATATAACGTCATGCTTTAGAGACATTTCTGGTTCGCATGGTATCTAATACTCTAAAAAACACTCAACCTCAACTAAGTGAAAATGGTTTTGGTTTTTCTTCGCGTGTGTGTGTGTGTCATATGAAGTTATATAGCTAATATGGCCCAAATCGAATTAAAATCGAATTTATTGAGAGACAATTAAATTGAAAATGCATTAAAAATTAAGAGTTTTTTTTTTTGTTTTTTGGCCAAAACTTTACCATTTCAACCAAATTAACACCTCATAGCAAGGGGAACTATCTCTCACTCTCTCTCTCTCTCTCTCTCACTCACTTGTGCTGTCTAAGTGTATGTGTGTGTGTGTCCCTATACGACTCATGGTGCTGGTCGAGTCATAAAAAGCTGACGCGGCCACTGAGCAATTAACAAGCGTAGCAACAACAACAACAACAACAACGAAATGTAAATTTCTAAACTGAAACTCGGCAGCCAGGAGAGGCCACCCACCCAATCAAAACCCAAACCACTGAGCCACCAAACCACCCACCAAGTGGGCCCCAATAGAGAAATTCTTTTCTTTTTTTTACGTGTGTGAGTGTGTGTGTGTGTGTGTGTGTGTGTGAAGTTACGTCATTGAAAGACACGCAATGGGCGAAAATGTTTTATTTTATTATTATGATGTGTGTTTGTTTGTAATTCTTTTCATTCAATGAAGTTTATAGTTTTTTTCTCTTCGTTTCGTTTCTTTGCTTTTTGGTTGTGGCTGTGGTTCATTAGTTTTTTTGCCAGTTGATTCTAGGGGGAATAATGCCTAGTGGTAACCTGCTCCATGGTTGTTAACCTGCTCTGGCTTGGAGTAGCGTTACAAAAGGCTTTCCCATTGCGATTTTGTTGGTTTTTTGTTTTTGGTAGCTCTTGTAGCTTTTAACACATATACCAATGCAACTGTAACACACATACCAAGACACAGTAAAAGACACACATGCACACAGAGTAAGCATCAATGAGAGAGAGAGAGAGTGAGAGAGACACATACACACACGCACACACACTGAGAGAAAGAGAAAGAGTACAAGTTAGAGAGGAAGAGGTGAAAAGCTTTCTCTCTTTCTGGTAAAGACTGTGTGTGCTTGTAGCTAAGACCTGCATTAGTATGTGTTATATAAGTCTCTCTCTCTATTTCTGTCACTCTCTCTCTGTCTCACAGAAATTCACCACTTGGCAGCAAACCACCACAAGCAGGAGCAGCAAGATATTCACCTTTGAACAAGAGTAACAACAACATACACCATTTTGTTGATAGTCGCGTTGCGAGTTGGTTTTTCTTTACTTTTGCTTCGCTTCTTTTTTGTGCCCATTGCCTTTTGCTGTTGTTGTTTCGTGTTTTTTGGTTTTTTGGTTTTGCCTTTTCAATTTCAGTTTCAGTCGTTGATTTGACCGCCAAACAAACGCTAGGCCAAAACGCGTGTGCGCTTAAAACGAGCTACACAGTTATAGCACGAAACCCCAAAAAAAAGAAAAAGAAAAATAATAAAAAAAAATTATACCAGAAGGCACACACAGAGAGCAAGCCAAAGAGAAATAAAAGAGTTAGAGACAGCAAATAAAAATATTTAAAAATATTTTATTTAAACAAATAATAAATCCAAATATTATCAATACCAAAATATCATACAAGCACGAGAATTAGCGAAACACACAAAAAGTCAAAAACTAAAACAAACCTAAAAAAGGACGCAACAAATCGCAATTTTTTTTTAATGTTTTTTTAAAGCATTCAAATATTTTGTTGTTTTTTTTTTTGTTGGTTTTCTAAACAAAAAAAGAAAAGCCAAAAGAAAAATTTACAAAACAACCAAAAACAAAAACAGAGCCCAATAAGAGGCGAAAACTAATGCAAATAAGTGGAAAAACAAGTTAAAAACTGAAAACAAAATAAGAAATAACATAACATTAAATCGCGTGAAAAGTGTAGCATACTTCTGTGCGCAACTGTTTTGAATATTTTGAAAAAGGTTTTCAGTTTTGGTTAGACGTTGGAGCGGTACGTGGGGATAGTTGCGAGGTCTGGCAAAAACTTGACCCAAATTTACGTTTTGCATAGGTAGTTGGAAGAAAGAGAAAGAGCGACAGCGAGAGAGCGAGAGACATACAGCGAGCGAATGAGTGTGAGAGAGAGAGAGGTGTGCGGTTTGCTTGGGGGGGGGAGGAAGATTGTGCTGCGGGCTGATGTGAGACAGATAGACAGACAGGCAGGCAGACAGACGGGCAAACGGACGGACAGACGAGCAGACAGACAACGTGCAAGGATTATGTAAACACACAAATAAGTTGTTTCTTCTCTACCCTCTTCTTAGTCCTCACTTTTCCCTTTTTACCCATTTAACTGTCGTCTCATATACTTGGCTTTTGGACTTCGTCAATGGACGCAATCATCTTTCTAACACACACACACGCACATACTCACACATACAAAACACCTACAGACAAGCATCCTTGCAATCATAAATGCCTTAAAATCCCTTCAAAATCCCAGCCACATTTCGACATTTATTCCTCTTCTCTTCTGTTTATCGAGTAAGCCCTTTAAATCTGCAAATAAATTTAAATTATTTTCAATTATTTTAATAATTGACAATAAAGAAAAATTAACTATTTCCCAGAAATCATTCAGGGCAAATAATGTTTAACGAATATGCAAGAAAAAAGTGTTCTTGGAGCATTTCGATTTCGTTTAATTAGAATTCGTTGATTTAGTAGTTAATTCGTAATTTCTAAAGACTATTCCAATATCATTATCGAGTTGTAATAATCCTTTTGGTATCAATTGAATGCCTTCTGCAGCTTGTCGATTTTATTCTTGAAAAACACATATTCTTGATATACTTTCCATCTGTAATTTGTTTAATATTTTTATGTATTAGGATGTAGATGTAGTAGTAATTACAGAATAATAGTATACGAGATAAAGGTTCTTTAGATAACAGGTTGAGTTACTTTAGAACGATCTTAATAGTCGGCTTTCCTTACTTTAGTCTTACTAAAAATAGAAAGCAAGCTGCATTTTAATTAAACGTCAAGGAAAATCATCATAGATAAATGTATATTTATTTATTTGTATAATACAAAAAGAGAGTAAATTCGAAACTATAATAAATGTGAAAATCAGAGCGTCAAATGCCTTTAGGCTAAGGACTTATTCATTCTTTTATATATAGAAATATTATGAAGGTTACAAGTTGAAGGTCATTAAGGGGTTTTCATTTTAAATAATTTTAATATCTTTTGTGAAAAAGTATCTAACTTGGCAAAATAATGATTTCAATTCTGAGTCAATTTATGGTTGATAAGCAACATTTCCTCAAAATTATCAAAATAGTTTATGTTTTAGTATTTCAGAGCGCTTTAGATATTCAGATGTTTGTAAGTTTCAAAAAATGGGCCATTTTTAAAAAGTTTCATAAAATGATGTCTCCCCATCAGCAAAATAAATTAAATATTGAGGCGAATTAGAGTGAATAAAAACATTTTACAGAATTTAAGTTTTTAATTTATCGCCATATAAATGATCTACATACAGCAAATATCATTGGCGGATCTAAGGCAGTAAAATGTGGGGAACTTTGAGAAGAAAAAGAGCAACTAATTTGTTATATAGAAGATTGAATAATTTTCATATTTTTCATAGGGATTTTAAGTCAATAACCTAAAGGAATGCTATAATTCAGAATTTTGAAAGCAATATATAGAACAAATATCAATACCTATTTAATGTAGGACTAAAAATTACAAATGGAAAATGTCTGTTCCTCACTTTTTGTTCTTTATTTTTTCTCTTTACTTCTACATGCATGTCTATATTTTTTGTTGAGTAGACATTCTTCAACTAACAAAGATAGATATATGTACATACATAAATCGAAAGGAGAAAAATGTTTTGTACATTGATTTTGATATTTATTTGATAATGTGGATTTATGGAATGCAATGCAATCAAATAGAGAACTATTCAAGCTTTGTGAGTTACATATGAGAACATTGCCGTTTTATATAATCCGCATAAACAAAAACAAACCCTTCTCAATGCCATAACGAGGCTCACATTATTTGAAATGATTGCAAGTCTATTTAAAATTCATATGTATATGCACATGTGCATGAAGGATTGTATATATGTATGTTGATTATTAAGCTGCCTTTCTCGTTACTGATTTCTAAATGCTTTACATTCAGCTGGGATTTGGATTTTCTTTTTGGTTTTTTGTTTTGCTTTGGTTACCTTTTTGTATGGAATTTTCTGAGTGAAAATTAATTTACCACCGTTGGATACTCCGTTTTGCGAGTAACTCAAGTATCACATATTTACAATCCATTTAATGCGAATAACTGTCTTTCCATCAGAATGTAGGGACAGAACAGAGAGAAAACCGAAAACGAAATAGAAAACGTGTAGCATACTTGCAGGCTGAATCGTTTTTGCTTTTTTTTTGTTTTCTTTTTACGGGTGTGAAGAGGCAAGCGAAAAAAAAACAGTAAGAGATGCAGTGCAATAAAACTGCACAGAGGCAACGGTAAAAAATAAGCACAGCAACAACTGCAAATCACACACACACACACATACACATACGATTCTCGTATACAAGGACATACACATACGCATTTAGAGACAGATAAAAGAGTCGAGTTACACTTACAAGTCCCGTTATCTCTCTACCACCCTCCCTGCCTTCTCTCTTTCACCTCTTTGCCATCACAGTAACCTCTTCCCTCTCTGTCATCCTTTATCTATCTGTGTTGCTCACACTTGGCACTGCATTAGCAGCCAGCTGTGAAGGAAATAAAACGTAAAAATATTTTCGTTTTTCTTTTTTTTTTCTCTCGTTTTATTTATTTTTTCTTTCTTTTTTTTTGTCAAGTAACACACACTCACACCGACGCGAAACACATACACAGACACACCTGGTCGTGTTTAGTTAGCAAATGCCAAAAAAAATAAAACAAAAATTCACCATTTTGAGTCGAGGAAATGAAGACTTTCAGGATACCCTAACAAGCGTAAAACTCACAATTGTATTTTCAATTCTTTTGTAAGAAACTGGCGCCACCTGGCGAGTGAAGAGTCTCTCTTTAAACCATTAGAGCCATTTGAAACAATTACAACAGATCTTTTCCTTAAAATTTCTCAAAATGAACTTTGCTATTCTGTTTGAAGTAATCTGAGATTCTAAACAATGAAAAGTATTTTCAGGTGTCTATTCTATTAATCATGGGAACTCTTATGAAGTATATATTAAACAGATTCTGTTACAACAACTTAAGCTCAATTCAAATTTTAGAATTTATCTTTTAGCTCGGTGTGATTTTTTGTATATAGAAGTTACAAAATATATTTAATATATTAATTTTAGGTAGTTTTCAGAAAGTCCTAAACATCAATTTAGTTTGTATGATTTTAGAATTGTTATAAAGATTTTTGTTACAGTGATATCTAGAAATTATTCAGCATTTTGAATTGAGGCAACATTTTCCATTACAATAAACTTTGTTGTCTTTAGTTACAAGGTATTCGAACGCGAACGAAGAAAACAAAGTAAAAGCAACTGAGCTGGGATATTTCTACATGTGTGTGGGGGTTAGTGACAGTTACTTGATTGTGTGTGTGTGTGTGTGTGTGTGGGTGTATTTGCGTTTTGTAAACAAAAACAAAGACTTTTCTTTTCGTCACAGCCAAGAAATAATTATTTACAACAAACATTTTTTTACCCCAACCCTTAATTTTCTAAATGAAATAGGTTGACTTTATTGCAAATAAAACACTCGATTTCAGTTATTTTAATCCTATTGGATCGACAAAGTCACAAAGAGATAATGTAAAAGTAAATTCATTTTATTGTGGACCCACTTATATCAAAATGGATAATAATTTGCCATGTCGAAAACTGACAATATGATTGCAATTTATTGATTCAACATGCGTTGCCTAGTTAATCCTCTGTATTAACTTTAAGAAGACTAGTGAAAGTAACTACACTGCCAGCTTTCGACTCTTTAATAGATGAAATAATTTACAGTGTATAAGTAAAAACTGTTAACTTAGTCGTAGTTGATTTCTGTTCCTAGACTGTTTCTTCTTCCTAACTATGAGTCTCCCAGTATAAAAAGATTATTTATTCTGCTCTTGAGGTTCATTCATTCTTAATCTGATCAACTTAACTATGAACCAACTGGTTTTCAACCGTTCCCTCAATTTAGGTAACGTTTGTACAATTCATTGATCATAAATCATGTGTGCTTTTAGCATCATCGTCTTGTGATCTGATCTGTTTTGTCGTCACTTGACTAGAATTTTACAATCGCTTAACACCTATTTAACATTGTTTTTATGTCCTGGCAAAACAAAGCTCATGGCATTTGCAATGGGATTGCTCGTGGGCAATTCGTTTGCATTTTATAGAAAAGTTACCAGTTTGCCAACTCTGGTTACGGGCGTATAAAATAAAAGCAAGTGCAAAATTGAGTGGCGTAAATCTTTTGTCTCTTGTCCAGGTGCTTACCAGGAGTATCATGGAGCTCTGTCTTTTTTGTGGAGCAACTCTTATCCATTGGCATTGGCATTTGCTTTCCGCTTATGTTCTATGAAGTGAACTGAAGTGCTTTTGATTTTTGGTTTACAGTATTTGACATTTTTGTCTCTTATCTGTATATGTATGTGTGGACATACATACGTACAAATATGTATGTATGCATACATATATTGTTGGCCTGTTGTTGTAATATATGCATACTTAGTTGTTGCTGTATGTGACTGAAATTAACAGCATTTATTTCATTGCATTTTTATGCGGCGCATTGCGGGTGACATTGTTGTCCTCAATGTGAGTGGGTGGTTGTGTGTGTGTGTGTGTGTGTATGGGTGCTCGGTCCATATGCATGTCCATGCCTTCCTCTTCTCCTTCAGTTTGTTGTGCTTCTTCTCTGCCTCCTTATTATCACCATCATCATCCTTCTCCTGTGTGGCTTGTGCCCAGGCAAAACAATGGCAACTTATTTTTATGCTCTTCGCGTCAACCGCAGAAGGCGGCCCCCTTCCCCTCATTTTCCACACTTTTATCTACAAACCGCCCAGTGGCCCATCACTCTTCATGCACAGGGTTAAGTTTTTTATGCGCTTTTGTTTGCAGCTTGTCTTCTATCACATCCCACGCTCGACCCTTTTTTATAGTGTGTGTGTATGAGTGTATCTGTGTGTGTGTGTGTATTACTCTTCTACTTGTAGTTCTTTTTCCTTTCGTTGGTTTTTTTTTTTTTTGTATTTTTCCCTTTCTGTTGTTGCTGGCAACTGTCATGAAAAGTTCGAGTCGAGAGTTGACCTGAAAAGTGGCGCTCTGTGTGTATTTTTATGCCTTCGTTTGTTGCTTCATCATCATGATAGGCATCATCATCATCATCGTCATCTAGGTCCTGTAGCAAGTCGTTCTTGGTTGGTTGTTGTCTAGGCAAAATCACTAATTGAACTGCAAGATAGTGGCCACGCCCACTAACCAACATAGACTCACACAATTTGTTATGAAGTGGACTTGGGTCTCTAGATATGTAGATGTAAATGTATATATGTATGATTGATGGGTAGGTTCCCTTTTGGGAGACAAAAAAGAAAAAATATGGAATATGAAAGAAATCCTATAATGAAGAAATGACAGTTGAAAGTTGTAAAGTTGTCAACTTATGATGATGAAAAAGGGGCATTTTCGTCGCTTTCATCGACAAGTTTGTTTTTGTTTTCTCTCGTTAGATCGAAACTTGTTTGCCTGTTAGTTTGAGGGACAATCGAATAGACTTAACAACTTGTCAATCGAGGTAATGGGATTGTGTAAAATAGTGTCTAGTTTTCTCTAGTCTACAAAACAAAACAAAATGGAAAGAATGTCTTATTCGTTACTCGTTGCCTGCGCACCTGACTCGTTATAGCGTTGCCAGACTCGTCGAACTCATAACTCCACGCGTCATCCAATCAATCTACTTACATTTAATAATGACAAATGCATTTTGTGAACTTTTGTGCATTTAATTTTTTATTTTCGGTTATTCCTTCTATCCTTTGTCTTCGTGTTATTCGTATTTATTTTTGGCTCTTCTCTGTCTATCTCTTTCTCTTTCCCCCCCAAATGCCCCCCTTAACGCACAAATAAAAAGGAAAAATTATAAAGCATATTAAAATACTTATGGAAAAGTTTTGAATACAAAAATATATAAACGAACGAGAGGAACTTACCGTGCAACAACGACAACAGCAGCAGCAAAAACTTTGGCACTTAAAAGCAATAGCAGTCAAGTGTAGGTAAAAGGAGCCCAAGGAGGATAACAACAACAACAACAACAACAACAGCACACAGCAACAACAACAACACACAGCAGCAACAACATGGGAAAAAAGAGCTCGAAATTGAAACAGGATACCATCGATCGTTTAACAACTGACACATATTGTGAGTAAATCGAAATAGAATGAACAAATTTTGTATGGCAAAAGCTTGTAATTATTTGATTGCCTATTTATTTCGTATTTTCATTCATATACAATCAATCAAAATGAAACATTTAAGCAACAGAAGCGTTAAATGGTTGAATGGGGCGGCCCGTGTGATGTGTGTGTGTGTGTGTGTGTGTGTTTGTATGCATTATATTCAATTGCCCAAAAAGTTATTCATCAGAAAGTTATTTCATGAGCTTGCCAATCAATGAATGGAAAATATTTATAGGGCATAGAGCATATCATAAAGTTAAGTTACCTAAGAGAAGCTAATTCCAAATTTTTAAAAGCCTCTTGCCATTAATTTCTACCCGAAAACATTTCTTTTGCTTCTTGCCAAGGGGAAACAGGTGTTGTTAACAGGAAAATGTATATTTTATTCAGTCATAAGTTGTAAAATTTCTATTTATGAAATGTAATTCTTTATAGGACTTCTTGTTCTATTTCAATTTCTTTATCTAATCTTAAAAGTAACATTGACACTAAAGCTCTGTTTTGCTTTTTATTTGGTTCTTTCAACTATATAGAATCAATCGCTGGAGAATACACCAACAAAAGACTATATAATAAAGTTTGCTCGAGCAACATCGACCACTTTCAGCTTTAACCAACAATATTTGGCCAAAGTTTAAGCCAATCATTGTCAATACTTAACAAAGTCGCAACAAAGTGTAAAAAAATGAAAACTTTGCTTTAACCCAAAGTTGACTTTGTTCGACTTGTTGGCCAACTTAAGGCATAGACTTGGCTTCTAGCCCGTCAGTTTGTTGCTCATCTATCGAAGGCACAATCATGAGAGCCCTCCGTCTGACATCTTGACTAAAAATAACAATAAGGGATGGGCCCATTCATTATCAATATTCTGTATTGAAGAAGGCACTTCAAGTTCAAGACCCAATGCCAATCGAGATCATATTTCTGCTTCTTGCTCAAAAATTATAACCAAAATCCATGCAGCATCTTTGAATCCCCAATTAAAGCTGATGCAAATCAATTTGAAGAGCTTATACTAGATGTTCCCTAATTGGTTTAGTTAAAGGTTTGTTTTTTGTGTTTTTTCTGCATTTTAATTAAGCAAAGTTAGTTGTTTTAGTTTAGAGCTTCGCTTAGACAACACCTTACACACATATATAGAAATTATCAGCTAATGCTCGAATGAACAAAACAAAAAAAAATTATACGGTGTAAACACGGGCTCTTAGACTTATTTTGCACTTCTTTTCAATGTTTATCTCATTCTTTATTTATGTTATTTTCTTTCTGGTTGGGCTTTTAAAAAATGCAAGTCACAAACTTTTCAGAGCCCCGAAACTTTGTGACTAATTGCTTTTTTTTACTCTTTCTCTCTCTCGCTTGCTCTTGGTCGGTGTTTTTGTCTTTGGCTTGCCCTTCTGGGCAAGTATTTCTTCTTCTTGGCCTTTTTGCGGTCCGCATCAAGGAAGGGTAGGGGCTAAATAATTACCACTGGGCCACCTGGGATAATGGCTGGTCGAGCCATACGACTTTCAGCTGGATGGGGTTCGAATGGGAGTGGCCTAGTGGGTGGTGAAGGGATCGGGGGATTGGCATTCTAAAGTGTTGACAGATTGCTGCCAAGTTTTCACCTTGCCCAGGCATCAAGTGTAATTTATCTTCAAAATTCATTTCACTAAAAAGGCTTCATCAACTGTAAATAATCCCCTTTTTGTTTTTGTGCCCCCGTTTTGCAATCTGCTGCAACTTGGCAAAACAGACGTAAAGACAAAAAAAAAAAAAAGAATTTGCCAGTTTCCTTTGCTTCTTCTTTGAAGAGGAAAAAAGAAAACAGAAGGAAGAAAAGAAAAAAAAACTGTAGCAAAAATTGTCTGGCAAAGCAAAGCAAAAGTAAATCGTAACCGAATCAATATTTATTCATTCGGTTCATCAATTGGATAAACAAAACACTATATAAATAAATAAATAAATAGCTAGAAATTTGATTAGTTTCTTGGCCAAGAAATCCCTGTCTCCGTCTCTGTCTCTCTAACCCCAACGACTTCAGGCTATCTTTAGCAAACGAAAAACAATAAAATGTCAATCCTCCATGGATATAAATTAGGGTCAAGGCAATTTTATTGTGAAAGGCCTGGGTTCCGGGTGTAGGCCCACAGGTGCTTGCTTTTATCATCGTTGGCCACATCGGTGGGCCACCTCTTGCCACCTTTGGCTGTTTCTTTAGCCAAAATGTTATTAGCAGGATTTAATTGATTTCACAAATTGCCTTAAAGCCAAGAAATATTCATTTAAAACAAAATCAAATTTGATTAGAGTTTGTCCTAAAAGGGTAACCGCAGCAAAGTGGTTGAAACCAAATCTCAAACCGATTAGCAAAACAAATCAAGACCAGAGGACAAAGGAAATCCAAAATGGAAACCATTTGATGACTGAGAAGTTTTCACTAAAATAACTATTTCCAAGCCAATAATGACTTTTATTATTTGAATAGTCAATCTGTAGACAATCCCTAGTCTTAATTCAGCTGCAATTCAAAAGAGAATCCTAAGGACTACAGCAGAACTCGATCCGAACCAAATCGAAGAAAAAACTGTATTTAACAGGTCAGAAATGAATTACCAAAGTAAAAATTCAAACATGAACTTTTTATTTCTTGTATATCAAAGAAATTCTCAAGTTATTAAACATTTTTTGCCATTTGTTGAAGATTCTTGTTAACTTTTGTGAGGAATTTTGTTACGAGTGTGCAAAAGGCTTTTAGTTTAATTGGTAATTGAACAAAGAGACCACTTGAGCTTGACTCTTATTCCGTGTGTGTGTTCTATGGAAATAACAATTCTTAGAATCCCTTTTTATCTCATAAAGTATGCAACATTTAATAGCTGAGCCAAAAACTGCTTTAGTGTTAGTTTTGACTGACTAAAAATAAAGTAGAAATTTTCTACATAGGAAATATTCTTGTTTTCTTTTCCCCAAATGAAATGGAAATAAATGAAATGCAAAATTAATCAATGATCATTTGAATATTTTTTTAATTGATGAAAGAACATCACTAAATACATACGTTTCGATCCAATTCAAATTCGAAATTCAATTCAATGCGTTTCAGATGAGCTCAATTCTCAATACTCAATTCGCATTGCAATGCGCAGACAAAATGCAATTAAAAGCGCGTTGTAAACATGCATATTGATTGCAACGATTAAGCAAATATTTCATGTACCCATGGCTATTCTCATGGCGATGTATACACACACACAGTTGTATATATCTATATAGTATTTATGTATACATATATATAAATACATACAGCGAATGAGAAGGAAAAGTCATGTTGGGTTCGGTTGGTTCTCTGTATTAAAAATGCAGCTCCAGTTCCATATGGGACCCAGCAGCGGTTCCAATGGCATGCCAATGACAATTGCCGTTGAATTCTCGTTGCGGCTGTGGGACAAAAGTGCAGAGAAAGAAAACAAAAAACGTACAGAGAAAAAATGTACCGAGATGTCACATCCAAGAGAGGGTGGCGGCTTTAGTGTACAGGTTGATGATGCCAGCCTTGACTATATAAACGGATAAGGGATACATTTACACATTCGCATACGGTCAAAAGTCCCTTGAATCACATGAAAATGTGAGTGTCGATGGAAAACCTACTAAAGCCCAAAAACATGGCCAAAGACAGTCAATGAAGTCAACATGGACTTGGCTGATCAAGGACATATTCGAATTTAATATTGGCCTATCATCGGTCTATTACTTCTTGGTTAAACTCTTAGAAGAGGTAGTAGAAATTTAAAGTTCTTTAAACCTTTTTAAAAAATGTATTTTCCATTTGGGAGTTTATGTTAATTGTAAGATAGATACTTTGAAACGATTAAACTAAAGCTTTTTCGATTTAACCTATATAAATTTAGTTCGTTGTCTAGTAGTGTCTGGACCACGCCCTTTGGCAATAATAATAAAAACAAGAAGAGCAACATTTTAGTTGAATTTCGCCTTTCCATGCATAACAATTTTTGTTCTTCATATACATGGACAACAAAATAAATTTTCTTCCATTTTGGTCATCGTCATCGCCACGGACGTCGGGTCGGGATGGGACTAAACAGACCTGGACTGGGTCCGGCCTGGGCCTAATGGCCATTTACAGAACGTTTAAGCAGAGTGGATACAGAGAGTGAGTGTGAGAGTGGGGGATCCCAAGGCGATCCGTGTGAATGGCGCACATGTTGGTGGTTATGATGATGGGGCTGTTCAGCTAAAGGCAGAGGGACGTTAGTCGGTGCACAGCGTAGAACGGACATCGGACAGTGGACTGTCGAAAGCGGACAGCGGAGGTTCTATGTATGTATGGTCGACCAACAAGACATAAATTCACGCAAAATTACACACATTGGAATTGCTTTTAAGGCATTGGGCATTTCGGCCTACTGGGACTTAAAAATGGTCTATTGACTCTATGGGGAAATCACTCCCACAAATACACTAAAAGAAAATGATAGCCAACGAGATGTGTAAGAAAATAAAGTCGAATATGCAATTTTTACTCATACAATTCCTTGAACTGAATCATAGACAATCAACTAAAATTTATCTTAATGACTTTCTATTATGATGTCAAAAATGATTAAAAACAAACCCAATTAAAGGAAAAAGACATTATAAATTAAATGAGATACTAAATGACATGACATATCGATAGAGAAATAATTTGCAAATATATCTTTAAGCTATGAAAATATATATTAAGAGAAATTTAAGGAATTTGTTTTCTTTCAGTGGATGCATATTGCTTTTAATTTTTTGTATTATTCTCTTGGTGAAGATTTCCTATCATATTTCATGTTGCTGTCATTGTTCCTTTTTTTGTTCTTTGTTTGCTATTATCATTTTTCATTTTGATTTGCTGGCTGCTGCTTAAACAACGAGAGAAAACGAAAACGAAAAAGAAAAAACAGAAATCCATAAAAGTATTTGCATTTTAATTAGCTCAGTCACCTAACTAACTGAGCCTAACCCATAGACAATCCACTCATTCGCTCTTATCAAGTTATTTAGCTCTTATTCCTGGCACAATAGCCCCATCTCGTCTCCCCTCTCTAGCCACTGTCTCTGTTCCATGTCTCGTGTGTCCCTATTCACCCCCCTATTGTTACCCCTGCCCAATGTCGTCCTCAAGCCCGAACCAATCGTATGTCAATTGAATGAAGTCAACAATTGCTAAAGCCGGCACAGAATTGATGGGTAATCGATAGCCCTGACTAACGGACAGAAGGACAGATCCAAGACCCCCCTCAACCACTTGCCCACATACAGTACAATCCCTCCTCGTCCCCAACCACTTGTATGTGCCGTTGTATTATTGACGTGTGGCATGTAAAAATATAACGGCATTTACGAAGAACCAATGCGAATGGGTAGATGGATGGATGGATGGATGGATGGTTGGATGGCTGGAGGCATAAATAGATGGGGCTGGGTTTTGGTTATGGGGCTGTGACATTGGAGTTGGGTTTGCGATGTAAATAATGCGCATATTGCTTATACGACTTGTTGCCATTTCGATTCATGTTTGCGTGTCCCTCTGCATCTGCCTCGGCGTGGCATTGAGTGAGTGTGTGTGTGCGTCAATGGATGTTGCCAAACCAGGATGTCTGTTGCATTCTTGCATTACTCTCTCTCTCTCTCTTTCCCTTTCTCTCTCTCGTTCTCTTGAATATAAAAGAAATCAAGAAGAAATCTGGCAATTTTTATGACATTTTGAAACCGTATTTTGATTTGCCAAAAATATTAGTTTAGGTAACATTTTGTGTGGGACTTAAAAGGTCTCCCTTGAAGTGGATTTGATTCTGGAATAGATCATTTTATATTAATTTATTTTTATTTATTTATTTATACGATATAAATAATACAAGGTAGTTCACTTATTTTATTAATCTAAATACATAAATCTATTCATGCCTTTGTCCTCCGATCTAGTCTAACCTGAGTTTAGTTTATTTTAACAATTATGCCGGGACACTAGAGCAGAATAATAATAGTCTGTATTAGGTCTTGTGTTCCTGGAAGATTTGGGGGGACCAGGATTCTACAATTGGATTTGCTTGATATTTTCTTGTGAGCCATCAAATATTTTGTAGTTTTCTCAAGATTGATTTTGGTCCTGCGAGGTTTAAATGAGAATGCAGGATATCTTTAACTATCTTCTGGTCTTCTGATGGTTTGTGACATAGCAAAATCTTTTTTTCTTTTTGGAGCATAAATTCCAGATACATTTAGTCTTTTATTTACCTTGTGTATTTTTGAAAATACATTTCATTGAAAATATTTTGCCCTGTGAATGCAGTTGTTACTCTTTTACAGTTAATTTTTGTTTGTTCTTTTCAGTAAATTTGTTTTGCTTTTGTCAGTAAATTGATTGTGCTTCTATTTAACTTTTGGTAAATACATTTACCTAGCTTAAATTCTTTTAAAATGGTCATAAAAATTGCATATTTTATTTCATGCGAATCAATTTGTTTTAATTTGAATTCAAGTTTGGTTTGTTACGTTTTGCCGTGTGTGTGTATGTGTGTGTGTTTTGTTTTTTATTTGCAATATTTTCATTCATTTTTAAAGTGAATTCTTTTTGGCACTGATTAAATTTGCATACATATTATATTTGGTCATATAAAGTAAATTGAATAATGTGCATAATATAAATGCAATTTTCATGACAATTGAATTTCGATTTAAATAATTGTTGGTTAACAAAAAATATGTATAAATATATATATATTTACTATATTTTGTGTATATATTTCTTATATATCGTTGCAGTTACAGAGAAAGAAATACGTCAATGGTGAGTTGAGCGAAATACCAATAAAAAAGAAGTAGAGTAAGTAATTATCTAATTTGGCGATTTCGTTGAACAGGCACAAAGGATTTCTTAAAGACTGTCCTAATGGATTACTCACAGAACAAGTACGTATATACATACTATAAACAGATATATGTATAGATTTGATTATGATCCATATAAATCATGGTGAACATATTGCTTAATTCCATCTAAATGCAAAGCGCGTCCTTGCCAATTCATTCAAGTCAAACAGTTAATTAAGTTAATTTTCTCAATATATGAACACTAATTTCAACATGCACGTCCTGAGCTCCCTTCCCCCCCTCCCAGGCCATACCCTCTCCCCACTGCTCAGCTCTTCATGCCTTTTGCTCATTTCCAGCCGGAGGTCCTTCAATATAAATGGGGCGCCATTTCCCCTTTCTACTTCTACCAATACAACTACAACGACAAACACAACAAACGATGCCGACGACGGCTGCTAATGACATTGTTGTTGTCGTCTACTGTTGATAATGAAATTTATTAATGCCTGCGAATTATTCAACACACACGCACACATACATCAGCAAATATACATATATATACATAAATGTATATAAATGCATATTTCACTTGCCACGCCCCATAATCTTTTTGTTTAAGCACATTGTCTACAATATATATTTATCTATTTTCCGTTTATCTTTTTTTAAGGGCTTCATAAAAATCTACAAACAATTCTTTCCCCAAGGTGATCCCAGTAAATTTGCTTCACTGGTTTTTCGTGTCTTCGATGAGAATAACGTAAGTATCTGTCGATCTACTTAATTAATGGCCTTCCTCATTCACTTACACAAACATTACGTATACGCCATGTGATCCGAATTGCAAAGATAAGTGAAACGTTTCATACTTCATGAATGTTGGCTAACTATGAATCAGTTAACCATAAACTTAATATTCAAAGTCAATATAACCAAAGGTGGCGATAATAATATATTTAGCTTTTGGGTCGATCTCTATCGATCTAAAAATTTCTTATTTCTATCGATTTCTCCTGTAAAAGGGCCATAACTATTTCTCGCTGGGCACTTGCCTTCTGTTTTTCTGTGCTTGCTTCTGGCCATTTGGGAAGCCAGGTTGAATAAGCGATTCTATGCGGCTGTCGCATTTTAGGATTAATAAAATTGAAACTGTTGGCCAAGAACTCTCTTTCAATTTACTTTATTGAGATGCAGATAAACGAACAAAACGAACAGACAAACAAATAAACAAACCACTAAAAATGAACTGATTTAAGCAGGTTAATGCCTCACAAACGTCATTGGAGAGTTATTATTATGTCGCCCCAGTTCACCCAAACCCAAATCCCCCACCATCCACACCACCACCCTCATCCCCACACACACCCAGATACACATACACATACTTAAACCTCAAGCCAGCTAGCCAAAGGGGCCGCCTCTCTTTTCCTTTCTCTTGGGTATCATAAATTTTTGTTCATTTTTATTATTTATGACTGGCGGTGGCTTCTTCGGTTGGTGGCGCCCAGTCAAAACTGTCAACTGTCTACCGTCTGCACTGATTTTGTTCTCCTCTTTCTTCTCTCTCCTTTCTCTTCCTTTTGTCTCGTTCTATGTGTGTGTGTGTGTGCGATTTGTTTCTTTTTCACCCTTAGGACGGCTCAATTGAGTTTGAAGAGTTTATACGAGCCTTATCCGTCACATCGAAGGGAAATTTGGATGAGAAACTGCAGTGTAAGTATTTAATTTAATTATACTAATAGAACTCGTTAACAGCTTTAACAGCACACAGTAAAAATAGATTCAATACCAATTCGAATATTTCAAACGAGAAGAGAAGTTTGCGATAGTTTCATTAGATGGTCAAATCGAAAAGTTTGAAAAATTATTATGAACCTGTAAATGGGATTGCGTTGGAACTAATTATATACGAAACGCGGAGAAATCCTTCTGAATCAATCTATTTAATTATTTAATTTTATAAATGTTTTCGTATATCTCCATGTATTATTAGAATGTAATACATTCGATTGAATTAATGAGAAGTTTAATTCTTTTTTGGTTTTTTATTGACAGGGGCTTTCCGTTTATATGATGTAGACAATGATGGTTATATAACACGCGAGGAGATGTATAATATAGTTGATGCCATCTATCAGATGGTGGTAAGTTATTACATTTTAATCCCCCACCACCACCCCCACCCAAAAAAAAACCACCTTGTGTTTCTTGAGTCTCTTTTCTCTGAATACAGAGAGAAATTAACTTTAATATTTTGCATCAAACAAAACAGGGTCAGCAACCGCAATCGGAGGACGAGAATACGCCGCAAAAGCGTGTGGATAAGATTTTCGATCAAATGGATAAGAATCATGATGGCAAATTAACATTAGAAGAATTTCGTGAGGGTAGTAAAGCTGATCCACGTATAGTTCAGGCGTTAAGTTTAGGTGGTGGTTAAAACGAATACAACAACAAGAACAACAACCGAAATGAAAAGTAATAAAACATGATAAGAATATACCAATTACAAATACCGAGAAATAATACCAGCAACAAAAACTACAACAACAACAAAAATATACGAAATATAATGAAAAAACTGAAATGAAATAAGAAAAAGTAAAACAATTTGCGAAAAATATATACATATATATATTATATTATAAAACTCTACGAAAAGCGCGTTCCAAAAATATTCAACAAAAAAAACGAAAAAATATTCTACAAATCTCCTCATTTTTTTTCCTTCTACTACCCTCGCCCTCCTTACGGCCCGCCCTTTCTTTCAACTTGAATGCAATCAACCCGAAAAAAAAAACAAAAGAGAAAAACCTAAAAACGAAACAAAACCAAAAAGATTAACAAAATTTTTTTCTTTTTTGTATTTTTCGCGCATCGATGATAATAATTTTTTGATATAAACCAAGAAACAAAAAAAAAAAAAGGAAGAAAAACATAAAAAAAAGGAATAAAACATTTTTTTTTCGAGGCATACACCAATTATTAATATTAAAAAATTAAATTACGAAACTTACAAAAAAAAAAAAAAAACAAAAGAAAAATCTGTTTAACGAACGAAGCCTTCGAAATATTTATAAAAATTAATATAAATTAATTATTGATAATTAACAAAAAAAAGAAGCAAAAAGTCAAGTTTACACTTAAGCTAATTGTTGATATACAAAGCGGATGAGAGGGGAGGAAAACAAGAAGGATAGAGGCGAATCCCAGATAAAGAAGATGAAGAATTAACATAAATTATATTATACACATAAACGATATATGTAGAGTATATATACATATACACATGTACACTGATGTATATGTATGTGCGACATGATTCTGATAGCGGCAGGCAGTAAAACGTCATTAATTAATCGATTAATCAACAGGCCTATAAATCAATGACATAAGCAAAAGCTGCGAATAACTTTACACACACACACACCCATACACCCATACACCCACACGCAACCACACACATACTCACATACAGTAACCTTACTTATGTATACATAGATGAAATTGTCAGGGGATCGACATATGATATACCCCATTCGTAGCTACCTGATTTAGAATCAGGTGTGTAAGCAGATCTAACTCTCTTATCTCTATGCAGCACCAAACGATTTCACCGTTCTAGCTAATTGAGGCAAAAAAAAAACATTTTCAACACACATTAATCGATAACCAGAACGATTCATTGAAGTTATTGCCTTAGCTAGAGTTAAATATCGATGGGAAATTTCAAAAGTTTTTTCAATCAAATGTAATTTTAATTTCCTGGTTCAAATTTCGCGAAAAAAAAAACAGCAGCAACCAGCAACAGTCAGAGAAGAGCTAACATAAAATTTGTAATATTCAATCAACATGTTGCCTTAGCTAATCGAAGATTGTCGATAACTAAATGGAAAGCAAATATTCATTCAATTTGTTGCCTTAGCTAGCTCAATATCAATAGAAATTTCAAAGTTACTTATAATAATTAAATAAATACATACATATGTATGTAAATGTATGTATATTGAAGCTACTTTAAGGATGTCACATAAGGTAATCGAAATTGCTTTCTAAATTTTTGCAATGAGCCGTTTATGGGCTTATTATTCGCTCATTTTCGAAAACTTTTGCGCTAGAAAGTTCAAGGACTAATTGAAGAGTGTCCAGTAACTTTCTTTCCACATTTACACAAACACATATAAACACACACACACACAGAGAGACTCCAGGGTAGCCAAGTTTTGCTTATAAAAACAATTTGAAAAAAAAACACCATTGCATACCCAAAAGGCGCAAACAATATTTGTACAAATTTTTTAATTATTGTTTTTAGTGTGGTTTTTGATTACATATATTTTTTTGTTTTTGATTGTTTTGGTTTTCATTTTTGAAAAATTTTAGAAAAATGTTTAAATTTTGTACGCAAAGAAACGAAAATTTGACAATAGCCGCCAGTTAAAAGCAAAACTTAACTTAGCTAAAAAATTTACATATACATATATTATTAACAACAAAAAAAGTAAATAAGAATAATAATAATAATGATAATAAAAACAACAACCAAAAAAAAAAAAAAAATTAAAATAAAATATAATGAAACAAAAACAAAGCCAATAAACAAAGCACATTTTAAAACAAAAACAATTAAAAAATCAAAACAAACCGAAAAAAAACAAAATATTAAAATTAAACCAAAAGACAACCAAAAACAACAACAAAAACAACAACAACAGAACAAACAATAAAAGGGCAAAGCTGTTGAAATACTTTAGCTAAGCAAGCGAACATCATAGCTACAATTGGTATTACTTATATGTATATACAAAGTAATACTTCTATATATATTTATGTACATATATGTATGTAGGTACATATATGTGTGTCTTTCTCCCTCTCTCTCTCTCTATCTCTCTTTCCCTTTATCTCTTTGTATATGCATTATTATGTATAATTAACAATAAGAGCCAGCTACAACAACAACAACAACAACAACTACAACTACAACAGCAACAGTAACAGTAAAAACAACAATAGCAACTACAGTTACAACTACAACAAGCAAAAAAAAAAAAAAGAAAAACCAAAAAACAAAAACGAAAATATCTATATATCTATATATATATGATCCATCATACGATTTAATTTCTATTCTATATGCGGTTCAGCTTTATTATTGCATTGATTTATTATCTATAACTATCTATCTTTATAAAATGAGTATATACAACTAACTATGTTCATTACACGCACACTCACAGACACACACACACACACACACATACACATAAACACATTTTGCCTACAAAACATATAAACATTTAGCTATAATTAGCCAAAAAATAAACATGGCTTAAACAACAATAACAAAAAAAAAAAAAACCAAATACCTACATACATAATTAAATGCCAACTAACAAAATATTGAGAAACACTTTCCTTTCACTATTTCTATTTCTTCTACTACTACTTCTTCTTCTTCCCACTACTTCTTTCAATTTTTCAATATTATATTGCATTTTTTATTTTGCTTGCCTTGAAGAAAAAAGAAACAAGAATATTTTCATCACATTAATCAGAGGCCTTCTTGAATATTTCAAAGCACATCTAAAATAACTAAAAATCAAAAAAAAAAAAAAAAAAAAAAATACAACTACGGGGATCGGAAGTAGTCAATAAAGCTGGTATCTGAATTCTTTATGCCATATTTGTGTCATGCTTTCTTGATTTTCATAGATAAGAATAGCCTTTTGAATTCCAAAGATTTATTCGAGAAAATGAATGCAGGTTAGTCAAGCGTTTTCAGAAACAAGAATCTTTTTATATTGCATTTTTTCAAAATGATCAGTAAACAGATTATTAGAAGACGGAATTTTGAATTTTCAATGCTACTTAATATATTGCCAATCAATTAACTTTAATATTTCAAAATGCTTGCCATATGCTGATAAGAGTTTTCTTAGACTTTATTTGATATGTACCTGGCATATTTGATATTAACCATTTCTATATGCTGATCGTCCATATAAATATCAGAATCAGTTTTGTCTTTTTGATTTGCCGATCCCTGTTTAAAAAATTAAACAATTGGATTTAATCAATAACTTGAACAAATTTAGTTAAATTTGTTTAACTTTTCTTTTCATTTTTCTTTACTTTTTTCATGCACGATAAAACCACTTACGGAACTAGCCCAGTACACAGTACAATAAAATATAATATCCATGTGTGAAACTTGGGAAATCAACATGCAAATATATCTGCAGATATTTCTGATCCAACTATATAGTGTATAAGATATTCATCGTATTCAAATAACTTGGAAGTGCTTACCTTTCTTTGATTTTTATATGAGATTTCAGATTTATAGATTGTTGAATGACTTTAAGTTTCCAATTAAAAGGAATTTGAAAGTATCTAAAGTCAGTAACTTTTAAACCTAAACGCACAAGTGTTGTTGTGTGATTAAATTTAATAGGTATTTTAGTATTTTTTCGCTTGTATCGGATAATTATTATTTTTAGCCACATTTGAAACTGTGTACTGGGCTGCTAACTAAGAGAAATCAATTAATCATAATTCTAAATGGCATAACATAAATCTACTAACTAAACTGAAGTACTATAAATAAAAAAAAAATTAATGAAAATACTTCTACTTCTATATATATATATACATATACATATATATATAAAGTAAGCACTACAATCTTAAATACTAAAACAAAAAAAAAATAAATGAATATGAAACGAAAAATGAACGCTTCTAAAAACCTCACTGAAATTCTTCAACAAAAAACAAAAAAAAAAAACATATAATATAACATAAAGAATACTACACTCGAGTATATATAGTATGTATATATATATATATGTATGTATATACACAACAAATATATATATATATATATATATATAATAAAAATAAATTTAATCAATAATTAAATAATTCGAAAGTGATATAGCTGACAAAACAAATATGTCTGTAGTCTAGTAGTTAAACAAGCAAATGAAATAAAAATAACAAAAATTAATACAAACACAAAAACAAAAAACACTACAAAAAAAAAAAAAAAACAAAAACAAAATATGTATATACAAAATATTATATGATGAGAGAACAAAAAAAAAACATAAATAAATTTTGACCTTTTTTTTAAAGTTGTAATAAAACACAAAGCGAATCACGCACATACACAAAAATACACTCAACCTAAAGCACAACTCTAAACACACACACTCACACACATACACATATATTTATATGTATATGAACTAAAAAATAAGTTTATAAACACCAAAATATAACGGGTCTTAAGTAAAGAAATAAGTTTTTTGTTTCACAATACATTTTCTGTTGGTAATTTTTTTGATAACGATTCTTACTTATATAGGTACATATACATTTTTTTGGTATTCTTTTTATTTTTAATACATATATTGCCAAGTCATAAATAATAAAGTAAAAAGTCAATTGTAAACAAGACAAGGAGAAACCAAACGAAAGTGTAAAATGAAACAAATAAATTGCATGAGAAATGAATATGGCCACGATATTCACACCCCCTTCTTCCCCCATCCACTCATCCAAACACCGCGGGAGGGGGTATGGAAAATCAACACTAAACACACACAAAATGTCAAGTTAAACGTTTCACAAGCAATATTTTACATACTTATATATAAATATATAAAAAAAAAAACAACAAAAACCAAAACTTATATACACAAAAAAAAAAAAACAAACAAAAAATAATATTAAAATTCTAATAAAATATTTCAACATTAAGAAAATAAAAAAAAAATTATCACAAACACAACCATGCCACATACACACACACACACATACAGATATTTTCAGTGATATTTCATTAGAGAGAACAAAAAATTTGGAATCTAATTTCTTTGCTAAAACATATAACAAAAACTATTGAAAACATAAATAATTAAATACTACCAAAACAAAAAAAAAAAAAACAACAAAATATTTTTGCTTTAAATATTTAAATCTTTTTATTTTTTTCGGCTTTTTTGTGGCTTTTCCTTTTATTTTTTTCGAATTATCAGAATGACAATTTACTTAGATATCGAGGAAACACAAAAAAAAATATCTCTATAATGAAAATGGAAAAACTAAACTAAATTATTTTAACGAAAAGGAATATTTATGTCATATTTGTTTTTTTTTTTTTTGTCTAATTTTAATAAATACTTTAATAAAAACTGAAAGAGGGAAAAAATTAAAAACAAAATTTATCTTGTTACTGTCAAAGAAAAAGAAAAAAAAGAAAACAAAACAAAAATGAAACCAATTGAGAAACCAAAATCAACAATGAACAAAATATAACTTACTTCAAATAAAATAATTTTAAACAGCGAAATGAATTGAAATTTGTATGAATTGATTGATTGATTGATTGCACATATTTATTTAATCGATTGACTCTGCGTTATCGATATTTCAGGCAATATTGAGCTATCATTGATTAGAGTAACTTAGGAGGCCATTTTAGAGTAAGTATCTTGGACACAAAGTGTCATATACTTCACTGTGTTAGATAGACACAACATCGTTAAAGGTAAGTAACAAAGTAAGAGCCCTTTTTATATTACATGTTCTACATAATTGTAATGGGAATGGGAGCAGCTGCTCGGGGGACACACACTCGCACACTCGCACACACTGAGCCGAACCCACGTACATATGAAATCAACTTTGCATTGTCTGGAGAAGTCACAGATGAAAGTTTCAACTTAATTGTTAAGCACTTAATAGACTGAAATTACTTGTACACTTTAGCTGGCATGTGAGCGTTTTGTTTAATAGCCATTAACAATAATGGGGACCACATTCAGCCGTCATATATATATGTACATATATAGGACTGGGTGGCTTCCCGGGGCGAAGCCACCAAGCCGTAGGAGACAGAGGAGATAGGGACCTGTGCCGTAGACAGACTACATGGAGATTACATGGATATAACATTTAATGCACTTATTCACGGCATGCTAACAAATAACTATTGTAAATATAACTGCATTTGCTGCAATTGTTGTTGTACAATTAAATATTCTTGTTGTACACGTAGGCAATTTATGGCTAGTCAACCATAATTACCATTCGTCCTACACCTACACCTACATATATAATTGCTACACATCACCAGAAATCCAACCATGCCACGTAGAGACGGCCCAAAGGCGATTAAACGGATTATTTCGCTAGATTGACTTTCATCAAATGTCATTTAGACTTCCAACCATTGTCAAGCACTTGATGTGGCCAAAAGCATTTTATATTCATTTAACAATAAAGCAAAAGTTTTTAAAAAGTTAACTCAACTTTTTTTAAACTTTCTCAAAAGAATCTTTGTAAGAATGAAATATAAACATCTGTTGGTTCGGAACGGATTTTCAACTTTTTTTATTTGAAAATCATTAATCTTTAAATTTTGTTGTAATACAGCTAAGTTCACCCACTATATATACATATACATTTATTTGGAGTTTCTAACAGATTCTATTGATTTTATATTTTAACAACAATTAACAATTCTAGGCACAGAAATATATGTATTTAAGTATATTTGTGTTAACCTCTTACATATTGATTGCAATCAAGAGTATAAAGGTCAGATTATTGAGGTTAAAATATTCAAATCTCTAAGGAGTATATAGATTTGTGGTCAGCATTGTATGTAGATCGTTAAAGGACGACCAATCGAGGAGCTTTCTATAGGTTCTAGTTTCGAAACGAACGGAAAGTGTATTGCAAAGTCATATGAACACATTATTCTTAATTTCAATCTTTCAAGTTACAGACATTAACTTTGATCAATTTACTGGACATTCATTTGATAAAACCATCAGATTGGCAGAAAGCAGCAGCAGCAGAGGCAGCAACTTGTTTGTAATTGGTGGCAGCACGTAATAGAGAACTACAGAGAGCTATCTAGCGCGTCTGTTTATCTAGGCACACCAACTATTTATAATGAAAAAGGCTGCCAAATCAAAACGAAAATAGATTTCATCAGCTTTCATTATAGATGTTCTATAAAAATGTTTGCTGCTGCTGCTGCTGCCGTATTAAGAGGCTAAACAAAGGCTAAAAACAAGCAAATGCTATTTCGTTCTTTTTTTTTGTTTTTGTTTCGTTTTTAAATATTAAAATAATATTAACAATTTTTACAGCATTTTGAATACTAGACCTCCCAGCAGCACTCTCCGACCCCCTACCCCGCTTTACCCCCCTGGGTGGCCTCTTTTGTCGGTCGGTCACCAAGGGAAGTTGAATAAATAAACAGTAATTATAATTGGCTTCGTTCGATTTCGTTTCTTTCGGCATTTTTGCCGTTTTTATCGAGGTCCGCTACGAATATACATAGTTGAATGACTAACCTCTGCCTCGGTTGCGGTTTCTGCCACAGCCTCAGCCACAGTCACAGCCACAGCCACAGCCACAGCCGCTGCCTCTGTCAACGTCAACGGCAATGACGCTCTCTCGCCAATAGCAAATATAATCCAAAAACAAAACAATCCAATCTGAAACTCATGCGTTCCATGAGTTTTACTTCTACACACATATAAATATATACATGCATACATACATACATACATAGGTGCCCCCCCATAAAAATGCTTCCCGTGTATTTACAAACAAACACACAAGAAATTTGGATTCTTAGCGCGTTCCATCTTGTTGAATTTTTGGCTATTGGCTTTTGGAGAATGAAACTGAATGAGGGATTAGTTGGTTGAATTTGCCTTCTGCTATCAATCTGACTTCAAATGCTTAAAGTGTTTTTCAATTTTATATTCAAAATAGATATATATATGATAAGACTTCAACTAGAGTAAAGGCTCGAATGAAAAGGTAAATTTGCTAATTAAGAAATGTTTAAATTAAACTCATTCTAATCATTGAAATTTATAATTTCTGTGAAGGGAAAACTTTAGATTTGATCAGAGTATTTTTTTTTTTATTTTTCAAACACTTAATAAGCTAAGAGAACAGATTAGAGAGCTTTAGTTTTTAGGGATAATAGATTGAATAAACATAATCCAATATCCAATTAACTAAATACAGTAAATAATCCCATTAGCGAACACCGACAAAATTGTTCACTAATTAGAGTATTCTCTATTTGAATATGTTTTAATTTTTATTACATGCTTTTAATTATTCTTAAAATCGTCTTAATAGAAAGTAATGTTCATTTAATTGAGCTTAATATAATTTTTTTGTAAAAAATTCTTTCTATTTAGATATTCTGTGTAGATCTCATCTTCCAATTCTTGACAAATGAATATTAATGATTTTTGATTTGTTCTATAAGTTTTTTGGAAAGTGTGAAATCATTGTGTTTAGAAATAGATTTCGGTTGTTTTCCATTTTTAACTTAAATTGAAGTGTTAAAGTAAATAAAAAAGACTAACTAGACTAATGAAAAGGAAGTAATTAAATACTCTTTAAATTTCACACAAAATGTGTTGGGTTTAGCTTTTGAGGTAGTCAAGATCTCAGCATGTATATCGAAAGCCGACTTTACTACACCCTTTCTTTCTCAATCTTGACTTCTACATACTAAAATAATTTATATTCTAGATTCGTTAGATATATTTTTATCCAAATTCAAGCAGACAAACTTAATGCCAGATATGGCATGAAAATTTCAAAATCGTTTCCTACACGCATTAATGATCTGGGTAATAAATTTGGAAGAAAAAAGACTTGTCTTTTTGTGACAGCATTCGGACAGCAAAGATTCAAGATATTTAAGATGTATTTGCCACAGTTCTTGATCAAATTTTGAAGGTGCGGTGGGAGTGTGGGTGGGGTTGAGGGAGGGAGTGGAAATTGTACAAATGAACTTGATGCAAATTCTGTTTAGTTTGGCTATCGGTTAAGCTAATATACGAAAATTATTTAGATTGTTGTTGATTGTGTGTGTGTGTGGGTGAATCGATGTTTATGCAGTATAGAACTTGCCATATACATATATGTATGTATTGTTAATGTTAATGTATTGTATTTGCATTTGTAGCGTCTCGGTGATTCGTCATCGTCGAATTGAATTCAGTTGAGGCATGCAAATTTCTACAGCACATAATTCGCTTGGCTAGCTCTATCCATATCTCTGAATTTGTATCTTTATTTGTATCTTCTATCTCTTTCTCTTTTGTTTTTGAATTTCTTTTTATTTGATTGTTTATTGTTTTAGAGAGGAAGACACACACCAAACGAGAGAGAGAGCGAGAGAGAGAGAGAGCAAGAGATAGTTGGGGTTTTTATTATTTTATACTATATTTAGGCAAAGCTCATACACATCGATCAACCAATGAGGGAAACTACATACATACTCATATACACCTATAGATGCTGATATTATTGAAAGGAGCGTAAAAAAGTGGCTTGATGGAATGGCAGGGAGGGTGGGGAAAAGACGCCACCTGCATTAGCAGGCAGCGGCTATTGCCAACGATGGGCATCGGCATCGCTGTCAGCGTCGTCGGTGGCGGCAAATGTAAAGTAAATTCTCTAATTCTTGAAAAACAATTTTCTTATTGTAGTTCCGCCTCTGTCGGCGGCGGCAGACACAGTATCACGACTACGACGACTGCGACGACGGCGACAGCGAGAGACCCCCATAGACCCGGGACCATTACCATACCCATTCCCATTCCCATTCGATTGGCATTCGCACAAGTTGCATGTTTGGGGTACGGCATCGTCTGGGCACAAAAATTTGGTTTACGGTTTTACGGTTTTTATTTGCGGGCTTTCTTTTTACTTGTTGTTTTTGTTTAATTCCTTTCATTTTTCTTTTTTTGTTGGTTTTTAAATTAAGTATTATTCGCGCTCACCTTGTAATCCGTGGACTTTGTTTGTACCCTTTTTTATTTTGGTGTTGTTTTTTTTTGTTTTTGGTTTTCTAATTAAAATGTGCGCGCTAATGCGTTAAACGGTTTTAAGCTCCCCATAAAGTGTCTACGAAAATATAAACGTGTAGCAAATATGTAGCTATCTATAAATATATATATATATGTACATATATATCTGTGTCTTTTAATTCAAATTATCTTTATGCAGATGATTATAGTGTTTGTCAATGTGTACAACGGGAGAATAATAATTACATTAACCGCTCGCTGATTTAATATAAGGAGTTTCATTTAGTATTTCCCTCTCTCTCTCTCTCTCACTCTTTCTGTCTCGTTCTGTGTGTGGGTGTGTAGGCTTTTAACCGCAAATGCCCAGCAGGTATGTATGTTTGTTTGGTTTTGGCCTAAACCTCGCTCTGTGCGTGGTGTCAGCGCATTATGACCCATCTAATGGCCAGACATAATGACAGCCCTGGCAGCCTGTGGAGAGCGATTTGGTGGCGGTTTTAGTCATATCTATGTACATAAATATGTATGTATAAATATATGTTGATACAGGCCATTTTAGCCATTCATAGTTCCGTGGTTTCTGCAATTCAACCACTTCAAATTGCCATACAATATTAATATGCTTCAAAATGTTTGGACTGTAACCGAGTAAAGCATTGATTATCAATTCATATGTCAATAATGTGTAGAATCATAAATGAAGCAATCGAATCGAATAGGGATAGTATCTTTTTTTTACCTTTTTTTTTTTTGTGGGTATACAATAATGTTGTTCTTTCATCTATAAGATCACCTGGAAATCGCTTGAGCCTTTCCTTTCTTTAATTAATGAAATAATTTGATGAATCATCATTGGTACTTTCTTATGCAGAAATTATAACTTAGGTGCAAAATATAATCAAAGTAGAAAAATTAAAAAAAGAAAAGAAATTTCAAGTTTTCTTAATATATTTGTCTATCAAAAATAATAATGAAAATCGACTTAAAGGATTTCATGCTATTTACTTATCCAGGATGGTACCTTTATCTTATAAACTGGATTGCTATAAATCAGATTAGGGATCAAGATACTCCGATTGGTAAACAAATGTAGTAAAACTCCATGCAACATCGAATTTGTTGTCCTGTGTAATCAATGTTGGTTAGGAATTTGAATTTTTCCCTTCTTTAAGGTCTGCATTTTTTAGTATTACAGTCAAAATTGTGAGGAATTGAAGGTAGGTTTTTATACATAGACCATAAAATTTCGAAACTTTCTAGTCAACCTATCAATTGTTAAAATTATCACCAAATAAGAGAGAAAATCGTTAATACTTATCTTTTTACCTACTTTAGAAAACTAGAAATCAAGAGAACACAAAAGGAAAAAAGTCGTAGCTAGAAATCAAATATGAAAAAGTTTCATAAAAAATAAATGCAGTTATTATATAAGTAAGAACATTCTAGGAATTGCATGTAAATCTTTACTTTCATCTTTCTGGTAGAATTTTTATTAACTAACCCATCTCCATGTTTAATGAATATATTCTAATATATTCTAATATATTCTAGTCTCTTGTGTCAATTATAAATATTTTGCCATAGTAATTAGGAATTTTAAAACACTTTGGTACCATTTTTTCATTACAATTGTTTACAATTGTTAAAAGAATCACTTTGGAATTGTAAACTTTCCACAATTCTCTTTTTATGCCCATTTTAATTTTTATTGTAAATTTTAGTGGTTTTTTGACTTTGAAGTAGTTTGGTCAATATAAATATATACATAGGTATATATTTAAATATAATTTGGAAAAAATGTGTATTTTTTTTTGTGTAATTTTCTGTTGAATCGCGTTCTCTGTTTGAAGGTTACGGGGCAAACGATGCCAAAAACGAAAAGAAAACGAATAATGAAAGAAAAGAAAAAAATACAAAATCCAGAAAAGAAAAATTGGAAAAAAAGTATATACAATTACGTGGAGAATACAATAAGCGGCCGTGCCAGATGTTCCAAATGAACGAAATGGGCCAAAAAATGTGCCATAAACACCTCGTTTTCAACATGATTGGTTTATATATGTTTTAGTTGGTATTCCGATTGAACAGACGCGGGGGGGTGAGTTCGGGGTTGGGATTTTGTTGGCCAAGAACTAAGAGAAACATTGTATGTAGACGTCACACATGCGCCGTGAGAGTAACTCCTGTACGGATAATTCCATGGGATGTCCCATCTGTTGGGCCTGGTAGCGCAATTGCTCGGCACGGCGGATTAAACGTTCAATTTCTTGAGTTTCCGGCAAACGTCCAAGTAGTAAAAAGTCAATGGCGCTTCGCCAGTTTGGACCTTAAGACACACAAGAAGAAGAACAACAAAGAAAAGGTTGACAATGAGACGGGGTGATGGGGTTAGCCATGGGTTATACATACATACCTGCCGCATCAAAGGCTATTAAAAATAACGAGAATGATGCCACAAAACGCACAACATGGTAAGCATCTTGCATTAGCCAAGTGGCAAGACTTGGCCAATAATAATACAATACTGCCGCCCTTTTGGCATGGGCCACTGAATGCAACATATGCTCGATAATGCCCAAAAATGGTTGCCACATTTCCAACTCAATCCATTCGGTCATATATAAAAGCATGACCAGCTTAATGGGTACTAAAATTAATCTCTTTCGATGGCCATAATGCTTTAAGCATGCCGGCCAAACTTGTAGGATGGCCACAAGCAGACCAATATTGAAGAAAACACTCGACCAGTTAAAGCCTACATTCGATAGTCGGTATAAACAACGCTCTGTATCCGTATCCGTATCTGGACAATTGAATATGGTGATAAGATGCCATTGATTCCATTGCAGAAAGAAGCAAACTGTTACGACTAACCACGATTCATATAGATCACGCTCCAATTCTAAACCTCGTTTATACATTGAAGTCTTATCCATAATCGGGAATCGATGGGCTTGGGGATTGGGAATTGATTTCAAAATTTTACAAAGCTAACAACAACAATTTCGTTAACCTGAATGAATTTTGTTGTGTTTGTTGTTTTTCATATAGAAAGAAAGCAATTGCAAAGCTTGCCTATTAGGCAAAATATTTCAGAAATTCCAAAAAAAAAAATTACTTTCTCTTTTTTAAACATAATGTCTGTAGAGTCAACTTTAAGCGAATGGAAACAAAAATAGATTTAAGTATGATAATGTATTGTTTTTGATCTACATAGAAGGGATAATAGATGATAGTCATCCGATCCGGATGAATCCAATTAGACTGATTATAACCTATAGCTGCTATCAACCATAACCCATTACCATTTCAATTTCCATTGGGTGTCGAGGGGAAGAGAAATGCTGAAGAAAACGTGCCATGCAAATGATGCCAGAATGAGAATCTATGTGTGTATGTATCCCATGCTTACATATACATATGTAAGTGTTTGAGTACCCCTAAGTACACACACTCGCCCAGCTTGCAGGCATAATGTGCCTTCAGTCAGTTAGTAGCATGTGCGCCAAGTCGCCATCGCCATCGTCATCGCCATCGTTATCAACATAGTCTAACATCGCCAATGTTGTTCCCTTTTCCCCTTATTTTCCCGCTCTCATCACCCTTGACATCTTACAATGGTTGTTAAATTAGAAAAAACTTTGCAAAAAATAAAGAAGAGAAAAAGTAAAATCAAAGTTTCTACCATTTGTATTGAACTATTGCTAACTGCTTAGTTACATATGTAAGTGGAGGACGTGGAGTATGAGTAGGGGAAGGAGGAGGAAAGAAACTTACAAATGAAATGACTAAGCCTTCGGCTAGCTCCATACATACTTATACAAATAAATAAATATTCCAGTTTTTGCTTTTAGTTAGTAAAGCAATATTTACACATTTATCTGTCTTATCTGGCTTTAAATCGTCGCTTTTGTTTTGTTGGTGACTCAGTTTTAATATGAGACTGAATGGCGTTTCATTCACTTTATTACAATTGGACTTTAATGAAATTAGATTGGTGTTCTTAGTCTTCAAAACGAGCAACTTTAAGTTTTCGAAATAATAGAAAAACATGAACAATACACAAGATAAGGACAGACTCTTAAAAACTATAAAGATAGATTTATTTGGTTTTCCTGATTCTTGATCACACCTTCTCTTGAGATTGAAGTTTTTCGAAAACGATTCAACCAACGAGCATCGATTTTCTATACTAATTGACAATGGATTTCACAGTATTCCAAATTGATTCCACTGTGTCGCGCTTCGTTAGAGACTACCCATCCTCCTTTTGGCTTCTAGAGAGTCTCGCTCACGCTCTCACTCTACCTGCCTTGCATTGCCCCCCGTGCCATATGCCCATGCCCCCTTTTGGTACTGCTCCGCCTTCACCTCCGCCACCAACATCTCGGTCGTCGCTTTGCTTGAAGTAAACAGCATTCGAGGGTAGTGTAAACAATCATTGACCTCGTTCATATTTCTCAGAGAGAGAAAAAAAAGCTCATTTGCCTCTAGAGACACTGGCGACGAGTCTAAGAGACTATGAGACTATGCCACTGCTTTGGCTGTTTGCAATTAAAAATTGTTGTTTAGTTAGTTGCTACCTCAACTCTTCTCTCATCTCGTGCTAGCGTCACAGAGTCTTGTAGTTAGCTTCTCATGTTACTTCTTCACTTATTTCGACAGTTTTCAAATCAATTAGCTATAGTCGAAGATGAAGAAAAAAATACATATATCGAAAGGCAATATATATTCTCAGAAGCCGTTGTAGCGATATTTTCTTCTTGTTGGATTCTTTGGTTTTCGATTGTGTGTGTGTGTGTGTGTTTTTTTTTCTTGTTGGTCGAATGATGATGAGCATAAAGTACAAAGCAACTGAGAAAAGCGCCAAATCACGATAGCGCGCAAAAGGAAAACAGTCGAAAAGTAAAATCATGACAGAGAGATGAGGAAAATTTAAGCGGCTTGTTTGCTGCCGCCTCATATCCTCCATATCGTGGCAGGCAATCAAGGATAACTCGCATTATCCCGAGGCCCACACGGCCCATAAGTAATGGAGTGAGTTACCGAGTAGAGAGAGTGAAGAAACTTTGAGCATGACGCCAGTGTAGCGCTGCCTTAGCATTTTTATGTGACTCAACTTCCCTCCATCCCCCTACCCATTCATCCCATTTACTGGCGTTGAACCCACCCAATCAGCCATACCCCTGCCCCATCATTCTGGATTTGCTCATTTCTTTTGGCCTACAGAGACATTATGTAGTTGGCTTTATCGCAAACGATTTGCCAAACACAATATGACGTCGACCAGGACCAAGACGATGTCAATGGCAACGACATCGACCACAGAAGCGCGCACACACACACACACACACACAGAGGGAACACTTTGGCTGATAGTTGACAGGCGACAAAATGTTTCAAAAATTTGAAAACTCTGGCAATATTAAATTAGCTTGCTAGTTAGTTGGCTGTGATTTGTGCATTAAATTAATTTGGTTGCCTCTAAAAAGTTTTCAAAAAGGTTTTCAAAACTATGTGAATAGGAATTCCAGAGAGAAGTAAATAATAAACCCGATCTTCATTTATTGAATTCAAAATATGAACTGACGAATTGAGAATAAATACATATGAAATTTTAGATCTAGGAGGCGACAATGGTTCTTAAAAAATATTTATTTTAATGACCCACGATTTCGAACAATATTTATACTTTATTCATTTCTGTTTTGTGTTTTTGTTATATTTAGTATTTTTCAGATGAACACGATGTTTAATCTTAAACACTATCTTTTAAGGAAAAGAATTATTTTTGAATTTTAGTTATTGTTAGTCATTGCCTTTTGATGATTCTTAGTTAAGTTATATATTTTTTTTTAAATGTATCTATTGTGTTGTTAAGTTGTAGTCTATTTTCTGTAGATTTCACATTCATAGTTTTTGTAATTGAAAGTGACACATTTGTCGGTTGATCATGAAGTCGAATACTTTTGGTTGTTGTTGTTGTAATTTTTCTCCCTTTTCGCTCTTTGTAAATCTCTGTGTTTGTGTGTGTGTTTTGTTTTTTTGTTTTGCCACAACAGCAGCAATTTTTGTGTTAGTCCAAAAAAGAAGAAAATCAAAAAAAAAAAAAAACAACGTCAATGGAATAACTGTGAAGGCTTTTGTTTACAGGGCAATGCTTGGTGACTTTTTAGGCTCTACTCCTACCGTTTATATGAGGCATAAAATTAATGACAGCAATAGGCACAGAACAACAGACAGGCAGAAAGACAGACAGTAAGGCAGAGGGACAACAACTAGACCTAAGGACCGTCGACCGACGACCGACGACCGACGACCGACCTCTTCTCATAGAGGTCGGCTTTTGGGGTTAAGTTTTTCTCTTTTTGTTTATTTTTGGATGTATGTAGTTTTTTTTCGTTTCGTTTCGTTTGAGGGGTGGCCCGGGGGTTGCTTTTCTGCCAATAAGCATGTGTAATAACAACACTGCCCGGGGGCAACACCATCATCCAACTATCCGCCAACCACCAGCCGCCAGTCCACATACGTTGGCCGCATCTCACAAGCCATCCTTTTTGGCTAAAAATTGATTTCATGGATAGTTCGTGGATTTGGCTCTACTCAACGATCTCTCTTTCAGCACGTGCGTGAAAATTTATGCGAAAATTCGCAGCGTTTTTATTTTGGCACACACACAGAAAGAGAGAGAGAGAGAGAGAGAGAGAGAAAGGAACAGAATTCAGCAAACAAACCTCGAACTAGCTAAAAACTTTAACTTGGCTTTGGTTTAGAATTCTCCACATATTTCATAGCATACTTTTGGGCATACTAAACAATTTTTTAGCAAAGTGCCAAAATGCTTGGGTGCATGTGTGTGTGTGTGTGTTCGTTTAGTTTGTTGTTATTTGCCTGTTTTTATTTTCTGTTTACTTTTTTTTTATTGATGATGTTTTAATTAATGTCAAATAAAATATTTGCAGTTTTTTTTTCTATTTTTCTTCTTTCTTTGATTTTCCCTCACACCAACAAAATTAATCATAATTAATGCTTGATTTTAATTTGATTTCATTTGAATTATGGTTGATTTCATTACGTTTTCTTTTGGTACTTTGTTTGAAATGATTTCAACTCTAAACAGTTGGCACTTTGACAGGCTGCCAAATCTGTCGCAATTGTTGTTGTTAATTTCCCTTTCTCCTTTAAATATTACGCATACGCCATGTTTTCTGTATGTCTTGCCATTCGCGTGCTCGTCTTCCCTTTCTTCTTCCTTCTATGTTGTTCTTTCTCGTTCCTTCTCTGTCTGATTGCCTTCCTTGCATGCTTCTGTATTTGCGTGTGAGTGTGTGTGTGTGTGTGTGTGTGTGTGAGTGTGCCTGTCTGTCAGTCTGTGTGCTTCATGCTGGCGCCGGCATTTGCCAAGTGTCTGGTAGCATGTCGCCCCTGGGCAGGGCCAAGTCACACGCCACTTTCCGGCCAGACACCCCTGCCCCCCTAAGTTTCCCCCTTATATCACTCCGTCCCCTTTGGGTCTTTTTCTCTCCCGCTCTCTGTCTTCGTTCGTGTTCTCAATGGCTCCTTTTGTCCCCTCCCTCCTCTTGGCTCTTGAGCTACTTTGAAGTGCGTCTATTAATTTTCATATGGCAAGCAGTTCACAATATTTATGTTTGCATCAATGGCCTCCGTCTCCAGCTGCTGCCACACCAGCAACCCCACACGCACACTCACATACTCATACGCCTATCAAATTAAATAATTATGCGCTTAATTATTTTTTTTTTTTTGGGGGCGCGTAATTTTTAATGTGCAGTTAATTTTGCTAAGCCAAAAAGAGCAGCTTCTTCCTGGACTCTGCTTGAGTATTTGTGTCTCTGTCTCTATCTCTTGCTTTCCTTGTCTATGCCACATCTTTAATTGTTTTTTAATTTGAATTTAAATACAGAAATTCAAGCACAAAAGTCTCACAACAGTGTTTGCCTTTATGTTTGGGTCTGCATTTGTGTGTGTGAGTGGTTGTAAAAAGCTTCTGGCAAGGATTAATTGCCAACATTGCTCTGCCACATAAGTCTTTGAAAAGTGTAGATGGATGATTGAAACGGCTTGTAGAGGGGTGCTAGTAAAAGTCTTAGGGAAAGGGGGAGGGGGGATTGGGTGTTAAATTGAATTTCTTTATCACATTTCCCTAATGCTCAAGTCAAACATTGATCTATCTTACCCCAATCCCCACTTCTTCTATAAAACTATTCTTCTTTTTCTCTCTAGACGTGATGGAGCATAAATTTTCGGTTTTCCACATTTGCACTTCGATTTGTATTTTCTTTGACCACATTGAGAAGTTGTTTCTGGACGTTGTCAGATCGTTTATTTACCCTCACTCTTACATATTTGTTTTAATTACATCTATCTATATGTGTGTCTGCATTGTGTGCCATCTGTTTTTTATACAATATTGTCAATATTCTATTAATTGTAGAATAAATTTACATTACACTTAGGATTTTGTATAACGATTATTTAGCACCTTTTTTTACACAATTATCTTCAAATATTTCGAGTTTTGTATAAAGTATAGAAAACATATATCAAATGTCTTGAATTGAACAAAAAAATTGGTTAAATCTAAAGATAGGTTTGATTTCCTACAGAATAGTTGGCCAAACAAGAGAGGACAGACTTTTGTTTACTGCGGGGTCTATTAATAGTTTTTCCCCCAAACATCTTTGAATATATTCAACTAATTGTTGCTGCCTTACAAGTTGTTTTGGTATATTTTCTAATTCAATTCAATGACTTTTAAAGCAGCTGGAAATATTGCATGCTGCCTGCAACTGGAAACTGGGATTGAAAATGAGACGATGCAGGGTGGTTGATGTTGGTTTTGAATTGTGGGTGCTAAGCCATATCGTTTAACTGCCTCAAAGCCATTGTTAATTAGTGCACCGACCTTGTCGTAATTAGTGCGCACATTGCACGTTGCAGCGTCGCATGCTGCACATGGCCCAGTCTCAGACTCAGGACCAGGCCCAAGCCCAAGCCCAGACCCAGACCCAGGCGCAGGCTCAAGTCGGGCAAGGGCCCGAAAATTTCACGTTACCTCCGGCTATGGCTTTTGTCGATGTGTGTATGTGTGTGTGTGTGTGTGTGTGTGTGTGTGTGTGTGTGTGGGAGCAAAGGCTGATGCTGGATGAGTGGTAGTGTTGGTAGTGTTCAGCCTGGTAAGCCTCGCAAATGCGCATAATAAGTTTTGCATTAAGCGTCAAGTAGAGCTAAGTTGCCAATGGGGTATTAGGCGGATGGAGGGATGCAGGGAGGAACGAAGTAAAGCAGTATTATTTTCGGCTACGCCAAGCTAAAATCTGCTGAAGCTGCCTGTGTCCTAGGATCTCTCGGTCAGAAGACCGAACGCTAATGAGAAAAATGTCTAGTTAAAGTTTCCTCCAAAACGAGTTGCTAAAAAAAAAAAACATTATTTCCTTCTACTTTTTTTCTCCTTTGTGATAAGATTACGAAGAAGACGTTAAAAATGACTTGCAAAAATTTGAAGTATTTTTTTTACGTTATTTTGGCCATCAAAAAGTAAATGTTAAACTAGTTGGAGTTGCCCTTCCTTTAACGCTTAATAGACAGGGTAATACGGAAAGTACCATGAAACTTTTAGTTACTTATTAACCCATTTTTTAATGTCTTATCAATCATTTCTATGCAAGTTATTTAAATAGTCCAAACTCTATCACATTAAATAAATAAATTGAAGCAATAAAATAAACTAGCAAGCATTAAAAAACACATTTATTAATCTAAAACTCAATTATCGACAGATTTTGATTCCTTGTACGATAAATTCGTTTAATTAAGCTGTGCGAGTTATAGCTATATATAAAGCATTGCATTATAAATAAGTCTATATGCTAAATTTCACCACTGTTTTTTTGTCTAAAGTATAGGCGGAATGTGTATTGATGACCGAATAAATTTGTTTTTTCATGCTGATGATATAAATACATTTTAAATGGTTCTTCTATGCATTGCATTCTAATGGACGAATGAAGGATAAAAAAGAAAAATATTGACAATGCTCAGATGAGAGTCTCTATAGAAGCTAATTTGCTGTGCATATTCTGAAGTGAATATGTACAAGGATCTAAATCTAAATACATTGCCGGTTACCGTTTGAAGCCATAAATATAGCATACTTTTTGGGGATTTCACTGACAATGAATAGTCAGACAGACTAATTTCTGGGTTTACAGTTTCTGGCGCCAAAAACAATTTCGCCCAGCTGTTTTAACGGTCAAAAGCTGTGACCTTACGCAGCTTTTTGACGCAATCAAAAAAGCTTCTTTCCCTGTCTCTCTCTCCTACTCGTTGTATCTCTCTCAATCTTGGTGTTTATCTCTCTCGTGTGTGTGGTGAGTAATGAACTCAAAGAGAGAGGGTGTGAAAGCGAGCTAGTATAAAGAGAGAGAGAGAGAGATAGAAAGCGGAAAAGAAAAAGAGGAAGCACAACATTGCTTCGCTTACCCAATACGCTCTCCCTTTGCGTTCCTACCTTTAAACGAAGGGTCGCCTGGCGTGGGAGTTAATGCTCGTAATGTCGAATTACTTGGGTTCTAAGTCTTTTGTCCTGTATATTTTTATATTTTTAAGCCTCGGCCTTTTCTTGTCAGACAAAAGGCACAACAAACACACACACACACACACATAAGCAAGGACACAAATACATATATATCTCTACATTATATGACGTATACGCCACATGGTCGGTCGGGTTGGTACACAACAAAAATTAATGAACATTAAAATGAAAAATTATGTTTTAAGCAAATACCAAACAGAAATTCCTTAATTTCAAAAATCTCAATACATCGATTAATTGAACTGATTGGAAAAGTTTTCAGGTTGTTAAATCCTTTATTCAAGTAAAGCAATCAAATTAATTGAACAAACTTAAGAAATTAAAGTCTGAATTTAGATTTACTCAAGCCGAACTACTTTAGTTTTAAATTAAGATTGTTGTCAATCGAACTTTACATAAGATAGTTATTATCTGAGTGATTTTAGTTTACTATATTCAATTCCTAATAAGTGAGATCTTAACTTGCTTTCTTTTCAGTTTACCGAATAAATTTATTAAAGAAATTTGCTTCTTTATGCCTCCTAGACATTTGCATATATACAACTGAGATGCAGCCTAAATTGCTTAGCCAAATTGCTAATTTACTAATCCAAAGCGCCATTAGAACTGAAAGTGTCATCTGCTTAAACTAGATAAATTGTTGAACGCAAATAAATCATGCCACAATCTCTCAGGGTTGCTTATAATCAGAAAACTAGTTTGATTTATTAAGTGAGTTGAATGTTTCCGAATATAAACGGATGAAAGGAAGGAAACATTCACTTGCGGAAATATATATGTACTTCCAGTTGAGTAGTAAAACGAATGTTTTCCACTTTTGCATATCATTGTCTCAAATGTCAAATTATTTTTAGTTTACTTCAAAGCAAAAAAAAAAAAAAAAAATCAATCCAATTAAAGAAAGTATCCATAGAGTAAAGCAAAATTATTTTCTTCCGGTTTGAATCGTCTCTAAGATATGAGAAAGTATATACTGAAACTTATTGCACCACCAATCATTTATCGTATGTAAGTATATTCAAAACCAAAGATATCTTTTATATAACTATTTTACATTTGTGTATCTAGGATCAAACTAAAATCATTTCAAGTTGTTTAGCGAGTGTTTTTTGCATGTACCACAAATTTTTTAAGCCGTTTTTCTGAAGGCCTTTTTAAAGGATTTTCAAACACTTTATGGAGTTTTAAGGCCAAACCTTTTCTAAAATTGTTTTCAAGTGATGGGGAATCTGAGGGATTGCAAATGAATCAAACTTAGCCAACTCCAATTTTTTGTGGTCGTTAGCGTAGAAATTATCTGAAGTAAACTAGTCATATTCAATATTATTGATATTATTCCAACTATTCATTTGAATAGATCTTTAGATCTTTCTGAACTTCATTGTGGGTAAAGTGTCGCAAGTTATGATTAATTTTCCTTGTATATTATGCAAATTGTTACAAAAATTTTGAAATCTATTAACCTTTCTTCTAAAAGGTTTTTGCTTAGTTTCCAGTAATTTTTGAAACTTGGCGTGTGTGTGTGTGTGTGTGCGCTTGTGGGTGTTGTTATTATTCTTGATGGTTAAAAGCTCGCTCCAGGCAGGAAGCTTGCCACGAAGTAGATGAAAGCGGAACGGGACGAAACTTCACTCGATGTGTGTTTGTCTGTGTGTGTGTGTGTGTGTGTGTGAGTGTTTGTTCGGGAGCTTCCTTGTCGTATCAACAAGGACATTCGACCTACTGTTGATTGTCAGATGAAGCTTTTCAGTTGATTTTCAGACCGTGCCACGTACGGAACAGAATAATTTTTTGTTGCCACACTCATACACACGCACACAAAAACACACACACACAGACACATACGCACGCAAAAACCGACAGTCCAGTCGAGTGTTGTTTTTTTGTTTTTTTTTTTTGGAACATTTTCTTTTTTTTACCTAACAATGTAAAAACAACAAAAAAAGAAAAAATGAAACAATTTAAGCAATAAATTTGCAAAGAGCATTAAATTGGCATAACAAAAATAAAGAAATTAAAACAATTAAAAGACGAAAACAATGCAACGGATTTTATAAATTGTGTGTGTGTGTGTGCAACAAGAAAACCAAAAAAAGGCTAAAAACAAACCAAACCAAAAAAAAAAAAACAAGATGTAAGCCAACAAAATATTATTTGCAGCAATTTCATGGTATTTGATGTTGAGTTTTTTTATTCGGCGTTCCGATTGTTGCTTGATGCAGAAATTGATTCTGAAATCTGATAAAAAGTGAAAGGAGGCAGAAAAAACGCCGCTTCGATTGATAAAGCCATACACCTGCTCCCACACATATACACATATACACACTTACACACCCTGGCATAGAAGAAACCCTTACTTTTGAAATACATATACATATATAATAATAAAAAAAAACTAGAGTCAAGTCTGACAACTTAACGACTTACTTAGTCAAAATCTACATTTGCTGAAGGGGGTTGAGAAAGGGGGTGATAAGGGGATTAAAGGTAGAGAGAGGTGTGGTGTGTGTGTGTTTGGATTTTGGTTTGAACTTAGATTCAATGTAGTGTGTGGGCCACTTGGTGGGGTCGAGATGCTAAAAGTTATAGACTGCCCAAAGAGGACATAAAAGGGTAACTCTTGATAAAATATTCAATTTTTTTCTTTTTTTTGTGTCCTCTTGGCTTTCCCGGCTGCTGCCACTTTTCTATTTGCTCTCTGCTTTTAGCCAACTTCCTTCTCATCCGTGTTGCGTCTCATCCCACAAGCCGCAGACGTCAGCGATTTCATCTTGTTGGTGTTTTCTGAATATAATCAAATCAAAAAGGAAAAAAAAGACACAGCGAGAGAGGTCGAAAGAGAACGCGAGAGAGACAAATCGGAGTGGGTGGGGGAGGGGGATGAGGAATAAAGAAAACGTTGAAGATACAGTCAGACAGAGAAAGGTGGAAAAGACTTTTATGGAAAGGGGCGGAGGAGGTCTAAAAGAAGTAAAAGAAATGAAAGAGGTTATGTAAATTTCTGCTCACGTGTGAGTCTTTTTGTAGGTGTATGTGTGTGTGAGTATGTGTTTGTGTTTGGACCAAAAGTAACTTTTATTACTAATTTCTAGCTCTCCTTTTGCCTGCCAGTAATTTGCATAATTTACAGCCGCTACACCAAACCAACACACACACACACACACACACCTGTATAGCCCTCTCCTCCTCACTCTCTCTCTGCATCAGACTTTACCTAGGCAAGTCTCTGGTCTCCATCTGCTTCTCTCACCCCCTCTCTCTCCCTGTCTCTCTCACATTTTCTGTGAGAAAAAGTTAATAGCCAGACATACATATATGTACATATGTATGTAAGTTGGGGCCAAAAGTTTTTCGGGTGCCTAAATAAACCTATATGACTGAGATGAGGAGAAGAGATCTTGTGCAAAAAGAGAGAGGGGGTATGGGTGGTCTGACTTATCTATGGTAAATAATGGTTACAAGGATACGGTGTTGCTTTAGCAAAATAAACATTTCTTTTCTTTTTGTTTTTGTTTTTATCATTTCCCTGCTGCTGCTTCCAATGTGGGTGGTGGCTGAGGGGAAGGGCGTATGGTAAGAGGAAACGTGTAATGTATACAACCAATGGTGAGGGGGGGTTTGGGGCAGACGGTGTTGAGTGAATAAAAATGAGTTTTGTAATGAAAATTGACTTCTTTTGGGGGTTGTCTTTATACCTGGTTAAATTGTGACATAAAAGTGATGCTAAAACCTTTTAGTTAAATAAAAGTCAAACCTTAAGGGAAAAATATAGATGAAGATGAAGATATAAACATTAAAGTTATCAAAAGTAATTTTCAAATAAAGATTAGCCAAAAGTCAACAAAGTTACTACCCAATATATAAGAGATTCGTTCTTGGTGTGGGATATAGCCAATTTTTAATCCTTCAATCATTTTGCCGATCATTTTAGAGAGTGCCCTGTGTATAATTCCAATTTAAACATGTAATTGTTACATAAATAAAAGGCAAAGTTCTATCAATGCAGATAGCCTATTGGGTTGGTTCTCAATAAATTTCTAGATTATAGTCAGAGCAGCTTCTGACCAAATGGAAAGAGTTTTAGCAAAATGCAACCAATCAACTTGTCATTCATTCAAAAAAGAAAACATGAAACTGTAAATGGTATAAATCAATCAAAAGAGTCTACAAACTAAAAGAGAGCGAGAGGGAAAGAGCCAGAGGGAGTTAACGGAGGGGGCAGAAACATTGAAATAAACTTGCTATCAGTCACATTCAATGAACGTGTCCAAGAAGAAAACCTTGATGTGGCCAACACAAATACATTCATATATTCCATCCATATGAATCACATTTTTTGGGAATTTTCTTTCTATTTGTGTGCTCTTTAGTTTTGTTCTTGGAAATGTTTGCAATTTGCAAAAGCAAGAAACAAAAACTTAAAGAAAAACGAAAAGAAAGCTAAACGAACGGGCAATCGAAAGGGCAGAGAAAACTTTGAAACAAGACGTAAGACCGACAATTTAATTTTTTCCCAAATATTGCAAAGTTCTTTACAGCAAAACAAAAAAAAAAGGGCATATACAAATGGCTCATACTCTTAGTAAATTATGAGAGAGATTTCTAATATTTGTGTCTAAGAAAAACACATCGACTTAATAAAATTTTAAGGCGGGGTTAGTCTTATTTTCTTTCACATTTATAGAGTATTATTTGAGTCTTCATTGCTTCAGTTTTGGGGTTGTCTTTCTTGTTTTCTTTTGAGTGACTTTGGCGAGACGCCCAAACACATGGATGTTGAAAGCTGGTGGGGCACTGGGGGATGGGTTAGGCGTCCCGTGCAACAGAAATGGCGTAAATAATTGTTTGCTTAAAAATTCCATTAAAAAAGTGAAATAAACTGCAACGTGTCTCAAGCTGAAGATGCAATTGCAAACTACAATGAAATGACGACAGGACTTATAAGTAAAAAAAAAAAAAAACAAACCCATTGAATGGAAAATGTAATTAAAACTTTTCAAGGGGTGGTAAAAGCATTATCTTTAGTAGTCGATAATCAATTTCATTTGTAAACAAAGTAATATTGTTTATAGAGACTTTATTAGGGCAACAAACAATTACTTTATTATGAGAAACTAGGGATATTTGTCAATTATATTGAATTGCCATTCATTTCCTTTGAAACTACCATGTATTTTAGGTATAATAAGGATACTGATTTAGTTTTGTTGTAGTTTGTTTTTGTTTAGGCAAATCTGTATTATATTTGCAGAGTATCTCTCACAGTTACTTTATTTGCCACAGAGAGGCATAACTCATCATAAGCAACCTCCTTTGGTCCCATAAATACACACAAACACACACACAGGCACACAGATACAAGCAGCTAATGCCGAGTAGCCAAAAAATTAGCATTAGAAAAGAAAAAAAGTTTTTTCTTCATCTTTCTTTCTCTCTTCCATTACATTTTGGCCAATCTCTTCGTTGAGAAAGTAAAACTTGTTTACAAGTCGTTTGGCAATTATTCAATTAAATGGCAAACGTTCATGGCAATTTTATATAATTCTTATAAATCGTATACAGTCTGAAGTCGGTGAAAAGAAATTTACATAATTATGATATAATTAGCAAAGAAAAAGATCTAGTTTAAAGGATTATTTTTGCTATAGTGCTAAAGGCCCAACCCCAGTAATAATCTATTGAGTACCCTTTTATTCAGCTGATGATTTTCCCTTACTATTGTATTGACTGTGGAAATTCTTGAATTCCAGTGTAAAAAGTTTTGAATTTTACTTCGAATTGATTTGCATTCTGCAATAAAAACGTAAGCCAAGCGAGAGGGCATAAAGTTTTTGAGTTTCAAGGGTTTCAATTAAAAATGTTCTGCAGTTGAATTTTTACCATAATTATCTAACTGTTGCCTAATTTTAAATGATCTCAGTTAAGTGGGAGAGAAATCATAATGCTTTAATTAATTGAAAGAAGCCGTTTGTACAAATATTCATCAGATAGTATTCATTTATCAGGATTATTTCTATAATTTAGAGTTTGGAGCAGAGATAATAAATATTTATCAGTTCAACAGTGCTCAGCCGTTATGCTTTGTTATAAGTTTTGCGCATTTTATTTACCTGCAGAATATATTTTGTACAATTGGTTGTGCCTGGCGGGCGCCTTAAAGTATGCTCAATTTTTTTCTTCCCTTTCAATTTCCGACACTGACAGACACAGACACGAATACGAACACGAAGCAAGAGCAACAGCAACACGAATACGGACACAGCCCTGAGCCTTTGGCACAAACAACTTCCGACATACACACACACACACACACACACACACACACATAGGTATGGACATGGTGGACATGATGTACCCGAGACGAGGAATCGAAAAGGGCAGCGAGCAGCAAGTGACTTGACTTGAGAACTGGGAGTTGGGAGTTGGTAGATGGGACCTGGAACTAAGGACATGGACAGCTCGTTAGCAATTGCATCACAGAGCAGTCAGCGTCATGGTACTGCTTTCATGTCCATCTTCAATCTCCATTTTCTCTTCGTCTTATATCCGCCTGCGTTGTTCTCTTCCCCCGTGGACTGTGTCGCCCTTGTCTGGCTTCCGCATCATTTATTCGCGTCTAAGTCGCGTGACAGAGTGGGCGTGAGATACACATATTTTTCTCCTTTTTTCTGTGTTTTTTTTTTCTAGCTTAAATTCAAGATCAAATGAATATATATGCACATATCGCTTAGATGGAGTGTCAGTTGGGAATAAAGTCAAGATAAAAACGTGACTTGGAAATTGGTGTTTATGCAAGATTTTGTGTCAATGAATCTTCTTGGAAATTCTGTTTAATTTGACTCTGTCATCTTTTTGGCCCCGCTTCTTTTCTTCATCCATTTCCTTTTCCTGTACAGTTGCTCATCCTTGGAGAAATATTATTACTGGCATTCTGCTGCTTCTTCTACGATTCCGCCTGCTGTTGTCATCGTCATCGTCATCGTTGCTGTCGTTGACGTTGTCGTTGTCGTTGTCGTTGTCGTCCTGGTGGTGGTCTAACACGTTGACAGCAGCGCGACGAATTGTTGTGGAAATTTCATCAAAAGTTGCCCATTGGCTGGGCCATTTCTTGCTTCATGGCCATCAAAATTTGTCCGCAACTCGTAAAAAGCGGCGAAACCGAAATGAAATGCCAAAAGATGGAACACAGCGCACTGGGTGGGCCTGGTCCTTGTACTGTTCTGGCCAAGTCAGGCCTGTTCTGGTTGGTTCTCCTCTCTCTTACTCTCTCCCTCTCTCTGGCTTTTCTTTTGTGGCCATCTTTTACGATTGCGTTATGAAAGTTGCGGTTTTTGCTCATGTTGTTGCTGTTTTCTTTCTTTCATTCTCTAATTTGTCATTCGCATAAATATTATTTATGATTTTCTTTACTGTCTCCTGGTGTCCCTTTCTTTCTATCTCTCTCTCTTTCTCTCTCTCTCTAGTTGTGTCTTATTCTCTTAATTATGACTTGGATTCCATTTCATAAATTATGATTATTGCATTTTAATGCCATGCATGAGTAATGCTATACATATATATGTATATGTATATATATAAATCATATAGGTGTGTATATACAGATTTTGTGGCTATTCCTTTTCGCCATTTGCCAAATCAAAGTCAATTAAAGTCTCGCGCAATTTGCTTGTCAAGTGGCAACAACGAATTTGCAAAACTTTTCTCCGCCACCCACTGTGGAAAACTTGCCTAGGAAATTATTAAAATTTTAATTACGTAACTCTATAGGGAGAATGAGTATAATAGAGAGGACTGAGAGGATGATGAACAGTGCAAGGGGGAGAAGAGGAAAATAAGGATGAGGAAAAGTTGTAGACATTGCCGGTTGTCGTCAATTCAGCAGCCGCAAAGGTAACGAAAACAAAAAGTACCGAGGAATGCCACAACCAAGTTTGTAGCTCCTTCGAGGCAAAAGGCCCAAATGCACTTAGAGAAATGCTATACTAAGAAAAGAAATTCAAGTACAATTAGGCTTAAGTGTCTAGTCGAACAATTTGTACGTTTTGTCTAAGAAATATTATTCAACTTAGTTTCTTGGTTTGATTGCCAAACAATTTTTCTTTGTGTGGAAATAAATTTCGCTCTCTTTCTATTAGTCTCTGTGTCGATAGCTTTTCCTGATTGCTTTTTATACTGATATACATCCTGGGTAACTTGATATAATTTGATAAGCTTGCGAAACACCTGTTTGGCTTTCCTTCCGCGCCCCCCTCCCCCCACCAACCGTTAAGTAGGCAAACGAATTAAAATCGGAACCATCAGCCGGATACTATTTCAATTGAACTCAATTTAAAGGTACCTACAAGCATTGTTGAATAGTTTCACATGAAACACCTGAGCATTTCATATGCATATGCATAAGTAACTATGTATGCCACCTACATATGTATGTGTGCGTTGCCAGCATGTAGAACAAGAACACGCCCTTGGCAACCGACTGACTGATAGACTGTTTCATGATGCAATATGCGGCCAAGGCGTCACCTCCACTGCAATGCTGCGGTTCTTATTTTTCCTGTGTTGCGGCCATCATGTTTGCTTTGGGTGTTTCATTTTTTGCTTTTTCCCTTTTCTTTTTGGGCTTACACTCACACACACACACACACACACACAGTTGCACACAAAAGCAGCGTTGACGTTGTGCTTAAATATCAAAGTACCTTTCCCTATTTATCAAGAGAAGCTGCCTGGGGCAGCAGCTCTCTGACCATGGCAGGTAGTTGCTGGTGTTTTTTTTTCGTATGATGAATGATGTGACGGCTGTGATGGTCCATACACTCCCTTCAGCTCTCTGGCCCCCTCTACGACTTGATGACAATCTTATAATCTCTCTTTTGGGGCCACTTGTTTCTCATTCACAGATCGAATTAGAAGCAAATCGGGATAAGACACGCGCCGCCCGCCGCAGCATACAAAAATAAAACATCCTTAGTTAATCTTGTCTAACCTACGACTACTACAGTTAAATACTAGCTGAAACAAGAAGAGAGCAGAGCAGAGCAGAGCAAGAAGCAGCAACAGTCAGGACAATGGGGAAGAAGAACTCAAAATTGAAGCAGGACACCATTGATCGTCTTACAACGGACACATACTGTAAGTACTTATCCTATCCTCTATACATACATACATACTCATACACATACATACATATATCATCCTTCTTATGGAATTCTGAGTGAGCCTTGAACTCTCTTTCAAGCTCGACCATAAATTACTATGTAGTAGGTCTTATTGTTACACACACTTGAAAGCTATTTTGGCACACGCCAAAACGTGCCGCAGTGCTGCATCATACAACCAACCACAAAAAATACGATATAAATTAAATGTAAGTGCAAAGTGCGTAAAGAGAGGATCCAAAAATGTGAGAGCTTCCCCTTGTTTCTCATCCCCATTTTCCTAATAGATGACATCATGTAAGAAAAACTACTGAATGCAATTTAAAAGGCAGTGATTTATTTGCGTATTTGGATTGTATCCAGGCATTTACCAACACTTATTGTCCATAACAACACTAGTTTTGAAGCAAAAACGCATTCACTACACTGGAGTGTGGTTTAATCAAACTAGTGGATACACACCATAAATATTTAAGTTGAGTTACCTTTTGTTTTCACAAGTTCAACAAAAAGCTAGCGAACCAAGTAAAGAGAGTTTAAGAATAAAAGTTTAAAGATTGAGTTTCAATAGTGATATTGTTTTTGTTAACGCCTAATTGTCGGCTCTTTATATTTTGTTTTTCTCTATTTTGGCTAGACATTGTTATTTTTTGGTATCCCAATTTTGCCCAAAGCTATGGATTTGTTGAACCCTTTATTTGTGTGTGTGAAGATGGTGTGTATGTGTGTGTTGGGACTTTCCACATGCCCAGCAATAAGGTTATTTTTTATGTCAATTTTCTTAGACCGCTTCGGGGAGTATTTCGTTTAGATTGTGGGTCATACAATTTTATATTTTCTAATAGTTGCACATGGCAAAAGTTTTGTCTTTGCTAGCAAAAATACGAAACTACTGCCCAAACCCAACTCTTGCCTCATTGCGTTTCGATTGCAGTTTAAGCTGGGCGAGTTTCGTTTTATATTGTTTATTGCCTGAAGTGAGCACCACCCTCCCATCGGCCCCCTTAAGTAGACTATGGTTATTGCAATTTCACTTTAATGTTGGTCCAAAGTGTTCGTCTGAATGGCAAGAAAGTTTCCTGCATATAATGGAAGTTATTATAGTTTATTATGGAAATAACTATGGAATAGCGGATAGAACTTTGCCAATTTGAATACAGAGAGACAGAGGGCCAGAGAGAGAGAGAGAAAAAGAAATCTTCAAGAATTTTGTTAATGAAGCAAAAGCTTAAAGTGGACATAAATAAAAAAGAAAAAACATTTGCTAATCAATGACTTTGATGTTGCTTACTGAAACATCAACTTCACAAATATGTATGATGAGAAAGTCAATTTTCTGTCGATTTGTTCATTTTCCTTCTCTTTCTAGTTTTACATTCGATTCGCTCGAAACTATTTCATGATTTGTTTAAGAACTAAATTTGTCAACTTTGTTATACTTTCGAGTATAGCCATATAATTGAATAATTTGCCCAACTAGATATTAAAGCACATTTTATTTGCAGACAATGGCCATTATGGCCTAATTTGTGGTCGTATATTCTTAGATTGAATACAAATAAAGCTTAAAAATAGAAGCTGCTGTCACGTTTTATTAGTTTTTTATTTTTAGTTTTCTGGTGTTCTCTCTGTCGGTTTTTTTTTTCTCGTCTTGTTGATGTGTGGGTTTTGCATGCATTGGAGATGGAGATGGAGTAGAACTAACATGCTGAAATGTGTGCAACATTTGATTACTTTTAGCTACCCTTCAGATCCACCAGCATGCCATCATGCCATATGCCATGGCTTTCATGTCAATTTCTGTTTGTTTTACGCTTCGACAAACATTCATAGAAAATGGCTGTGGCAACGTCAACGGCAACGGCAACGGCAACGGCGACGCGTCGATGGTAACTGTGACTGTGGCTGGTTGGAGCAAATCGCTTATAAAACTAAAATGCAGACAGCACCCTTGCTTGCCCCTAGACACTTTTCGAAAAAAAAAAAAAAAAAACCATCCACCCATCTAACCATCGCACTTGCCATCGCTCTATCCAATCTTTAGTGTACTCTATTTGCTGTCGCAATGTCATATTGCAATGGCATTTTGAACCACATTCATTTCGCTATGCAAACACATAGACAAATGGTGATTGATAAGGGAGAACGAGATGGAAACAGAGAGAAGGAAAGAAAGATAGAGGTGGCTAAGAGGGAACTTTATAAGGAATTGGCTTGTCTGGAACTCATCGGGGACCACGATGCAAATGCATTGGCATGCAGTCAGTTGGCTTGGCACTAAAAGCTGACTTCAATGTTGAAAATATTATTGGACTTATTGTGTGCCTTCTTGCCACTAAAACCACAGAAAAAAAAATTCAGAAGCTCTTCACAAGATGAGCAAAGCTAGAAGAACAAAATTAAACCGAAGGTTAGATACTCTAAAAAAGAACAAGTTATTCTGAAGATTCATATAAGCAAATAGGTATGAGTACCTACCTGACACAAGGACATCAAAATATATTACTTACCTTATGTGAAAAGTCTTAAAAAACAAAAATGAAATTGTTTAATTTTAGGTGTCCCCGTATCTATGATACCCTTTCGATCATTCACCATTCTGCACATCTTCATCTCCATTGTCGGTTTTCTCTTTATGTCCCTCTATTCTATGTATTTGTGTTCTGGTCAATGTGTGAGTGAGCACTTAGCTTGGCTTGTCCTGACAGTTTGTTTGGCATTTGGCTAGTGGAAATCAAACGTATACACAACAGCAACAAGCCAATAACGATGACAACAAACAACCACAAAAGCAACAACAACAACAAGCATAACAATAAGAAAACAGTGGAAGAAACAGTGGGTCAAATAGTATAAACCTATTCCTAACTCTCATTGGCCCTTCTCAATCAAAATGATTTGCTTCTAAAGAAAATATAGTCTTCAGATGGGCAAATGAATAAATTACCTATTACGATCTATACTCTTTAGATGTTTATCCAACAATTAATATGGTTTTGTACCACAGTAACTAAGTGCACCGGCCATCAGTGTCCAAGTCCAAGTTCGAGCGAACACTGCACATATTGTAAATAATTTGCTAATGGCATTGGAGGAGGACAACACGCAGCTGGACGCGTCTCTGTTCCCAGAGTTACTTACTTTTGAGACCATTTATTCATTGAGCCATTCAGACAGACAGCCATTTAGAGTCCAGTCAATTGGTTGGTTGGTTAGTTACTCGCCTCTCAAGGGACTTTCTGCCATATTTATACAGACAAATTGATAATGTTCGTTGTATTATTATAGCAAGTCAGATGGCAGAGAGCAAAAATTAAAAAAAATTGTCAATTGACGTCAAATTATGCTACTTTGAAATAAACTGAAAGTGCTAGGGGAGGAGAAGCAGTGGCACATCAGAATAACAAATTTTGCTTTTAATAGTGAATCACAAGAACAGAGAAAAAGAGAGAGGGAAAGACAACAAATTGCACTCATGGAAAATGTGACCCCTTCCCCATCTTTCTCCCATATACTTCTCTTCATCGTCTTCTTCATATCCATGCCATTTGCCTCCTGTCTGTTGTATGTTTGTGTGCATTATGTGTGTGTGTGTGTGAACTAATTTTAGATATGATCAGTGTGAGTGTTTTATGGCTACGGCAAAGGACCCTAGATACTAACCTTTAACCAACCACAAAGTTGTATATGCAGCATTAAACTGGACCATGCTTTTAGCCATCAATGTAAGAGCAAAAACTGTTGCATATTTTGAGGGATTCAATTTTCTTATTTCGTAAATCATATTAAAACTTTGGTTAAAGTTTAAAAAATTAATGATTAATAAATTGTTTTAACTGGAAAATAATCAAAGTTATAGTTAATAATTAAAAGATAATTTCTTGAATTCAATTTCGTTAAATTGTAAATATTCTAAGCAAATTAGAAAAGTTTAATTTACCTTCGTGAAGTCTTAATTAATTTGAAGGTGAAATTGTTGGCAACAAAATAAAGTGTGTAATTGAAGTAAGTTGAAAGTAGTTTAGATGTATGTATTGTTAGTTGAGCTGAAACGCAAACCTTGATAAGTTAACCAAAATTAAGCCGAAACCGAATCACAAGGACGAAAAAGTTATACACGCACACACACGCATCGTAGACTCGCCCGCATGCAACTTTGGTTGCTGTTTTTTGTACCCCTTTTTTTTTAAGGGATGACGGAGAAGAGGGAATTGGGGGACCTTCCCCTGCAATTCATTAATTAGCATGTGGCCACACCCAATCCAGTAAGGACCTTGTCGTGTTGGGGAAAAAGTTGAAATTAAATCAGTTTAAAATTAAATTAAATAAATAAAAAAAGGCAAACTCTGAAGGCCTTAACCCAAAACAAAAAAAATAGCTTAAATAAATGCTGGGGGCCCAAAAAAAAAAAACGAAAAGAAATGCAAATAAACATTTAAATCGAAATAATTCTTGGAGAGCAGTGGCCTTTAAGTAGCGCCCTCAGTGTGGCCGGGCTATGAACTAATTTGCTTTACGGCTGCCGGCTATGCACACACACACACACACACACACACAGACAGAGACAGAGAGAGAGAGAGAGACACACAAACTGAGAAAGCAAACAGAGGGAGATAGAGAGAAAGGGAGCCCTACATATGTATTATTCATGTAGCCGCAGTAAAAGTCGTTTCTCGCCGCTTTTTGGCGTGCGTAGACTTTTAAAAGGCGTTGAGGGACCGATGCGGCGCCTTTTACCATGGATGAGAGGTCTCTGTGGTTGTGGCTCTTTCCCACACACACATATATTTATATGTATATGCTGTTGATGCCATCAAACTTGGCTGACAGCAGGCAGGGTGACTAGAAGATTTTTCAATTTCAAGCTAAACTGGGCTGCATTGCCAACCAGAATGATGCCTCCTGCACTTGGTGAACCAGCACACGCACATGGCGTTATAGTCAAAATAAGTTTTAGTTCCATACACACTTAAGTTGATTCTGGCGAATCTTGGCGAATCGACCTAAATTGCCATGCTTCTGCTTTTGGCGAAATTATGAAGATATCCTTTACGAGAACTAAGCACACAGATTGCCCATATTCTAGTTCTATATCACCATCATCATCAACATCATTTCATTTTTTTCTTCTCTCTCTCACTTTTTCTCTCCAAGTTCGTTTTACCACATTTCTTTTTTCTTGCCATGTTTTTGCTGTTTTTCATTTCGAAAAGTGACACACACACACAGACCAGGAGAGAGAGAGACACGAAAGTGTGGACCCTGCCACGCCTTGGGCTTACCCTTTTTACCATCCGGTTTTGCAACTACTTACTCAAACATTTTGAACATTGCATGCCATGCACGCGCCTCAAAGTATACTATAATTATATAAGTATATTTCTCTATGTTATGTACGTGCCAATGGCATGTGCCAGAGCCAGAGCCCGACCCGAACTAGTGCCAGGGGCATTAGCTGAGGCTCCTTTGACTGCGTCTTTGCCTACTGCCAGCTACCTGGTAATTAATTAAATGATTTATTAAATGATGTGCACTTTATGCACTTGGCTTCAGTTCAATTCAAATCAGGGGAACCTTCTTTACTCCCCTCTTCTGCACACTTCAAAATGAACCTATACACATTTTTGATAGCATATTACTCATACGCCATGTTACTCTATTGGCGACCATTCAAGACCAAAAGCCTTCTCTTTTTGGTGCACATCATCAATCTTTGGACTGGAAACTTAAGCCAAGACTAAGCTGCCATAACTCAGTAAGGCATACAGAAAGAGAGAGAGAGAGAGCGAGGAAGATGGAGATATGGAGACTTTGTCTAAAAGAAAAATGTTAAGTTACACTTTGTGACTGCTGGTGGTGGAGGCCAGTGGGAAATGTTGATGGGAGATTTCCTCAAATAGATAATGATCATAATAATAGCTCTCGTGGGGCTTTGGCCAGAACTTATCAGAGGGTTGGAAATAAATATTCGAGTCGGTGGAGCAATATCAAGTACTTTAATTATTCTCAACTTTTATTGCTAAATATGCAAGTAATTTACAGCGTTATTCATACACACACACTTACTTACACATACACAAGTACACAGCAATAATCTATTGATTTTCAATCAATCGAAATCCGCCCTTGATTAATTGATATTCTCTATCGTTTCGTTTCAGTCACTGAAAAGGAGATTCGTCAGTGGTAAGCAAACAAATTTTTATGCATATTGCATTTTTTGTTTTTTTTTTTTTTTGTAAATACGTTTTTTTTATTTTTTTTCCATCCAATCAAAGTTGGTATATTTAAATTAATATTTACATATATGTATGTGTCTATTTCATTCTCACTCTATCTACTTATATACATATCTCTCTTCCTGTCTGTCTGTCTGTGTGTGTGTATGTGTGTGTGTATATATGTGTGTGTAAGTTTAAGTGTGTTCATTTTAACATTTGCTTGTTTTTTTTAAATTAAAATAAATGATAAATGGTGAGAGTGTGAGTTAATATGAATGAATGTCGAGTTTTCTAGGCATATACACACAATATTATACATGACTTACATATATGTATGTATTTATTTTAAAGTATTTAAATGAAATACTTATCTTTATTTATTATCAACCACATGAAATTTAAGTCAAGTCTTTTATAAATATATCTACAGACAATCTGCGTCTCTTTTCTTAAATCTCAATCAAATTTATTTACATTCTTGTGGATGCATTTTCTATATATTGATTTATGTATTTCTATTTCTATGTTTATTATATTTAATAATAAAAGAAGGAGAAAAGTTATAAAATGTCGGTATACCAATTTTCACATACTCTTGCACTGTAGTCGTAATTTACAATATGTCGTGGATCAGGTTTATTAAATCTAAGCATTAATTAAGCACTGAGTTAAGGGTTACTAAGGATTCCAACCATCATTAATTAAAAAAAGAATCCTTTCTGATCCCGCTTAGGCAGCTTATATGCAATGAAATCTCCCGTCGAATATGATATTTTTTTCCTAAAATTGGATCAAATTTAGATAGACTCTATTGCCTACCAAAAAAGAGAGGGAACATAAATATGGTATCTTTGCTTATAAATAATGTAAAGCCACAATATAAAAAATTTTAGGAGACTGACAAAATACTTTGGTGTATCTATTGATTCGCTATGGGTACTTAATATGTTAGTTAGTCTATTTAGGTTTGAGTTATGGGAAATAACAAAGTTTATTACATAGAGGTTTTTCTATATTTTGAAGAATGATTGCTTGTACATACATATATCACTTCCAAGCTTCAAAACTAGTTAGCCAAAAAGAATTAAGATCACTTTTTAATTTTCACTTTTCAATTAGCTATCATTTACGCATATTTTATTTAATCAAAGTTCTAGAGCTAGAGCAAGGCGACTCTGCAGGGGTATGAGAAAATATGTTATTTTGATTGTGTCTTTAACAATTGTGTAAATATTTTCATTTAATCTGTTTCAATTCATTTCAATATTTCTGATTTCTTTGTGTGTGTGCGTGTGTGTTTTTTTTTCTCTTTGTTTTTATTATATATTATTTTCAGTGTTATGTTATGTTAAATGATTTCTGGTTAAATTTACCTTGGCTAATCTATCGTTTCTTTTTTTCTTCCTTCTCTCTCGCTCGCCTCTTGTTGGTTTTCACTTGTCACTCTGTCACTGTCTCTCTCTGTGAACTTTGAACTACTGTTTCAACTGTTTTCAACTTTGACTATGACACTCTGACATCAACATCAACAACAACAACAACAACAAAATGTATAAATATATGTATATGAAAAATGAAACAAAAAAAAAAAAACAAAACACAAAGGCACAAAGGTTTTCTCAAAGACTGTCCAAATGGTTTGCTGACTGAACAAGTAAGTACCCAGAATCCTATTAAAAAAAAAAAATGTAAGCCAATCTAAAAGAAAGAAAAAAAAACAAACAAACCAAAAACCTTGCAAATTTATGTACTTAACCGCAGAAAATAGTTTGACCAAACAAGAAAAACATCATACATATGTATTATATATACCTATACATGTGTACATATTTTTCTGTTTTTATTTATTTTTTTGTTTTGATATTTACATTGCTATTTTTATATTTCATATACGGTTTTTTGTTTTGTGGTTTTATTTTTTTTTGTTTGGCTTAACTTTCCCTTCCCTCCTTGGAATTGTGGTTTCAGTTTTTGCTTTTTGTTCGTTTTTTTTGTGAATTTTATTTGGAATTTATAGCATACTTTTAAGCTGTACACAACTGTACTTCATAAATTTTTACAACTTTCTTTTTTGGTGCCGCTCGTTTGTTTCACTTAAAAATAATAAAAACGAAAAACAAAACGCAAAAATCTCTGGTATTTTTTTTCCTGCTTTTTCTTCTTCGTCTTTTGTTTGTTGTTTGTTATCTCAATATAATGCTATTTTATGTGTGTGTATTTCTCTCTCCTCTCTCTCTCGTTCTCACTCCCTCTGCCACATATGGTTTGTGCTGACACCTCACCAAATAACAAATGCGAATCCGTTGTGACTTTAACAACTTCCTTCAACCTCTCCTTCCCCCATCAAATCAAAAAAAAAATCCACAGGGCTTCATCAAAATTTATAAACAATTCTTTCCGGACGGTGATCCAAGCAAATTTGCATCATTGGTATTTCGTGTATTTGACGAGAATAATGTAAGTATATTGCAAAAATAACAGTCAATTATTATGGCATTAATCTACTTACTCTTCTGATCACAGGATGGCGCCATTGAGTTTGAAGAATTTATCAGGGCCTTGTCCATAACATCGCGTGGCAATTTAGATGAAAAGTTGCACTGTAAGTTGACCAACTAATGCCTGAAGCGAAGCCTCTCAACTTCACATTATAGAATCTCAATATTATTATGTCTTCGTCTTCGTTTTTGCTTTTTTCAGGGGCCTTCCGTCTCTATGATGTGGATAATGATGGCTATATAACTCGCGAAGAGATGTACAACATAGTTGATGCGATTTATCAAATGGTGGTACGTAAAATGGAAATTATCTACAGCATCTAGTGTGGTATCCTTCAATTATTTGTTTGTTCAACAGGGCCAACAGCCACAAACGGAGGACGAGAATACGCCACAAAAGCGTGTGGATAAGATTTTTGATCAAATGGATAAAAATCATGATGATCGTCTAACGCTAGAAGAGTTTCGTGAGGGTAGTAAAGCTGATCCACGTATAGTCCAGGCGTTAAGTTTAGGTGGTGATTAACCGCAAGCCATGTAGTTGCGTTGAAATTCCCGTTTGTCCCAATGTCAGAGATATGTGTATTGTGAAAATGAAAGAGAGACACGAATACGCTGAAGCTGAGTGCAAGAGGGAGAGACAGAGAATGACAGAGACAACGAATTCACGCACAATGAACCCTTAACCCATGATCTATATACATATGTAGAGATTTATACATAAACATAAAGTGGTTTAATCTATTGAAAAGGTTAAGTTTACTTTCACATATACACACACACACACACACACACACACACACATGAGTACTCCGTATCCCTTTTCCACCAACACTAATGCAGCCGCCGCCAAGAACAAAATTCTTAAATGAAAATTTGTCTTAAGTGAAATTCCAACTAAATAACTAACATATTCTATATACCTATATACATATACATATATATGTAGAGTAAATCTGAATAGAAGAAAATTCAATTACAAGCCGCCAGAAAATGTTAATGCCGAAAAACCAAAAAACAAAAAAGAAAAAAAAAACACTTAACACCAATTTAAATTATAGAAAATGTTTTTTTTTAATATACATATATTTACCATACACATATATGCATATATATATATGTGTATATGCATACATATACATACATATATGTAACTAGATGAAAAATCGTTTATATATATATGTAGATATATGTATGCATATATTTCGAGCATTTGTTCAATGATGACAATGGGCATTTTTATTGAAATGCTTGGGCAAAATTTATAGTTGGAATTTTTGCAAAAAAAACTAAACAAACAAACAAAAAAAATTAAAATTTGAAAAAAGTAAAACTTAAAATTAAACGCCATGCAATCATGTGTTAAATTAAATCCTATACAATGCTACTATTATACGATAATTATATATATATATATATATATATATGTATATATATATAATGTACTATAAATTATATATATATATATATGTTTATAATACATATTACGCTTAAAAGCTTTCTCAACTCGATTGTTACTAATTAAATTAACTTAACAAATTTTGCCTATTTTAACTCTCCCTCGTCCCTATTTATTTCTTGCCTTTTTGTGACGAGCAAATGAAAAAAAAAAACCAAAAACTGTTGATAATCGAACGTGTTGATAATCGAAAAACTAGAAAACGATAAAAGCGCTTTGCTCGCAAATATAAAATAAAGAGAAAAAAAAGAACACAAAAAGAAATAAGAACAAAACTTTAGAAATAATATTGATTGAATTAGCAAGCCAAAACTTAACTAATCGTATTCTAAAACTAAGATTGATATATGCTCAACCCCCCTACACACACACACACACACACACACACACATACACCAATGTTGGTATACTTAAATAGAAACTTAGATCAAGAATCAAGAAAAAGGACACCAAAATGCTTATTGCATGAGGTATGTGGTAGTTGTTATTTTGCTTACTTCCACACACACTCTCCCCCTCCCCTTACCCTTTTCCACCCAGCACCCTCTCATTCCATTATTATCCATCATCAGTCACAAGTCATGACTATGTCTCTTGGTTTGACAGTTTTTCTATTCGAAATTTCTTCCAGTATTATTAAGATACAATGTGTTACTTACATGATTATAAAAGGATTAGTCTTGTAGAGAATATACCAAAAACCAAATACGAGTTCAGTATGTTCTATATATCAAAGATAATGACATACCTACAAATATATACACAGAGATCGACATAAAACCTCTTTAAAATTTCTTGGTTTGGTATTAATATAGCCAAGCTACTAATTAGAATAAAGTTGAAGAGCTTAATAAACTCTCAGATTATTATATCGAAAATAAATACTAATCAAATTATAGATGATTTTAACTTTTAGTATATTCGAGTTACATTTCTTTGGATTTCAATCGAGTTTTGGGCTTCCTGAAAAAAAAACTACAAGTATTCTATTTTTCTTTGTAAATTGATTGAAACACAATAAACTTGTTACAACAAATTCGATTAAAAAAAGGTATAGCAAAATCGATAGATAGTTGTGACCAGAATGTTAATGAGTTGATAACAGATTAGTATATATATCTTGAGATCGGGCTTTGGAACATTTGTCTGAGTATCTCAAAAAATATTTCATATCAGCTAACAGAAAAATCGAAAGCAGCTTTCGACAATCGTTTTCCAAGGGACATTTGATCTTCCTCTCATTACCAAAGACATGCATACATGTATATGTATAATATATATATATATATATATATATATATATGTATGTGTGTACACCTATATACATATACATATACATATTCCTTATGCTAAACATTATAAATTTGATATGATAACTATTTTTCTGCATGCCTTATACGATGAACAAACCTAAAATATATACTACTCCTATATACATAGATACATGTGTATACACATATGTATATATACATATATCAACAGTTTTTCTATTCAATTTATTTTATGCCTTCCTTACTGCAAATTAGAGCTTGCTAAACTGTTGCCAAAAAAAAAAAACTAAAATTTAAACTAAATGCAAATATACTATATGCCTTAAAAAAACAAAAGATATAACTAAAATTCATTACATATATGTATTCTCCTATATTACTTAAGACACACACACACACACACAGACACATCACAATTAGTCTCTCTCTCTCTTTAAATCGATCCACTTTGACTTTCCTAGGAGATACGTTTCAAATTTTCTGATAGTACAATATGATTTTTATACCATGCACGCTTTAAAATGAAAGGGTATTTTAAATATATGTCCACAATTGTGGATAAAAGGCATAATAAAGCTTTTTTGTCTTTATTAAGTCCATTTCCTTTTTTTGTCCGTCCGTATTATTATTTTATCAAATCTAAACTCCTTCCAAACTCTGATACTTATTTCTTCTAAATTCAAATTAAAAGAAATAAGGTAAGAAGAAAACGTTTTTCATTAAGAGAAGTAAGAGTAACAGAGACAGCATATATAAGCTGTATAGCGCTCTTACTTGGTGTATGCTATTTCGAAGTCGTCTCCAAGACAACCATACTTTACTTTTATTTAAATTGATATTATTTTTCTCAAATAATTTCTTTTTTCTGTTAGCTTAGCTTAGCAGTATATACTTTTCCTTTTCTTTCTATGATGAAAAGCCTTAACGATCTTTGTTGCCTGCTTTGCTTTTCAAATGACTAGAGCCAAATAAGTGAAAATTAGAATCTCCTTCAGAGATGGTTAGTTGAATGATCTCTTCTTGCCCATCTATCTGTACGCTTCTCTGTCTTTCTTCTGTTTGCTATCAAAAGGATTTGCCATTTTGTTTCCTTTAACTAATGGCAGAACTTTAAAAATCAGCTTACAAGTTGCATATTCTGTATACATACAGTTAACTGCATTATTTTTTGGTTTTTCTTTTTCGGCGCTGCTGTTTGTTTTTCTTTTTCGTTTTATTGTGTGTGTGTTTCTTTTTAGATTTTTGTTGACATCGATTATCATAACTTTTTGGATCACTCTTCTTCGTATGTGTATCTTCTTCTCCATTTTTGTGTTTCCTTCTTCAACTCGACATATTAAAACCAAAACAAAAAAAAATCTAATCACCATGCTAAAATAATTTCTATTTTATATGTGGTTCAGCTTTATTAAACAAACAAAACCCAAGAAGCATAAATAATAATATTAAACAAAGATGAATGTGTAATTAAAAGAAAAACAAAGAAACATGTAAAGGTATCACCGATTTTTCTATATTCTATTTACATACTATACCTATATACATATATATACACTGATATTTGAAATTACTTCCATTCATTTGACTTTCTTTTCTCATAAGCTTTTGCACTTAATATTAATTAAATAGTTTATAAACAATTAAATGCTGAAAGCGTTGCTCACCTCATTTTAACAATTGGCTGGTTAAAACAAATTTTACCCTTTTTTTCTATCACTCAAATTATATTAAATGGAAGAAATTAATAATTGCAAATTGTTTTTGCATAGAAAATAAATACACAAAAGAAAAAAACATCTAAAAAATCTTCACTAAAGTTAGTTTATTAAAAGTTTAAACAACAACAAACCAAAAAAAAAAAAATATATATATATATGCAAATTGCACATTAAATGATAAAATTAAATGAAAATGTTTGCATGCCTTTTTATCCTCACCGAAAAAAACAAAATCGTCTGCAAAAAAAAAACCAGAAACAACATTATATCAATTAAATGACAAACAATATCGATATATACATATATGTGTATATATATATACACACACAGACACACACAACAATAATGTCTAAAACAAAAAATTTAGAAAAAAAAAAGAACAACAACTGCAGCAACAATCAAGTTTTTTGCGCTTCTTACACTTGAAAAGAAAGAAAAAATAAAGTATTGTAAATACAAAAAAAAAAATAAATAAATCAAAGGAAAAAAAAAACTGTAGCGGCTAAGCAAACTAATACAAATCGAGGCTTAACTCGGCTGGGCCGATATTTCTATACACTTTACAACATATTTGAATCATAAAATTTCTAACCAAATACTATATCCGATTTTTGTATTGATGCCATGCAAATTTGAATCAAAAGAAACTTTGCTTATCCTTAGATGAAAGTAACTAAAATGTTTTTCATATACATCCCACAAATTGATTCAAAAGTTGTTTAAAAGGAAAACCCAATTATTGTTGCAACTTAGACATTTCTAGAAATTTCCCAATGATCTAACCCAACCATGGGTAATGTCTTCTGTTAATATTATAGATCATTCATCTTAAATAAGAGCATAAGCTAAATTTAAATTGTCTCAAACTTCACTTTGCAACTTATTTTTAAAATTGAACCCATGGTCTGCTTAATCAAAAGTAAATTAATTCTTTTTTTTACAAAAAGTGTATAGAAGCCTAGTAAGAGTCAAATTTTCAATTTTATTTAAACAAAAAAGCTACTCACCTATGAAATATAATCGAAAACTTTTCTTTATTTTTTTTTTTTCTATATATACATATAGATATGTATTATTATGAAAATTGATATAAAAAAAAATTATGAAATGAATTCAATCATAAGCAATATTTAATTTAGCATTAAAATGCATTAAGTAAAAAATGTTTATTATTATTAAAGTAAATTAAATTTAAAAAAAAAAACAACTAGAAGAATCTATTTAGTGCTTCTTAAAAACACTGAGAGAAAAATAAAACTTAGTAAGCCTTGTCTTATGGGGATCTTAAATAAATCAGTTCTAAAAACTGGACAAAAAATCGAATAAATATACATGGGAAGGGACTAAGATTGCCCACTGAGATCATTGCAAAAGATATTTTGATTCAAAAACGAGCTATTCCGATTTAAACTTTGGTATGAAATCAAAATGATGCTAAGAAGTTTAGTTAAAAATCATTAAAATCATTCTTAAAAATAAATATAAGTAGTTGATCAACTTTATTTTAAATATTGGTTATGCTCTTTATACGCTTAGGTTCTTGGTCTTTAGACTCTCTACAATATTATTAAAATATTTTGTTTGAGTAATAATAGCCTCACTTTAAAAAGAATATGTCTCGTATAACTACTTGGCCATACTTTGCCATATTTGATTTAAGAGGTATTCTATTATGAAGATAGGTAGTGTTAAAAAAAAAAGGTAAGTAACTAAACCATGTCCTAAGCTAGACAATTTCTCTGCCAAGGACGCTAAAGTCGTATTGGTTGGGCGGCCAGAATCAGTTTGAAGGCCTCAAAAAAGTTATCTTTTAGCTGCTTATTGTGACTTGTAAGAAAATGTGAGATCTCCAAAATACACTGCTGAAACCCCCACCGAAAGTGTTCCATTTGTCGGTGGTGTTCTTTTTGTTGTCGATGCAAATGATAATCAGTTAGTTCCAATATATCAGCCCTCTCCAGCTTGGCCAATGTGTCGGCATCCTGGGGAAGCTCAGTTGAGTAAGTGGTCACTTGAATTGCTCCATTATAAGATGCTTAAGCTCGTCCAGACACTTGTTGATCCCAGCACGACGTTTTCTTTCCAAAAGTGGTTTCATGACCTTACGATATTGATAAGTACGCGAGGTGGCCAATGGCGATGATGACATTTCGTCTTCTCGTCAAGCTCCTCCGTGTAGTTCGAGATGATTTCACTGACTGACATGGTCTTAAGCAAAGCTTTTAACTTCCAAGCAATTGACAGATGAGACTATAATTGGAATTATCTACCTAATTAAAAAAAAAACAGCTAATATGATGTCTAAACAGTGTATCAGTAAAGTCCTTAACCATTGAGTTAAACAAATCTAATTTCTGGTTGTACGTTCAATTTTGCCATCCACTGTAGGTACTTATTTCTCAGTCAGTGTCAAGAGTGGCAGATGGATATAAGTCTGCCTCTGATATCTGGCCCTTCTGCTCTTCTCTCGGCTTCTGTGGGCAATCAAGCGCAACGTCAGACAGAAAGAGTTGAAATTACAGCATCAACTTTTGTTTTTCTTGTTGGGTGGTGATCTTTCGTCACTCGAAGCTGGGCAAATGGCCTCTCCCTCTCTTTCCCACTCTATCTCATATTTTCGTTTTGCTTCTCTTGGGCTTAGAGTTTCCCACGCTTTAGCAAATGTTGCACACGAGTTGAGAATGAGACGGGTAGCTGGGTCGACTGCGACACTATCTTTGGCGCTCGTAAATGGTGTGTACATTGAGAGGGGAGTGGGGAGTAATAGGGAGGGAAATTGGTTTAAATAAAGGGGGAAGCCAAGATACCAACATACATAGCTAACACATGTTTTCTTAAGTTGTCTTCGTTTAAGCAAACACCAAATTATAATTAAGTTGGTCTCGATTAGTTCTTCTTTTTTTGATAATTAAAATGTATCTGATTTTATTTTAATGATTTTACAAATTTGTCTAAAAAATATCAGTTTTAAAAACGAGATTCCATTTTCCTTGTAAAGGGGGAGCTGATGAATTTTCAGAATTTTAAACAACCGTTAACCAATTCCGCACAAGTCAGAGCTCATTAACAATGATGATGCTGACAAGTTGTCAGAGAAATTGGGGTTATTTCTTCCCCCCCCAAAAAAAAACAAAACCACAATCACAATCCCCGGCACGAACTTTGGCTAGCGTGAGAAATTCAAGGGGGAAGTCGAAAGGCCCCCACAGAGAGCGAAACAACTTTGTTTCGCGCCAAAAATGTAAAAAAGCCAAGCACTGCGTTGGGCCCTTCTATAGAATTGGAATGAAGATGCAAAAGGAATTGACTTATTACTGGGTCAGTTGGATACAGAGAGGAATTTACCTAATTCTTTTGTTTCGGTTTCGATTTTATAAGACGGAAGTCCCAAAATAGAAGCAAATGTATCGATTAGCCTCCCGAGCATACAGATGTATATATGTATGTATGTGCACTTGTTTGAAGCCATACCACAAAACACTTTACTCAATATGTGGGAAACTCATTCTCAGTCAAACACACAATGGCTAATTGTCGCTGAGGGTTGTGCCCCTCTCTCACTCTCGCTCTCAGTCTGTAGTTTTCCCCCAATTACTTTTTAGAATATCAAATCCAAGAGGCGACACACTTAGGAATGAAAACAGTCTGCCGCACACGCGTATAAAACCGAGTCTTGAACTGAAAACTGATCTCAATGCGTCCTTGCTGATTGACATTGGTACAAAAGACAATGAAAAATCTTTCATTTTCACTGAGTGAGAAAAACGAAAGGAAACATGAATATTTTATTTATTGGCTTGGGTCGAGTCATAACATTTCGACTAAACAATTTCTGAAGTTTTTCAACCACTGTGCTTGGTAGTTCTAATGCCCTAGCAACATGGTTGTGTGACTCCTAAGATGCTCATTAAATATATTTAAATGTTGGGAGACTGAGATGGATAAAAGGAAAGTAAGAATGGGTGGAGGTAATACAACTGATTTTAACCGCCTTCTCCTTACCCATCGTTTACTTTTTGCTGTCTCTGTCGCTCTCATTCTGTTGTCTCGCCCTGTATCGATGTGATGGCAAGGAATATTTTATTCCCAAGCAGCCAAAAATAGATGAAAAATTTTAACGCACTTGAAGTGCACTTTGAAACACATCTTGATGCTCAAATAAATCCACAAAAAGGCATGACAGGCATGTGATAATACAAATACAAATACATTACATGCAACAACACGGCAGGCAGTTGAGGGGAGTGAGGGATGATGACTCGGAAGGCAGAGAACTGTGTGTGCGTGTGTGTGTGAGGAGTTCAAGTGCATGCCATGACACAGACACGCTCAGTTGGAATGTGCCTGTGTCTTTTCTCATTCTGTGAGTGTGTGTGTGTGTGCTGCAAAGTGTTTTTTCCCAGACGCTATTTATAACAACATCTATATGGATACATATGTACATATTTATGTATATATATATATATATAAATATATGCATATATTTGTATATTCATTAGATCAATCGCAGAGATTATGAGCATTCACTTTATCTACTTAAGTTGCAATTATAACTGTTAACAGTAAAGTATCGTTTGTCCTTCACTCCATTTGCTTAAAGCTTAAAGGCGCCAAAATGTATGCAACAGAGCAGCTACCCCAAACAGTATTAATAAATAAGTTTCCTTTTTCGATCTTCTTTAGAACGTCTTCTTTATATGTTCGTCATCCATCTTTATAGTTTGACCTAAAATGCTCCCGATAATTGCGTTTTAAATTTAAATACTTTATTATTTACCCTTCTTAATAGTTTTTTATAAAGTTAATTTTAAACATAAATAACAGTTTTAATTAGACGAACCAAAGACTGATTTGTTGCAAACTAAACTGCTTAAACAACAACTACATAGCTAGTAATTCAATTGGATTCTGTAACCTTAAAGGGACCTATTGGACAAATTTGAAACATAATTGAGTTTAATATAAGTACATATAAAAAATGTTGATACTTTTAGGAATAAAATAAATAAACGAAGTAGGTAAAAAGAAAAGAAAAAGAAAAATTGGTCTATGTTAGTCAACAGAACTACTAAACCTTTACTAAATCTTTATGTAATTAACGACTTTGAAATCATTCGAAAATACGGCCCATATCAATTAAAGAGTCTAAATGGAATAATTGAGTTGTTTCAGAAGGCTGAGTAGAGGTAATGCTTTACATTATTTTAATAGTGGATTGTTGGGTGTGCAGAAAAATATATATTCAATATTCATTCGACTTCAATATTAGTATGGAATTTTTATTAAAGTTATTAATGTCATACCAAATAAAATGTAATTACACCAAATGCAAAGTATTCAATTTTTTTAAGGGCAGCCTACGACTTGAAACTAAAATATCAAAGAAGCTAACATCGGCTGTGCCGAAGTTTATATACCCTTGCAGTCCATGGCCATAATATTTTTACATGTTCCAAACTCTTTTTCTGTATCTCAATTCATTAATGCACAGAACCTTTCAAATATCATTTCAATTTCTTCTTCTTCTTCCCCATCCCCTTTTACACGCATGCCGCGACTCGCACGCATACACATATACATAGTTTATGTAGCGTTGCGTCTGTATGTGTGCATGCGTGTGCTCTGTTGATTTGATGATGACGTAGTAGGCAGCAAGTTGAACCGATTTATATCGGCTGTAACTTCTGTTCTATTTATCCGATCAGATTCAAATTTTGGGATCTGAGATTGGTAAATTTCATGGCGATACTCCAATTTTTGCAATTTTTGCAAAAATGTTTCCTCCAGAGCTATATGATATAGTGGTCCGATTCTCCCAATTTTCATACTTTATTTTTCCCAGGTAATATAAAGCCCCCAAAAAAAATTTCATCCCGATAGCTCTTAAGATGGCTGAGTAAAACGCATACGCACAGACGGACGGACAGACGGACATGGCTATATCAACTCAGCTTCTCATGCTGATCAAGAATATATATACTTTATGGGGTCGGAAACGTCTCCTTCTGTGCGTTACAAACATCTGACCAATTTTATAATACCCTCTGCAAGGGTATAAAAAGGGCGCCAAATTATTTAACTAACCCAAAAATATTGATACATTTTCTGGGATTTCAGATATGGAATTTGTTGCACTGCCGCAGCGAAAGTGTTGCGCAGCGAGAGAGAAAGGGATGGAGTAAGAGAGTGCGACAGAGGGAGAAAGAGAGAGAGAGAGAGACATCTATATTTAGTTTGCTGGCACATGTGTTGGCCAAAGGCTTTGTAATGAGAGCAAAAAATAGAACTCCACTTGAGCAATGAAGACTCATAAAGCGAAGTTGAAGTACACACAGAGTTATGTTTTATTTTTAATTTTCCAAAAAAAAAACTATACAAGAACAACTACAATAGCAACAGCAACAAGAAGACCAACATATTGCCTCTTGTTGTACACATTGCTCTCACCCCTCTCTCTCACTCTGTCTCTCTCTCTCTCTCTATTTTGGTGGCAAGAATTCATATAAGAGGCAGATAATTTTTCCAATTTTCAACAGTCTTTGCTAGCCTCTCTTAGTGTTTAGTTCGATCAAAGGAAATTCTTACAAATGGGTGTCATATACAAAATACTAAAACAGCAAAGGCAGCAGCAACAACAGCAGCAGCAGCAACAACAACAACAACAGCAGCAACATCAACTAGAGCAAGAGCAAATATTTCGCAAAAATTTCAATATGGATATAAATTTAAGTTCGAGTACAAAATGCAAAGTTCAAGCAGCAATTAAACAGAGACAACAACAGAAACATGAACATCTAAAAAAGGAACAATATCAAGAGCTAGAAGAGTCACAGGTACAGGAACACGAGGAACATGATGATTACGAACAGGATAAGAAGGCAGAACAACAATTGCAACAACTTTGTCGATTTCTAGCTGAGAATGCGGCGCGTAAAAAGGTAAAAATTATCACTCAAGTCCAAATAATTGGCATACTAATTGATTATCTTTATTTCTCTCAGCGTCAACGCTTGAAATTGCAATACCATCAATTGGATTTACCCTTGCAGCAAGATCAAGAGCAATTGCGACCGCTTTCCCAATTGCCACATGGTGTTAACGATAACGATATGGATATAGATCTGATCGATATTGATCAGTTTCAGCATGCCAAAAACCCAGCAGCTCCAAGGGATAGTATCCTATTAAAAATTCGTCATCAGATCTTTGAGCGTAAACGACGACGTCAACGGCAATTGGCTGAGCTAGTGCAACAGAGATTGGTAGTTTGGCGACCTTGGTAGGAGACGAGTCAGGAGAAGCAGAGTGATCCACTCAATTGAAACTAGTCTTAGTAATGTTTAGCTCGATAAGAACACGCTGTATTATTCCTTTATTTTGCTATGTGATCTTCACAGTGGCCGCTCTTCCATTTGCCTTTGACAAACAAACAAAAAACTAAGCAAAACCAATTATATTTTATACATATCTATTTTTTTTTTTTTGTTTTTTGTAATTACACTTAAATATGTTTAATTTTAAGGTTGCTCAAATGAAAATAAACTGTTCCACACAGATAAACTGAAAGTAAGAAAAACTTGTGCATTTTGCCAGAACTAGTTGAGAATTACAATGAAAACAAATAAGAGTTTTGTAAGTTTTTCATTTGCTTTATTCATTGAACATTGACACCAATTAAAATTGTTTATGCATATTGTATATTTCATTATGTTTTTGTTAATGCAGATCGTTTAGTTTTTTTTGTGGTTAAATTTAATGCTTTCTCATTTATTACTTTCTCTTTGGACTCTCCTCTCATCAAGCATCAGTGGGGAGAGTTTAATGTGTTTTGGGCATAGAATTGAATTTGACATCTATATGAATGAAATATATATATATATCTATATGTATACATATTTATTGTATATAGTATCTGTTTAAGTATCAATATCCACTATTCGCCTTGGTGTCTTCAATATTTATTTTTCTTTACTCAATTTCTCCTATCCGTCTATCATTTCACTTGAGCTGAGCTCTCTTTCCAAAAAAAAAAAAAAAATAAGAAACAAAATTAAAGTAACATAAATTGGAATTAAATTCTAAACAATATAATTAACACATAGACGTGTATATATATGTTTTGTTTTTGTTGGTTTTTTTTATATTTTCACACAGATTTGTGTCATTATTCATGTATAGTATATATGTATATATATTGTTTTCTTTGGTTTTAACTTTATTACTAGGTACACACATTTAGTTGGGTTTTTTTTTTGTTTTGGGTTTATTTTTATTCTCTACGCGTGCTGCGTTTGGTTTTTCAGTTAGGATCAAATTGGGTGGATTGAAAAATTTCAAATTCTTCTCTCGAACTTATACAATGTTAACTTAAATTCATTTAAAATTAATTTAACAATAAAATTTTCTCTGGTTTTTGTTTTGATCTTTAACTTAGGACATTAATTCGTCAGACGAAGTTATTTTTTTTCTTTGTTTTTCATTTTGTTTGTTTTTTTTTTTTGCACGCTCATTTAAATGCTAAAATATCATCAATCGATAATATAATATATATATAAATATATTTTGACTTCTATATAAATACATCGGTTTACATAAATATCATCCATATATGTATGTATATAGAGTATGTATGTATGTTGTATGTCTGTATGTATAATACGTATGTATATTCAATCATGTCTTCTGTCATCAATCTTGTCATTTGGAAATGTTTCTAAAAACTAGAGTATACGAGCTCATATCTTCATACACATTCATCTTTATCATCATTTTCATCTTAATTATGTATATCTGTGTGCGTGTGTGTGTGTTTGGTAGTAAATATGGCTTTATATCTTAGGAATACGTATACATCAATATTTAATTTCATTTCATTTCTATTTCGTACTATTCTTGTCTCAAGTTATCTAAGCTAAGCTCATTTGCTTTGGCCATCAATCGAAATGCAATACATTTAGTATATAGTATATATATATACATATATATATACTGATAGATGATCGCAAGCTGAATATACACGATTACTGCTAGTTATCTATCTATCTAAAGAACTTATCGTTAATTGTTACGCAAAAACCAAAACCAAAATGATTCTTCAGAGCAAAAATTAAGGACTACAAATCGTGTTTAATCTCTTACTATCGTGTCTATCGTTTATGTCAGCCATTTAACTTAAGTTTAATGAGACAATCCAACAATCATACATAGCACACAATACACATTAATAAGGATAATTTGTTTTCTCTTCTTGAACACATGAATGCCATTAAAACTAATTACCTACAAAGACATTGACATAGAAATATGCCTTGTAGTGGTATTAATTTGTATATCCTTTGAATCCTTGATGAAATACCTTAATACGAATAGATTTCGGCTGCGGCTCTCAATTTAGCAGGGAAATGCCAATGGGTTAGACGGGTCGGGATGGAGTGCAAGTGGGGGCTAAATACTGCTCGAACGTCCCAATCCGGTTGTTGTATTTGTAATGTGATGATGACATCGATTCGCTGGATTTAGCTTATTAAATCGCACCATTGGGACACCTTTTGTGGTCTGGAAGGGGGAGGATTTGGGTGGATATGGTTTTGGTCTTGATCTGGATCTGGGTTTGGGTCTGGGTCTGATTGTGAGACAAAGTCTGTGGAGTAGGTGCTGGTGTGGCAGCTGTGGCCGCTGTGGCCGGTGGACTAGCACTCACCTCAGCCTGCGGATTATGATGCTGATGATGGTGATGATGATGATGATGGTGGTGATGATGATGGTTATCAATTTGATGACAGAATTTACTCTTCAGCCAGGGCCATTTAATGGTACGCATTAAGGTATTCCGGAAATCCTCACTAAACAGACAGTAGATGTAAAACGTTAACGAATAGTTGATCAATTCCAATAAATTGGCACTGGCCCGAAACACCTGAAACGGAAAGCTTGGATAGACCTCCGATGCGATGGTCATATGCAATATGGCCATCGGTGAGACGCACACCAGAAACAATATAGAAGTGCTGCCCAAGAGCAGGAACAAACGACGCTCTTCGGCAAATTTACGGGGATCATCGTCCTTCACATAGTTGGCATTGGCTCGGCTCAGCACCATTTGACGGCGCCGTTCGCAGGTGCTGCGATACACCAGCATGATCCTCAAATTCAGGCCACCAATTATGCATGTGGGTATCAGCTTGAAGATCACCTCCAGCATTATTTTGTAGACGCGATAGAAGAGCGTCTGTTGGTATATCATATTGTCCCTTCTCAGATAGACTGGCTCATTGGAGGCCAGCATGCACTTGATCAATTCACCGCGAAAAATGCTTGGCAAGTATATAATAAAGGTCACAAAACATGTCAGAAATACCACGACCCTAGAAAAACAAACAAACAAAATGTGCACTCATTACGCCATGTGTTTTGTCCTGTTGGCCGCATTCTTTACTCACACTGGAGGACCCATCACAGGACGGGTGAAGCCCGGATGGCATACAGATACATAGCGTTCAACAGTGAGTACCAAAAGCATCATAACACCCACACCTGCAAATGAAATATCAAGTTTGAGAACATAAATGGAATAGATTACTTTAAACATAGCCAAACATCTGCCCATGAAATAATTAAACTGTTTTTAGTTTTCACTTTTTTTTGGCCAATTATTATTCACAATAATAAAGTACAAAAAAAATTAAAATAAGAAAAAAAAAATAATATCATGCATTTAGTATTATTTAGTTAGTAGTTGGTGAAAGTTTGAGCAATTCCAAAGCAATGGACTTGATAAGTTTCTCGAATTTCTTAACGTCCATTGGAGTCTCTTGGTTAGATTCCCCCTGGTTTGGATTGAAGAATTGCTCCAAAATGGATTTGGCCTCTTTAGCGATATCCGAATTCTCGCTCTGTTGCAGGGCCTTCAATTTATTCAGTCCATGCACTTCCAACAGCTGCACACAAAGATTCTGTGCGCCAGCGAAGCTCTTAGCCAGTTCGAGTAGACGCTCCAATCCCCTCAGGGCCACGAGAACAGCGAACATATCCTTCGCTCCCAACAGATCAATGAACGGGCGTAAGATCTTGTGATTAGTTATAATATGAACAATTTGCTGCGGGGTTCCGTAAATAATTACAGAATACACGGTAAATGAGATGTTCATCTTGGCTACAGTGTTCTTCTTTTCCATGATCCTTTGGATGGGATAAAAAATGCCAGCCTCAATAAGAGCCTGAATACGCTGCTGACTGCCGGAAATCATATTACCCACAGCGTTAGTAGCTACTCTGACAATTTTCTGATCACGGTGGCGCAGCAGAGTTTCCAATATCTCGAGGACACCAAAACCAAGAACCACCTCAGTCTGTTCATTCGAACCCATGACTAGAAATCCCACACAATGCAGGGCTGCTAGGACAACCTTTCGATTGTCCACTTTCATTAGATCCACCAGACGAGGCACTACCTCCGACTCCAACACGGATTGAATCTTTTGGCGTGTGTTACGGTCAGTCATGTGGAGTAAAGCCTGGCACGTGGCTTGCACTAAGTCAGCACGTGTACTTCCTAGAAATTTCGTTATTATGGGCAGTAAACGTTTCACCTTCTCGAACGGTGGCGAGGGGTATTTATTGTAGCACAGACTCATCATGAGGGCCACAACATTGTACATTGACAGCAATTGTCCATAGTCTTTTAGTCCCACAATGACATCGAACGCACCAATTTCGATCATCTCATCCCGAGCAGCACGGGAATCCATGGCAATAATGCTCAATGCCCAGGCAGCACGTTCCTTCAGTTTCCAGCCAGCCGATTGTAGTAGAAGAAGCAGAAGAGGCAGTGCATCATGTTTGATCGCACTGCTGGTCGGATTTAGAGTGCCCAGCGTAATAAAGGCCAATACCCGGGCGGCTTCGCCCTGCACTTGCGGAGGGTTAACCTCACGAAGCAATACTGCGCATCTGACAACCAAATTCTCCAGATCTTCAAGGCGTAGACTGTCCTTCAATGGGCGGCTTTTGCGTAGCTTTTTCAAACCCTCTACTTGACGTCGCTGATCTTGGCTGTAGATGGCTGCCATAACTTGATTTCTGGACATGGACATTTTCAGTTTTTTTTTTTGTTTTAAGCTTTTTATTGAAGTGCTTGCAATGGTATTCTGACTAGAACTAGAACTAGATGACTTGCAGATGTATCCAGGGCTGAACTAACAGTAGGGCCACATGTCAAGGGTTGCAGATTTCTAATGGGGTATTACTTAAATTTTTGTTTTTTTTTTTTTTGCTCTTATTGTTAGTAAGTCTGTTCCAGAGAATATGCTGAAGTTGTCGATCGCAGGTGATAATTCAAAATTAGTAATGATCTGTTAACAGAAAGTGCTTTCACTAGAATGATCGATAACTTTTACATATCGTTCGACTATCGTGACTGTATCGTGACACTACCATCACTAGCAACGACAAGCAATAAGAAAACAGTTGTAGCACGCATTTGAAAATAATTTGTTTGATTTGATAATAATTTCTAATACATGTACTGGGAAGAATAAAAACTAGACAACATTTTCAATTTACTTTTAATTAAATCGAAGTAACTGCCGTACTATTAATGCGTAGTGCTGATTTAGTGTCAGACTTTGTTGATCGCAATTATGGCACATGGTCTCAAATAATTTTAAAAGCGCCGAACCTTTGGTGAATGGCATTCGACTATGATAAAGGGATTTTTTTGAGGCTTGGCTGACAAAGGACACGAGAGCTTCAAAGTTTTACCACTTACCCAAACATCCGTTGCCCAAATAAAGCTCCAAGTGGGCCGTATAAAAAGCTGGGCCGAATTCCTCCCATTGTCCTCGATCCTTGTGAACCAGCATGCGTATGCCAAATGGTATGGCAAAGACAATGGCAAGCAGTGCGGCCGTGGAATAGGCTGAAAATAAAGCAGATTCAGGATAATGGATAAAGGAACAGTTTGGAAATGTAAACCGACAACACGTGGGTTTTTATGGCTTCGACTTTATGGCAAACATATGTAATTATGGCGTCATCATTTCCGCTTGACCCGTCGCCACCGGATGCAAAGGCTACATACTCAAAATGAATGCCTCTCCAGTTCCTGTTACTTTTGTTTCTGTTTTTATTTTCTCTTTAGATTTGGTTTATTTTTCATTTTTACTGCTGTTTTCTTTCTTTTTGCAGATGCCACTATTGATTTATAATATCGTTTATGGCTCTATAATTACATTATTACTTATATCGGATAACTCTTAATGCCTCTTGTGGACATACCATGCCTCGACGACCATTTAGCTAACATTATGAGTCTGCTTCTGCTTCCTGCCACAAATTCTCGGCCACACACACACAAAGATACACATATATATATATAGATATATGTATGAATGTTATGTTGGCCATCTAATTGGGCACAAACACACAGTCAAGCACATCGCATCAATATAAATGTCAGTCAAGTGTCTGTCACTTGATTTGCTCATCAGTATTGTTCCCCCTCCCCACCACCCACCTCCTTCATGCAATATTATCTCCCTTTCGTTCCTGTGCCTTGATGGGCATACCAAATTATACAAATCTTTCTTGTTGTTTGCTGTCAACACATACAAGAAAATTTCTACTAGACATTTTGAGCTGTTGGCTAAAGGAAATGGCTTAAAGGATTGCACAACTTCCAACTGTGTCCATGTGTGTGTGCGTGTGTGTGTGTGTGTGTGTGTTTTCTTATGTGTGGGTGTATGTATCTTGTGTTTGTTTATAGCTATTGGCAAATTTCTTCGAATGGCTCAAATTACAAACTTCTTATTCTTTAAGATAAAGCAAGCGCAAATAGATTTATGGCTTCTAAACGTTAACTGAGATTTGGATTATCACCTTAATATAATTAAAATTTGTTTAATTTCTATTAACACAGAACGACTTAATGATACCCTAATTCAAATAGAGAAAATACTTTATATTTGTTTATTTTTTTTAACATATTGTACAACATTCTAATTTCAATTTGTTAACAATTTTAAGAAGCTGCCATAAATTTGATTTTTGTTAACTAATTTAATTGCTATAGGCTGCTTCTGATAAACTTTATGAAGGAAAATATTGAAAAGATGTGAATGACTCTCGAAGCGATTACCGATTATATCTAGAATTGATCCGGACTTATCGTTTCTTTTTCTTAAGCTTTCGATGTGTTTCAAAAAACTCTTCTGACCTTTTATAGGGTAAGCAAATTACATAATTTAATTGATTTACTTTCTATCTTTGGCTCCACCCATTTCTCTGGGTCACCATTGTAGGAATTCAACTTGGATTTCCCTAGATGATCATAAAGCATTTTGCGTATCTTATTGTTAGTGTAAATTTTGTTCGTGTTGTTGTTGTTTCTGGTTTCAAGTGGCAAGAACTGGGAATAGGCCTACTATGGGGCCAAGCCCCTCCATCCGGACCCCCTTGATGGCGCATATAGAAAGTAAGCTAAGTATAACAGACAACTTTTTGGTGGCAATGACCGCCAAATGGTAATAAAATTAATAATCATAAAAAAAAGAGTAAATATATATATATATCTATGAAAAGGCTGCCGGCTGGAAAATATTTTTGTTATTTTAATAAAAATGTGGCATCACAACAAGATGCTGGGCGCTCTCTGATTTCCTACATTCGGTTACCATTGAGGGGAATGGATGGGTGGTGGGTGGCGGGGGTTGGGAAGCCTCTTCACAATTTTATTTACTGCCATTTGAATTGGGGCAAAACTCTTTTCAGTTCGCCTTTTTGCATTTGCACAGGGCAATCAATTATGCGGCTGCCGCTCGAGCATTTTACGTTTCGCATTTTTTATTTTCTGGATTTTTTGTATTTTTTTTTTTTTTTTGTCGGTTTTCTCTGTTTCGGCGTCGTTTCGTTTCGTTTCGTTACGTTACGTTACGGTTCAGTTTTGTTTTATTTTTGTTTGGCTTCCTGTTTTTTGGTATCTTCATTCTGTTCCGTAGTCACATGACTGATAGATGAGGATAAAAAATTGCCAGCATGCTGTGACAAGTTCCTTTTACTAGCCCCTTCGGTCTGTTTACCCCTCGGTCTCCATTTTCTTTCTACTCTTCCTTCCTTCCTTTGAGCTTATACTCTATAAAAAAGGCATAAATACCTACATAAGCCATATGTATTTAGGGCACATTAAGAGCCACATTATTACCCATGTGGACTCATCAGATGATTTTTCACTTCTGTATTTAGGTTTATCTTAATTCTTGATTCAGAGAGAGAGAGAGATGTATACGAAACTTTCAATTGCTTTAAATTCTAGTGAAATCGTAAGAGTATTTGAAAGTCGTTTTCTGTGTTTTTTTTTTCTTCATATTTACTAAGAGTCTGTCTTTTTGGGTGTAAGGAATGGATGGGCTGCTCATTAATCAATTAAAATGCCATAAAGCAAACGAGTGCCTAATAGAGTTAACATACCACCACCCCACAGTCCCCCTCGGCAATCCTTCCAGCCATGCAACCATCCCTATTTGTTCATGTCCCTGTGGCCGTCTAATAAGGAAGCTGAAGACACAAGTAGAACTCCGTGTGCTTAGGCAATGGCTTTGCATAAATTTACGTAGCTCCGTTTAATGAAATCAACTTTCATTTTGGTGGGAAAGACGGGCTTGGCTGGCATGTGCGGACAATAGAGTTGAGTGAAACTGATTAGATGCTAAACTCATATATATGATAATTATATAATTCAATTCGAAAACTATACAAAAGAATGGAGTCATTTCCTACAATGGAACAGGAGCAGGAAACTGGTTTCACATTTAAGTTGTGGATCCTTCAACTAACTAAAAATGTTACCTCGAAGTCGATTAGATATATGTATTAAATAATGTCACTCACCTCTCATATAGATGTAGGCAGTGCCACGCATATTGCGTCTGGTGAGTACAATTAGATTGAGCACATTACCGATGATGCCCATTGTGCAGATGATGGGTAATAGGAGACCGTAACAATATTCTCGTAAGGATTCGGTACGGGGATCCTCCACATCCTGTAAACCAAAAGGAGAGAGGGAGAAAATAAAAGCTTAATTCTTTTTTTCCCTGCCATATAGAAAATAGGTAGCAAAAAACTCGTAAATCATTGCCATCTCTCAGTCAGTCAGTCCAATGACTGACTCACTCCCCGACTGACTGACTGACTGACTGACTGGCTGACTGAATGGCAGGTCCTTGATTCTGGTGGCTGTGCAGATTTGTATTGTAGGTTATGGAAATGGCTATGGCCGGATGTAAGTTCGGATGCCACTGATAAAAATTCAATAGTCAACTTGACACTTTTATTTATTTCTAACTGCGATGTCTCTCGCACTCATTGTTAATGTGTTTTTGCGTGATTTTTAGTTAGTTTTCTACCATTTCTTTATATGCATCTCATTTGTTTTTTTTCTGTTCCTTTTTGGTTTATTTTTTGTTGTTTCGCCTACTTTATACTTTTTATTTCAGTGAAAACTTGCAAACAAAGCAGCTTTTGGTTGGCGTCCTTGTTGACGTCGTCGTCGTCCTTACATGTTGGTAAACTTTTTCAACGTGCTGTGTTCTGAAATGAGTTATTTCATGTCCACTGTCCCCCCCTCCCTCCCGCTTTCTGCCGCCCTGCTTCACCCGCTGTTAGGGAGTAAAAAAACCATTTCACAGCGGGCAGCTTTTAGTCATTGATTGGGTTACACAAGAGTTTATATGTATATGTATATATGTAAGTATTTATGATTTATGAAGCAAATGGCATTTAATGTACGATTATAGAGAGGCCAGTATCGCCAATAAACTTTTAAATCGTGCAAAGACTAAGCAAACCACACCAGAAAGGACTGACAGAAAGGACACATTGCACTTACCCTATAGAAATCATCACGCAAATCGCTACCAAACACGGATGTTTCATTTGTTGCAGTAGCCAGAAGGACATCGTTGGTGCTACTTAGATTGGCGCCCCAAATGAATGAGCAATAGGCGGGATCCTCTTCCGTATTGTAGAGTCTTGTTATCATAGTTTTTTTTCCTTTATCCTTTCGGTTGTTTGCTGTTGCTGCTGCTGCTGCCTCGGTCTTCTTGCTCTGGGTCCTTGGGCAGGTTCAATTTGTTTAAGTAAAGAAAAGAAATTGCGTGTAATATTGCTCTCTATAGCGCGGAGGGATGATGGGGGTGGGTTGGTAGGCTCCACACAAGGCGAAACAATGGAACAGAGGGACATATTATTTAAATAGGAGCAACGAGCAAACAGAAGGAGCCCCTAAAACGGAAGTGTACAAGAAGCAGACGCGACTAACGGAAACGGAAGCGTTCACTTCTACAGTTGGCGATAAAACACAAGACCAAAACTAAAATGTAAAAGGAAAAATTCCAAAATAAGAGGCAACAAACCAACTGCTCTCCTCCCTGCCCGACCCCTCCCGTACAGCAAAAAAAAAAAGAAGAAGCACACAAACAATTGATGCTTTGATTGCGAGTGAGTACCCGGCATATAAAAACAAATCAACGAAAAGAAGAAAATTGTAGGCGTAAAAATAAAATGCTGGAAATAATTGCGGGCTCTAAATAAGTTGGAAATGAATGGGAAGCGATAGAAAATAAAGCTCCAACAGTTGTCACAGCCATCATCATCATCGTCAGCATCATTATTATCATCTTTGACTTAAAGTCAAAAGCAGAGACAATATTTATGGCTCAGTAATTTCGAGCCTTAAAGGCAAAATCAAATTCAAAAGTATCCTGAGACTATCGGCAAGGAAGCATTTAATATTTCCCAGTCTTTCGTATCCCATGTACTTTAAATTCAAACTGAAATGTTGATTTCTTTGACTTTTTTTTCGATTAGCATTTCATTTAATCAAATTTTCTGCTAATGGAATGAATTTTGAATTTAATTTTAATAATTTATGACAATTCACTCACCTGATTATTGCTGTTTGATTGGCTATGATTGATTTGTTTATCTAAACGTTCAGTTTTGCATTAATTTGTGGTATAATTTGCCGGCCAACGCACTTCGCCATTTGGTTCATAGAATCTTTGCAATTGAAATGCTCGATCCACAGTCGAGCAAATTCCGGTTGAACGATTGAAACGACCCTGACGGATAATTGCATATTGCATTTTGATTTTATGGCCAAAGCTGCTTTCCACACACATAGATAAAAAGAAAACGGCCAACGAAACAAACGAAAAATAATTTATGAGATTATATTGCAAGGAAATGGCAATAGAAATATGTATTTTATTTGTATTTTATTATGCGACAAGGACCTAAAAAAAACCCCAAACCCGCATACGAACTCAAACTCGAACCGTGAACACAAACATCTAAAAACCAAAAGCTCATGGCATGTGTCACATTATTGACGTGTGGCAACAACGAGCGACAGAGACAGACAGTGGGTGTGTGTGTGCATGAGAGAGAGAGAGAGAGAGAGAGAGAGTGATGACAAGTGGTGAGAGAGGTGGCAACAGGTGTGTTTTATTTGTCCACCCACAAACAGAACAGAATTCGCCGCCCACTTGCTAAGCGCTAAAATCAACGTTGACAGGCGACACAGAGTTTCGTATGGAATATATTTTTTGATAAATTGCCTCGACGCGTCTCATAACCTGCCAGCAGGCAATCGTCTTTCAGTCTCTCTCTCTCTCTCTCTCTCTCTCTCTCTTGATATATAAGTATATATATCGAATCTTTAAAGAATAAACAAAGGCGCGTTTCTTGCCAAGGTAAGGACTTTAAAAACAAATTTATTTTAGCCCTTAATGGATTTTGTTTTATGTCTGTGTGAAACTGAAAGCATCGATCTCTGATTGGATTATATGTAAGTATGTAACACACACTATTTCTACTATTTCGACTATTTCGACTATTTTTACTATTTGGCATTATTTTGCATATCACACATACGCACTGTGGCACTAGCAACTTAGCACCTCAACTCAACTCAGCTCAACTAACCACCTCACCAGTTTAGGTGACACAAACATGACACAAACTTAATTTCCCCAAGGCAAACATAAAAGCTGTTCCTCTATTCCAGTGTGTGCCTTTTCCTGTTACTCTTTCTCTATGCTCTCTGCTCCTCCATCCAAGGACACTTCAAAAGACTACTGCCGAGCTACCTGAGGAGCCGCTGTGGAGCCCAAATGCAAGAAATCTCTCACATGGTCTCATAGCTGCTGGTTGCTAAAGTGAAGACTGTCCATTACCTTTCCCCTATCTGCTGCTGTCTATTGCTTTACAATTTCAACACCAAAAACCTTAAGTGGATTCGACTAAATTGAGATCTATTCACTTAGTTTATTAATAAATCTATATGCATAATCGAATGATTGGGAAACAGTTGTGACTCGTTAATGGGAATGTCTAGTTGAGAGTATTTGATCTGATGTGGTGAGGAAACTTATCGGTTGCATTTAATGGGGTCTCACTGTAATTGGTAAATATGCCGCATAATTTATGCTTGCGATTATCATAATAATTCGGCAGAGACCAGTCGAAATTGTGACACACACAAACACACAGATGACTGATCCAAGGGAAGGAAGAAGATATGGAGAAATATTGTGTATGTGTGTGTGTGTGTGTGTGTAGATGTAGGTGTGTGCTTGTGTGTGTTGTGGTTGAATGGTGTAGGCGTTGTCTTTGGTTTTCTGTGTTTGCTGAGCACTTACTATTATTGCGGTTTAGTTTTCATCCGGTAAATAAATAAAGGCCCCAAAATCTAAGCTCATACTACCGCACCCTTTGGCTTTTCCCCGCCCCCGATGCACCCTTTTTTATCCATTTGTTTTTTTGCAAATTTTTTTCCCCCATTTCTTTTTTTTTGAGGTTTGTTGTATTTTGCGCGTGAGTGTGTGTTTTTTTCGTTTTGGCTAACAAACAACAGTTTGTCATTTAAACAAACACATGTGAATGACTTTGCCGGTTTATCTTCTTCCTTTCTGCCCGTTTTTTTTTTTTATTGGACGTTAGAGCGAGATGCAATGATAGCCTAATGGATAACTCTCTCTTTCACTCGCTTAGTTTGTCTCACTCAGTCCCTGTCGGGGCATGATTAATGCCTTTGTTTACATTTCCCGTTTCACTTGTCTCCCTCCCCCTCGAGCCGGGAAAATTTTTCTATTTTCTTTTCGTTTTTTTTCTCCCCGGTTGCGTTTGGTTTTTGGGCCTGCCAGTCGAATGATATGTTTAACAAAAAAAGTTTAACGCAAATTAAGTCAAACTGGCAGCGCTTAACGATGTGCGACATAGATGAATATCACCCCATCTCTTTCACTCTCTTTCCCTTTCTTCCTAACGCCATCTTCCTAGCCATGTGTGTATGAGTGTGTGTGTGTGCTGGTCCTTAGACAACCCACTGTGTGAACAGTTTTATCCATTCGGAGCAGCAGTTGAAACCCGTCAACGCCTTCTTTGCCCACCCAACTAAACAGCAACAACAACAACGAAAATTGAACAACTCTGGCTTTAATTTACAAACACGCACACACACACACACACACACACACTCGCACACACAAAAACGATGTTGGTCTTTCAACCAAGCGACCAACAGGCATAGGGACAACCGAAACAGAGACAGAGACAGAGACAGAGACAGAGACAGAGACAGAGACCGAGACCAGGATCAAGACCATGACCAGGATATGTAGGGACACACGCACACACTGACACACACTCGAGGCACAGAAAATTAAGTTTGCTACAGATTGTTCAGATTGTTGTTTATTTGGTTTTTGCTTAAAGGAAATCAACTCAAGGCAAAGTTTAAGTGGATTTCTTCGTTTGGCCAAAAAGCGGCAACAGGAGGACAATGGGCTAAATGAGAAGCTAATGTGATTAAAAGTCAAAGTAAATAATTTCTTCAAATTTGAACCTAGAAGCCATTAATCGATGACATTATATATTGATATACACAAATTGACATAACTTTTTTTGGAGTTAAAGAGCTCAAAAGTTTGAAAAGTTGACAGACTTATAGTGGAGCAAATTAAATATTTAGTCAATATTTAGCATCACTTTTGTTTGCCTATGCAGTAAATAGTAATCAAAATTTCCACCCTCCGATTGCCCACCCCTCTTATTGGTGACCCCGATGTGTTCAGAAATTTTCTGGAATGCAATTATTCAACAGTAAGGTAAGTTTTCTAAATCAAATGTAAAAAAGTAATCTGATTATTTCTATTATTTGATTTAAATTGCAGCAGAGGAATTTCACCATATCCTTAAAAGTAGGCAACATTTTTGCCGACTATCATAATCTGATGGAACATCTTAAATACATCAGCTTAAAACTTTCTTTTAAATGGCTAACTAAGGTCTATTCAATTGCAATCTACAATCTGCTCTTTATACATATATTTGTATGTGTGTGTGTGCGTGTGTGTGAGAGTGTGGCTGACCATTAAATTTTTGTAATTTTTGCTTGTTATTCTTTTTTTTTTTTTTTTTGGCTATTATCTTGATAATTTTTGCTCGGCTTTTGCTTTGCGCCCACTTAGTCAGTTTTAAGGATATTTTCAAAGCTGTTTGCTTTTAATTACGCTAACCATTAAGTTCTTTAATTAAAAAATGTGTTGAGCAAAACACAAAACAAAACCCACCAAAAAAAAAAACACAAAATATATATATACTAAAACGTTAATCGAAGGTCGAGGTCGAAGTCGAGTTCGAGGACGAGGTCGAGGTCATGGTTGAAGTTGAGGTGGAAGTTGGAGTTGTGTTTTGGAGTGAATGCTTTTGTGGTAGTCGCGCGTGCGCCAGTCGATTAATTTTCAATTTAAATTTACATTTATATGCAAAGCATTAGCAACAATGGCAAAAAGAGTCAGCCCCATAAATTGGCCTGACCAGTCGAACGAACGTTGACGTTGTCGCTACGCAGTTATCGAAATTGCTTAACGACATTTTCGTCGTGCTCCTTTTGCCATTTGAATCAAGATAAGCATGCAAAGTGTTTTTTTTCTGCTTTCTTTTTTTTTTTGGTTGTTCTTGTGGGCCAGTGTCCTTAGGTGTCCCTACGTCCGGCCGTCTGTGGAGCAGCCCCAATGTGGGGCCAGGGTCAATAAAATGCGATTTGTCTTTGGGGCATGCCTGCTGTCGCCTGCTGATTGTCGTTTAGCATTTTTTTCTTTCCGGAATTCGGAAACTCCCAAAAGAAAAGGAAAAGGAAATATTTAGAAAGTAATTTCATAGAAATAACACAACAATGGACTTGAGCCAGCAAAACACGTTAGGCATATGTACATATGTATGTATATTATAGACATTGTTAAGAGCCATTCAGACATTCATTAATTCGGTTAACATTTTTGATTCATCTTCTGATCTAATTTATCTTAGACAATGATAATTGGGTCTAGACTTAAGTTTCAAATTAAATAAATTATTAAAGTCTTTCTCCTCAACTAAATTGTTACAAATTGGCGGTGCTTAAATTATGGGTTAATAAAATTTTAAAAAATGTTCTCTTTACGGTTGAGATAAAACAAAAAGTTCAATAAATGGTCAAAGTTGACATTTATACCAACTGTAAATCTTCTCAAAAGAATGTTAAAACTCAACAAATCGAACAAATAGATAAATATATGTACATTCACTTATAAAAATAAAGGGATATAGGTTTTATATAGAAAATACAGTCCAACAATTTTCAATCTTTTCTAAAAAGTTTTAACTTTTGTTATTTAGTGTACTTTTAAGCTTTTTGTCATAAATTAGTTTTAGAAATTTGTGTGGAAATCGAAAGCCTATATAGAAAAGATTTTTAATGCTATTGTGAAAGTTTAAGTTTTCCAAAGTAAAGTTAAAATACTTTCATAAATTTCTGCCAAAATTGCTTACTATTTAATATTTCGATCAATTTCCAAACGTTTGCACGAAATTATCTTTATCATTTTATCTTTAAAGTGTAGTCCAAAAATTTGGAAAAAAATTCACTTAATTTATTATATTTTCCAACAATTAACTGAATCACTGGTGCTTATGCTTATATTAATTTAATTAAAATTATGTTCAAAATTATATTGTATTTAGATTTTTTTTTTGGGTATTTAGCCTTTGAAAAATCTGAATAATTTTAAAAAATAAACGAATCGAAAGAAATTTGTCGAGAGTGCAACGAACAAGCTTGAAAAATCAAGATTAAAATTTGAATAATGATTCGAAATTTTGAATGTGGTTGAGAACTAGTTGGAAAGACAATGGTTATACTTTCTTCTAGAATAGGCCTCGCTCTGTGCTCTTATTTGGCTTAAACTCAAAGCCAAAGTCATTTATAGTTGTTGTCCTTAATATTGTTGTTGTCGTTGTTGTTGTATTTTTCTTTCTCTTGGCATGAATCGAATGTTTGTCCTTCGGCAAAAGTGAAACGTGACTTTTGCCGCCTCTGAACTGAACTGCAATCCCCATTGGGGTTGAATGTATAGACGGAGGGAGGGCAGGAGGGAAGGAAGGATGGGGGAAGAGGATTTGTGAATCAGTTTTGCTGTTGTTGTTGTTATTGTTGTTGTTGTGCACGCATAACTTGTAATAACACGCTGACCCCGACAGCAACCAAAGCACCCGCAACCGCACCAACACCCGCCTCCATTCACCCCGCCCCACCCTCATCTATTCACACTCACGCTGAGAAAAGGACAAAAAACTGCACTCAAAATGAAAATGAAATGTCAACTTACCCACACACACACACACACAGAAATGCACAGAGCGAGAGAAAGAGAGAGAGAGAGAGCGCGCGAAAGAGATTGAGAGAAAGAGAGGTGGGTGGTGGGTGGTGGGAGGTTGGGAGAGGGATCAACACACACAGACCCCACAAAGGCGAGACAAGGCGTACGAAGGGCAATGATGACGTCGACGTCGACGTTTACTATCCTCCTGATGCTGCTGCTGCGGCTGCTGCTGCGGCTGCTGAGGCTGCTGCTTAGGTGCAGCAACACGTTGTTGTTCTTGTTGTTGTTGTTGTTGGCGTTATTTTGCACTTTAGCTGAGAAACTTCACGGAAACACAAAAAAAAAAACAAACAAGAAAAAAAAATAACCAGCACCAGAGCAACAAACAGAAAAACAAACAAAAAACAACAACACAAAATATGGCAACTTTTTTTGGTTTTCTTCTTTAACTTATTTTTTTTTTTTTTGTTTCTTTTGCGCTTTACGCCTTTTCCTTTTTGCGTTTTCTTGGTTTTTTGTGTTTTTCTTTACTTTTTGTTTTCACTTTTCTTTTCTTTTAATTGGCAATGTTCCCGACGGGTGGGCAGTGTTGGTTGTAGGCGTGGCAGTTATAACGTTACGTTTAAGTCGACTAAAACAAGAACAACAAAAGACAATAAAGTTAACGTAGTTAATAAAACAAACAACATCAAAGTGCACTCAACATCCTTAAAAAATAGAGTTTTCTTGTCGAGACCAAAGTTTTCTCAAAAAAAAAAAAATAAAAATAAATAACACTCTTTAGCATTTTTGGTTTTTCTTTCACAATTCACGATCCAAAAACTGTAAGAAAAATAAAACAAAATGAAAAATTCAATCAAAATAAATAATAATCACGAGATTTTGTTTTTTATTTTTGTTTTCATTTGGAATAGTTTTGTTGTTGCTGTTGTTGTTTTCGCATTTTTATTCCTTCCGCTTTAATTTTTTTGTTGACCACAATATTTGGCTAATGCGTCGGCTTTCTGCTTACTTCAGCTGGCTTACTTGGCCTGGCTATGCGGTTGATTCTCGTTTTCAAAATAAAACTGCTGACTATTAAATGGCAACTGCTGCTGCTGTTGCCGTTGCCGTTGCCGTTGCTGTTGTTGCTAATGTTGCTGATGGTTCAAGGCACTTCCATGCCGTTCGACTGCTCGCTGGCAACTGAATGGCTACTGGCCAAGGCTGAGACTCTTATCCTCATTGAAAGAACCCAAAGTGGAAAGCTTTCAACCATTTGAAATTGAATGAGCTGGGAAATTTTAACAGCGTTCAACAAGATACTAACATTTGTCGAAACGAGGTTTGGTTGGGTTTTGAATTTTGTTATTTTGATATGAAAGGTTTTTTAAAGTGGATCTGTTGAAAAAAATACAATTTTCATAGTTATTAACTAATAACTTAATTATTTTAATTATATCTGAATAATTTGACACTAAACTGAGTCCTTTAATTCATGTTTTGACTGTTTGTTTTTTTGTTTTAACATTTAAATTATTTACAGAAAAGTTAACATGCCAAAATAAAGTTTGATTTACTAATTAGTTAATAAAGTGAATTCACTTAGCTTTAGTTCGAATTAAGTTACAAAAAGAATATCTTAAAATAATTATTTATTTTCATAATAAGTAACTTGTAAAGGACATTGAAGGAACATCCTTTTCTTTTGTAGAAATTGAAGTCCATTGATTGCTGTAAACATTTTCTACAAAAAGAAGTAAAATACTAAACCTATTACGATTTCTTGAATTGATTAATATTTTCGCCTTTATCGTCTAACTTGTCTAAATTGGTATTTAATAAGGAAACCAAAACCATTGCAAAGTCTATGTATGTATGTGTATGTGTGTGTATGTGTGTGTGTGTGTGTGTGTGTGTGTGTGTGTGTAGTCAGTATTTTCCCCAGTCTATATTGGCATTTTCATTTCATTTGAATCGCATAACAGGCAATATTTGTTATCGATATACCTATTTTGAAAGAGGAGCGGCCTCAACAGCCTCATCCCGGCAAACCGCCGACCCGGCAAACCGCCACCCCCATCAGACATTGCGGTTGCCTGCAAGTGATACTCTTTGTCTACTCGAACCACTCCTGGTGCTCGAGTCTTGCCCCTCCCCCCAATGCGGCCACCTTCTTTGTTGATGGCCCAAACCGCTTGGTTAAGCTTTTGCCTTCCCCCCTGCCGCCTGGCGATTGCCCATTGCCGACTACCGACTGGGCGGCATCTTTATCATTTCAGTTGGCATATTTCTTTCTCAGTCAAGAACAGGCGAGGGCAACAACAACAACAACAACAATCGTTTCACAGGCGCAAGTAACAACGCATAAAATCAAAACAAATACCACACGGCGATGGTCACAGATGCAGATGTTGGACTATTTATACACACATACATATATAATATCTGGTTTGTTGTGCCACCGCAAAGCAGGTCATGGATGAGGGGGGAGGAGACTGGGAAGTGCGAATGGAATTTCAACTGATACTAGGGACTGCTAGAGGACTGCGACTAAAGCTGTTAAGCTGGTGCTTATCTTCTTTTGGTTTTTCTTTAAGCCTTTTGTCGGTTTTACGGATTCTGCGTATTGACATGCTCTTGTATTTTTTTTCAGTGTACCAAAGTCTCTCTCTCTATCTCTCTCTCTCTCTGTCTCTATTCTCTATGTCAATTTGTAAGCCTATGATTGTGATTCTTAAATTTTTTCGGTTTTGTGTTCTCTTGTGGTCTAGTTCTGATTCAGATTCCTATTGCCGTATGCACTTCAGTTGGCATTGAATGATGCATGCCAAGTTCTACATTTCCGTCTCCGTCTTCGTCTCCGTCTCTGTCTCTGTCTCTGTCTCTCGTCATGCGTTACCCATTTCCCGTGGCATAGGTTCTTAGAGAAGCCAACGTTGACAATGAATGAACGGAATGAAAAGAGAGAAGTGAGTAAAGTGGAGGACGAGACGAACGAGTCGATGTCGAACTCACTTGAGAACTATTTCAATAAGCGTTATGCACGCATTGTCCTTCACACTATTTTTTGTTCCTCCCCCTCTTTTCCACATCTTTTTTTTTACTCATTTCTTTTTTCTCTCTCTCTCTCTCTCTCCCTCTCTGTCCTCTTAGTGACTATGCATTTTGACGAGAACTTTGGTTGCTTCCTTCATTTTCTGCTTCCATCCGTCGTACAAGCAATTTGCGGCATTTTACATTTTTGCATTTTGTGATTCTCATTTTGATTTTTCTCTGCCAGCATCGCTGCATCCGTTTCCGTAATATATGTTGGTATATTGCTCTGTGTGTTACTTTGTGTGTGTGTGTGTGAGTGCATTGTCATTGTCAGCATTTATGCCCAAGCCACCAGGTTGCAGTTGGCAGTTGGCAGGTGACAGTTGTCGTTACCGCCGTGTGTCTTGCACCTTTCATTTGGCAATATACTCACACACACACACACACACAGATAGTATCTGCATATATGTATGTATGTATTTACATTATATATATTCCGTGTGTACCGATTTTAAGTCTGTCGCAACTTTTTAGCTTTATGCCATGGATATGTCCAGGCAAATCAAACAAAAGCGAATAGAAGGGCGCTCCCCTTTCATCAGGCTCACACACAAACACACACATGAAATCAACCGCCATCGCCATCTCCTATCCTCTTCCTTCTACCCTCTTCCACCCATCCACCTCTCTACCCAGCAAAACCAACCGCTCAAGCAACTTACTCACACCAATACGCATAGACTCAGCCATTTTTCGGTAAGTAGGTCAGTGGCAATATTTGTAAAACGAGGGACGTTTCAATAATTTTAGAGTCCTTGGAGTACCGAATCTGTTCATTTAAACCTAAACATATATTTGATTAGGTTGATTCTTAGTTTAGATTTTTTTCTTATTTCTATTTTTATTATGTTGATGGTTCTTTATTATAGACTAATTTAGTGGACAGATAAATATATCATTTCTCATTCTCATTTATCTTCTAGAACAGATTCGAATAAACGAACATTTTACACACATCTCGCTTCGGCCTTCTCTTTTCTCCTATCTCCCTCTCTCTCTCTCACACACACACACACACACTATCGTACGCTTAGTGTTCATCTGACTGCCTTCTGGTTGTTGGCTTTTGTTATTGCTCTTGTTAGTTGTTGTTTTTGTCGTTGTCTTTTGGTGCTTATTGTCGTCTACATCCTACCCAAGTGCTCCTGGCCCCATACCCATCCCATCACCATCCCCGCCGTCTCATCCACCGATATACCCCTTGGCAGCTGCCGCTTGAGTTACGCTCAGTCACCCGTTTCTCTTACTCTATACGTACAAATATAATATGTTTGTATGTGTCTACATACATACATACGTAAGTATTTTCATTTTTGGCTTTTTTTTCAGTCTTTTGCCGCAAAAATGCCTTGACGCAGCATGTTCTACATTCAGAGTGAAATGGTAGTGGGAGGGGAGAGTGAGAAAGTCTGACGAAGTCGACGTAGATTAGCCTCCTGCCTGCCTGCCCGCCTGTCTGTCTGCCTGACGTCGTTTTTTGAATGTAAATCAATAGAATGTATGTGTATGTGTGTGTGTGTGTCGCCTTATAAAGATGATGCCGGGTCTGGGTCTGGGAAGGATAAGCAGAAGGAGTTGGGCTTCTTCGCCTTCTACTGCTGCTGGCTGCAGTTCATTCTAGTCGCCTTGTTTCGTAACTTGAGTTGTTTTATGCACTATTTCTGGTTTCCGAGCCAACTTTTCACCCAACCAGCCATTCCCCCTGCTCCATCACCAATGTGGCATCCACTGAGTGATGCTGATGAACATGGAGGATTACAACTGGCAAAAATAATTAAAATACACACAAAACATCCTTACAATTGCCAGCAGTTGCATTTCTAGTCTCGCAACAGATTTGTGCATTTGATTTGAACATTTTTGGTTATTACTCCCCAACATAAATGAAAATCAGCTTTGTCACCATAACTACATATATACATACATATGTATATATATATGGGGGTGGGAGAGTAGGGGAAATTAAACTCTTCGATGTTATTACAGAGATTAGGCGTGAAGGAAATATATTTAGTACTATGATGGAAATGTGTTTTGGCATCAGCATCAGCATATAACTTTTCTCGCACTCGGACAGAAGAGAGAGAGAAAGAGAGATTTTTTGAGAGATATAGGAATTGAATGTACTAGTTATCTTTAACATTTCAGGATCAATTAGCATTTTTAACATGCTAACTAATTTAATTGGTTTTAGTTTTGCATTTAGTTTTGGTTTAATTGAATAATATCACTCATACGACAAGTTGTGCAATTAGAGTGAGGATTTTTGCCAGCGACTTGATGTCGTATGAGTTATATTTTATGATGAATCTCCTTGAAATTCTTTAGTATCCCTCTCTCTCTCTCTCCCTCTCTCCCTCTCGCTGGTATTGTCGTAGTCAAATTTGTTGCATGCATAGTATTTTTGTTCACTTTTTTGTCAAAACAAAACCAGGCTAACTAACTTGCAAGTATATGTCTGTGTATGTATGTATGTATGTGTGTTTGGTTATAAGCGGCTTTATATCATCTCTTTCTAACTGTACAACTGACTACCATGCTGGCAGCCATAATAATCACAATCTGTCAGAGCAAAAGACACTTACAAATGTATCCATGGACGTTTGCATGTTTCTATGTTTCTATGTGTGTATGTGTGTATGCTATTGTGCTTGTATGTTTATATGTAAACTGCACTTTCAGACAATACTCGTATAAGTTGCAAAATAATGGGTACCGTGTACAGGAAGCATTTTGATGTTAGAAGAAGGCCACTGCAGTGGCACAAAAAGAGGACTCCACATGACAAATCAATTGAAAAGTTGTTTGCCCTCTCAACTCCAGATGAAACTAAGGTTAACCCAATTATATCAATCACACAGTCAATGGAAAATGTAAATTAATGAATTTTATATTTGCCATCTTTGAATATTTCGACTTACTCATTGCTTGCATACTTTTAGGCAGCAGCCTGTTGAAGGATCTTCTGTTATTCTTTTTTCCCACAATAGTTCAAAAATCTCTATTATTAGAATGGAAAGGTCAATGTCCCTATGATTATGATGATGATGATGATGATGGAACTTAACACTTTATTAAGTATATTCCATTAGTTGATAATTATTAGATTGTAATTATAACTTGTTGACTGGTTGACTGGGATCCCTTTTTGTTGCTGCGCCACTGCTGCGGCTGGCTACCTTTGCCTTATGGCAGCCAATTACAATTATATCACTCATACGACAAGCTTTACGTCCTTGGCAGCCAGCAGTCGGTCAAGTCAGTCACTCAGTTGGCTATTTCAGCGCGAGGGAAGGATAACGACCCATGGATATCTCTCTGCTTCCCTTGCGGACTGGACTTGACTCGATGGCCACTAATTGCCAGTTCTCGCTGCGCGATTACTCATTATTCAATCTGGTTGCTAAATGCATTAATTACGTTTGTTTTGCCAATTAAAAACAACAGAAAAACAAAAAATAAGCGAAACAGAAACAGAAATACACAACAACACGTAGAATTAACGCAATGTAACGTAGGAAATCTAACGGAAGACGAAGTAGACGGAAGGACATCGCATTGTGCGGTCATTGACCCTCGTCGCCATTGCCGTAAGCAGTAACCGTAAGCCGTAAGCCGTACACCGTAAGATGAACGCTCGCTTGGCACGCAGGTGACGGACCATGGCAAAACGATTTAGTGTATACCAAAAAAAAAAAAAGAAAGCATAGAAAGAAAATCTTTCGGTAGCTCGTCAACAGTCAGCACTTAACAGAGAGTTCAGAGAGCGAACCAACAAGTGCGTGCATGTTCTGTGTGTGTGTGTGTGTGTGTGTGTGTGTGCGTCTCACCCCCTTGGCATTAAAGTCACCAACAACCCGCTCTTAACCCCCTTCAGCTTGGCGCATATTTCACGCCGCACAGCTGCGACGACAACGACGGCTGCCTTTGAGAAATTACGATGGCCATTGTTTGATGAAAGTGAGAGGGCCACCGAAAGGAGGTGAGGTAAAGGGGGCGAAAGAGGCGTGAAAACCGTGGGCTTAGTGGCTTGGGAAATATAATGACAATGTACTTAAGAACCGTGATACAAGTAACAATTAATTCTTCATTAGCTGAAAACAAATTGGTATAGTCACTTGTTCAGGAAGATCACCAATTAAAGATAGACTGAGTTTTTAGTTAACCTAATTACCATTTAGTTGGCATATTTTATGTTGTATTCTCGAGCAACAGTTATGAATTGATCTCATACCACTGTGACAACTTCATTACCAATGGAGCCGATGCGTGGCGTGCGTAGGCTGAGATTTATTCAATTTAATTTGAAATCGGCGTCAATGGGCTGATGTTCAGTTAGAGCATGAGAAATAACAGAAATAGTGTGTGTGTGTAAGTGAGTGAGAAAGGGAGAGAACCAAGTCAAGGCGGGCATGTGATTAAAAATTGTTTACAAAGTTCATTGACATTTCGAGAGTGAGGAGCCAAGGCCTCTTGTTGGCTGAGAGGGGCATATTAGGGCCAAAAGGAACTGATGCTGCGCCAGTGGCGGAAGCCATTCAGTTCAAATCAAAGGCTGCCTAGCAATTTGCCACCTATTTTTATTTTGATTTTGCTTGGTTTATTTTGTTCGTTCGTCGTTTTTGTTCGTTATGCTTTTTTTTTACATCTTTCCATTTTTTTTTTTTTTTGCTCGTTGGCCAAAAGCTGTAATTGATTTTTCCCATGAGAAAGCCTGTGTGTGTCATCATTTGAGAGAAAGCTAGGCGAAACCCAATGGTTATTTGCTATAATTGAAAATTTTCCATATACCCTTTAATATTCAGAATCAATCTGAAACTGTCTACAAAAGCACGCATTGGAGAGACCCTTAATAACTCAAACCAGTGGCTTATTTTTAGGAGGGTTAAATAGTCTAAACCAAAATTGGTAATATACATTTATGGCATTCACCTAACCAAATCCTTATTCAAAGATCTGTATTTGATCAGTTTGAATGTACCCAATTTGTGGTAGAGTAATACATACGAAAAAAAAGTTGCTGCTTTATTTTTTCTTTTAGTTTGAAGTAGTTTTGTCTGATTGCGGGATTTATAGCTGGCCATGGATGGCATGGAATGGAATGTTGCATACAGATGGAGATGGAGTGGGAGATAGAGTCAAACTCCAGCTGTGACTTTTGGCTCCTCGGCAGCCAATGCGCCCCCCACCCCCGCTTGGTCCAGCCAAAATAATACATATATACATAAATGGCTGAAAGTTTGCTAGCATTTCACTCTCTCTACCCCTGCCCATTCGCCACTCGGTCTTAATTAAATTGAAGTCAATTTGAAATAAAGTTTTCGTTCAAAGATAAATCCAATTTGCCCATGTGAATTTCATTTTGCTGACCATTAAGCGAAGAGAAATTTAACTGACAATATTTCTTTTTACATTATTTTCAACCATTTTTTTTTTCTACTTTCCATCATTAATTTTTCATGCATTTGCAAGTATTGAGGCATTGACAGGACATTGCCATTGGTTGTGGTTAAGCCATTTGCAACCAAGAAAAGCAATACAAACTGAATAATATTCATTCTGTGCTCCGTAAGCAGCACGTCTTTCATTCTCCTTCAAATACACTTTCGTTCCTTTCGTTTCTTGTTTTGGCCTGGGTGGGGGAGGGGAGGGGAGGGGAGGGTGGCAAACAAATTGCTGTCAACGACAAAAAGAAGCCCATAAAAGTAACGCAAATAAACAATTTCACTTCAAATATAAAACACGAAAATCAGCTGGTGGCTTAGTTTAGTTGCTGATGCGGTAGCTTAAATGGGGGTAAGGAATTAGGGCGGTGGGGGGCTGTTGGGGGTCGGAGGTTTGGCATTGATGGTCAATGCTTGTTGGGGGTGGAATTTCCGACTCGTTTAGACGGTTGATCGATTTCCAAAACGTGGACAATTAGTTCACAAGCAAATTGCCCGCATCGCCAAAAACGGGCCAAGTCGAAAATGCTTAGCACGGTGCTGTGCAATGGCTTTAGGGATAGGTGGAGGGGGCGGGAAAACCTCCACTCAAATTAAGTGACAATGGCAACCAAAATACATAATGAATTATTCCTTAAGCAGTTAACCACAGAGCCAGACGGGCAAACGAACGAGCGAACGAAACTGGGTCAACTTTCATGGTGAGTAGAGCATTTGCCAACTGGCCCGCGGTCGGTCCCTTTGGGCATGTGTTTTTTTCTCGTTCGTTTTCTGCTCTCTCTCCCTCTCTTTCTACTGGTTCCTGTTCTTGTGCTTATTCTTTCAAGGGTTTTCCCTTTCATTTTCTGCTCTGGTTTGCTCGAGGGGGACAATTATGTGTGTTATTTATCGCTTTACTCGCTCAAAAAAAAAAAAAAAATAAAAAAAAAACATAAAAGAAAGCGAAACGAAACGAAAAGAAAAATAACACATACATACATTTTTATGATAAAAAAAAAAAAATAATAATATTATTAATAATGATTCAATCCATTGTCGTTCTAGGCATTAGCTCCACTGTCATCGTGTTCACACTCTTTCTCTCACACTCTCTCATTATTGTCCTTTTGAAAATGCCTAACAGCTGTTCATTGCCCATCGGGCGTATGAGTGATGTGACAGAGGAAGCCATGTGACAGTTATGAAGCCGTTCGAAGATGCTGTGGGGCAACGACCAGAACAACTAAGCCAAGTTAGTAAAAATAAAAACTTGAGCATATTTCATAGCATACATTTGAGCGCGCAACATGGCGGAGAAAAAAGAAATATTGTTTTCCAAAATGAATTTTCTGCTGAATTCAATTGAAATTCATAGGCAAACTCTCTACCACATACATACATATTGACTTCGACGTACATACATACATCTTCGAGGTGTAGTAGTACATTTTGTAGATATTGTATATTAACGTTAAGCAGGAAGGAAGTTGCTACAGTTTCTAGCTGTTGCTCTTGCTGTTGGCCTTCGGTTTCTCCTTCAATCTCGCGCCATCCTGTCGCATCCAATTAACTTTGTTTGCCTAATCAGAATGCAATGTGCGCACCTCCTGGTCTTTGCCTTTGCTTCTTCAACTTTTCGTCGTGGTCAATGTCTGTGACTTTGGCTTGGAGCGTGTGTGTGTGTGTGCCGGTGTGTGTCTATAGATTTTGCCCTTCGCCTTAGCCCTACGTGTGCGTGCTTGCCCTTGCTTTTATTTTATGTCCTGATATACAGACAACTTGAGGCCCCCCAAAAAAAAAAAAAAACACTCCGTCTATTGACGCCAAGGGAGAGGAAATTGAAGTTGAGGTTGAAGTTTTTGGACTTCTCTCTCATCAAAGTTGACCCAATTTTTGTGCTTTTCCCTCCCATTCTCACTTTCCCCTACATCCACTTGCTTCATGCCTAAAACGCATTCACGTGAACGATTGAGAAAACACTACCTCACCCCTTAAGCGCCTTTGAGACAAAAGTTTTGATACCCTTTTACACACAAAATGAAGGTTAAATGTGAAGACGTCAAAGCAAAAATATATAACAAACAAAAACACATCAAATTATGGAGTGAGGGAGGCAGAGGGAAGGGAACAAAGAAAGTGAAAATGCCAAAAATATCGCAATTGAAGCAAATTCTGTAACAAATTGGAAATGAGCAGTGTAAATATTTAATATTTACTGAAATCCAATTAACACATTTTGGTTCGATGTTATTTAAATGATCGAGAAGCTTCATTTATATAGGGGAATATAAATCACACAAGTTTTTGCTCACTTGTGTTTATCAATAATTCATTTAGTTTTCTTTAGGCCCACTGTGCCTATGAATTGGCCCTCCATCATAACCTAAGGGAATTCAAGTTTTCCTGCCCACAATATATATGAATACATTCATTCAAAATACGCTTTGGGGGGCAGTCAGTGGCTCTCTCGCTTCATAATCCGTGGCAGCAAATCAAAGGAAAAGCAATCGAAAAGCCTTATTGCATTATTTTACCAAATCGTATACAGGTAAATAAGTAAGGTAAGTAAGACATTGTATCGATCTCTGTCTCACTCTCACTCTCTCTCTCTCCGACACTCTTTGTATGTGTTTGTGTGCTCTTGGATAATTGACCAAATGGAATGCTCTTGCCATGTTAATTGTATGCCTAATTGATGCCATAAATGGCTTAAATTGCCCTAATACCTTTGTTCATGTGGCCCCACCCCATCCTTTCCCACCCTTTCGCCTTGCCGCCTTGGGCTCTGACTCTCACTTCGACTCTGACAATGGCCAACCACACCGGCACTTAATGAAAACCGCTTAAGCATCAAATATTTTACGATCTAGCCATTTGAATTGTTTTGAAAATTGCTTTCAAGTACAATCGAAACTCAATGCTTCAATAAATTATTTAATAACTCTTGCATCGATGAATGAATGGAAGGAAATTTAAAGTCAATCTAATCACATTCAAAAACCCATTTCGTTAATTTAAGTTCCTTGTCATTTGTAAATGAACATAACCAGCTAGAAATTGATTTTTGGATTTAGATTTCTTTCTATTGATCTTCTGCCTTGGAATATAATGAGGGTCATGCAGCAGAGGTTAGAGTTCGGTCAGTCAGTCAGATTTTTGTTGTGTGAGTGTGTTTTTTCCTTTTTTTTTTATATCGCTCAGGCAGCATTTACTATGTGCATAATTTAGTGAAAAAAAAACTTTTAGCATTTTTTCTCTTTCCTGCACATTGGCATGTAAATGCCCCTCAGGGTCGGACAAGGCTGACGCTGCTGATGCTTACCTACCAGTCCCTAGACCTCTCCTTCTCCCTCGGCCACCCTCTTGCCTTTTCTCATACCTTCTCAATTGCCCTATGACTTGGCTGTGCTCTCAAATATTTCAGTATATCGTCATCGTCATCGTCAACGTCTTTTGGTCGCCCATGCTCAATTTGTCTATCGCTTCACACGTAGCGGGGTCAATGGGGTTGGTGGTCGGGGGCTGGGGCACATGGATGCGAGCGGGTGACGTCTGTGGAATGAGAGACGAGAGGGGAAGCTTTTCTCATTTCTATTCATTTCAAATTGCACTCATTCACGAAGTAAGCAAAATTAAACTACGTGCTCGGATGCATTTTTTTTACGCTATAGCTTTTACTTTTTACCATGCACTTTTGCAAAGAGTATATTGACTTGAGCAGTTCCTAAGACACATAGTTGGTATGTTATGATATGACGATTGAAAACTGATTGATCTTTGTTATATAGATCTGAACAATTTGACTATATCCTTCACTTGCATTTGCATGTGACGAAATTTGGTTTTATAAATTATATACTTTTACATCTGTTGCTCTGCCACTTTGAATAGCGCAATCATTTAAAAAAAAAAGCAATAAATATATGTAGGAATATATATATAATATAGTATATATGATGTTTTTTCTCCCGATTTCGTTGGCTTTGTTAAGAGTGTCGATAGTGCGTTGCCAATCAAAGTTTTTTATTTATCTAGTTTTTGCATTGAGATTGAGTGTGCATACTTGCGCGTTCCTATGTGTGTGTGTGTGTGAGTGTGTGTGTGTGTGCAAGGATAACAGCAAAGGGATTTTAAAGCTGACCAGTAGCTTTTTGCATTTGGCAAGGGTCCGGCTGTAGGTGCAAGTTGGCAGGTGTTAGAGACTATTGCATAGTGCATATATATATCTATAAAATATTCATTAACTCGATATTCATTAAAAATGTCGCCGCCTCGTTAGGGTTAATGGCGCCGCTAGTGCCCTCCAGTCGGTCGCCAGTATTGTAATCATGGTGGAATAGAGAATGCCGAAAGAGTGGGGAGTCGGGAGTGGGGAGTGGAGTAGTGGAGAAGATGGTGTTGGAGCTTTGTACTGGCGCTGCCCAGACAGGAGACAAGAAACCGGAGAGCACTAGAACAGAGAGGAGACCGGAGGCAGGAGACAGGAGACAGGAGACCTGAACCAATCCAACCCGACCCGACCCGACCCGACTCAACCCCAACTTAACTCGCACCGACCCCGTTTATTATGTAGGGCAGGCAATCCCGGGCTTTGGCTGCAGCTGTGCGCACTCCTTTAACTGCCCCCGCCATCTCCAGCCATTATTACTCCTACACCTATCCCAAACACTCTCGCTGGCTCAAACTGGGCGCTAATCCACTTTAAACAAGCATATATCACAATGAGCATGACAGAGATAGAAACCCAGACATGTATGTACATATAGACAGAGTCAGTGGAAACTTAAGGAAGAAAGGGACAATAAGCAAGTGGCCCAGAACCGATTTATCCAAAACTTGACTATTGACTATTGAAGCTAAAAGCAAAAGTTATCCCCCTTATTAAAACTAAAGCAAAAAGCCAATCAACTTTTCTCTTCAAACACTTTGATATCGTAAGCATATATTTAGGATAAATAATGCAGATATATAAATTATGCGAAAAACTCCATAAAATTTTGCTCTAAAAAAAAGCCTTGTAAATGACCTTATAATCATCTTTTATACCGGATGCATCTTGTATAAACAACTCTTCGATAGTTTATCGAAAATTAATTGTATGAATGAAATTATAAAAATAAAAAACGAAGAATTGAAGGTAAAGAAATGATTTGCCGAGCTTAAGCATTTTCTTATATAGATCCATATTTGAATCTCTAATGCTTTATACTTTGATCCATCGTACTTTGCCAAAACTTTCCATCCTTTCACCAATTTGAATTGCTCTACATATTGATTAAGTTATTAATGGTAAGTATATTGCAGTTGGGCTTTTCTCAGAAATCTACAAAATAATAATTGGATATAAGTACATAGAAATTAACCATATATATATAAATACATATGTATATGCCTCGAGGAATTCAATATTGAATTTTGTTTTTTTGTTTTTTTTTTTGTTTTTTGATGCCAGTTGATTCATTAGACCTTTAGCTGAACAGACAAGCGGATATATCCATGCCCAAAACGCCCACAATGTCTATGTGTATCTACATATACATAGCCATTTATATAGATACATACATGTGTATGTATGTATATGTATATGTATCCAAACGACAACAAAATGAATATAGATATAAAACTTTCGACTTTCGAGTGCTTTGGCGGTCTTGTGTTGACTTTTGTGAAAGGTGTGACAATATTTACAATGCCTTGTTAATTGAATTTAATGCGTCCTCTCAACGTGTCTCGTGTGTGTGTGTGTGTGTGTGTGTGTGTGTAGGTGTCTAGGTGTGTGCCTTCCATAGTCAAGAGTTTTCGAGCGAAAGCAACAACAAAAAGTTAATTCAAATTATTAATGGACGATTTGCGAACACTTTGTGCTTGAATGTTCGTTGTCATCGCATTATGCGATTGATTGGGCAAAGACATCATCCCTATAATCCCTTTCAAATGCCACCATTAACCAAGTAGCATTCGGCCACTAATATCCCTAGTTTCTAACACCAACATTCACCCGCTGCTCCATTCATCGTCTAATGCACACTTTGGCCGAAAGTGTGAAAAAGGCTCAAGTCAAGCTTGAACCTTGAACACAATTTGCTGGTGCTTCTTTTATTGGTGCTGCTGATGGTCGTTCACATAGTCGAAGGTCCATGAAGAGGGGAAAAAATGTCCTTTCAGATGGAAAAGAATTTTCATTGAAAGATGCAAGTTGAAATGGGCAAATTGAAAGGTGCCAGGGAAATTGTCCTTGTATAGCATAAAGGCGGGGAATTTCTCAAGCACTGCTTGTTAAATTTAACTTGGCAAGCAGTGCCAATTGCATTTCAGGCATTTCCTTATAAAGTGCAAGAAAGTATAAGAGTGCCACTTTTCCTTGGGAAAATATTTGTGTGAGTGCGCCTAGGGATTAAATAAGTCCTTGTAAAATACTTGTATGAACAAATTAGTTTTAAAATCTAGAACTAGACAAATAGATTAAAGTTGGTAAAAGCCAATTCTAATCTAAAATAAACAACTAAATGTTGCAATGCTCCTAACTAATCGGAAAGGCATAAAATGATAAAAGCTCATCCGAGTTATTTAGACAACAACCATTCTAAATGAGTGAAATCGTTGGCTGGGAAGTTTGTAGCATACTTTCAGGCAAGTAGTAACTAAAAGGCTGAGAGAAGAGCACACTGCTTTAATATGCGTATACGAGTTGTATTTTGTGTTTAAATATTGGTATAAGACTATTTTACCTTCGCATAGGGAAATGTATACGACTATTTTCACTACCTAATAAATATAAGTATGAGACTATTCTATTCTTAGGTATAAAACTGCTTTATATGTATGACAAAGCAGTATAAGACAATTCAGCCCGTATATGAATTGCATATTTATTATGGACAAAATTTTACTATGGACAAATTTTAAATTTATAAAGACTTTAGCATTTCAACTACTATAAATTAATACCAAATATTAATACTAAAATGGAAGAGTTTTTTTTTTGCTATTTTTTTTTATATTAGTTAGTTAATATAGTTCTTACAACTTTTTTAACTTGATCCTTTTTCTTTACTAGCAAAAAAGTGTAACAATATGTGGTCTTAAATATATTTCTTTAAACTTGACTCTTTAATTGTGTTTAACTTTTACAAAAGAGAAGAAACCTATTTATTGGAAACGAGAGAGCTATCAATAACTTTATCATCATTATTTTTTAATTTTTTTGTTTTGTTTTCTTTTAGTTTATTTTCTTTTTTTTTCTCGCCGTAGTGCACTCGACAAACCACTTGAAGGCAGTAAACATTACGACCTAGCCCAACTATTTTAATCCCGCCAAATGATAGGTGAGTAAATTTGTTTGAACAGATCGATGTGGTCAGTTGCAAGGAATCCCCTCTTGATCATATATATTTACTCGATTCATTCATTCATCGAATAGATATTGCATTCTTGAAGCATGAATAAAAAAACAAGCAAATGGCTATCCGGCAATTGATAAGCATCCGATGATAAGGAGCTTCTTCATTCAACTGCAACTTCCTCCACTCGATGCAGGTTGAGTTGAAACGGAAATTGGCTTTATGAATCGTTGGACAAAATTTACCTACATACATATGTATAATAATATGTATTATTGACTTTTCAAAACCGTAATTGCCAATTGGCAATTTTTTTATCTTTGGCATTGCTATTTCCAATTGAAATATAAAAGGGCAATAAATTGATTTGATGCGATAAGGTTCGATCGGAAGGAAGTATACCTCCGCTTCGATTGCGTATATATTTATGGCAATTGTATAAATTAAGCCATTAAAATTGTTGTTCAATCTAATCGAAACTCTAGTTTGGTTGCACATTTTTGGGCGGGGGGGAGTGAAAAGCACATTTAGGTAGTTAATCTATTTGACACAGTTCAATAGTTTCAATAGTTTTTCATCTCACATTTTCAAGAGTCTAAATAAATCAAAGCTCTTGTTCTAATTCATATATATATGTATATATATGTATATATACCTATATAATTCCATCGTTTCAGATTCACCAAAGAATTTTCTCAGTTTTTACTTAAAGTGATCTTTAACAGAATATTCAAATCTTTCGAAAATGATTAGAATTATTTTATAATAAAAGATTTGGTAATCTTGATACTTTCTTATACAAACTGGCGAAAATAAGAGTTTTTCATCAATTTTTTTTTGTCTTTTCCTAAAAATTTTCTTTTAGGAATTTTATTAATTTACTTTAGTTTTCTTTTTTTTCTTATATAATACTAAGGTTTACAATCAGATTTCTCACTAAGAACTAGTCAAAAAAATTACTTAAATTAAATCACAGTTAAATATTTAAGCATTTTTTTGTTTTGTTTTTTGTTGGTTCCTTGGTTGGTTTTTGTTTGTGTTTTCGTTTGTTAGCGATTGGATTTTTGTTTGTCTCACAGAGTGGCAATAAATAATAAATAAGTAAAAAATAAATAAAATAAAATAAATTACTAATAATTAGTGATAATAATTTAGGCAAGGCTAAGCTTGAATGTGATTTGGGTTGTGATTAGAGAGATGCACAATGTATTAAGGGGAGGTGGAAGGGGATAGATGGCCAGATGGTGGTGGGAGATGAAATTTTATAAATTAAGGAATGTGAAAATATATGTGATAATACTAAAATACTATAGATGGAAATAAATATGTTGATAATCATGGAAAGAATACTAAATTAAATACTAGATAAATGGCAATTCGACAAAAATTCTTATGTTTTGCATTTGTATTCTTTGGCGGGGGTGTGTGTGCTTCTTTTTTTTTAAGGGGGGAAGCAGGGATATCCGTGTTGAGAAAGGGAGAGTCGATCATAGGAACTGGGCATTATAATACTAAAGAGGCAAACGGAATGGAGCAATTGGGGAATAGGCAATTAGTTAGGCTCATGCTCAAGAGCCTTGTTAATGGTTGGGACTGTGGCTATGGCTGGGAGGCTTTAAGACTCTGACGAACCACTCAGATTGCTGCCCCCACCGCCGCTCTCCGCACTCTCCGTGTTAACATTGACTAATGCAGAGACTGAGGCAGAGGCTCCTCCTGTTGCGGCTGCTGCTGCTGCGGCGGCATGATGATGCCTTCTCTCCATGCTATTCTTGAGCTGCTGTTTGCGCAGGGCTTTGCGTAAACTCTTCCATATATTATCCAGATATTGCAAATACATATCCTTGCTCATTCTCAAATCCCGTTCACTGGCCTCCTGACTGCCATCGGGCTTGGTGTGAAACTTTAATCTGTCCATCATGGTCTCCCTGCTAATTTGGGTCAACTTGGCCCCATTACTGTTCGGGTAGGAGGCATTGATGGTGGTCTCCAATTCGCATAGCATATTCCTGGCACTCACAAGCAATTCGTGTAGCTCGACTGTGATGGGTCCCAGATTTTGCTGATGTCCCTTACGGTATTTGTATTCGGCGCGACCCAAATAGGCGAAACCACCCACAAAGGTCTGCATGTGACGATACCATTTCTTTAGCTTCACCTATACGAAGAACGAGAGCGAAAGAGAGAGAGAGAGAGACAGAGAAGAGGCGACATTAGCAAGGGCTGACGAGATCACAATGAAACTGGTCTAAAAGTAAGACCCTGGGGCGGAGCCGGTTCGATCGTTCGTTCCACTTACCTCACTTGTGGGACGCGTCATGTTTGGCAGGAATTCGTACTCATGCTGGCGATGATGATACCTTGAGTACTCCAATTTGGCATTGTCGCGAACGAATTGGTATTCCCGCATTGTGCTATTACGCAAGTGGATCAAATACTATAAAATAAAAGCCAATAGTTTGATTAGACTTTGCCGCCCAAAACAATCCTTTAGATGGGACTTACCTTCTTTTTGATCACACGCCCCTGTTGGCTGGAATCCCTCTCCTGCTCGGATTGGGCATCCTTCTCATAGGAACCACCGCAGGGATTCTCCCATTCGGGTGTCTCGGTGGATTTGGTAAACCATCTCAAATTATTGCTACGAGCATGTCGTGTCCTCTGTCGTCGAAATTCACGACGCGCTGCCCTGAGAGCTGCCTGGGTAATCTCCTCATAGCTGCTCTCACTTAGACTCATATCATAGGAGCTGTCGTAGCTGCCCTCGCTGGCAAAGGACTCGGCTAGACCATGAAATGGATCCGCATGCCACTGAGGTAAACTGCTGCCCACATCCACTGATGATGATGAGGATGAGCTCGACGAGTCCTCATCGTAGGCATAGTCCATGGCCACCTGATCGTGCAGATGCCTGGCCTGGGCCAGTGGCATGATGAGGGCAGCCAATGCCATGATTAGCAATAGCATTGGCTTGCTGCCATTACGACTGTGACTGCTGTGTGTATATTTCCTACTACTACTGCACATATTTGTTGTTGCTGCAAAGGCAAAGAGAAGAGGAGACACACCATCGGTTAGGCTTTCCAAAAATCACACACACAGATTTCAGTTTGTTTGGTTACCGTTTAGACTAAAGGCTTGCATATTTGGCTATAACAAATTTATATCACAATTGTTTCAATCTCTAAGTAAATGGGCTGGTGTGGTACGTGTTTATAGGTGTGTGTGTGTGTGTGTGTGTGTGTCTGTTTGTGTGTATGTGTGGGTTTAACTGTGCGCTCTTCTCGGCGTCTGTTCACTAACTAACTGACGTTTCAGTTGTGCTGTAAAATTTTAAACCAACCGCCGCGCACTCGCATTTCACTCACGCACTCGCAAATAACTCATGATCGGCACTCGTCGTGTCGTTGCCACTCGCAATCGCACTCAATTGAGTTAAATATACCTAAATTACAGCCTCCTCACACACACACACACACACACACACACACACACGGAGAGAGAGAGAGAGAGAGTCAAAAAAACTGAGTATATGAGCTAGCTCTAGAGAGAGCCATAGAGTGGGCGATCGTAATGGATTATGGTCTTTAACTATTTCAATTGTTAAAGTGAAAGCATAGAACCGATCCCGAAAATGTCAGGATATATATAAGTCTATATAGCTAACGATTTGATCTCTCCATTATTTGTCATGACTTTTTGCTCATCTACTCTTTTCCTCTTTTCACTTATTATTTTGCCATTTACTTGAATTTCATCAGAATTTTGGTATTACTCATAGGAATTTGGTGGGTTTTTTGTTGTTTTTGCTGAATTGAGACTAAAGAGACCGAGACCAAGGCGAAGCGAGACAAAAACTAAAAGCAAGAGCAGTCAGACGCTGGCCAGACAACTCTCAAATCGATGACGTTTCACTTGGCCGGTTGGCTGGCTGGCTGGCTGGGTGGGTGGCTTAGTTTGTTTGTTGGTTGCCAAAGGGCAGAGGCAAGCCGGCCACACGTCGTATGAATAATTCATTTAAAACAACAACAACAGCGAAACAAAATTCATTCAAAACTTAAGCAGCTCCGATCTCTTTTAACTGCTCTCTCCCACTCTCTGTCTTGCTTACTCCCTGGTTCGCTAGCACGCTCTCGCTCTCGGTCTCGGTCTCGGTCTCTGTTGGCGCGTTGCGCGTTTTGTTGTTGTCGTAGGTCAGCGACTTGATAGTGGCGACTGAGCAGTCAACCGCGACTGCGATAAGGCACGTGCCTCCGAGTTTTGCCTGCTGCCTTATTGGGTCGTTTTATTCTGTTTAAAATCTCAATTAAATCGATCAAGTTTCTGTAATCGTAATCGAAGAAAGTTCTAGTTCTAATTCACACAGAGTTTCGGATGATTAATCAGGCTATAAAGAATTTATAAGGCACTTGAGGCCTTTCAATTAACTTTCTATGCCATTTTCTAGACTAATACGGTTTATTGGCCAATATAAAATGAAAACACACAATTCAAAAGTTATGAGTAACTTGAAAATCAGAAATAAACGCTGCTGAAGATTTCAATTGATTTGCCTTTTTTTGGAGGCTAACTCACGTGAGTTCACAACAAACTCATGTGATCTGCTATATCACTTCAGATTTATGGCCATTAATTTCAAGATAATCTATAATTCTAGATAGAGAAAGAAATTTTTTTCTGTTTCTTTTTGATTACCTATCGATGGCTACTTGAAAACAATTTGATAATTTGGCAATTATAAGTGAAATACTTGAATTTCCTTTCGATTCATTTCGACTGCATTGAACATGCAAAAACATGTCTACAAATCTGATTTTCCTACGTTTACTCACAACTTTTATTTTATCAGAATATATGACTACTAATTGCCATATGTAATCAATCTTATGATTGTGGAATCTAAAAAGGGAACCCCCTTTTGTTTCATTTGCCGTTTTGCTTTGAATTCTTAAAGTATGAATTCTCTCTCTTGTGTCTCTATATGTCAATTGTAGAATTGGGAAATCGCATATTTATAAACATTTACGAAATCAAGCCTATCATTATCAAAAAAAAACGGAGACTAAGAATCTATATACTGCCATATGATTTAATTTCACAGAAAACAAAAAGAAAAAAAAACTGTCACACAAAAAACATTATCTATCTTAGGTAGTAAGTGCTTCTATCTATCTATCGATCAACTGAAATTTACTTGTCTATAAATATACATATCTCTATTTTAAGGGACTGATTTTACTTACTTTGTTGTTGTTGTTGTGGTTGATTTTGTTGATGTCTTTGTTGTTGTTGTTGGCACATGATCAGCGCAATTAAAGCTGTTAATATTTAGTTCTAGTTGACTTAGAATAGAATACTGTTGTTATAATACTGCAAAAAGAGATCACTCTCGATGCGTTTTTTTTCTCTTTTTATGCTTGACTATAACTTTTCAAAACATATGTATATGGATTTATCGATGTTATATATAAAGGTTGATTTTCCGATTTCTATACGCGTAAGCCAAAGACAATTAGCATTGGCGTGTGTCTAAACGAGACTGATTCATGATTTTAGGTTGTCCCATAATTTTATATATATACCAAAATCGTCGCTGCGGCCCGGCAGCGACGTTGGTGACGACGACGCCGCAGTCGCCATCGCAGTCGCAGTCGCAGACGCAGACGCCTGGCCTACTGCGTGTGTGAGGCAGTCCTCGGTAACTGCGACGTCAACCTCAGCGTCGATAGTTCCCTTCCCATGTGTGTGTGTGTGTGTGTGTGTGTGTGTGTGTGTGTGTGCTGAGGTCGACGTCAATGCGTTGCGTTGTGCAAAAGAATTGGCACCATATCGATGGAGTGTCCGAGTGCGAACGAGAGAGTCCATCAACACTTCCAAGAGCGAGAGAAAATATGTATAATGCTTATAATTATTATTTGATTTGTTTTTATGATTGCCCAATCGCCACCTACCTCCACCTCCACCTCCACCTCCACCTCCGCCTTCACCTCCAGCACCATCTCGCAAAAGACGTACTACCAACACGTGTAAGACCAACCCCCTCCACCCCCCACACTCCCACACTCCATCCCATCATTCATTAAACTTTGAAATTTTTATCAATTACAAAGCTCCCAAGTTAACCTCCGCCACCCTTACAAAAGCGAATACCCTCCATCATCAATATTATGCGGGGATTTTTCTTGTCCAAACAATATGTATTTTTATATATAGTATCTATATATAAACTATTTGATACCTTTGCTTAACAATTCCACTGTTAGGAGGGGGGGAGGTTGATGGTAGAGGCGTGGTCTATACAGTTTTTCGGCTTCGAAACCGAAAATTAATTGCAGTCAAAACAAATGAGAAAAAAAAAAGAAAAAACAAAAATTGTAGGGGGAATTTTTTATTTCGTACCATGGGAAAACAAGGTGTGAGAGTTAGATGCTTGGTTGACCCACTAAAATTGGACAATAGACGCCGATCCCCAGAGATAAGGCCTATTAAATTTGACCAACACACACACATATATGCACACATAATAACAACAACATATAATAACAAATAATAAAAGCTGCTAACAACCAAAATACAAAATTATTATTATTTAATTCAATTATCATCAGTAAATTTAAAATATATTTGCCAAAAACTCAAATAGTTCTCGAAGCTCAGACTAATTGCCAAAAAAATATTGAGAAATTAATTGTGTTTTGATTTATTTTGTAATTGGGCACAGCTTCTTGTCTCACATCTCTCTCTCTCTCTCTTTCTCTTACCTATCAAGGACTGATAATCCTTGACTTTAAATTTCTTTAAGTTGGAATGTCCATTTCCATTGCTGTTTCCTCAATCATTTGAACGTGATGGGAAACATGCGTTTCGAGTTTTGGTAATCACAATCTAGATCAAAAATAACGGGTAAACGGTTTTGGTTATGACACAGTTAAATGAAAATCAAAGTCAATTTCGATAAGAGAAAGATAGCCAGGCATTTCGAATCATAAATTTTTGACCATCATAATAATTAGATCATCAACTTCAACTAAATTGAATCCATTTGACGCATAGTTTTTTTAATTTATAGATTCTTACGATTCTTTGTCCTATCGGTATTCCCTGAACTAGTTGTGTTTGCTAATTATAACGAAGTTTTAATGCCCTTCCCTTAAACTTATGAAACACATTAACTAAATCAATTCGAATTTAGTAATCATTCTTAAACTTTATTCTTGATTTTGAAGGAAATAAAGACATATAATCAAATCATGACGTAAATATGTGTTGTCTTAGAACTGCCCCATATAAGTAAATATTACGTATACGTAATATTACGAAAATAAACAACTGATGTGCGAAATGAGCAAATTCAGGGAATGTGTTCATTGCTAATAGCTAATAATACATAATTGTGTGCTATATGGTTTGCTTTTTTTGGTTGTCATTTTCTTTTGGTAATAGATCAAAGTGCAAAGAGCCCAAAAATTGAACTACTGGCGTCTATATTGCCGGTGTGTCAACGATCGCACGAACGAACGACATTTGAAAAGACAAAAAAGACCTGATACATTCACCAAAAAACTGTTTGTCTTCAATTTTGTTGATGACGCGTTACTCTACACATAATTTAACGATAGCGATAAGGTATGACATGGAAAACTTTTGTTTTCCAGATGTTCATGTTGAAGTCGAGCAAAGAAGTTGTTCAAAATTCTCACACAAAATGCAAACTAAATATTAGCATTTAAGTACGAACTATAATCGAATAATCGACCATCGAAATTGCCATCAAAACTTTTGAATGTCAATAAGGAAAAGAAATATGCAACAATCTTATTCTTATTTATATATTTTTATCCGATTTTTATAAAAAATATATAATGGGAATTCAATTCACCTTCTTTCTACTCTGATATAAATTAGTCTCGGGAAAAAGTGTCAGACCAAATGACCCCAAGAATTACATTCAAAAATTTCGATCGGCTTCAAATCAAATGAAAATTGAAAATTTGTGGTATGCAGTTGATCTTAGCTTATGTTTATTAATGATATTAAAGATTTTAAAAACAAAGGGGGAACTTGCAGAAAAAACAGCAAACGCTGTAAAGACCATATTTACCGTTCAAAATGTGAATATAATAACCAATAAATTGCTAAAAATAAAAAGTCTTTATTGAGTTAGAGAAAATCAAAACTAAAGATCGGAAATGTAATAGTCATAAATTTATGGAAAGCATGTCAAATATATTTAATACACATTTAATATTAAGGATATAGAAAATATTCTCTGTCTTTAATAAAAATAATATTAGATTAGAAAAATACTGGATTTTACTTAAGTCTATTCAATTAACAAAAATTTATTCTTAAACTTCCAGTTAACAAAATATGCAGAGTGTTTAAATTGACATTTGTTTTTTGATTTTGGTTTTTTATTCCACTGTTATCAAGAAACAACAAAAATAAATTACATTCAATGGTGTTTAGCCACTTATTTTGTGCGAATAGTAATTATCAATAGAATTTCTGATTTAATGCTCATTTTACTGGTAATTTGGCCAAGTTTTCCATTGAACAAATCTTATCAATCGCCAGCGTTTATTGAGATTGAACTTTGATGTTCATTTTGGTAATGGTTTGTCCGGGGAAGGGGAAATCACAATTGTCTTGGAAGACGTTGGTGGGCGCGTGTGGTGGAAACCGTTGACTAATGCCCATTCAGTGAATGAATAATCATAGCATTACCCCCCCCAAAAAAAAAAAAAAAAAAAAAGATAGCAATGGAAAAAAAAACGATATAAGTTCATTTTTAAAATAGTTGTCTGCGGATGGATAATAATTCAGAACTTCAGAGGGTTGAGTCATCCACCCAAAAGTCAATTCATCCACGCGACTGAATATATATGTACATATATATGTGGAAAGAAGAAGAGGTACGTGGCAACACAGCTGCAGAATGATGGGTAGTAGATTGCGTAGATGGCATAGATGAAGGGGACCTTTGTGTCGCTGGACTGTGGGAAATGTTTCTCTTTGTTTATTGCCGGCTCTATGTCCGGCTCTGTCTCCGGCTCCGTCTCCGTCTCCGTCTCTGTCTCTGTCTCCGTTTTTAGTTCTAAATTTAGCACTCTGCCAGTGACTTCTTTCTGCTGTGTGTGTGTGTGTGACGTAGGTGTCGCCGGCCTGTGACGTAGGCAACCAATTGCCAGTTGCGAAATTTGCTGTAATTACCATTCAACCTTTCCAATAGGCGACTGACTGCTTATCTTGGCGATTCAGTTCAATTGATATTCTGCCTAATGCCAACAAATCGCATGGCTAACGCCTAGGCGTTAAATACACATACAAATACAATATATTTAGATATTATTATTATTATAATTGTTATTAATAAAGCACCTTGCCTTAGATACTTGCGTCGATACACATAATTGAAATTGTCGCTTATCAGACAATAAATGGCAACCAGCACTTCATAGACCATGATTTTTTTTTTTTTTTTTGGAAGTGAGGGCATTTAGTGTGGGGCAGGGGGGGGGGGGGGGTAGGCGCCCCGTCATATTGCGAAATCATTCTAAAATACATATGTACTAAATACTTAATAGACATTTAGACTAGAGCCGTAACTTTCCATTTTCTCATCTTTATAAAGTTTCGTGAATTGTTGTAAAAATTTCCAATTAAAAATCATTATCAAGTATTTTGGTTTATTTTTTATTTGGAGCATTATTTAAATATTTTATATATTATACAGCTATTTATATATATTATATTTGGATTAAATTATGAAAAACCTAAGCTTACTAATATAATTTATTTAGAATTTATTCATTCATTTAGGTTACTTTGACTATTTATCCGAGCTAATTTCGTTGCGGGGTTGAAAATATCTCCTTCTAAAGTCTAGGACTAAATTCCTTCGTATACACCAAAAGGACTAAGTCACTTGGTCCCCCTCCTCCATTCGAAAACTGGTTTTCAAGCGTTGAAGCTATCGTTAAGAACTCCTCGTATGACTAATTGATAAGCATTCACGCCTAAGTGGTTTTCATTTAATTCAGTTTTGTTTTTGTGTTTTTTTTTTGTTGTAGTTTTTTTTTTTTTTTTATCGCGTGCCAACGTCAACTCCATGACGCGCGCCTCATCAGCGATGCCTTCTAATGTGTCAACAAATGTCGCGTGCGGTGTTTCAGTGTGGTTGTTGTGGTTGGTGGTTGGTGGTGGTGCTGCCAATGATTATTGACATATTGTCCGATTGACAAGCTAAGCGAGAGACACCGAATGAGCGGCTGTTAGATGATCGGATCAGCAAGCGATTTCAGTTAGTAAATTAGTCATCTAACAAGCATTTTTAATCTTTGGCCAAAGGCCCAATTTAGCGATGAATCAACCGTTTCCCATGCCCCATGCCCATGCCCCCACATTCATTCATTGGCTTCACTTTTAAACAGACACCATAAAAATTCAAGCAAACACAGCAAAAAAACAAAAAAAAGAAGCAAAATTCAAGCCAAAGAAGAAGATTGTTCGTCCACTTGCTTGGAGTGTCGACTGTAAGTTACCCTAATCCCTGAGTGTACACAGTGCGTAGGATTCTGAAAATTCCAAAACTCTTTTTAGTGTTTACAGATCAGTATGATTGAACACTACTTGCTTACATTATCTATTTGATAGTCATGGCTTCTCTAGAATCAAACGTAATAATTTTGAGTGGGGGGAAAGTTCCCTCTCAAATTCTAAACAATTCCATGGAAATTTGTTAAATAAATATATATTTTTATTGGAATATTTCAAGGAACGAAATGCAGCATATGAAAGGAAAAAGGCAATGAAAGTTTCAGAAAATAGCTTTAATTATTGAAAATTCTCTAAAAGAAATATTTTGTGGTTCGAATTAGCCCCAACAACTTGTTCAGTTCCAAATTTAGAGCTTAAGACTCATCGCCTGTGATATTTATACTCTGTCTCTTTCTCTCTCTCACTTGAGCCCGAGTTGATCGAGTTATGGGTCCAACGTTGCGATTTCGGCCTTGTCTTTGAGTCTTTTGGGCATCTCTTACACATCGCACAAACACTTCCGTTTTGCAGCAGCAGACAACAAAAACAAAAAAAATAAAGGAAAGGCACGCCGAATATCCCATGAGCTCTGATGATGAGAATCGTTGCCAAAAATAAATATGAAAATTTGCATAGGCGCACAACCGCGAAATAACCCAACCCCTTACTCCTACGCCCCCTCCATCAGCCATCAAACTGAGCAACTCATGACGTCGCTGAGAGCTCCCTTTCATCCTCTGACACCCCTCAAACACAGTCAATTGCCCGCAAATAGTGTTTATTTGTTTGGGGTCAATTTCGGTGGTATTTTGTCGATGAGCAATTAGTACAACACACACATGTGTGCGTGTGTGTGTGTGTGTGTGTGTGTGTGTATACAACATATTCCCACTCAGATTGATTCAATGTTACCGGAACAAAACAATTTGTTTCCAATCTGAAAACAATTTCATTCGCTAAACGTTTTTCAGCTCACATTGTTTAATAGGGGGAACTTTTTGCTTATTTTAAGTACTGCACAGTGGGCCATATATATAACTGATATATGCTAATTGGATGAATAAACAAAGACCATTACAATACAAAGGACTAAGTTAAATTTGCTTAAGTACATGAACATGCTGCATAAATATTTACTTTCGATCAATTTTTGATCAGTAGGTCATTAGTAGATAGCTTAACTAAATATTCAATATAATTTCAGCAGTGAAAAGCAATTAAAATTAACGAAGGATATAGTTTTATTTTAAAAGCATACTCAACACTTTTTAAAATCTAAAAGAGAAAATGGAAATTTTTCAAATTTATTTGTATTGCCTGGTTTTCAACTGGTTTTTGTAAAAGAATAAAAATTACGCATACGCAGTGTGATCTCCTATGAATGTAGATTGTAGATTAACAACAAGGCATAAAATTAAAGAAAACCATAGAAAATTTTCACATTGTTTATTTATCTGTCGACCTAGAAGATTTAATTGAATTACTATATAAAGGATGAGGTAAGAAATTCAGCTTTCAGAATTTGTTAAGCCTACCATATGCTCAATTATTAAGTTCAAAGATTTGTACAAACTAATTCTTGTCCCAGTTCTTGATTTCATCATTTGCACTTGCCATCAAAATCTCAGAGATCTCATGTCATTTGGCCTTATTATGAATTCATCACCCACCACAGATATTTGATATGGCAAGACCATTGCCCGAGGAAAACGAAAAGAAGACAAACACAAATGTTAAGAGGTTATAGCTTTGTTTAATTTCTGTTTGTTACTATAAATATATACATACATACATACATATATATAAATATATTTGTGCTTTGGATTTTGTCAAATTTTTTGTCGTTTTACCTTCAAAGTGCAAGTGCTGCGGCATCGACTTGCACAAAAGTTTTGCACTTGAAAGTATTTTGTGTCTTGTTATTGAAATTGCAATTCAAGATTCTTCACGTACACGTATTGTATGTACATACATATGTAGCTACAACCATCCAGTTGGTGATTTACATATAGAGAGTTGCGTCAGTCAGTCCGTCAGTTAGTCAGTCCGTCAGTCAGTCAGTCTGTTGGAGTTAATGGTGGAGTCAAAGTCGGAGTCGAAGGCAAAGTTGGAGTCGTTGTTGGGTCATAAAAAACTGCCACGTCTTTTGGGGTGGACTGTAAAAACAACCTGACCATATCGTGCCAGCCTTTTCTTTTCTATCATCATTATGAACATCATCATCATCATTGTCGTTGTTGTTGTTGTTGTTGTTGTCGTCGGCGGCGGCGGCGGCTTCAAATGTCACTCTCAAACTGTGGGGCACTCAAATTGGCAAAAATATGACCCAGAAATCTGAGTAAGTAAGCGCAAGAGAGTGTAAGAGTCAGAGATTCAGAGGGAGTGAGCGAGGGAGGGCGTGCGGGGGGCCAAAGTAGAGGGTGTAGACACGAAGGAGACTGCTGGGCGGCAACTCTTGCACGTTCGATTTTTCTCTAGGGAAACTGTTTGCCTCAGCAGCCCGAGTAGAAGTCAGAGCAGAAGCCTAAGGAGCCAAACAATTTTGTGTCTGGCTCCCACAGTTGTTGTTGTTGTTGTTGTTGCTGTTGTTGTTGTTGGTTTTCTTATTGCCGTGATTTTATTTTATTTTTTGTTTTCATGTTTCTTTTTGCAGAGGCGTCTGCATCATCATTGGCATTGCCATCACATCATCTCATCATCTCAATCACCACCAGCTGCACTAACTGGACCGTAATTTGAGGCTAATGAGGTGGCCACTAAACTGGCTAACAGGTCGCTCTCTTCAATCCTATTCCTGTCCTTGTCCCCCAGGAAAGTAGCTCAATTGTGTGAAATCTGCCAACTATTATTATACGAATTGTTTTATTTCCATACTTACTTTCAAGCGTTTATCTAAAGAAATTTTATTTTGCATGCGAAATAAATTTCGGATTTTCCGCCATTTCGATGGGAGCAGGACTTAACTTTGACAAATCAGGATAGGGATAATCGTTACATAGAAATTTATTCGAATTGGTTAGGAATAATGCAATTTTTGCAGCCCTCGTTGGCAGTTGCATTAATGTAGGTATGTTTGTATATGTACAGTAAATACATGATAGTATGTATACATTGTAAACAATTCTCATTATGATCAATCTGGAGCTTTGGAGGCATGCAATGGCCACCATCAAAGCTGAAGGAAATCACGTCTAGCTGCTGCTGCCGACCAACAGATGGACCGATCGACGGACAGACAAATGGGACACACAGATACGTAAATAGTTGTAAGTAAGATGCGAGGAGTAAGAGAGAGAGAGAGATAGAAAGAGAGATCAACTGAGTGAGTGTGTGTGTGTGTGTGTGTGTGGGGGGGAGAGAGAAAGAGATAGATAGAGAAAATGTATCGATTTACAAGTGCAAAAACAACTTGACTAACAACATGAAATGAGAGCAAACACAGAATTGGAACGTTGACAAGATGCCAACGCAGCAAAAGAGCTTACAATGTTGGAAGGAATCCGAATCCATGTCTGGGAAGCCGACAATGCCGACAATTAAACAAATTTGATACAGAAGAAGAAGTCGGCGGAGTGGCGGGTATTAGTTGCCACAATGCGAGAGGATGAGGTTTTTGAACTGTAGCCGCCACCGCAGCGAAAAAAAAAAAACAAGTTGATGCCTGACATACCAAGAGATGTGTCCACGCATAATTTTAAGTTGACTTTCAATCACATGTAAGGTTGGTGGGATAGATGACAGATGGACAGATGACTGTAGTATTGTTTTGCTATTTGACTGTTTGACTGTTTGGTTGTTGACTAACTAGTTGAGTAAAGATACATATATGTATGTATGTATGTGTGTATGTACAATATATCACTTGGGAACTTATCAATCAATTAATTAGTCAACACTTACTTCGCATCTTATCAAAGGTCGAGCTGTATGAATCAGACCCAATAAGTTGTAGGTTATGGTTTTCACCTACCCATGTATGCAAACAAAGTTACATGCATAGATCAATAAACAGGCAGCCAGTCGTGTTAATCATTTGGCATTACGCCCACCCACTCAACCAACCACCCATCAAACCCGTCGCCCTCACTCATCAAATGCGCCCGTGCAACAACCTTGCCTAATTAAAAACAAATAGAGATATGGTCGGCAAAAAAAAATAAAAGAAATATGATACCAACGGGGTCGACAATCTGCTACCCATGCAAATGTCCAGTGTCCAGTCCATTGTCCAGTCCAAAGTTGAAGCATCAATTTTTGATGGAAATCAATCAAAAATGTTATCACATTTCACTGAAAAAATAGAAAACGATTAACTTATAACTTATGTGTGATGAAATGGTTTCAATCGCCAACGAAAACGAAAACTTCTAAATGTATCTACCCCCCGAACCAGTTATTACCATGGCAAATGCCAAAAATATGAAAAAAACGCAAAAAAAAAAAATAAAAAAAATAAATAAACCAAAAGCAAACAAAAACAAACCAAACAAAAAAAAAAAAAACATTTGTCGCGTCGGCGTCGTCGTCATCAAATCATTTCCTAATAACCCAATTAGACTCCCCACACATACACACACGACCTACGCAATGGCTCGGTGTGGCAAAGGTAAACTTAATGTGGATGCGTCATCCATGCGTGTGTGTGTGTGTGTGAAAGAGTGTGTCTGTGGCACATACATACATAGGCAGTAGATGACGCCACAAGTTCCCCAAGTCCAGACTCCAAACACGCGCTTCAACTTCAATGACGTCACGAAAGCCAAGTCTTGACCTACAAAATGAAGAAGAAAAATATATATATATATATAACATGAAGAAAATTATCAAAATCCAAAGTACCGAAGTTGAAATACCCTGCTTTACAAAAGAGTTAAAAATCTTTTAATCACACTTGATTATTTTAACTGTGATTTGTAGGAAATAAAGTTAACTTTTTTACGTCTTTTCATAACAATTGCAGAATTTATAAAAAAATGACCAATTTTATAATACCCTCTGCAAGGGTATAATTAATGGCATTTAGCAATAAATTACTCAGGCAAAACCTTTATGTTAAAAAATATATGCATTTTGACTATATATTGGCATCTAAAACAGATGTTGCAGAGTTCAAAACTAAGTTGCAAATTTTGAAAAAAAGATTACAAATTTTTGTAGTTTATGCTTTAAATTTAATAATTTGAATTAATTAATCATAAATATACCAATCAATTTGCTATTATAATCGCTTATAAAAACTAATGTATACCTTTCTAAAGGGTATAAAAACACGAAAACAAAGCACACACATTCAGAAAGACAGAAAATGCCTCAAATTGGCGTGAAGAAGAGGTAAAAATAACAAGTTGGTTGGCAACAAGATATATAAAAATAAAAACTCAATTGATTAGCCCAACGACAACAACAACAACAAAGACTTTGACGACGGCGACAACAACAACAACAACGACTTGACGGCAATTCGACTCATCAGGAAAAAATTTCAACTCTTTTCGAAATTAAAATGTGAAAATGACAACTCTACTGCAAAAAAAAATGTACAAAAACGAAATAAAAAAAAATAATAATAATGCTAAGTGTGAGAAATGAAACAGGTTTCTTCTTGAGATTAAGAATTAAGTAAGAGAAAATATGAATAGGAATTCATATAATTAGCCTTGACCCAAATTTCAATATTTAAAGCAGAACTCTATCGAAAATTGAAAACACAAACCAAACTCAAGAATCTATAATAAAAAACCTATATGCCAATTAACATTTCAAATATTGAGAAAAATGTGAAAATAACAAAAATTAATTAATAATTTTTAACAAAGTTTTTTAAAAGTTTTTCCTATATTGTTTTCCTTTATTATTTTTCCAATTTGAATTTAAAACTCGTTTTTTTTGGTTGGTTTGTTTGTTTGCTTTATTCCAATTTATTAGTATTATATACGAACTTTAATATATTATAAAATAAATAGAATTGAGTTTTAAGTATATGAACATTAGGAAGTTGTAAGTACATTTAGGATAGATTGCAAATAAAAATAAATATAGAAAAAGAAGCTGTATGAAAGGCAGAAAAATCAAATTTAAATAAATCCATTCGAATTGAATGCAAATGAATAAGTGCTAACTATACAATAAAATGAATGCAAATGAATATATGTTCTTTGTCAAATATCGTAGCATTCGGAAATGAGTGGGAATGAATACCACGGAATAAATCCCATTACTAATAACTACAATGACATTAAAATTATTTAAATAGATACAATATATACATTTTGAGAAAGTTCATTTCATGACTAAAATGTATCTTCACAAAGAAATAGAAATAGAGTAAAAGGATTGAAAATACTATACCTATATTTTTATTATTTATCCCCTGAATTTAAAAAAACTAACATGAGTCTTTGAAATACTGTCTAAAGATTATTCTATTATTAAGATTATTCAGTTCTAGTCCCTTTGACAAAGAACGGGGCATATATATATATAATAAATCCAAATTTATTATATACATAAATAATGTCATTTGAAGCATTATTAATGTATTACATGGTTTTTCAGTCTACATTGTTTTAATATTAACTCTTTGTACTATTACACAACTTGATAATAATTTCACAATATAAAAAATGATATACCTATAAATAGAAACTGAAAATCCCTAACCTAACGCAAAATATGGAAAAATACTTAACGCAAATAAAACAACAACAAAACGAGACGAAATGAGAAAAATCACCTTTACCTTTGTCGCAGATCGTGACAAATGTTCTAACACTTTTTCATTCATGAAAAAATTTCCCAATGAATTTCATCACATGTCTCATTAAGTGTAGAACAAATAAAAAAAAAATACAAAAAAAAAAAATTAAAAAGAAAAAGAAAAAAATCCCGCTGAAATTCTTGAAAATTATAAACTGTTTGACGTCGATGAATTTAGGTGGAGGAGTCAGTCAGTCAGTAAGTCAGCAAGTCAGCCAGTCAGCCCTATGCCAACTTCAATGGAATTTCAACCTTTGCAAATAAAATAAAAAATACAAAAAATACATGTTAAATGCATGCAAACAAATGTTGTTGATGACGTCAAGGCACGCGACTCGCATTTGTTAATTGGAATGGGAATGAGAATGGAAATTAAAATTGGAAAAGGCCAACCAACCCACTACTAACCGACCGAACGGCCAACAAAATCAGATTGCAAATGAAATAGTGCCGCTTGCTTGGCAGGGCAACCACCTGATGAGTCATCTAGAGCGGCAGTCGATCGACCACCAATGATGCGGTAATACAGCAACAACAACTGCTGACACTTACAGTTATTACAATTTCAATTACAATTACAAATACACAGATGGTCGGGGTAGGGGGAAATACAAAAAGGTGGAATATCGCATAGCCTATAAAGTAGTTTTTATTAGTTGCTGATGCAACAAGGTCGCCTGTCGTCGTCAATTGTCAGTGAGCTTATCATAGAATATGGTTGGTTGGTCAAATAGATAGTTAGATAGTTAAATATGGGAGTTTATGGGAGCATTTGAGGGCAGGTATGTGTATCTTTTGGGTTATCAGCTTATGTTGTAAACACGCCCCCGAAAGAAAAGGTAGGCTCGTCCTCGTATACCTGAACAGATATTGCTTAATTAAGTCATTTGACATTTAATTTATTGGGCAGAGCATTTAATATTTAATAAATTTAATTGAGCAATCAATCGCATCAGTTGCAATTTGGAATCGTAAATCGTGTACATTAATCGTTTCGCGTTTCGTGCGTCAATGGGATGGATGATCAATCGGTGGATCGAAACATACTTAGTATGCTAATATATATATTTATATAGTTGAATGGCAAACTAAATGAAATGTGGGTTTCTCCTAGCCAGCAACGTTCAAATGCCGTTGCTTTCACGGTGTTTTAAGGTCTACAATTCTCTGGATTTCGTCCTCACAGAAACACAGGACTATCTAAAAAAGGATGTCGTCTTCACTTGGGAGCGGGAGAACTTCAAGCAATTCAATCTGCAGGATGAAATCAAATCAAAAGTAAAGCTTGTATTTTGTATACTATATTCAGGTTTGAATTTTAAGCTCTTAAGCAAATATCTTAAGAAGTACATATATCCTTTTTAATGTATTTTGTTTGAGCGATGTTTTTTTACTTTCAATAGGCAAATTTTCTAACCCCTTGAAGGAGTGTAGAAGGAACAGCAGTTCTATAATAAACAAGACGTTACATTTATCTAGAGATATCCTTAGAAATAATCTATCCATTTAAAGAACATTTTAAAAGACATTTTAATTTGGTGTTTGAAATGATTCTGGATAAGTTTAACAATTATATCAATTTCGAATATATATCTAGAAAGCAAAAAAGAAAAGGGATAAAAATCTTGGCACAGGCCATAGTTTCTTCTCTGAATCTCCATAATTGTCCTTGGTATTGCTTTTTAAATTTTACTATTTATACAGAAATATTAACAACAATTTCTATAAATTTGAAAAATTTTAAAAACAGTTCGGACGACTATTTTCTGTTTAAAGTGTCAAAACAAGTGATAAGCGGTTCTTCCTTTATCTATATCTTTCTCTATTTCTCTCAGAATACTTCTCAGTGTGTCTCTCTGTGTGTGTGTGTGTGTGTTAAGAACGAAAGTGTTAACTTTCAGTTTGCTTTTACCATTTCATAGCGTCATGAAATGGAGGTAAACTGATAAATACCAGCACGTTGACTTTGACTTTGAAAGCAAGCGAAAACGAGTTGAACGCATGGGAAAAGTATTTTTTAATTTGTATACATAAATAATAATTATAAGCGATGATTCCTAGAAATTTGTTGCGGTTCATCGATAGGTTAGGAGCTAAGTCGTATCGGAATCAAATACGAAAGGGAAGCGGCAAAAGGTTCTCAGAATGCAGCAGCTGTCGGTTCAAGAATGAAACTCTTAGCCGATGATAAATCTGTATCTATATCTGTATCTGTATTTGTATCTGTATCTGCAAAATGCAAATCAGTTATAGCAGCTTTTGTTATTATTCAATCTAAAGCTAATCATCTAAATTAAATGATATGAAATTATGTTATAAACATTTTTACGACCACACAAAAACCGAAACTGAAACATCCAAAGCCATATCAGAGTCGCACATTTAACGCCGTTTTTTGTTTGTGCCTTCTTTTTTTCTTAATGTTTTGTGTCGGCCTCTCTTTTTTTTTTTGGTTTCTGCGGTTTTGGAATCTGTGTCCATATACGTATACACGCAGATTTTTGATGTCGTCTTTTTTTTTTAATTTTTTTTCTTCTTTTCGGCGGCTCCTCTTTGCTGTTAATCATTTCGTGGCCAGGTCTTTTGTTGCTGCCTGCCTCATGCCTCCTTTTGCCCGGCTAACTGACTGACTTAACTTGACTGCTTCGGCGGTATCATCGAGTTAATCTTGTTAAAACAAACCGTTTCAATAAATACAGCGATAATGCAATTTTAATGCCATTAAGATGAGTACCAATTATGGCCAGCACCACACAACACAACACAACACAAGAACACCAGAGAGTAGAGAGTAGAGAGTAGAGAGCAGGGAGAGCAGATACCAGAAACCAGAGGATAAGTTACGGAACCCAGGGAGAACAACACCAGAGAATCATCATCATCATCAGCATAAGCATCAGCAGCTTAACCATAGCGTCAACTCGTCGCCCCCTCTTGATTTCACTCAGTCCATCTTAAGCTTCATTTCATCTTTGACCGCAAAATCATTTTGTGTGAATCCTTTAAGCCGCAACGACGCAAACGAAGTTTTACATGCCATCCCTCCCATATGATTATCATTTTATACTCTAAACAACAGTTGGGTATACCTGATTCATGTATGTATCGATCATAAATCGAAGGGGTTAAAGAGCACTAGTCAAACTACAATATCTAAACAAGTTACATATTTTTCCTCAACTGTATTATCATTTTCTTCTCAACTATTAACTAAAAACTTTAATAGATTAGAGTTAGATTAATTGACTTTCATAGATGATAAAAAGTTTGATTAATTGATTTTCTAAAACCGATAAAATGCTTGACTTTCTTTCCAGTGTGAAATCTGGATAAAAAAAACTCAAACAGTTTGCCATATCATATTTAGAATATGATTTAAGTTACTATCGTACCAAGTATCTACTTAAATTTACCAATTTATTGAAACGGTTTGCTGATGATATCATCAAATGATCAATACGATCAAATACCATATTGAAAATCTACTTATTTCTGTTGTAAAATAGGCTTAAAAATAGGACAGAAATTGGCATGGTAACAAGTTCGAGAAGTTAATGTTTTTTACATATTTTTAAGAATTTTTAAAATTAAACTTGTGGTCCTAAGACTGTATTTTGATCAATTTTCAACCAATATTTAAAAGTTATATTGAAATTTTATTACAATTCTGCAAATATATAAATGATATTAAGCAAACTAAACTTGTTGACATAAGAAACGTGGAAACTTTGAAAATCGTGCAAGAAATAATAAAATTATAGATTTACATTTCACAAAAAAATTCTTAAATCAAAATTTAATTGAAAACAAAAAATAAATAAAAGTAAAGGCAATGAATAGTAGCGCAAACTATTTTTTGTTTATATCTGAAACAATTTATTGATAATTTTATTAAAGCCTATTTATTAGTTAGAGACTGTCAAAATTAGAGAATCTTTTTAAATGTTTTGCGATATCCCAAAAAAAGAATTTTCAATTAATTTTTTAAAAAAGAGTCAGAGTACTTGTGATTCGGCGCGTGAAATGTGTCGAATTTTTGGTTTTGTCGTTTATTTTATTTTGTTTTCTTTACTCCCTCAAACCGTTTTCTTAGCCTGTTGCCTCTATATTATTGGCTATACCCCCTAATCTCTGTTTCTCTCTCTTTTTTGTCGTACATTTTGGCTTTTTGGCGATCCCATCATCTATAACCATTGAAGATTTTTACTTAATCCGGCACCACAGCCCTCAGAGTTGGATCTTGGATGTGGACTTGGACCTTAACATTGGTTTGGTCTTGAATTTGGACTGGGACTTGGCCAGGAGAGGGGGGCTCTTGTTTTTTTTTTCTTTTTATTGTTTATTTAAGATTTCTGCGTTGGCCATTTGAGTCGGCTTCGAGCCGAGTTTCGCTTTGTTTGTGCCGTGTTTCTTGCATTTTCATTGTTCTTTATGATGCTCATTTAAAATTCAAGCTTTGTTTCATTAAGAAACACGTTCGTTTCACAGCGCCAATTTCGACATTAACGCCGCCGACGGCGCTACGCAGCTTGTTAACGTATTTTAATGCCTCCTGCCTCGATATCAAAGCAAAAGTTTAACAATCAGATGGCAGGCAATCGACCAGATCAACACCAGAATCCGTCTCCATCCACCACTGACCAGCCAGCCAGCCAGCCACCTTCTCCTGCCATTGATAAGACGCGGCGGCGCTCATTAAAATTAAATGTGTAGACCAAGAATTTGCGCAGGGTATTCTTCCTTCTCCAGCTCCTCCACTTCATTCTTTTACCCATTGTAGTCGTCGTCGTCATAATCATCATCATCATGATCATCTCTGTGGCTCTCGCCAAGGCACTTCCATCTGCTAATCCTCGACCGTGTCAAAATGCTCTCGAGCCCTTGTCAAGGCCCCCGCCCTCCTTACCATGGCCAGCTGCCCACCTTGTCAGCAACAGCTGCAGCTACCAAAAACCAAAGACAAAAATTGTATATTATATTGAGTTGACCACGAAAAGCATCGACCTTCGGATGCCCTATATTGAGTAGGACCTAAACTGATATATCAAACTAACCATTTTCATTATTAATTTTGATAGTCAACTAATATATCTTTATTTTATGCCTATCAGAGAGACACTTTTTGGTTCGATTTCGATTTTGATGCTTTGGTTCTCTTGCAGTTTTTCAGGAAATCAATATACCCGAAGACCAAGGGACATTTCTTTTATAGAGTATTAAAAAAAAAGAAAGAAGTCAAGGAAAATGATTTGTACAATTTTGTAGTGCATAATTGATGTCGATTGTCCGCGTTGCCCTCACACAGACAGACGACGACAAACAAGGACGAAAGCGAGGACGAAGACGACGACGAAGACGAGTAAGAGTGGATGCAATTAAGATGGAGTTGGAGAAGATCAGATCAGAGTTTCAATTTGATTGCGCGAATTGGGTGGGCAGTCTGGGTGGCCCTCTTACTCGATTTGGGAGACAAATTTAACTCTTTCTCTCTCTCTTTTTCCTTTTTTCTCTCTCTGTCACACATAGTTGTTATTGATATATCTAATAGCTCAATTCGCAGCTCCTTTCAGCAGCAGGGCCTGGCTTCTGGTATGCCTTTCGGCTGCCCTCACTGTCATAATCATCTTCAGCTCAGAAATGCAGCTCCATCATCGAGCTCGAGCTCCATATGGACTGCAGAGAAGAGTCATAAAAATAAAAGTCATTGACTCAATTTGGAAATGTCTCACACACGACGACTTTGCTGTTGCCTGTTGCCTGTTGCCTGTTGATGATGACTGGGTCCAGGGTCTCTGGCTCGATCTCTTCTCTTCTCATTGCGCTTTTTCGGTCTCTTATTGTGATGGGAAGGGGGCGTGCCAGCAGGCGCTTGTGATTATCCTTTCGCACGTTCGGCGTTGCTTAACAAATCATAAATATTGTTGCCATCGTCGTCGTCGTCGTCGTCGTCGTAGTCGTTATTGATGGTGGTGGTCGCATCAGCAGCAGGAGGAGTTGGCGGAGAACGAGAGAAAAAAAAACAGAAGAAAACAAAAGGAAACAACGAAAATCGTTACCACCTTTTTTATGGGGGCCCTCAGCTTGAGCTGCCAGCTATAGCTTCAGCTCCAACCGCAATCGCAACCGCAACAGCTTCAACTTCTCTCCTTGCCGATCTTCCATCCCCACCACATCGTCTTCAATCATTTAATAAGCGCTGGAGCCAACGACAAAGGTAGTCTTCCGCCGTATTATTAACTTATTCATAACAAGGTAGTCTGCCTGCTTTTGCCGTTGCCGTTGCCTCTGCCCAACCCCTTTTGCTGCACTCTTCTGTGGACTGTTGTGCGAACTGGCTCAGAGTTTTAAGTTTGTGGCATATTGAAAAAACAAAAACACACACAAGGGAAAAGAAATTGAACTAGTTGCAGTGCCAACGGACGGGTCAAAACGCAAATATCCATATATGCTTGCATTCTGGCCATCGTCCGCGATGCGCTGTCCATTTACTATATATAGGTATATATTTCACATTAGCCAAATTAGAACAAAATAAACGTTGAGGATCAGCGTCATTTTAAAGGCACCAACTATAATTACAGCCCTGGGAAATGCCAGGACAACGCGTAGGCGATGAGGCAGGAGTTGGAGCTGCGGCCAATGGCAAACGACAACGACTGTGATATATCGGAGTATTTAATTGAGTCACTGAATTGGATAACAACTATAACAGAAGAATATATAACCAATCAATCAATCATCAACATCATAAGTACTTTGCTCTGATCCTACCTTAAGATCGTGAATTGAGTTTTCTTCGGATTGTTTGAGATTCTGAATAGCCTTTCTCATCTGTAGATTATTCTAAACGAGAAAGAGAGAGAGAAAGGTGGGAACTAATTAAATGATAATGAATGATTTTCGAATAAATGTCTTCTACTCTTCAGTCCCACTAACTATCTACTTTCTATTACTCTAGAGTCTAGACCTTATCTGCCACTCACTTCGATGGCCGTTTGCAAAGTGCTCTCACTAACTGAATCAGGTAATTGCCAATGTTTGGCCTCGGCCAGCGATTGAGATGACAATGTGGTTCGGGATTGGTGGACATTTGAGTCCTGTTCGCCGCATTCCTCGCATCGTTGTCGTTGTTGTTGTTGTTGTTGCTGTTGCTGTTGCTGTCGATGGTAAATCCATTGTCTGTGGGGATTGCTAAAGAAGTCATCGTCCATCACATGTTCCAGTGCGGCAATATTCTGGTTAAGTCGACGATGATGGCTGAGGCAGCGTTTTACGCTCTCACTGATATTTTTCATGTCACTCATTGAATTTAGTAATCAACTGTCGGAATGGCCACCAAAATGGGGAATTGAACAAATTTGAAATTTCATTTAATGCACCTGGGCAATTGATTTAAAATTTTTGTATATCCTTGGGACTGAAAATTTTAAGCCTGCTATGACTTCATCCTTTTGGTACACAAAAAATATTTGCCAAATGAGTGTGCAGAAATTCAAGTGCAAGATAGAGTAAGAAACCAAGAGAGAGGGAGGGAGAGAAAGGGCGAGAGTGAGAGTTAGAGTGAGATGGGAGGTGTCATCAATCACTTGTAAAAATTTTAAAGTATTCGACAAGGATTATATGAATTATGATTAGCATTTGCTGCAAGACTCTCTCTCCGTCTCTCGCTCTCCATTTGAGGTCATTTTGGCAACAGTTTTGCAGCTTCTTACGTTAATATTTAAAATCGATCTAACACCCAATAAATCATATATTTAACATTTATTTTATGACTACAAACGGGCGAAACGAATGCGAAATTCATTTCCATTTTGCGTTCGCTAATCTTCCCCAGCTAATCTCTTTTGAATGCTCTTTTTGATTTTTTGCCAATGAGCCGACAACAAGGTCAAAACCGAGAATCCCCAGACTCTCTGCCCAGCCGTCGGTATTTCGCATAGGGGAATCCATATGATATTTTTGACGGTGACTCTGACTGTGCCTTATGCAATGGGTCAAATTTTTTATTTGGGCGAGTCACCAAAGCAGCCATAGCCATTTGACATTGAGAAATTGGGCCGTCAAAGAGTCCAGGGATGATAATGAATTGCAGCACGGTCGATGGTGAGACACGGTAGTGGACAGGAGACAGGAAATGTCTTTAAAAACTATTAACATCCTTTGCTATAGAAAGAGAAAGGGCATTGGCGACAAAGTTGGATGCGGCGAGGGGTTGGGGAGGAGGAAAATTTCTTTAATATGTCTTTGTTTTTTTTTTGTCATTTTTTTTTGACTACAGTTTTCCCAGCGGCAAAAGTCGGCAAAGTAGAAACAAGTAACAACAAAAACACAGTAACAAAACGCATAGACAAGGAGTGGGAGAAGAGAGGCAACAATGCCCATGGGCTGAGTTAATAGAAACATCGTTTTCTAAACTCGCTGAAGTCGGAGCCAGCCAGCCAGCCAGGCAGCGTTAATTCCTTGGAACTCCATAAAAATAGTTAAACGTGCCGAGGGGCCGCCCAGAACCAGAACAAGAACCAGAACCATGAACAACCAAATACTAGAGAGGCTGCCATCAATTCGACTCTACTCGACTCGACTAGACCCGACTCGACTCGGCCCCGTCCCCGTCCCCGTCCCCGAGCCGACTCTATGGCTCAGTCAACTCAATCATAGAGCCACAAAACCAAAGCCAGGGCAAAGGCAAGGGCGAGGGGAGTCTTGAGTTCAATTGACCGAAATTCACTTTCATCTTTTTGAATAGAATCCGAACCTGTGGCGAAGGATCAGATCAGCTGGTTGTGTGTGTGTCCTTCTTCGGTTTTCTGTATTTTTTTTTTTTTTTTTGCTTTTTTGTTTTTTAATGTCTAAATTCCTGATGTGTCATACCGCCCAAGTATTTTGTTCTTTTACTACTTTGACCTGCTGCTGCTGCTGTTGCTGATCCTTTTAGCCCATTGTATGTCCTCTAACTGTTTCGAGCTCATCCCTCTGGCTTGCCCTCTCTCTCTCTCTCTCTCTCTCTGTCTTTCCTGCTCTCTGTGTCTACCTTGTTGACCTTTTTGTTCAAGTCGTGTAAATATTTTCCCAGCATCCTGCAAACGTTTTGACAGTTTTTATTAGATCAAATAGAGAAAATCTCTCGTTCTCTCGAGTGGCGTGTGATAAATTGCGGCCAAGTGTAAGAAGAGATGCTTGTGTATAGATACTTTTATGGAACCAGACAACGATAAAATTGTGAGAGAGAGAAAAAGAGATGGAAAGAGAGTGAGAGATCAATGGGAGCGATAGAGCGAGAGATGGGCAGAGATCAAGTAAATCTCAATAGAAAACCGTGTGGTGGCAAAAAGGTTCGTTTGGCTTAATTTCAAGGATTTACAGGGTACCCATCCCTCAAAAAGTCTCTGACTTTGACACAAAACACTCACTTGAATGGTAGACAAATAGTTAAAATTCCTTAATTGAACCTGTCAATGAATTAATTCGCAACCTAATTAATTCAAAAATCAATTGCATATGAATTGCTAATTGCTTGCCATTTCTTGTAAAATTCTTAGCATAATTCTAGGCTTGGCCTTGCTTTCCCCCAAAAACCTTATCCAGTGTGTGTGTGTGTTCTCTCTTATCGCTTCGCTCGACTCGAACTGCTGGTAATACGAAACCCTCCATCATCCACGACGATAAGCGTTACGACCCTCGGCAACCAAAACTGTGCGCCTAATAGACGGCAAATAATTCTAATTTCAACATAATTAACCCTTTTGCTGCAATATTGCCATCAGCAACAGCAACAGCAACAACAACAACAACAACGACAACAACATAAGATGCATAAAGGGACAGCGGGTGGTAGTGGTAACCACATTGTAACCACAACAATAATATGAAAAATAAAAGACAAAGCGTGACAGAGAGGGAGAGAGAAAAAAAAGAGGAAGTTAATCCATTGCCATAATCGCTGCATAGCGCCACAGCATGAGGCAAAACTCCAACTCCATCGACTTCATCTGAGCCCCCATTGAAGTGTCAGAAGAGCCACCACAATAAGATTCTTCTCTCTATGTGTGTGTGTGTGTGTGTGTGTGTGATAATCTTCTTCTGCCCTCTATTTCACACTCTTCACCCTCTCTCTTGTTTATCTCATTCAAAGATGTTCTAGACCTGAAATTGAAAGTGGACATACAAATAGTTATATAACCACATATTAAATGCTCTGACTTGACTCTTAACTTAAACTAATTACTAAACTTAAATAGTGTCTATTATATGGTGAACCGATTCCTTTTGAAGGAACTTGAAGGTTTTTTGGGGGACTCTTCTAATAAAATTTTAAACCAAGAGAAGCAAATTGTATTGCCAGATAAATTCGGTATTTCTTTACTTTTGAGGTGTCCTTTTTCCTGTAATTAAATTTAATTTAGCTAATTTCCATATCTCTCTACATTAACTTCGTCTTTAACTATTATTGAGTCTTATAAGTGAAATTTGAGGGCTTATGGAGAAAGTAAATATAAATAGTTTTCATTTAAGCCGCAAAATGGGTCAAGCTAAAATTCATATTGAGATCGAATGACAAAAATATATTGAATTTGCTTTGGCAAAGGGTATAAAGACTTTTGCTTATTGAAAGAAAAAAACTGACGAGGTTGAAAATACTTACTTCACAACGAACAATACAAATATGTATCCTACTTATATGAATATGTTTTGCCGTTTCTCTTATTGTTGTATCATTTTTGGTTTATTGTAGAAGATACTTCAACATTTAACATTAACAATAACAAGCGATAAAATAAACAAACAATTACGATTTTTATTCTCCTTTTTGGTATTATTGTTGTCGTTGTGTTTGCTCGTTCACCTTGCCGCCACCGCCGCCACCTCCCACCTGTCCACCGCCTGCTCCGCCTGCTGTTGCCCCACCAACTCAAACTCAACTTCAACTCCAACTGGGCAGAGACAATTCTTTTTGCCAGGCATTTTTTCCTGTGCCCACAGCGGGGAGTAAAAATTTTTCACTAAGCGATAAGGCGACAATGGAACTTCAACTCCAACTTTAACTTCAATTCCAACTGCAACTTAAACTGCAACAGCAACAGCAACAATCATTTTTTAGCCCTATCTTTGTAAGTAAATCTCTTTCAATTGTTTTTTTTCAGTTTTTTTGTTTTTTTGCTTTGTTTTTGTTGTCTTCCCATACCCCATACTATGCTTGGGTTTGCGTTAAGCGCAAAGCTAAAATGTAATATTTGTCTACTTGGTTAACTAATTGCAATATTAACTAATTTTGCAAAATATTACCCATACGCCCCGTGTCTTGGGCAACTACAACATTCATCCACCACCGAATGACCGACAACATGAAGAGACAAACAGAACAAGAGGCCGGCTCAAATATTTGTTAAACTTGACACCAAACAAAAGAATTTTACCGAAAGGATTTGAATGAAGCTAAACCAAAAAAAAAAAAAGGAACAAAAAATTGACAAAAAAAAAGAACGCAAACAATGTAAACTGCGCGGCATGGTTGGAATTTCGAAAAAAAAAAAAAACACAACAACGACAATTGTTGATCAAGGGGAGGGCCAAGGGCAGGAAGGTTGGATAGAGGGATAGGGATAGCGTATACGAAGAGGCGACTGAGAGGAGGCAGCAAATCAAATACAACAAATCGCCAGGCAAACACCAAAATCAAATTGTACAACAAAAGGTACACAAGGAGGCAACAAGCAGGCAGTAGGCAACAGGCAGCCAGCAGCAACAGCAACCAACCAGGCAGTGGGGGCACAGTGGAACAAATATTGCCAAAATGCAGTGCAATTTAATGTCAAAGTGAATGCCAAACTTATATGTATAAAAATACTCAAAGTCAATCGGGAAAATTAGTTGGTTGGTAAAAGGAAAGAACAGTTTATGGATTTCAGTTTCACTAAACTTAGTTATAATTCACAACTAGTTCTAGAACTAAAAGCATGACTTAACCCTTGCAAATTATTGTTCGAAAATATTCATAAGTTAGTTAGATCCAAAGATTATAACTGACTTGAAGCGTCTATACATTTTCGGTAGACACTGTTCAACCGTCGTTGTAGGGTTCGAGGCATCCTCCAACTTCTCAGCCTCACTGTTTCGCCCTTGTCCAAGTGCTGACGCGCGCCGATCCTGAACCCTCTGGCCCGCTAGCTTGCCGGATTGCCTGGCTTGCTGGCCGATTGCCTAACGCAGTTATCAAAAGCGTTGAATTATGGCCGCGCCTGGGCTGCCAGTTAAATGAGCAACACGTTGCCCACGTTGGAGGACAACAGCAAAGACTTCGACTGGCGGCTGGTGCCTGTTGGTTAGATGCGCAGGTTTCCCTTTGGTTTTTGGTTATTTTTTTTTTTTTTTTTTTTCTGTGGCGCTATCGCATTTGATCTCGTTTGCTTGGGATCGACAACGACCCGCAGAGACGTAGACGGAGCGAGCTAACAATGCCCCATGATATCATTCATTTCTCATTCTCATTTAGGTTTCATTCATTGACCAAGTGTCGTACCAGTCGTGGTCGTCGTTGTTGGCCGCCTCTTGGTCGTGTTCAGTCTAATTTCATAATAAGAAACATCTTCAGAACATACAATAAACGAAAGCAGAAACACCAGGGGCAGCCACAGGCATTGCCACTTCTTTTTACCTCTTTATACACACTTATACATACATACATACATACATATATACCTATTCGCGTATATCTGTTTTCTTTTTTTTTATGGTTAACTGGCTTGGAATGTCAGTTGGAATGTCGGGTGTTTCCGGTTAGTGACGGCGTTCCCTATTGGGTTTAGATTGAAATCAGAAAAAAAAGGGTGGAGATTGGCAGCCAAGCGCCTAGTTGCGGGCATGATAAGAGGGAATCAAGAGCGGCAGAGGGCGGGCAGAGAGCGGGTGGAGAGCGGCAGTGGCGTTAGGTAAATTGGGGATTCTCACTCTAGGATAAACAAAGCATTTTCACCTTATGACCGCCTTTTGTCGTTCGTTTCTATTATAGCTATCACGTAACGTGTCGCTAGAGTCTTTAGTTTCTTTAAGGATGACTCATCTGCCACTTGTCCAGGGCCGTTTAAGTAAATTAAAGAGGGGTTCTACCTGTATATCAAGTAGGCATAGGTATAAAAATTACAATTGATAAATTTCTGCTGCTATTCTGATCTGATTTGATTTGAGTCAACATCACTTAATCGTTTAGACCAAATTGCTTGTCAAGGCCTAATCCACTCCTGTACGAAGTTTGCATATGTCTAGCGGAGATGTAGTCGACGGCAATCCCTCATCAAGATCTTCTTTGCTCTCGCATTGTGCGGAGTTTCATATTTCCTAATTACTGTCTGACCGGGATACATTTCATTCATCATATGGCAGCCCTTTCTTTCTTTTACTCTCTCTCTCTCTCCGTCTGTCTCTTTCTAACTCTTTTTTAAATTTATTTATATTGAAAAACATATTTTGCAAAAAGTTGTCTAAATATGTATTTCGCAGACAGCCAAAAGAAAAAAGCCAGCACAAGAGCCACAAACAAAATATTTGAATAAAAATTGAATGAGAGAAAGATATAGAGAGAGTGAGTGAGATAGAGTGAGGCGAGGCCAAAGTTTGTTTGATTGGTCTTTTTAGTCGGCGTCTGTTCACACGCCGACAATGATGATGACGATGATGATGATGATGATGATGATGACCATAATGATGATGTTGATGACGACGGTCGGTTGATGGCCACGTACGTATTCAGAGAGCTCCTTTAGCGATCCTTTTGCGCCGTGTTGCTCAATGTGTTGAAACATGAATGAATCTTGTTCACAATTTGGCAACAACACACACGTTTAGCACGAAAACTAAGGACGACAATGGACTTGCATCAGTTCACACAGCGGCAAGTTTCGTCTTTCTCCTCACCTTCATCCATTGTTGGACTTTTCGGGTTGTTCGTCGGCGGCATACACAAATTATTAGCAGCCTCACCCGTTCTGTCTCTCTGTCGATCCGTCTCAGGCAGTCCCCCATCCCCCAGCCCCCATCCCCATCCCCTTTGTTCACTTTACCAATGTCGCTATCCCTGTTTCAGTTGCTGTCGCTGGTTAGTAAAACATCATGTCGCTGCTAAGGGTACCCGGTACCCGGTACCCGATGCACAGCAGCCACAACAGCCTCTGTGGTCCAATTTGGAGCCGCTTTTACGTTCATCTTCGTCGTCGTCGTCGCCATGGTCTTGGTCTTGGGTTTTCGTCTGCCTGCGGTGCTGCCTGCCTAGAAAATTATCTGCTTATCTTGTCTTGTGCTCGTTTCGATCGGCTGCTTATTCATGTTCTTGTTGAGGCCAGCTCCTTCACGGAGATGCACTTTGTTTTTGTATTGATATATACTTTCACAATTCCGGGCATGAGGACTTTGACAGCAAATATGCCATCACTAGATTCCCAGGGGAGATGGGGTAAAAATTAAGTATATCTAATCTTTATTTGTTTGCAAAATAGTTAAACAATTAGTCATTTGTTGAGAGCTTGTCAAAGCGTTAGATAGATAATGGCAACTTAATCATAATCTCTATAGCATTTAATAGATACGATTAAAATCACAGAGAACCTTTAACAATTAACTTAATTTTCAAAAAATGCAACAGCTAGAGAGAAAACAAGGGTATTCACAAATTCGTTGCTTTATTCTTTGTTGCCCTTATTGTTGTTGTGTATTTAATTTATGTGCTTGACGTGACACTTGCTATCGCTGAGTTTTTTTTTCTTCTTTTTTTCTTTTACCCAGTCTCTGTCTCTGCCTCGTCAGAGGCTTTTCTGGAGATGGCGGACTGATTGGCAGGATGAGGAGCTGCAAATGCTGGATGGGTGGTGAGAGCGGGAAGGGGTGGGGGCAAGATGGTCATGTGGCCGCCTAATATGCGACAGCCGCCGCCTGTTAACACATCGGTGAACCTCAAAATATGAAAACCGAAACCAAAACGAGCACGCCTGTGCTCCTTTTCTTTCTTTCCCCCTTTTGGGCTCGGGGATCGGCATGGAGAGGTATGGGGCAGTAACGGAGACCCCACACCGAAATCCCATTCTGGTTACCTCTACCTCGTTCCTTACACTTTCGCCTACACCCCTCCCTTTATTTGCCATTTGCCATTGCCTTAACGAGGTGTCCAGGCGATGTTGATGACGATGACGATATTCAAGCCACGCTAAGTGAGAGTGAGACGATCATCCCCCATGCCGACGTCCCCACCTCCCCCCCCCTCCACTCTCAAATGATTCCCCTCTTGGCGATTGAATTTCACACGTGGCTTAGTGTCCGCCCGCATTAAGCACGCTCCACTGACTAGAGAATGAGACACACACACACACACGCACACGGAGAGAAAGAGAAAGAGAGAGAGAGAGGAAAAGTGAGATGGAGTCTTTGTGTGGGATAGAGATAGGGAATAGAGTGTGCGAATAGGATGGCTATACAGGTGGGTTGTTATGCAAATTTCATTGCCATCCGCGCCATCTTGGCCCTGACTGTTGCACCACACAGACAAAACCCACGACAAGAAGAAGATGAACAAACCAAAATCCAAAAAAAAAAAAACTCCGACGATGGCTGATCTCCTCGCCATCTTGAACAGTCAACCTTTTGCCGGGGTCTCCTCCAACTTCTCGGCCACCTTCACCTTCTAGTTGTTTTTTTTTTTTTTTTGCTTTTTTTTCGGTTTTTTATTTTTCTTGCCACTTGCAGTCCCATTGTTCTGTGTGTTGTCTCTGTGCCTCCGATGAAATTCCACAGATTAGTCTACGCTGCGAGTGAGAGAGAGAGAGAGAGAGAGAGAGAGAAAGAAATGCCACATATCCTGCCACAGTGGGGAAAAACCTAGACAAAAACGCTCTTAAAATTGAACACTTAAATGACTTTTTTACACAAAGGTGCATATAAATATTTTCCACATCAATTAAGCTAAATGAAATTTCTCTACATTTTAATCGCACAAATTGTGCAAGTAATTGAAAATTTCTGACAGTGCACATCTGCCATTTCCCAGGTTAGCTCAACTCTAACTCCGTATGAATGAGTTATTTCAGACTTAATCGCTGAGTTTGCATCTTGCCCAGCAACGATGACGACGACGACGACGACGACGACGACGACGACTAAGATGGCTAAGAGAAAAAAAAAATGTCTTTTACCTTTACCAGGCTTAACTGTGTCTGATCGTCTCCTGGCCACGTTTTGTTTTTAGCCACCACCATCTTCATCTCCTTCTCAGAGACTCTCTCAGTCTTTTGGTGTCCTCCATTTGATTGAACTGCTCAATGAAATATGCAAATTTGTTGCCGCCGCTTAATCAACTGCAAGGATGCTGCCCGTTAAAGTTGTTGCTGCATCTTTTTGGTCTCTGTTTCCTTCCCCCTCTCCTTCTCCTTCTCCTTCTACTCCTCATCATCATCGTCAGCGTAATGATCATCATCACCGTGATCGTCATCGTCATTCTCATCGTCATCATGTTGGTCTCGACCGTCCAACACATTTGTGGTCTTTTGGGGCAATCTTAAATATATCCTGCTGGTGGGTAAATTTTTCTCTTATATGCTTTGCGCCTGATTTTTGCATTTTTACGCTACCCCACCCCATCCCATCCCCCACCTCACTTTATTTTCTTTTTTTTTTTGGGTTTATCGGATCGCAGGCGAGGGTAAGTCACGAATTCTTACACAAAAACAACAAAAAAACAAAAACACATATAGACATACACATAATGTCCAAATTCGCTTATGCAGTTTATGCGTTTTAATTTGTAACCGAACATGTGTACCCTGCAATATGAATATGTGTAACTATAGTAAGAAAGAGTATGCGAAAGCAAAAAGTTGCCAGCTGCATTTGTTTTTTTTTTTCAAGTTTTTGCTCCAATTGAACTGTTCTGGCTAATTGCATTTAATTGCCAATAACAAAGCTGGCAGCAAAATTTGGTAACTCAATTAGCAAATCCATCTATAAACATTACGCAAAAGTCAAAACTAAAAAGGTGTTGGCAAAGTCGACATTCAAATTGATCAAAGTGTCTATCAACATTTTGAAAAGTGTTGGCATTTGATTGAAAACCAAGTTAAAACTGAAAACGAATACGAAATTGAGAGCGACATGTGACATGCCATTGGCAATCAAATCACACACATAACAATTTCAAATATGAATTTATGTATCTCAAATAGATTGCCGACTAACACATACTCTTTACTCTATTTCTAGTCCTTCCACATATCCTTAATGGCTTTTCGAGTTGTAAATTGACTTGTCGGATGTTGAGTTAGAAATTACCTATAACTAATTTGCATAAATCTAAATCTACTTATTTTACTTATTTATAAAAAGCATATTTCTAATATATATCTTATATCCAGAATTTATAATAATTATCCATAATTATATTTAAATAATAAATATTTCTATTTCCATCTAAAGTTAAATCAATATTCTCTGTTGGCTTTTAATTAAGGCTATTACAAATAAATTAAAATTCAATCCTATTGAAAAAATTTTTCAAAATATAATTGTATAATTATATTATTGAAAAATTGTACAATTTTTCTTGATGTTCAATTAATTTAAACGCACAAAGCTTAACAAATATCAAAACTTTTATCTAACTTAAACATCTTGTTTTGAAATTTGTAAGCTAAAATAAAAAAACATCAAAACTTTTCTTGTTTTAAAAATTTTTTTAAAAATTTATTTGTACAATATTTTAGTACCATTTTTTTCTCTTATAAGTTATTTTGAATTTGAGCTATCCTTTAGCCTAAACGAATTGTTTTATTCAAAATCACCTAACGAATAAATTATCTATCAAAATTTTAAGTATCACACAATTAGTGTCGTTAAACTTAACTCTAAATTAAAATTTTATTAACTCGTTCTATGATCTATGACAAACAGCTTTATGGCAGCGCTCCAAAGGATTATCTCGGCTTCTACCTTTGTTTAAGGAACAAGATCCAGACAAGGCTAATCTTCCTCGATAACAGACAACAAATGAAGTTTCTCTTTTGAGAATAGATCTGAACCCTAAAAAAAAGAGGTATACCTAAGAGCTATGAATATTAGATGTATCTTAGAGATGTATTAACTATCTCACATTAAAAAAAAAAACAATCTTTGGAAGTTTTTAAGTATTCCTTGTCAAAGTAAATTGCAATAAATAAAAAAGGAATGCAATGAATTTGAAGCTTAATTTAAAATGCAGTTTATATTTAAATACAGAATATAAATAAATAAATAAGCAACACAAAGGTCGCTAAAACATTCACAATAAATAAAGTTTCTTGTACAATTTAACCATCACAACTTACTTTATGAAAAGCACAAGTTCTAAGTTGTTATTTATATATTTAACTGGAGATGCTAATAAAAAGGAAAACATAAAGAATGCTCTCTTTTAATTATCGCAATAATTTTTTTACAATTTAATAGTTTGTAAAGTGATTTAACAATTATCACACCAATGAAATGGAATAATGACAACAATTATAGAAATAGAAACAATTATCGACTCAAAAACTATGAAAACAAGAAATATTTTTTAGTTTCATAACGAAATTTAGTTATAAAATCTGATCACTCACCTTGTGAGTGGCCTCCTGGGCATGGTAACGCCTCATTTTGGCCCTCTTGGATGGCGGCGCGCCGTCACCTCATCATCTTCATTATGATCTTTGTCATTATGTATGGATGTGTGTGTGTCTTAGTCGGCTTAGTAGTTGTAACTAGTTATGTGTATGTTTATGCAATGCGTATCTTTCCTATACAAGATATAAACATACAACTTCAACTCAAACTGAAAGAAACTCCGACTCCAACTCTGATTGCAGCTATCGATAACGTGACTCTTGGCTTAATATTTGCGTTTGTGTGGCGTTAATTATAGGTTTAGCAGTTTCTTTGATTGTTTATTTGTTCGCTCCTTGGTGCAATTTATTGTTGTTGCTGTTGTTGTTGTTGTTGTTGGTGCTGCTGCTTCGTGTAATTCCGGTTCGTGCAATGATAATTATATTAATTTGCCATTCGAATGAGCTGCAAGTGATATCGGAGTACCCGAAGTGGTTATCGACATGGCAGCCAGTTGCCCATGTTGTCCATGTGTCCACATTTTGTTTTTGCCATTACAAAACAATTGAAGAGATTGAAGAAGGAAAATCAAATCAACTCTGACAAAACTACACATAAGAGCACTCTAGTATAACAAACTATGTGGTCGTTTGTAGACCCACAAACAGCTGACATGTCTATAATTATGCGAATGTTTGAGACTCGAAGCTTTCTGGCTTTCTCACAACTTGTTGGTCCAAAAACGAACTGGCAATACCCTTTGCCCCTCTACCATTTATAGATGACTTTTTCTTAAATTATAAATTATAGAAATTAGATCAAGATTATTACCCAATATATCCTGCTGGTTCTTTACTGGCTTAGAATTATTTATTTTACCACCATCGATTAAACAATAAATTGATCTTTTATTGATGTTTTCTATTATCATTGAAATTTCTTTCATTTTAACAAGAAAACACTTTCTTTAAAATGGAATACAATTAATCATATATAAATTTTTTAATTTATTTAACTGAAACTTTAAGGGTTTAATACTTTTTTTTAAAAAGCTTGACACATTTACATTCGAATTTAGTATTAAGTTAATTTTGATTGACTTTATGCCTTATTACAGTATTTTTTAGTTTCTCAAAATTATAATTTAAATCTAAATATTGTTTTTTTATTTCTCGTTTCATTTAACAAGATGAGAAATTGTTTTGCCACATTCGTATCATAAATTTCAACTTCCCTGACGTCTTTGTAGAGTACAATAACAATTGAGATCATGGTATTTGGATTTGTATCTATGCGTATTTGTATATGTGTGTGTGAGTGTGTGTTTGTTTTTTTTTTTTGTTTGGAATGCATCTGAAAATGTCATTGCATAAGTTGGACAGAGGCTCAAATCGATTGCCAGGATATTCGATATATTAATGCAGGACTAGGGTTTAGTTAATACCCCTTCCAAAACGCAAAAGTGAGATACAGAGAGAGAGAGAGAGAGAGACAGGGAGAGTCTTAACGAAATCCCCCGGCGCTGTCATAAAGTATTTCAATGTGGGCATGAAAACGCATGTAGTCCACTCTTCAGATACAAATACCTGCCACCGACTGAAACGATTGTCGCTCCCGTCCACTCCCCTGCCCCTCACACTCGTTTCCCTTCATCTTTACTACATGCTGCTCCTTGGCCACTGCTCACCTCACCCTCACGCTTGCTTGTCTGTTCTTTGCGTGTAAGACAAATGAGCACTCAATTATCATATTTCTGCTTTAGCTGCTGCTTCATTTGTCTTCAGTTTTACGTGTGTTTCACTTGGTGTGAGTGTATGAGTGGACATACATACATATAGTTTATATATCTGTACATAAGTTTGATTGTAAAATTGTGGATATAAGGTACTTTCTGCTGCTTGATATGTCTTTTGATGTTTGCCAAGGGTCTTAAAAATTTTAAGTTAAGTGGTAAGCAAACCTAACAAACAAATTTGATTTAAATTTATTTCAAGTCAACTTTAAAGAACTTTTCAATTTTTCCAAAAGTGAAATTACATTTAATTAACTTGATTGTTACTTAGACTTTGCCATTCCTCTAAATAAAAAAGATTCAATTTGGAAATGAGATGCAAAAAAGATCTGTTTAGGGTGTCCTTCTTTTTCTCTCGACACTCAAGGTACTTCCATATTATCTGATAATCTAATCTAATCTATTTAGAAGTTCCTAAATTTTACAACTTATTTGAATGAGTCAAGCAAAAATTAGAGCTGCCAAAATCAATGGTAGGAAAATGTATATCTAAGTTAAAATTATTCAAATTTCGAATTGAATTTTTGCAGTCGAAGATGGAAGAGCAGGAGCTGAATAGTGTGTGTCAAATGTGTCAAATAGGACATGAATTGAATCTAAAGTTCTGTATCGAGGTTATATAATGGTTGGGGATGGATGGTTGAATGGATGGATGGGAGGGAAGAGGGGAAAGAAGCTCGGCAAGTGTTGATGGCGCCCAAAGTTGCCTGATTAATGTGCAGCCATTAATCTCGCCCCACAAATGGAGCTAACAAGATGGAGCTGTGGCTCTGCTCTGCTCTGCTACTGCCACACGGCTTTGGCCACGGCCATGGCCACTGACACTGACACTGGAGAATCGGACACGGAGGGGACAAGACCACACAAAGTGTAAGTAATTGCTTCAAAACAAAAAACCTCAAACCAGATGATAATTATGTAGGATGATAGTTCCTTTTTGTTTCTCCCTTTATTTTTATTTTTGTAGTTGTTGTTATGTGTGTGTTTTTTTGTTTTGTCTTTTTGAAGTGTACAATTTCACAACATTTAATTCAAGAACAGGTTCGAGGAGCATTGAGCGACAGGTACACATAATTCAATATGTGTTTTTCTGTGCCCTGCCCGGCTGTCGTTGCTCACCTTGTGTCTCTTCCTTTGGCAGCATCGGCCGAGACAGAGGCAGCGGCAGGGGCAGCGGCGATCCTCGCCTTTACAAGACCTCCCGCACATGTAAAACATGCCGATTCATAATTCTGCATTTTATTTTTTAAAGAGGCAAAAATGAGTCTTGGAGTTGGAGTTGCAGTTGGACTTGGATGGAGATGGAGATGGAGATGGAGAGTTGATGCCTCACACAAAGGTTGAATGACAGCGGCCAGGAAGAAACAGAAAAAAACAAAAACCAAATCTGAACAGAACTGAACTGAACTGAGATAAGCATCGGAGTCCAACTCCAAGTCCGAATCCCATGTCCAAGCACGGAGTCGACCACCCTACCGGCAAACAAAAACTTTACACAGCGAGTGAGAAAAACCCCTCAGACCCTTTCCCCTCCCTCACTCCATTTGCCATTGCCAACTGTGTCCAAAAAAAAAAATATAAGCAAGCCGTGTGGAATGACAGATTGGACCACCATTTGCCCATGTGACGAGGATGAGACAATAATATACAAATCATTGAACGTGCTGCAAAAAAAAAAAACCAAGAAGAAGACGATGGCAATCCACACGGCACACACACACACACACAAGCCAGCGGGATACCATTAGAAAGAGATGCCTGGTCCTCAATTATCAAACTGATTTTTAGCTCCAGTCCATCGATTGGAGTCAAATTGGAGAAGAAAAAGATAACCGTTAACCGTAATTATAACCGATATAAATAAAGTAATTTCATTACATTACCAACAAAGACTTGCTAAAGTTTTTTCATTAATTTCGGTTGACTTTTAATATATCTGATTATGACTCATTTTGTTTAGTTGCTTGCTTTTATATAGAATCGAATTAAATGGAACTCATTTGAATTTGATATTTAATTATTCGTTTTAGTGACATGGTTTTGGTATTAGAACAATTAAAAACTGTTTACCCAATTGCTTGTGTGGTCTTTGGGCACCATTTGCTATACGAGATTAATGGCTGCGCATTAATCAGACCCATCCAACCATTCGACCAACCAACCAGCCAAGCCAAGTCAAGTCCAGTCCAGTCAAGTGAAGTCAAACCAAGTTGGGGGCGCCATCAACACTTGCAATGCTTCCTGTACCTGATCCTTTACTCTGGTAGCTATGCCTAAAGTCTCTGTCTCTGTCTTTAACTGATCCTGTGTCTGTGTGTGTGTGTGTGTGTGTGTGTTATTTGACACTTTGTGGAGGCGCCATCGTCGCATTACTTCCACATCAAATAGCAATCTGGCCGAAGTTCCCCCTTTCCACAGCCATCCTCACACCCATTCCTTGAGCCTATGAAAATAATAACTGTGGGAACTGACCAAGAACTGGCTGGGCAACTACTTCAGACTTTCAGCTCGCTTCATTGCCGTTTTATTGGTTGAAAATAAGTTAATAACATGGAGGCCGACACCGCTACTAACAACAACAACAACAACAACAATAGCAATAGCAATAACAACAACAACAACAACAACAACGACAACGATGAGTATCCTTCTTTTTTTGTTCTTTTTGTTAACTTGCTGGTGCTCTGGCATATAACAATGCAACAATATTGCCGACTCCTGACTCCCGACTCCCGATTTGGAATGCCGCCGACTTGAGAGTCGGGAGCGGAAGCCGCATAAGTGGGCTTTTCAACAGCTAAGCCAACAGCATCGGCCCCAAAGTATATCATCACAACCACCTACTTTTTCTCTCTCTCTCTCGCTATCTCTCTCTCTCTCTCTCTGTCTCTCTCTCTCTGTTCAGTTTGAAACAATTGGTATGCCATGATCCTGAGCCTGGGTCTCAGGCCTAAGACCAAACTAAAGACCGGGCTGTCTGACTTAGGTCCAGCCAAACTTTTGGGCCAACTTCCAACCGACGCCCTAAGGGCAACGTCGACGACGCCAGAGACGCCGCCACCGATAATGATGAAGGTGTTGGCGATGATAATGCTGATGACGCGGATGCGCTGACGCCAAAGCCCAAATGTTTTTCTGCCGGCGACTTTCTGTGCTTGAAATTTCGATCATTTTGCTCACCTGCAATCGAATGGCAGCCAAAAAGGAATCTCACTTTCAATCAATTTTCTCATAGTTCGTTTCATTTCAGATTATTATGGGCAACGGTTTCAGTTTTTTGCTTTATTTTGTCGGTGTAGCGCATACAATGTGTCTATCTGGCCAATCGGACAGATTGACTGACTATGGCAGTGCCGATGCCGATGCCGATGCCAATGCCAATGCCCACCGCTGGATGCGCCGCTAAATGGGATCAGTTTTGGTAACGAGTTAACGAGTTGATTTCACTTCAGCGATTGCCGCCGCAGACCCGAACCGAACGCGCACCGCGAACTCAAAGACGAACCGGATTAGCAGTTTGCAGTTCTTCGGCTGCGGCTGCGGCTGCGGCTCCGGCTGCTGTCCATTTGTCCCGTTTGCCCATTGTCTGTTTTCTTTAGCTGCGCGGTGGCCATGGCCAATGTCTACACAACAAGGTGACGGCTTATAATGACGGGCCATGGTCAAGAACGGATTTGTATGATGATGAAGGTGGGCAAACGAGGTGGAAGGGGGTGGGGGGGGGGGATTTGGTGGTTCTGGTGCTGGAGATGAAGTTGCTGATGGTACTGCTTTGGCTGTTGCTGTTTCTGTTACCGGTGCGAGGGCGGTGGCGGGAGCGATGGTGAATCGGATCGCATCACATTCGAATAGCCATTGAGGCCAGGCGAGAGGCGTTTGCACCTCCCATGGCATGGCATGGCATGGCCGGGCATGGCCGGGCATGGCACACAGAGGCTTCAGCGCCCGCTCCTGTGGCGGCTTTTGAAATGCTCTCAATATGAGGTTGATTTTTTGTTTTTCCTTCTTTCTTTGGCGTTTTCTGTTTTGGATCACTCTGTCTCGTCGTCAAGGGGCGTTACCCAGTGATCATCACGCGTTTGCGCTCCTCTTTTTTGTTTTTGGTGTTGCCTTCCTTTTTTTGTTGCCTTAATGGGTGTTATTTTGTTTTGCCGTAAATATTTTTGCAATGGTCGCTAATTAAGTTTGGCTCTTTTGCGGGATCTTTCGGCTGCACATCCTTCGCACTTTGTTATGTGTGAAACTTTTAAATTTTCGGTTCGGCAGTCGGCAAACATGAAAACCCTGGCGCAGCGTTCGAACCAAATTGCCGGGCATTAAAGTCCATCCTCTGCCCTTCAATCCACCGTAAGTCAATGAAACTGACCGCTGGACCGGCTCAACTGATAACTGCTGATGGCCACGGACCGGGTGACTTCAATGTGTGTCTGTGTGTGTGTGTGTGTGTGCGAATGTGTGTTTGAGTGATAGAAAAAAAAAAAACGACGGCATAAAATTGACTAAATAAATATTGCAATTTTACGAATTTACCTACAATTAGCTGCTTGTTAGCCCCGGTTTGTAATCCAAGGTGATATTCTAGACTAACTTAGATCGTAGAGTATTTTGATCTTTGTTTTGGGAGAGTTGATTAGGCTTGTTGACTTTTCCTTGGGCTTAATAACATTTGATTATTTATTTACTCCAATTTAATTTCCCAGCTTATTTATCTGAATTCAAAATAGCTATTTGGGTTTAGAATATAGTTCGAATGACTACAGAACGCTTTAAAACAGATGAAATCTCTTTTAATTTATTTTCTATTTCAAATGGAAGCAAATCGAGACTTATTCTTTTCTCTTTTCTATTGAGTTTACGATCGCTCCACGTTTTGGATTTTCTTTTCACATTTTTTGGCAGACAATATAAGTAATTGAAAGGTCTGCAAACTGATAAGCAATTTTTATTGTTTTTGTTATTTTTGTTTTAATCACTTTAGCGGCATTTGTGCCAGCTCAGCGCTGCATGACTTAAGGTTAAAAAATGTATGACAACACACGATATATATTTTCTGTAACCGCATAATGCTAATTTATTAAGCCATGGATCCCAATACAATACAATTTAACAAGACGAAAAAGATGAAAAACCGAAATGAGTCATTTAAAAAAAATTGCTAAGGAATTTTCAAAATGCTGTTAATACAAATAATTTTCACCTCGCAAGAGGTTGTTGGATTTTTATGATTTCTGCTGATGGTTTCCAATTTTTTGTTCTAGATTTGCTTATCATCATGAATCTTTGGTTATAGTAAGTTGGTTAGTTAAACAATTCCATTTCTTGTCTTACAGAAAAACTTAAAAAATCTAAAAGTAATGTATTACTAAAACATTTTTTTATGTTGTTAAGTGTATTTATAATAATAAAATAGGATGTGATTTTCATTTTTCATTTCGCACAGATTTTAGCATCTAAATACAAAATTTTACTTCTTTTTTTAATTACCGATGAGTTTAAAGGTTTTTAAATGGCATATCATTTTCATTTAATGCAATTTCCATTTCCAAACATGTAGATCGATGAGATGATAATATATATGTTTATATTGTGAATTTCCATTTCATTCAATGTGAATTTCCATTTTAATCAATTAAATTTGAATTTATCATGCCATGGCACTTATTCATTGGCAGCAATGTTAGTTTATACATCATCATCGTGATGATGAGAACATGCATCAACTAGCTGGTCATACGTCAAATATTACTCATACGCCACCACCATCGTCACATATTACCCACAAGGGATTTACACACACTCACACACACATACGCATACACATAAACATAAACAGATACATACACATATATACACACATATGTACATATATAGGTAATCATGCAGTTGAAGGAAAGTCTAAATAAGTAAACACAAAAAGACTGTAGCTCACATATGCCGCACATTCTTACCAAATCAAGCAAAAAAAAACTCCGCAACGACCTTAGACCGGCCAAAAAAACACACACACAGAAACACACACACAAATTACCTGAGAAAACCCAACCCGTACGAATTGGTTGCCCCGCTCACAACTTTGACAATAGTTTATAAATAGATTGGCCCAATCATGCGCTACGCCCGCGCATTTGTGCCGGGTACGGAGGAGTCGCTGCCACAATTCGGCCTCTTCCGCCACTGTCTCACAGTCAATGGCTGACGGAGACATCTCCATGGTTCCCTTCACTTCACTTCACTTCACTTTACTTCGCTACACTTCACTACATAATGAGTAACACAAGCTCAACAATTTTTTTATTGATCATGGCGCGCAGTGAAATTTTAGATCAGAAAATTTTATGAATGAATGTGACGATAAAGGGAGAGAGAGAGCGAAACAGTGAGGCACTATAGTAAATCAACCCAACCTCAACAACGACCCCAACCCCAGCCGCAGCCCCCCAATGACAAGCAGAGACAAGCAGCGTCTACGTTGCGTATGAGTAATAACTGAATTCTTGTGAAATTGAACGGAAATAGCTCAAATTTTGCAGGGAGAGCGAAACGAAAAGCAACAACTAACTGAGTTAAAGTATGGGAAATAATATGAAGCTGAGAAGTGAAGTGTATTTATATATTTAAGTGTGTGTGTGTGTGTGTGTGTGTGTACCATTATTATTATGACATCGGATGTAGGACTACAGTAAATAACTAGCATGTTCTTTTAACAACTTTGTTAATACCACCATAACAAGTAAGTATTAAGTAATTAGTAAGTAAGTAGCTTAGAGCCCATAAACAAAATTTGTGAAACCGGCAAAACAAAAAAGAAAACAGCAATGCAATAAATTATATATACAATTTGTTTATTCGAGAGAGCAAGGCATTTGGCTCTCAGCTGTTTGCTATCAACAGCTGATCGCACGATCGTTCGTGAGTGACTATAACAGTGAGTGTGTGTGTGTGTGTGTGTGTGTGTGTGTTAATATCAATATGAAATAGAGTCGTATCTAAAACAGAAATCAATGTCGTGGTCAATGCACAATCATTTAACTCAACACTCAGAGAGGAACAGCGTGAGAGAGAATTAGATTACCCTCTCAGTGTATTTTCAATCGGCCTTAAAAGGTAAAGTTGAAAATAATGACTAACTAACTAATATAACTAAAGTAGGTAATGTCTAACTTTTTGAACCTTCTCATGTGGTCAGCTGTTTAAACGTTTTTGTCTCTCACATTGAGTGAGATTTCAGCTGTCTGCTCTCTCTCTCACTTGCTCGCTCTCTCTCTCTCTCCCTCTCTCTCTTTAGCATTACTTGAGGGAGCACTTGAGAATTTTGCCCATATGGGGAGGGGAAAATAGTTGGTTAGGGTGTTCTGGGGAGTGAGGTCAGATTGCACACTCACAGCACCTAACACACACACACACACACACACACACAAGACACTCTCCCGCCTTGTTTGAGGGTTTCATTTTTGCTGTGTGTGTGTGTCGGCCTCCGCCTCCTCATTAGTATGCTTATAGTAACTGAAGAGTTCAGTTCGCAATCCACACACGACCGAAAACCACGACTCTACGTCAACGACAACGACAACGACAACAAAACGACCAAAAAGACGAAGACGAGAAAGCCAAAGTCAGATTCGATCGGATCGCCCGGCAATCAAAATCAAATCAAAGCAGGCAGCCAAACGCAGCGCGTCGATACAAAAATTTGCAGATACAAAAAAAAAAAAATAACAAAATAAAAATTATTGAAATTTTTTTTTTTTCCGTTTGGCTTTTCATTGTAATTATAACTAACGCGCGTATCTCAACTCTATATACCATACATATAGAGTAATCCTGACTTGCATAAATTTATAACAATTACGATCAATAAGAACTTTTCCTTTCTCTGTGTGTGTGCGTGTGTGTCTAATAAAAATTAAATTAAATATATAAAAGACAATTTGCAAAAAGTGATAAAAACATTTTAAAGGATTTCCTAATTGGCTAATTATATGTAAATGGTAAGTGTTTAATTTTTAATATTTAGTTTTCTTTCCCTCCCCCATTTCTACGACTTTTTTTTGTTATTATTGTTGTTATTATTACAATGTTAATGCAGAAAAAGGAAAAAAAAAAGTGTCATAGTAATTCATTTGCTTAATTTTTTGTACATTTTGTTTCTTGTCAAGTGAAGTCTGGGCATGACGCATAATGATGATGAAATGAAATGAAATAAATGCGATTTGTTAAAGCTATTAGACAAATATGTAACTCACACAAGAAAGTGAAAAAGGTTTCAATCTGGAAAGTTCTATCACAACATAAAGCTCAGATGGATTATCATTAATTCTCTGTCTTAACAGATCATAGAATTTATCATCAATTGCCTAAACCCAAAGATTAGCTGCCATTTCCTATGTTAAATAAATTGTTGAGACTTTCCTAGGCTTTGTGTTAAGTTGAGTTGAGTTGAGTTATCAATTTTGTGCCCATTTCATTCAATAAAATTCCTAGAAAGCAAACACTTTATCAACGTGCAATTGCAACTACATAAAACACAACAACAATAAAATAAAATGAAAAAGAGGAAAACAAAATTATCAACTAACTACCTACCAACAATATCATAAAGTTGGCATAAAAAATAAAAATCAAAATGTTGTATTTGAAATAACAAAAATACAAATGACAAACATGTGAAATTAATTTACACGTTTTCAAGAGGCAAGCAAAGGAAAGGGGTGGGCTGGTCGGTTGGTCGGTTGGTCGGTTGGTCGGCTGATTATTTTGGTGGCAGGTGTAGGTAAAGGCCAAAAGCAAAAAAATAAAGAGTGGAGAGGAGCCGGGTCGACAGTGCGTCGATGCGTCAGCAGCAACAGCAGCAGCGTTTTGGCCTGGACAAGGTCCGGGAAAGAGAATGAGGCGAAGAAAGAGAGCGAGAGAGATACGCAGACAAGAGTCAAATCAAGTTGTAGCGAATTTCACAAAAGTTTGCAAGAAGATAAACGCGTGGCAACATGTGGCCCAGACAGTGGTCGAAGTTCGTTGACTTTGTAGCGTAGTGTAAGCGTTTTTTTTTTTTTTTTGATTTGGGCCTACCCCACCAGCCGTTTGATGATTCAGCCAAAAAAAAAAATACAAAAAACCAACCGAAATATGTACAGCAAAACAAAAAAAAAAAACAGCAACACTTTTTTCCGGATTTTTTGTTAATTTTAAATAATTATGTCAGCCAGATAACAACAATAATAACAATTGCCAGCAGCAATTGTGTCGACACACACGTACACTTACGTGGGTCTTTGCATGTGCGGTGTCCCTCTCTCTGTGTGTGTGTGTGTGTGTGTCTAACGGGAATCCCCCAGTAGTCACACTCATTCACTCAGAGACTCACTCAAATGAAGCACACTCATTTATTTTCATTTATATCCCCAAAAATTCACTCTATTTGACTCTCTTTTTCTCTCCGTTTTCTTTTTTTTTTGGACTAGACGAGGCATCTGGCTTGCAAAACGGCCAACACAAGGGAAAGAGTCCTTCAGCAACAACATTTCAGCTTTGGCTCTTTGCTGTTGACTCTGTTTCTCATGCATCAAATGCAACAGTTACCCAGCCGAGAGGATGGCCAACCCTATGGCGTGGCTGCCACCCCAATTCCCTCCACATCTAACACACAACACATTGCACACACAAACACACTTTCACCCACCATAGACCCAGTTCTAAGTGGAACAAGCAACAATACTTTGCGACTGAAACGCTATTCGGACAAATCGCTAAAAGAGAAATTCCTTTTGGCTTTAAATACAACATTTCTTGACTGGAGTCAAGCATGTGGAACCCCCAGGAGCAGTGTAAACAAATTAAACAAATTGAAAATAAGAGAAAAAATCAAAACATTTAAACTGCACAAGAAGCGACAATGGGTAAGTTACGATTTAATCAATAATTCATTCAAATAGATATTCTGATTTTATTTTCTCTTTCTTGCAGCTTCTGAAATTAATGCAAAATCACACACGTTTCGTTTATCATGACCTGATTCATGATGACCTTAGACGAAATATTAGTAATGTAGGCACCGATAAGGCCAATGATGATCTCAAGGCCTTTGATTATCGGGAAATGAATAGTCCAGCTTATGATCTATTTAGAAGTCAATATCAAAATTTTTTGCCCAGTCTTCGTGCCAAAAAGGATAACAAAGTAAGTACAAGTTGGTCTAAAAATAATTATTATCAATCAATTTGGTCAAAAAAACAATTCTTAATAATCATCAGGCAATTACATGCCAGTTTATGGTTATCACGTGAAACCAAATCCACTTGACTTTATTTTCTTTATTTTTTTTTTGTAGTTTTTGTTGTTGTTGTTGATGTTCATTTTCGGCGTAGGTGCAAAAACGAATCATTATCACAAGTTTAGGCAGTCATATGAGTCCATATCAATATACATATACGTATATGAAGACGTCCATGGGTTGGCCAAATACATTTGGTTTCGTTCATCGTTTGTCAAAGAATCTGAGATCTATTCAAAAAGAGTTTTCAACTCAACTCAATCTCATCTCGCAAATGCCTAATTAAAGACGTGTGCCGGCCTTGATAATGAAATCCATCACGTTTTATTAGAGCCTCTTGAAACAGCTGGGCACACGCTGTACCAAACCCAATTTGGATTCACTCAAGACTTTATTACTTTCAACAAATATAAAGAAATAACAAGAATAAGGCCTGGACTGACTTCCCGGATACTTGGATGAATAATTTTTCATGACTATGAATAGGAGTAGCCTAGCCCCTTCTCACGCTTTTCCTAGAAATTCCACAACTTATCGCTCCGAAATGGGGGGATGTATATAGATTGGTATATTTCCGTATATATTCCTACATATATAAGTATATATATTATATTTGATTTCTATTGTGCCACTTGCTGCTTTTGATTTACTTTTTTTTCGCTTTCCAAAGGTGTTAATTGCAAATATATATACTTATATATATATGTTTCCATACATCAAAAAAGGAAAAATCTAAAAAATACTGCATAGAAAATAGGTTATTGTTTAAATTTAAAACATTTAGTTATAAATGAACAAAATTGCAAGAAATTTGTATGTTTTTTGTTTTTGGCAAATATCTACACATATGTATGTATATAAGGAATATATAATTTAACATTCTATAGAATCTTAATTTTTGGTAAACTATTTAATTTTTGTTTTGTGGGGTTCACATGAGTTTGCTTGCTTAACGTTTTTGTTGAAGCTTTTCATTATAATCTCTGTACTATATATTTTGCACACATTTGGCATAAATATTTGCATATATCGATTTAAAAATAGACAAAAGCGTGATCTTGTTATGAGAGTTTCAAATCTATAAATAATAAGCCAGACAGACTTTGTTTAGCAGCAAAGTAAAATAGCAGTGAGCACGAAATTGCCAACTCACCGTGTAAGAGGCAGAAAAATATAAAACCTAAACTAAAACTAAACTAAACTTTGCTTAGCAACCAACTTCATCATCATCATGTTAATATTGCTCATCTCCATTTGATCTTTCACTTGTGTGAATTTCTCTCTCTATCTCTGTCATTGGCGTCATTAGAAATGGTTTCGTTTTGTGAGGGGTAAAAATTTTCCAAGATGAATAATAATATTTGGACAAGAAATCTAGTCAAAAAAGAAATGATTATTAAATATTTTCATGTTAGATACATACGTCAAACGGTGACAACTAATTGTTAACATTGACAACCATAACCGAAAGGAGAATCAGAAGGAGAAGCAGAAGAAGCAAAGCAAAGACAAAATACAAAACTGAATGACGAAGTGCCAACTCTCTAGCTGATTGACTGACTAAATGACTGATTGAAGACCTCTATTTTTAGAGTAGATGATACCGATATCGAAACCTCGAACCCAAATCTAAACCCAAACAGACACCCGCCACAAGCCTTTCGGAACCCCAAAAAAAAAAAAAAAACAATTCTCCAAACACACACACACACAAACATAGCGAGCTATTAGCCAGAAATCGCGGCCTTTTGACGTCACAATATTTCGCACATACTTAAAAATCAGATAAAATGTATAATCACACACTAACACAGTGGGCAAATTGAGTGAATGTTTTCATTGTAGACAGAGAGAGAGAGAGAGAGGGAGAGGCAGAGATAGACACATAGAGAGTCTAGGTAGAGGGAGTGCGAGTGGTTGTGGGAGTAGGGGAGAGAGACGCGTGTGAAATGAATCAGCTATCGACAAGTCAGAGTCAAGCGTATCGCATGGATTCCCCGGCATGAATGAAACGCAAAGAAACACGACCAAACAAACGAGCAAACGAGCAAACGAACGAACGAACGAACAAACGAGCGAGCCAGCGACGTCGCCGACATCACGACGTCATTGGCAATAACAGCAACAACAACAGCAATATCAAAATAACAGTTAGGCAGCAAAACACAACGCGACGCGTCTCAACACTCGATTTTCACTTTCTGGCACAATGAGGCGTATGATTAATTTCGCTGGCGCACGCTTCTTGTCCCATTCCCTCCCTCATCCATGATTGCACTCGTTTTTTGCTGCTCTCGCATAGCCACGCTTGCGCTCTCACCCTCTCTCTCTCTCTCTCTCTCTCTCTCTCCACCATCAATTTAGATAAGCAGCTCTAGGTGAAGGCAACTTGCCAAAGTGGCCAAGTTCACTCACCTTACAGACCAAAATGATTGTTTTTTAAGGCATATATACCTAGAGAATTAAGAATTTCTAATACTAATTTATTTTTTGTTCGTCCCTTGTATTTGCAGTTACAACTACGTAATATTCATCGTAATCTGGAGTTCTATGTGGCTGCCTTCAGTTATCTTCGGCATGCGCAACTTTTGGCCGATATGGAAAGCTCTAATTATGAGAGCGTCATCTCAGCAGATCTGGAACGTTTGCGTTCAAGTGCCCGTTCTATGCTCTGTAATGTGGATACAACCATTATGGAAATAAATCGTTTAGCTGTCACAGCAAAACGCCAAAAAAATAACATAATACAGAAAATACCCCTTAAAACCATGCCCAAATTGACAATGGAGAGACGGCTGAGCAATTTTAAAACCGATATTGTGGCCCTGCATAAGGTGGCCTTATCTGTGGCCAAGCACGGGGCAAGTATACCGCCCCAGATGCTGGAGACCACTCAGCTGCCGCTCGATGTGAGATTTGTTAAATACGAGTATTTAGAATATCTTAATGATTTGCTTCAGCTATTGAACAGACAAAGAAAAAAATGGAAATTACAAAAAGTACCGTCTACAATTATTCGATCCTAGACATTCCAAAAACAAAAACAAAAACAACAAATTCGAATTGAGATAGTATATCCAAGACATAGAAACCTCTAGAGCCTATATACAAATACACACACACATCCACCTAATGCCTCAGAAAATTGAGGCTCATTCCATTAATTATTTATTCAATATTTATTTATTATCGAAATGCCCTATCGATTTTTATATACATACACACAAAAGGCTATGAAACCCTGAATCCAATATTACATAAGTATTTATTTCAACAAATATCATCTTTATCATTCTGCTCTTTTTTTTTTTTTTTTTTTTCGTTTGTAATTGTAAGACCTCACCGTATTATGAATAGTATTTATTTATGGAACATTTAGTATTTAAGTTCTCTTTTTTTTTTGTATGCACAATCTTTTGCCCTGTATTACAAATGCTGTGATAGTAGTTTAGAAGAGAGCCCAAACAATCCAATCGAAAATTGTATACTTAATATACCTAATATACATACATACATATACACCATGAATTATGTCTTTTCATTTCTGATCGAGATTAATTTGGGATTTATGGGTGAAAAAAAAAGGTATTTCAGGTAATTGAATATTTGATTGGGAATACCAAAATTTCTTTTTCTTTGCCTTTATGTACATATGTGGTAAGCTCTAGATTCATATACCTTATGGTTTTTAAATAAGTTCAATTGACTGTGAGTCGATTCAAAAATATCAAAACAAACATTAGGTAAGTTCTATAGCTAAGAAAATCGGTTACAATCTTATCTAATATAATCTAATCTGAATGAATCTTAGCTTATCTGAATGTCATTTATTCAATGATGAATATTATGCGACATTTAAGTGCATACTACAAACAAGAAACTTTCAGCTACCTTCTGTTAACTTTATTTCTTTATGATATTTCTAAGAAAAATTCAAGTTTAGCATGCAAATTATTAGTCACGATAAACAAATGATTTAAATTAAGGCATAGTCATAAGTCATATTGTATTTAATTGAATGAAACATGAATTAGTTTTTTATATTAAAGTAAAGTATTAAAGTATTAGTATTTTATATTTTTATATTAAAGAATTGGGCTTAATATTAACGCTTTTCTTCAAATCAAATAGATTGAGTTAAAAGAATTTAAAAGGTATAATTTATAAAGTTTCATTTGTTTTTTTTTCTCTTACTTCCTGCCTTTCCTGGCGCCATATCAATTACACGGGCAACAAGAGACAATTCAGTTAGTCGCCCCCCCTCTCGAATTCCATTCCCACTGTTATAGCTCATACGCAATGTACAACAACAACAACAACAAAAGACGACTATAAAGAATAGAAATTGAATTGTTAAAAGAAAAATGAGAGAGCCTAAGAGAGAGGGAGATGGAGAGAGTGAGATGCAGTTTAATTGCAGACCCGCAAAGTAAATTACGCGGCATTTATAGACTTGTACAAATATTTTATGAGCCATATAATAATTCTTTAACTTATATTGTTAAGCGGTCATATCGTGGGTTCCATAAGCAACCAAAAAAACCAAAAAAAAAAAATAAAAATAAGAAGGAGAATCAACATTTTACGACAATTTTGTTGTTGTTGCCTCTTATCGAGGTGAAGGAATCTACGCGCACCTTCTATAGAGCCTACAACGGCTTTGTGAGACTTTGTGTGAGTTTTTTTCATCTCTCTCTCTCTTTCTCTCTCGCTTCCTCTCTTTCTTTTTCTTTGGTTTTTGTTTTTTTGTTGGTTTGTCGCGTTTTATCGCACACAATCAGCAATTGTCATTAATTTCGGACGCTGTGTACGTGCTCCGATTTGTCTCCGTTTCTCACTCGCTCTCTCTCTCTCTCTCTCTCTCTCTCTCTATCTCTCTCTGTTTCTTTCTTTACATTATATCACTCTCTCAGTGTTCTGATTCAACAATTTAATATGCCGAGGGAGATGATTCTCCATCTCTATATCTTTAGCTCCTTTAAAGATGAAGCTCACAGGGCCAACTGGAGATCGCTTATCGGATTTTTATTATTGTTGCAGCAGCAGCAGCAGAAGCAGCCTCTTCTGTGTGTGGACATGCAACTATGCAACTGATCCATTCACCATTCACTGCAACACACACACACACACAACAAATAAAGGCAAGAAGTGCATTCATTCTCTTTCTCTGCTTTGCATGCAGTTTGTGTGCTGTCTTTCTCCCCCTCTCCCTCTCTCTCTCTTTCACTCTGTAATTTTGCCCTTTCAACCCTTTTTTTTTGGGTTACATTTCTTCAGGTGCACGTAGACGACATCTATCTTTAGTTTTGATAGGTTTTTATTAGCCTGACCTTTATTAAATTGAAAATTATGTCTTTCTATGAGAAATGTCTAAATTTTTTTTTCCTTCATCTGCCTGTGTGTACATGTGTGCGTGTGTGTGAGTGTCACCAAAAATACCCATTAATTGATATTAGATATATAAGAGATGTCCTAGGATTTAAAATACGTTTTGCAGATAAAATGCCGATCGATTTACTATAATATTTTGGTTTCTTAATTTAAAGACTTTTCACGACACTTGAATTTGCGATATAAATAAAATAAGTAAACTGCTATCCATAAAAGGCAATACGCCTTTCCATGGTTTTTCAGACTTCTATTGAGTTTTCGAGGGTATCATCTAGTCCAGTTGTCTTACCAAACTCGTTTCCCTCTTCACTTTTTTCCTTTTTTGGTTTAGTTTTTGGTTTCTTCAATGAACTTTTGCGCCTGGAACTCTTCTTCTCGGCCCAAGATATGATCTAAATGTTTTTTGTATTTTATTTTTTAGTTGTATACATTTATAATTTTTGTTTCAGTTTCAGTTTTTTTTTTTTTTTTTGTATTTTTGCTTTCGGTCACGTGCAGGTCTTCACAAAATTGTTTTTGTCTTTGTGGCTCTGACAATTAATTTAAAATATCTTATTTCATTTATGTTTCTTTTTCTTTTTTGTTTTTATTTCATTATTTTTCCACTTCTTTTTTTCTTTTTTTGTTTTTTGTATTTAACTTGTATTTTTGAGTTATGTTTTCCGCTGCAGATTTACTGATAATGGCGTTACATTTATGGACCCTAAATGCGATCAACAATAACTACAACAACAACATGAAACACAAAAGTAAAGATTTCAACACGCCCCCTAAGTAGTCAAAGGAATTGTTGGAAAAACTTGATTTCCTCTTTTTATTTGTTTATAAATATTTGTCAACAATTTTTTCACAATTTTATAAAACAATTTTGATTTAATCGATTATACCTAACTATAGATAAAGTTGGTCTTTTTACAATTAGACTTTAGCATGTGATTAAAGAAAAAAATTTCTGATTCTAGATTGATTTCAATTCAATCTCTTATGGAAAAAAAATTGAATTGAACAAATTTAAATTAACTTTGATAACTGTAAGTAAAAATTGCTATGTATAATGTCAGTAACAAAAGGTTTATCCTGAACTTCAACCTATATATGTACATAGAAAATATATATATACATAGAAATATATATATATAGAAAAGTCTAAATGAGAGATAGATTCAAAGCGCTGCAAGAGTGTAACAAATTCGAATTCGGCAATTCTCCATTAGACTCAAAATAGATTTAATGTTTATACTTGAATCTCACGACATTCATGATGCTGGATCAGCTTTTTCTGGTGATGTGGGAATAAGTCGAGAGGTGTTGATGAAATCTTTCCAACTTCACTTCACTCACACACTTAAGTGCCTCAGCAGTTTCTTCTTTCACGGAATTAATTGCAGCTGCCCAACTGCTTGTTGGGCAATTGGTTCAATTCAGCTGGATACAAATAAATATACATATATATATATATAAGTTGTATGTATATATTTTTTTTTTTTGCAAATTGAGGTTGAGGAAAAAGACTTGCATAAATGCTGACACCCATTGAAATGAAACAGAGGAAGGAAGGGGCAGGATGGAAAATGCATTGAAGGTAATTTCCATGGGAAGAAAATAAAAGCTGATCATAGTGCAAACAGAATAGAGAATAGTACAAAAAAAAAGTATACCAAAAAGTTCTCATAGTAGATATTAAAGAATTAAATAATATCATTAAGGTTACTTATTCAAATAAAAAGAATACTTCAATCAGACATATTTTTCAAAAGCACTCAGAAGACTTACAATATTCTTTATTTTATATTTTATCATTTAGTTATTATAGATTCAGAACAGGTTGGACTTTGTTTTCTTACAGATTTGCTTAAAACCAGAAAATGCACCTTCTAATCACATTTAGTAAATTCTTGTTCCTTTTTAATTGTAATTTGAGTCTGTGACAAGTCAAAGTAATCAAAGTATTCTTTTGCTAAATTTAAATGTTAAGAAATGCAAAAAGATAACACTCCAGGGCTGAGGCTTAAGTATTGGCGACATCTGCCCAGTTAATATTATAGATAAGTATTACTTTTTGTGTTCGCTATGGCGAGGCACAGTTTTATGGACTTAGTTTTCGTCTTTTTTGATATTTGCCGTCGGGCGCCTGTTTTATTCTATATTATTTGTACCTAAAGGAATGTTGGATTCCCTTGATTTTATTTTTCTATTTTCTTCGTTCTTTTTTGGTATTTGCAGTCGTCGAACGAGGTCGTCAAAGCGGCGCCTTGGCCCATATAAATTATGCTCACATTAACAATGAGCCTTTTGTCCTTTCGATTGCACTCCCCGTGACTGACTGACTAACTGACTGACTGACTGAGTGAGTGAAGATGTGTGTGTGTGTGTGAAGAGATTTCCGCGTAATACGGTTCAAAGGTGTTTCAATTGCAAAATATCACACAATTGTGCTGTTCGTGTTGTCCGGCGAACCGAAAAACCAGAAACGTAAAGTGACAGAAATTATGAAAGAATCATGAGCATAAAGGATCAAAGGTCGCGCCCACTTTGGAAAAGGACAATTGCATTTAATTCAGGACACACACACACACACACTCGAACAACAAAAGGACACACTCACACAGACAGAGACACTTTGGACAGTTTTGAGATTGGTCAAGCCTGGGCAGCTGTTGGACAAAAGCGAAGGTTTTTAATTGTCAATGAATGGCAAACAAATATCGACAACAACAAAAAAAAAAACACATTGAATTGGGAAAATTGAAAAATTTGAGAAAATGAATTTTGACCCACCACCACCACTATGAGCACCACCCAGGTGAGAAATGCACTTCTGTATATAAAAGAGGGCCTCTAAATTGGGTCTCTTTGCCCCTCACTCTATGTCTCTCTTGCGGGTGTGTGTGTGTGTACGTTGTCTTTGTCTTTTGTAGTCATTTTTATGTTGTTTTTGTGTGAGTGAAACAAAAGGAAAAATCATATAATTAATGGGCCAGTTGGCGCCAGAGATTCCTGAATCTGATTCGTGTTCAGTTCAGTGTCAAAAATAAATGATATCCTCCTGATATACGAGTACGCGGACAAAATTACGTGCGTGCTTATATACATACATAAGAAGATGTATGTAGGTATATCCATCTATATGTATATGTATGTATATTTAGTCTTGAACTTATCATATACGAAAATCAGGGTGCAAACATTCAATCAGTCAAATAAGCAAGGCAATCACTCAATGGGCACACACACGACGCGATGCGACTTTTGAGATGATCGGCCACGGGACATGGACATAAACATGGACATGGACATGGACATGGACATAAACACGGACACAAGTGGCTTGTCAAATATTGATGTAACCCTTTTCTTTCCCCCCTTCTATCCATCTCATTCACATCTACAGCTTCATTCTCATTCTCAACTAGGATCACAAAATTTCACAATTGAATGCTAAGCGTAAATATTTAATTTCGTTTGTTGTGTGTGTGTGTTTCAGTGTGTTTGTGTGTGTGTGTGTGTGCTCTTTCTTGTTTTTCAAATCTGCCGAAGTCAAACAATTGTAAATTCATTTGGTATAGATCTAGTCAACTGATATGGGCCCTGTATATAGTAATCCTCGGACAACAACACAGTTCATTAAACTCTCCACCTCTCTGAAGATGTTCAAGTTTGGTTACAAATACCAAATATGGATTGCGAATGTGAATGCATTCACAAACCATCAAGTCGACCATCAAATGAACTAAAAGAAAATCTCAACAAATTGAGAATAATCAAAACAAATGATTCTTTTTTTAAGCCCACTTAATCCTCGCATGTGGCATATATATTCGATCTCAATGGGTTCATTTAAATTGTGTCATTGTGTTCTTTTATTGGAAACTATAGTAAATATACCCAATTTGCCTAGTGAAGAGAATGAAAGAAAAAGGAAAAAAGGCATTGATTTTGTTCAGGTTCAGTTCATGTCCATGTCTCTCATATTTGATTAACAAGTTGAAAACGATGATGAAGACGCGAAGCTTGTGGCCAAGTGTGGCGGGCTCTACGATTCTGTAGCAAGCAACCAACCAGCCATCTAGTGATCCATGTCCATTTCAGATACGCAGCACAAATAGACTAATTGCTGCAACTAATAAGACATCGTTCTCATTCAATTAAAATATCCATATCTAGTACAATTAGACAGACGACAAATGCCACATTGCGGCGACTCATTAAACTTGCACGAATTATTGCACGCACTTTGTCATACATTTTAATTTCAGTAAGTAGAATGAGAGACTCTCTACCTCTATCTCTATCTGTATCTCTGTCTTTGTCTCTGTCTCAGCTTTTAGACAGAGCTACTTCAACTCCATCTCCATTTCCATTTCCACCTCTGACTGTGTCTCTAGTTTGGACTCCCAACTCCAACTCCAACTCGGAGGATCTTTTGGCACACACACACACAAACAAACACACACACACACACACATATACACACATTAGCAATTACGCTCATTACACTTAATTACAGAAAACTAGGAGTGCATGAAGATTTCCAGATGTGGACGGACCTGAACGGAACGTGAATCGAGTTCGAGTTTCGAGTCTCGGATAGTAAAGAAACTGAAAAGTTGGTAGGTTGATGAGTTGGTGGGTCGCTGTATTGCTGGATTGGTGTTTAGCTATCAACCTACTTGTCACAGTGGTTACAAATTCTCACTAAATTATCATATCGAATTCGATTTCCTTTAAGATTGTCAAGACTAGAATTCCAAACTTTGCCCATGAGATAGTCAACCCATTATACATATCTGTGTATATAAAATTTTGGCTAGTCCTTTAACCACTATGCAAGCAAGAGCTTAAGAGTGCCCAGGCGAGTTCTGGGCTACGGTTTGGCCTGGCTTTGCTTGGCTTGGCTTGGCTTGGCTTGGCCTGGCTTGGCTTGGCTTGGCTTGTGTCTTTATATGCGCTCTGACTGGCCGGCGGCCGCCGCGAGGATCACGAGCGATGCAGAGCAAGTGAATTATTGCAGTCTCATTATGTGCGATGAGTTATGTATGGCGTATTGCTTTCGTCGGCAGCTCAACTCAACTTGGCTCAACTCAGCTCAGCTCAGCTCGTCAGCGTCTTGGTCGTCGAAAGTGCTCATGTAAAGCCATCTGTCAGCAGTCCACACACACACAAATACGCATTTACACACACACACACACGCACAGAGTCTTCCCATCTCTTCTCGTCTCGAAGAATGTAGTGCGATGGTCGCCTAAATCAAGCGTACTTAGCGAATGATTTACATTCCAAAAGACAGCAAACACACTGCTGCGCCGTATGTGATGTTATGCGAGCAGCAACAACTGAAAAACACCTGAGTCAGGAGTTGGAGTTACCAGCAGCAGCCTCAGTTGGACTCCGAGTCCAAGTCGAACACGGAGACGGAGACAGAGACGGAGATGGAGATGGAGCCGGTGTTAAAGTCGGCAGTCTCAGGCTGCTGTGCGTGTGTGTGTGTGTGTGTGTGCCCCACAACGCTTCAAGCTGAAACGCTGGCAACAACAACAACAACGAAAACAACTGACATCCAGTGGGAAATTTGTTTAACTTAACGAATCTCACAATCACCTACATCTAACAAGAAGCTTTGACCAAAAATATGTCAATTACAATAAATAGTTTTCTTACATTACAATCTTTAAACAATTTCTAAGCAAGCATTTTAAATTATAAATTATTCACATTCTAAGGCAATCAAATTCAAAAAACAGGTAAAAGAAAAAGTACTTTTAAAATAAATTCATGTTTTTTCAGATATCGGGAAGTTAGTTTAGACTTATTCCAGTTTCGACCATAGACGAGTATGAGAAAATAAAAAAGTTATAATAAATCCTAGCAATTTTTTGGTCTAATAGTCAGTTGTATAATATGATAAAGCAGACCGATCTTAATCGAAATTATGGAGAGAAACATTTCAACATATTATTAAAACCAAAAAAAGTCAAATTTATTAATTTTCAACTTTTCAAAATACTATGTATATAGGTACTAAGTACGTATATACTATGTAAGTTGTATGATATATAGTTTTTTATTTCGGTCAAATTCTGATTCACCGATAGATGAATTTACTTTTTTCATCAAGAAAATCAACGAAAATTTGAAATCGAAACGATATTATACAATATACAATATGAGAAAGATTTACGGATTCTTCAACTTCGAAAAAAACTTTCTCCAGCTATCAAAAGCCTTGTCTTTGCGAATCTGTAATTCTGTAAATTTCTGGTCATCTTTTAAATTATTTTATTCAATTCTCCATCACTAAATCTTCGATTAATAATAGTTTTACAAACTTTTCCATAATTTTTTAAATACCATTTTAAAATATGCTGAATTACATTTAAACTGAGAAGTAGCTTGTGAAAATCTTCTATTTTCTCTTTTGCGAAAGATCAATAGTCAATATAATATCAAGTTGAGAAATATCTTTGAAAAATCGGGTAAAAAATGACCAGAAATCATATTTTATTTATTAAATTACCTTCAGAATCAAAGTATATATTCTGAAAAGATGCCTATTCACTGGAAGTTTTTGCATAAATTGTCAGAGAATTTCTATTTAAAACTTTTGTCGTTTATTTATTTATTAGGCATTAAGCTGAATTAACGAATACTTAATAAGCAACTACAAAGAGTCGTGAAATAAAAAGGAAACCCCGAATTATTTATTATGCACTTTATGATCAATTCAATTGATGTATTTGTTTGCCAATAAAAATATGTAATTTAGATTCGGTGCAGTCAATATGCCATTGGAAACGCATTGTGGGGGCAAGCGATAATAAGCAGCAGCAGCAGCAGCAGCAGCAGCAGCAGAAGCAGCCGCGTCACAACCACAACGTCAGAGTAGAGTCTGAATCTGAATCTGAATCTGAATCTGAGAGTCTCTGGGAGTCTCTGGGACGTGAACGCTTCCTCGCATAAATATCACCAGCAATTACTCAGTCATAAGTTTGCCGCTTGCTCGTTTGCTGTCATGACATGAGTAACTTTTGCTTGTCCGATGGCTCCTCAAAGCTTTATAAGGTAGGGACGATCAGGCCAGACAAGACCAAGACCGAGACCAAGATCGAGCCAGACCAGACCAGACCAGACCAGACCAGAGCAAGACCAGATAGATCTTCCTTTAATGCCCGCCGTTGCGTCTCTTGAAGTCGTCAGTGTGCGCCCAAAGTTGCCGCTAGGCATAAAACCCACAAAGAGCAGGGGGTATATACACTGCAAAAAAAGAGAACGAAAAGCTGGCAAAATATATATTTTAACATCTTTGACCTATTCATAAATTTCTTCAACTAAATGCTTAGTTTACATTCATCAAGTCATTGTCTTCTGTCAGTGGTAGATTTTTTTTCCAGTGCATATTCCTTTATGCTTGGAAAAGAGGTCGGGGGCAGGAGGTGGCGGTGGTAACGGGAAGTTCACTTTGGTGATGGCTTGGCAAATTTTTACATCTTTTATGCTGGCGCAACAACTGGGCGGTAATTTGTTAAAGCTTCCTTACTTTTCAACACTCGTAGTAGATGGAGGAGCAGGAGCAGCCCAAAAACTACACACACACAAAAAAAAAGAGAGAATAAGAGAGAGGGAGAGACAGAGAGAGAGAGAGACTTACACACACACATTTTAATTGTGCCCCTTGACTGGACCTGGAACCTGGCTCTTCTTGCATTGCTCTGATCCTTGCGCCTGCTTCCAAAACACTTTGTCTTGTTGATAAATTTCAGCGGCCATCCATCTCTTAGCACAGTTTCATCATTATGAAGGATCATAATGATGCTCTGCGATCATCATCATCAGCAGCAGCGCCCTCTTTAAGTAGGTCTGCCGTCATTCATAACACTGAAACAAGAGAGAGAGACAAAAAAAAATAAAATATATATATACATATAAAGAGATGGATGGGGATGGAATGGGGAGTGAATGGTGGACATGAGCACTTGCTTTCTCAACACAAATCAAAACCAAGATGACGGAGTCTGACACCCAAAGGCTGCCCCTCCTAACAGCAGACGGATGAGCACTGAAGGATGCTGGATACTACATACTAGAGACCCGGCTAGACGCTGAGCCAGAAGATCAGAAGCCCAAACACACAGTGATTCAGTACCTCGCATCCTCATGAACAATCAGAAGGCCCAGAACCGTATGTGAACATCAATTTCAGGGCACTTTCAGCATCATTCCAACCACTGTGCACTGCACACCATTGACTAATGCCCTGGGGGGGACTTTTGTTTCATTTTGTTGTCTTTTGACGTTGCCAAGCCCAAAATGCAGCAAAATGCTGCAGATGACTGCAGACTCTCCTGCCTCGTGGTGGACAGGACTGAGTCAATGAAAATGTTAAGCATCTTTCACTAACATTAATTATTATTTATTTATAGCTTGGATTTTTATTTATGTATTTGCTCAGTTATCGTTATGGTGGGGCTGACCACTACTACTACCAGTTGCCTCCTGACTGCTCCATGCTGACTCTGACTCTGAAGTCTGACGTCACTGATAAGCTCAAAAAAAAAGCAAGCGAGTTGCAATTAGGTGCGGGTGTAGAAGATAAAGTCTTTCTCTTTATTTTGGAAGACTAACAGATACCCTTTATTTGAAAAAATCCATTGAATTGACTTTTTCCATCATCTCTATCGATTTTGTTTAGACGGATCTAGGAAAAAGTACAACTCCCAAAATGTCAATACTTCTAATAATTTTTTTAATTGAATTTTAAATTTTAAATCTTTAGACTTTCAACTTGAGAAGTGGTCTGGAAATTTTGAAAATTTCTCCTAATGCCCTACTAAATTTTCTAAGGCGAAAATTACTGAAAATCAAGCCAAATCTTTGCTAAGTTTTCTTAAGGAAACTTCAATGGAATTGAAAAATATTTATACGTTGACTGGACTAGGCTCAAAATGTTTATAAAAATCAAACAATTCATAATTTATATTCATTGATTGAATTAATTTCTGTCTCTAGGACAATTGGCTTAGACAAGTCAATTGACTTTCCATTTTATTCTTATATATTGATTTGATTGTCTCCAATATACCCTATGGATTTCGATTACAGGGTATGAATACTGAAACAAATTCTGATAAGGCAATTATTGGCGTTGCCTTTATATGAGTTATCACAATTCATGACGTCGTTGTCAATATTTTCGTCATCAATTTGTTAATGTTTCTTTTTTTGCCTTTATTTCTTATGTTTTTATTATTTTATGTTGAGTCAATAACCAGCAACAAGTTGTTGTTGTTGTTGTTATTGTTACTGTTGAAGCTTGTTAGTCGTGTGTGCGGTTATATATTTTGGTTTTTTATTGTATGTTGTTGTTTTTTTGCGCAAAGATAACGAAAAATTCATTGAATTTATCATAAAATTGCGAGAAACTCTGGCGTTTTTCCCAGAAAAATTATATGTGCGATCCAGCATGTGGTTGTTCTTGTTGTTGCTTTTACTCTTAATGCTCTGAGCAAAGGGCGCCTCGTTGCCACTTTGGAATGTGGCCAAGACATTATTCTGTTGCTGTTTTTGTTGTACTTTTGTTGGTTTTGGTTGCTGTTTTTTTTTTTTTTTTTTGTTTTGTCTTTTTGGCGTTCTTTCCCAAAAAAGGGCAATACCAGACAAGGTCGTTTGTAAATGTTGATAGTAGAAACATACATACATATATACATATACCTATATATATATATATATATATATATACATATACATGGTGGACATAACATAATTTTATTCATTATCCAAATTGTAAGCAAATATTTTGTAAAGAAACCATACAAAGGTACAAAGTTATTAGATTGAGAAACAAAATATTTTAACTATACTTAACTATAGTTAAGCAATATAGACTACTTAGTAGCAAGTACAACAAGTTTTTGTCGGTTTTTAAATGGTTTTTTTTCATATCAAGTTTAAGGCAATTATAAATGTTTTTTCTTTAGTTATATATTTACTTTTGGTACTAAAAGTAAGGTAATCAACCAACTAGGTTAAACTCAAGCTCCAGCTCTAATTTAAAGATTATTTCTCATAATTTATAGAATTATCTATTAGTTGACAATTTAACTAAACGAAAGACTCAATGCAAAATCAAAAAAAAAAAAAAAACACACATTTCTGTTTTAATTTTTCTTAACCTATGACTATTAAAAATTGTTTATAATTTGTCCTCAATCTGCAAATTATTATCAGAACATACATACATATAAAAATAGAACTAAGTGGAAAACTTTTATGTTATGTTACTTAGGAATATAACATAAAGTTAATCTAGTTGGTAAAAAGTATTGAAATTACTAATTTTTATATTTTAAATACCTGGATTACGGAAAGGTGTAAGGAAAATGTATTGAACTTTTATGGATAGAGTCTTTCCTTTAATGTTGAAACATATTATGTTCCTTTTGAAATCAATTATTGTTAAATATTTGTTTATATTTTTTAGTCTTTCCTTTAATGTTGAAACATATTATGTTCCTTTTGAAATCAATTATTGTTAAATATTTGTTTATATTTTTTAATAACCGACTGGAAATGCCTTTTTGGTGAAATATGTTGAATTTCATCAATAGATGAAACTATTTTTATATAGAATATTATGATATATTATAATTTAGTTAATTTGGCAACCATCTCTCTTTCAAAAAAGACTTTTGTTTCGAGCATATCATATAATTATATTAATCAATCAATAGATACATCTTTCAAAAATCTCTTTGATTATTTAATAATTTGTAAATATATATATATATATATATATATGTAAATATATTTTTATGAATAATATATTTAATGCATAATTTTTGTGTGTTTTATTTGGTTAGTGATTTCATTTTCGTTCTTCTGTGATTCCCATTCGAAAGTTTTCCATTTGTGGCACAATAGACAATGTGAGTTAATTAAAAAGTAATTGCTTGGAACATGATTAGCATACAAAACAAATGTTCATTTTGATGGATGGGGGGATGGAATGGATTGGGGGTTGGTAGTGGGGTTGGAAGAGGGACTGGCAGTGGGACTGGCAGTGGGACTGGGAATGGGGCTTTGCCCTTAACCACTCAAAAAAACTATTACAACAAAAAATAAAATCACACTAATTTCCCGACAGCAATCATATATAAAAATACGTATATCAATGATAGATATTTAACTATATCCGATCAGCTGATCACATCGACAAAAACTTCCCCTCCTCTGTTAGGTCTTGGGCATTTCCGACATAGATTGAAACACACAGACACACACACACACTCTTAACAGTCTGAAAGGAGGGAAATGGTGGGGGCCAGAGAGTGGGGCTACAGGGAGGTGGTGGTGGTGGTGGTGGTGGTGGTGGTTAGTGTGGATTGCTTGCACAAGCAAACCATTTGAACCGTTTTTAATTTCGTTTGCTTTTGTCTAAAGACGGTTTTTTCCGTTTTTTTTTTTTTTTTTGTGTGTTACTTCTTCTTTTTCTTCGTTTTGGACTTTTGGACCCTCAAGAAGCTGGTGTTGCTGCTGGTGGTGGGGAGGGGGGAAGGCGGGGCTTAAAGAAGGAGGTTTGGGTAAGTGGTTAAGAAGAGCGGGGTATGGAGAGTCAGGGGAGGGGGTGAGGGCACACTAGCCGGGGGTATGGGCCTTTAAAACTGAAGCTGAAGACCAAGTTAAGGCATTTGGTTGTTGTTGTCGTTTTTTTTTTTTTCTTTCATTTTATGATGGGAAACATTTTGTGTTGCTGCTTAAATCATGTGAATGTGGCAAAAAGGCAACGGCTTGGACATTTCCAGTGTTAACTTTGTTGGTGGGCAAACATCATCATCATCATTATTATCATCGTTGTCGTCGTCGCTTTTGTCGTCATCATTATCATGGTTGATCATATGCCACAGTCTCAGATCAGAGGCGTCCGCAAAGAAGGGGGCAACGAGCCCGAGCCCATACTAATCCCCCTCTCCCTTTCTGCAGACAATGTCACTGCCCTCCGCCTAGTACTCGTCGTCGGCGTTGCTGTTGTTGGTAGTGTTGTTTTTTTTTTTGTTTTGCCTAATGACAAAGACTAATATTTTCTTCCTGTGACATATCTCTTTGGTTTTTCGTTTTTTTTTTTGTGTGAGGCATTGAAATTTACTTTTTGACTTGGACATTTGGTCATGGAGAATTGTAGTTGTAGTTTGGTGTGTTGGAGTATATGTCTCTATTGCCTAGGTAGAGGGCCGTGTTGTGGGCCGTGTCGCTCCATTTAGCCCAAAGTCTTCAATGCGTCTTGGGAGTCGACTTATGGAAATTATTTGTTGCATTGCGCTGCTAATGTGTTAAAACAATATGCCTATAGGCACTGCTCGTTGTAGTGCAATAGGTAAGTAAGTGGTAAGGAAGGTTGGCCAGAGGCAGTGGAACGGGGAACGAGGAACGGGGCAGGGGTTAACTATGACCGCCTGCACATTTTCTGCTTCTTTTATGTTGTGTGTTGTGTTTTGTTGTGTGTGAAGAAATATTTACACAAGCCGAGGTAAGGGAAACGAAGGCGGCCAGCTGTGCACGGCACGGCACGCCCCTGCCTCTGTCCTCTATCTCTCTCTCTCTCTCTCACACTCACCCAAATAATTTGCAAGGCAAAAAGACAAAATGTCTAGGCGGTAATGTTAGTATTGAAGGAGGTGGACCACCCAGTCGAAAGAAAACATTTTCTAAATTCCCCGTCAGGTTCATCGAGCCTCAAAATGTTCATCAATTAACTCCTGTGGAGCCAGGTGACCATGTGTCTCTCAGTTTTCGTCTCGTGGACCGTTTCAAATTGACCAAATTGAAATGTTTCACCTCATGATATTTTTTTGCAACAGTTTTTCGAGGCAGATCTCACCATGGGAAACCAAACTAAGCCAACCAGTCAGAGGTTACACTCCATTCAGGGTTTGTGGTTCTCTGTCTCTCTCATTTGGTTTAATTTAATAGTTTTTTTATACATATATCTTGAATCAAATCCCTTTCAACCCATTGATTTAAATTTGCTGAACTAAAAGTGAGAGATCGTTGACGGAAAATTCAATTTCAAACTCGAATCCAATCCCTGTTGGCACTGTTAACACTTCCGTTCTAATGATACCGATTCCGATTCCGATTCCGACTTCCACATTGTTCAAGTGCTATTTGTTGTGAATAGAAGAGGCCAAACAAATATCAGGAAATGTCATTATTTGTATGGCAAAACAGTTAGAAAAGAAGGACCAGAGATGAGAACGATGTAAAGGACATGAAATGACATGAGAAAGGACATTGCCACACATGGCGTGAGAGTACCCCCAGCGTGTGGAGAGAGTGGAGAAAGAGATAGCGACAGCATGAAATAATGAAGAATAAGAAAACACAATTTGAAAAGAAAAGAAAATTGTCATTGTCAGCTTCCCCGTTCCCGTTCCCGTTCCCGTCCCCGACGACATTGTCACCGACCTTTGCTTACCCAACGCTCCTTCTCACCTGCCCTTCCTTCCTTTAGGCGATCGCCCATCGAACATTTACGTTTGTGTGTGTTGTATCAGCATCTTTTCTTTCTTCTTCGGGGTTTCATTTTTTTCTGTCTGTCTGTCTCTCTCTCTCTCTCTCTCTATCTTCTTTTCTTTCTTGTTTGCATTGTTCTCGCTCAACAGATTTGATCAGATTTTAATGAACTTCATTCATGTTTGAATGACTTTGATCAGTTCCGCTTTTTTTCTTCTACTTCTCCTTCTTCTGCTTTTTAAAGGCGAGTCGAGTTCGAGAGCAAATAAGTACACAAACCTTTTGAACGCGTGCGCCGATTGAGAGCAGGAATGCGACAGATGGAGATGGCAATACCAAAGAGAGAGAGAGAGAGAGAGAGAGAAGAGCACACACATAGTGTCACAAGGAGGAAGGGAGACAGAGTCTGTCGGAAAGTCGCTTGTAGAAAGTCCCACATGGCGCATGGTTAATATTTGGTACCCAACTTCTTAGCCTGCAGCAGCTTTAGCTAATCCCAACCACAAAAATCATCTTTCGACTCCAATTCAACATGTTTTGAAAACTCAACGAGGCGTAAAAATAGATTTCATTATATATATTTTTTCTCTTGGTTCTCATTTTGGTTTTTGTTTTTATCCCCCTCTCTCTCTCTCTCTCTCTGTCTCACTCGTCTCTTTCTTTTTCCACCAAGTGCCGACACAGACACAAACACGGTGAGTAGAATCCCTCCACCCTGGTTTTGATTGAGGGTCCTTCAAAAGGGTACAAATAATCATCATCAGAAAATTTTATTAAATGTCCCACATATAATGGAAATGGGAAAAAGAGCATCTCTTTTTTTTTTTAAGATTTTGATTTTGTTTATTATTATTCAGGTTGTCAGAAGATCTCTGGCCTTAAGACGACAGTTGCTTCATGATCATCAAGATGATTATCATTATTGAGGCACTCTTGCTTTGATCTTCGGTGTCCATCGCCCTCTCTTCTGTTTGTCCCCCGTCCCCCTTGCCGACTCAATCTCTCTCTCTCTCTCTCTCAGTCTCTCTCACTCTGACTTACTCGCCCTCTGGGCGCAGCAAGTGCAGCCAAAAGTTGACGCTTTGTGTCATTGTCAAGTGTTGCGCCTTGTTTTTTCTGAGGAGAATCAGAATCGTTTTGCCTCCACAGAGAGCTCAGTGTGCGTCTGTGTGTGTGTGTGTGTGTGTGAGTATGAGGGAATTCTTTAATCAGCATCTGATCCGGGTGATGGGAAACAAAACGAATATCCACAGTTGAATACAAATGGAATCTAATCAAACAAATAATGAAAAAAAAAATATGAGACACAAAAGAAAGGTGAGAGATTCTTCACCTTGGGCAATCTTAGAAAATTGAAAAATAGAAATTATAAAAATAATACACAAAATAATATTAATTAATGAAATTTTACATCCCATAGAACAAATTTCTCAACAATTTATTTGCAGTTTAATAATTTTCTAAGCGACTCTATTAAAGAAACAATTGACCTTCTCTGACTCATTATTTAATTTGTATCGATATTCAGAATCAATTTTTGTTTTGTCCAAAAGACTTTGCTAATGAGTGGATATATGTATATACACATTCTTGATCAGCAAGATTCTTTCCATGTATAACTACAACTAGTGAGATTGTACATATCTAGAAAATTTGATATAAATTGTTAGAGGAATTTATCGAATTTAGCTATAACTTATCAAGAAGCGATTAGTCCAACAACTTATTGTTTTATATATAATGGAAATACATTGTGTCGATAAAACTCAGATCGAGATTAATACATTATGATGCTCGGAATCTGAATCTGGTTTAGAGTGTTCAAACGTGTTTTCCAAGCTGTGTAACATCATTTTGTTCAGTCTAATTATAATTTTTCAAAATTTTGACTTACTAAAGAAGCCCAAAGAGAGATTTTTACTCTCAGTCATCGAAATTTTCCATTTAATGTGTTTAACGTTTACCTTAGTCATTTAATATCCAATTAACATCTTAACTATATTGAAAAAAAGTTCTTAAGATTTTTTAAAGGAAAATTTCTTTATTTGGTAATTATCTAAAGACTAAATTGAATTTTAAGAAACCAGCAAGATGATGAAAATTAAAACAATCAGTTAATAAAAACTGCAACAAATTCGTAAATCTTCAGCGCAAAAACACAAAAACAACGACAACAGGAACAAACGACACGGCATGACACGGATGAGGATGAGGATGAGAATAAGGTGCAGACAAAGACGAAGTAGACGAAGATGCTGAAGAAGAAGAAGGAGAAGGAGAATGAGGAGGAAGAGGAAAACTAACTTAAGTAGCGGTAGCAAAAGGCTACTAACATGTTTATGCTACTTTTATGAGGTGGCAATAAAATCGAACCAAAGTACGAAAATAAAAATAAAAACTGAAAAGGCAGAAGGCGGCGGGTTCTGCGGGTCTCTGTGGCTGCTCCCTTTACCCAGGATTGCAATGAATACAACACATTCATACGGACGTACGTATGGTGAGTTATATGGTCTATAGAGGTAGGGTCTGGGAAGGATCGGGTAGGGTAGGGTAGGCATTCAGGCACAATGACTTCATCGATTTATAGCGGTCACGAGTGACGATGTCGATGACGGCAATGACGACGACAACGACAACGACAAAAACGACGACGACGACTGTGTTTGGGTTTCTCGGTTTTTGGTTTTTGGACATGGTTTTTGGACTTGCGATGCGTTTTTCGCCGTTTTTATGGTGATATTGTTTTGCATTTTGCCAACACACACACACACACGCCAGGAATCTCCATGATGTGTGTGTGTGTGTGTTCGTGTTGTGTGTTTCGGTTTCGTTTTTCGTTGCGTGCGTATGGATTAAGTCTAGGAGGAGTATATAGTATGGACCGGGCCAACAACAATGATTCCTGGAAGCCACGGAATAACTCGCCGCGGTCGCATCCTGGACCTGCATTTTATGGTTTGTCGTCATAATCACCATCCCAGCATCTCTTTAGCGCGCTCTCTCCATCTCCCTCTCTCTCTCTCTCTCTGCCCCGCTCACTCACGCGCTTGAAAAACGCATCGCCGCATACCTTGCACCAGTGACACACTCAACGAACGCCGTAGATGTCGGCAACGGCGACTGTCACTTGATTTATGCAACCGAGTAAACGTGACTCGCCGGCAAAAAAAAAAAAACAACAACAAACGGAGAGTGGGAAAAGCTGGTGCTCTACCTTCGCGTACTTATCATCTACTTACTTACCAATTTTATGCCACCTGAAAGGATACACCCTTTCCTTTTAACGGTTTCACCAACAACCAAAAATAATCGAGATAATCGATGATTATCAATTTGAAATATCGTCTCATGACAAATTAGGCAAAATACTGTAATGAATTTGAGATAGAAGACAACGGAAAGAAGAAAATCTTTTTGTCCTACCAAAATACATATATTTTTTGTGTTTGTGTGTGCACAAGTTCAGTGGATATCAGTTTGTTTGAATATAGTCTTACTCTTCATTCATTCATAGTCTTACTCTTTATAACCATTCAATAGCTATATTCCTATATCAGTCTTTGTGTGTGGTGGTCCTTAAACATATTACATGAAATTGTTAACACGTTTTTAATTTTCTATACATATATGTATGTATGTATATTGTTCTTGTTTTGATCAGTGTCAATAATTAGATATAGAAGAAAATATATAAAAAGAAATCATATCCAACTTATCAAGAAGAGTTCTAACAAGAGTAGCATTTTCTATCAAAGGAGTTGTCATTGATGATCTCAAAAAATCAACTCATTTATATATAAAATAAAAGCATTCGTAAAAAATTCTTACATGATTAAAATGAGAAAATATGAATAGATATAACTATAAGCGTTAGGGTAGATATTTAAATAAATTTGTTCATTTTTTAGAATGCCCTCTTTTAAATTTAAATATATCGAGGTATTTAATATACATTTTATATTTACATTCGTTACTTCATTTATTTCATGTTATGAACTATAAATAAATAACACTTTTTAAGTTTATGTCATCTATAATCTTTTTGGAAGTTGTGTCTTAATTTATGGTTTATATTTATGATTAGTATGACAAGTTTTGTATATTTAAGAGTTGGCTTTAAAAATTGCAAATAAATAAGTTTAATAAACATAAGTCCAAGAATATTGAATAATCAATCCCTATCTGCATAGGGAAATGGCCTAACAAAGTATCTGCTATTCACCTTTAAAATTGCGACTATAGATAGTTAATTAGTCTAGTCTAGTCTTAATTAAATTGATAAATTAAAATCTTTTGTTGACGAGGACAAGAGAATGAGCTCAATTTACTAAGCTTAGCATAATTAATATAGAGTATTTAGATTTCAGTATCTTTAGATCAAGTACTAAATTCTTTGTCTCTCTCGATGACGATTATGTCTCTGAATGATGGTGTTATGCTCTTCTTTTACTCCTTCTTCTTCTTCTTCTGCTTCTGCTTCTTCTTGGTGGTGGTTATGTTCTTGTGAAGTTTTCTTTTTCAGTGTCAAAGTGTAATAAAATATTGCTCATGGTAATTAAAATTTTTGTGTTTCTGGTTTTGTTTTTGTATTGTCGGCTCAAGTTCAATGTGGCGAACCAAAAAAAAAGAAAAAAAAATTCAAAAAGAAAACAGAAACTAAAAAAAAAAAAAAACACACACACTTGCACAAAAAGAAAAAAATTAAAACAATTAAAAAAGCGTTTTGTTGAGGTGCTTACTCGTAAAAGCCGCCTCCTAGGCAGGCTCGTCTGTGCCATAAACCATTTAAAAACTACAACAACAACAACAGAAACAACAACAAAACGCTACTGGCGACAGTTCAACGACATGTTTATTAAGTCATAATACCTACACTTACTTTTTTTTCTGTTTCGGTTTTTTTTTTTTTGTTTTTTGTATTAGGCCTGAGAACTTGCTGGAGACATGGGCGGAGATTTATGCGAAAATTACATAAATGCCCATTAAAAATGTATGCTAATAAAAACAAGATATGTCCAGATATACATATATGTATGTACATATATATACATTCGTATATATATGTATCTATGTATACCCTAGACCCAGACAAATTATATAATTAGAGAGACATGTGATTTACATTTTTTGTTTTGTTGTTACTTTTACGGTTTACCCAAGCCAAAGGCGAACCAAAAATAACACCAAAAAACAGCTGACACCAAAAGCTAACTTTGAAAATTATATTTGTGTGTATATATGTATATTTATTTATATATATTTTTGGCTACCGATTATAACACTAGGCAACAAAATGTTGGAATCACTTCAAAAAATGAAACAAAATTAAAAGGATCCACATTAATTACTTTTTAAAATGCCTCATTAGATGATTATTAAATGGCACAATGAGGCAACTCAAATCAAATTAATGTGAATACTTTTGGGTCTTTTGGAAACACCACAGCCAATGAAACAAGTCCGAAACAATGAATTTATTTGCACTCACTTAAAGTGAGAAGATAATGTCTTACACATTAAATTAGGCATTATATTAGACATTGCATTGGGCATTAAATTAATCATTGTATTGGCCATTGTATTAAACATTATATTAGGCATTGTATTAGGCGATGCACTAAGCATAGTAATTTAATCTCTCTTCACCTATAATACCACCAGTTAGATACATCAGTCAGAGACAATTTCTCTTAGATATTAGACCTAACTCCAAGCTCAGATTTGAGATATCGATTCATAACTTTGTTGCAGAGTGTTAAATAATATATGTACACACAAACCCAACCATTAATAGCTTTGAATTGAGAAGCTTTCAATTTGCTTTCAAGATAAACAAAAAAAGAAAAAACTGAAACTGAAATTGAGACGTCATGGAGTGATTCCAAGAGCACGAGCTGCCTGCGCCCCCGACTGGCATACGGTCATAAGTACATATATACTTACACATTTATCATCGAAATAATAATAATAATAATTGCTTATTTAAGTGTATTTGTTTGTTTATTGAAATGTGAATGCTTTCAAATGCAAATCGCTCTGACAAATTGACAAATTAATTGAATGAACGAGTTGCAAGCTAATCGCCCACAAAGCCTAGAGAAGGGCAGAGTGAAGGGGACCTAAATGGAAAGTGTTGAAATCGTTTAAGTAGCTTCTGTGTAGGTTATTAATTGTTTGGAAATTTATTAAACAAAAAGTAATGGAAACTGCAATTATTAATTGCCATTTAAAAGCCTCTCATTGGAATGAACATCTTTTTTGTGTGTTTAATTTCTTAGATCCTAGATTAAATATTAAAAATATGTAATTCGTCCACATTTCTACTAATGATCGAAGCGGATCGAAAGTGAGCTATAGGGCCTAAAAATCGAGCATAAATGTGATAATTGAGTTAGCACTTTTACAAACGATTGAGCAAAACAACTGCACAACTCGGACACAGAACGAGAAAGAGAGAGAGAGAGAGAAGGAGACAGAAAGACAGACACAACCGGACAGACACTGGGCCAAGAACCAAGCGACAGACAGGACCGCAAGGACACAAACCAAACCGTTCCAGGAAAGGTAATACAATAAAAAATAAAATGGAAAATAAAGAAGGAAATTTGTTGAAATTGTAAAGAATAGACAATGGCAAAAAAGAAAAGAATAGAAACGAGAATTGAAATGAGAAGAGAGAAAAAAAAAAGTGGCAGAGAAGCGACCAGTAAAGATACAAAAATGCAGTTATCTTGTGCGGCAGCAACACCAGAAAGACAAAGGGCAATGGTAACACAGAACGGAGCCAGAAAATGATGGGTTATTAAATACTGTTAATCTTGGCCAAAAGAGACAGAGAGAGGGATACCGGACGAGCCGACCTTTAACCGACCGACCGATCAACCCAGACCAGGCGACGATGCAACAAAATATTCTATATTCAAATTTCAAACCAAACATTCAGGTAAATGGTGGTGGTCCGGTCCGCCGTCTGTCGTCCAATTGAAACGGTAGAGTCCCTAAAAATCTCGATCTTGGCTTGGTACTCTGTGGTCACCTCCTAACGGAAACAATAGACTCACAAAATCCAGACGAGCGACTGCAGATCGAGCCTCTTTGCCATTTGCCTTTATTGTGCACGCTGTTTAAATATTTACCAAAGTTTTACAATATTTATGACAGCTAAAAACATAACAACCGAGCTAAGAAAGGACGCACACAAAAACAAAAAATAAAAAAAATAACCAAACGATACAAAACGAAAACGAAAAGGTGAGAGAGGACACTTGACACGGTGTATGAAGTGTCTGGTGAGCAGGTCTAGGTCAGGCAGGCAGCTTAACGAGACACTCAAACTCATATACATATACTCAAACTGGAACTCGAACTGGGCTGCTAAGCCACTACTCAGCGGATCTGATTGCAATCAATAAACGGCTTAATATTCAAATATTTTTGCAGACCCTCATTGCTAATCCATTTGCATGTCAACACAAAATGTGTGACAACAGACAACAGTGCAGCCTGAGACATGGACAATCCTTAAGATCCTGCCAATATCCTGACAATCCGTCGAGTCGTCGAGCTGTCGAGTCGTCGAGCAGTCAGACTGCTTCCGTTCATCGGACATTGTAATCTGCCATTTAAGCTCCACTAAACGAAGCTCTGCTCGGCAATAAGCCAAGGCATTAAAAAGTAAATTTGCCTAAAGCCGGATTAGACAAGTGCAACCAGTAAACCGGGCCTAAATCTCAGCTCAGCCAAACACTTGCCAAAAATGAAGCAACCAAAGAAAAAAAAAAGAATAGATTAAGTAAATCGTTCAATGAGTTAACCAAATCACAGCCACACAATTTCGTTCATTGATAATAATGGGCCACCAGCGAATTTATATTCACCTGCTCAAATGGACACTGTTGCATCAATCAGCTGGATCAGGTAGGCACCATTGGAGACTCTTCTTCTCCATCGACCAGCAGCAGCTGCCTCTGATCCCAGACCTCTTGCCTCCTGTTGCGCGTGCTGCATACAAAATAGGCTAATGGCTTGACACACTTTTGAACACAAAATAAATATCTGTTTTATACAACAACAAACTCAATATTTGGATTCAGGAAGTGTTAACTAACTAGCCAGTACTAGTAGATAGAACAACCTCATGAAAAATGTTGCTGCAAAGGACAGAAAGTCTGCATATAATATTTTATTTTTTTACTTTATTACTAACCAAGTTCAACATTTAATTTGTTGAACAACAACAACAGCAACTCAAAAGTGGCTAAAATTATTGAATTTTTAAAATAGTTTTCAACTAAATTGTAACTTTTCCTTCCATTTAGATTCTATTTTCATTTAAAAATTTATCTAAATTCTTGGAAATTTTAAATGAATAAATTTTAAATTAAATTTAAATAAATTTTTGTATTGAAATTGATGTCTGTTCTCGCTTTTGTAATGCATTTTCTGCACTCAATTCTCTATGAAATCCTCTGCTTTTTAAACATCGAAAAACAATTCTGAAATATAAAACAATGGCGGATCTAGTTTATAATTTTGGTGCGGGAAAATCGAATATGAAAGGCGTGTTGGTGGGAAAATCCTTTTTTGGATATCAAATTTAAAAAGTTTCAAAGGTAAAATTTCGGTTTTTAGGTGCTCATTCCCCCAAAAAATATATAATTTCTTATTTCAAAACGAGTTGAAAACGTTTCAAAAACAAGAACAGGCCAAAATATAATCTTCTCTTAAAAGATATATTTATTTGGGAAAAAACCCGCAAAAAAATTTAAAAATAAAAACATAAGGAAAACATTATTTTACTTTGTGGTTGTTGTTGCTTTTTAGACATAAAGTTATTATTTTATTATTTCATTCGAATCAGTTTCGCTTGCCAGTATCAAGACATTAATGTATATCTAAGGTAAAATTAGGTATTGGGAAAAAAAATATATATACAATCGATTACAAAATAAGATAAATAGAAACTAATTAAGCATATTGCGATTAACACTCATGACTATATCACAGACTTTAACGTAATCTAACTAAACAGAAAAAAAAATCGATAATAACTTAACTTAATTTGGGCACAAAAAAAAATAAAATTTAAATATATATATATATATATATCATAAGTGTGTGTGTGTGTGTGTGAACCATAATACTTTCAAGTAGACTAACT